>JAJJWX010002324.1:735000-2152663 GCA_023529315.1 Papaver bracteatum
TAAATACGAATTTATGTTTCTTTGAGAATATAAACAATTAAAAAACTATAGAACTAGCTTTACTGAAAATGAGGAATTTATGTGATTCGTGGTTGCTTTACTCATTGTCTCTCTTCATTCATGAATCCGTCTCTGCGTCACGCACCGAGTCTCCCCCTCCAACTCATGTCCTTGGCGCCTTCTGGCAACATGGGCGTTGGGCAGTGAATGGGGAGGATATTGACCCCCCGTTCCTTGAAAGTGAGGTCGGTCTAAACACAGGCCCTGGGAGGCCAGAGTCACGATTCGTGGTGGTCGACACTCATTGTCTCTCTTCATTCCTGAATCCGTGTCTGCTGTGTTTGACGGACAAAGTCAAATCGGTCAGAGCTAGTTGGAAGTGATTCATATTTAAATGACTGAAATGTCATTTAAGTGGTTAACTTAACCAAAGATGATATGAGTACTGAAAAGGAGGGGCTCTAATAACCACACCCAATATTTCGCTTAGAAATATGTATGGACAACTCCAATATAACTAGACAGTCAGACTCAATCAATGGAAATGTATCCAAGAGTTGTATCTCTATTTCACAATGTAATCAGCAAATCAAACAGATAAAAATCCGCAAGCCTGATTATTATATGAAACAACACTGCTCGGTCGAACTCGTAAGCGTTTCTATCTCAAGCTTGTTGTCAAATTTAGTTGTCAAAACTATAAGTCTTGATTTCTATTCTACTTATAGCTAAGTCTCGGATTAGGATAGAAAGTGTAGTTGAGCATTAGACTTCACGGCGTTCATCGATTGAAGACGAAGAACTACTAAGGGGAGCTTGTGGAACTTCATCAACAAAAGGTATGTGGAGACTTGAACTCATCTATCACTTAAAAGTCTATATACTTTATCTCCTATTTGAGACAAAAGTCATATAGATATATAGACTTAATTTATACACATTTGATATTTCGATCTAAGTTTAACTCACTTACATATTTCGAGAAATATGTGTTGGTAAGCTTTCGCTTTAACCAAGTTCATCTTATATTCTTGATGAAAGTCAAAAGATGACCATGTGAAAATATCCTGGTAACATCTTACATGATTTGTGTGAGACAATCATTTGATGTAGACTCAGAATGTTTCGTATTGATCATTAGATCACTTGAAAATTTCTTTGAAGCTAATAGTTTGTGTGAGAAAGTTATTCCCATCTTCCGACAATGTTTCAATGGTTGAAATGAGATTTTATAACAATTGGATTTAAGCATAGTATGCGTACTTGCATATATGTAATCCATGTCCGTGAAACATGGTGTGCATACCCGTATGCGTACCTGATTTTGAGAAAGTCCGGGAACCTGGTTTGCAAACCGTTACGCCTACTGGCATAAGGTTCAGGTCCGGGAATTTCTGCTAAGTTTGGATGGTATGTGTACCAGTTCGCATACTAGCGAAACCCAAACTTGGTTCGTCTACTTAGGTACACATACACGTACGTATACCTAAGTAGATGATGTTCTAAAATCGGTTTGTTCATGAACTAATACATAAGGAATGTAATCTTTTGCAAACCTTTGCTATAGTGTTCATGATTAGATTTATGTGAATCAAAATCGATTTTGCTTCAATTGTATATTGTATACTTCTATGAGAATATAAACAATTGAACAACTCTATAACTAGTTTCATTTGAGTCATTTGAACTAGTTATTGTTAAGATAAAAAAAGGTTGATATGAAAGTATTCATATGGCTAACTTCAGTTAACTATTGTTGAGCCAACTAAGTGTACACTTTTAGGTACGGTTACCCTTATCTAAATAAAGGTGCATTTCATTTGTGTGTAACAAGCCAAGACAATCTAACGGTTGAAAGATATTGGCTTGAATCTAATCAGGTTTTCATCTAACGGTGAATATTGATTGTTTGTCCCAAAGTTGTTAAACCCTAATTTGGAGACTATATAAGGGAGAACTCTAGCAACTGGGAAACCTAATCCCCACACCTCATGTATGATACTAGTTGCGACTAAAGTCGATTCTCCTTTAACCTAGGTTTTTTCCTAAAACCATTATAGGTTAACGACTTAAAGACTTCATTGGGATTGTGAATCCAGACCCAACTATTTTCTCTGTACACCAAAAAATAGAGGGCCTTTTGTGACGGTTTATAAACTGTCACAAATAGCAAAAAACCGTCACAAATAGGCAAAACACAGTCACAAAAACATATTTATGACGAGCTAAAATCCGTCGTTACTACTGGGGTCACAAATGTTTTTTGTGACAGTTGAGTGTTATTTGTGACGTTTGGTCAACCGTCACGAATATGTATTTTATTTGTGGCGTGCGGTCAAACAGTCATAAATAATTTTCTTCCCGACGTCAGAAATATTTCGGCTGCCGTTGCCGGATTTTTCTATTGTGACGGTTTAAAAACCCTCAATAGTATATTTATTATTGGCGCCGAATTTATCCGACGTTTGCCGGACATCGATATCGGTCGTCGATTACCGGTACTGTTCTGAACGTATTAAGTACTATCTTCTCTAGGATTAATTTAAGCAAATTAACAAGATATAAAAAACTTCCAGTCCTTAAACAAAGAAACGAACAAAAAAAAAAGGGGAAAATCACCTCTGATTGACTCCTTAGATCCTGCAAAGCAAAAGAAAAAAAACCATTAATAGATAAGAGTAAACTCAACAGTTGTAGTTGCAGAATAACCTACAACTACACCCTCAATAGAATTAGTAAAAACTCAAGAAGTTCTTGATGATGAATAACAATTTTCTTATTAATGTTCTCAATTGATTACAAAGAAGTATCTAAATGGAATTAGAATAGTTACAACTTTCTCTATTCTCTTTCCTAAGATATTTTCTAACACTCACTAAAGGAACCTCTCGAATTTTACATTTCAACTCCTATTTATAGTAAAATTTATACAGCTGTATATGAGTTGCGAAGTATCGCAACTCATACTCGCAAAATTACTCCATCCTCGCAAAACTTCATATTTCTCCGTGCTACTTCTATCATCGTATCATTTTATAACTCTTTTCTCCTTTAGTTATTACGATACTCGTGAACTATTATCTTGCGATATTCAGTACCTACATCTTGCCTCTTCTCATGTCAATTCTACGAAGAAGAAATGATCGTGAGAACATAACCGTTACTTAGTCTTTTAGAATTTGGACACGTCTTTTGTAACCGTTCTTTTCTAGTTATTCCCTTATATAACTCCTTTATATTCTCTTCCTTTTCTTCTTCTTATTTCCGCAATTTTATCTTCTGCTCATACTCTCTATTACTGTTTTCTCTGCAATTTTTTCTTCTACTATATCTTCATGAGTTCTCCAAGGTAATTTCCTTCTATCTTCTGCGTATTTCATTTGTTCTCCTCTTTAATTTCTCAGATAATTTGTTATCTGATTTTGGTTTATTTCAGCAAAATAACTCCTCAGATGAAATCTCAACTAAAAAATCCAAGCCCTAATCCACGAAGAAGAAAATCTGAGAATCAAAAGGTAGTTAAAATACTTTTCCTTCTTTCCTGAACAATATATTGTTGCCTCAGTTTTTAATCTACATTTTGATTCGCAGGTTGGCGAAAAACCAAACCCTGGTAAGAGATCTCGAATAACTAAACCCACACCATTAATTCCAATTGATGATTTCCTTCCTGAAGTTGATAAGGAATTTTTTTCTCCTCCTCGTGAAAATGCTTCTTCACACACTCCCGCCTCTACTCCATTACCTACCTTTCAATCTCCCATCAATGTCAATTTATCAACACTTCTTCAATATCAACCCTCACAAAATATTTCTTCAACTTCTTCTCTTGAAAAACAACCCTCGCAAAATATTTCTTCAACTTCTTCTCTTGAAAAACCTATCTTGTCCCCAAATCCTTTGAGTGCTATTTCTCTAGACAATTTGCAGCTTGCTCTTATTCCTTCAAATTCTTCTCCTCTTCCTTAGGAAATTCGAGATGGAATTTATTCAACTTTCCGAATGTTATCTGAGGTTTTGAACAATACTGCGAAGTCTACTAATGTTCGTTCGCAATATGAGTTTTGCGAAGTTTTAAATAATTTCGTCAATCCAGACATTTCTTCTTCACGTCAATCCTTGGAAAAAGAAATTGAATTGCTTCGCCAATCTTTGAAATCTTCTCAAGCAGAATGCGAGGATCTCCGTAAAGAAAATCATCATCTTCAAAATAATTCTCTCGACTGTGCGAATCTTCGCAAAAGAAATGATGAATTGAAAGGTATGATTACTATCTTCATATTTTCCCTTTTATTTACTTATATTCTTCATATGCTTGAAACATCCATTAAAACCCATTCCCCTTTATAGAATCCATCCAGAAATGTAGAAGATTGGTACTTCACCATGAATCGATGCAATGAATATCGAACCAAGCATGAAAGCCTCTCAAACCAATTCTCCCATTTATCTAATCTTTACTCGTGTGCTCTTGACAACTCCGATGCTCTTTTTCAAGAGAATACTCAACTAATATATGATCGAAAAATTTTGAATGATGACATATCTCAACTTTTTTCTTCCTTAACTAAAGCTAATTTGAGAATAGAAACCTTATTAGAAGAGAACAAAACCTTATCAGAAGAGAAATGTTCGTTTTTGAATACAATGATTGTTTCTTCGCAAGAATTAAAGACTCTTCAGAATAAATGTTGCGATCAAGAAAATCTTCTTTCTTTGTTGAAAGGTGAACTTGAGGAATTAAATAAGTCTTCAGATGCTGAAAGAAATTCTTTTGTTATTGAGAAGAATTCCCTTATTAATAAGAATATAGTCTTGAGTGCTAAGAAGAATCAACTTGAAGAAGATTATTCGTCATTAAAAAGTCTTAATGCCAAACTTGCGAAGGATAAAAAATTTCTCCTTTCTAAAGATCAAAGGCTTCAATCTCGACTTAAAGGATTAGTTGGTGATGGTTTTGATAATGCGATGAATCAGATGAAGAACTGTTGTCTATCTTTAACTCAATCTCTTGCTTCACAAAGAGAAGGTAGTCATTAAAATTTTACTGCCTCTGGTATATCTTTAAATTTTGTTATACTCGCAAACTTTATATCCTTTGAATTTTTTTTTATTTGCAGAATCTGAGAACAACCTTCGTAATGCGAAAGCTGAATTAGAAGCCTCCTGTTCCTAGCTTCGTAAGAAAAATGCTTTGATTTCTACCCGCTTAATCAACTCTCGTGACCGTGCCACTCGGAGATTCAACTATCTTGCTTATTCCAAAGATATCGAAGATACCAATCATCAAAAAGCTATACTTCATGAAAGTCATCTGAAAGCTCAAGTCTTTACGAATAACATTCTCTTATCAAGAGCCTTGCCTCCTGTGAAAATTACTCCTCTGAAGATATCCGACAATGAAGTTGCTCGTGAGCCCGATAGTGATTTCGATTATGAGAGTGATGATGAAGATCTTGATGATGAGAAAGAATCTATTCCTCAAGGAGATGTTCTGTTGCATATTCTTCCAAGGATGATATCTCGCAAAAGTCGAAGGTCGATAATGACCCTACTGATCTTAAAGATCAAAGACAGAGTGTTGATGAAGCATGATAACATTCTTTTTTTCAATTTATCATTGACTCTCCTGTCCTCCTTTCTTTTGAATTCCTTCCCTTAGTTACTGTTGGTTTTCTTTTTGTGAACAATTCTATTTTTTAAGAAGTACATCTGATATTTTGCGAAGATGATTTATCCTTTCTTTCTGATATTTTGCGAAGATAATTTAACCTTACTTTAATTAAATTTTCCCCATTTGATCATATGAAGAGAAATAATATATAACTCACAGATAAAGCTTAGTATCTCCTTTTCCCCTATTATTTCTCTTTAAATGATTAAACATTGTTTGAAGTATTAGAATATCTCGCTTCAATTTATCTTACTTAAGTTTCAACTTGTTACGATTGTAAATAAGAAATCCTCCCTTTTAAGTATAAAAAATAAAATATATGAAATATCCTTAATAAGTATACTACATATACAATACTTTTGAAGAAGTATTAGAAGTACCAAATCCGTCAAATGAAGATATATAAGAAGTATTAGAAGTACTCGATCCACCAAATGAAGAGATATAAGAAGTATTATAAGTACTCAATTCACCAAATGAAGAAATATAAGAAGTATTAGAAGTACTCAATTCACCAAATGAAGAAATATAAGAAGTATTAGAAGTACTCAATTCACCAAATGAAGAAATATAAGAAGTATTCAATCTGTGAATAATTACGTAACATATGACGAAGTATAATGATTATTTAACCTTCACCAAATGAAATATCCGTTAAAGAAGTATAATGAATATGAGATATTCTTGAAGAATTATAAGAAGTATTCAATCTTTTGGAGAAATATTCAATATATGGAGAAGTATAAGAAGTATGTAATTCTCGTAAACTTTTATGAATATGAACTTATTTGTATTTGATTGCTATCAAAATCGCATCTTTTGTTAAGTCTTCATTAAAATTCTTCAATGATGTTGTCTTCTTTGATAGGACTTCTTGTAAAAATTCTTCAATGATATTGACAAAGCTGTCTTCTCTTCAAAATTTCTTGATGTATATTCTTGTAAAATTTCTTCAATGATATTGATGCAATGAATTTCATTAATTTCTGTGGTCTTATCATGCCTTCCTAAGTAAAGGTATTATTTTGCCACCTCTTTTGTAGTAAATTTTTGTATTTGCGATAATATGACAAGTCTGAACATTCTTGCGAACATACAACCTCGTGACATTATCGTCTTGCGATGAAATCGTAGGACGTTCTTACACTTTCATGCAAAAACCCATTGATCTCATCTTAACTTCTTTGTATAGTATTTTAGCCTCTTCAGGAAGTGTTGCGACAATATGACAGGCCTAAATATTCTTGCGAACATAAATCCCCATGACATTGCCGTCTTGCGATGAAATCGCAGGACGTCTCTACACTTTCATGTAGTGACCCATTGATCTCATCTTAACTTCTTTATTATATTCTGCGAGTTCTTTATTCTTTTTTTTTTTTTTTTTTTAGAAGGCTCGCAGAACTTCATTTGTTGCACAAATATGACAAGCCTTTATATTTTCGCAAACAAGAAGCCTCGTGACATTTGCATCTTATAGCACGTATCAGCTCCCTAATGGAGGGTGCTGCCCTTTATCTTCCCCCTGATTGCCCCTTCAAGGAAGCGTACATCGACCATACAAGGTTAGCTCTTCCCATCCGGTTCTGCCAACAACTGACTTTTGATCGCAACCTCTTATCCTTTTTGCCTATAGGGCTTATAGTTACGAGGTTGCACCCTATGGGGTATCTTTGGGCCAAGTGCATCATTTGCCAAGACTTGTCAAAAATGGCAGATGTGGTTCAACCTCACCCGGCACTCTTGACTCAACCGTGTACCTCGACGCCTTGATCGATCGTTTTTCGCACTTCTTGGGAAAGACAAGATGCCTTAGTCGCCCAACCTAAATCCTCTTACACCGCATTTTATATTGCGTAATGTCGCTAGATTAGGTGAGAATCCAAGGTGTCTAACCCGGATAGGTACCCCATTATTGGGTTGTACCCCTAAATTTTTACCATGTACTAAGGGCCCTTGGTGGTGTTCCGGTTAACCTTAGCCACGTTATAGGTACCCCCTTAAATGACGTACTTTAGGACTTTGCCTCTTACAAAATATAGCTTCGCGAACTAGGGTGTACGCCACAAAGGTTTGCCTGTATAAAATTTTTTGCGGCTCTCTTTCTTTTTTGGAGGCTGATCACAGATTGCGGTCTTTTATTCGCAAATTAATGAAATTTCAATCGGAATATAAATTCTGAAATTCGTAACTTTTCCCAATTTCATGCGAGCAAACAATATTCGTAAAATTTATCACGAAATAAAAATTTTGTTTTGCCACATACCTTATTTCCACGAGGAAACATACTGATTACCTTCTTGTTTTATTATTTTCCTTCTTCTTTCTTCGCAAATCACAATCCCTTATTGTCATCGTAAATTTCTTGTATGATTATCATCATAACTTTATTCTCTTTTTCCTTAATCCTCTGCCATTAAATTTTCACTTCTTTTCACATCCTTTGCTCTTTTTCTCCAATTTTCCTTCTCAGCAGTTTTTCCTTCGCAAACTTCTACTTCTGTATCGTAACATTTCTTTCCCTCATCCCAATCACCCTTGATAATTCCAATACCCTTCATATGAGGAAACTTTATTCACTGATGTAGAGTGGAAGCTATGCCTAGAATTCCATGAAGCCATGGTCTTCCTATCAAAACATTATATGGTGATTCGACATCAACAACGCAGAACAGAATTTCAGTTCGCATTCCACTTAATGGAATTCGCATGCTCACTTCTCCTTTGGGCTTGTTGGAAGTTCCATTAAAACCATAAATTCTGTAAGTAGAAGGTATTAAATCTGCATCTTTTCCCCCCATAGTTTTGTAAGCAGAATAGAAGAGGATATTGACAGAACTTCCCGTATCAATTAGAATCCTATTAAGACCAATTGATTCTTCCTCCATATCATCTTCGTTTTCTTCCATATTCATGTAGATTTCTAATTTTACTACCAATGGATTATCATGTGCTTCACAACCTTCTGGAATTTCAGTGGCTTCAAAAGAAATTTCACGTTTCTGCCAATCTTCAAGTCGTGAAATTTTTGTGATGTTCATTACTTCCTTTCCTTCACCATCCCTCGCATATACCCTTCTTAACACATTATCATGAAAATACTCTATGGTTTTATATGAATGAACAATGGAATTACAGAAAACATTCCTTGATTTTGATCCCACTTCTATATGTAGGATTTCTTCTCCCTTTTATTTTGTTGTGTTCTCCCTGCGAGTTATGGCTGGAGCCTGTGGTAATTGTTGCGACTGTGTCTGCTTAAGTAAAAATTGATTTAGTTTTCCTTGATCAATCATTCGCAAGATTATCCTCTTGATATTATGGCAATTATTTGTAGAATGTCCATGAAAATGATGATATGAACAAAATTCATGACTTCTTGGACCCATTGGTGGTTCCTTTCCTATGTTCCATGGAGTTGGTATATTCTCTACCAGGATAATTGCTTGCCATATCTTTTCTACACTTGTATTCAAAGGTGGCAACTTTATCTCTTCCCTTACCATTCTTTGACCTCCTTGACCGTTGTTATAATTTTGTCTCTGGTTCCCTTGTCCAAAATAATTTTGCCTTTGTCCCACATAATTTTCTTGTTGTTGATCTAGTCTTGGAATTTGGTTATTTCCTATTCGATTATAGAAATTCTTCTCTCTATCATACTCTTCTTGATCTCTACTGCCCATTGCTACCATTTTTGGCTGGCTATCATTGATTTTCTTCTCTTCGAAATTTGCGAAGAAGTTTGTGAGGATGTTTTCTGAAGTACCTGCTACTACATTGATTATTTTGGGAAGTAAATTTGCTCCTCCTCTTGATTGCTAGTGTTTGTTACTGGATATGACTCCATACTGTTTTGCTTTTCCTCTAGTGTAATGTATTCTTCTTGCAATTCTCGTAACTCTGTCATCATTATGGAATTCTTTCTTCTGAAGATTTGAACATATAATTGTTCAGTTGCGAACATCGCATTTATGAAGGACAGAATCAAGTATCTCTCATCGTCTTACCAAATGCTTCAAACTTTCACCCACTCTTTGTTTTAAACCAAATACATCTTCAATACCAAGCCGTGAAGAGTGATTTGTGATATATGCTCCAAGGAAAGTTGCTTGCAAATGACTGAATGACGTAATAGTGTTCTTAGGGAGTCCTTCGAACCACTTTAAAGCTTCCCATGTTAAACTCGATGCGAAGTACTTGCATAACACAGCATCATGATTTTCCCATTGTAACATGCATCTTATGTATGCTTTAATGTGCTGAATAGCACATGAAGTCCCATCAAAGATACTGGTTAGTGTGGGCAAGTTGCATTTTGGTGGAATTCCTCCCAATTGTACTTCTCTAGCAAATGGAGTCCTCGCAGCTTCTTCTATTGCTTCATCTAATTGCCTTCTATCTCCTCCTCTTCTATTGTTTATCATCCCTCTCATTTCTGCTAATTCTCGAAAGATTCGTGCATTTGCCTCAGAATTCTCATCCATTGGTCTTTTTAATGCAGCTTCTCTTCTTCTACGTTCTTGCGCTTCCTCCGTTGCGATCCTTCGCATTCTATCATATTCTTCATTAATGTTTTCATTTGCATAATTTTGCAAATATCATCTTTCTAAATTATCATAATTGTTCAGTTGCATAGCATCTTGGAATTCTTGTTCTTCCCTTTCTATTCTTCTCATTCTTCTCATGCGAATATCAAGAATTTCTTCTTCTTCATTTCTCCTTCTTCTTGATTTGCTTGTACTCTGATTCGAGAATTTGGTTCATTCCTCTCCACTTATGTTTGTTGGTTTACAATTCTTCTCTTAATTCTTTCATACTCAACATTTTGTTTGTTACGAGCCTCTTCATGTCTTCTTACTCCATTCTCTTGATTGTTTTGATGTATTGCTTGTTGTCTCTCAATTTCTTCCATAAGTTGCTGTTCTTCCTCTTGATTCTGATTGTTTTCTCTAGGATTTGGTCTTGTTCGTAAATTCCCCATGCTTTGTTCGTGGTTTGGTATTAAAATGAAACGATTCTCTTGATTTCTTTCACCTTGATTCTGCGCTTGTTCTTGCATATTATTTTCATTATTGATTATCGGTGAATTTTGTCCTTCTCTTTCTGTTCTAACATTTGATCTTGCAACACTTTGAGATTTCCTTCTTTGTAGTATCTCATTTTCCATCCTCAATTCTTGATTTTGTCTTGTTAAATTGGCACGTTCTTCAGCTTCGATCATTCGTTCTTTTTGGATTCCTTGTCTCAATGTTTCTAACATCTCCCTTTCTCTTTCAAGAATTGTTCCTCCCATCAATCTCCCATTTTCTCTGATTTGTGGTTCTCTATCTTCTTCTTCTGGTGTATTAGTTCTCCAAGTGTGTATACTCACTTGATCATGATCTCTTATTTGTTGAGCTTGATTTCTTCGATTACTCCTTCTCCTACTAGGTTCTCCTGTTATATTTGCTTCTCCTCCCCGCGAGTCTTACACTTCTTCTTACTTCAGTTAATGGTTCGATGTGTTTCTTCTTCTTGTCATTTTTTTCTCGTACAGAATTCTTCAAATCCCTGTTTCTAGCGCCAATTATGTAGTTGCGTAATAACCTACAACTACACCCTCAATAGAATTAGTAAAAACTCAAGAAGTTCTTGATGATGAATAACAATTTTCTTATTAATGTTCTCAATTGATTACAAAGAAGTATCTAAATGGAATTAGAATAGTTACAACTTTCTCTATTCTCTTTCCTAAGATATTTTCTAACACTCACTAAAGGAACCTCTCGAATTTTACATTTGAACTCCTATTTATAGTAAATTTTATACAGCTGTATATGAGTTGCGAAGTATCGCAACTCATACTCGCAAAACTTCATATTTCTCCACGCTACTTCTATCATCGTATCATTTTATAACTCTTTTCTCCTTTATTTATTACGATACTCGTGAACTATTATCTTGCGATATTCAGTACCTACAATAGTAGTGATGGTTACAGACGAGATAGTTTGTATCATTCGTTCTATCAGCTGATCCCAAAAGTCCGGCCCCATATGAGAAAAAGCATTAATCAGGTCGGGTTTCGCGGGTGAGACCCATATATTTTTACTCAAAATCCAACCCGCTATAATTGCCAATTTAATTTTTCCAGGTGTTTGTTGCCGCTTCGCATGTTCCAATGAGAAGACGTTGCGTTTTCTAGGCCAAAGTATGTAGCTTGTAGGCTTGCTTTTGTATAGAGATTGACAATACCAATCTCTAGGATTGGAGATCCGAGTGCCGCCTTGGTTAAGCGACAGTTGTGATTGATAGACTGTTGTGCCCTGATAGACACATTTTTGTGTCTGATATAATATCAATTGTATATATTGTTAGTGCTCGATTTTATATTTATTATGGCTTTTTGTGTCTTTGTAGGTGTTTTTGGAGAAATAAGTTTTTGCGGCGAAATTGGCGTGAAAACTGATGTTTGCACCCTCGAGAGAGAGTACTGAAGGCACCCCTGAAATGAGTTAAAAGCACCCAAGAGAAGTTAGGAAGGCACCCCAGGAATTTTACTACGCGCACCCAAAAATTATTGTTTCCGCCCCAGTTGCTAAAGGGACTCCACTGTCCGATAGGGGGCATCCCATATTCACCTTTTGAAAACCAAATTTGGCGGGAAATTGGACAGTTAGCTGCGTACTTTGATGTGAAGAACTTGGATAAGTTTTAGACGGACTTTCTCATGGATTTCAATTTTTATGGGCCTGTGGTGTGAAACAGGGTTGGTACATGTTTACAAAACAAAAGAAAAGGAAAGTTACGTCACTTTGAGAATAAACATGGAAGAAGAAATATATAGCAGCAGCAAGATTTCTGGGCAGAATTTGATTGACTTTTAACCAGGTACTCTCATGGATATTGAACCGTATGGGCCTGTCATCAATAAACAGGGTTAAACATGGTTTGTATTTGTCTTGGATTAGAAAGAAAACGATGATTCCATTAAGAGGGATTTCCTGTTTAGTCCACTAAACTCGACCCGGTTTAGTGGCTAGTCCAGCCAAAACTTCTTCTTAATTGTTAGTCCAAAAAAGTTTAAATTCAAGTAGATTTACCTATATACCCCCGAACATTATAAGTTCGTTTTTTACATTTAAATTCAAGTAGTAACTAGTAAGTATACTAGTAGTATGTAGTATACTAGTAGTAACTAGTATACTAGTAGTATGTAGTATACTAGTATGTAGTAATAACATATGTAGTATGTAGTATACTAGTACTAATAGTAATATGTTATGTATTGATACTACTACATATTGATATGTAGTACGTTATATATTGACACTACATATTGATATGTAGTATATGTTTGATATGTAGTATGTTATGTATTGATACTACTACATATTGATATGTAGTACGTTATATATTGACACTACATATTGATATGTAGTATATGTTTGATATGTAGTACTTTATATATTGACACTACATATTAATATGTAGTACTTTATATATTGACACTACATATTGATATGTATTACGTTATATATTGATATGTAGTATGTTTGATATGTAGCATGTTATATATTGACACTACATATTGATATGTAGTACGTTATATATTGACACTACATATTGATATGTAGTACGTTATATATTGATATGTAGTATGTTTGATATGTAGTACATTATATATTGATACTACATATTGATATGTAGTATGTTATGTATTGATACTACATATCAAAAAATTGTTATGTATTGATACTACATATGTTACTACTAATATACTAGTTACTACTAGTATAACTAGTATACTAGTATAACTATAACTAGTTATAGTACATATTAATATTGATATGTAGTACGTTATATATTGATATGTAGTATGTTTGATATGTAGTACATTATATATTGATACTACATATTGATATGTAGTATCATACTACATATCAAAAAATTGTTATGTATTGATACTACATATGTTACTACTACTACTAGTTACTACTAGTACTAGTTACTACTAGTATACTAGTATAACTAATATATTATACTAGTTACTACTAGTAGTTACAACTAGTATAGTACATATTAATATGTAGTATCACCATATTGATATTACTAGTATTTCGTAACATACTACTAGTAACATTTACATGTGGTGATACTAATTAGACCTAGAAGGGTGTTTTAGGCATTTCGAAAATACACTTTATAATCTCCACGAAGTTTTTGGACTAGAGAGTAAATAATCTAGTCCAAAAACATGTTTTTGGACTAGAGAGTAAATGTTTTTCATGGGTGGACTAGCCATTAACTGGGTCATGAAAAAGTGGACTAGCCAGTAATTCCTACTAGGGAGTAAGTTATTTCCGGGATTTATTTTCCGAGTATATATGGAATTTACATGCATGTTTGGAGAGTATACTGCATTAGGTTGCTGTTTTATCGAGTTGGAGTGTTTGGAAATACCAAAGACGCGTAAACAAAGCAATTCAGGGAAGAGGTTTTTCCGTAAATTCGGAGAAAATAAAGGAGAGAAAAGTTTGGGATTTACTCGGATTATATGAGTCTTGTGGTATATATATGTGTTGTTGGGAGGTCAAAGGGGTTGTCAAGACTTTGGGGGGACCGAACGGATGGTTTGGAGAAGTTGTAGGCGAGTTTATCACCAGGAGGAAGAAGAAGAAGCTGAAGAACAAAATACCTCCCAAGTCAGTCGCAGATAGGGGAGACTGTCGTTCTTTCTGTTGCCTACTACTTCAAATTTTAACGCTTTGTAACAGTTTTCCAACAATTACAACTGTTAGGGTTTCTCTGTAACGGAGGGTTCTGTAACAGTGAGTTCTGTAATAATTATATTTGTTACAAACTCGCTGCTTCATACTTTTTCTCCCTTTTAATCAACTTTTGAGCTATGAATACCTATTTTGAGAACGTGAATAATATGAGGAGCTAAACCCCAATTCTGGGATGACAGAGGAAGCTATTCTTCACGCGTGTGGTAATTCTATTATTTATTTTATGACTTATTGCATTGATTTTTAATTGATATATGATTTTTATTAATTAGTTGTGATTTTGTCTGATGACGTATGCTTAGGCTAAGAGCTTTTGATGCGTCATGCTTATGATTTACAATTAATCTTTTCCAAAATCTACTTTCGGCAATAAATTAGAGTCAATTACTTGAGATATGAATGTCTAAAATTATTAGTTGAACCACATGAATATAAGAATTGGTGAAATCCTAAGTCCTAGTACCTCTCGACAACGTGACAAACTTGTGTATATATTAAGTCTAAAATCAATCTCTACAAGTCTTTGAACGAACTTTTACTACCACTTTCTACAACTTGTTAAAATCACATCAATTTTTGGCGCCGTCGACGCGGACTGGTATTTAGATTTGTTTTAGGTTTATTTTTATTTTTGTTCTATTTTACGCCTTTGGTATTTTTTGATTCTTTTCAGACTTGGAGAGAAGCTACAAGGAAAGAAAAAGTGCTATAAAAGGAAAGCATCGCCAAAGAAGGAAAGAAAAGAGGAGTCCAAGGAGTGAAGAAGATTTTGTATATTTTATTTAGACACTTTTTTTTCTTTTTTTTTTTAGAAACTGTAAATAAGGTTTTATTTTTTGTAATCTTTTTATTTTTGGACTTTTTGAGCTTTATTTTTTGGGACATTGGACATTATTTTTAAAACCCTAAGGAAGGGTTGAGATTAAATGTAAACTGTTTGCAGGAAAGGACGACAGTTACGATACTGTCTCGGCCCCTCGGGTTCGTACACAGACATAGGAGTCGGTGGCCTGAGTCGACTTCAACGGTTCATCGCCCGTCTGGTACGGGAGGTAAGACTCTATCCACCCACGAATCCCCTGTCAGTGAGTTTTATTTTGTGTGACAACTCACACCCCTGCAATAGAATGTCGAACTGGTATTACAATAGCCAATACAACGAATATCCGATTGAGTTTCCAAATGGACATTACAACTTTGACCATAGTGTGAATAGTGGTTGGGAACATCCGCCTTTTCAAGGTTATGGCTCGTACCATGGTGATCCTAATTATTATGCTCAATTGATAAAAAATAGGATAATATCAAATTTTAGCTTTACTGACATAAATTCGTATTTTATATCACATGTGCCTGTAGTTGCAGAATAACCTACAACTACACCCTTAATAGAATTAGTAAAAACTAAAGAAGTTCTTGATGATGAATAACAATTTTCTTATTAATGTTCTCAATTGATTACAAAGAAGTATCTAAATGGAATTAGAATAGTTACAACTTTCTCTATTCTATTTCCTAAGATATTTTCTAACACTCACTAAAAGAACCTCTCGAATTTTACATTTGAACTCCTATTTATAGTAAAACTTATACAGTTGTATATGAATTGCGAAGTATCGCAATTCATACTCGCAAAATTACTTCATCCTCGCAAAACTTCATATTTCTCCGCGCTACTTCTATCATCGTATCATTTTATAACTCTTTTCTCCTTTATTTATTACGATACTCGTGAACTATTATCTTGCGATATTCAGTACTTACATCTTGCCTCTTCTCATGTCAATTCTACGAAGAAGAAATGTCATGAGAATCCCTATTCTCGTAAATTTAGTGTAGTTATTACCACCCATCAAGTTCACAACACGTCTTTTTACTTTTTCCTTATCTTTCTGACACGTTTCTTCGTAACCGTTCTTTTCAACCGTTCACGCTTACTCGTATTAATGAGTTTTTATTTTCATCAAACTCTCTTATAAATATTATCCTTTGTTTTTGCTTTTTATTCTCTTCATCTTCTTCATCACTTCTGCCTCTGCAATCTCTTCTATCTTTTTTCCCTCTTATATTCAATGGCACCAAAGAAGAAAACTATTGAACAAATTAATGCGGAACTTGCTGATAGAGATCTTATTCTCTCTGAGATTGAAGGTTATGATAATAAATCTTCTCTCCGTGTGAAGCTCTTTACCAACTATGTTTGGGATGATCAGAGAATTTTAATCTCACGAGGTCAAATCCTCGCAGGTATTCCTCTTCCTCTTTATGATATTAACTTTCCTTTATTCTACGAAATTATTTCCCACCCCAATTTTTCTTGTGCCATTTACCAATTGACTGGTGATTGTATTCGCCTCTTAGTTGAATTCGCAAATCGTGCCGCTTTTGGGAAATCTTTGTATTCAGTTGATCTTAGAAAACCTGGATTTGAAAATATAGAAATTGTTGCTGTGAATTATACAGTTGAAGGTTTCTTCAAAAATTACACATTAATTCCTGCGAGGAAAGAAGATAATCGTTGGGGTGTTCGTCTTCATCGTAAAGCTAATATTGCAGCAGATGATCTTCTCATGCACGATATTGATTATGCTTCAGGAAATAATAAGACACCTCATCATTCTAATGATGAAGATTTGTATAAGTACCCTTTAATATTATCAGGTTCTTATATTACTGGGATAGTAGAACTTCCTGCGAACCTTCGTAACCGCTATTATCAACCTTGGGTTTTTAGAAATGTATGTACTTCCATCTCCTTATCTTTTTGTTACCCTTTAATTTCAAATGAGGTAAGAAACACTCTTGTATTTTTCTAAACAATATATTGTTGCCTCTGTTTCTTATCCTTATTTGAATTTACAGGTTCCACTTCTTCCTGAGATTGCTGCGAGTGAAAATAAGAGTTCTACTTCTTCTAAAAGGCTTACTGCAAGACAACAAACTCTTCTTTCTGCGAAGGTTACCCAAGTTTCTGGTAGTCAAGATGATGCTCTTCGCAAAGGGAAAAGGAAACTTCAAGATGTTGTTTACGAGAGGAGAAAGAAGAAACTCTCAACCAAGTCTC
This sequence comes from Papaver bracteatum, assembly GCA_023529315.1. Lineage (NCBI taxonomy): Eukaryota > Viridiplantae > Streptophyta > Magnoliopsida > Ranunculales > Papaveraceae > Papaver > Papaver bracteatum. The sequence continues at coordinate 752,510 of JAJJWX010002324.1, forward strand.
ATTCCAATGTAATTTCTTCTAATGAGAATATTGAGGAAGATCTTGGTGATGAAGATGATAAATTTCCTGAGAAGGACTTTAGTTCTGATTCCGATACTCTTTCTGATAAAGGAGATAATGATAATGATGTTGATGAAGGTGGAAATGAAGATTACAATATCCCAAAAACTTTTGCCTCAGCAATGGTTAGCATCTCTGAGGCTTTCCTTCATTCTTCTCGTGGATTAGGAAATTCTCCTACAGCGAATGCTCGCAAACTTATTGCGAAGGCTTGTAAAGTTCCTACTGTAATTGATAATAACTCCCTCAAAGGAATTTCAAGATTCGTCTCTCCTGCTTCATTATATGCTTTAGGTAGAATGGTAAGTTTCTTCTCTATTCCTTGTTTATTTCCCTTATTTTGTTGATTTCTAACCCCCTTTTTTCTTGGTTAGGTTGGAAGAGTTAGTTGTGAAGCTGCTTCTGATTGGGAAAGACGCCATTCTATTGCTGAGAAGAAAACTTTGAATCGTTGTAGGAAGTTAGAGGTTGAAAATTCAAATCTCCGTCAGAGAGTAGAAGATTTAAATATTGATAACGCAGAATTAATATCCCATCACGAAGATAATTCACAATCTGCGAGCATCGCAATTGATAATTCTTCTCATCTTGAGGAGAATAATCAATTAAATCTTGAAAATTCTTCTCTCCGTAATGATAAGAAGCAACTAGAAGGTAAATTCTTTGCGATGGTAATTATTTTGGTTACTTTTCCTTCGTAATTTGCTAACCAATTCCTTAATTTCTCTCCTTGCTGCAGAAAATTATGCGAAGATGAATAATGATCTGGAAACTATTCTTGCTAATCGTAATAAGAAAATTTCTGACTTGAGATCTCAGCTTCTAATTTCCCAGCATAACCATAGTTTATATGTTAAGCGTTTTCGAGCTAAGATGACTCGCAAGATTTGCGAAGATAATGAAATTCCTCTCAAGAAGTACCATACGCTCTCTTTTTCAAGAAATTCTGAAGATACTCCATATCTGGAAATCTCTGAAAGTGAAGTTGAAAATGATAGTAAAGTTGAAGAAGAAGATCATTTTGATGGGAATAGATCGCCTGAAAAATAACTTCACTCTTTTTTGTATATTTGTTCTGTAACTTCACTCTTTTTGTATGTCTGTTCTGTTTCTTTTCAATACAACACTTTCTTCTTGATTGCACTTTGAATCAATCCAACAATTTCTTTTTCAAAGCTTAATTTGAATTAATCTTTCTTTGATGTTTGTTTCCCTTATTCGCATTACTTGATCATGTGGAGAGAAATAATATATCTTAAAGACTTAGCTTAGTATTCCTTTTCCCCTTATTATTGCTCTTCAGATGATCAACTCTTGCTGGAAGTATTAGAATATCCTTCTCAATTTATCTTACGAAGTTTTGTCTGATTGTGATTATGAATAAAAAGTCCTCCCTTTGAAGTATAAGAAATATGATCCTTTTGCCTTTTGCGGAATATTGCGAGGTAAATAATAAATCTCCCCTTGAAGTATAAGAAGTATGAAGTATACGAAATATGAAATATCCTTAAGAAGTATAAAATATCTTTGAAGAAGTATTAGCAGCATCCAATTCATGAAGAATTGCCCAATATATGAAGAAGTATAAGAATTGTATGAAGAAGTATAATAAGTACTTAACCTTCGCAAAATTAAATATCCATTGAAGAAGTATAATAAATATGATATACTCTTGAAGAAGTATAAATAGTATTGAATTTGTAGAAAAATATTCAATATATGGAGAAGTATAAGAAGTATTTAACTCTCGTAACATTTTACGAGTATGAAATTATATGTATTTGATTACTATCAAAATCGCATCTTTTGTTAAGTCTTCGTGAGAATTCTTCAATGATGTTATCTTCTTTGATAGGACTTTTTGTAAAAATTCTTCAATGGTATTGACGAAGCTGTCTTCTCTTCAAATCTTCATAATGTATATTCTTGTATAATTTCTTCAATGGTATTGACGAAGCTGTCTTCTCTTCAAATCTTCATAATATATATTCTTGTATAATTTCTTCAATGATATTGATGCAATGAATTTCATTAATTTCTGTGGTCTTATCATGCCTTCCTAAGTAAAGGTCTTATTTTTCCACCTCTTTTGTAGTGAATTTTTGTATTTGCGATAATATGACAAGTCTGAACATTCTTGCGAATATACAACCTCGTGACATTATCGTCTTGCGATGAAATCGCAGGATGTTCTTACACTTTCATGCAAAAACCCATTGATCTCATCTTAACTTCTTTGTATAGTATTTTAGCCTCTTCAGGAATTGTTGCGACAATATGACAGGCCTAAATATTCTTGCGAACATAAAGCCCCATGACATTTCCGTCTTGCGATGAAATCGCAGGACGTCTCTACACTTTCATGTAGTGACCCATTGATCTCATCTTAACTTCTTTATTATGTTCTGCGAGTTCTTTATTCTTTTCTTTCTTTCTTTCTCTTTTTTTTTTTTTTTTTAGAAGGCTCGCAGAACTTCATTTGTTGCACAAATATGACAAGCCTTTATGTTTTCGCAAACAAGAAGCCTCGTGACATTTGCGTCTTATAGCACGTATCAGCTCCCTAATGGAGGGTGCTGCCTTTATCTTCCCCCGATTGCCCCTTCAAGGAAGCGTACATCGACCATACAAGGTTAGCTCTTCCCATCCTTTCGCCAACAACCAGCTTTTGATCGCAACCTCTTATCCTTTTTCCTATAGGGCTTATAGTTACGAGGTTGCACCCTATGGGGTATCTTTGGGCCAAGTGCATCATTTTCCAAGACTTGTCAAAAATGGAAGATGTGGTTCAACCTCACCCGGAACTCTTGACTCAACCGTGTACCTCGGCGCCTTGATCGTTTTCTGCACTTCTTGGGAAAGACAAGATGCCTTAGTCGCCCAACCTAAATCATCTTACACCGCATTTTATATTGCGTAATGTCGCTAGATTAGGTGAGAATCCAAGGTGTCTAACCCGGATAGGTACCCCATTATTGGGTTGTACCCCAAAAATTTTACCATGTACTAAGGGCCCTTGGTGGTGTTCCGGTTACCCTTAGCCACGTTATAGGTACCCCTTAAATGACGTACTTTAGGACTTTGCCTCTTACGAAATATAGCTTCGCGAACTAGGGTGTACGCCACAAAGGTTTGCATGTATAAAATTTTCTGCGACTCTCTTTCTTTTTTGGAGGCTGATCACAGATTGCGGTCTTTTATTCGCAAATTAATGAAATTTTAATTGGAATATAAATTCTGAAAATTCGTAACTTTTCCCAATTTCCTGCGAGCAAACAATATTCGTAAAATTTATCAATAAAATTTTTGTTTTGCCACATACCTCATTTCCACGAGCAAACGTACTGATTACCTTCTTGTTTTATTATTTTCCTTCTTCTTTCTTCGCAAATCACAATTCCTTGTTATCATCGTAAATTTCTTGTATGATTATCATCGTAACTTTATTCTCTTTTTCCTTAATCCTCTGCCATTAAATTTTCACTTCTTTTCACAGCCTTTGCTCTTTTTCTCCAATTTTCCTTCTCAGCAATTTTTCCTTCGCAAACTTCTACTTCAGATCGTAACATTTCTTTCCAGCCCAATCACCCTTGATAACTCCAATACCCTTCATATGAGGAAACTTTATGCACTGATGTAAAGTGGAAGCTACGCCTAGAATTCCATGAAGCCATGGTCTTCCTATCAAAGCATTATATGGTGATTCGACATCAACAACGCAGAACAGAATTTCAATTCGCATTCCACTTAATGGAATTCGCATGCTCACTTCTCCTTTGGGCTTGTTGGCAGTTCTATTAAAACCATAAATTCTGTAAGTAGAAGGTATTAAATCTGCATCTTTTCCCCCCTAGTTTTGTAAGCAGAATAGAAGAGGATATTTGTAACTTCCGTATCAATCAAAATCCTATTAAGACCAATTGATTCTTCCTCCATATCATCTTCGTTTTCCTCCATATTCATGTAGATTGCTAATCTTACTACCAATGGATTATCATGTGCTTCACAACCCTCTGGAATTTCAGTGGCTTCAAAAGAAATTTCACGTTTCTGCCAATCTTCAAGTCGTGAAATTTTTGCGATGTTCATTACTTCCTTTCCTTCACCATCCCTCGCATATACCCTTCTTAACACATTATCATGAAAATCTTCTATGGTTTTATATGAATGAACAATGGAATTACAGAAAACATTCCTTGCTTTTGATCCCACTTCTATATGTAGGATTTCTTCTCCTTTTTCTTTTGTTGTGTTCTCCCTGCGAGTTATGACTGGAGCATGTGGTAATTGTTGCGACTGTGTCAGCTTAAGTAAAAATTGATTTAGTTTTCCTTGATCAATCATTCGGAAGATTATCCTCTTTATATTATGGCAATTATTTGTAGAATGTCCATGAAAATGATGATATGAACAAAATTCATGACTTCTTGGACCCATTGGTGGTTCCTTTCCCATGTTCCATGGAGTTGGTATATTCTCTACCAGGATAATTGCTTGCCATATCTTTTCTACACTTGTATTCAAAGGTGGAAACTTTATCTCTTCCCTTACCATTCTTTGACCTCCTTGACCGTTGTTATAATTTTGTCTCTGGTTCCCTTGTCCAAAATAATTTTGCCTTTGTCCCCCATAATTTTCTTGTTGTTGATCTAGTCTTGGAATTTGGTTATTTCCTATTCGATTATAGAAATTCTTCTCTCTATCATACTCTTCTTGATCTCTACTGCCCATTGCTACCATATTTGGCTGGCTATCATTGATTTTCTTCTCTTCTGAAATTTGCGAAGAAGTTTGTGAGGATGTTTGCGAAGTACCTGCTACTACATTGATTATTTTGGGAAGTAAATTTGCTCCTCCCTCTTGATTGCTAGTGTTTGTTACTGGATATGACTCCATCTTGTTTTGCTTTTCTTCTAATGTAATGTATTCTTCTGCAATTCTCGTAACTCTGTCATCATTATGGAATTCTTTCTTCCAAGATTTGAACATATAATTGTTGATTGCGAACATCGCATTTATGAAGGATTTAATCAAGTATCTCTCATCCACGCGCCTTGCCATATCACTGCACATAGTCTTCCATCGTCTTACCAAATGCTTCAAACTTTCACCCACTCTTTGTTTTAAACCAAATACATCTTCAATACCAAGCCGTGAAGAATGATTTGTGATATATGCTCCAAGGAAAGTTGCTTGCAAATAACTGAATGACGTAATAGTTTTTTTAGGGAGTCCTTCGAACCACTTTAAAGATTCCCCTGTTAAACTTGATGCGAAATACTTGCATAACACAGCATCATGATTCTCCCATTGTAACATGCATCTTATGTATGCTTTAATGTGCTGAATAGCACATGAAGTCCCATCAAAGATACTGGTAAGTGTGGGAAAATTGCATTTTGGTGGAATTCCTCCCAATTGTACTTCTCTAGCAAATGGAGTCCTCGCAGCTTCTTCTATTGCTTCATCTAATTGCCTTTTATCTCCTCCTCTTTTATTGTTTATCATCCCTCTCATTTCTGCTAATTCTCGAAAGATTCGTGCATTTGCCTCAGAATTCTCATCCATTGGTATTTTTAATGCAGCTTCTCTTCTTCTACGTTCTTGCGCTTCCTCCCTTGCGATTCTTCGCATTCTATCATATTCTTCATTAATGTTTTCATTTGCATAATTTTGCAAATATCTTCTTTCTAAATTATCATAATTGTTCAGTTGCATAGCATCTTGGAATTCTTGTTCTTCCCTTTCTATTCTTCTCATTCTTCTCATGCGAATATCAGGAATTTCTTCTTCTTCATTTCTCCTTCTTTTGTGATTTATTTCTTCTTGATTTGCTTGTATTCTGATTCGAGAATTTGGTTCATTCCTCTCCACTTCTGTTTGTTGGTTTACAATTCTTCTCTTAATTCTTTCATACTCAACATTTTGTTTGTTACAAGCCTCTTCATGTCTTCTTACTCCATTCTCGTGATTGTTTTGATGTATTGCTTGTTGTCTCTCAGTTTCTTCCATAAATTGTTGTTCTTCCTCTCGATTCTGATTGTTTTCTCTAGGATTTGGTCTTGTTCGCAAATTCCCCATGCTTTGTTCGTGGTTTGGTATTAAAATGAAACGATTCTCTTGATTTCTTTCACCTTGATTCTCGTTTGTTCTTGCATATTATTTTCATTATTGATTATCGGTGAATTTTGTCCTTCTCTTTCTGTTCTAACATTTGATCTTGCAACACTTTGAGATTTCCTTCTTTGTAGTATCTCATTTTCCATTCTCAATTCTTGATTTTGTCTTGTTAAATTGGCACGTTCTTCAGCTTCGATCATTCGTTCTTTTGGATTCCTTGTCTCAATGTTTCTAACATCTCCCTTTCTCTTTCAAGAATTGTTCCTCCCATCAACCTCCCATTTTCTCTGATTTGTGGTTCTCTATCTCCTTCTTCTGGTGTATTAGTTCTCCAAGTGTGTATACTCACTTGATCATGATCTATTATTTGTTGAGCTTGATTTCTTCGATTACTTCTTCTCCTACTAGGTTCTCCTGTTATATTTGCTTCTCCTCCTGCAAGTCTTACACTTCTTCTTACTTCAGTTAATGGTTCTGATGTGTTTCTTCTTCTTGTCATTTTTTTCTGGTACAGGAATTCTTTCTCTCCCTGTTTCTAGCGCCAATTATGTAGTTGCAGAATAACCTACAACTACACCCTCAATAGAATTAGTAAAAACTAAAGAAGTTCTTGATGATGAATAACAATTTTCTTATTAATGTTCTCAATTGATTACAAAGAAGTATCTAAATGGAATTAGAATAGTTACAACTTTCTCTATTCTCTTTCCTAAGATATTTTCTAACACTCACTAAAAGAACCTCTCGAATTTTACATTTGAACTCCTATTTATAGTAAAACTTATACAGTTGTATATGAATTGCGAAGTATCGCAATTCATACTCGCAAAATTACTTCATCCTCGCAAAACTTCATATTTATCCGCGCTACTTCTATCATCGTATCATTTTATAACTCTTTTCTCCTTTATTTATTACGATACTCGTGAACTATTATCTTGCGATATTCAGTACTTACAGTGCCTACATAGGTGTTATTGAAATGAAAGCATTTTCATTCATTGTCCAAATAATGCCATTGAATTGCTACTTGCCTCACACTGACCAAATTATCTGACAGTTCTACAGGTTGAATACTCGAGTCGGTATAATTTAGGGAAGTCTTTGATGTATACATGCTATTTACATATGAAAGTGTCTCCCAACAGGTGTGTGTGCGGTGATGTAAAAAATTGACACCGCAAGTCTTTGGTGCTCCAGAACCGATTGAGCCCTCCAGCTTTCCATCCTCTGTTTTTATTTTGTGGTGCATTGTATTGCAATGGTCGCATGTTATGTAATTTGCAAATGTATCACTAGGTATCACTCTCACTAATAGACCTTACGATTAATTTCTAATAATAAAGGGGATTTTCAGTTTGTTGAAAGTATGTCGCATATAACTTAAATTTTACTGCCATTTCGACACCAACAATAACTTCATATCGAAAGAAATTGAGGAAGGAGAAATAACCATTTATAGATTCATTACATAGGGTTAATGTGAAACCTATAAATAATAGTACAGATTAGGGATATCCATTTTTCTTTTACAGTACGCTGCGGTTATAATTTCTATACCTATGGTTAATGTTGACAAAGAAACTCCAAATAATTGAATAAATAGGACGACTAACGGCACTACTAAATGCAATAAAAACAAAATGATAAAAATGAGAGGAAGGTATGCTCGAAAACTGCTAAATGTGATTAAGATTATGTGAGGGCAATTTAGAAATATATGTCGTTGTGAAAATAATACCAATGGCCCGACTGGCCTGACCTGCCCGAGTGTTTTTTTACGAGTCGTGGGCGGATAATGGGCATCAAATTATCACTATCACTTGGAGCCCTAGAACCCGTTATGCTTTAACTCAGGAGCGAGCAATCCGTCTTGGAGCGCTGTACACCCCTATCTATATCCTTTATTAATATTATCCTATCTTCCTTTTATTCTTTGGTACTAATATTTTGAAAACAAATCTATATTTATAGATTTGTTTTTCTTTAGGTTTCGAATATCATTTTTTGCTATATTGTACACCCCAAATCTATATCATTTTTTCCTTTAGGTATCGAATGGGAATTGTCAAACATCAAGATTAATATCCGTAACAACGCAGAGCCAAATATACCATATCAATTCAGAGACTATCTAACATCGGATTCTACGTCATATTTTTGGATTTTATCAGGTCCAAAAAAACCCACAAAACAAAAAGCCATCCCCGTGCCGTTACGGCACGGGTTAAGCCTTATATAATATAAAGAAAAGGGGTCTTTTCAACATCGGCACAGAAAAAATTGAAAATAACCCTCCGTGTTTTTGTTGTTTTGCGCACTTTATCGTTAATTTCGTTCACCTGAGGGGAAAGTATATGTTATCGATGTTTTTTTCTCAAACAAAGTCGAACTGAACTAAGAATTCTCCCATTTTCTACGATTCATTTCTCAATCGAAATCTTCCCTACGCGATTCCATCGTTGACACCATGATCAACACTAGCAGAAAGAGCGGCACCGCCACACCTATGTCCGCTAATGATTTTCATCTCCACCCAAAATAGAGAAGAACTGAAATCCAGGCTAGGGTTTAGTTGTTTTGGGGATTTAGTCGAGATACCATTTCCGTTCTTTCTTCGAACCCCAATCTACTGCACACAATTTTCTATCAGAAAAAGTTGATCTCGATTTCAAGTTTCCCAGCACGAGATTTTAATTTTTCCATATTTTCTCCCATTCTTTCATCAATTGAGTTCACACAATTTCTATCAAAAGAAAATTTGGTTTCAATTTTGTGAGCCTTACATATTTGGTTCCCTTCACTCTTCCTAATCAGATTCTCGAACCTAAGTTATCAACTTCAGCTTCAACAAATTCTGGAACAAATTTGAAAGCTAACTGGATATTCATTCTTGGTAAGAAAATGATACGTATATTTTGATTTTCTCATCACAGTTTATGAGCTTTAGTTGTTTGTGAAAATGTCAAACAATAGTAATTCAAATGTCAAACATATTATATTCAATTTGATGGGTTTTATTTCCTTCGAAATTCCAGATTAATTTAGCAGGGCAGCAACTTAGTTGTATATATTAAGAATTGTATTGGAAATTTGTTGGTCATCTTTGATAGAGTTGTCTTTGTATATCTTTATTGTATATATTAAGAATTGTATTGGAAATTTGTTGGTCATCTTTGATAGAGTTGTCTTTGTATATCTTTATGTTTTGTAGCAGGGATCTGTGTCCTTATTATAGAAGCTGCTCAAGGTCCTATTCGCTGGGGATCATATTAGAAAAGCTGAATCTGAACTGTCTATGGGGGAGCAATATAATCAGCAATCAAGTATATGAAACTGAGATATATAGAGTATTTATCATACAAAATTCCCTAACCTGAAGTAATTTTTCCCTTTGTTACACTCAATGCCAACTGAGATATATAGAGTATTTATCTTACGAAATTCCCTAACCTGAAGTAATTTTTCCCTTTGTTACACTCAATGCCAAAGGCCACATCTTATATTATTCATGTTTGGGAGTTGTTTATGCTCCAAGTCAATTGAACCTTTCTTCTTCTTCTTCTTCTTCTCTTATTTGAAATTTGTTTGTTTTCGCAATTTTGTGCCCTAATCTAACTCTCCATATGATTTTCTTCCCATTGGTTTCCACCTTTTTCTTATGCCCTAATTCGATATTATTTTTTCAATTTCGTGCCCTGAATTGAGATACCCCCTTATTCTTATTCTACTACTCTCATTTGAATGGCTTAAATGGTCTGATAGGGTGGTGATGTTTTTTCAGTCGTGCTTTATGGTAATTGATAATGGAATATACACAGGCTCAAGGGGTTCGGGTGAGGGTTGCACTTACAAGACATTCCTATTGAATTTCATAATGTCAGCTTGGGAATTTTAGAAACACAACAGTGTAGATGGAGGCTTAGGTTAACCATACCTATTTGAAATTTGAGGTTAACTGTCTAATATTTTATGTGTGTTTGTCAGGAATACAAGTTGGACGCCCAATTAGGAACCATTGTTGTTGAATGACCATAAAAATGTGATTAGGATCCCTTCATAAATTGATCAGTCTTAGTAAATATTATTTTCCTTTTAATACTGGGTTTAAATATGATAGGTATATAAAGGTATTTTATTTCCATGACAATTTCAAAAGTTTATTGATTAGTTTCAAAATTGAAAAACAGATGATAAAGTGCATTTGTTGGCCTTTTTATTTTGTGTTTGTTAAATTTGAGGATATGCACTATTGAGCGTGTTTGCTGAGAAGAACTAGAGTATTTTTGAAGATATCCACATTTGAGCGCATATTTGATGCAGATATTGGTGGCTCAGAGGGTGATTCTCCTATTTCTGCCTCATGTGTAATTTTGATTTTTGGTTGTTTAGATTGAGTAGTTCGATTTTGTCCACTAAGATTTCCTCGGGGATCGATTTATGAATTGATTTCCTTTCTTTTCGATGGGTGAGTTTCCTCTTTTACCTCCTCAAACTTTGTTTCCTGTTGACGGTTATGTGAACGGTTTAAGGTTTTACTTTTTACGTGCATATTGAACATAAACATCATCAACCTACTGTCAAGAAATATATGTGGGATATTTTCATGCAGTCACCTTTTTCATTTGCTTGCAAATCTTGCTCTATTCTTATGATCCTTTATCATCCAGTAAGTAACTGAGGGTTTAGTCTTGATCCTTTGCCATATCACAATAATGCTGACCTTTAGGAGCCATCAGAGAAAACACATCCGAAGAATGTTGTGAGAAAAAACTCTTTGGGATCTTGATGGTGAGACAAGATCGAGCTTCTTGAAATTAAATGGTGTTGTCTGTTTAGTATTTTGTCCAACATAAATATCTTTGATAACTACTTCTATGCATATCAATTGATTTGATGCTAACCAATCAATAATCTAAAATGTGTATGCGGCCATCTTTATGTCATATTATGTACCATTTTTTTTTTTTTTGCAATTTGTTTCTTCTTTCCGCAGATTAAAGCATTAGTTTTGCACGACAAGCGCATCGCGCGTGCGATTATACTATTATAGTAAACTCTTATCTACTTTTCTATGCGCATGGTTAAACCCGAATATTTGTCTAGTGCTCAGCCGTTGTATGATGAGAACTTGGTCGAATACTTACGACAGCTTCTTATAGGTGATGGACCTGGTTTTGGGCTGCTTCAACAGAGATTAGTCACTCTTCCTATCAAACATGGTGGGATGAGAGTTTATACTATGAAAGACACTATGCAATATTGTTACATGGCGTCTTATACACAGACAATTTCTCAGCAGCCTAATATCTTACGACACTCCTATGTGGATGGTTCGAGCCCCATTCTTGGTTTCGCGTTTAATGCATATAATCAGGTATGTGGCATTTTAGACTCACCACTCAGCATTGATGGAATCGACCCCATTTCTATGAGCTCTCTGGCGGTTAAATACTTTGATGTTGTGGTGAAGAAAATTCCCATTGACTTTGATATGTATGGACGTGATACGGTTTTGTGGCAATGCAACAAGACTAAACATGCTCAAGATTATTTTCTGTCTATTCCCATTGATGGAATGAACCAAAGGATTGGTCCTAGACAGTTTCAATCTGTTGTGCATTATAGATTGGGCATCCCCCTTTTTGAGGTGGGTGATGTATGTTCTGCATGTGGGCGGGAGATGGATATTTTTGGAGATCACGATGTACACTGTACCAAAGGGATTGGTCTCAAGTTTCGACATGATCTTATTCGAGACACTTTTGCTGATATGTGTTATCGTGCAGGAGTCCCGGCCAGGAAGGAAGTATCATTAGGGCTCATATCTGATGATGGTTCGACTTTGAGACCCGCTGACATCATGGTTTATAATTGGATTAATGGGCATAACATGTGTTTAGATGTTACAGGTGTTTCTCCTCTCACAGGTAAAGGTGTACATGCCTTTTCTCCAGGACAAGCTATTGCTAATGCTGTGACCAAGAAGAATGCAAAATATCTCGAAAAGTGTTCAACGCAAGGGTTCAGCTTTGGTGTCCTTGCTTTCACCACCTTGGGGGAGATGGGCAGTGACACAATAGTTTTTTTGAATAGATTGCGTAATTACATGGCTAGTCATGATGCAAATGTCAAGGTGGGAGATTTTCTTTTCCATAGGCTAGGTATCGTCATTCAAAAAGGGATTGGAGCTCAGCTTGTTGCGAGACTCCCATCCAATTCTTGTAAACTTCTTTCTTTTGATGATGATTAATAAATTTCTTCATTAAAAAAAAAAACGCCAGCAAATGTTATGGTTTCGGATAATGCACCCTGACTTATGTGTTTTACTTTACAATTGCTCGGTTTTCTTGAATAGGTTATAACGTCACCGTGTTCTACTTTTTTTATTGATGGAGAATGTATTGATATGCGGTACAACATGAAAAATCAAACAATGTCATTACGATGACCATCACAAATGCTGGCAGATCAAATTATTTATAATTTCTGAGTGTACAAAAATACCGGAGGTAGTATAAATTAAAAGAAGCGAGACCACACTAATTGGTCACCAGACTGCTCCACATTGAAAAGACAGAATATTGTTATGTCATACACCTACCAAAGAAGTTGACGATTCTAGAGGCGATAATGGGCACCTATTGTTAGGTGTAAGAGATGACTGGAGTGTATGAGCAACTTTGCAAGGTAAGTATATGGTCTTACAAAACAGCTCAGTAACAAAAAATACGTACTCGATCATTGAAATATGCATGACAATAAGGGAACTTCGATCTTTACTCCCAAATTACAAATTAGTCGGTTTTGAAATTTCTTTCTCTCAATTTTTTTTTTTTTTTTGCGATTAAGCCGCATACTCCTCGACCATAAAAAGCCATGCAATGGTTATGGCAAACGGCTGCCAAAGAGGTTGACGATTTTAGAGGTGACCATATCCACTTTTCTGCCAAAGAGACTTCGCAACATAAGAGTATATATATGGTCTGACAAATCTTGAGATATATTTCCAGAAATAAAATTTTAATAGCATATATTCCAATAAGTAAAAAAAAAAGGTCCGAGAAAGTACATATTTTTTAAATCGCAAATGGGGGAAAGAAATAGTTGATAAGTATTCGGGACACATTTTATACAATATTAAAAATGAACCAACATCAAGGACCGTGCCATTACGGAATGGGTTAAGGGCTAGGTGGTGGTGGATAAAAAAATGGATTCATATGGTTTTATGGTGGTGGAGGGTAATGGTGAACAAAAACATATTATGTTAATTTTGTAACGCCACGAAATATGTTACGTTATATTATAAAGTATAAAATGTGGTTGATCATTCTAATGTTAAAATAAACTCGATAAAACACATGTCCATTTTAAAAAATTGGTGCAATCAATTGCCATGTTATGTAATAACTAAACGAACGACACGAATCAAGATTAAAACATATGAAATTATTTATTATCGTTTTGTCTATGTAAAGAGTGGTCAGGATTTGTCCTTGGCAAAGATAAATTTATCGATGGGGTTTGTTTAACTTAACCATTTTTAAATATTTTAGTAATTAGTGTCTCATTGATTGTTCATAATGATTAATTAAATTTCTATTATAAATGTCCCTTTAATAATCTAACATAAATACATAATTTTATTAATAAATAATTATACTAAAAACTATATTAATTCTAATGGTGGTAATGGAAGTAGGTTTAGTATAAACGGTGGAAGGTGTTTGTGAATGGTGGAGGCGGTAACATTACTATTGGTGGAATAAATAGTGGTGGTGGATGGTTTTTATGGTGGCGGGTGTTGGTAATAGTAGTGGATAATAATGGTTTTTGCTTTTTAGTGAGTTTTATTGACGGAGTAAAAAAAAAACCTTCACAAAAAATGCAACATTGTATTGTGAATGATGTAATTGGTTGTTTTTGTCACCATTGATAAGGACAAAAATCAAATATTTCGAGTATGATACCGGGACGTATAAGACAATATGATAATGACTGTTGGATCACTGAAACGATATCCGTATTATATAAAGGCAATCGTTGTACCCGCGTAAGAGAACATTATCGCTCTCTGAAGTACTATTACATTTTTTTTCCTGAAAAACCATCAATGTCGAGTTGTTTCGCGACAACTACCTACAAAGACAACAACTTTCACTCAATTCCCGATATAAAACATTATTGACCGGGAAAATGTATTTGCATTCTAAAATATTTGTTTGAAAATTATGTTTGTTCATCAAAATCATCATAAAAAACTCTAAATCATAAATCTAAATTTTGCCTCCGATGTTTATAGAATATTTTTGATATTTTACATTCTCAAATCATGCGACCTACAAATCAACAATATCAAATTACGGATCAATATGTATAGGTTTCATTCACTGGGTTAGAAGGTAGAGTAGATACAGATGGGTAGATCACACAAAGAAGAACATGACTGAGAATACTTCGATAATTTGGTCAAGAAATAAGGTCAAAAATTTAAGATTAACTTTTTATATGACTAATTAGATCGGCTTCGATAGGAGTCGACTAAAATATGGATTAATAATAATTTCCACGTAAGAAAATTTCAAAACATAGTTTGGCTAACTCTGCCTATGTAAAGAGTGGTCAAGATATGTCCTTCCTCAATTGCTATGTTATGTGAGAAGAAGGTGATATCTAAGATTCAAGTATAATTCAAATCTATTAGATTCATACCATTCACAACTGGATGCCTTGAAAAAAAATTATGTGTTGTTATTATTATTACATGAAAGGAATACATTGACCACACTTGCGCAAATTGCTCACTTCGCAAATGATTGGTGTTGCATGTACTGTCTAGAATGCAACGATGAATTTGAGGAAACAAGGCACCAGAAGCAGTGTCCGGAGTATTTTGGATATAGTAACTTAGACCCGATATATAATACTTATGTTCTTTTTTTTTAGTTTTTCCTCAATCTATTTATTTAAGAAAAATGAACATTGCAAATACATAATATCAACAAAAATTACACATATTGCGTTTGATAATAATGGCTACCGTTGGTCAGGAAACGGCAAAAGAAAGGAATTGTTGGGATATACGACGGAATACTTGATACGAATGAAAGAGGTATAACTATTTCGATTCTGAAATCACATAAAGTTCAAAGTAGAAGATGACACCAAGTTTAAAGTTAGTAAAAAACATAATATGGCTAACTAAAATGTTAAAAACAAACATGATATATAAACTTAGAAATCCGTGGGACTTGAAGAGGCCAATTTTGAAAACTACAATCTTAGAAATCAACGATCCACAATGCCATATTTTTTTTTTATAAATATTCAACGTAGAATATGTCAACTTTAGGTAAATGATATATTGACAACCTATAAATTTGAAATAGGATCAGGGAGTACAATATGTGTTCAAGGTTATTTATGAGGTAATGTGTCGCCAAATTGTATTCCAAGTGAAGGTAGGAACATACGGAAGTGACAAAATGTCCAATACTTTTGAAGTTACCAAAGCCTTCGTTAAGACGAATTGCTGCGCACAATACTTTGTTGAAGATTTAATGGCAGAAGTTCGCATATATACAATACATTTGTGAACCTCTGCCATTAAATCTTCAACAAAGTATTGTGCGCAGCAATTCGTCTTAACGAAGGCTTTAGTAACTTCAAAAGTCTTGGACATTTTGTCACTTCCGTATGTTTCTACCTTCACTTGGAATACAATCTGGCAACACATTACCTCATAAAGAACCTTGAACACATATTGTACTCCCTGATCTTATTTCAAATTAATAGGTTGTCAATAGATCATTTACCAAAAGTTGACATATTCTACGTTGAATATTTATAAAATTAAAATTATGGTATTGTGGATCGTTGCTTTCTAATTTTGTAGTTTTCAAAATTGGCCTCTTCAAGTCCCACGGCTTTCTAAATTTATATATCTTGTTTGTTTTTAACATTTTAGTTAGACATATTATGTTTGTTACTAACTTTAAACTTGGTGTCATCTTCTACTATGACTTTTATGTGATTTCAGAATCGAAATAGTTATACCTCTTTCATTCGTATCAAGTAATCCGTTGTATATCCCAACGTTCTTCTACAACAATTCCCGAATCTTGATTATTGATCTTTGGATTTTATATATTTTTTCAAAAAATAAAAAAAGAATATTTGATTTATGCATGGTGTTGTTGAGAAAACTTACTTGAATCCACTAATTTATGTTTCGGCATGGAATGTGGAATCGTCGTTGAGTAACATTAATTGGTTTCCAGAAAGGATTTTAAATGGCCTTTTGAAAAAGCTTTAGTGGTCTTTGGTAATTTTTAAGTTGTTTTGTATGATAAAAGCTTTGAGGTAGGAAATTTAATACTGACAAAACAAAGCAAATATGGTCTGGGATGAAAGAAATTAAGTGTTACAGTCAGATTTCATGTCTAAGCAGCATGAGTGTTTTCATGTTTCATGTATTCTGAGTTGTTTGAACTCTCTTTTTTAAGTAAGTTCAATAGAACGTTACTGTTATGGAGGTACCGCTCTGCAACCAACCATAAGATATATACTCCGTCTCCATCTTAGCTATTGAAATTCATCCCAGGACTAAGCTATGCAGCATTGATCAAGATTCAATCTCAAAGTGGTAGTGAACTTGAGAAGCTGGAGTTATTAAGATTTGAACCTTTTTTCGGAAATTGGTAAAATTCAGAATACTTCACTCACTTGCGTCATTCTTTCTTACAGTTTTACCTCTTTTGCTACCATCTCTTAACAATTTTTAGAAGGTTCCTCATCCATCGCATTCACAATCTCATTTTACTTCTATATCTCTAAAACATGTATATGTGATGCATCGTTGGGTATCAAAATACTGTGGTTTTGAAGAACTCCACACGTTTTTAATTTTAAATTCTGCTTCTTATTACTATAAAAGGTACTACTTGATTTGAAGTAGGCAAATGTCTTTGTTTCATCGAGCATTAACCAATATTTAGCCGAAAATCCTAGGTAAGTAACACAACATCTGACATAAAAGGTTTTGTTTGTCATACATTGTGCAGGCATCTCGAAGAGGTGGAGTACTGAATTAGATGACTAATAAATGAAGTAGGCTTGGTTTTCTCCAATCTGTGACTCACACTATTAACGAACTCCACTATTAAAGGGAATCCAGAGGGAATCATAACTTTCCCACGGAGCATGAAGAGGGGAATAGAACAGTTCCACCAAGGGGAATACTTCTGTTCGCAAATAGTTCCATCGTAAATATGATCAATTCTTTTTATTTTTTTCGGTATCATAAATGTGATCAGTAATATAACAATTATGTTACATGGATAGAATGCAGGTTATTAACATATTGCCTTAAAAAAAAGGTTATTAACATATTCCAAAATAGAGGGTGAAGAAGATTGTAACAATTATACATGTTTATTCGTATTCTTCGTATTTATGGCATAGACTTGGGAAGTTATGACAAAAAATCCAAAGTAAATATTTGTTTATAAATTCCTCAATACATATGTTGATTTAATATCACACTCGCTATTACGATATACAAGGATCGCGGAATGCATTAGACATACATTGTAGGACCAGAATATCGCTACAACGTTATTTCTGCGAGTGTCACTGCCAATTCTTTAACAACGTTTCACGAGCGTCACATAATACCCAAAAGAAACTGACGATGGAAGAAATAAAATAAGAATATGTTGATCCTGCGATGATCATCATTCTTGCGATAGAGAATATTGTAGCGATCGCGATGAGATCGCAAAATAGATCCGAAATAGGAGGAAAACTTAGTTGTCATCCATTATGTAAATCCCTATATAAAGGGGTCGATAAATCCAGAAAATGATGATGTATTTTTGAGAGTTGAAAGAGTCTTGAGGAGAGAAAAACTTCAAGAGAATATTTGTAATCTTGATTTCTTCCAATTCTGTAAACATTTCTGAGATTTGAATAGTAAAGTGTCGTTTAAATATTTGAAGTTTAATTGATTTCCAATAGATTTCTATAGAATCTTAACAAGGGTGTAGTGTGGGAATTCCTGCAACTACATTTTGGCACTAGAAACAGGGAGAATCAAGATAAGAAATCTCTAATTACAACTTGAAAATTTGAAGAAATTGTTAGGGTTGAAGAAATGGATAGAAGAAGAAGAAATACATCAGGACCACCAACAACTGTGAGGAGAAGTAAAAGACTTGCAGGTGAGGGAACAGGTGAATTGGAAGAATCTTTAAGGATAAGATCATGAAGAAATAGAATAAGAAATGAAGCAAAAAGTTCAATTCAACAACCGAATCAACAGACACAAACACAAGATAGGAATGTGGATTATGATAGAGTGAGTGTGCATACTTGGAGGTCGGATTCGATAGAAGAAACAGAAAATTGAGAAATGAAGAAGAAGGAGAAAGAAATCAAGAAATGGTTGGAGGATTAATTCATGAAGGACGTGAAATAGTAGATGATTTGAGACAAAGAATACAAGAAGAAAGAAGATTAGAGGCAGAAGAGCGTGCGAATTTAACAAGGCAAAATCATGAGTTAAGAATGGAAAATTTGAGGTTACAAAGAAGGAGATCAAGAAGTACTGTTAGATCAAATTCAAGATCATTCAGAGAAGAACCAAGGCAAAATTCCCCTATAAGAAATGTTAGAGAAAATACTCGAGGAGAAGTGCAAAATAGAGAAGAAGAGATAATTGGTGATCGTTATAATCCGCGTGACAATAGAAATCAAGAAGGAAGAAACAACCAAATTGAAGAAGAAAATCCCGAAGAAGGTAGGAGGATATTACATGGGCGAGAGAATCAAAGAATGATTGAAGAAGAAATTGAGAGTAATTACGCTGAACAAGCACGTCTAGCCCGCGAGAGAGAAAGATTAAGGGCAGAAGTAGAAGAACATGAATTTCGAGAAGCAGTGCGATAAAAGAATCATGAAAATCGAGAAAGGAGACGTACACAAAATCGCTACAATGGTAATATTCAGGAGGAGTATGATAGGATACAAAGGAGAATAGAGAGACAGCGAAGAGAAATGAGGAGAAATGAAGAAATCCGCAGAGAAGAAGATAGGCAGTTATGATATCAAGAGGAAGATGAAAGAGAAAATCGCAGAGAAAGACGAGATGATGATGAAGAAGAAGATACACAAAATCTCGTAAGACAAGAAAGGCAAGAACCCAGAAGAAGGGAAACATCATTAAAGAGGCCAATGGAACAAAGCTTAGCTGAGAACGAGCAAATATTGAGAGAATTAGCAGAAATGCGAGGAATGATAAACAATAGAAGAGAAGGAGGTAGAAGGAAACTTGATGAAGCTATTGAATAAGCTACAAGAACTCCATTTGCTCAATAAGTACAATTAAGATGGATACCTCCAAAATGCAATTTACCAGCATTAACCAGCATTTTTGATAGAACTACTTGTGTTGTTCAACACGTTAAAGCTTATGTTAGATGTATGCTACAATGGGAGAATCATGATGATGTGCTATGCAAATATTTTGCATCCATCTTAACTGGCGAGGCATTGAAATGGTTCGAAGGATTACCAAAAAATACCATAACTTCTTTTGATCATTTACAAGCTACATTTTTAGGAGCGTATATTAGCAACAATTCATCGCGGCCGGGTATTGAAGATGTGTTTGGGTTAAAACAGAGAGTTAGTGAGAGTCTGAAACATTTAACAATAAGATGGAAGACAATGTGCAGTGAGATGGCAGGAAGAGTTGAAGAGAGATATCTTATCTTGTCTTTTATCAATGCAATGTTCGCGACCAATCTACTATACATACAAATTTTCAGAGTCAAGAATACAATCACTATGACTGAACTGCGAGAACTACAGGAAGAATACATTGCTTTGGAGGAGAAACAAAATGAGATGGAATCATATCCAATCGCGAACACCAGCTCGCTAGCGGCAAGTGGAAGTTTGCTCCCTAAAATGATAAATAATATGGCAAGCACCTCGAAAGCACAACAAGAGAAAATAGTAATTGATAACCAACAAAAATTGGTAGAAATGGGCAGTCGAGATCAAGAAGAATATGAAAGGGAGAAGAATTATTACAATCGCGGTAGAAATAATAAGATTCAAAGACTTGATCATCCGCAAGAAACTTATGGCGGACAAAGGCAGAATAACTTTAGAGGGAAAGGAAATCAAAAGATAATATGGGAAGAAATTAAGATGCCACCTCTTAATGCTAGTATAGAGAAAATTTGGGAAGCTATTATTCTAATGGAGAATATACCATCGCCATGGAACATGGGAAAAGAACCACATCCAAGCAATCGAAGTCAAGAATTTTGTCCTTAACATCACTTTCATGGCCATTCAATAAATGATTGTAGGAATGTAAAGAGGATAATTTTGAGGATGATTGATCAGGGTAGGACATCCACAATCTCATCAATTACCGCCAGCACCAGAAACTCGCAGAGTGAATGCTGTAAAAGGAGCAGAAACATTCGTGATAGAAGTGGGGGATAAATCAAAGAATTTGTTTTGTAACTCCATTGTGCATTCATTCAGAACTATGGAAGATTTCCACGATAATGTTTTAAGTAGAGTCTTCGCGATAAATACAGATGGAAGAGAGATAATGAATATAGCGAGAGCCTCGCCATTAGAAGAATGGCAGAAACAAACTCTATCTTTCACTGCGCAAGATATACCAGAGCTTGGCGAGCAACATGACAACCCATTGGTAGTACAATTAGAGATAAAACCAAAGCAAATGCAGGAGGAAGATGAAGAAAATGATGGTAAAATTGAAGATTCTTGGGCCATCAACAGAGTCTTAATAGATACCGGGAGTTCAGTTGATATCTTATTCTATCATACCTATAGAACCATGGGCGGAAGAGATGAAGATTTGATACCATCAACGTATAAAATATATGGATTTAAAGGTACAACTAACAAACCAAAGGGGGAAATTGAAATGCAGATACCGTTAAAAGGAATATCTTCGAAAATCTTATTATGCGTTGTGGACATCGAATCACCTTACAATGCTTTGATAGGACGACCTTGGTTACACGGGATATTGGGTGTAGCATCCACTTATCACCAGTGTATCAAATTTCCTCATCCTAAAGGTATTGGAGTTATTAAAGGAGATTGGGGAGAAAGCAAGAAATGTTATGAAATCGATATGAAGTCTTGTGAAGAAAGAGATAAAAAGAATAGCAATTGGAAGTACAAAATCAAACAACAATAGAGATGTGAAAGGTTAATGATTGATACAATAGAGCGGAAATAGGATGTGAAAGATGATGGCGAGCGTCTCGCAGAAAAAGAAACAACAGTAAAACGTAGCAGAATCAGAAAATAGTAAGTAGAGAGGTAAAATGATGAACTTTAGAGAATTCTATGAATGATTTGTTTGAAGAATATGTAATTAAACAGAATATTCTGCTTGAAAGAATCGCAAGATTTTACAAAAAGAAAGAAAATCAAAGTTATGAAATTCTATCAGAGTTACAATACTCGCGAGAAACGCGAATAAAATTTCGCAGAGATTAAAGAATGGGACAAACCTTTATGGCGTGCACCCTAGTTTGCGAATAAAATTTCACAAGAGGCAAATGTAAGACCTAATAGCGCGTCATAGGAGGGGGTATCTCTTGACATGATTCAGCGGTAAGGTTATACCATTGTTGGATCCTGAGTCATGCAGATGTTGGGGTTAAAGAAAACCTATCCGGGAGAGAGATCTTGGATTTCCAACTATATATGGTTATACCCTGGTTGGACGACCGAGAATCTCTTCCAAGAAGTGCAAAGTATGACCAAGGCGCCGAGGTACACGGTTGAGCCAAGGGTGCCAAGGGCGTACGAAACTTCCTTGCCATTCTTGGTAAGTCTTGGCTATGATGCACTTGGCCTGAAGAAAACCCCACTTAGGGTGCAGTCTTGTAACTATAAGACATATAGGCATAAAGGACAAGAGGCTGCGAAAACAACTGGTTGTTGGTAAATCTAGATGGGAGGAGCTAGTCTTGTATGGCCGATGTGCCCTCCTTGAAGGGGCAACCAGGGGGAAGATAAGGGCGGCACCCTCCATTAGGGAGATGATAAGTGTCTTAAGACGGAAATGTCATGGGGCTTTATGATCGCAAGAACATTTAGGCCTGTCATATTGTCGCATAACATAAATTATACAGAGGCAACAAGCCAAAAGTTAAGATGAGATCAATGGGTTTTTACATGAAAGTGTAAAGATGTCCTGCGATTTCATCGCACGACGGCAATGTCACGAGGCTTTGATCTCGAGAGAGAGCTTAGAATTGTCATATTGTCGCAATACAATCAAAAAAGAAAGATAAGGCAAGATCAATGGGTCAATACATGCAAATGTAAAGGCGTCCTGCGATTTTGTTGAAGAAAGAAAGAGCGTGGCAAAATAAGACCTTTAATTAGGAAGGCATAATAAGACCACAAGATTACTGCGATAATATTCGCAGATGTTATGAGAATTACGATTTCACGCAGTTATTGTTGACGATAAGATCGCCAATCTTAAGGAAAATTTTATTTACCACTAATATCTAATTGTTAATCAATTTTTTATATTGCAGATGAATAATAGAGGCAAGTATGGGAATGCATGAGAACGATAAAATTATTATTCATCTACCATATAAAAATTGCATAGATAAATTTTTAATGATTGACTTGCAGAAAAAGAACTGTTTTCTAATTCATACAGGTAGAAGCAAAAGAATTCACAAAATTGGAGAAACTCACAGCAATGTTACAGAAAGAAGAAAATAAATATACAAGGAAGATAGAAGGAAAAAGAAGAACTAGCTAGATCCATCGCCATCCTCTTTATCATATTTCTCTTCATCGCCAGATTTCTCCCTTTCATCATTATCATCAATATCTTCATTCTTATCAGATTCTTCTCCTGCACCAGATTTTTCTCCTTCGTCATTATCATTATCATTTTCATCCTCGTCGAAATCCTCAGCTTCGCTATTAGAGATGTTAAGATTTGGGATTATTGCAGGTATTTCCTTTGAAAGATCAGGATATATAGAAGGAGAAATTCCATGATCATTGCAGACCAACTTAACAAAATCATTATGAACAACAATGAGAGATCTATTGAAATTCGAGGTGGTAATGTCAAACTGCTCTTTCAATCGTGAGTATTTATTATTGCGAGCAGCAAGAGTATTCGCGATCTGATTCTTCTCATTTTCAAGTTCCCCAATTCTTTCAAGATATCTTTTTTCAGCTCCTGCGAGAATATATGACAACAAGTTAGAAATTTTGTAAAGAAGATTAATGAAAACAGGAAAATATCTAGAAGAAGAACAACAAACAACCTTCTCTTTCAGAAATCATATCTCTAATTAAGGCCGCTTGTTCAAGTTGAAGGCTAACATTTACACCTAAGTCATTCCTGGCATTATCAAGAACCTTTGCAGATCAAGCAAACTCATCATCGCTATTAATAAGGAAACGAGATCGAACTTGAGTCTCCCTCGCAAGAAGATCTTCATTCTCGTGGATAATTTTATCTCTGTCCATTTGAACGTCAAGGAGAGTTTTATGAAAGTCTGCTAGGGTCTTGGATCCCTTTTTGATGGCAAGATCTTTCTCTTCAATAAGATCACTATTCTTCTGTCTTAATCTATCTATTTATTTCTTTGAATCAAGATAAAAGATCTTATATTTGTCAGTCAAACCTAAATTGAATCTGTGTTCAATTTTTAAGAGATTAAACTTGGATCTAAGTTCATCTATGGAGAGGGATTTAATCTTATCATCCGAGAAATTACTTAAAGAATTATTAAGACAGGCAAGAAGAGTATGATCATCTACAGGTTCAGGGAAAGATTGAAAGAGTATAGCCTCGTCAGCAAGACCATAAATATCTGCAAGTTAAAAGTGTTCGCTTGAATAAGCTGCGATATAGCAAAAAAGGATTAAGAGAGAAAGGAAATCAGTCATACCATAGAGTTGTTGGTTAGCTCTATCAAGATCAGAAATCTTTTGCTTATCAACTGAAGCTTCAGTCTCCAACTGTTTATTCTTCTTGCGACATTCAATAACTTCATATTCTAATTTTTCTTTATCCTGGCGAAGTTTAGCAGCTTTCTCTTCAGAGTTGGCACGTCTTTTATCTAAATCAGAAGCAACAGCAAAAGAAGCTCTTCCAACCTGCGAAAGAAAAATATAAATTAAGATCTAGCGATGGAGAAAATATATAAACAAACTGAAGATATGAAAACATACCAAGGCACCAAGACAATTTAAGAGACTAGGAGTCAGCAATCGTGAGACTCCTTGGAGAGAATCATTGTCCACCAGTATGGGAGCATCGCAGATACTAGAAAGGGATTGGGATGTCTTGTTAATAACTTCATCCTCGTCATTACAAGTTATGCTGTGGGAAATATCGCTAAAAATTCTGGATAAATGAGTCATTGAAGAATCAGAATCAGAAGAATTTTTTATTGAAGGAAAACCTCTAACATTAAAATCCTCATCATTATTATCCTTATCAAGATCAACACTTGGATTTTCTGGAATTAGTTGAGGAATTGAAGAAGAAGAAGAAGGTTGAGTTTTCCTTTTCTTTAGTAGAGGATCGCTAGATTCTTCATTGCGAGGGGCAGAAGACTTTCCCTTGGAAGGAGCAGTAGATTTCTCCTTTGAAGATTTCCCAGATTTCTCTTTGAAGATATCTCCTTGGTTTTTGCGGGTATTAATGGTTCTAACTCTTCGATTTCCTGCTAGCACAGATGAAGATAAGAAATAGGGGCAATAATATATTGTTAAAATTTATGAAGAGATATTTCTTACTTCATCCGTGAAAGATTTCATAGCCAAGAAAGTGCTAGGTTTCCTAAGAGTTTGATAGATGAGTTTCATTCTATCAATCTGAGAAAGATCAAAATAGTTAGCGAGAATATAAAGAAGACAGTAAATTATAATAATATGAAAAGTTGAGAGAATATACTTCTTTAGATATTTCAGGCCAGTTGAAGACCCATGGTTCATACTCTGAGAGATTCGCAGGTAATAGGAGAGAACCAGATATATAAGGACCTTCAAGACATAATGGAAAGATGAACCACTTCTCATCGCTATAATGGCGAGGACCTTGGTTGGTAGGTGTATGAAAATCAATATCCAGCATAAGAGCTTTGTCACCAGCGACCTTCTCTTTTTTCAAACGAACACCCCAGCAGGTGCTATCCCTCTTCATAGGGACTATACTATAATTTACAAAGAAGTTGTCCACAGTATAGTCCGTAGAAACAATAGGGACATCTTTAAATGGAGGATTCTTTGGAGCTTCAGGGTAGCGAGTTCCTTTATTAGCACCGCGAGAAGTATATTCAAGAAGAAATCTGATGCAATCTCCACCTAGTTGATATATCGCTCGTGAAAACCTTTCGTCAGAAATTATTTGATAAAATAATGGAAGTTTTGGATCATAGAGAGGAATGGGAAGACCAGCTTCAAGTTGTCCTAGCGATACTATGATTTTTTTGTGAGAACATTGATCATCAGTAAATAATTTAAGAGAGAGTTCAGGTCTAGAATCCTGATCTGGAATTAAAGGCAAGTTAAAACCTTTAATTTTGAGTTTCTCGCCCATCTCATTAAAGGCCTTAAAGTTTATGGTACCAGCAGCAACCATTTTTAAGTATGGGAATGAAAGTAAAGGTTGAAAAGAAGAAAGAAATCACAACAGTAACAGAAGCGCATTTCGCGGAAGAACAGTAAAATTTGCAGAGAGGGTATGGAGAGAAAGAAGAAGAAAGTAAAAGAGAAAAAGGAAAGGAATGAGAAGAGTATTTATAGAAGAAAAAATTTCTCGAAGAATATGAAGGCAATTAATGCAAAGAAAAGATGTGGGTGGTCAGATCGCAGCGGTTAGAGGAGACGTGTCAAAAATTTATTGGAAGAAAGAATTCGTGAAAACAGCTAGCGAAGGACATAAGAACGTGTCAGAAGGGGGAAGTCTGAAAATATAAGCAGTTATGGCATTTTAAATTCTCATGATCTTCTCTTCTTCGCAGAAAAGACATGAGAAGAGGCAAGATGTAGGACCAGAATATCGCTACAACGTTATTCCTGCGATATTAACAACGTTTCTGCGAGTGTCACTGCCAATTCTTTAACAATGTTTCACGAGCGTCACAGAATACCCAAAAGAAACTGACGATGGAAGAAATAAAAGAAGAATATGTTGATCCTGCGATGATCATCATTCTTGCGATAGAGAATATTGTAGCGATCGCGATGAGATCGCAAAATAGATCCAAAATAGGAGGAAAACTTAGCTGTCATCCATTATGTAAATCCCTATATAAAGGGGTCGATAGATCCATAAAATGATGATGTATTTTTGAGAGTTGAAAGAGTCTTGAGGAGAGATAAACTAAGAGAATATTTGTAATCTTGATTTCTTCCAATTCTGTAAACATTTCTGAGATTTGAATAGTAAAGTGTCGTTTAAATCTTCGAAGTTTAATTGATTTCCAATAGATTTCTATAGAATCTTAACAAGGGTGTAGTGTGGGAATTCCTGCAACTACATACATATACATTCCTGTCTAACTTTTCTGAGTACAAATACAATGATTTAATTTCACACCATTACGACATATAGGGGCGGGGCCCGCTAAATCAAAAAGTCACCCAAACCATAAGGGTTCACACAATTATGAGATCAAATATCAAGGTAATAAAACCGAAATCAAACATCTCATAAACATACATAACAATAAAATAAAGTATTCAAGCACAGGATATGTAACCGAAAATTAGCACAAGAAAAATTATATAATAATAATTTTATTCATAACAAGAAGATAATTTTATTCAAAATAGACTTTACAATTATTGAAAGATATCAAAAACTGAAGTCTATTTTTTCTGGCATTTACTCCTTCATCTCAGCACCTGGTGAAGGATGGACATACACTCATGAAGGCACGGGTTAAGCCAATAAAAAGAAGTAAAATTTCAATAACATATATTCCAATAAGTAAAAAAAAAAGTCCGAAAAAGTACATATTTTTTAAACCAGAAATGGGGAAAGGAAATAAAGAATCACGGAGGTGAACTCGTTTTCGTAATTTAAGATATTAAACGCGTACATACTCCCTTTAAAATTATATGTAATAGTATATTTTTCTGAATTTTATATGGCGACAACGCGTATAATTTTGGAAAGCATTTCTGATTTAATGGAGTGTGCTAACAACATTAGTTGTTTACCCGATATAACAGAGAAAACAAAAGAGGGGATATCCCTATGATATCTTCGACCAAGCTGGTTTAACATACATCGAACCAGAAGGAGTTGATAAATATTCGGGACACATTTTATTCGATATTAAAATGAACTAACATCAAGGCCCGTACTGTTACGACACGGGTTAAGGGCCAATTCTAATCTTTGTTTGCAGACTAACCACTTGGACTCATTAGTATACATAGAGATGGGGATGCTGTAAGTTCTTCAAATAACCAATTCCTTTGAGAATATATTGAACATTTTGTCCATGATTAAACTTTAGAGTCTGCAGATTATAGAGTTGACTAACTGATGCAACATGGACATCTTCAATACTAGAACAACTGAGGTTAAGGTACCTCGGGTATTTAAACTTAAAAGTATTGGATATAATTTTCAGACTATAAACGCCAAGTCTACGAATTGCATGTAGACTCGGGTAAAAATAAACTTCATCCGCTGGATGATCATATAAAGTAAAATAAAACATCATAACTAGTGAAATAATTGTATTATCCCTTGCATCCACAACTTTTATCAAAATTCACAAACTTTAAGATACCGAGTGTAGATATTGTATAATTTGAATTAGAAGAAATACGGAAGAAGAAAAAATGGAAAACAACTCGCTTTGTTAAGCATGTACAACAAATACAATAACTAACCAACTGGGAATAACAAAAATTAGCCTCTTGTGCTTAGTAAGAAAAACAAAAATTAAAATAACAAAAATCAAAAGCTAAACATAATTTCTGGATAAAAAAAGTTATTTTGCTCTTGGTCTTTCCTACAGCAACTAAACGGGGAAAGACCAATTGATGTCCAGGGTGGAGTGATTGAATGCTCCTCCTCTTATACCTTTCATACCGCACCTATCTCGGTTATCTTCCATGTGTAAATGAAATATTTAATGGGAGATGCTTTTATCCAGGAAAATCTCCCGAGAGGTAAATAGACGACTTATGGCGCGTTCTCAGCATTAAGTGGGGCCATCCATTTGTTAGAGGAGGGATTTTTTGTCGGGTCAAAAAATAGGTCCTTTGTAGATGGTAGCCGTTATCTACTCTTAACACCACGGAGTTGATGGATATTTTGAAGAAGTTGGAGGATCCTCATTGTGAGCTGCATTCATTGAGAAGTTGTGCGGGGGTTTCTAAGCTATATTTTTCTATGCGTATGATTATGCTTGAGCACTTGTATGAGGTGTAATGCCTTTTTGATTTGCATTTAGCCCAACATACGCGTCATATATATTGTCACGATTGATGGGCCTGGTTTTGGGTTGTTACAACAGAGTCTCCTCTCCCTACCCCTCATGCATGGTGGTTTGGGTTTATTTTTATAGACCCTTTACTGTTATTTGGCTTCAGTGATACAGACACAGCCCCTCCAATCTGTTATTTTATGTGATATTCTGGGTCCTAATCTTGGTCTTCAGTAGTCTATGGAGTTATTTTCTAGTGTATGCCCTGATGTCAATGTCGATCTTATGGCCCCTCAGCCCATGAAGTTTTTTGTAGTTAAGTATTTTGAGGTTGTCATGAAAGAGATGCCAGAGAAGTTTTCCATGTATACTTGTGATTGTTCCCTTTGGTAATGCAATAAGTCCAATCATGCCTCTGATTTTATTAAAGCCTTATGTATTGAGTGGCTTAACCAGAGTCTTGGGCGCGTCAATTTAGTGCAGTTCTTTGTTATAGTTTTGAGATCCCTATATCTTCCGTGGATAGTCATTGTATCTTTTGTGATCGGGATATGGATTGTTTCAGGGATCATGCTTTACATTGTGCTCATGAAGTGGGGATAAAATTTCTGCACGATCTTGTCAGGAACACTATTTCTCACATGTGCTATCGTTCAGGTGTGCCGGTTGGGAAGGAGGTTTCTTTGGGATTCTTGTCTAATGATGGTGGGGCCCTGAGACCTGCAGATATTTTAGTGTACGACTGGGACAATGATCGTGAAATCTGTTTAGATGTGACTTGGATGTCACATTTTAATGGAAGTGGGGTTCGCACCTTTTAACCAGGTTTAGCTTTGAGTAATGCTATTTTGCAAAAAAAATAATAAAATATTTTGATCAGTGTTGGGCTCATGGCTTTGGGTTTGGTACTCTAGCTTTCACAACTTTTGGGGAACTTGGGGAGGAGCTGGTAGATCTCTTGAAGAGAATGCATAACCATTTATCTGGGTTTGATATTACTGTAAAGAAATTAATTTCTTTTTTCATAGATTAGGCATCGTCATTCAGAAGGGTGTTGGTGCCCAGCTGGTGACAAGAATCTCTACCAGTTATTTGAAATAGTTATTTGAGTCGGTGCACAGATTGTTGCCCCTCTTCCAACCATTCATGTATAAAACCTTTAATTGTTTTTTAATATAATCCCCTTGTGACTGTCTTTTTATAATAAAAAATGTAAATAATAATAATAAATAACATGTAAAAACGGGTCCCTAGCTCAGCTGGTCATCCCCGTTCCCTAAAGTTTCATGCGTTCCAGGAGGTCCCAGGTTCGAGCCCCCACTGGCGTAATATTTCATAAATTAACATGGAAAGTAGAGTTAGTTTTCCCCCCTTGTGACACAATCTCAGCCCCCCTCATCGACTCCGGCTCCCTTGGCTAGGTTACCCGTGAGGCTCTCTGGTAGGCTAGCACAGCAACCGGTTCAATTAATGTAGCAATATGTTGTTGGATCTTAGCTTGTTAGGCTTCCAACTAGTTAATGTAATACTCTTTATCCAATAATAAAAATAATGAATGGAAATAAAATTCTATAATAATAATAATAATAATAAAGAGGTCTCAGTGGGATTTCTATTAGACTAGCACATTGAAACCGGCTGACATACTTGTGTACAATTAGGAAAACGGACAACATGTATGTTTCGATATGACGGGCACGTCTCCTTTCACTAATGCCGCCACTCGTAGTTTCACTCTGAAACATGCTATCTTGGCTTCCACTACCAGTAAAGATAACAAGTATCTTGACAAATGCATCATGCATGGTCATGGGTTCAGTGTTTTGGCATTCACGACCCTTGGAGAACCTCAGAGATGACACCGTTGTCTTTCTGAAAAGATTGCAGAATTACCTTGCTAGCTATGATATTAATTCTAAAGTTGGAGGTTATATTTTTGATAGAATTGGCATTGCTATTCAAAAAGGTGTTGGTGCCCAGCTTGTTGCTAGGCTTCGCACCAATTTTTTATGTACGATATTTTTCTAATAAAAGCCTTAGCAACATCTATTTAATTATATTAATAATAAAATAAAAATAATAAAACGGGCCACCTATCTCAGCTTACAGAGAGTATGACATTGTTTGACATGGAAGGTGCATTTAGCCTGCCTCCCTTGCGACATAATCACATCCCTTATCCGCTTCGGCTCCCTCGGCTTGGTTCTTCATGACTCTCGCTGGTAGGCTAGCATGAAAGCCTATTCAACTAATGTAGTAGTACACACGACAACCTGTTCAGCTAATGTAGTAGTACGCTGTTGAAGCTTAACTTGTTAGGCTTCTAACTAGTTAATGTGATGATACTATTTATCCTATTAAAATTAAACAAATAAATAAGAAATATTGTACTACTGTTGGAGTACAATAGAACTTCGATAAATTAATTCTCGGTAAATTAATTACTTCGCTAAAATAATAAAACTCTCTGGTCCTAACTAGGCTTGGATAAGCTGAATTTTAGCTCAATAAATTAATAACTTCGCTAAAATAATATTTTTCTTTAGTCCCAACGCTGTGATGCTTTATGGACATCTGCTAAAACTAATGCTGGCCGTGGTTTCATTTCGTGAAACTGGACAGGTACCTTCAACGAAGCACGAATGGGCAGCTGCAGGAATGAATCAGCATAAGAAGCTGAAGTTGTAGCTTTGCTGCAGACTACACGATGGGCCATCACAAACAAACTGCAGAATCTGGTTATAGAAGGAGATTATTAAAACACTATCAAGTACCTACAAGGCACACAAACCTCAATCAAATGGCAATGCATAGCAATATTAGATGAAGTTAATAAGATGACATACAAACTAATTTCTTTTGGGGGCTTGCATCAAAAAAGCATCAGACTTGCTGGCTAAAAAAGGGAGAAATTCACCTCAACAGATTACTAGTTTTACTGATGTTCCTTTGTTCTTAACTAGAAATAACTCGTGTCGTAATGACACGACATGAGGTTAACAGAGAGTTCTAATAAATATTTAGAGATAACTCGTGTCGTAACGACACTGCTTTAGTATGATATCTGACTGGTGTAAATTTTTTTCTGGACTTTAAATTAAATCGGGTTCCTTTGTAAGATAGTTTTTTCTATTTTGTTTTAAATAAAAACAATGTCTATAAATACATTGTAAAATTATTCATATACAATATCCAAAAATGAACACAAAATCATTTAAGTAATATTGTGTATGCATATCTCGCTTATGAGTTATGAATAAAAAGAAACAAATAAATCTCATTTCCCATTAAATTCATCATGCCACCACTAAATCCAATTAATGCGTGTATGATATATTATGATTTCATTTAATGTTTCTTTGAATATCTTGAGTTAAAAGGTGATGCAATAATTAAAGATTAATAAATTTTGATTCATAATGGGAGGGGTTAAATAAACGACGACCGTTGGATGTCTTTTGCTGGGAAGAACTGGGATGGTTGGATGCAACGTTTGTCTCTCAAAATGTTATCTGACCATCTAAGCTCAAAAACCCATTCTGTTTTGTATTATAGATTCCAACAATAGGTTTTGATGTTGTCAAATCCTTTGTGTTGGGATCCTAGTCCCACATTGGTTAGATGGGCTTAATTGGTTTATAAGTCAATGGGTTCCCTCATCTAGTCAACCGGTTTTCGAGTTGAGTTCTACCCATGGGCATATGACGAGTTTAGGGTTGGTACCCTAACATTTGGTATCAGATCCAACCACCACAACCCATGCCCTATCCATGGAAAGGATGACCTATAGGCTATATTAAAGCGCCAAGGCACCTATATATGGGCGTAGTTGTCACCCGCATTGAATACTGATAGGGGAGTGAAGCTGCCATAAGAGAAAGGGCTACCTTCGGGTCAGTGTCGATAGAGTGGGCCAACGAGGACGTTGGGTCTGAAAGTGTGGTTGGATGTTGGGATCCTAGTCCCACATTGGTTATATGGGGCTTAATTGGTAGTTTATAAATCAATGGGTTCCCTCATCTAGTCAACAGGTTTTCGAGTTGAGTTCTACCCATGGGCTTATGATGAGTTTAGGGTCGGTACCCTAACACTTTGAGATCTGTAATATGAAATTCAATTATGTGTCCTTTCATGAAGGAACTAATCACACCAATTCAATCATCGGACGGACAATTAGACCTGAGTTGATTCCACACGAGTCTGAATCTACAGATTAGTATTTTTTGCAGTAATATATCTGGTTATTTTCAACAACAAAAAAAAGGATGTGAAGGAACTAATCACATGAATTCAAATCATCAGATGAAAAATTCAACCTGAGTTGATTCCACACGAGTCTGAATCTACAAATTAGTGTTTTTTGCAGTAATATATTTGGTTATTTTCAAACAAAAAGACGATGTTAATTTATCGAAGTTTTACCGTATATTACTAAGAAAAAAATAAAATAAAATGTAAATAGGTAAGTTTGCAAAATCGGTATATGTTGCCCAATCTTAATCTTAATATATTGTAGTTGCAGGAAATCCTATACTACACCCTTGATAAGAATCTATAGAAATTAAGTCATATTTGAAGATGAACAACAACACTTTTATTATTCTAATTTCAGAAATCTTTACAAAGATGTAAGAACTCAGAAGTACAACTTTCTTTCTAGAATTTCTCTCTCCTCAAGACTTTCTCAACTCTAAAAAATACATCATCCTCTTCTGAATCTAATGAACCCTTTATATAGGGATTTACATAGTGGATGACAGCTAAGTTTTCCTCCTATTTTGGATCTACTCTGCGATCTCATTGCGGTTGCTACAATGTTATTTCTCGCAAGAATGATGACCATCGTAGAATAAACATAATCTTCTTGTACCTCTTCCATCGTTAGCTTTTATATCTTTCTTCTGGATATTCTGTGACGCTCGCGAAATGTTGTTAAAGAGTTCTCTGTGACGCTCGCACAAGTGTTGTTAATATCGCAGAAATAGTGTTGTAGCGATATTCTAGTCCTACATATTGCCTCTTCTCATGTCTTTTCTGCGAAGAAGAGAAGATCATGAGAACTAATATTCTTTATTATACTCGCAACTTCTTTCCCTCTTATATTTTCTTCTCGACAAGATTCTGTTAATCTATCCTTACCGCCTACACGTGTTGTGAATTTCTCTTTTTACTGACACGTCTTTGCTTAATAGGTCAACTCCTTTTTACCTATAAAAGGTAGAGTTAAATTTCAGAACTAATCTTCCTCTTCCGCTTCTTTATCCTCTTCATCTATTTACTTCGTCTTCCGTCTGCAACTTTTCTTCTTCTTCATATTCTCCTGCTACTGCTTTAATGGAGTTATCAAGGTATGTTTCTTGACTTATGATATTTATTTAAACCAATTTTTAATTTTATTCTCCAACCTTTCTTATTTGATTCTTCATGTCTTCTTTTCAGCGGAACTATCTCTAACACGCAATCCACAACTCAAAACCCTAATATTCACAAAAGACCAACTGAAAAGAAGAAGAGGAGTTCTACGAATGATAAGGTAGTAAGAAACACCCTATATTTTTTAATAACAATATTTTTGCCTCTGTTTCTTATCTGAATTATTATTCGCAGAATGACGAGAACCCTGTTAAACTTCCCAAGAGATCTCGCAACTTTAAGACACTTGGGGGAAATCTCATTATGCCCACATTAACATCCGTGAGGACTACTCCCACATTGTCGCAACCAAATCTTTCTTCTTTTGTTTGCGAGAATATCGTTGTCCATACTTCTACTTCTTCTGACCCTTTGACGAATCAAGATTCTAAAATTGATGTGACTGAGACTCCTTATAGCCCTCTATTGCCTTCAACTGTTGTTTTTCCAAATACCCCTCCTCCTGACAACTCAACCATCGCAAATGATTCAAATCGTCAACTTAATCTCGTTACCACTTTACCTTCTACACCCCTTCCTTCATCAAATGAAACTTTTGCAGGTGTTGATGTTGATTTTAAAATCTTGTCCAACATTTTAGACAATGCTAGAAAGTCTTCTACTGATCCCCTCCATTATGAAGCTTGCAAGACTCTACTCAAGTACTTTGGCTCTGATTGTAATGCTTCACGGGCATCTATGGAAAATGAAGTTGAAGCTCTAAGGAGAAGCCTTCAAGTCAAAACTGCTGAATGTGATACTTTGAATCATATGCTCCGCAACTCTTCTCTAGACTGCGAGAATCTTCGCAGAAAAAATGACGAGTTGAAAGGTACATTTTTCTTGCCTCTATCCCTTGTTCTTCTGTTTTATTTTTATATTCTCTGTACTCAAGCTTCCTTCTTAAATTCTTGGTTCATGCATTAGTTTCAAATCGGACTCGTTTCATAGAAAGACTCAAATTTGAATCTATCGCTGAAGAAGCTCGCGTTGAAAGAGACTCTTGGATGGACCAACATACTAGACTAGACAATCTTTATACTTATTCAATTGATCACATAAATAATCTTACTAATGAGAATAATCAATTATTGCAAAGGCAGAATTTATTAAGTGACGAGGTTGACCGCCTCTCGTATTTGATTTTTAAGGCTAATTTAGCGATGGAATCTTTATCAGATGAGAATAAAACTTTGTCCCAAGAAAAACATAGATTTTCAAGCTTGATGGCGATTTCCTCACAACAATTAAGTAATCTTCAAAGCACCTGTAATAAGCATGAGCAATCTCTTCGTTCTCTTAAGGATGAGCTCAAGGAATTAACTGAATCATCTTCCGCTGAGAAGGATAAACTTATCAAGGGTAGATTAGCTGTTAGTTTAAAGGCCAGCAAGCTTTGAGATCAATATTCTCAATTAAAGAAATCTCATTCTTTATTTGCATAGGAAAACTCATATCTTCGTACCAAAGAAGAAAGCATGAAATCTCGTCTTAAGGGTATGGTTGGCGATAGATTCGATGACGCCATGAATCAATGGGAGAACTGTTTATTTACATTAATCCAAAACTTAACCTCGCAAAAAGAAGGTAGTCAATTGACTGCCTCTCTTGTTGATTTTCCTATCAAATTTTGTATTACATTCCTTGTGAGATCTTTGTGTAACCGATCTTTTATTATTTTTGTTACTCGCAGAATCTGAAAGAAGTCTTCATTATACCATCGCTGATCTTACCAATAAATTGGATAAAGTTCGCAAAGAGAACAAGTCTCTTCTTTCCAATTATCTTGAAGCCCACGACAAAGCAGAAAGAAGACTTGATTATCTTGAATACTTCAAAAATATAGAGATTAGGAATCGTGATAGAGGTTTCCTTCGCAAGGTCCACCTCAGTGCTGAAGTTCTTGTGAATGAGATTCTGCTCTCCATTCTCTTCCTCCTGTATCTATTCCTCCTTTAAATGTTGATGATGATAAAATTCATCTTCCCATGGATGAAGATTTAGAGTTTACTAATGATGAAGAAAATACCCCCCAAGAAGATGGTGAAGAAGAAGAAAGAAGTCCTCCCAAAGAAGTAACTGCGAGTGGCGAAGTAATCACTGATGAAGAATCAAAAGAAGAAGAGACTCGTGGTGAAAAGGATGCTGATAAAGTTGATAACTCTGGCAAAAATAATAAATCTGACGAGCAAGAATAATGAATCCGGCGAGGTCATCGTTGCAACTTGAATTTTATTTTTGCTTTCTTTTCCTTCTTCTTTCTTGCGAGCGATGTAACTTTTGAAATTTTTATAATTTAACTGTTAACTTAGTTTACTTTGAATATTTTCAAGGAAGATAATGAAATCTTACTTCTCCATTCCCCTACTTTCCCTTCATTTATCTTTCTTGAAATGGTGAATTATTGTATGTATCTTCTTTAGGGAATTGTGTTGTTGCATTATTCGCGAAAGCATGAATATATCTGCGATGCAATGAATACTGCTACGATGTTCTGAAAAATTCTGAAGGAATCTGCGATGTTAAGAATTTGCCTTCTTATATATTGTTCTTGAATGAATATTTCCTGCAATCTTAAAATTGAATAGTTAATTGGCAAGATTATTCTTTTGGTCTTATTTTGCCTTCCTAGTTAAAGGTCTTATTTTGCCAAACTTTTTCTGTCTGCGACAAAATCGCAGGATTTCTTAACATTTGCATGTAAAGAGCCTTTGATCTTGTCTTATCCATGTTCTTTCAAAATCTCTGCGACAATATGATAATTATAAACTCTTTTGCAAGAATTTAACCTTATGACATTGTCGTCTTGCGATGAAATCGCAGGACGTCTTTACATCTTCATGTAAAAACCCATTGATCTCATCTTAACTTTTTATCTTTTGGCTTATTGCCTCTGTATAATTTACGTCACGCGACAATATGACAAGCCTAAATGTTCTTGCGATCATAAAGCCCCATGACATTGCCGTCTTAAGACACTTATCAGCTCCCTAATGGAGGGTGCCGCCCTTATCTTCCCCCTGGTTTCCCCTTCAAGGAGGGCACATCGTACATACAGAACTAGCTCCTCCCATCCAGATTTACCAACAACCAGCTGTTTTCGCAGCCTCTTGTCCTTTATACCTATATGGCTTATAGTTATAAGACTTCACCCTAAGTGGGGTTTTCTTCAGGCCAAGTGCATCATAGCCAAGACTTACCAAGAATGGCAAGGGAGTTTCGTACGCCCCGGGAACTCTTGGATCAACCGTGTACCTCGGTGCCTTGGTCATACTTTGCACTTCTTGGAAGAGATTCTCAGTCGTCCAACCAGGGTATAACCTTATATATTTGGAAATCCAAGATCTCTCTCCCGGATAGGTTTTCTTTAACCCCAACATCTGCATGACTCAGGATCCAGCAGCGGTATAACCTTAACCCTGAATAATGTCAAGAGATTCCCCCTCCTATGACGTGCTATAAGGTCTTACATTTGCCTCTTGCGAAATTTTATTCGCGAACTAGGGTGCACGCCATAAAGGTTCGTCCCATTCTATTATTCTCTGCGAAATTTGTA
This sequence comes from Papaver bracteatum, assembly GCA_023529315.1. Taxonomy (NCBI): domain Eukaryota; kingdom Viridiplantae; phylum Streptophyta; class Magnoliopsida; order Ranunculales; family Papaveraceae; genus Papaver; species Papaver bracteatum. Next base: position 790,166 of record JAJJWX010002324.1, read on the forward strand.
TTCGCTTTTCTTGCGATGATGCTCGCTGATCTTGTTGTGCTTTGTTATCAGAAGAATTTTTCAGTTGTAAATAGAGATAGAAGAATTTATTACCTATTTCATCATATAACATTCCAGTATTTCTTATCTCGCATAAGATGTCATTGATAATACCTCTTCAGAAATAATCTATTCCATGGTCTATCGAGTCTTTGACCAACATCTCTTCCTTCAGGATCCATTAGTTTGTATGCCCCAGTTCCAACTATCTATTTAATGATGTATGGTCCATCCTATTTTCTCGCCAACTTTCCACCATTCTCTCGCTGATAACTTGGTGTTTCTCGCAGCACTAAATTTCCAGGTTGAAATTCACGTTTGTTGTACTCACGATCTAATCTTCGATGGTAATTTTCCATATGTTGCAAAGTTTTTTCTCTTTTTTCTTCTAATTCATCCAATTTATTTAAAATCATTCCAGCACTTAGATTTCTTTCCCAAGCCTCCCTTTTTGTTGTAGGAATAGCTACTTTTGTTGGTAACACAGCTTCAACTCCGTATGTCAAACAAAAAGGTGACATTCTGGTAGCTTCTCGTCTAGTTGTATTGTAGGACCATATTGCATTATGCACATGTTCACACCATGGTCTGTGGTATCCTTCTAGCTTCTTTTTTAAGATGTCTGCGATTGTCTTATTGGTTGCTTCAGCTTGACCATTTGCTTGTGGATATAGAGGAGTAGATTTTCCACACTTTATCTTAAATGCATTGAGTAGCAATTCTATATTCTGCCATTCAAATTTCTTTCCATTACCCAATGGATTTGTCATCATACTATATATGAAAGCAAAAGCATTTGCAAGTCTATTATCTTTCCTTGATATATGTCTCCATTTTATTTTTGGAATTCTCGCAGATAATTCTTCAACAAGTCTTTTGTATTTTCTCAAGGATGGTTCATTTGTTGTGTATTCTCCTTTTATCTGGCGAATAACCAATTGTGAATCGTTGTTGATTATCGCATTTTCCAAATTCATTTCTATCGCAAATTTTAAAGCATGGATCACGGCCTCATACTCTGTCTCATTATTAGTGGATGTAAATTCTAATCTAAATGAAAAAGCTGTTTTTTCTCCTTCTGGTGAAATAAAGACAACTCCAATCCCATTTCCTTCTCCATTTGATGATCCATCCACAAGTATTTCCCATCTGTCAGGTTCCGTTAATAGCTCTTTTGGATCTCCATGTTCCTCTTCTACATCCATCATCTCTTCTACAGCTTCATCATCTTCTAAAGGAAATTCAGCTAGGAATTCTGCGATAATTTGTGACTTTGGCGAGGATAAAACTTCATATTGAATATCAAAGTGTCCAAATTGTGCATTCCATCTCTCAACTCTGCCTGATCTTTTTGAATTTTTCATTATTGACTCAATTGGAACTTTTGTTAACACTTTGACTTTATGTGCTTGAAAGTAAATACGAAGTTTAAAAGTTGCATGCACCAATGCTAGAATTAGTTTCTCAATCTTTGAATAATTTCTTTGTTGCAGATAATTGAATGTTTTTCTGGTTGATGTAATAAATTGGTTTTTCATTATCTCGTCCATTTGAATCTACCCTTCTTAAGTAGCGAAAAAATGCATCACTTAACTTCCTAGCATATGTGGTTGTTGTTTCGCCAAAACGAAAAACCAAACCAAGATAAATCAATAGTTCTTCTCCAATGGTTCCAGGTTTTCAGGTTTTTGGTTAATATAGTTATGTTTATCAAATGTTCTTTTATTCCAAAAAATAAATAGAAAGAATTGAAAAGCTAGAGATCTTTTCACATTCAATGACATCTCTAATGAAAATTCCATTTGAATTTTGTTCCCTTCTTGAGTATATCAAAAAAAATGCTTGCAAACATTAATAAATGGTTTGTTCGGTTTTCTCCTTAAGATCGCGAAATGAATCTTCCTAGCGAGGCTAAGAGTCCATTCAATTTTCTCGCACGTCTTTTACCGTCGCAGGTGTTGGCATATCGCGAATTGCTTGTACCTTTTCTGAATCAACTTGTATGCCTTCTTTCGATACAATATACCCCAAAAATTTCCCTGAAGTTACTCCAAAAGTACACTTATCTGGATTCACTTTAATATTGAATTGCCGCATTTGATCGAAAATCTCTTTTAAATCTTTCACATGATTCTCAGCTTCTTTGCTTTTGATCAGCATATCATCTACATACACTTCTAATGTTTTGTGGATCCACTTTGCGAACACCTTCTCCACCATTCTTTGATATGTTTCTCCAGCATTTCGCAAACCAAATGGCATCTTTGTGTAACAATACAACCCTCTGGGAGCAAAAAATACTATATGTTCTTGATCTTCTTCAGCGAGAGGGATTTGGTTATATCCTTTATATCCATCCAACGATGATATTCTAGCATTTCTTGCTGCTGATTCAACCATCTGTGGGATATCTGGTAATGGAAAACTATCTTTAGGACAAGCCTTGTTTAAATCTGTGAAATCTATACAAATTATTATCCCCTTGTTCTTCTTTGGTACCACCACCATATTTGCAATCCACTTTGGATATTTTGCTTGCCTTATAATCCCTGCGTCAAGCATCTTCTATAATTCTTCTTCTATCTGAGAATGATATGTTGTTGCGATTTTTCTTATTATTTGCTTGAATGGTCTTATATTTTTGTTGATTTCTAATTTATGACATGTTATTGATGGATCTATCCCTGGCATCTCATCCATGCTCCACGCGAAGATGTCTTTATATTCTCGCAAGAGATTTATAGTTCTTTCTTCCTCATCTGCCTCCATTCTAGTCCCAATTTTCATCATTTTAGGCTCTTCTTTACTCCCAATATTTATTTCCTTTGTTGGTTCTGACGCAATATAACTGGCTTCAGGTTCTCCCATTGGTGTTGGTGTTTTCATAATTCTCGCGAGTTCATCTCCTTCTTGTGGGATTTCACTGGGTATTCCTTTTCCTTCTTTTGCTCTTATCATGTAAACTTTAAATTCTTCTTCCTTCTTTGTTTCTCTCGCCAATTTTTTGCGAGCCTTTCGCAGCTTTGGACGTTCTTCACAATTTCTTACTTCAATTTTGCAACACAATTTCGCAAAATCCGTGTCTCCTCTGATTTCTCCAAGTCCACTGGGTGTAGGAAACTTGATGCAACGTTGATGCTACAGCCTTGATTGCGTGTATCCATGGTCTTCCTAATATCATGTTATACGGTGATTCCACGTCTACCACACATAACGTTACTTGTGTTTCAATCTCCCCTAGTGGAATTCGTACCATTATCTCGCCTTTAGGTTTTGTTAAAGACTTTCCAAAGCCATGAACGTGATATGTTGAATAAGACATTTCTTCATCTTTATATCCCATTTTCTTGAAAGTATGATAAAATATCATGTCTACAGAACTTCCTGCATCCACCAAAGTTCTATTCATAGCCCATTCTTCTACAAATTTTATTGATTTCTCCTTTCTCATTGGTATAGTGGATACTGTGACTACCAATGGAGATGTATGACTTAGATTTTCTTATGGTATTTCTGTTGCTGTAAACGTGATTTCTTGCTTTTCCCAATCTTTCAATGGTGATATTATTTGCACTGTCATAATTTTCCTTCCTTCAAAATCCAGTTTGTGTATCTTCCCTTTAATATTTTCATGAAATCTATCAATCATTGTTCTTGTTACCATACCACACTCCAATTTTCTACAATCCTCTTTGATTCTAATCATCCTTCCTTCAAATATCTCACCGGTTTGCTTTATGATTTTCTTAATCTTGATCAATTCTTATCTTCTTTTTCACATTTTTCTTATGATTTTTCTAATTCAATCCCTGTTTCGGGTGCCAAAATGTAGTTGCAGGAAATCCTACACTATACCCTTGATAAGAATCTATAGAAATTAAGTCATATTTAAAGATGAAAAACAACACTTTTATTATTCTAATTTCAGAAATCTTTACAAAGATGTAAGAAATCAGAAGTACAACTTTCTTTCTAGAGTTTCTCTCTCCTCAAGACTTTCTCAACTCTAAAAAATACATCATCCTCTTCTGAATCTAATGAACCCTTTATATAGGGATTTACATAGTGGATGACAACTAAGTTTTCCTCCTATTTCGGATCTACTCTGCGATCTCATTACGGTCGCTACAATGTTCTTTCTCGCAAGAATGATGACCATCGCAGAATAAACATAATCTTCTTGTACCTCTTCCATCGTTAGCTTTTATATATTTCTTCTGGATATTCTGTGACGCTCGCGAAATGTTGTTAAAGAGTTCTCTGTGACGCTCGCAAAAGTGTTTTTAATATCGCAGAAATAGTGTTGTAGCGATATTCTGGTCCTACATATATAATCCCGTTTTGGTGGGGAGAGGGGAAAGTTAAAGTAGAGACTAGAGTGACGACGAATCCTGAGTATGAAATTTCTTCATAGGTTTGGGTTTATGAATCGAATTTGAGTTTCCTCCAACTCCACTATTTTGAGGTAATTATTTTCAGTTTACTCTACATAGTAGATAGGGGAGCTATGCCTTCAACCGTCAATTTCTCCCCTATTTGCTATTAAGTTGCCTTGATTTTATGTTACTATTATTTATTTTTTTGTTAAGGAAAATTAATTGATGAAACTCACTAAATCATTGAGATCATGATCAATATGTGTTGTTGAAAATGACTAATACATCTTTGGGGTTCAAACATGAAATGTATATTGATTAAGGAATTAGGTAGATGGGATCGACTCATCATAGATTAAAGAGACTGTTTAAGCTCAATACCAATTATTTTAATCGTAATGTGTAAATTTAACAGTTGGAGGAGCTAACTGGAAATACCCAAACTTATCTCATTGTATTAATTTGGACATGCCCCTTTTTAGTCTATCTGCTTAGGTGAGACGACGACAACAACATAGATGTTGGGAGATAGTGAGAAATACAAACATATTGCAGTATGACCACTTTTATCTTAATTCTGTTGATTTTCCTAAGAGAGAAAATTAATCGTTGTTGTTTCAAGGTTAATCTATTCACTCGGCTAGATAATATTTTTCCTTGTTCAATAATAAATCGGCTAATTAAACTCATGTTTCTATAATCAATTCGATCCCCCGATCCAATTGGGGAAAATGCCTACGAAAAGATCGCTTGGATTTAAGAAAAGGTCGCTTGGATTTTTCCATTGTTTATTCCTTATCCCGAAATTACTATTTCTGAATTCAAATTCATTTTTGATCCGACTGAAATAGGATTTGATTTGTTTCTATATATTATATGTAACTTATTCTTGCTACTTATAAGAGTAGCACACATACCCTCTACCTAGGGTTCGGTCTATTTCTTTATCTCCCCATGAGTTGTATGTTTGCAACAATAGGGACAGAATTTTCTCAATTCCAATCGATCGACTAGGCGTATTGTGTCGATTCTTTTGAGTAATATAACTGGAAACGCCCGACGATTCTTTATTAACACGGTTTCATATACAACTGATTCTTTATTAACACGGTTTCATATACAACTGGTACATTCCAAAATAACTCTTACACTAACATCTTTACCCTTTGCCATGAACCTCCCTTGAATTTTGGATTTACCAACTCTTTGATTTTCGATCCGAAATCAAATTTCAATTTTTTTTGTTGTAATCAATAGAGTAATATAAAGAATAAGTAATACAACAATTTCTAACTATCAATTATTTTTAACCATAGTACATACATTATTTCATTTAAATATCTTGTAGGATTTATTTAGTTTCCCTAGATCCCATTTATTTCTATTTTCTTAGGCACTTTGAGTCTAACCCAAGTTTCACTGAGATTGAATCCACTTTTGTTTTTTTTCCTTTTCTGTCCTTTTATATTTTGAAAATGGGAAAAAAGAATAAAACAAAGAGAGGAATAAGGATTAGTCACAGATAATTTATTATCTCACTAATCTTCTTCTACTCTGGTAGAATCGTAATCCTTTTATGTTCTTCTATATTATGAAGAGGAGTATCGAGCTATTGCTGACACTACCTCTGAGCTTATTTGGTTTCAGTCGCTACTTACTGAAATTTGGTTTTCTTCTTCTACTCCTCATATCCTATAGTGTGATAACATAGGTTCCACCTATCTCACCAGATATCCAATATTTCATCAACGAATGAATCATATATAACCACACATTTTATTCGAGAATTGGTGGTTTCTAAGAAGTTGTTGATTGTTACATTGCCACTCAAGATCGTATATCAGATATCTTAATTGGAGCTCTTTCATGCATGCATTTTAATATTATCAGGGACAAGCTAAGTGTCTCCATTACTTCTGCTGCGACTCTGATATTGCGCGGGGATGGGGGTGCTAAACCTAGTGTAACAGATTTGTTAGTTTCGTAATTTTGCTTTATGTTTTCCTAGATTTTGAATTCTATTATTTTGGTTTTTATGTTTTCAGCCTTTCCTTTAAATATTTTTAAATTTTGTTATTTGGTTTTTATGTTTTCAGTCTTTGCTTTAAAAGTGTTGCAAGAGCCTTCCACGCTCAGTTAGAAAAAGAAAAAAAAAATCAATAACAAATATCAAAAGCTACACAGAACTTCTGGATCTAAATTTTTTACTTCTCTTGGTCTTTCCTACGGAAACTAAACTGGGAGAGATACCGATACATGTTCGGGGTGGAGTGATTGAATGCTCCCGCTCCAATACCATTCATATAGCTCCTGTCTCGGTTATCTTCGAACAATTTTTTTGGGACCATGTTTTTTTTTTTTTGGGACCATGGTTTTATTAGGCCAACCTCCATATACTTATAAGGGGTGTCTTAAAGTTAGACAATTACATATTTACCATTTACTTTAATTTAAACTAAAACTAACCTAATAACTATATAAATCTAATCATATACATCTAATTAAATAAATCATTAACCAAAATCAAAAAAACAACAGAGATAACAGGGGGCATAAAAAAAATTAGTTTTGAAAAAAAAAATCTTCTCTTCTTCTTCTCTCTTTCCTTGACGTTACTCGTTCGATTGAAAAACCCATCACTTTTAATTCGTATTTTATTGAGAAAACTGAGTAGAAGTCATCAAAATATGGTTTAAATAGAAGTTACATTGGGATGTTCGGTTAGGAATAGTTTAAAAACTACTAGTTTGCTTACCGAACATTCTGAAACCAAGAACACGAAGAACACTTGTGTTATCACGAATAAATTTTTCTTAACCGAACTCAATATGTTGAGTTCGGTTGTTTCGCATATCAATATGTTGCTAACCTAACCCTTCTCTCTGAAAATCAATATGTTGAGTTCGGTTGGTTCATAAAAAAATCTAAAACTATTTTCTAACCGAACTTTACCAATATTACAAAAATAAATAAAAATAAAAATCCAACGTAACCGAACTGTGCTATTTTTCTCATTGTTGAGTTTTGATTTAACCGAAATTTTCCCACTATGTTCGGTTGGTTCGTAAAGAAGGCTAAAACTATTTTCTAACCGAACTTTACCAATATTACAAAAAAAAAAAAAAATCAATGTAAGCGAACTGTGATATTTTACCACTATGTTGAGTTTTGATTTAACCGAGCTTTGCCCACTATGTTCGGTTGGTTCGCAAAGAAGGCTAAAACTATTTTCTAACCGAACTTTACCAATATTACAACAACAACAAAAAAAAATCCAATGTAACCGAACTGTGTTATTTTTCCCGCTATGTCGAGTTTCAATTTAACCGAACTTGTCCACTATGTTCGGTTTGTTCTCAAAAAACCTTGACAAACCGAACTCTTCACTAATTTCGTGTAGTTCGGTTAAATATTGGATTATCGCATTTTCCAAATTCATTTCTATCGCAAATTTTAAAGCATGGATCACGGCCTCATACTCTGTCTCATTATTAGTGGATGTAAATTCTAATCTAAATGAAAAAGCTGTTTTTTCTCCTTATGGTGAAATAAAGACAACTCCAATCCCATTTCCTTCTCCATTTGATGATCCATCCACAAGTATTTCCCATCTGTCAGGTTCCATTAATAGATCTTTTGGATCTCCATGTTCCTCTTCTACATCCATCATCTCTTCTACAGCTTCATCATCTTCTAAAGGAAATTCAGCTAGGAATTCTGCGATAATTTGTGACTTTGGCGAGGATAAAACTTCATATTGAATATCAAAGTGTCCAAATTGTGCATTCCATCTCTCAACTCTGCCTGATCTTTTTGAATTTTTCATTACTGACTCAATTGGAACTTTTGTTAACACTTTGACTTTATGTGCTTGAAAGTAAATACGAAGTTTAAAAGTTGCATGCACCAATGCTAGAATTAGTTTCTCAATCTTTGAATAATTTCTTTCTGCAGAATTGAATGTTTTGCTGATGTAATAAATTGGTTTTTCTACCCCGGCATCTACTCGCAGCAATGCATCACTTAACGCATATGTGGTTGTTGCGAGATAAATCAATAGTTCTTCTCCTGGTTCAGCTTTCTGTAATATAGTTATGTTTATCAAATGTTATTTTATTCCTTGAAAAGCCTTTTCACATTCATCTGTCCATTTGAATTTTGTTCCCTTCTTGAGTATATCGAAAAAATGCTTGCACTTGTCTGAAGATCGCGAAATGAATCTTCCTAGCGAGGCTAAGAGTCCATTCAATTTCTGCACGTCTTTTACCGTCGCAGGTGTTGGCATATCGCGAATTGCTTGTACCTTTTCTGAATCAACTTGTATGCCTTCTTTCGATACAATATACCCCAAAAAATTCCCTGAAGTTACTCCAAAAGTACACTTATCTGGATTCACTTTAATATTGAATTGCCGCATTTGATCGAAAATCTCTTTTAAATCTTTCACATGATTCTCAGCTTCTTTGCTTTTGATCAGCATATCATCTACATACACTTCTAATGTTTTGTGGATCCACTTTGCTAACACCTTCTCCACCATTCTTTGATATGTTTCTCCAGCATTTCGCAAACCAAATGGCATCTTTGTGTAACAATACAACCCTCTGGGAGCAAAAAATACTATATGTTCTTGATCTTCTTCAGCGAGAGGGATTTAGTTATATCCTTTATATCCATCCAACGATGATATTCTAGCATTTCTTCTTTCTTGATTCAACCATCTCGTGGGATATCTGGTAATGGAAAACTATCTTTAGGACAAGCCTTGTTTAAATCTGTGAAATCTATACAAATTATTATCCCCTTGTTCTTCTTTGGTACCACCACCATATTTGCAATCCACTTTGGATATTTTGCTTGCCTTATAATCCCTGCGTCAAGCATCTTCTATAATTCTTCTTCTATCTGAGAATGATATGTTGTTGCGATTTTTCTTATTATTTGCTTGAATGGTCTTATATTTTTGTTGATTTCTAATTTATGACATGTTATTGATGGATCTATCCCTGGCATCTCATCCATGCTCCACGCGAAGATGTCTTTATATTCTCGCAAGAGATTTATAGTTCTTTCTTCCTCATCTGCCTCCATTCTAGTCCCAATTTTCATCATTTTAGGCTCTTCTTTACTCCCAATATTTATTTCCTTTGTTGGTTCTGACGCAATATAACTGGCTTCAGGTTCTCCCATTGGTGTTGGTGTTTTCATAATTCTCGCGAGTTCATCTCCTTCTTGTGGGATTTTCTAGGTATTCCTTTTCCTTCTTTTGCTCTTATCATGTAAACTTTAAATTCTTCTTCCTTCTTTGTTTCTCTCGCCAATTTTTTGCGAGCCTTTCGCAGCTTTGGACGTTCTTCACAATTTCTTACTTCAATTTTGCAACACAATTTCGCAAAATCCGTGTCTCCTCTGATTTCTCCAAGTCCACTGGGTGTAGGAAACTTGATGCAACGTTGATGCTACAGCCTTGATTGCGTGTATCCATGGTCTTCCTAATATCATGTTATACGGTGATTCCACGTCTACCAAACATAACGTTACTTGTGTTTCAATCTCCCCTAGTGGAATTCGTACCATTATCTCGCCTTTAGGTTTTGTTAAAGACTTTCCAAAGCCATGAACGTGATATGTTGAATAAGACATTTCTTCATCTTTATATCCCATTTTCTTGAAAGTATGATAAAATATCATGTCTACAGAACTTCCTGCATCCACCAAAGTTCTATTCATAGCCCATTCTTCTACAAATTTTATTGATTTCTCCTTTCTCATTGGTATAGTGGATACTGTGACTACCAATGGAGATGTATGACTTAGATTTTCTTATGGTATTTATGTTGCTGTAAACGTGATTTCTTGCTTTTCCCAATCTTTCAATGGTGATATTATTTGCACTGTCATAATTTTCCTTCCTTCAAAATCCAGTTTGTGTATCTTCCCTTTAATATTTTCATGAAATCTATCAATCATTGTTCTTGTTACCATACCACACTCCAATTTTCTACAATCCTCTTTGATTCTAATCATCCTTCCTTCAAATATCTCACCGGTTTGCTTTATGATTTTCTTAATCTTGATCAATTCTTATCTTCTTTTTCACATTTTTCTTATGATTTTGCTAATTCAATCCCTGTTTCGGGCGCCAAAATGTAGTTGCAGGAAATCCTACACTATACCCTTGATAAGAATCTATAGAAATTAAGTCATATTTAAAGATGAAAAACAACACTTTTATTATTCTAATTTCAGAAATCTTTACAAAGATGTAAGAAATCAGAAGTACAACTTTCTTTCTAGAGTTTCTCTCTCCTCAAGACTTTCTCAACTCTAAAAAATACATCATCCTCTTCTGAATCTAATGAACCCTTTATATAGGGATTTACATAGTGGATGACAACTAAGTTTTCCTCCTATTTCGGATCTACTCTGCGATCTCATTGCGGTCGCTACAATGTTCTTTCTCGCAAGAATGATGACCATCGCAGAATAAACATAATCTTCTTGTACCTCTTCCATCGTTAGCTTTTATATATTTCTTCTGGATATTCTGTGACGCTCGCGAAATGTTGTTAAAGAGTTCTCTGTGACGCTCGCAAAAGTGTTTTTAATATCGCAGAAATAGTGTTGTAGCGATATTCTGGTCCTACATATATAATCCCGTTTTGGTGGGGAGAGGGGAAAGTTAAAGTAGAGACTAGAGTGACGACGAATCCTGACTATGAAATTTCTTCATAGGTTTGGGTTTATGAATCGAATTTGAGTTTCCTCCAACTCCACTATTTTGAGGTAATTATTTTCAGTTTACTCTACATAGTAGATAGGGGAGCTATGCCTTCAACCGTCAATTTCTCCCCCTATTTGCTATTAAGTTGCCTTGATTTTATGTTACTATTATTTATTTTTTTGTTAAGGAAAATTAATTGATGAAACTCACTAAATCATTGAGATCATGATCAATATGTGTTGTTGAAAATGACTAATACATCTTTGGGGTTCAAACATGAAATGTATATTGATTAAGGAATTAGGTAGATGGGATCGACTCATCATAGATTAAAGAGACTGTTTAAGCTCAATACCAATTATTTTAATCGTAATGTGTAAATTTAACAGTTGGAGGAGCTAACTGGAAATACCCAGCTTATCTGCTGTGAGCTGGACATGCCCCTTTTTAGTCTATCTGCTTAGGTGAGACGACGACAACAACATAGATGTTGGGAGATAGTGAGAAATACAAACATATTGCAGTATGACCACTTTTATCTTAATTCTATTGATTTTCCTAAGAGAGAAAATTAATCGTTGTTGTTTCAAGGTTAATCTATTCACTCGGCTAGATAATATTTTTCCTTGTTCAATAATAAATCGGCTAATTAAACTCATGTTTCTATAATCAATTCGATCCCCCGATCCAATTGGGGAAAATGCCTACGAAAAGATCGCTTGGATTTAAGAAAAGGTCGCTTGGATTTTTCCATTGTTTATTCCTTATCCCGAAATTACTATTTCTGAATTCAAATTCATTTTTGATCCGACTGAAATAGGATTTGATTTGTTTCTATATATTATATGTAACTTATTCTTGCTACTTATAAGAGTAGCACACATACCCTCTACCTAGGGTTCGGTCTATTTCTTTATCTCCCCATGAGTTGTATGTTTGCAACAATAGGGACAGAATTTTCTCAATTCCAATCGATCGACTAGGCGTATTGTGTCGATTCTTTTGAGTAATATAACTGGAAACGCCCGACGATTCTTTATTAACACGGTTTCATATACAACTGATTCTTTATTAACACGGTTTCATATACAACTGGTACATTCCAAAATAACTCTTACACTAACATCTTTACCCTTTGCCATGAACCTCCCTTGAATTTTGGATTTACCAACTCTTTGATTTTCGATCCGAAATCAAATTTCAATTTTTTTTGTTGTAATCAATAGAGTAATATAAAGAATAAGTAATACAACAATTTCTAACTATCAATTATTTTTAACCATAGTACATACATTATTTCATTTAAATATCTTGTAGGATTTATTTAGTTTCCCTAGATCCCATTTATTTCTATTTTCTTAGGCACTTTGAGTCTAACCCAAGTTTCACTGAGATTGAATCCACTTTTGTTTTTTTTCCTTTTCTGTCCTTTTATATTTTGAAAATGGGAAAAAAGAATAAAACAAAGAGAGGAATAAGGATTAGTCACAGATAATTTATTATCTCACTAATCTTCTTCTACTCTGGTAGAATCGTAATCCTTTTATGTTCTTCTATATTATGAAGAGGAGTATCGAGCTATTGCTGACACTACCTCTGAGCTTATTTGGTTTCAGTCGCTACTTACTGAAATTGGGTTTTCTTCTTCTACTCCTCATATCCTATAGTGTGATAACATAGGTTCCACCTATCTCACCAGATATCCAATATTTCATCAACGAATGAATCATATATAACCACACATTTTATTCGAGAATTGGTGGTTTCTAAGAAGTTGTTGATTGTTACATTGCCACTCAAGATCGTATATCAGATATCTTAATTGGAGCTCTTTCATGCATGCATTTTAATATTATCAGGGACAAGCTAAGTGTCTCCAGTACTTCTGCTGCGACTCTGATATTGCGCGGGGATGGGGGTGCTAAACCTAGTGTAACAGATTTGTTAGTTTCGTAATTTTGCTTTATGTTTTCCTAGATTTTGAATTCTATTATTTTGGTTTTTATGTTTTCAGCCTTTCCTTTAAATATTTTTAAATTTTGTTATTCGGTTTTTATGTTTTCAGTCTTTGCTTTAAAAGTGTTGCAAGAGCCTTCCACGCTCAGTTAGAAAAAGAAAAAAAAATCAATAACAAATATCAAAAGCTACACAGAACTTCTGGATCTAAATTTTTTACTTCTCTTGGTCTTTCCTACGGAAACTAAACTGGGAGAGATACCGATACATGTTCGGGGTGGAGTGATTGAATGCTCCCGCTCCAATACCATTCATACAGCACCTGTCTCGGTTATCTTCGAACAATTTTTTTGGGACCATGTTTTTTTTTTTTGGACCATGGTTTTATTAGGCCAACCTCCATATACTTATAAGGGGTGTCTTAAAGTTAGACAATTACATATTTACCATTTACTTTAATTTAAACTAAAACTAACCTAATAACTATATAAATCTAATCATATACATCTAATTAAATAAATCATTAACCAAAATCAAAAAAACAACAGAGATAACAGGGGCATAAAAAAAATTAGTTTTGAAAAAAAAAATCTTCTCTTCTTCTTCTCTCTTTCCTTGACGTTACTCGTTCGATTGAAAAACCCATCACTTTTAATTCGTATTTTATTGAGAAAACTGAGTAGAAGTCATCAAAATATGGTTTAAATAGAAGTTACAGTGGGATGTTCGGTTAGGAATAGTTTAAAAACTACTAGTTTGCTTACCGAACATTCTGAAACCAAGAACACGAAGAACACTTGTGTTATCACGAATAAATTTTTCTTAACCGAACTCAGAGTTCAGTTGTTTCGCATATCAATATGTTGCTAACCTAACCCTTCTCTGAAAATCAATATGTTGAGTTCGGTTGGTTCGCAAAAAAATCTAAAACTATTTTCTAACCGAACTTTACCAATATTACAAAAATAAATAAAAATAAAAATCCAACGTAACCGAACTGTGCTATTTTTCTCATTGTTGAGTTTTGATTTAACCGAAATTTTCCCACTATGTTCGGTTGGTTCGTAAAGAAGGCTAAAACTATTTTCTAACCGAACTTTACCAATATTACAAAAAAAAAAAAAAATAACCAATGTAAGCGAACTGTGATATTTTACCACTATGTTGAGTTTTGATTTAACCGAGCTTTGCCCACTATGTTCGGTTGGTTCGCAAAGAAGGCTAAAACTATTTTCTAACCGAACTTTACCAATATTACAACAACAACAAAAAAAAATCCAATGTAACCGAACTGTGCTATTTTTCCCGCTATGTCGAGTTTCAATTTAACCGAACTTGTCCACTATGTTCGGTTTGTTCTCAAAAAACCTTGACAAACCGAACTCTTCACAAATTTCGTGTAGTTCGGTTAGATATTGGTTGGTATGAAATTTGCAAAACAACCAAACTTTTTACACTTGGTAAAGTTCGGTTAGATATAGGTTGCGAACCAACCGAACTTCTAGACCCTAAAGTTCGGAAACATTGCGGGCAAACCGAACATTACTCTGTAAATCCTATAAACAAAGCTCTGTAACATGCATGTTAACCGAACAACTAAAAACCTCCATTAAGAGTGAGTTTGGTTACCTGCATCTCTAGAGAAAGTAACCGAACTACACTTTCAGATGTGTTCGGTTACCTGTTCTTCACATAGGATAAGCGAACAAGCCCAAATCTACTTAAAAAATTTACATTTTTTTGAAATTTTGGATCAATTCAACCAACATTATCTAAGTTGGAAGCATACCTGGGTACCCAAATACTCTTCCTCCGGTTGTGGTTGGTAAAATTCATGTTTTTCTTCTTCATCTTCTCTAACCTTACTCTATCAATAATTCTATTTCTTTAAAAAAAAAAACCGTTTAATTTTTTTAATCTCACTTATTGTATTTAACTTAATCATTTTACTAATCATTACACTAACTATTATTAACACTAACTAATTATTATCCAAAATTAATCATGAGGGTAATTTAGGTATTAATATAAATATCTAGATAAGGGGTGACCTAGATTTACTTCTAATGTCTTACCCAAAATAAAATCATGGTACCCAAAAAAATCCATGGTACCAAAAAAAAAAAAAAAAAAAAATTCTTATCTTAATATAAAGCCCAATCCTAATCCTACTATTCCCATTTTGCTAGGGACTAGAGAGAGGGGAAAGTTACAGTAGAGACCAGACCGACGACAACCCCCTCAAAAATTTCTTCCTGGCTTATGAAATACAAACAAATTGAATAGGTATAACCCCTTTTTATCTTAATTCTATTAATTTTCCCAAGATTTATTAAGCATGTGAATGTGTGTTTGAACATGATTAATTTGCTATATTATAACTATAAATGAGCGAAATCTTGGTTGCTTTTTAGAAACACAACGGAGGAGGAGGTGGGAGGAGAGGATAGGATCAGCAGGTTACCTGAATCCCTAATTCATCCCATTCTCTCCTTGCTTTCGACCAAATGTGTTGTTTCAACAACAGTTCTATCTAAAGGATGGAAGAATCTCTGGATATTTTTTCATGTTCTTGATTTTAGTGAATGGAAACCTTTTGCACCCAAGAAACACTATCTGCTTCCAAGAGCTTCATGGATTTCATGGACAGGGTATTGGTTCTGTAGGTACATAAATATCTACTACTACATGTGTCCCTCATCACAAGATAGACCTCGTCATCCGCCAACACGTGCCTTTCATCTGCCAGATCCAACGACATCCCAACCAAGGGCTACCCAATGACCAATAGCTCGAGAAACACCCGAGCAAATCCAAAACACGCTTTACTCCATCCCAAGGAAAATTCAAATTGGACGGCAGGGATATGGAGCGTCTGACGAGGAGTTGACATCTACAGTGGATAGATGTCTCACGCATGTGACCTGTACACAACCACCAGCATTAAACGCGCAAAGTACTACACGTGTCAAACATTCCATGGAACAAAAGAAGGGCAAAGCTTTGGAACATGAGATGACCGTTGAGAAGCTTCGGGTCGAAACGAAGGCATCTTCGGATCAGCGCATAAATCAAGAAGCTAAGGATAAGGGAATCAGAAAAGTGGGATCCATATAATCCACCTATAAATACCCCAAACCTCTTAAAGAGAGAGGGTCGACCAATTTTGAGAGAGAGAGAAAGGGAGAGATAGAAGCAAATTGTAAGAGTAGGTAAGTCTTATTTTCTGTATCCATAGCTTCGTTCCCTCTACTCAGAGTCACTCGACTATGCTTTGCAACCTCATAACATATATAGTGAAGAACCAACCCCCGTGGATGTAAGCCTTAGTGCTGAACCACGTAAATCCTTGTCTTATTTATATTATGCATTTAAAGTTTGAAGAAGTGAAGGTATAGTCAGCGTCCTCACCGACGCTGACTCTCTGACAACGAGAAACGATGACAATCCCGAAGGCTCAGAGTATCTCCAATGTTTATGATCTATTGTTTACACCCTTTTTTAAGAGGAAACCCTTATTGATCTTGCATTGAACTCTGTTTGTGAACACAAAGGTACAATCGTTATTTTTGTGTTCACAATTTGGCGCTAGAAACAGGGACTCTAGTCCCGGTAAAATATTTATCTTCTCCTGTGAATTTGTACGTTCCAGATATATCCATAGTGTCGAAAAACTAGATCTATACCTGAGTATTGTTGGGATTCTCGTTTTTCCCTTCTTTCCTTTCAAAGTATTAAAAAAAACATATTTGCAAGAAGGTCTATGACTTAATGATGTAGGAATCTTCGTTTTTCCTTTATTCCCTTGAAAATATTTGAGAAAAACATGTTACCAAAAAAGATCTGTGTTTCATTTTCTGAATCTTCATTTTTTCTTCCTCCGGAGAATCTTCTGAGGAATCCACTATGGAGCTTATTTACGATAGATGTACTAACAAAACACGCATGGGTACTACTTCTTTGGTAATGTTTTGTTTCTGTAGATTGAATTAAAAATGGAAAAAGTTAAGGACACCGGAAAGACCAAGGCATCATCGAAGGAAGTACCCAGGATAACCCCCGTCATGACGCACAAGGAGAGAAAACTAAGACACCAGCTCAGAAGCCAGATGGATCAGAAAGCACGGCACTTCCAGACGCCAGCTCAATAGCAGCGACAACATTAAAAGAAGCCGCAGCAAAATCCGATGCACTCACGATAATGGCAGTAGCATGAGTCAACGAACAAAGAGAAGGCATGGCAGAATCCACGGTGCAGCAGCCCAACTTAGGAATTCCACCCACGGATGAACGCAACCAACCACTGATGGCCTTTCAACATCCCATAACAGCGGATCATGCGACTGATCAAACGCTAGGACTACAGAACCCACAGATAGACCCATTGGCACCTCTAATACAGATCGTTGACGAAGATCATATTGTATATGTCGAAGGACACTTACGCGTAGGAACTACAAACCAAGGGTCAAATCCCTCCCCTCAGCTTACATTGGAACTAGAAGAATTAAAAGGAACCAGAAGATATACGCTGACGTTGTGGCTTTACTTGCACAAGAAAATCAAAAATTGAGGGACATGATAGCGAGGAGCGCGGGAGTGGAAGATCGTCGGAATGAAGCCAACTACAAGGCCCTTCCTCCAAATCGTGATCGAAGAATGGTGTTGGCAAAAAAGCATAACCCCGAACCTTTGTTGCGAAGAATGGCAAGGGGAGACCGAATGTCGAACATGGACTCTATCCCCGATGACTCGGACTATTTTGATGACGAAGACCAGAGATCCGGAAAATCAACAATAGAGGATAGGCATTATCTTGCCATGGAGGATCTACGGGCATAAATGATGGCAGAGATTCAACTTATAAAAACAAAGCAAGGTGGAGGAAGACTGGAAGAAGTTATGAGAGAAGCCTCCACTACTCCTTTAACACTTCGGCTATCCGGAGCGCTCATTCCTCAAAAGTGTCCTATCCAAGCGTTTGAGTGTTACGATGGATCCGGCGACCCCACAGATCACCTTCGATATTACAACCGAGCCTTGGCCCACTGGGATCAAAATGATGTCGTTCTTTGCAGATACTTCCCCTCCAGCCTAAAGGGATCGGCGTTATCCTGGTTCGATAACTTACCGCCCAATACCATTGACTCCTTCAACCAGCTCTCCGAGAAGTTCTTGATAACTTACATGTACAACAAAACCGTCAATACATGGATGGACAAACTCTTCTCACTGGCGGTTGCATACAAAGAGACTATCCGTGAGTATACCGATAGATGGCATAAAATATGCCAGGCCATAGGAAATGTTGATCCAGCCATCAATATCAACTGCTACAAGTGGGGCCTGGATAGTATGAGCCCTTTATTTGTTGAGATTCACGGGAGCGTACCCACCACCGAAGAATATCTCCGAGTGATTATTGAAAAGCACGTCAGGCTAGAGGTAATCCAGCGAGAAAATCCTAGAGCCCGCGTACACAAGTCAAACCGTACCAATACGGTGGAACAGGCCAGCGGATCTAGGGACACCCAAACAACTGAACGGGTTTATGATGATAAAAAAAGGGGACGAGAGGATCGCCCTAAGGACAATCCAAAATTTGAAGATCAGGTGTACACAAAGTTGAATACAAGATATGCTCGTATCTTAAGAGAGATCAAGGACCGGGAGAACCTGGAATGGCCATGGTCCAAGGGAAAGAAACCACCACGTACGGAACAGTCTAAAGATTATTTCGAATATCATTGATTCAACGGTCATCAGACTGAGAAGTGCAAGAATCTTAAAATAATGATTCAAAAGTTAGTGGACGCTGGATACCTCAAACGCTACGTCCAAAAGGCTGGTGAAGAAGAAAGATCTAAGCGAAGCAAGCAGGTCCAGCTTCCCGAAGGAAACCGAATACTCAATGTTATCTCCTGTTAAGAAGCTACTGGACCATCGTTGACATCTCAGATAGGGAAAAGGTTAAGAAAACAATTCGAGGATAACTATGAACTATACAAGATCGACGACATAGAAGTAGATGAGCACGAGCAATGGATGGATGCATCTCTCACCTTCGACGCCATAGATATCGAGGAAGATATGGAAGACCACAACGACCCTCTAGTCCTCACGCTGCCAGTAGCAGGGTACAACATCAAGAAAATCCTCATCGATGGGGAAAGCTCCGTCAACGTCCTTGTAATACCAGAATATCGCTACAACATTATTCCTGCGATATTAACAACGTTTCTGTGAGCATTACTGACGATTCTTCAACAACGCTTCACGAGCGTTGTAGAACAATTAAAAGAAACTGACGATAGAAGAATTAAAAGAAGAACCAGACTGATCCTGCGATGGTCATCATGTTTGCAATAGAGAAATATCGTAACGATCGCGATAAGATTGAAGAGTAGATCCGAATTAAGGGGAAATCTTAGCTGTCTTCCACTATGTAAATCCCTATATAAAGGGCACGATAGATCCAGAAAAGGATGATGCATTTTTTGAGAGCTGAGAGAATTTTGAGGAGAGAGAAACTCCAGAAAGAAAGTTGTAATTCTGAGTTTTAATATCTCTTGTAAATCTTCCTGAAAGTGAATTAATAAAAATGTTGTTGTTTATTCACAATTATGACTTAGTTTTCATAGATTCTTGACAAGGGTGTAGTGTAGGAAATCCTGCAACTACATTTTGGCGCCCAGAAACAGGGAGAATCAGTCTAAGAAATCTCAAATTGCAACTTGAAGATTTGAAAAAATTGTTAGAATTGGAGAAATGGCTAGAAGGAGAAGAAATACATCAGAACCACCAACAACTGTGAGGAGGAGTAAAAGACTTGCAGGTGAAGGAACAGGTGAATTAGAAGAATCCTTAAGAATAAGATCAGGAAAAAATAGAGCAAGAAATGAAGTAGAAAATTCAAATCAACTGCCGAATCAACAAGCACAATCGCAAAATAGGGATGTGGATTATGATAGAGTGAGCGTACACACTTGGAGGTCGGATTCAATGGAAGAAGCAGAAAATCGACAATTAAGAAATGGAGAAGAAGGAGAAAGAAATCAAAGAATGGCTGGAGAATTAGTTCACGTGGGATGTGAAAATGGGATAGTAGATGATCTGAGGCAAAGAACACAGGAAGAAAGGAGATTATAGGCGGAGGAACGTGTGAATCTAACAAGACAAAATCATGAACTAAGAATGGAGAATTTGAGGTTACAAAGAAGGAGGTCAAGAAGTACTGTAAGATCAAATTCAAGATCATTCAGGGAAGAACCAAGGCGAAATTCCCCAATGAGAAATGTTAGAGAAGAAGTGCAAAATTTAAATGGAGAGCAACGTCATTGAAAAGAAGAGATAATTGGTAATCATTATAATCTGCGTGACAATAGAAACCAAGAGGGAAGAAACAACCAAATTGAAGAATAGAATCCAAAGGAAGGTAGGAGGATATTGCATGGGCGAGAGAATCAAAGGAATCAAAGAATAATTGAAGAACAAATTGAAAGATACTATACTGAACAAGCGCGCCTGGCTTGCGAGAGAGAAAGATTAAGAGCAGAAGTAGAAGAGCAAGAATTTCAAGAGGCAGTACGACAAAATAACCATGAAAATAGAGAAAGAAGACGTACACAAAATCGCTATAATGATAATATTCAAGAGGAGTATGATAGGATACAAAGAAAAATAGAGAGACAACGAAGAGAAATGAGGAGAAATGAATAAATCCGCAGAGAAAAAGATAGGCAACTGCGATTTCAAGAGGATGGTGAAAGAGAAAATCGCAGAGAAAGACAGGATGATGATGAAGAAGGAGATACGCAAAATCTCGCAAGACAAGAAAGACAAGAACGCAGAAGAAGGGAAGCTGCATTAAAAAGGCCAATGGAATAAAACTCAGTTGAGAATGAGCAAATTTTGAGAAAATTAGCAGAAATGCGAGGAATGATAAGCAATAGAAGAGAAGGAGGTAGAAGACAACTTGATGAAGCTATTGAAGAAGCTGCGAGGACTCCATTTACTCAAGAAGTACAGTTAAGAGGAATACCTCCAAAATGCAATTTACCAGCATTAACCAGCATTTTTGATGGAGCTACTTGTGTTGTTCAACACGTTAAAGCTTATGTTAGATGTATGCTACAGTGGGAGAATCATGATGCTGTGTTATGCAAGTATTTTGCATCTAGTTTAACTGGCGAGGCGTTGAAATGGTTTGAGGGATTACCAAAAAATACTATAACTTCTTTTGATCATTTACAAGCTACATTCTTAGGAACGTACATCAGCAACAATTCATCGCGACCGGGTATTGAAGATGTGTTTGGGCTAAAACAAAGAGTTGGCGAGAGTCTGAAGCACTTAACTATAAGATGGAAATCAATGTGCAGCGAAATGGATGGAAGAGTGGATGAAAGATATCTGATCCTATCCTTCATTAATGCAATATTCGCGACTAATTTACTGTACATTCAGATTTTCAGAGTCAAAAATACAATCACTATGACAGAATTGCGAGAACTGCATGAAGAATACATTGCTTTGGAGGAGAAACAAAATGAGATGGAATTATACCCAATCGTGAACACCAGCTCGTTGGCGGAAAATGGAAGTTTGCTCCCTAAAATGATAAATAATGTGGCGAGCACCTCGCAACCACAACAGGAGAAAGTGGTCATTGATAACCAACAAAAATTAGTAGCGATGGGCAGTCGAGATCAAGAAGAATATGAAAGGGAGAAGAATTATTATAATCGCGGTGGTAATAATAAGATTCAAAGACTCGATCAACCTAAAGAAACTTATGGTGGACAAAGGCAGAATAATTTTAAAGGACAAGGTAATCAGAGGATAATATGGGAAGAAATTAAGATGCCCGCTCTCAATACTAGCATAGAAAAGATTTGGGAAGCCATCATTTTAATGGAAAATATACCCTCTCCGTGGAACATGGGAAGATTCAAACAATCGAAGTCAAGAATTCTATCCTTATCATCATTTTCATGGTCACACAGTAAACGATTGTAGGAATGTGAAGAGAATAATCTTGAGGATGATTGATCAGGGAAAGTTAAATCATTTTCTAGTAGGACATCCACAATCTCAGCAATTACCGCCAGCACCAGAAACTCGCAGAGTGAATGCTGTAAAAGGAGCGGAAACATTCGTAATAGAAGTTGGAGCCAAAGCAAAGAATTTGTTTTGTAATTCTATTGTACATTCATGCAGAACTATAGAGGATTTCCATGACAATATCTTAAGCAGGGTCTTCGCGAGAGACACATATGGAAGAGAGATATTGAATATCGCGAGATCCTCGCCATTAGAGGAGTGGCAAAAGCAAACTCTATCTTTCACTGCGCAAGATGTACATGAGGTTGGCGAGCAGCACGATAATCCACTGGTCGTACGATTAGAGATTAATCCAAAACAAATGCAAGAAGAAGATGAAGAGAATGATAGTAAAGTTGAAGATACAGGGAGTTCTGTTGATATCTTATTTTATCATACCTTTAAAACCATGGGAGGAAGAGACGAAGATCTAATTCCATCAACATACAAAATCTATGGTTTTAATGGCACAGCTAACAAACCAAAGGGGGAAATTGAAATGCAGATACCGTTAAAAGGAATATCTTCAAAAATCTTATTCTGTGTTGTAGACATCGAATCACCTTACAACGCCTTGATAGGACGACCCTGGTTACACGGGATATTGGGTGTAGCATCTAATTATCACCAGTGTATCAAATTTCCTCATCCAAAAGGTGTCGGAGTTATTAAAGGAGATTGCGAAGAAAGAGCTGAAAAGAATGGCAATTGGAAGTGCAAAATTAAGCAACAACAAAAATGTGAAAGGTTAATGATTGATGCAATAGAACGAAAAGAAGATGTGAAAGCTGATGATGAGCGTCTCGCATAAAAGGAGATAACAGCAAAACGTAGCAGAAAAGCATAATCAGAAAATAGTAAGTAAAGAGGTAAAATGATGAACTTCAGAGAACTCTGCGAATAATTTGTTTGAAAAATATGTAATTGAACAAGATATTATGCTTGAAAGAATCGCAAAACTTTACCAAAATGATCAAAGTTATGAAGTTCTATCAGAGTTACAATACTCGCGAGAAATGCGAATCAAATTTCGCAGAGACATAAGAATGGGACGAACTTTCATGGCGTGCACCCTAGTTCGCGAATAAAATTTCGCAAGAGGAAAATGTAAGACCTAATAGCGCGTCATAAAAGGGGTATCTCTAGACATGACTCAGTGATAAGGTTATACCGCTACCGGAACCTGAGTCATGCAGACAATGGGGTTAAAGAAAACCTATCCGGGAGAGAGATCTTAGATTTCCAACTATATATGGTTATACCCTGGTTGGACGACTGAGAATCTCTTCCAAGAAGTGCAAAGTATGACCAAGGCGCCGAGGTACACGGTTGAGCCAAGGGTGCCCGGAGCGTACAAAACTCTCTTGCCATCCTTGGTAAGTCTTGGCTACAACGCACTTGGCCTGAAGAAAACCCCAACTAGGGTGCAGTCTTGTAACTATAAGCCATATAGGCATAAAGGACAAGATGCTGCGAACACAACTGGTTGTTGGAAAATCCGTATGGGGGGGGAGATAGTCTTGTATGGCCGATGTTCCCTCCTTGAAGGGGCAACCAGGGGGAAGATAAGGGCGGCACCCTCCATTAGGGAGATGATAAGTGTCTTAAGACGTCAATGTCATGGGGCTTTATGATCGCAAGAGCATTTAGGCATGTCATATTTTAGCGTAACGTAAATGATGCAGAGGCAACAAGCCACGAGAAAAATGTTAAGATGAGATCAATGGTTTTTTACATGAAAGTGTAAATACGTCCTGTGATTTCATCGCAAGACGATAATATCACGAGGCTTTGATCTTGAGAGAGAACTTAGACTTGTCATATTATCGCAATATAATCAAATAAGAAAGTTAAGGCAAGATCAATGGGTCAATACATGCAAATGTAAAGACGTCCTGCGATTTTGTCGCAGCAAGAAGAAGCGTGGAAAAATAAGACCTTTAATTAGGAAGGCACAATAAGACCACAAGATTACTGCGATAATACTCGCAGATGTTATAAGACTTGCGATTTCACGCAACTATTATTTGACGGTAAGATCGCCAATATTAAGGTAAATTTTGATTTTTATTTAATCTTTAATCAATTTTTATATTGCAGATGAATAATAGAGGCAAGTATGGTAATGCATGAGAATGATGAAATTATTATTCATCTATCATATAAAAATTGCATAGATACAAGCACGCAGATAATTAAAAGAATAATAGTTATATTGATTGATTAACTTGCAGAAAAAGAACTATCTTTTGATTCTTACAGGTAGAAACAAAAGGGGCAAAAGAAATTTACAAATTAACGGCAATATTACAAAAAAAGGAGAAAGAAAAAGAAGAGCTAGTTAGATCCATCGCGATCCTCCTTATCAGATTTCTCTTCATCGCCAGATTCTTCCCCTTTATCATTATCATCATTATTTTCTTCTCCACTAGACTTTTCACCTTCGTCGTCACTATCATTTTCATCCTCATCAGAATTTTCAGCCTCACTATCAGAGATGTCAAGACTTGAAATTACTGCGGGTACTTTTTTCGCAAGATCATGGTATACAGAAGGAGAAATTCCATGGTCATCGCAGAACAATTTAACAGAATCATTGCGAACGACAATGAGAGATCTATTGAAGTTCGCGTTGGTGATGACAAACTGCTTCTTCAACTGTGAGTATTTGTAATTGCGAGCAGCAAGAGTGTTCGCGAGCTGATCCTTCTCTTGTTCAAGCTCCTTGATTCTTTCAAGATAACCTTTTTCAGCTTCTACAAGAATATAACAACAAGTTAGAAATTTTATAAAAGAGAATAATGAAAACAAGAAATTAGCGAGAAGAAGAGTATCCAATAACCTTCTCTGTTAGAAATCATATCTCTAATTAGAGCCGCCTGTTCGACTTGAAGGCTAACATTTACACCTAAATCATTCCTGGCATTATCAAAAACCTTCGCAGCCCAGGCAAACTCATCATCGCTATTAATAAGGAGACGAGATCGAATTTGAGTCTCCCTCACAAGAAGATCTTCATTCTCGCGGATAAGTCTATCTCTAACCATTTGAACTTCAAGGAGAATTTTATGAAAATATGCTAAGGTTTCAGATCCCTTTTTTTATGGCGAGATCCTTCTCGTCAATAAGATCGCTATTCTTCTGCCTTAATTTATCTATTTCTTTCTTTGAATCAAAATAAAGGCGCCTATATTTGTCAGTCAAGCCTTGAATCTGTGTTCAAGTTTTAAGAGATTAAACTAGGATCTAAGTTCATCTATGGAGAGGGAGTTAATCTTATCATCTGAGAAGTTACTCAAGGAATTATTAAGACTAGAGAGAAGAGTATAATAATCTACAGGTTCAGGAAAAGTTTGAAAGATTATAGCCTCGTCAGTAAGACCATAAACATCTGCAAATTAAAAGTGATTGCTTGAATAAGCTGCGATAGAATAAAAGGAATTAAGAGAGAAGGGAAATCAGTCATACCATAAAGTTTTTGGTTAGCTTTATCGAGATTAGCGATCTTTTTCTTATCAACAGAAGCTTCCGTCTCCATCTGCTTATTCTTTTTGCGAAGTTCAATAACTTCAGACTCTAGCTTTTCCTTATCTTGGCGAACTTTAGCAGCTTTCTCTTCAGCATAGAAGCATCTTTTGTCTAAATCAGAAGCAACAACAAAAGAATCTCTACCAACCTGCGAAGAATAGAAATAAATCAAACTCTAATGATAAAGAAAGTATAAACAAACTGAAGAAGAGAAAACATACCAAGGCACCAAGAGAATTCAAGAGACTGGGAGTCAGTGATCTAGAGATTCCTTGGAGAGAATCATTATCTACTAAGATAGGAGCATCGCAAACTTTAGCGAGAGCTTGAGATGTCTTTTCAATAACTTCATCCTCGCCATTAGAGGTCATGCTATGGTAAATATCGCTAAAAATCCTGGACAGATGAGTCATTGAGGAGTCATAAGAAGAAGAATTTCTTATTGAAGGAAAACCACCAGCATTAAAATCCTCGTCAAAACCAGAACTTGGATTCTCCGGAATTAATGGAGGATTTGAAGAAGAAGAAGGTTGATTTTTTCTTTTTTTTAGCGGAGGATCGCTAGATTCATCATTGTGAGGAGCAGAAGATCTTCCCCTAGAATAAGTAGTATACTTTTCCTTTACAGGTTTCCCAGATAGTTCCTTTGAAGAATTATCCATGATATTTGCAGGAGGCAATGGTTCTAACTCTTCAATTTACTACGAGCACAGATGAAGATAAGAAATAGGGGCAACAATATATTGTAAAAACTTATAAAGAAATATTTCTTACTTCATCTGTGAAAGACATCAAAGCTAGGCGAATTCTGGGTTTCCTAAGAGCTTTATAACTGAGTTTCATCCTATCAATCTGAGAAAAACCAAAATAGTTAGAGAGAATATAAAGAAGACATTGGCGAGAATATAAAGAAGATGATAAACGTTAATAATATGAAAAATTGAGAGAATATACTTCTTTAGTTCTATCAGGCCAGTTGAAGACCCAGGGTTGATATTCAGCGAGATTGTCGGGAAGATCGCGAGAACCAGATATATAAGGACCTTCAAGACTTAATGGGAAGATGAACCACTTATCGTCGCTAGAATGATGAGGACCTTGGTTAGTAGATGTATGAAAGTCAATATCCATCATAAGAGCATTGTCACCAGTGACCTTCTCTTTCTTCAAACGAACACCCCAACATGTACTATCCCTCTTCATAGGGACAATTCTATAGTTTACAAAGAAGTTGTCCACACTATAATCGCAAGAAACAATGGGGACATCTGTGAACAAAGGATTCTTTGGAGCCTTGGGGTAGCGAGTTCCTTTACCAGCGCCACGAGAAGCATATTCAAGTAGTAATCTGATGCAATCCCCACCCAATTGGTATATTGCTCGTGAGAATCTCTCGTCGAGAGATTATTTGATAAAACAGCGGTAGTTCAGGATCATAAAGAGGGATGGGAAGACCAGCTTCAAGTTGTCCTAGCGATACTACAATTTTTTCGCGAGAACATTGATCATCAGTGAACAGTTTAAGGGAAAGTTCTGATTTAGAATCTTGATCTGGAATTAAAGACAAATTAAAACCTTTAGTTCTAAGTCTCTCGCGCATTTTATTGAAGGCCTTCAAATTTTTAGCACCAACAACAACCATTTTGAGTATGGGAATGAAGGAAAAAGTTGAAAAGAAGAAATAAATCACAGCGGTTATAGAAGCGCAATTTGCGGAAGAACAGTAAAAATTGCAGAGAGAATATGGAGAGAAAGAAGAAGAAAGTAAAAGAGAAGAGAAGAGGAATGAGAAGTGTATTTATAGAAGAAAAAATTTCTCGAAAAGGATGAAGGCAATTAATGCAAAGAAAAGACGTGGATGGTCAGATCGCAGCGGTTACAAAAGAGGTGTCAAAAATTTATTGGAAGAAAGAAACTCGTGAAAACAGCTGGCGAAGGACATAGAAACGTGTCAGAATGGGAAAACAGAAAAGATAAGAGATTATGGCATTCTTAATTCTCATGATCTTCTATTCTTCGCAGAAAAGACATGAGAAGAGGCAAGATGTAGTACCAGAATATCGCTACAACACTATTCATGCGATATTAACAACGTTTCCGCGAGCATTACTGACGATTCTTCAACAACGCTTCACGAGCGTTGTAGAACAATTAAAAGAAACTGACGATGGAAGAAGTAAAAGAAGAACCAGACTGATCCTGCGATGGTCATCATGTTTGCAATAGAGAAATATCGTAACGATCGCGATAAAATTGCAGAGTAGATCCGAATTAAGGGAAAATCTTAGTTGTCTTCCACTATGTAAATTCCTATATAAAGGGCACGATAGATCCAGAAAAGGATGATGCATTTTTGAGAGCTGAGAGAATTTTGAGGAGAGAGAATCTCCAGAAAGAAAGTTGTAATTCTGAGTTTTAATATCTCTTGTAAATCTTCCTGAAAGTGAATTAATAAAAATGTTGTTGTTTATTCACAATTATGACTTAGTTTTCATAGATTCTTGACAAGGGTGTAGTGTAGGAAATCCTGCAACTACAGTCCTCTTCTATGATACCTTTAAACGAATGGAGATTAGGGAGGAACAACTTATGTCTTCCTATTACACCATCTACGGATTCAACGGAGCACCCACGAAGCCCTTAGGTGACATTGTCCTACAAGTGGATGCGGGACCCATGAAGGTAGATGCACGATTCAACATAGTGGACACTCCATCACCATACAATGCAATTATTGGCCGAAGATGGGTGCACAAGCTCAAAGGAGTAGCAACTACATATCATCAATACCTAAGACTCCTTACACCCGAAGGGGTAATGGAAATAAAAGGGGACCAGGTCACCGCCCGAGAATGTCAGGCTTTACAAAATCATCTCAACAACGAAAAAGATTCCCAGAGGAAATCCCGAATAAGCCTTAACAGGGAGACCTCCAAGAACAAAACAATCGACCTATACCTCGGAGAAATCTCAGGAAAAAGCCTTGCCAAAGAAAAAACAGTCCTAACAGCGAAGCGTGGACCTAAGCGACTAAGGAGGTAGAAGAGCCCGCCAAATAGCAATTAAAGGAAGTTCCTCTACTAGGGGAATCAAATCCCACATTTACACCTGTGGAACCAACGGAGGAGATTAATATAGGTACCGAAAGTAACCCGAAGATGATCAAGATAGGCAATCTAATGGACGAAGAAATGAAGATAACTCTAACAAATCTACTAAAGGAGTACGCGGACATCTTCGCATGGAAGCTGGAAGATATGCCAGGAATTGATCCGAAGGTAATTCAACACGATCTTCGCATAAATCCAGGCACGAACCCCGTCAGGCAAAAAGTACGTAAGGTATCACAAGAATACCACCAGGCAATTGAGAAAGATCTCAGCAAGCTGTTGGAGACAGGATTTATCAAAGAAGTAAAATACCCAACATGGATTTCGAACATGGTCATCGTTCAAAAAAAGACCGGGGGGGTAAGGATATGCATCGACTTCACCAATCTCAATAAGGCATGCCCTAAGGACAGTTATCCGCTCCCCAGCATCGACCAATTGGTAGAGGCGGTAGAAGGATACGAAGAATTATCATTCTTGGACGGGTACTCGGGCTACAACCAAGTATCCCTGACAGAGGAAGATCAGCAACATACAACATTTTATACTCTGCACGACCTCTACTGTTACACAAGGATGCCCTTTGTACTAAGAAATGCAGAGGCAACGTACCAGAGAATGGTAGACACCATTTTCAAACCATGGATCGGGATCACGCTTGAAGTTTATGTCGATGATATGCTCGTCAAAAGCAAGCCACGAAAATACCACCATCAAGACTTGAGAAATATCTTCGAAGCAATAAGGGAACACAACATGAAGGTAAACCCAGAAAAGTGCACTTTTGGCGTAACTTCAGGAAAATTCCTTGGATACCTAGTAACGAAGAGAGGCATCGAAGTCAATCCATCCAAAATCCAAGCCATCGTAGAGATTCCATCCCCAAAGAATCTGAAGGAAGTTCAAAGGCTAAATGGATCCCTAGCAGCGTTGGGAAGATTTATTGCTAGATCTTCAGACAAATGCAAACATTTCTTCAACATCCTCAAAAATGGGAGTGCATTCGAGTGGACTGATAAGTGCGGAAAGGCATTCCAAAAGACCAAAGAATATCTAGCCACGATTCTGATCCTTCAAAAACCCAATCTGGATGAAGTACTAGCCTTGTACATAGCATCTACGGAGGACGCAGTCAGTGCGGTGCTAGTCAAAACGAACACGAAGGTGGAGCAGACAATATACTACGTCAGCAAAACCCTCAACTCAACGGAAAGGAACTACACGAAGATAGAACAACTCATTTTAGCACTGGTCTGGGCAACGCAAAAATTAAAAACCTATTTCCTCACGCATTATGTCCACGTCCCATGCAAAGCACCACTAGAAGCAGTCCTCAAAAACACAGGGAAAGTAGGAAGGATAGCAAAATGGAACACTCATCTTGATCAGTTCAATATTATTCATGAGGTTCAAACCACACAGAAGTCACAAGTCTTAGAGGATTTCCTAGAAGATCTACCTCTAGAAGACGACAAAGAGGTAAAGGACTCCGCAGAATCCGAAGAGGACGGTAAGGACCCGCTGGATGTCCTCGAACCATCAAATCAAAGACTATGGGATATCTTCGTCGACGGATCAAGAAATTAAGAAGGCGCAGGTATAGGCATCGTAATCACCTCCCCGACCGGGGATAGGATTGTGCACACCCTAAGGTTAGAATTCGAGGGACACACCAACAACATCGTGGAATACAAAGCCGTTGTCCACACCCTTCGTTTAATCTTAGAAATAGGGATAACAGTTGTACGCCTGACAAGCGATTCATAACTGGTTATTCGACAAATTGAGCTAAAATACAATGTGTACGACGAGACCCTCTCAGTGTACATGGCTTTGGTTCATACCTTAGTGTCTCAAATATCCAATATCAAATTCCGACACCTATGCAGAAAGGATCTGAGACATGCAGATGCTTTGGCATACATTTCATCCATGTTAAGGGATGAGAGTGTAAAAGCCATCAAGATAACCAGAGTATATGAGCCATCGATCACCCCGAAACACTCCTTCGCTACAAATCGAGAAAATAATACAAAGGAGGACATTGTTGATGATGATGTGGGAGAGGACATCGAAGAAGACATCGTCCAAGATGACATCCTAACAAGGGAAAAAGAAGACGAAGATTTCAGCAAAGAGGAAGATTGGAGAGCCGAGATCTGTATGTTCCTTGAAGAAGGAACGATACCGATAGAAATAAAGCAAACAAGAAAAATACAGGCAAAGGCAGGAAGATACGAGCTTCGTGGCGGAATTCTGTACAAAAAATCCTTCTTTGGACCCCTATTACGGTGCTTATCCAGACAAGAAGGTCATTATATCCTAAAAGATATTCACTATGGAGACGCCGACAATCACAGTGGAATGAGATCACTGGCTGACAAAGCTAAAATGCAAGGGTACTACTGGCCGCAGATGACGGGAGATGCAGCCAAGATGTCCCGAAGGTGTGAAGAATGTCAAAGATTCACCAGAAAGATCCATGCCCCATCAACAAAGTTAAATTCGGTGGACAGTCCTTGCCATTTGCTAAGTGGGGTGTGTATATTGTAGGGCCCTTAGTCGAAGGATCATCGAAAAGGCGATTCTTAATAGTAGCAACAGACTATTTCAGTAAATGGGTAGAGGCCAAAGCTCTTTCGAGAATCAGAGACTCCGATGTATTCACATTTATCTTCCAGAATATCATCTGCAGATTTGGTATTCCCGCTGAGATCGTTTCTGACAACGGCAAGCAACTGCAGGGAAAGAACATATACATGTTATTCGACACGTTCAAAATTAGGAAGAACAAGTCTACTCTCATTTACCCACAAAGCAATGGCCAAGCCGAAGCTACCAACAAAACGTTGGATCTAGTTCTTAAGAAGTCTTTGGATGAACATAAAGGCCGTTGGTGTGAACAATTGCATAATGCACTATGGTCGTACCGTACCACAAGGAGAAAAGCCACCGGAGAATCTCCATTTCTTCTCACATATGGAACCGAAGCGGTCATCCCCACTGAGATCATCATGCTCACCACCAAAATTGAAGCATGGGAAAAAAATCTCACCACCGACATGATGCTAGAAAAGCTCGACGACCTAGAAGAAAGAAGGGAGGAGGCGCTACAAAAGATGGAGAACTACCAGCGTAGATTAGCAAGAGAATATAATAATAAGGTTAAGCTTAGAATTTTTTTTAAAGGGTAGTATGTGCTCCGAACAATACCGCAGTATCAGCGAGAAAGAAAAAGGGGCAAACTAGCACCCAACTGGGGAGGACCATATGTCATACACGATATTGCAGGAAATGGTTCATACTATCTGCGTAATCTCAAAGGGGATATCCTAAGGCACCCCTGGAACGCTAAGTACCTCAATCCATACTACCCTTAAAACAACACAGTTCTGCGCCTGTGTGAAGAACACCAGAAGAAGAAGACGGCGTATCCTCTAAGCATGTTTCTATCTCTGGACGAGGAGTGGCAGACCTCATCTTATCAAGAAAATATAACTTTTTGTGGCATTGGGGAAAGTACCTGAATACGATCCCTCGGGACTCCCTGGACAGTATCTACTAAAGACCTTGGGGAAGGATTCTAGTAGAAAGGGATACCCAACCAAATAATAAAAACAGCGGTTTAGTGGACTGGATGCTTGTACGTATTTCGTCAAGGAATCACATATCTTGGAACGCTGCACTGACCCCCACAGTTTGGTAACCTTATGGCCCAAGGATTAGCCAACGGGGAGACAAGTCCGTAGAATATAACGAAGGGATCATCGGATATACCTTCGGCACAATTATAATCATGTTCTATTAATCTTTTACGCATACCCATCTAAAACAATTTCATAATGAAGATGATAATGAAAAGAACTGTACATAACAAAAAAAAAAAAAAACGATGATCCATTAATCAAAAAAGTTGATTACAAGTCTATGAATCTGAATACGAAACCGATGTACAAAAAATAAGTGCCACAGGCAAAGTAATCAACAAGGATCAAATCACAGCAAGAGTCAGATCAAGTGAATATATTAAGGAAACTCCGTACGAGACGAGGGAACACTTTCACCAGAGGAAGGACCTGAAGGAGCCTGGAAGGGATCGGGTACGGGACGACTCTTATATTTCTTGGAAAGACCATGATCCTTGAAGAGAGACTGTTCGATCGAAGTCGGCGTCTTGTTCACCTCTTCGGCAAGTTGGCGACGTGCTTCATGCTTAATATACGCTGCCTTGAGTTCGGACTGACTTAGTGATAACGATAGCTTCTCCACCTCTTGGTTCACCTTCTTTGCTGGCACATCCCGAGACTCAGATAACTCTTCGAAATGTTTGGTTTACTTCTGCTAGGCTTTTACTGCAGCTTTAGCCTTTTCAATTTCTTCGTTTGCTCGGCGAAGCTGGTTTTCAAGATATGAGAGGAGATAAAAACAAAGCAAATAGAATTATAAAACAAGGCATAGGAAGATCATTCATTAACAAACAAACATATACCTTCAACACTAACCAAATCTATCTCTAACTCATTTAATACATCGTCTCGAGCATCGTCAAGAAAATCATATTCATCGCATATTTTCTTATAATCCAGTTGAAGAGTGGTGAGGGAAAATTGACATTCATCCAACTCTACCTGCTTCATAGAATCAGAATAGTGAAGACGATTGACCTCAGTAGTCATTTCTTCAATCCCTTTGGTGAGTCATTATAAATTCACTTCTAAGTCCCTTTATGACTCAGCGGAACGAACAACTTCGGCCCTAGAAGAGGACAAAGCTTTACTAAGAGCATGGGCTTCGTCCCTGGAATCATCCCTTTCACAAACAAGGCGTTGTACATAATCATGAGGAGACTGAGCCAGACGAAGCTACCTCTCCAAGTCAGCCACCTTAGCTTCCAAAAGGGAAACCAAAGTACGTGCCTCGCTAAGATTGTCCCTAGTCCAAAGTAGGGCACCATTAAATTGACGACGCTCAGCATTCATGCTATTATGCATATCGACCATCAGCTCACGCCTCTGCCTGTGCTGTGCAAACATCTGATTATATTCATCGGCATGAGAATTCTATTTTTACTCCGCCTCAACCACCCGGGCTACTAGATCACTAATTCGAGAAGCTTGACGAGTTCTCTCACTATGAATCCAGGTCAACTCTCTGGCATTGCCCACTGAAGATAGGGCTGGATAACTCAGAAAGAACGCCCCGAAAAATTTTAAAAAATGGGGGGGGGAAGAAGAAATAACAAACCTATCGAAGACGAAGCTTTAGCACGTTCTATTTCCAAATCTGAATGAAGACTAGCCACCTCCAGGCGAAGCTTCTCTTCGGAAGCACCAATCTGCTATTTATCTTTCAAGGCATTATGTAGCTTCTCAATCTCCTTATCCTTGGATACGATGTAATCTTGGGCACTGATAAGCTCATCATCCCTCTGACGAAGTTTAGCTTCCAACTTAAGGTATTTTGATTTAAAGTATCGATACAGCGTATGATTACAATATTCGATGTTTGTAAGCTAGAACGAACTAATAAAACCGAAAGTTAGTAGAAACTAATGAAGCAAGTAGAGTTAGCGGAAACCCACGAAGAATGAAATATCTTTTACCTCAAGGATACGCTGCTGGGAATACCCATACTCATAACCATCGGCCACAACAATCATGTCAGAAATCGAAGTAGGGCCCCGGGGTAATAAATTCGAAGCAGCAGTAGTTATATCTCGATCCCAAATCTCGGCCACCTGTTCACAGGAAGTTAGTTGCATCCGCTGACGAGTAAAGGCATCAGACGGTCTCTCCTCAGGAAAGGGGGGGGGCACCATGAGCAACATTCAGAAGACCCTTCTCCTTTAACCATTTGTAGGTCTCATCACCATCCTTGGAAGTGGAAACAAAAGTTGTGGCAGCACTCCCTCCAGCAGCGTCACCACTAATGCCAGCGCTTCCGTTACCCGCAGCATCACCAAATACGAAGGGACCATGTTCCTCCTCCATCACAGCGGGATTATCGTCTCTATTTCCTCCCAAGGAGACCTTCTTCCCCTTGGCCTCTTTCGAAGCACGTAGATCGGCGTACTCACCATCAGAACTTTTTTCCTCAGCGTCTTCTTCAATGGAAACCTCCCAATCATCGTTCAGAGATAGCAATTGAAACTTTGGGATACCGATGTTCGCTACGTCACCAGATGAATGAATTTTCCCAAAAGAAAACTCGGGATTAGCCTCAGGGATATTCAATGGCAAAGAAACATGAGGCCCAGTATTGACATGCTCAACCAAAGGGGACAGAGGAGCGGTTCTAGGGACAACAATGATACCGTCTTTTCTTCCTCCAACATGGACTTCTTCATAGGTATCCTCATTTGCAGAAGGTGTCATCTCAATTCGCTCCTCTTCGTCTAACTCATCTTCGGACTCATATAACTCCTCCTCACCAGCGGGGATGGTCACTTCAGGGACCCCAGAATCGGTAACCTCCACAGTGGATGATTGCAAAGGGCTAATCTTCTTTTTTGAACCTAAGACACCAGTAAACATGAGATTTCCGATACTAGGGGCAAAGAGAATGATACACAATAAAAATAAAATCATAAATCATACCTTCACAGCAATAGAAGCTCTTGAAGGCTTTGAAGACTTTGGAGGAAGAACATGGTCGGAGCTCTCCTCTTCAACAACCTCATCAAGTTCAAAGGTTTCGGTACGGTAATTAAAGTTTATACCGGCGAAGTTTAACTCCCAGGGGCAGAAATTTCCGTAACGAGCAGGGTAATTCTCACGAACCTTACTCTGAGGAGTTGGTCGCCACCCATGATCAACAGGAAACCATCCATGGGCCCAAGGACCGATAACTTCAATAGGAGTAGCGTACCACTCATAATCATGATCATGACGAATCTTTTCCTTACCAGGAAAGGGGGTGGGCTCAGCATTATTTTCAGTACCGGGAATGCAGCGTAACTTTATATCTCTCACCTCACTTAAAAGACGAACCTCTCCGCGAGGAGCAGGCATCGTACGCAAACCCACGCTCCAAGGCTTCCGGTTTCGGCTATTAACGTAGTCTCCGAAAGAAAAGTTGAAATTCTGCGGAGTATACAAATCCCTCTCCCCAAGATTGGGCCGGTAACAGGTCATCAGTGTCTTACCCTTGCTCCGAAGATAAGCCTCTCGAAGAGTCCGAAGATAGTTCCCGCTCAGTTGAACTACCGAACGACAGTGCGTATGGAGATTAGAACCATCACGATTTGCCAAAACGTCATAGTAAAAGTAATCACCAGACTTGTAGATAGGAAGCATCAGGCCCGCTTCTAAGGCACCAACGGTTGTTAACAGATGCTGGATATCGTACTTATAGCTTGAAATTATTTAATATGTAAGCTCATCACCTTGGTTGTAGAAGCGGACGTCGAAGTATTAAATTCCATGCCTAACTTTAAACTCCTCCAAATCAACGTTCCTAAAAGTCACTTTCTTCTTCTTCTTCGGGTTGGGTGCAGTACGGCCCGAGGGGGTAGCGTCAGATGACAAGCGTGAACCCGATGACCTCTTCGGAGGGCTCAGATCGTCAGATTTTCTTTTTACCGCTGGCTTCCTAGAAATGTCGGCATCTCTCCTAGACAGCGGGGCAGAGGGTGGCACACCAGTCCCTTGGGAAAGCGAGGTGTTCGGAACTATTGTTCGAAGAGGCTGAATTGTCAGCGGATCAAAACGAGGACGGGAAGGCTTATCTGATGATCAGCCGACAGGATAACGAGTACCCCTAGCGTGATCGCCACCCTGTTGAAAAGATGATGTACTCTTAGATCGGAGGGAATGATGCGGAAGGTGTGTTGGATCCTTCGGTGGGGACATATCAGGGCTCCGCCGTGACGAAGATCTGTAAGGACTCGAAGAATGCGCTCGAAGAGGGCTACCCCTTCGATGATCGTCAGTCATGATTACCTACAGGGGGCCATATCGGAAAATAAAATCAAAAACAAAACAGGGGCAAACACGCTTAAGAGTTTATCAATGGAGAACATGGGCAAGTATATATACTGGCGTAGAATATGTCCCCCGTCGATAAACTCGTAAACATCAAAGCAAAAGTAAAAATCTGTGGGTAAGAACTTACAGGAGCAGAAAATTGAAAATTATTAAATAGCAGATCAGTACTCACCAAAGAATAATGAGGAAGTACAAAAAGAGGAATAACGGCGAACCACCGAAGGAGATTAGGACAGCAGTAACGGCGTCGTACTAGGCAGATAAGTTATCGTATGAAGTAAAGAACAAAAAGACAAGAAGGAATTTAAGTTCTCTGAAAAAACCAGAAAAAAGTGACAGCAGCAAGAAGAAGAAGAAGAAGAAAGATGAAGAGAAATTCTCACATTCATTCCCCACCCAGGTATTTATTATCATGTAAGAAAGAGAAAGTATTTATTATCATGTAAGAAAGAGAAAGACATCCCGAAGTCCTAGGAAGAAGTTATTGCAAAAAAGTGGGAAACGTGTCCTAATAAAAAGGAGGAGTTATTGCGGAAAGACGATGAACATTTTTCTTCAAAATTTTGGATAAGATCCGCCAAAAAGTAGAAAGAAAATGGGCAAATTGTAGGTGCATAAATATCTAGTGTAAGAAATTAAGAAATTATGTCTTACCAACTATAAAGGAAACTACTTTGATGTACAGCGGGTAAAGTCTTGGATTACTACTGCAATTAAGTGTAGAGTTGAAGAGCCCATTGTCTGTTGGGATTGCCCTGAAAAATTGAAAATATTCCCTGGCGACCTTCACATTGCGGGCAAACCGAACATTACTCTGTAAATCCTATAAACAAAGTTCGGTAACCTGCATGTTAACCGAACAACTAAAAACCTCCATTAAGAGTGAGTTCGGTTACCTGCATCTCTAGAGAAAGTAACCGAACTACACTTTCAGATGTGTTCGGTTACCTTTTCTTCACATAAGATAACCGAATAAGCCCAAATCTACTTAAAAAATTTACATTTTTTTGAAATTTTGGATCAATTCAACCAACATTATCTAAGTTGGAAGCATACCTGGGTACCCAAATATTCTTCCTCCGGTTGTGGTTGGTAAAATCCATGTTTTTCTTCTTCATCTTCTCTGACTTTACTCTCTCAATAATTCTATTTCTTTAAAAAAAAAAACGTCTAATTTTTTTAATCTCACTTATTGTATTTCACTTAATCATTACACTAACTAATTATTATCCAAAATTAATCAAGAGGGTAATTTAGGTATTAATATAAATATCTAGATAAGTGGTGACCTAGATTTACTTCTAATGTTTTACCCAAAATAAAATCATGGTACCCAAAAAAACCTAGCACTTTTAGGGGCGACTCAATCGCAATTAGGGGCGACAATAAAAGACAAAATAGGTTGAAAATACTTATATACCCCTCCATAATCGGGAGGTATTTTTTGCCCGATTGTTAAAACCTAATCGGAAGCTTTGTAACACCTTTGCCTACCGATTTAAAAGGATTTTAGAAAAAATCTCATTTTGGGGCAATCTAGAATCAGAAGGTAATGTAACCAGTTAACCTTCCGATTATTATAATCGGAAGGTAATGTAACCAGATTAACCTTAGATTATTATAATCGGAAGGTAATGTAACCAGTTAAACTTCCGATTATGGCTACGTCTCAAACACGAACCAAATGGTTAGGGGTGGCTCTGCACCCAGAGACAAATGGAAATTTGGCAATGGTCCGATGTGGGTTCCCCATTCGGCCCGTCTTGAAACACGGACCAAGGAGTCTGACATGTGTGCGAGTCCACGGGCGAGTAAAACCCGTAAGGCGCAAGGAAGCTGACTGGCGGGATCCCCTTGTGGGTTGCACCGCCGACCGACCTAGATCTTCTGAAGGGTTCGAGTGAGAGCATACCTGTCGGGACCCGAAAGATGGTGAACTATGCCTGAGCGGGGCGAAGCCAGAGGAAACTCTGGTGGAGGCTCGCAGCGATAATGACGTGAAAATCGTTCGTCTGACTTGGGTATAGGGGTGAAAGACTAATCGAACCGTCTAGTAGATGGTTCCCTCCGAAGTTTCCCTCAGGATAGCTGGAGCCTGCATGCGAGTTCTATCTACACCTAAATTGTTTATGGTATTGTCAAGAATCATCGCAGCCCAAGCGAACTCATCATCGCTATTAATAAGAAGACGAGAACGGATTTGAGTCTAGAAAAAAACTTATTTTGGGGCAACCTATAATCGGAAGGTAATGTAACCAGTTAAACTTCCGATTATGTCTACGTCTCAAACACAAACCAAATGGTTAGGGGTGGCTCTGCACCATGAGCCAAGTGGAAATTTGGCAAAGGTCCGACGTGGGGCTACTTATAATCGGTAGCCAAATATCCTACCGATTATGGAAGATTTCAAAATTTTGGAGAAAATGGATTTTAGAAAAAAAACTCATTTTGAGACAACCTATAATCGGAAGGTAATGTAACCAGTTAACCTTCCGATTATTATAATCGGAAGGTAATGTAACCAGTTAAACTTCCGATTATGGCTACGTCTCAAACCCGAACCAAATGGTTAGGGGTGGCTCTGCACACAGAGACAAATGGAAATTTGGCAATGGTCCGATGTGGAGCTACTTATAATCGGTAGCCAAATATCCTACCGATTATAGAAGATTTCAAAATTTTGGAGAAAATGAATTTTAGAAAAAAACTCATTTTGAGACAACCTATAATCGGAAGGTAATGTAACCAGTTAAACTTCCGATTATTATAATCGGAAGGTAATGTAACCAGTTAAACTTCCGATTATGGCTACGTCTCAAACACGAACCAAATGGTTAGGGGTGGCTCTGCACCATGAGATTTCAAAATTTTGGAGAAAATGGATTTTAGAAAAAAAACTCATTTTGAGACAACCTATAATCGGAAGGTAATGTAACCAGTTAACCTTCCGATTATTATAATCGGAAGGTAATGTAACCAGTTAAACTTCCGATTATGGCTACGTCTCAAACCCGAACCAAATGGTTATGGGTGGCTCTGCACCCAGAGACAAATGGAAATTTGGCAATGGTCCGATGTGGAGCTACTTATAATCGGTAGCCAAATATCCTACCGATTATAGAAGATTTCAAAATTTTGGAGAAAATGAATTTTAGAAAAAAACTCATTTTGGGGCAACCTATAATCGGAAGGTAATGTAACCAGTTAAACTTCCGATTATTATAATCGCAAGGTAATGTAACCAGTTAAACTTCCGATTATGACTACGTCTCAAACACGAACC
This sequence comes from Papaver bracteatum, assembly GCA_023529315.1. NCBI lineage: Eukaryota > Viridiplantae > Streptophyta > Magnoliopsida > Ranunculales > Papaveraceae > Papaver > Papaver bracteatum. Next base: position 830,269 of record JAJJWX010002324.1, read on the forward strand.
AAATGGTTAGGGGTGGCTCTGCACCATGAGCCAAGTGGAAATTTGGCAAAGGTCCGATGTGGGGCTACTTATAATCGGTAGCCAAATATCCTACCGATTATGGAAGATTTCAAAATTTTGGAGAAAATGGATTTTAGAAAAAAAAACTCATTTTGGGACAACCTATAATCGGAAGGTAATGTAACCAGTTAACCTTCCGATTATTATAATCGGAAGGTAATGTAACCAGTTAAACTTCTGATTATTATAATCGGAAGGTAATGTAACCAATTAAACTTCCGATTATGGCTACGTCTCAAACACGAACAAAATGGTTAGGGGTGGCTCTGCACCCTGAGCCAAGTGGAAATTTGGCAAAGGTCCGATGTGGGACTACTTATAATCGGTAGCCAAATATCCTACCGATTATAGAAGATTTCAAAATTTTGGAGAAAATGGATTTTAGAAAAAAACTCATTTTGGAGCAACCTATAATCGGAAGGTAATGTAACCAGTTAACCTTCCGATTATAAAAGGGAACATTAGCTGAAATATCCATACATTAATCGGTAGCTAATGATTCATTTTAACCTACCGATTGTGGTTTTGGCTACCGATTATATATGGACATAGTTGCCATTTTGAAAAATCGCGGTTAAGGGGTGGCTCAATTTTACGTTTGGATGACCTTTTTTATCTTTTAGCGTCGCCCCTAATTGCGACTGAGTCGCCCTATATGTGTCAGGCAAAAAAATCCATGGTCCACCCAATCCTAATCCTACTATTCCCATTTTGCTAGGGACTAGAGAGAGGGGAAAGTTACAGTAGAGACCAGACCGACGACGACCCCCTCAAAAATTTCTCCCTGGCTTATGAATCGAATTTGAGTTTCCTCTCAAATTTGATTTGACTCCACTACTTGGAGGTAATTATTTTCAGTTTACTCTACATAGATAGGGGGAGTTATGCCTTCAACCTTCAATTCCCCGCCTTATTTGCTTTCTTTTAGGGTTAATTTATTTTGATTAGATGTTTTCTTTAGTTTTTGCTATTAAGTTGCCTTGATTTTATGATACAATTTTTTGTTGTTGTTGTTAACAAAAATTAATAGATGAAACTCACTAAAGCATTGAGATGATGATCAATATGTGTGTGTGTGTGTTGAAAATGACGGATACATCTTGGGGGTTCAAAGCTGAAATGTATACTGATTAAGGAATTCGGTAGATGGGATTTTACTCATCACTGTTCAAGTTCAATCCCCAAGTATTTTAATTGTTGTGTGTCTAAAAATTTAACAGTTGGAGCTAACTGGAAATACCCAGTTTATCTGCTTTGAACTGGACATGCCCCCTTTTAGTCTATTTGCATAGGTGAGACGACGGCAACAACATAGATGTCGGGGGATAGTGAAAGAGGATTGATGACAGGAAATACAAACAGATTGAACAGGTATAACCCCTTTTTATCTTAATTCTATTGATTTTCCCAAGATTTATTAAGCATGTGAATGTGTGTTTGAACATGATTAATTTGCTATATTATAACTATAAATGAGCGAAATCTTGGTTGCTTTTTAGAAACACAATGGAGGAGGAGGAGGTGGGAGGAGAGGATAGGATCAGCAGGTTACCTGAATCTCTAATTCATCACATTCTCTCCTTGCTTCCGACCAAATGTGCTGTTTCAACAACAGTTCTGTCTAAAGGATGGAAGAATCTCTGGATATCTGTTCCTGTTCTTGATTTTAGTGAATGGAAACCTTCTTGCACCCAAGAAACACTATCTGCTACCAAGAGCTTCATGGATTTCATGGACAGGGTATTGGTTCTTCGTAAAATGTCAGATATTATGAAATTATGTCTGACCAGCTGTAAAGGAAACTACTTTGATGTACAGCGGGTAAAGTCTTGGATTACTACTGCAATTAAGTGTAGAGTTGAAGAGCTCATTGTCTGTTGGGATTGCCCTGGAAAATTGAAAATATTCCCTGGCGACCTTCACACTTGTGATTCACTGACTCTGTTAGTCATGGATTTTTCTAAGTACCATCCGCTTCATCTTCCACAATCATTTTCTTTTCCAAGACTTAAAATACTCCGGCTATCGAGAATTATGTTTTGTGGTGAACCAATGACTCAACAACTCTTTTCTAACTGTCCAGTTCTTGAAGAATTGTGTTTGAGAGATTGTTTTTGGGGTGATTCCAGTTTCATATCGCCCACACTAAAATCATTAACCTTAGTTGAATCTTTAAGAGATTGGAATAATATCAAGATTGATGCACCAAATCTAATGTCCATCACAATCGCTGGTGAGCTACCACGGCATTTAGTGGTCGATAGCTTTCCATCACTAGTTGATGCTGATATACACCGGATGTGTAGTGTGTCAAATTACTGGGTTGACGATGTTATATTAAAATTCGTAAAGAAGCTCTCTAATGTAAAGCACTTGAAGTTATCGGGTGTCATCGTTGAGGTATAGTGGCGTACTTTGAAAGTTCTGTTTCTTTGCTAATTATTTTTCCAAGCAATTAGGTTAAGTTGTTTCTATGTGTCATGATACTGAATGTACTGTGTATGCCATATTATTAGAGACTGGAGCTGGCCAATGTCTTATCTGCAAGTTTCCCTACCTTCATTAATTTAATCACTCTGGAAGCCTTTTTTATCAAGACTCAGCAAGTTGAATCACTATTCGCCTTTCTGCGGTTCTCACCAAATTTGGAGTCACTCGTCTTCACTGGGGTAATATAACACACTAACTTCTTCACATAGATTTTTCTTTTTCCATTTTTTGTGTAACAAGAAGGCGAAGATTCTTTGATATGCATTACTATGTAGGTTTTATTTTGCTAATAGTTTAACGAGAATTTACTGAACGGAATCAGTGGATAAAACACATTTGAACTATTTTGGGATGTTGTACTCATTGTTTTCGGCTGAACTCACAACGTGTTTCACAGGTCTATGATGATGATGGGGTTTATGAGGATGCGTGGACGTTAGACGTAGTGCCCCATTGTTTGTTGATGCACCTCAAGTCGGTCGAATTTCATTATTTTACAGGGAATCTGATGGAGCTGGATTTGGTTCAACTATTTTTGCAGAATGCTGGGGTTCTTCAGACAGTGATTATTGGAATTTCATCACTTCTTTATCACACCACAAAGGATGTAGAAAATTTCAGTAACAAGGTTATGGAGCAATTAGTGAAGTGTAAATGGGCTTCCGACAGATTGTGTTATTAAGTTTGAGTTATCAGTCCCACCACTTTTGTGAGAGATTAGGCTTTAATTGGTTTTCAGAGAGTTGCTTAGTAATGATCTAACTTGCTAAGTAAAATTACTCAAGGGCCATATATCTCAATTGGCATGGAAATATCATTTTGCACAGAAAAAAGAAGAAGAAGGTGTCCATGTATAAACTGTTAAACCATAAAAGGAAGAGAACTAAGCTTCTTCTTTATCCTATTTGAGGTGTTTTTGTTCATTTTTGCTTTAGAAGTAAAATCAAACCCCTTGATGTTCATGGTCCTTCCCATTATTTACAAGGCTAGCTATACACTATATTCAAAGCTTAAATTACTCCCCGCTATAACACTAGTAAACTTTGATCCTCTAAAGAGTGTGTTGCTTTGTTCCATGAATGGCAGTAGTAGTATCTAAGATATTCAACTGTCAACTGTTCTTGCTATAAATTAGAGCTTCCTTGTGAATGGCGAAACTTAAGAATTGCATTTACGATTCTGAGAAATCTCGCCATCGTTATTGAGGATAGTAAGTCTGTCACTTTTTTCCGATGAGAAAATGTATAGCAGAGACCTTGAAGGATTGAGCTAGTGCATTCGCAAAAGGTTTTTACACGTAATAGATCATGCCAACTTCAAGTAGAGATGTATAAGGCACATTCAGAACAACATCTGGTCCCCTGCAATTCTTGCTCAGGAAAGCAAAGACAAAATTGATGGAAAATCTCTTGAAAAACGATGATGATTTCTTTGCCTTTGCATAAGAATGGCCGAGGATATAAGCCACTCCAGATTCCTTAGCTCTCATTATCTGCAGTGATTCCTCCTTGAAGAAACGATTCTCTGAAAAATCATCTTCGGGTCTGACCACTTGAATATCAGATAAAGACTGCACCATATTCTCTTCGCGGTTTTGATGAGATAACATGAGCTTTGAAACATCGCAGGAATCAATATTGGAGATTGCAGATTTTCCTATTGGAGCGGACGTACATTGTTCATCTTCCATCTCAACAAACTGTATTATAACAGATACTAGCCTATTCTCGAAATCATAGTTCTCTTGTTGTAAATCTTTGTACCCATACCTGACAATACATCGGAACATGCCGTGCTCTTTTGTGCCTACCCTGTCTACAACAAAACGTTCCCTTTCACTAACATATGGAACTTGTACCGATTTAACACACACAAATACTAACACCTGATGGAAAGCTGGCAGATTTGTCACAAAATGTCCGAAAACGGCCGGTACCCCAGTTGCAAGATCGGTGTAAACAAGCCCAATGCCTGGGACTCGGACCATGCCAAGGCTAGGTCCTAAAGCCACGATTCTTTTCATTGAAACCTTGTTCTCCATGTCGAATTGGTGTTTCTTCAATGTTCCATAATTCCAAACATACATTATACCCATACAGACGAAAGATAGAGAGAGTGGGATCCACCCACCTTCCGGGACCTTGATGATGCATGATGAGATGTATAAGAGCTCGATTGAACCGAAGAATATCAGAAACGCGATAGCAGTGGTTATCCGTTGCTTCCATACGATTATTATAACCAAACACATCAAGCAAGTAGTCACAAACATCACAGTCGTCACAGCGAGGCCTACAAAATCATCAAAAGAAATAACAAATGTTTCATGAACACAAAACGGAGAGGAAAGACAAGTAACACGGCACACTTAAGAAACAAATTCAGGGGTGTACCATAAGCATGACCCATCATGTTTGTGTCCCTTAATCCAATAGTGACCGCTAAACACAGGCACATCAGAATCCAGTTGATCTCTGGAATATATATCTGCCCGTGTATCGTACTTGAAGTATGAACGATCTTCACCCGAGGAAAGCAATTTAGTGCGCAGCACTGGCTAACCATGGAGAAAGTAGCAGATATAACAGCCTGACTTCCCACTATAGCTGCAAACGTGGCCACTATGAAGACTGGCCAAAACACTGGTTCTGAAGATTGAAGAGGGAAAATAACATGAGGGAGCGGTATTGAAGAATGAAATTAAGAGCAAGGTATGAAGTGTTTAGCTATCATCACCTGGTATAGCTTTATAGAAACTTCTCTGAATATCATCATGGTTTCTGGAAAGAAATGCTGCTTCGCCCATATAAGCAAGAACCAAGCAGGGATACACTAGAAATGAGAAAGCAACCTAGCATTTTGGATAAAAGTATACGACATTAGTTTGCTTTCTTTTACTTGCTGGCTTGTTGATTTGAAATAGAATTCGCTTTACCTTGACGGATAGAGGGGAAAAATGTCCTAAATCAGCAAACATGGTCTCGGAACCTGAAGAGTGGGGAGAGAGGTTTTTAGATGTCAGACTAGTACTATTTACATATGTGGTTATTTGCAAAGAATTACACAACTAGATGAAAAACATATAAGCGTAAAAGGCTTACCAGTAATAGAGAGAACAACCCCTCCTAGAGACACCCACCCTTCAATTCCAGTGGTTCTGAGGAATTTAAACATGTAAACTGGAGAAAGTGCATGGTATATTTTTGGGTTCCACCGGTAAATATTATATATACCAATACCACTGATACATAGAAGCCATGCCGTGACAATGGGTGCAAATATAAAAGAAACTTTGTGTGTTCCATGATGCTGAAGAGAGAACAGAACCACTAAAATCACACAAGAGATCACCACAATGTAATCTGGCAAAGAAGAAATTGAAGAAGTTAGATTTAACAAATTAAGTAGGATTCAATAGGTTGAACTATGAAGGTGGTATTCAATAGCAAGGAACTTACTCTCGTGAAGCTTTGTCGTTTTAACTGAAATTCCTGAAACAGCCGAAAGAACTGAAAGGAAACCATCCAAGTCATTTTAGAGTGATCCTTCACCGATAAAATTAGCGTTAAAATCTAGCTACACCATGTAATGAAACCACCAAAAGGGGCGATTCAATTTCGCTGAATTGCATTTTGAAGCACCTATATTTCTTTTGTCAAACCTCAGTTTCCACATGATCATGTCTGTTTAGCTCTAGTACTGACAGAGAAGAGAAATGGACAAGACTAAAGAGGATAATATGCTAATACATAGAAATTAACACACCTGAGATTGCTGGTGTAAGTACACCATCACCAATTGCCATACAGGTCCCCAAGAGTACAAAGATCAAGAGTACATTACGGAACTTTGGATGCTTTGCGAAGAATGATTTCAGCATAGCGCTCTGCCATGTGTCAGCTGAACCATCCATCCCATATGATGCCAATCTCTCATCTGCTTCTTGGTGGTTGGGTAGAATCCCAAGTCTCCCATGTCTGCAGAGGAGGGAGTACAACGCGAAGGTACCACCTGCACTATGATCAATTAGTTGACAAGGCCATTTTTGTTTTCTTCCTTAATTTGTTAGGTCCGGTACTCATAATCTCCAAAGTTAAGCAACGGTTTTCATCAATTTTGATATATATTTTTGGATTTTCCAGCTAAAAGTTATTAACTTAGTTCAACAGAATTTACAATCAGGGAAAGGACAAAAGTTTACCTTCACCGTTGTCATCTGCCGACAGCACAAAGAATATGTACTTGAACAGAGGTATGAGAGTTAAGGTCCAAAAAATAAATGATAGTACTCCATAAACCTCCTCATCATTCTCATGTAGGCTCAATTTCCCAGAGAAGGTGGTTTTGTACACATAGAGAGGAGATGTACTGAGATCACCATAAACCACTCCGAGACTCTGGTAAGCCAGCGTGAGCACCGTTTTGATTGGAACCCTCTTCAAGTTCTGGTTCAAGACACCAAATCTTAACATGGATAACAACCAAAAAGAAAAAATTGAATGAAATGAGCTCTTCCAAATGCACACAAGAAAATTCAGTGCCAACCAAATCATTCAGTCAATACAGTTTTCATTTTTTCTAAGCTCAATCCTTGAATTCAACTAATAACAACAAATCCCACATTCATGTTGGTAAAATTAAAAATTCTTCAGAAACCAACCACAATTAGGAAATCAACCACATGAATGAAGAAAACATAATTAGCTAGGACACACAAGTCAAAAAAAGTGGGATGACCCAGAGAAACTATGATACTCAAATCTAAATCTAACACCTTCCATTTGCTGCACAACAAACATTTCATCCAGAAAAAGCAAAAACTCGTTGTGTAAGCAAAAAGTACTAATGAAAAGAGAAAAAGAAAATAAAAGAATACCTGTTCAAAAGACCCATTTTCTACAGTTTCTACAGAAGAAGCTCTTGCAGTCATGGCTGCTGGAAGATTTAAATCAGCAAAGAAGAAGAAGAAGATGAAGAAATGTACAAAAACTGGAAAAGAGAGAATGAAGATTTTCTTTTCTTTTGTTCTTCTATGGAGTGTACCAGAGAGAGTATTGTTTATTAATATTTATGGGTTTCATTTTTAAAGATTGTTTGTTCGTAGAGAATATTGGAGAGGAAGTGGGTAGTAACTGAGTAGTAGTAGTTAAGTAAGTAGTGAGCAGGAAAAGTGTGTGTGAGGCTGGCTTATCAAATGCATCAGGAGTTTTTTTTTTATAGGGAAACCCAAAACCCCAAGAAAAATGTTGAATTTTTTTATTTTATTTTTTTACACCTTAAAATATGGACCCATTAGCATTAATATTGGTGGACCACTCCAGTTGGTCCTGCAGTAGCAATATATGCATGTCCCAAACTCATCCACGCTTACCTGGCTGGCATTTGAATATGACATCATCAAGTCAATCAATCACATTTTTAAGCCCCGGCTGCCTTGCCATGGTAATAATACTACTTGTGTTTTTATAAAAGTGATAATAATTACGAACAAACCTTCCTATCTTTTAGAGACGAACGGAATAATACTTTTGTAGAAAAAAAAACTGAGGGAGTAATTCTTCTTGAACCGATGAGTTTCAAACCCAGATCATCAGTATCATCGCTCAATTATAGGGGCATGAGTGGTCGTGTATTAGATATTTTATGTGAATCCGGCGGATGCACACAATGTGATAATATACCTCTCTGGTCAAAAGGCAGATCTAACCGGCAAAAAGATTCAAAACAAAACAAAACAAAAAAGTACATCAAGATTAGAAAAGGTTTTAGATTAGCTAATCAAAGTTTTAAAAAAGATTAAACGAGTTTGGCAAAGGCTTTTTGTATCCATCATTGATGTCTTTTTTTCTCAAAGAGGTCCACTTAGTTCGGTGATAGTCAGTAATGATATCGTTTTCAAAGACTTCATTTAGTAGATGGTTGTTTTGCATTAAAGACAAAGATCTCTCAGTAATGATATCGTTCATTTCACTTTTTTTAGTTTTTTTTTTTTTCCTTGTAAGTCGGATGAAATAGAAAACACTAACGACTTAGGGAGTTAATAACCCTTACAACAGAATTAGTAGAGCTGTCTATTACTGGGCAAGCTCCCTGGCATTAGATTTATCTACTTCCAAAGCATAATGGATACATGAAGGAGGATTAGCACTCCAATTACTAATAATTCTGCAAAGCCTAGCTTTCTTTGCTAAAGTATCTGCTACGTTGTTAGCAGTTCTAGGTATAAACAGAAAGCATTTAAAGTTGTTACAAAAAGAAAAAATATGTCGCACTTCATCCATAATGGATTGGTTTTGCCATGTAATTTGAGATGGCTCTCCGTTCAGGTAATCAAAAAGATTCTTGTAGTTTCCTTTCACGCTAAAATCGTATATCTCCTTGCACTTTTTTTAGTTTATAGTAGATAAATTTGATTTGATTTGATTCCAACCACAAAACCAAAATAGAAAAATTTGTGACATTCAAAGATATTGAGATATCACTGTTAGGTTGAAGCGGTATTCAACCTAAATGAATGAAGTTTTGAGAGAGTTTGGTTGATTGACACATTATAGGGACAACTACTAGTTGATACGAATCCTAATTTCTCTTGAATGTTATGGGTATGAGGAGTAAGACTAAGAACAAAACAGCTCCCTACTACACAACCCATCATATATTATTGTTGGATGGATGTGTAAAAGGTCCCTACAAATAAAGTTGTTCATCCACCATCCGTGCATGTATATAGTCCATTCCATCGCAATGTTTATTCTTTTGTGACTTAATTTATTTTATTTCCCCGCAAAACTTAGCTATTATTAATATCTAATGGGATACATCTGAGTAGAGTATTTGTCAGCCCACGTGGATGGTCAAAGTTAATTTTGGGGAGTGGAGAAGTGGTATATCGAGACAACAAAATCGGCCATGGATGTACAGAGTCTACAAACCGACCAACGCAAATTGAATCGTGCCTCGACTCGCACTGCACCAAGTTTCGGCCTAAACTGCGTCGACAACGGTAACTTTGAAGCAGCCAAAAAAACTTCCACATTTCCACAGCCTATAAATTCAACTCAACTTCAATCTTCTCTACTCACAACAACTTATATTCTTCTCTACATAATTTCAACTCAAATCATATTTTGTTTACATCTATTCAACAACGATTCAATCTTTTATACATTTTCCCAAACAAAAAATAAATTACACCTACGTTAACACCCATTTTATCTTCTCCACTCAAATCAATCTTCTCTACATCTACATAACACTCATTTAATTACCATTATTCGACAAAGAAATATAAAACCACCTAAAAAAAACACAGTGATATTCTACCGAGGATACGACAAGATGCAGAGGAACATAACAATGACCGGCTACTCTCTTGTCCATAATTAGCAATTAGTGAAGGTTGTATATGCACAAAGGTTGAGCGGGATAGTTCTCTGCAGAAAACAATAGGTTGGTACGAAATTCACAAAGTTTAAAAAATCTCTTCCTCGTGGTGTTAAAATTATTGTCGATCGATTTCCTTGGGTTTACTTTGTACCATATCCAAGCGCATAAAATTCGCCCAAACTGGTGGATATGTTGATGGAGCATTGGTGGTATACTACACACAGGTCTCATGTTCATGACTCTGAAATAGGTATTTCATATCTTTTTATTTTATATTTTTTTATGTAATCAATACGAGGATTACAAATGAAATGAACAAATTAAATTTTTAGGTATAACACTATTGGATTTGTATTTCCTACTAGGAATACCTTCTGGGTATGGAGATGATGCTCCATTTGAACAAGACACTTGGTTGACTGAACAAAAATACAAATATGTACTTCCATTGTACTTTAAAGTAACAACACAAAGAAATCATTTAATTTTAAGAGGTGGAGAAATTCCTAATTCCGATTTAAAGACATATATAGTCAACGAATTGCATGGTGGTAATGATCCTGGTTCTCCAGAGTATAACCCTGATAAAGATACAAAAATTGCAAGGGTATTTATTTTATGGGCACTTGGTACATGATTTTTCCCAATTTCAAACTCAAGCACTCAAGTGAGGTGGCTGGAGGCGCTGCAAGATATGAAAAAGGCCGCCACTTTTGATTGGGGGTCTGTTGTATTAGCTTAATTATACATTTGTATCGATCTTGCATGTTGTTGGAGATCAAACATTGAAGGTTGTTGGGGCATCATTGAGGTAAATACACATTATTTAGCAAGTATTGGTATATGCTGATACATTCCTTAGATTAAATCATATTCATTACCCCATTTTGACGCCGTTATGTACCCCTAGCCGGATATAGAGCTACGTAGTTTCGACAAAGCGATAAGTCTTCACCGATCGTAAATTATGTTGGATTAATATATGGTTGAGCCATTGCTCATAAAAATATGTTGGTGTAAAAGGAATAGGCGGTTTTGGAGTTCAATTCGATTGAATTTATAGGATGGATTGACTAGTTGTTGTCGGCTCAGTATACTACGACCGGATCTTTATGGTACGAGCTTCGGTTCTGTTTAATCCATTTTTCGGCTTTGTTGAAACTGATCCTCGTCTCAGCATACACTGATCAGTGCTAATGGAACTTGTCGTCTATAATTGAACCGATCGACTCAATCAGAGACGCAATGAACAAACCTTTGTATTTGGGGGTTTGATCATCTGTTTTAATGGTTTCTAGTCCCACTGTAAGTGTATACTGGTCAAACCTACTTGTTTGTTGTGCCCATTGGAGTTTCTATAAGGAGGACATAACAATGACATGCCTAAACTGGTTGTTATGTAGAGAATTATACCATTCCTAATGTTACCAATGTTGGTGTAAAGGTTTTATAATTCTCCCAAACTATGCTTGTATTCCTTTTTTTTTTTTTTTATATATATATTGCATATATGATGTATATTTCTCCCATCCTTTGTGAAACTTCTAGCACACTAATTTACATTTCATTATGCATTAGACTGGTTTTTTATTCTATTTTCAAGGTAAGTGCTGACATCCTCGAAATACTTATGTTACTCTCATACTATCCTATTGTTGCCAATATTCTTGAAAAAAATTCTTCCATATGAAGTATTATTAAAGTCTCCCACTTTGTGTAAGAAATCAAATGTAAAATTTGCTCTCGTATTCAACTACTAATATAGTCAATAAAAGGCATCCAACTAACTTTTCAATTCTTGGTCGTTTTTGGACTATTGAATTACTGTTTTCCCCTCAAAAATCGGAATGTTATATTCATCAATAAAAATTTCTATCTCTTACAATTAAAAGCATAAGTTATTATTAATGTCTAAGTCGAACATAACAGTTACTAAATTGAATATTATTTTGAGAGTTATACCATGCATTATGTTAGCAATGTTGGTGTATTTTTTTTTTAATTCTCCCCTATGTTTTTACTCCTTCTTTGATATTATTCTCATACTCCTTATATTATTTCGAGAGTATGAGAATAATGTCCAATTTACTCCATTAGAGTATGAGAGTATTATCCTTGGATAAACGAAGTATTATCCTTGGATAAACGAAGTAATATCCAATGTTGGTGTAATAGTTTTTTCCAAATGGAGAGTCTGATTATTCTCATACTCCCTCCCATTGCGGTGGTAGGATTCGAACTAAGGATGCATAGAAACCGAGCCGAACTGACAAAACGAGTCGAACCGTACCTAAATCGAACCAAACCTTTCATCCAACGTTCTTCCACAGTTTGGATTTTCATAACCGTTAGATCTCCGCCTCGGTCAACAGTTTGGTCATTCAAACCGGCCTAACTGAACCGTATGAACCGATCATTCATATATTGGTCTAGTTAGATCCTAGATGTTAATGGGTGTCGGAGGCTCAATGAATTAATAATCTTACTCCCACACAATAACTGGTAATATAATGGAGGTAAGGATCGTTCCAACGAAGAGCATTGAGTTTTAGTTGTTAAAGTGTCACAAAAGGGGGGATTTTTTTTTTAGATTTTGAATAAAATAATCAAATAAAGTTGAGTTGTAATCAATGGAGAGAGATATGATTGAGGAATCCTTCTTCGTTAATAAAACATCAATGAGTTATTATACTTTCCTACTTGTCGCAAATCATAGATTATCGCCAACCTTGGAATAAAAACTAGCTCAATGTTATCCCCTAAACTCCTTTTATCACTGAGTACTAAAGCTTTCCAATACTAGATTCTATTCGTCTAAACCACCTAGTAGTAGCTCACACAAGGTGTAATTTGGTCGAATGCTTTATCTTTTTGTGAATTTATAGGTTGATCATAGTAGTTAGACTCTTATTTCAAGGTCCGCTTTATAGTGTTGTTTATACACACAATCGCTCCACATAATCCCTCTGTATGGTCTCGTGTTCTCTACTTGTGTAAAGGTTATTCGATGATTACTTATCTCCTAAATCAATATTAGCAATAAATCAAATCAACAAATCAATCCATTTGGCCAAATAAACAATCTATAAATCAATAATAAATATCCGATATAGTATAAACAAATGATAATCATATAAAGAACTTCAAAGTAGATTAATATAATAACTCAAATCTTGTTTACAACTTAGAATTCATCCTCAGTCAATAGGTGTTTAGCTACTCATGGATGTAGAAATATCCATGGTATACATATGAGAAAAGTAAAGAGATAACGTTACGAAAGAGGAATCGCTTTGAAACCCTAGCTTTCGCTCCGTGTGTTGTTTCTCCTCTCCAAAGCTTACAATTTCGTGACTTATCGATATGATATCATTTCACATAACCTAATACCTTTTTATAGGCTTACATTGCTTGGTCTTCACGTATCCTAGTCGGTTAAGGAACCCGACCCTAAAAAATTAGTAAATAAAGACCCTAAACATAGTTCGGGACTTTTTGGCCTTCAAAGGTATGCGTACGGGTTTGTGTACCTAAATTTCAGTTAAATCCAGGGAACATAAGTATGCATACTCGTTTGCATACTTTCATATCTTTGGTATTCGATAAAAACTCGTTTTGGACACAACTTCATCGTCCGAACTCGGAATGACCTCATTCTTTTTGCATTCTTTTTATATTTCAATTATATTCAACCATTTTTGAACCCACCAAATAAGATCTAAATTTTTATAGTGTAAACACTATAGCCAGAAATTCTTTCTCGGTGGTAGAATAGTTGATTTGTGTATCATTTAAGGTCCTAGATGCATAATAAATCACATGAGACGGCTTGTCTACTCTTTGACCCAAAACGGCTCCAACTGCATAGTCACTTGCATCACACATTAATTCAAATGGAAAAATCCAATCCAATGACTTGATAATTGGTGCAGTTGTCAACAATTCTTTCAATCTATCAAATGCATCATTGGGCTTCTCGTTGAATTCAAAAATAACCTCTTTTTGCAATAATTTGTACATCGGCATTGATATTTTGGAGAAATCTTTGACAAACCTCCTGTAAAAACCTGCATAACCAAGAAACTAGCGAATTTCCCTCATTTAAGTGGGATATTATAAGTTTCTTATTAAATCTGTCTTTGCTTTGTCAACTTCGAGCCCTCAAGAGGACATAATATGACCGAGTACTATTCCATGGTTTACCATAAAGTGGCATTTCTCCCAATTTAGAACAAGATTAGTGTTTACGCATCTTTTAAGCACAAGTTCAAGAATTTGTAAACAATTATCAAATGAATTGCCATAAACACTAAAATCATCCATAAATACTTCAATAATGCATTCCACATAGTTAGAAAATATACTAATCATACACCTATGAAAAGTAGCAGGCGCATTGCAAAGACCAAACGACATTCGTCTATAGGAAAACGTACCAAAATGACAAGTAAAAGTAGTATTCTCTTGATCCTCTGGTGCAATAACAATCTGATTGTACCCCGAATAATCGTCCAAAAAGCAATAATGTGAATGTCCCGCTAACCACACTAACATCTGATCAATGAAAGTCAAAGGAAAATGATCATTTCGAGTTGCGACATTAATCTTTTTGTAGTCTATGCACACTCTCCATCATGTTTGAACTCTTGTAGGAACGAGTTCATCATCTTGATTTCTGACAACAATGACACTTGCTTTCTTAGGTACCACCTGTACTGGGCTAACCCATTTGCTGTCAGAAATTGGGTAAATCACCCCCACATTTAATAATTTGAGGATCTCTTTCTTAACGACCTCCATTATTTGGGGGTTAAGCCTACGCTGAGCATCACTTACCAGCTTAAAATCATCTTCTATTAGGATACTATGCATGCACATAGATGGACTAATGCCTTTGATATCAGCAATTGTCCAACCAATATAAGTTTTGTGCTCTTTCAGAACCCTAAATAGACGTTCTTCTTGTATAGGGGTGAGGTTCTTTGCAATAATCACCGGAAGTTCTTCTTTATCACCCAAGTATGTGTACTTTAAGTGGTATGGAAGCGGCTTCAATTCTACTTTTGGTGCATGTACAATAGAAGTATGGGTAAAGAAATATTACCATGTTTAGCTTCTTGTAGTGCTGTTAATGCACCACACATATCCACCATTTTTTTTGCTATCTCAACGTCCAGGTTCGGCTGTCCGTGAATGTCCAAATCAATACTATTACATAACACAACTCCAAGTTCATCTTCACTGTTCAATTCAAACATTTTTTGCGCTAATGAACCAATAACATCAATGGATAAAGTCGAGTGACCATCACTACGATAACACATGGTTTCAAAGATATTGAATCGTATGATTTCTTTATCAAATTTCATAGTGAGTGCACCACTATCAACATCAATCTTCGTATTTGCAGTCTTCATGAACGGTCTCCCAAGAAGTAACGAAGTAGATGAACAATTATCTCTATTTTGCATATCCACAATATATAAATCAACCTGAAAGATTAACTGATTAACTTGAACTAACACGTCCTCCACGAATCCCTTAGGATATATATTGGACTTGTTTACTAATTGAATAGTAATCTTTGCTTCTTTCAAATGTCCAAGATTCAAATAATCATAAACATCGGCCGACATAACACTTATGGATGCTCCCAAATCAAGCAAAGCACGCTTGAATCGTCGGTTACCAATATTAACGGGTATTGTGAAATCGCCATGATCTTCACACTTTGCAGGAATCTTCTTTAGTAACATAGTTGTAGCACTTTCTCTCACTTGAATAATTTCATTAGCAATCAACTTATCCTTCCTTTTACATAAATCATTCAAAACCTTGGCATACTCGGGTACGGTTCTGATGGCCTCAATAAATGGAATGTTGATATGTATCTTGATGAAAATATCCATGATCTACTTGTATTGAGCTTCTTTCTTGGATTTGGCAAAACGACTAGGAAAAGGAGGTGGTATGGTAAAAGTAGGAACAGTGTCCTTAGGTTGTCCGGTTGAGGTTGGCTTTTCCTTTGGTAAGGTTTCCACCTCTACTTCCTTCTCAATATCGTCACTGGGTACGCGTACTGTCCCGGTATCCAGATTAGAATCTTGTTGTTGCGGCTCCTCAACTTGTCTTTCACTTCTTAATATCACTGCATTGACATGCTCTCTGGGGTTCACAAACGGTTGAGATGGTAGTTTCCAAGACGCTTGTGCTTCTAACTTACCTACGGAAGTGGCTAATTAACCCTTTTGTGTCTCAATGTTCTTAATCTCCATATCTTGTCTTTGCAAAATTGTATCTTATTTCTGTATGTAGGTTTTCAGAAAATCTTCAAGGTTTGAGCTTTGATTATGAGGTTGTTGAGGCTACTGGAATTGTTGTTGTTGAAATCCATTATGTCTTGCATATGGATTAGGAGTTGCAGCTTGCTTGTTAGTATAACTAAAATTTGGGTGGTCTTTCCAACCCGGATTATAAGTATTAGAGTAGGGATCATACCTTGGCCTCTGATTAGGAAATATGGCATTTACCTCGGGTTCATCTTTGTATGATGGAATAATCGCTGCTGCCATCCTTTTGCTAACTCTTCTGATATTTGAGTCATTTCTGGTATAAAATTGTTGAGCATTCGAAGCCATGCTCTCAATCAAAATGGTTGCCTGCGAGATTGTCTTTTGATTAAGTGAACCACCACCAGCTGCATTAATCAAGTTCTGTTGCTCTAGAAGTAACCCTTCGTAGAAGTATTGAATGATGAGTGTTGGGGATATGTTGTGATGGGGGAAGCTTGCCACTAACTTTTTGTACCTATCCCAGTATTCATAGAGAGGTTCCCCAGTAATATGAAGGATACCACTAATATCCTCACGAACAGAGGTTGCCTTAGAAGCATGAAAATATTTCTCTAAAAATAGCCTTTTCATCTCGGTCCATGTTGTAATACTCCCTGGAGGAAGGTAATACAACCATTCTTCCACTGAATCTATTAAAGATAATGGGAAAGCTTGCAGCATTGTTGTATCACTGTCTTTAGTACTTTGCCTAAGACTTGTCATCTTCTGTTGAAATTTTCGAAGATGACGATTCGGATCTTCACCTGAAAGTACCTTGAACTTTGGTAGATGATGAAGTAGATTCGACTTCAGCTCCACTGGGTTAGTGATTGTAATACACAATGGTTGTGAATCTAAGCATGGAGATGTCAACTCTCGTAGCTTCCTCTCCTGAGGTGGAGGTGGTGGTGGATTTCCACCGTCTACCATATATTTTGTAAAGGGATTCAGTTGTGGTTGTTGATGTGCTTGTAGTACCGTTCCCCTACGAGTTTGAATACCACATCTCTGATAAACCCAATCTTTCGGTGCCAGAGATTAAGTACCTGAAAATAAAAATCTAGAAAACGAAATTAAAAACTAACAAGAAATTCTAAAAACAATAATAAAACTAAAAGCAATAACAACTAAAGCTACCAACTGCTCCCCGGAGGCGGCGCCAAAATTTGATGGGTGTCGTAAGCTCAACAAATTAATAATATTATTTCCATACAATTAACTGGTAATATAATGGAAGTAAGGATCATTCCCACTAAGAGTAGTGAGTTTTAGCTGTCAAAGTGTCACAAAAGAGGGATTTTGTTTTAGATTTTGAATAAAATAATCAAAGCAAATAAAGTTGAGTTGTAATCAATAGAGAGAGGTATGATTGAGGAATCCTTCTTCGTTAATAAACCGTCAATGAGTTATTATACTTTCCACTTGTCGCCAATGATAGATTATCACCAATCGTGGAATAACAACCAGCTCAGTGTTATCCCCTAAACTCCTTTTATCACCGAGTACTAAAGCTTTCCAATACCAGATTTTATTCGTCTAAACCACCTAGTAGTAGCTCACTCAAGGTGTAATTTGGTCGAATGCTTTATCTTTTGTGAATTTATAGGTTGATCCTAGTAGTTAGACTCTTATATCAAGGTCCACTTTATAGTGTTATTTATATACACAATCGCTCCATAGAATCCTTCTGTATGGTCTCGTGTTCTCTACTTGTGTAAAGGTTATTCGACGATTACTTATCTCCTAACTCAATATTAGCAACAGATTAAATCATCAAATCAATCCAGTTGGCCACATAGAAAATCTATAAATCAATAATAAATATCCGATATAGTATAAACAAACGAAAATCATATGAAGAACTTCAAAGTAGATTAATATAATAACTCAAATCTTGTTTACAACTTAGAATTCATCCTCAATCAATAGGTGTTTAGCTGCTCATGGATGTATAAATATCCATGGTATACATATGAGAAAAGTAAAGAGATAATGTTACGAAAGAAGAATCGCTCTGAAACCCTAGCTTTCGCTCTGTGTGTTGTTTCTCCTCTCCAAAGCTTACAATTTTGTGACTTATCGATATGATATCATTTCACATAAACTAATACCTTTTTATAGGTTTACATTGCTTGGTCTTCATGTATCCTAGTCGGTTAAGGAACCCGACCCTAAAAAATTAGTAAATAAAGACCCTAAACATAGTTCGGACTTTTTGGCCTTCAAAGTATGCGTACGGGTTTGTGTACCTAAATTTCAGTTAAATCCAGAGGACATAAGTATGCATACTCGTTTGCATACTTTCCTTTCTTCGGTATTCGATAAAACTCGTTTTGGACACAACTTCTTCGTCCGAACTCGGAATGACCTCATTCTTTTTGAATTATTTTTATCTTTCAATTATCTTCAAGATGGTGATGATAAATTCTTAATTTGAATGAGTTAACATGGTCTTTGGCCCGTCTCTTGATTTTAAGCATTTTGCTCCTTTTCGTCGCACTTCTTTCACTTCTCTTGGACTTGGGCACTTGGAATACTTATCTTCCTAACTCTTTTCAGCACTTTGTAGCTTCTTTTTCGATGATTCACCTAATAGAGACACATAAGACAAAACAAGAGTAATAATACGAAAATATGCAAGAATAATAGCTAAAACAACTATGGAATGAACACTAAATTCATATGAATTATGCACTTATCATCCGTCAACTATGTTATATTTATAATCCTAAGTAGAACCTAACCCTAACATTTCTATCTCTATCTGCCTTTGCCTTTGCCTCTTCTCAATCAATCCATCTTCTTTTTTCTTCATCTTTATTTGTCACAGTCACAAACAATAACACCACCACTTCCATTTCCACGAGCAAGTAGGCAGTAAAAACAAAACCACCTGCTTCTTGTTTTCATCTTAGTCACCATCATCTTATTATTATTCTTATTATTAACCGGAATCACAACTTTATGAGTATACAAGCTCTGCTGTAGTCAGAATTCATTCATGCATAAAACACTTTTTCCCGGCCTCAATTGTCAATTGGTTGTGAAAAAGTGGGGGTCTAACAACCTCACCTAATATTTCGCTTAGAAATATGTATGAACTAACTCTAATATACTTTCAAGAGAATCAACTAGATAGTTAGACTTAATCTTAAGAAAAGTATATCAAAGAGTAAATATCTCTATCTCTCAATTCAATCTGCAATCAGCAAATAGAAATCTGCGAGCACGATTGAATATAAGAAATATAACTTGAACAGTACCAAAGAACAATGTTCAAGGATAAATAAATTTCAATCAACAACCAAAGGTTTGATTTACCAATTGATCGATTAAACGCAAAACCTGTGATATTTCAGTTATATAACAAAATATAACGCGGAAAAGAAATAACACAGACACAAAAAGTTTTGTTAACGAGGAAACTGCAAATGCAGAGAAACCACGGGACCTACTCCGTATTTGAACACCACACTATATTAAGCCGCTACAGACTCTAGCCTACATCAAACTAACTTCATTCTGGAATATAGTTGAACCCAAATCAATCTCACAATGATTCAACGTACAATTGCGTTCTTTACGTCTCTGATCACAGCAAGATACTACGCACCTGATTCCCTTAGCTGATCTCACCCACAACTAAGAATTGCTACGAGCCAAAGTTGAAGACTTGATAAACGAATCTATCTCACACAGAAAAGTCAATAGGAATAGATAAATTTGTCTCCCACAGAAATACCTACGAGTTTTTGTTCCGTCTTTTGATAAATCAAAGTGAACAGGAACCAATTGATGACATGGACTTATATCCCGAAGAACATCCTTGAATTATCAATCACCTCACAATAATCTTAATCGATTAACGAAACAAGATATTGTGGAATCACAAACGATGAGACGAAGGTGTTTGTGACTACTTTTATATCTTGCCTATCGGAGATATAAATATCAATCCAATCTTACGATTGTACTCAATCACGATAGAAACATCAAGATCAGATCACGCAACTACATAGAAAATATTTGGGTATGGCTTTACTATCCCAATAAAGTCTTTAAGTCGTTAACCTACATGGTTTCATGAAAAACCTAAGGTTAAAGGAGAATTGACTCTAGCTATATAACTAGTATCACACAGGAGGTGTGGGGATTAGTTTTCCCAGTTGGTAGAGTTCTCCTTTATATAGATTTTAAATCAGGGGGTGTAATCTAAGTTACCTTGGTAACAGATCATTCAATATTCACTGTTAGATGAAAACCTTATTAGATTCAAGCTAATATATTTCAACCGTTAGATCGAACTTAGCTTGTTATATACAAATGAAATGTAATTTCATTTAGGTTTGAGTAACCGTACCTAAACGTGTACAATTAGTTGGTTCAACAATAGGTAACCAATGGTAAGCCATATAAGCACTTTCATATCAACCTTATTCATCTTCACCATAACTAGTTCAAATGACTCAAATGAACTAGTTAGAGAGTTTTTCAATTGCTTATATCTTATAGAAGTATACAAGACACAATTGAAGCAAAATCGGTTTTGATTCACTCGAATCGATTCATGAACATTATAGCCACGGTTTGCAAATATTGCATTCCTTATTATATATAAATGTTTTAGTTGATGAACAAACCGATTTTAGAAAGTAACCTACCTAAGTATGCGAACAGGTATGTGTACTTAAGTAACCAGATTGAGTTTGTTTTTCACTTTCGAACTCCAGCATAAATTCACGGACGTGAATTTTCCGCTAGTATGCGTACGGGTACGCATACTTACCCGGATTTCCAACAACCGCCAGTACGCATACTTTGGGTTCCCGGTTTTGGACTTTTACATAAATGTGAGAACACACTATGTTTATATCCAAAGATGGTTACATGTTCTAAAATCTAATTTCAATCATTGAAACTTTCTTAGAGGATGTTATATAGTTGTTATTCACAAACTATTTTTCATCAAAGCGATTTTAAAGTTATTGAAATAATCAACATGACTTTCGTCACGAGTAAAGATGAACTTGGCTAAAGCGAAATCTTACCAATACATATTTCGAGAAATACATAAGAAAGATAAACTCGACTCGAAATAGCAAATGTGTACAATTAAAGTCTATATAGCAATATGACTTTTGCCTCAAAATATAGGAGATAGAATAGATAGACTTTTGAGTGATAGATAAGTTCAAGTCTCCACATACCTTTTGTAAATGAAGTTACAAAAGTTCCTTGAGTAGTTATCCGTATTCATATGATGAACGCCGTGGAGTCTAGAGCTCAACTACACTTACTATCCTAGTCCGAGACTTAGCTATAAGTATACTAGAAATCAAGACTTATAGTTTTGGAAACTAAATTTGACATAGCAACGCTTGCGAGTTCGACTGAGCAATGCTCTAACAATCTCCCCCTTTGTCAATTTTAGTGACAAAACTATCAATACATATGGAATACAAAATAAATAAACTTTGTAGCTTCTCGTCCACATGCTTGATCTCCTTGGTTCTTAAACATTACTCTAAATCTTTGTCACTTCTAAGTACTCCCATGATTCCATAGATGTTCAATTCAACATCATAGTTGTTGAAGATCCGTAGCTATAACAATGAGAAAACAATAGCTCTCAATCATTGTTATACAGTGTCATAGTATTATTACACAACATCAAAGTTCAATTGTATCACAACTTTGACAACAATATTATGGTGATATGTATCACTCCCCCTTAGTCAATACTTCATGTCACATGAAAACCACTCCCCCTTACATAATGATTCGGAAACCATATGTATTTGTAGTGTGAACTATACATTAATTCTCCCCCTTTTTGTCAATAAAATTTGCAAATGTACTAAAATTAGTGGGATCCTAACGAAATTTCCATAGAGATACTTCATGACCAAAAGAAAAGCACATATCAACTTTTTAGATGCAATCATATAGTCGAAACTACATACATTCATCAAGGAGTTTATAAAGATACAAGATAACCCATGTAATATTCCACAGCCGCACTCCCACAAATATTTGGAAATTAAGCACAAGTTCAATTAAGAACTCTCCCCCATAAAATGTCATTCCCGAAAGAACAACAAGAGCGACCTTAATTTCACAAGAAAAGAAGGATTTCTTTGGACATTAACAATCAACATGCAAGCATGAAATTGAAATCCAAAGCATCAATTAAATTAACCACAAGGAAAATGATCAATTCAATTGTTCATGCTCGACATAAAAAAACTTATGGAGCAACACAGTATATATGCACAAAATGTGGATCAGGGAAGACCAGTACTGCGGAATAATCAAAGATTCATTCTATTTTTCATCACTATTTGCACAATGACAACAACATAATTAATCTTTGTAAACAAAAGTTCATCCTATTTTCCATCAATATTTGCATAAAGACACAATAGGTTTAACTTTTGTTGTCAAAAGTTCATTCTATCTTTTATCAATATTTTTATACCGACGTATAATAGAGATAACTATTGAGCACATATGTGACAGTCAAGGTTCACGGACGTAAACAACATATCCCGTAACAAATGCAATATATGAAACCATAAAGATTAATACTACCAAAATCATCTTCCAAATCAACTTTAGAATTTAAACAAAAAAATCTAAAAACATTGCAAGATGAAAACGTTTGACATAGCTATGTGTACTCACAATAATGGCTATTCCAAACCCTAGTTATCCTTCTTAAAAACAAAACAAGAATAAATTATGTTAAGAAGTTTCCAAGACATTGAGACAAACTCGTAATGCATATACAAGATGATTTGTCCTTAGAGGGTAGAATCAATCTTTTCCGCAAGGATTTACACCAAGAATAGATACCAAAAGCGTATAAAAATATTTTCTTAACAAAAAATAACATACAAAGTCATTAACGACCATGCATCTTAGTTCACATAAGATGATTGTGAACATTCAAGAATCCCATAATAATGCGTACTACTGCCCATTATTGAACTTCCTTCTTTGTGATTCACTAACAACATTCTTTTAAAAGATAAAAATGAGCTTATAAGACTATTACTCTAAGAATCCAAGTTCCCAAGTTCAAGAGAAGTGGAACAAGTACGACGAAACAGAGAAAAACACTCAAAAATAAGAGACGGGACAAATACCAATCTTAACTCATGCAAATTTAGGATTTCTCATCACCATTTTGAATAGAATTCAAATATAAAGAGAATGCAAAAAGAATGAGGTAATTCTGAGTTCGGACGAAGAGGTTATAGCCAAAATAAGTTTACCGAAAAACGACACCTATAGGCAGGTATGCATACGGGTTTGCAAACGAATTTTTGTGACCTGGAGCAGTATGCAAACGGGTATGCATACTAAAACCTATGGATTTTGATTTTAAATGATGGTATGCATACCTGGTATATGTACCATGAAGTCCAAACATCCCGAACTACTATTTTCAAACCTAAACATTTAAGAACCTTAAACGAAAGGTGCGTGAATCATTGTAAGTACTCTAATAAGAGAATAAATGAAAGGACAAACATTGCACAAGTTTATAGACATACCTTTTTAGATGAATCCAATCGAATTCTACAACCTTACCAAACATAATATATGCGCCCCAGTTCTCGTGCTTCCCTTACCGTATACATAGAATGGCATTCCTTGGTGAGGATGCACTTACAACACACTCAAGTTGTGTTGAGGTGAACAATGTCTTGCCCACTACAAGTGACTTTTGGATTATTATGAATGAGATCTCTTTTAGAACCTTTCAAATCCAAATCCATTTTTCTAAATAATTTTTTAAGTTCCAACATCATGGATACTTCCTTTTCCATAGTCGTGGAATTTTCTGAGAGATCATTCCTTTTCACACTCAAAACATCATTGAGTTTCTTTGGTATCCACTTCTGAGTGTGTTTAGGAACATCCAGAACCTTCTATCCATTATTCTCTTCTAGAATTCTTGGAAGAGAATTGGATTGACTATTCTTTTGCAAGTTAGCCTTTCTCTATTTGGGAGCATCGGCTCTTGTCTTCGTCTTTACAAAGTTATCCTTTTGATAATAATTATGATTGTGAAAAGGATTTTTATGACGTTTATAGGCAAAGATAGGTTTATCATAGCACTAATTCCTTTTCCTAAAGGTTGGACAGTTACAACCTGTAGCGTTAAGGGGGTTAGCCTTAACATAGAATCTTGGTATCACAACTTCTTGTGATACCCAAACAAGAAATGAAGTTTCTCATTCCTTATAGGGAAACAACATCTCCTTTCCAGGTGACCTTTATTTCCGCAATAGTGGCAAACATAAGGAATGTACTTACCTCGATCCGTATGTGCTTACTTTGGAGGTTGATATACTTTTCTCTTTCGAACTTTAACTGTCGGTGTAGGTATATCACTTTTGCCATCAGTGGAAACCTTTTGTTGAGAAGAATCATTAGACTTGAAAATTTTTACCTCTTTGCTAATACTTGGAGCATTTATTCCCTTATAGCCCAATCCTCGTGTATCATGATGATTTTTACTTGCTCCTAGCATAGTGGTTAATTTGCTTGAACTAGTATTGAACTTTTTCAAGTCGTCTTCCAACATCTTGATTTTATTAAGAACAGCAGCTAAATCAACCTCAAGGCGTTTTTCTCGAGCGAGATACACGCCTTCTCTGTCATCAAAACTTGCTTGCTAGGACTTATTCCTTGCTTCAATTTCTGCAAGTTTCTCTTCTAACAAGAGGTATTTTTGATAAACACGATCACATTCAAGTTACTAATTACTCAGGTTTTCCTTGATATCTTTGAGGATCGATTCGCAAGAGCGATTCCAACCATAAAGACCTCCGTAAATACTTTTTAATCTCTTGTTTTCTGAACAAAGAGGAGTCAGAAGAGATGTGACATGAGAAGTTGTAATCTTCTTCATTTTCAACGAATCCAAAAACTTCACATACTCTGAGACTTCCTCATCAACATCTCTATCAATATCTGAATCACCTTCATCAGAAATTTCATCCAACTATTATTCTAGGCACGTTTCCCAATCAACAGTTCTACATTCAGATAATGTTTAGATATTGACTTAGATATGACAGTTCTCTAAGGTGAATTTAAACTTTAAAAATCATCTGGTAATTTTTGACCTGGTACGTCATTAGAGATAGACTCGTCTGTAATACTCAAATTGCCACAAACACAGACTTATAAGGTCTTAAACGTGTTTGCCTGCTCTGATACCAATTGAAAAAGCGGGGGTCTAACAACCACACCCAATATTTCGCTTAGCAATCTGTATGGACTAACTCCAATATACTTTCAAGAGAATCAACTAGACAGTTAGACTCAATCTTAAGAAAAGTATATCAAAGAGTTAATATCTCTATCTCTCAATTCAATCTGATACCAATTGAAAAAGCGGGGGTCTAACAACCACACCCAATATTTCGCTTAGCAATCTGTATGGACTAACTCCAATATACTTTCAAGAGAATCAACTAGACAGTTAGACTCAATCTTAAGAAAAGTATATCAAAGAGTTAATATCTCTATCTCTCAATTCAATCTGCAATCAGCAAATAAAAATCTGCGAGCACAATTGAATATAAGAAATATAACTTGAACGGTACCAGATACGAATATTCAAGGATCAATCAATTTCAATCAACAACCAAAGTTTGGATTTACCAATTGATCGATTCAACGCACAACCCGTGATATTTCAATTATATAACAAAATATAATGCGGAAAAGAAATAACATAGACAATAAAAGTTTTGTTAACGAGGAAACCGAAAATGCATAAAAAACCTCGGGACCTAGTCCATATTTGAACACCACACGGTATTAAGCCGCTACAGACTCTAGCCTACTACAAACTAAATTTGGTCTGGACTGTAGTTGAACCCCAATCAATATCACACTGATTCAAGGTACAGTTGTGTTCCTTACGTCTCTGATCCTAGCAAGATAATATACACTTGATTTCCTTAGATGATATCACCCATAACTAAGAGTTTCTATGACCCAAAGTCGAAGACTTGATAAACAAATTTGTCTCACATAGAAAAGTCTATAGGAATATATAAATCTGTCTCCCACAGAAATACCTAAGAGTTTTTTTTTCGTCTTTTGATGAATCAAGGTGAACATGAACCGATTGATAACCCAGACTTATATTCTTTAAGAACAACCTAGAATTATCAATCACCTCACAATAATCTTAATTGATTAATGAAACAAGATATTATGGAATCATAAACGATGAGACGAAGGTGTTTGTGACTACTTTTCTATCTTTCCTATCGGAGATATAAATCTTAAGCCAATCTTACGATTATACTCAATCACGATAGAAATAGCAAGATCAGGTCACGCAACTACAGAGAAAATAGTTGAGTCTGGCTTCATAATCCCAATGAAGTATTTAAGTAGTTAACCTACAAGGTTTCATGAAAAGCTTAAGGTTAAAGGAGAATCGACTCTAGCTATACAACTAGTATCACATAGGAGGTGTGGGGATTAGGTTTTCCAGTTGCTAGAGTTCTCCTTTATATAGATTTCAAATTAGGGTTTGAAATCTAAGTTACCTTGATAACAAAGCATTCAATATTCACCGTTAAATGAAAACCTGATTAGATTCAAGCTAATATCTTTCAACCGTTAGATCGAACTTAGCTTGTTATACACAAATGAAATATAACTTCATTTAGGTTTGAGTAACCTAAACGTGTACACTTAGTTTGTTCAACAATAGTTAACCAATGGTTAGCCATATAAGCACTGTCATATCAACCTTATTCATCTTTACCATAACTATTTCAAATGACTCAAATGAACTAGTTAGAGAGTTGTTCAATTGCTTAGATCTTAAAGAAGTATACAAGACATGATTGAAGAAAAATTGGTTTTGATTCACTCGAATCGATTCATGAACAATATATCCACGGTTTGCAAAGATTGCATTCCTTATTATATAAATGTTTTAGTTCATGAAAAAACCGATTTTAGAAAGTAACCTACCTAAGTATGCGAACGGGTATGCATACTTAAGTAACCGGATTGAGTTTGTTTTTCACTTTCAAACTCCAGCAAAAATTAACGGATGTGAACTTTCCGCTAGTATGCGTACAGGTACGCATACTTACCCGGATTTCCAATAATCGCCAATACACGTATGAGTACTCACACTTTGGTATAAAAACCGAGGGGAGCGAATGAGCGGGAATGGGGTTGACCATGCCGCCTGGTTAAGTGGTCGCTTTTAAGTGGTAAGGGTTAGGGATGACAAGAGTGATGTGTGTGCAAAAGTGCTCATTTTTTCGTGAATGTCGATGCACATATGATACAAAGATAACTCCTTAATGATTCGTGATTAAAAAGTCAAACTTCGTAGAGATCTTTTGAAGTCTCCACCTGACTAAGAGGAGTCAAGACCCTTTCTAACACATTTGAATTCATTCGGGAATAACAACCTTGCTTTGACTTAGATATTCATGGTCTGCTATCAGAGAGTCTAGGTAAGGAGATTCTAGTACGGGATGGGAAGGTATTAGGCACCCATCAACCGCCCAATCACATGATTGGCCTCTACTTCATGATTAAAGGGGAAAATGATTACAATTTATCTTATCAAAATTTACATATGCATATATTGTGATTGTTGACTCAGGACATAAAGACTGTTAAAAATGAGAAGGAATTTTATTACTTGAGACATGCGAAAACCAAGGAAAACAGTTGAGAGTCTAAGGCCTCATGTGATTATGGACTCATAGATTTAGAGTTTAGGGCAACTCTAGATGTAACTATAATGAAATAAGGGCAATGCTAAACATGAGAAAATATCACCTAATCAGTCTCGTGTGATTATATGCACAAAATTAGAGTTTAGGGCAACTCTAAATATGATGGAAAATAATTAAGGGCAATCCTAAGCATGAAAGGATATCACCTAATAGTCTCGTGTGACTAAAGGTTCCACATTAGAGTTGAGGAAAACTCTAGATATGATGGCAAATAATTGAAGACAATCCTGAGCGTGAAAGCTTATCACCTAATAGTCTCGTGTGACTAAAGGCTCCAGGTTGGAGTTGAAGAAAACTGTAGATATGATGGAAAAGAATTGAAGACAGTCCTGAGTGTGAAAAGATATCACCTAATAGTCTCGTGTGACTAAGGTTCAACGTTAGAGTTGAGGACAACACTAGATATGAGGGCAAAGAATTGAAGACAATCCTAAACATGCAAGAATATCACCTA
Source organism: Papaver bracteatum (assembly GCA_023529315.1). Taxonomy (NCBI): domain Eukaryota; kingdom Viridiplantae; phylum Streptophyta; class Magnoliopsida; order Ranunculales; family Papaveraceae; genus Papaver; species Papaver bracteatum. The sequence continues at coordinate 858,792 of JAJJWX010002324.1, forward strand.
ATAGTCTCGCGTGACTACATATTCAATACTAGAGTTTAAGCCAATTCCGAAATTATTGATATAAAATCACTATATATGTGCGACCCTTAATGTGAGATGGAATACCATTTGTGCCCCACACTTGGATTCGTCCACATAAAAATGTAAAGTAATAAATTAATGCTCAAGTATGTATGTGCGGCCCTTAATGTGAGATGGAAGACCATTTTTACCCACACTTGGATTCGTCCACATAATTTAAGGTAAAATAAAAAAATTAGATGGAAGACCATTTTTCACTTGGAGCATAATTAAAAGTAAAATAATAAATTAATGTTCAAGTATGTATGTGCGACCCTTAATGTGAGATGGAATACCATTTTTACCCACACTTGGATTCGTCCACATAATTAAAGGTAAAATAATAAATTGATGTTCAAGTATGTATGTGCGACCTTTAATGTGAGATGGAAGACCATTTTTACCCACACTTGGATTCGTCCACATAATGAAAGATAAAATACAATAAATATTAATTTATAACCACCACATAGCTGGTGAATCATGATTCATCTAATTATTAATCCATAGTTGATAACATAGGAGAAAAAGGTTTTGTTGTTATACCTTGAATGTAATATTGAGCTTGGAAAGATCCTTAGAATGATTTTTTTCACTTTGGATAGATATTCTAAAAGTAGTTAAAGTAATAGCATTTTAATGCTAATTTTTTAAAAACTTAAAGATAAATACTCGATAGTCTTAAATTATGTCTTAAACTATTTTTTTTTGGGTTTTTTTTATAAAAGTGTGCTAATATGAATATAACGGATTACAATGTAACCAATTATGTAGTACAAACTAACTAAGTACAAAAAGGGACAAATGATTGCTTTAGTACTTGTAGGATTTTTTATTTCTTGAAAAGAGTACTTAGAGTAGGTGTATGAGTGAAAATGAAGTAGGATTTTAGAGAAAGAGATGTTATTTTTGGAATGGGAGTCGTAGGGATTCTTTTGTTGTGTGTTGTGTGTTGTATGGTGAAAAAGGTGAAAGAAAATGATTATGAGGAATAATTTTTTTGGTTTCTTTGTCTCCCTATTTACTGTTTTGGTGATGGAAGAAGGATTTATATGAGGGGTTATAGAAAGCTTTTCCAGTGGGATGTGGTTACATGAATAAGTTGTCTTTTATCTGGTTGCTGACAGTAAGATTTGATTTTTATCGGGGGTGCGAAATTGGGGTATCAACATTTGGGTTCCCGGTTTCAGACTTTTACACAAATGTGAGAACACACTATATTTATATCCAAAGATGGTTACATGTTCTAAACTCTCATTTCAATCATTGAAACTTTCTTAGTGGATGTTATATAGTTGTTATTCACAAACTATTTTTCGTCAAAGCGATTTTCAAGTTATTGAAATGATCAACATGACTTTGGTCATGAGTAAAGATGAACTTGGCTAAAAAGAAATATTACCAACACATATTTCGAGAAATAGATAAGCGAAATAAACTCGGCTCGAAATAACAAATGTGTATAATCGAAGTATATATTGCAATACGACTTTTATCTCACAATAGGATATATAATAGATAGACTTTTAAGTGATAGATAAGTTCAAGTCTCCACATACCTTTTGTCGATGAAGTTTCACAAGTTCCTTGAGTAGTTCTTCGCCTTCATATGATGAATGCCGTGGAGTCTAAATCTCAGCTACACTTACTATCCTAGTCCAAGACTTAGCTATGAGTAGACTAGAAATCAAGACTTATACTTTTGGAAACTAAACTTGACAAACAAGCTTCAGATAGAAACCCTTGCGAGTTCGACCGAGCAGTGCTCTAACAAGCTGTAGGTCTCATCTTTGAAACTGTCAATACTCCTGATGCTTTTGCCATTAAATATAGCCAAGTTAGCAGTACTTCTAGGGATGCGTTTCAAGTACGGAGAAAGATTTTTGAAGCAATTAGGAAATTTGGCATGAATGTGGGATTTTTGCTTCCTATGTTGGATGAACTTGTCAAAATGGCCTCTGAATCAGAACAAGCAGTAGATCTATTTGAATTAAAAAAAAAAAGTAAATCTGAAAAGGAAATAAAAAGCAGTAGAACTGTAAAAAAAAATGCAGTAGTTCTAATGAAATGGGGAAGAGAAGCTATAGTTGAATGAAAGCTTGCAGAAGAGTTGGTGAAAACTCTTGAAAGGAAAGTGCTCCCTGGTAATTTTACTTAGTAGGTGTGCAGGCTAACATATGGTCGTTGGAGTGATTTAGATCTCAACTTTTTGGTAACCTATGAAGTTAGTTAATCTCAAAATTTTGGAAACACACACGAATGTGTCTTCTCTGTAAAGCTTGTGAATGCTTCTTGTTTTTTTCTTAAAACATGTAATTTAGATAGAAATCGGCATTTCACTATTTTGTTTTTCTTATCAGAACGTGTAAATTTTTCTCTTTGTTGCTAAAATTTAGGAATGCATAAGTGCTACATTTCAATCAGGTGATAAAGGAGGATAAGTTGAACGTGGAACTTTCGCATTCATAAGCAAAATTGATATGTACTTGTCTCGGAGAGGAGCCTTCATCCGGATCTTGTCTCGCAGAGGAGCCTTTTATGATAAGAGTGTGTATGAAAGGGGAGATTATTTCTCTAACGTTAGCCACTTGGATGTGGGATATGTTTAGCAACTAAAGAAGAAAAAATAACATAAAAAATATTTTCTAAAAATTAAAAAAACAGAAACAATATTTTCCATAAATTATTTTATATTCCAAAGGAGACATATTTAGCGGTTAGTGCTTTTTCTTCGCGATCTCAATCTCATAGTGCAAATATTATCCTTCGTCGAAACACTTATTAGAGTATGAACTAAGTTTCTCCCAAAGAAATCTTGACATATAAAATATTAAGTCAAATACCCTGCATCAAACGTTTCTTTACATATGGGTTCCATGTTGTAGACGCACCAGATTTGTTCTTCTTTTCCACGTTGTACACTTGCAATTACTTGTATGAAGTATGAAGAAAATACATGTTTAGGTATTTGAGCTCTCCAGAATTATTGTTGTGACTGTTCTAGATCAACACATCCATATAGACATAAAACAATAAGAAAATAAAGGTGTCAAGGGTGCACAATTATGTATTTGATGTTCAAGTACGGGGAATAATGTAACTTAAACATACTTGGAGCTTTTGATAGACAACATAATAAACAGTTGAGATCTAGTACCCAAATATTCCTACATCTGTAGCATGTTCCACTATGAAATCAACGTATATTTTACTGTTTTTTTTGATCAAACAAACATCCCAAGAAATAAAATTAAGTAAAAAATATTCAGACATGCACAACTTTATGGTGATGTTTCTAGGTAGTATACTAATTGTTTATTTTCATTTCCCTTTAAGATTTTGTGCTCCATTCCGCACAAACCCTGTCAAAATTATGACCTTCAGAAATCCCGGTTCTCCTGCCCACCTAATTGCTTCCTTAAGGGATGAGCATTTTTCTATGATCTTAGAATACATTGTTGTTGATGCATTTGGCTCTTAGGTGTGATCACCTGTCAATTTAGTAGTTATTAAACCAATTCCACTCTTTTAGTTTCAACAATGAAAAAAGCATCACCGTTGATTCCAATAATAGAAAGTAGGGAGCTTTCCATATATGTTTTATGCATAGGTTGTAGCATGATTTGATTTCACATTTGTGCAAGAAGACTGATTTTAAAGAAAAATCCTGATCTTATGGATTGACTGTATTCAATTTTTGGTTTTTTCACAAAAACAGTTTCACAATTGTCTTTTAACCGATGCTACTATATGAAGAAGGCAATGATTGCTTCCAAATTATCTTTGTCATCATCACATTGTTGGGTATAAGTCATTCCTTAACTTGACAGTGCGATATGGTTCTCATATATTCCTAATTAATTCATGTGTTCTATAAGTTTACATTGTAAAGAAAACTGGTTCAGAAGAAGTGGGTGGTGCTTTTGGCCGTCTACAATCGGAAGCTTGTGCCCAGAAATTTCTCTAGGTATATCTCCTTATGATTGTTCTATCGGTCTGTATCGAACTTCAAACTGTTGGTATTTAGTTACTTATATCAAGTTTTGGATGTTTAAATTAGGCAAGGAATGCAGTGATATGAAGGACATTGTAAGGAAAACTAGTTTAGCACAAATTGATGGTGCTCTACAACCAGAAGCTTGTGCGCATAAAATTTCTCTAGGTATCTTTGCTGGGAATCTCCTTCTGATTGTTCTTTCAGTCTGTATGGATATTCAAACTGTTGGTATTTAGTTACTTAGTCCATGTTTTTTGATGTTTAAATTAGGCAAGGCAGGCAATGATATGAAGCCGAAGATTAAAAAAATTTCGGGGAAGCCAAAGCATCTCCTTTTATCTTTTATTGAAGGTGAAAATAAATATATTAGCCCCCCACAATCAGTTATTGATCAACCTGAAAATCGCAGCGAAGAGGCACATTTAGACTACTTGGAAGGTATAAGATTCGCAAGCTCGATACCTGAATTTTGCCATAATCTACAATGATTTGATTCAGTAATGTCCAAACATGTAAGGTCTAGATACTACAATAAAACTTCTATAAAAATAATATGTTTGGGACCATCATAATCTTACTATTTTAAAGAAATATTACATAATCGATAATTTACTATTTTATTATATTATAAATATGTTAATAATGTACTAATTTAAGAGCAATTCCTTTACCCTTTTTTTTATCGATAATAATAATATTATCGAATCTATTATTTTAGCAATAAGGTCTCAAGTCGGGACAAGAAAATTCTATTATTTTATAGAGTATTATATTAAAAAAGTTTTATTGTAATGTGTTATACACAGTCTCCACACATATGATAAGATGTTTTTTCAGTCTAATGTTTCAAGGATGTTTTAAAGTAATAAAAGCCATGTCCATGAATAAGATGAAGACATTTTCATTTTTTTTCTTTTTCTTTTCCTTTTGGGTAAGAGTTCATTCAAGAACAAAATACAGTAAAAAATCTATAAAATAATAGGTCTGGGACCATCCTAATCCTATTATTTTAAAGAAATATTACATAATAGATAATCTAATATTTTATTATTTTATTTGATATGTTAATAATATATTAATTTAAGAACAATTCCTATTTTTTGTTTTTTATTTTAACCATTTTGGTATGACATAAAGTACATAGGATGTGTAAGGATCGACTAATGTGGAGGAATTTTCTAGATATTGAAAAAATGGAAATCATAGAAACATTAATATTGTACTGCATCCGACGTATTCATAAACCCTAACTTAACAAAAATATTATTTAACATATCTAAAATACAAAACAAAGCTAGGCTAAGCTTGTCTGTCTTAGTGGTGGTCAAGATTTGTTCGTGGGAAAGATAAATCAAAGGCTGTGGTTCTCCGTGCCACACCCTACAAGTCGCACATGTGGTGTTAATTCTAATATTAGTAATAAAAAAAATGAATACTCAAGTCAAGATATGGAATTTCAAAAATTATAGCGGCGAGGTTCGAACTCATGACCTATTGTGTGATAAGAGTGACCTCTAACCATTGTTCCACCTTGGTTGGAATTGTTAGAAAAGATAAATCAACAATGGTGGTTTGTTCAACTTAAATACCATAATTGCTCTATTAATTAGCGTTTTACTAATTGCACATAATAAATAATCTATTCATTATAAAGTGTTTTATTAATTAGTGTTTCACTAATTTCCCATAATAAATGACTAATCATTTTTTAATTATAAATGTTTTCTTAATTAATTATAATAAATATTTATTTCTATTAATAAGTAATTTTGATAAATAATATCAATAGACATTTTCTGCGACAATGAGTAATAGAAGAGGTGGAGGCCGAAAGATTAGTGCTGATTAAGGGCGGAGCCAAGCACAATTATATTTATTTTTGTTCTTTTATCGTAAAATGGGATACGAAGTCCATTTATCACATGTATCCAGCTTGCCAAGAATTTTTTTCTCCCTCTCTCCTAAAAATCCAGGCTCCGCCTCTGGTTTGTAGTGGAAGAAATAGTGATGGTGAGTTCTGGTGAGTAGTGATGGACAATATATTAATTTTATGTTGTCATTACAACATCGATAACATCGTAGTGTGGAAGATGTGGTTGGTTGTTTTTAACACTTTTGATAAAGTAAGGTACACTATATTTCATGGATGATATCATACAAGCCAATATTTTCATGATCGTAGTTGGATCACCCAAATGGTACCCCTGTTATATCGTATAAATCATGATTTTTTAATGTTAAAATAAAATTGATTGCAATACAAAAAAAAATATATACACGGAAAAAATTTAATGAAACTAATCAATTGACGAAATTTTGTTCAATCTAAACCTCATAATGGCATTTGTGATTGAAAATTAGAATTGTGTCCAACAACCTACATGGGATGGGTGGCACTGATGGAGTCAAAAAATGACATTGAGGAGGCCTATTTTTTTTTTTTTAAAGAAACATGTAAACTTTGGTAGACTAAACCATAAATATATATGGACAAAGTACTATCTATAAAATAAGCTAAAAAAAATTATGTAGTTATTAAAAATTTAAGGGGTTAGAGCCAGGTTAGTCAACCCTTGGCTCCGCCACTAGGTGGTGGTGGATAGAAAAAGTGGATTCACATGGTTTTATGGTGGGGGCGGGTATTGGTGAACAAAAACATATTATGCTAATTTCGTAACGCCACAAAATGTGTAACATCATTAGTATAAAACAGGGTTTGGACAAGTTGGCCTTTGTTAGTGGTGGTCAGGATTTGTCCACACAAAGATAAATCAAGGGTCGTGGTTCCTCTGACCACCCCTACATCTCGCACGTGTGGCAAACCAAACCAAACCAAACCCTTCATTCGCATGTGTACGCCGAATCGTTCTCTCTCCCTTAGATAAATTCTTCGTCTTCCTGCCTTTAATCATTAAACATGGAACACGCATGTTCAATATTTGATATTGATGTCCAGATTTGTTTTCTCAGTAGATAAATCCATGCCATGGTGAATCATACAGCACTAAACTCATCGTGTGTAAGAGAAATTTTAGTTTTGCTTCTCAAGGAATATGCGTCTCTCATAAGCCTCATCATGTCTAAGAGAAGACGAAGGGAAAAGTTGAACCATCAAACTCTGAAAAGTTCCAATATGATTAGTCATGTTAATCAAAGGTAATTCATCTTCGTCTCCCTCTTTTTAGAAAATTTTTAGTTGATGCTAACAAGTTAGGGCTTTGTACATTTGTGCTGTGGATTTGAACTTAATTTTAGATTTTTATTTTTATTTTTATTTTTTTTGATATCCACATGGATACGTAATTTTCACCCACTTATTGACAGTGAAACTCCCAAATTCAACGATGTCAATCGAAGAATGAACAAATGATTTTATTTCCCATTATTTCCTTTTCTTCCTCTCACGTTTTCAGTGGTTATCTTCATCGTTTTCCGATGAGATGGACGAATCAATAGTCGCCGAGAAATAACATGTTGCGAGGAAATAATTTTACATATGGACCGTGGAAAAAAGCACAATTACCTAGCGGAAGAGAAGGCAGCTGAAACTAAAATAGAACGAAGCAGGATTCAGTGGATGTCCATGTGAATCGCTGAATTTGTTGAAGTTGGACCTCCTATTAAGTTGACATCGAAGTTGGTTGTACAATTGTGATTCTCAGGAATATGACACCAAGAAAGGGTATTTTCAACTGAGCAAGACTGGGAGTGGAGATGGGTCCACCACATCCCAATGCAGTAAGAGCTACTTTATCGATGGGAGACATTCATGGCAAGTTAGTATTCATTCTGAGTATATAGCTCACTCCATCTTCGTGACAGAATCCCGTTAGAATGCCAAGGAGGAAATTTCCGATAATGTTGGCGTGGGAACCAATTTAAAAAACCCCGTGATCAGTCATGGATAATTATACGTGGCATTGTCTAGATGCATAACAACAAGGAGATCAAGGTTGTTGATGCTAGAAAACGCTAAAATAATGTGTATGGTGAATGTGGTATATCCGCGAAGTTATACATATGATAATGTTGTTTTACATCCATGACATGATGAAGAGTTGGTCGAAAAAATATCCCAATTTCATATGCATTCCAAAGATATAACCATCGACCAAAAAATAACACTCTGGGCTAAACATTGAACTTCCAAAGCGCTATCTATTTATTTTTCAGAATTTACACATAAAAAATGATTATTGAATGATATTTAAAGATTTGGAGCACCCCACATCCACCCACAGTTCATTCAGTGGATACAACATTATAAAACATATAGTAAATGAGTTTACTTACAAATAGATGATAAAATTTAAGTTCTAAACTACGATATGAATTTCCAATACACCAAGAAACATTAAATCTCCACAGTTGGAAAAGCTTTTAAATACACAAACTGGTGTTAACGGGATGTACGGTGTCCCAGATTATGCAACTTAAACAAATTGTTTCGTGACAGAATGTGGTTGATTCTCTAATCCTCTTACTATCACGTTCATTGTCACAACCCGAAATAATAACAATGGCAATATCAATTTGTTTTCCCATTTTATAATAAATTGAATTTTATTATGAACATAAATAAATATAATAATATTAATTATTATTTTTTAGATAATAAATATGATAATATTAATTTATTATGAAAATTATACAATACATATTTTTATGAATAAATAATCTTTTACTAAAAATTACATTAATAAATATTAATATTAATGGTGGTAGTGGAAGAAATAGTGGGTGGTCGAAAAGGTGGCGGGCGTTTGTGAATGGTGGAAGCGGTAATATTAATGATGGTGGAAGAAATAGTAGTGATGGTTGGTTTTTATGGCAGGTGGGTGTTGGTGAATGTAGTGGACAATAATAGTTTTGTATCTTTGCAAAACGAGCAATATTATATTGGGAAATATGTAGTTGGCTGTTTTTAGCGCGGTTGGTAAGGAAAAAATCCAAACATTTCGAGGACGATACCAGATCATATAAAAAAAATGATGATGACCGTAGGATCACCCAAATGGGATCCCTTCTATCCATGGTACCCGGTTGAATAAATCATGGTTTTTAGTGTTATATCAAAGTGAATATAACAAAAAAATAATGGAATAAATTAATTGACAACTTAAGTTTGTTCAATCTAAACTTTACACATGGCGTTTGTGATAAAAAAATTAAAAGCACGCCCATGAGCGGTGGAGGTGGGGGAAAGAAATGGTATTAGGTGATTTTGTGGTGGTAGGTTGTGTTGGTGAGTAGTAATATATTTTGTTATTTACATGTCGCCACAAATCGATTAACATTATAAAGCAGAGAAGATGTACGTGGTTGATTTCCTAAATGATAAAATAAAATCGGGTAAAATACATGACAATTAAAAAAACACTAGAATGCCACATTATATAATAACCGCAAACGAGTGATACGAGTCAAAATCAATACACAATAAAATAACTTATTGTTGAGTCCTACAATTACGACACGGATATCCAAGATCCTATCGAAGGAGATCCCCACTTCTTCTCACAAACATTGGAGTGGGGATCGCCTTCGATAAATATGTAAACTTTGGTGTACTAAACCATAAATATATATGAACAAAGTACTATTTATAAAAAAAATAAAAAAAAATCATGTAGTTATTAAAAATTTAAGGGGTTAGAGCCAGGTTAGTCAACCCTTGGCTCTGCCACTAGGTGGTGGTGGATAAAAAAAGGATTCATATGGTTTTATCGTGCTGGCGGGTATTGATGAACAAAAACATATTATGATAATTGTCACATTGGAAAGTTTGTATCATCCGTTTGATGCAAAAAAAATATTATTCTCTGCTTATTTGGAGGATCGACAACATGACCATGATAAATGAGTCAGCTGGAACGAAATAGGAGCATGGGGATACCTTTATGGATAATATTGATTAGTTGATTTCACTGAGATGAGCGCTGCTGACGACATATTTCCAAAAAATATTTAAACTTCCATGTTCATGTAGAGCATTATCTCATTATAAGCAATGAACCTAAATAAAAAAATTGTCTGGAAGTTAAGATTATATTTCTTTCGTTTGAGAAAATCTCCGACGGTAAAATATTAAAGGAAAAAAACAAGAAAAAATGAGGGGAAAATCCCAACTATTTTTATGACAAACCCATATTAAATCATAAGGAGTTGATAAGTATCGGGACACAAATTAAACGATATATTAAAAATGAACCAACATCATGGCCCGTACCGTTACGGCACGGGTTAAGGACTAGTAATTTATATATAAAAAAGTTTTACTATATCTATTTACCATCGAACCACATGTAGGTTTTAAATTGGGGGTTCACAGATGGAAGTTATATGGTGTTAAACTTAATTGTTGTTAACCAAGTGATGTTGCTACCTTGGTTTAGATCAAGTAACATTTGTGTTTGTGAATGATTCGGGAGATATGGTTTGTGAAAGTGAATTATGTGGAGGGAAGAAGACAAAGTTGGTTTTAGAAATCAACCGGAAACAATAACAGCAGGAGGAAGCATCATCAATGAAAGAGGCGGTGAAGTCAAAGTTTTTGATGTTGTTTATCATTTAATATTTGATATTGTCAGTATTTTGATTATAATTGAAAAATATGATAATTCTTTTTGTTTGTGCGTTTGTTTGATCTCAGTCTCATGTTCGGTTCCATGATTCAATTGTAAAATCATGTTTTATTCCATATTTATCTGTAAAATTTAAATGTTTTCTGTTCAATTTAGACTTGGTTAAAAAAAAAAAAAACCAACCGATTTGACGCGGATCAGTTTAGAACCTAATCGATTATTACTCGGCTCAGTGACAGTTTGAGAATTAAGAACCGACTAATGGTCGGTTCTGTCGACGGTTTTACCTGAAAATCGTACCGACCGATCATTATGCAGCCCTAATTCGAACTCAGTAAGCACCAAAATCAACTCCAATTTGAAAGAGTTTGGACGCAGTTTAGGGACCAATGTACTGTCTTATAAAAAAAGTCAAATAGAACCAAGAGTTTTCTTTGTTTGATCGTACAAAAGTTCTTTTATAATTAACTTCTCTAACCCCACGTGACAAAACTTTAAACATTATCGTCCATATTAACCTAGCGTTTTTAGGGGCCACTCAAAAGGATTTAGGGGCCAACAATAAAACAAAATTGGGCCACCCAAACCTAAATTGAGTTCATCCCTTATCCTTTTTTTCCGTAATGGAAAAATTGCCCTTCAATAATCGGAAATTAAACATGAATTTGGTAGTTACTTTACATTTAGTTATTGTTAGCAATTTTTTTTTTCAGGTTCCACCATAATTGGTAAATAAAAATCTATTTTACCTACCGATTATGGATGATGTTCTTGGATTTACACTAGCAGAAATATAATCGGTAGATAATAATCTACTTTATTTACCGATTATGGTTGATGTTCTTTGTTTCTTAAGAACATCAACCATAATCGGTAGGTAAATTGATCGTTATCTACCGATAATTCTGGATTCAAAAAATCCAATTTCTCTGTACTAAAAGTTACGCGCAATCGGTAGATAATGAACACTATTAACTACCGATTGTGAACGTAGAAAATTCCGAAATTTTATTAAGTTTTGAAAATTTGAATTTGGAGCCATGAAAACAATAGGTAGATAATAAGCATCACTTATTAACACAGTTTACTACCGATTATGGTAGTACGAAAATTAAAAAATTGAGTACATTCGGAGGTTAAAATAACACACTTTACTACCGATTATGGTGGTACAAAAGTTCGAAAATTTCAGGATTTTGGCAAAATCTCATTTTGGGGCCAATATACATTCGGAAGTTAAATTTACTACCGATTATGGTAGTGCAAAAATTCAAAAATTGAGTATATTCGGAGGTTAAAGTAACACACTTTACTATCGATTATGGTAGTATCAAAGTTCGAAATTTTTTGGATTTAGGCAAAATCTCATTTTGGGACCAATATACATTCTGAAGTTAAATTTACTACCGAATGTATGTTGCCTAATCTTCTAAAATGGACCTTGGAACCACCTAGAGCCATGGCATGGTAGGTTCTGCCACAGTAATATTCGAAAGATATGTCATTTGAATAAACTCCCGAATAGACGGTGGCCCAAAAATCATAAAAACGCTAGGATTTTACCTGGCGTCATTAGGGGACACTCAAAAGGATTTAGGGGCCAACACTACATTCGGACGCATGCTTCTTATTTTCTCTACCGAATGCATTCGGAGGATAAAAATAATATATTATCTACCGATTATGTAAGGGCAATTTTTCCATTAAGAAATATGTGAGATAAGGGGTAACTTACTTTAGGTTTGGGTGACCTTATTTTGTTTTATTGTTGGCCCCTAAATCCTTTTGAGTGGCCCCTAATGATGTCAGGCATATTAACTCCTACAAAAGGCTAAATTTCTCAAAAACCCAAATAAAATCATATTAAAACCGAAAAATAAGTAATGTTTAGTACACCTAGTTGTCTCTAGGGCTGTCAATGGGTACCCATTACCCGGAACCAGAACCACACTCGGTAAAAACGGGTCCGATTCTGGGCCCTAAAGTTGGACCCATTAACAACTTTGGACCCGGCGGGTAATTACCTGAGTGGACCCGAATCTAAACGGGTCCAAACGGGTAATACCCGTCGGGTAATAGGTACCCGTTTATGCATCATTTTATTTATCTTTTTTATTAAAACTATAACTATTTTTCTAGTTTTGGGTTTGATTTTTTTTTTTTGGATTTTTCATTTTTCCTCAAATTTAAGCTTTATTTAGTACATAAATAAATAAATAATAATAAATTTTTATAAAAATAACTTAGATCAAAGCCAAAAAGGGAAAGATATCAAGTTTTTGAAGTTTTTTTTTAGTTTTGTTAATACCTAACGGGTACCTGGAACCGACGGGTACTCGCAATTTTTACCGGGTCCGGTTCTGGGTCCACAAATTTAAGAACCGGACCCGGAACCGTTAAGAACCTGACCCGAGTTTTATAAGTAGGGTCCGGGTCCGGGCCTAGTGATACCCGGGAAGACCCGGACCCGTTGACACCCCTAGTTGTCTCAATGCAGCTCCGTCCCCGGTGAAAGCCAAGATCCGATGAGTTCCCAAAAAATTTAATGTCCCACCTTTTGCATAATATTTTCATAGAAATTCATTTAATTTTTGAAGACCATCATGGTGATTCTTGTCTTCACCTTAATGGTGATTCTCTTTTATTTTAATGGTTACTTGATTTTGATTATATGTTTGTTCAAGTACATCGCTGGATCCAGATTACTCTCTATTATGCGGTTAACAAATTTGCAGATTACTCCTATACCATTGGAGCATTACTTCATCAGGAAGACGATTTATCAAATGGTCCATGAATATTATGAAGACCATCTTCTCTCCGATTCTATCGGTTCTTACATTCTTGTATTAGGTCAGTATTTGGAATTCCTTCTCTTTTCCTTGTCGGAATTTTCAATCATGTACCGTTACAAGCTTGTTATTTTCAATTTGATGTACTTAAGATCTATGTAATCTTGTTTTCCATTGTTGAAAATTGAATTACCAAAAAAAATAATAAAAAATTAATTAATTTTTGTACGAGTTTACATGATTGTTATTTTTGTAAGTTTAAACAATTACTAATGACAGGTATCAATCCAGAATTTAACGGTCACGACTATTCTATTTTACAACGATTCTACACAGATAACGATTTTAGACAAGAAAAAAACCGCCCCTCACAAAATTTGTTAGCCCACCACCCCAAAAACAAACAGGGGATCCCATTAGTGTTTTGTTAGAATGAGTTGTTTTGCCATTGTTCAAAATGGCGATTCATAAAGAATTTTTGTACATTAAATATAAAGATTGATACCCATATTTAGCAAGTTTGGGCGATGGCAAACTAGGGAGTAGTGCCATAAGGACCGTGGGAAAAACCGGGCGAAATCCCGTAACACTAATAGAGGGTGGGTCCCACCATCATCAGGGGTCCCACCTCTATTAATATCACGGAATTTCTTCCGATTTTTCCCACGGTCAACTAAGCATTACTGCAAACTAAGTACAATTCAAATTGATAAAGCAGTTTAACAACAGTGTCATAGTAATTAAGATATGATTCAAGTATGGATATTTATTTATACTCCCTCCGTCCCTTTTATATAGGCGGAATTTTGAATTTTGCTTGTCCCATTAGATAGGCGGATTACTATTTTCAAGATGAATATTTCCACGAATGCCCTTATTAATGATATATAGATAATTGTGTTACTAATAGGATAATGGGTAAAACATGAAAAAACATAAAAAATTATGAATCCAATGCATTTTTCTTAATCTAAGAAAATTGTCTCTCTCCGCTTATATACGTGGGACGGAGGGAGTATCTTGTAACGTGCAAGGACAAAAACTATACACGTGCAGTGATTGGAGAAATAATTCACGTATTAAATAAATCGGCATTATCAATATATCAAAGAGGCTTGCCTCTATTCCGAAAAAAATAAATAAAAAAAATTCACGTATTAAACAAATCACGATCTATCTATCAATTCTAATCATTTATGGCTGAAAGAAACTAATCCATCCGACTATGACTATGACTCCTAATAAAGTTTGAATATGGAATGATTTGTTTTCTTTCGTCTCCATAGGGTCCATTTTGAAGTCGGCCATTCTATCTACTGTAATGAAAGACGAATGCCAATGGCTTGGGAGCTTATCCGTTACTTTTCAACAATGTGTCAAGCCAGCTGGAAGCATGCGTGTGCATTGCAGTTACGTATCCATGCTTCAAGCAGACTCCCAAGCCCAATTTTACATATTTAAAAATCAATTTTCGGAACTATAGTCCGTTGAGTACCGCTTATTTCAACGATGGTTTTACAATTTAAAAATCAATTTTCAACAAACGTAGAAGACGTTCTCATTTATTTCTTGGTCTATAAAAAAGTTACTATTTTGAAATCACATTCCGTAAAGTAATTTTTGACTGGACGCCTAGAATGATATCCAAACAGCAGCTTATATTGTGTAATTTTATAGAAATTTCTTTTCAAGAAAAGAGAGAGATATATAAAAAAAACCTTAATACTTTTATGGGACTCTTGGAGATTTTGTCCGTTTGCCATTGAGAGGCAGGAACCGTACAAATAATTGTGGGATCATGGATGGATTGATGCAAATGCAATGCATGGAGGGGAGGGAGGGATGATTAATTGATTAGACCTTGGAAGAGAAATTCAAAAGTGGTGGGCTGAGGATCTTGTTTGGATGATTCAGTTAGGTAGGCTATCATCAAAATACTAAGAGAAGTTTCATTTCTAGCAACCGTGCACCATCCAATCCCAATCCTAACCCAGTCTGTTTCATAGTGTATTATTTCAGAGACATGTTTTTGGGTGTACCAAAAAATTATCGGCCATACTCAAGGTTCGGCGCACAACTTTTTTTTTTGCCTAGGTTTGCTAGGTTTGTGAGCCGAACCTAGACAAAATGTATGCCCAATAATTTTTTGGTATGCCCAAAAACATCCCTCTTATTTCATCGGTCTCATCTCTTATTTTAGATCCTACGTATTTTATTGGAGACAAATCCAGTGCAAGTAAGTAAAGGTCCAGTGTAGAAAGACGGTCTTAGCATTTTATACTTTTTATCCAGACTTTCGTCGTATCACACAGACTCGGGTTGAGTTCGGGTCCAGATTATCTGTGCCCAAACCTTTCTGTGCTCTCTGTACCCGCCAATAAAATTTTGGCATCTGTCTTACCATATTATTACCATATTAAGGTCTATATATTCTTTCCGTATTTAAAATTCATCCACTAATGTCGTATTTAAAACTCATCCAATAATGACGGAAAATGATAACCAAATTCTTTTGAGATATTTTTTTTATAGAAGGTTAGGTCTGCTCCTCATGTTGCTCCCCAAGCTCCAGAGTATCTTGGATGTCCTCTGGTATCATTGATGTTTACTGCAAAATCCATCATAGTCAGTGCAGTACGGTAAGTCAAATTTTCAGGATTTAGCAGAGTGCAGATTTTGATGATTTTCCCATAGTCTGTTGTTACAGAAGGATTCAGGTTATATGGGATGATGTTGTGGTATATAATTGAATCTATTTCCTAAGGTAAGAGGGAGAAATCATTCATAATATGCTATGGCATGTTGTGAATTCTATTGTGATTGCAGAGATGTTGTTTAATGCGCATAGAAGTAATTGCCGCATTTGGCTTGATTTGTCTGAAAACCAGATCACATCTTGCTTTCCAGATATACCGGCAAGTAGTGGAATAAATGTTGCAGTCCTGGCTGGTCATCCTAGTATGAAACCAGGAATTGAGCCAGTCCATGAAGATAATGGTGTTATCAAACTGAGTATTATGAGAACCAATGATTTCCTGTTAAACTAAAGTTGCGGCAGGACAATTTAGGAACATGTGTGTCATGGTTTCTTCTTCCCCACTATTGCAAATGGTGCCTAAATGATCAATGTAATGGAGAATGCTAGTTGTTTTAGCATTAGTGGGGAGAACCCCATGAGCACATTTCCAGATAAAAATCCTGATAACTGGAGCCATATCCATGTTCTTGTTATTGTATCATTCTTGTATAGGTTTCCAATCTTTGCCTTATATAGAGCCTTGGCATAGAATTTTCCTGTGTCATTTAGGTTCCATATTATCCTTTCTTCTTCATCAGGATGGGTTTCCAGAGAAATAATTTCTTGGGAAACATTGTTACAGAAGAAAGATTGCACTAGAGTTTCATTCTAGTTTCCATTTGGGAAAAGGAGATACTCCACAGTTTCAATATGATAAGGACAGTTTGGAGGTTTAATGAGTCTTATAGTGGTGCTTGGGATACAGATATCTTCCCAGATTTTGATTTTTCTCCCATTACCAATTCTCCAGTCACAATGTTGTTGAATGTTGATGATGCCTTCTAGAATTCCTTTCTATATCCAGGAGTCACCATCTTTTGATTTTATGTCCATATTGAGAACATTCCTACCAATTAGATACTTTGCATCCATAAGTTTGTACAAGAGAGAGTCTTTATCTTGCTCTAGCCTCCAGCCAATTTTTGTGATCATAGAGTTGTTAAAAAGTTTCATGTTCATGAAGCCAAATCCTCCCAGCTCTTTTATTTTTCAAACTGCAGTCCAAGATTTATGGTAGTAACCAGTAGGATTTTCTATATTTTTACCCCAGAAGAAATCCCTTTGAAGTTTGTTGATGTATTTGCAGGTTTGCTTTGGGATCTTGAAGTAGTTCATCTGATAGATACAAGCAAATGAGGTGACAGATTTGATGAGCACTTCCCTCCATGCAGGATTCAGAGGCACATTTTTCCAACTAGATAGTCTCAGTTTAAGTTTTCAACTCCAGGTTTAAAAGAACTGATTTTTCTTTTATGTGTGAAGAGGGGTGAACCTAGGTATTTATACTCCATCTGAAAAATTTGAACACCCATAGTGTTGCTGATGAGAGGGATAAGGCTTGGGTTTGTGTTCTTGCTGAAGAAAACTCCAGATTTATTATAATTAATAAGTTTCCCAGAAGTGCTTCCAAAAATATATAAGATATCCATAATGTTTTGAGCTTCAGGAAAGTTGGTTTTGCAGAAGATCATGCAGTCATCAGCAAATAAGAGATGGTTGATTGATGGTGCAGATTTGCAGATCTTTATTCCATGAATAATGCCCAGCTCCTCAGCATGAATAAGAGTTCTGGAAAGGGATTCCATGCAGAAAATGTAAAGATAGGGTGAGAGAGGGTCACCTTGTCTTAAGCCTCTGGTAGGTTTGAAGAATTTATCAGGTGAGCCATTTATAAGAACAACAGAAGTGGAGTTGATATGCACTGCTTTATTTTGTTGCACCATTGGTCATTGAACCAAATCTTCTTCATGATGGATAATAGAAAGGTCCAATCTACTCTGTCAAAAGCTTTTGCCATATCTATTTTGATACCCATAATTTCATAGTCTCCTTTTCTCTCTCTTTTGGATCTCATATTGTGTATGATCTCATGAGCAATTGCTAAGTTATCAGATATTTGTCTGCTAGGAATAAAAGAAGATTGGAAAGGGGATATGATTTTTCTAAGATGAGATTTCATTCTCTGGGCTATGAGTTTGGATATGATTTTATAGGTTGTAGTATTTTCTAACTAGATATTTCCTTAGAAATAGATCCAAAATCAATTTAAATGTGCAAAAAAAATATTGTGCGACCTTTGGACGCCTACACACTGATATGGCCGATTTACGACGCGAATTTTCCCCCACTTGAGAAAATATTTGGCTCCGTCACATTTTTCCTTTAAGCTTATATAGACCCTAAATATTATATCCGTTGCCTAAACTGCCTTTAGTTACAAGAAGTTTTCCAGATCTAATTACAATCTTAATAAAATGTTTTACCATCTACAACGAAACAAGATACAAAATTCTTGCATAGGTCCGGAACATGAAGAACTTCATTTAACATGAGAGTCTTTACAGATATGAACTTCTACCCGACCTTTCTCTTTTATGCAACCTCTGTCGCAGATGAGTTACTCATATAGAGTTTCTTGACATCCCCTATCTTATCTTATACTATAATAAAGAAAATGGGGAATTTTCGACCGAATTTTCCTTTTACATGGACCCTAAAATTACTCAACTACCCCGGTATTAACTCCTATCTTAACATGAGCATTAAGGACCTTCACGACATTTCAGTTTTTTTTTATCCTTTTATTCTCTGATCTTCTCTTCCTTACTAGTACGAACTTCTCCTCACATATAAAGAAAATCCTTAACCTTATCCGCCGAATTTTGGAACATAATTTAGCCTATGATTGTAATTTTGGGTTCCTCACCAACTTCGAGTTTGTCAGATTTCCATCGAATTTGTCTGGAAGCAGTTCAATACTTTGATTGATTTCAAACCTAAATTTGAATTGGGTTTTCTTTTGGGTAATTTTGATATTCTGTTTCTTTGGATTGTTAGTTGTCGATTTTATTTAAGGGAAAATTACACGAATCTGTATTTAGTACGAATCTTATGTCGTATCCCTTGGTTTATGTTCTTAGGGGCAGCCCTTATATAGGTGCCTTTAGTTAATCGTGTGTTTCACACACATTACTTTACTTTTGACTAACCATGTACTTCACACGAGTTATTTTTAGTCCTCATTCTTAAGTCTGTTTTTGTAACCTTAAGACGATAAGAAAATTATTATTGAAGTTGTTCTTCAGCCTCCTTGAGGTTTTTATCTGAATTCTTGCAGTGTAGATCCTGTAAGGTTCGTCTGGTTTATCAATTATAGTGTAGATCACTACAAGTGGTATCAGATTAGGTCTTTCCTTGGCAGTTCTCATGGAAAAGGGTACTAGATTACAGAAATTGGACGAAGCCACCAATAATTTGGGTCTGGAATTGCAAGAATTACGTGATGAAGTGAAGTCGCTCCGATCTGTTAAAGCCGATATGCAGATAATGAAAACAGATATCGGTAATCAATTTGAACTTCTTCAATCTTTAGATAAGAAGTTTCAATTGCTTCTCGATCGTCAAGTTTTCTCCCAGAATGATGATCATACTCCTCATTGGGAAGATGGTGATCATTCTACTCGCAACACCTTTCAGGGTTCTCATTCGATTCCTCAGCAGCGAATCATTCAGAATCATCAGTTGGGTGAAGGTCAGTTTTCCAATTACAGACCTAAAGTGGAATTTCCACGATTTGATGGTACTAACCCTCGAGCTTGGATCCGAAAATGTAAGAAGTATTTCTTTCTACACCAAATGAATGATGAGCAAAAAGTGCATATGTCAACCCTGTACTTGGATGGCAAAGCAGACGTTTGGTTCCAAGACTACCAAATAGGTAATGGTATTCTGTACTGGGAAGACTTCATTATTGATGTTGTAGATGGTGGCTTTTCAACAAAGGGCAAACCCGTAAAATCATGATACTGCATTTTCCTGATACGGCTTCAAGCGTGTGACGATTCATATTTTACGAAGCCATGATGAATATGTTTTCGAAAAGCCTCTACCAACCGAGCGTTCGATCCCTGACATTTCATTGTGACCTCTATGTAGAATAATAGAATTGGGCGGTCCTCCTGCATAATTGTTTGTTGAGAGGGCTTAACGCTTTCAGGACGTCGGTGATACTCACTTTTCCCTGACTACATGAGAGTGACCCCCCTCTACATAGAAGAATGATTGGGCGGTTCTCCGTCAGATTGAGAGCAACAATGCCTTCAGGACAGTGACACTCACTGATCCTGACTATGTAGAGCGACGTGTATAGACTCGGGTGTTCTTAGTAGTGTCTGAGAGCACCCTCAGTATTTTCCGTCTCCTGACTATGCACATAGATTAATTCTGCCGTGACATTCACCACTGAATTCCCAGAATAATCTATTATTGCTCCTATTCCATGGTCGAATCCACGGCCTGATCCCATGGAATGGAAATAACAATTTGCTCTTATTCCATGGTCGAATCCACGGCCCGATCCCATGGAATGGCAATAACAATCTGCTCCTATTCCATGGCCTGATCCCATGGAATGGCAATAACAATTTGTTCTGATTCTATGATCGAATCCACGGCTTGATCTCATAGAATAGCAATGAAAAAACTATATTATCTCATTACTCCGATTTCATGACCAAATCCACTGGTCTCATGAAATGGTGATGGATAAATCTCAATTACTCCGATTCTATGGTCAAATCCACAATCCCATGTGATGGTAATGCTCGTTTTATTATTCTGAATTCGTAGTCGAATCCGCGTCCAATCCTACGAATTAATAATGAAATATCTATTCACTTTTATTACTCAGTTTCATGAATTAATCTCCACTGGATCTCGTGAATTTATAATAAATACTCAATAATTGGGCATCTGGACCATCACTGAGTAAGCCCCACAAAAATGGTGCAAGTGCACTCGACAATGATGCACGACTGAGCACCCGGATGCGCGAATGAGCATCCAAAAAACGTGAAACAATGGAGAGTTCTCCACAAAATAGGAGAGAGAAAATAATAAACAATAAAATAATGGGAAGCGCCCATGGCCGGTCCCATGTTTCCACATTATTTTCTTTATTTTCTCACAATCTTCACAAACCCATGGAGAGTTCTCCATCTTGGCAAAAAACTTCCCAATTTGTGCAAAAAATCAAGAGTTCTCCATGACTTGGGGGATTCACCAAATAAATTATAAAATAAGGAGAAGTGTGCGGGACCGGCAAACCTAGCCGGCCGGCCATGCCCAAGCCGTGGCCGGTCCCACACCTCACAATCCTTAGTTTTTTATAATTATTATTCCAAAACTTCATGGACTCTCCATAACTTCAAGGATTCATGAAAAATAATAATAAAATAGGCAAAGGTGTGCGAGACCGGGCAACTTGTCCGGCCGGCCATGCCCTAGCCATGGTCGGTCCCTCACCTTGCAATCCCTAATTTCTCATTATTATTATTTCCCTCAACTCGTGAAACTCCTGGGTTTGAACAAAATTCGTGACTTCTCCATATTTTCTCAAATATGGCTCGAATCACGCAAAACCAAAAAGCCAACATGGTCACACGACCGGCTAGCCTCTCACGACAATTTTGGATTATTAAAATATTTTACTTTAATATTTTCAAAATATTGATGAATTGAGAATACATGCTCATTCCACCGAAAAGTCGAGAATTCTCAGCCAAGATGAAACTCTTCTGAAAATTCACAACATCGCTCAAATGCGCATCAGGAAATACTGAAATTCTCAGTATGGATACACGGACATCATGGCAACATGTGCATGCCTCCATGACCGACCAGGTTGCTTCTAGGGCTTGCACGAATCCGGTCCACACGTTTTCATAATTCCGACCTAAGTTGCTCAATCGCTCATACTGGGCCCAAAACTTTCTTTTACCGTCCCTCTTGAATTCTTCCTGAGTTTTACTTTAGAGCTGTTTTCATCTCTATAACGAGCTCAAAACCTAAATATTCCCACGTTGGGATATGGGAAATGCTTTTGCGTATCGAATAGAGGGTCGGACCATCGAAATACGAGTCCGTATGAGAATTCTACATCGATTCTAGTAAAGGACGCTAATCATGGATTCAACCAAACTGGAGAATCCTCCAAATGACCAACACTTGGTCACGTGACCACCAGGAGCCGGTACCATGCTCTCTTGGTCGGTCCCATCTCAAATAACTAGGTTTTACACCTAATGCGGAACCCATCAATATTTTTAGTAAATGGTGAACTCCCCATTTAATCATCACTTTTCACCAACTCTCAAAATGGGAACCCTGGTGCATGCTCACTCGAGCGCTGGGCATCACATGTTCCTCATCCCATGTGGTTGGTCCCTCCATCACTCATAATAAATTTGTAGGCAATTCTTCAATTGATGGAGGATTGTCCGAAATTAGGGTTTCGAATGAACGCTCTGTGAAACTATCATTCTGAGCAATTTCGAACACTAATAAATTTATGTTGATTCATCAATCAATATCTAAAATTAATTAAACAATATTCGGTAATCTACCAATATTTAAATTAATATTTTTACTGGGTCTTATCACCAGTAGATAATTCGGTGAATTGAGCAATACTTGCTCAGTTGCTCATTGAATTCTTATAATTTGCGGCAATACTTGCTCAACCACTCAACTAGTCAGTAACTTGTCATACTGACATCTCTCCAGAGAACTACATGTTCGACCCATGAATCGCTAAGCATTCACCATTCATGCTTGATTCACCAAACTTAGACTCAGTGTCTAATCAGTCAACAGTTGACTAACCTAAACACGTCTGCCCCGCAGACTCCACGATTCGTGAAACATCAATAACGTCACAAATGGGGGGATATCACTTAGGGTTTTGGTATGGCGGTCTACGGCACGTGGATTCATCCCACGACGAGAAATGTGCGTAAGTCGTGTCAATGGTTGAAGGAGTCAGCAAAGTAGTGGGTGCACGATCAGCCAAGTCTCCACACGACGTGAAACTGACTTCACCACGATCTCCTACTTTCCCACTCTTTCACTCAAGAAACCGTCACACTTACAGGGGTCAGTGGTGTTACTACTCTAACAGTATAAATAAAGCTCTGAATCCATGATTGAAGGACAAGATTTTCTCAACATTCGAACACTCCAATACATGTCCAAACACTGAATTTCTCGTGTAACTACTCTCAAGAATTCATCAATCACTCAGAACTTATTCGAACTCAACAGTTCACCAATACTGCAGAAACCTTCAACACACCCACATTCCTCGATCATCACTGATCCCACACAATTCTCAGCTTCCCTCCTATAGATCAACTCATCTCCCTCTTTGCGACCGAATTGATTCTGGAACGGCCATTGTCTTGGTTTAGGCCAGAGTCATACAAATTGATTTCCCGAATCTAAGCACCCCCTTTGCAGCGGTGCATCTGTGTGAGGATTAACATCTTGCCCGGCTGAGGAGTATCGACAGCACGCTCGACTCTCCACTTTCCAGAAAAATCGGCGGCGCATTTATCCCCATCCACAGATGTTTGTACTCGGTTTCAGAAATTAGGACATGATAACGTAGTAGGAGAATTTAATAAATTAGACCAAACAACTACAGTTTTGGACTATCAGGAAAAATTTGAAGAGTTGAAAGCTCTGATGTTAGCTAAGAACCCTTCTCTAAATGAAGATTATTTCATCCATAGTTTCGTTAGTGGCCTTAAGGAAGACATTATATTGGTAGTGCAAATTTTTACTCCTTCTACATTACAACAAGCCATATTTCTAGCTCGGCGACAAGAGTGTATCATGGACAGGGATGTTAGGAATCAACCAAAATTTATTAACAGATTTCCTTCTGGGGGTAAACCATTAGCAGTTTCCAGCAAACCTCCACCTATAATTCCAGTGGTTACTACACCAACTGTTACTAGTCCCTCTACAAGTCCTAAAACGTAACCTGTAAAAAAACTTACTTATGCCGAAATGCGAGCAAAATGGAAAAGGGACTATGCTATAATTGTGATCAACTGTATACCAAGGGCCATAACTGTAATAAGAAGTAGTTGTACATGATAGTAGCTGATGAAGAGGAAGGAACACATTCTACAGAAGTGGGAGAAGGTTCTAGCCCAACAATTATAGAGTTGGAAGAAGACGTGGAGATCTCAGTTTATGCTTTGGTTGGAAACATATCTCCTACCACTATCAAGATTAGAGGCTTAGTCAAGAAGCATTGACTTACCATCTTGATTGACAGTGGCAGTACCCATATCTTCTTGGACCCTGCAGCTGCAAGAAAGAGTGGTAGTGTGATCACTCCTACTCCAACTCTACAAGTGACTGTTACTGATGGAAACAAACTGCTCAGTCAGGAAAAATGTACATATTTTAGTTGGAATATGCAGGGTCATACCTTTTCTCATGATTTACATCTAGTGGAATTGGGTGGGTGTGATATGGTACTTGGCGTGGATTGGATGCGTGAACTGAGCCCCATGGTTTTTGACTTCAAGAAGTTGACGATTAAATTCCAGCATCATGGGAAGGAGATTGAATTGGTAGGGCATAAGGAGGACGTTATACTATCTCAAATGTCTGGTACTATGATATGCAGGCTACTCAAGAAAGGCAAACAAGGTTTCATTGGGCAGTTTTTTTCTTTGTCTACTACTACACAACTAGATGTGATCTCTCCACCAATTGCTGCTGTTTTGGACAAATTTCCAGCCATTTTTCAGACTCCAACATCACTTCCTCCGGAGAGAACTCATGATCACCATATCAACCTCACTCCAAATGTTAATCCTCCTAATCTACGTCCTTACATGGTGCCTCATGTTCAAAAATGAGTGGTTGAGAAGCTGGTGCAGGAAATGTTGAAGGATGGGGTCATACAACCGAGTCACAGCCTTTTTTATTCTCCAGTCATCTTGGTCAAAAATAAGGACGACAACTGGAGATTCTGTGTTGACTATCGCAAGCTAAATGCCGTTACCGTTAAAGATAAGTACCCCATTCCAATTATAGACAAATTACTTGCTGAATTAGCTGGTTCTTCTGTATTCACAAAACTAGATTTTCGTGCTGGCTATCACCAGATTAGGGTTCACATTGATGATATCCCAAAAACTGTTTTTCGTACACATCACAGACACTTTGAGTTTAGGGTAATGCCCTTTGGGCTTACTAATGCTCCTGTCACATTTCAGTCTCTAATGAATGATGTTTTTCGACCCTATCTTAGACAGTTCATTTTAGTCTTTTTTGAAGACATTCTAGTGTATAGTCCTGACATGGATTCACATTGTAAACATCTACATATAGCCTTATATCTCCTGAAGAAACATTCCTTGTATGTTAAGCGTACCAAGTGTTCATTTGGCCAATCACAGATAGAATACTTAGGCCATATAATAAGCAAGAATGGGGTTGCAGCTAACCCTTCCAAAATCGAATGCATGGTGAATTGTCCTAGACCCACTACTCTTAAGGGGTTACGTGGCTTTCTTGGGATGACAGGTTATTACCGCAAGTTTGTTCAAGGCTATGGAATGATTTTCCATCCACTTACCCTTGGAATGTTGCAGCTGAAGAAGCTTTTGAGCACCTCAAGAAGGTGGTTACTTCTACTCCAGTCCTTGTTCTGCCGTATTTCACTAAAGAATTTGAATTGGAGACAGATGCTAGTGATTGTGGTGTCGGTGCAATTTTGATGCAAGAACGTAAACCTATTGCATACTTTAGTAAAGGGATGGGAATCAAATACAAAGCTATGTCTACATACGAAAAGGAGTTGTTAGGCATTGTGCTGGCCATCACCAAGTGGAGATCTTATTTACTCGGTGCTCATTTCAAAATCTTTACGGACCATCAAAGTATCAAATACTTTATGGAACAAGAGCTTAGTACCGTCCTTCAGCAGAAATGGCTTACCAAACTACTGGGATATGATAATACATTGTATTACAAGAAGGGGTCTGAGAACCGTGTGGCTGATGCATTATCAATAGTTCACTGCTCCTCATTATCGGGAACCCAAACCAAATGGATGGAAGCAGTTATAGATAGTTACACAGATGACCTTATTGCCTCTGTTTGGATCCCTAAACTTCTTGTGTCTCCAATAAACCCTGATGGTTATTCTTACACTAACGGTCTTCTCAAGTTGCATGACATGATCTATATTGGACAAACTGGTAATGCTCGCCAACACATTTTGACTGAAGTACATTCTTCCGCCATTGGTGGCCACTCCGGAATGCAAGCTCGTTACTAGAGGGCAAAATCATACTTCCAATGGCCTGGCCTCAAAAAGGATTTGATGCTATTTATTAAGCACTGCGACATCTTCCAAAAGCATAAGGTTGAACATCAATTCCCTGCGGGTTTGCTCCAACCTTTGCCTATACCTGATCAGTCTTGGAAACATATGAGTATGGATTTCATCACAGGACTTCCCAAATCCGAGGGCAGGGAGGTAATTTTGGTTATCGTTGATCGTTTCACAAAGTATTCTTATTTTCTAGCTCTAAGCCATCCTAATACAGCTCATTCAGTGGCCAAAGTATTCCTTAACACTGTTTTTAAGTTGCACGGCTTACCAGCAACAATTGTTTCGGACAGAGATGCAGTGTTCTTGAGTGGGCTTTGACAGGAATTGTTCAAAGCTGTAGGTACTTCACTCCATCTGAGAACGGCGTATCACCCTCAAATGGATGGTCAAACGGAGCGTGTGAACGCTTGTTTGGAATCTTATTTACAATGTATGTGCATCTATAGGCCTGTTAAATGGGTTTCTTGGTTGGCTCTCGCTGAGTGGTGGTTTAATACCTCTTACCACACCAGCCTTCAGCTTACGCCATTCCAAGCTTTATACGGCTACCCTCTACCACAGTTTGGGTTACACCCTATGGGTACCATCAGTAATGCAGGGGTTGACGATTATCTACACTAACGGGGGATTATGACAGGAGTATTACGGCAGAATCTCCTTGATTCTCAACACTGTATCAAGCAACAAGCATATAAGAAAAGAGTTGAACGCTCCTTTGAAGTTGGTGATTGGGTGTATTTGCGTCTGCAACCTTATAAACAGATTTCTGTCCAGTTACGCAAGAATCTTAAACTATCAGCCAAATTTTTTGGTCCATACAAGGTGCTAGAGAGGATTGGTGATGTCGCTTATCGTCTGCAATTACCAGCTTCTTCACGCATACACCCTGTCTTTCATGTGTCCCAATTAAAAAAGAATCTTGGCGACGGTCTGATTCCACAAACTATGCTTCCTGGTGTGGATAAAAAAGGCTTATTCAAGGTACAACCACTTCAAGTTCTCAACTCCAGGGTTATTCTCAAGGGGTGCTAAACCATTCCACAAGTGAAGATTCAGTGGACTCATATGGCAGTAGGTGATTCTTCGTGGGAGGATACAACGTTCGTAAAGTCCAACTTTCCTAAATTCAACCTTGAGGACAAGGTTTAGCTTCAGGAGTGGGTATTGTCATATCCCTTGGTCCATGTTCTTATGGGAAGCCCTTATATAAGTGCCTTTAGTTAATCGTGTGTTTCACACACATTACTTTACTTTTGACTAACCGTGTACTTCACACGAGTTATTTTTAGTCCTCCTACTTAAGTCTGTTTTTGTAACCCTAAGACGATAAGAAAATTATTATTGAAGTTGTTCTTCAGCCTCCTTGAGGTTTTTAACTGAATTCTTGCAGTGTAGATCCTGTAAGGTTCGTCTGGTTTATCAATTGTAGTGTAGATCACTACATCTTACGAGATTTTTTTTCGTTTGTTTCAATTTTTGGTCGAATTACTCAACTGCTTTCATGGTTGGACTCGACTTAAGACCTCTTCGTTGATCACCGGTAAGTGTTAAATACCCTTAACATGATTTGTGATAATTCATTAGTTTCAAATTCGATTTATATTTTATCTGAAAAAAAATCGAATTAATTTCTATTAAATCCAGTAATTGGCTTCTAGCTGTTTGAAGAAATTCCTATGAAGTTTAACAAAATGATTTATGATAGTTCATTAGTTTCAATTCCGATTTCTATTTTATCAAAAAAATAAAAATAAATTCTACTCAATTCATGTTAAAGATTTTTACCTGTTTGTAGAAATTCCTAAGAAGTTCACAAATTGTTCTCTTAATTCGGCACCTCATATAGTCTATTATCATAGGGTCACTAAGGGTTCGCTAGTTCATGTTTTTTCACTTTGGTGAAAAGAACCTTTAGTCTCACTTGTGAGGGACTAAAGATGAAAGCTCTCTATACTATATGATTTTTGCAATCCATAGTATGACCCTGGGGTCAACACACTGTTATGTGAGGGAGATGACGTTGGAATGGCTAGTATGACTTCAACATGAACGATCTGTCTGTCTGTTCAGTCAGTTCGGGTCGTGAGATTGGGTTGTTGATTTACCAAGATCTATCTGTGTTTTCGTGTTTTATTGAGTTTATATTCATGTGGGGGGGGATTGTTAGAAAACGATTAATAAAAAATGATTTTTAAAGTTTTACTAAAAATTATAATTTATTGTTTTCTTTTGTGAATGAAAAACTTATTAGTCCCACACCGTGAAGTTTCCACTTTTTAGTTGTTTTAAGAGACTATATAAGATTTTTAGTCCCACATCGGGGAGTTGCTCTTCTTAAGTTGTATTTGTCAATTATATAAACAAATTCACTACTTTTATAAAAATCTATGGGAAAGGGGTTTCTCTATATTTTAGAGGGACCCCCAAGGGAAAATATTTTATATATATTTTTTTAAACATTCACGTTTTTCCTTAAGGTTTTGTTTCGGAGTATTTTTCGGAGTTGCCAAGCTCAAGTTGAGCATCTACTACATATGCTAGTAGTAGGTGTATTAGGGTGTTTTATCCTGGAGATATCCGTCCTGTGAGGGCTATAACATCACTCTTGAGTTTAGCCGGGCGCTAATGTCTTAAGGGCAACGTGTTGAACACGTGACTCACTCTGTTTTTTCCAAAGTTTTGCCTTGTTGTTGTTGCGGAGATCTGGGGAGCTCGTCCGGTTCATCAAATCGATCACTTCCATATAAAGGATCTAAGTATCAATAATTTTTTCTTATTTTATTTTCCTTATTTTTGATTATTGCACCCAACAAAAAATCAATGTCATTTGAATTTTGACTTTATTGTAACTCTATGCAGTTTGGTATACTGTGTTGACTACACCTGCTGGAATCATGGACCATGAGGAGTCTAGAACAAAGAACGTTGGTGGTAAAGTGTTTTAGTTTTTTTTTATTGAAATGCCTGCATCGGCCTTGGTAGATTGAATTTTGTTCGCATAAAATTGGATATTATCAGTTCTGGTTGAGGACGGGGGATTCCCAAGGAAAACAAAAAACAATATTTTTATACTACCTAGGTTTGAATTAGTATTATTGAAGTTGCTAAAAGATTCTGATGTCATACACCAATTTGCTACTTAGCAGAATTATATCGAGTCAATACCTTGTTCTTAGCATTTGCCATTTTGGATGGAGTCGTCTCATTTCTCATGTGTTGTACAAGGTTAATTTATGACCATAGGGAAGATTTCTCTATAACCCTGACATTTATTGATGTAAACTTGGATAAACGATCAATTGAAGTTGCCTCACTTGCAGAAAATCTCCTAAATGCTCGGAAGGGAGCTGTTGTACGAGAAAGGAACCTCCATATAAATACACTTCCATTTAATTCTTAACGAAATCATGGGAGAGTTGGGTGAACGTTATTCTCTGTTGATGTTGCGCACCAACATCAGAAACTCTGTACTAATAGTATGATAAAGGACTAGTGTTTTGGGTAGCTAATTTTTTTTTGTTGAGGCTATTCGTTTGCTTGTTGTTATCAATGATCATAAAGATGAAAATTCTAAATGGATCAATTCAATTGAGTTTGCTCATTTGAGAATCACTGTTGTCTCGACCTTTTCGACCATTAAAAACCAATGTCTTGGGGAATTTAAAAATCAAAAGACAAATCTTTCAAATTTATGTAACAATGTAACTTTGATGGAGCGAAACAACATGATATTCTCTACTACAAAAACTAGTCCTGACGGGGTTAGTCACTTGATTACCATGGACATCAGAGTGCTTAGCTACTAAGATTACTGATGTTGATAAACCTCATACTAGAAGATTTATGGAAGGATGGGGCATTTACTGTATTTATAAGGAGGTGAGGGTGATATATTGTTCTTGTCTGTTTCCAGGCGAAGATGAAGTTATGGTGAATATCGATGGCTCTCGAAAAGATGATTCTGGAGGTAGTGGTGCTATCATTAGAAATCACTAAGGAGCTACAATTGCTGCAGCTTGCGGTGGATCCATTCCTGCCACAGTTTTTGCGCATGAATTACAAGGAGTGGAGGTAGGGTTAAAGTTAGCTAAGCTCAATAATTGCAGGAAACTGCATATATGCTCTGATTCTATGAATGTGTTTCGACTGCTATCTGGGCAGTGTTCTCCTATATGGAGTGTTTTACATATTTGAAGGCGTATTAGGCATCTTCAGGAAGAGTTTATGTAGGTTAGATATTCCCATGTTTATAGGGAGACTAACAGGGCTGCTGACTAGCTTGCTGGGAAGCACCCACATGAAAATTTTCTGATCATTGGTGTTGATAGTTTTGATAGTGAGATGAATAGGATTCTTGAGGAGGATAGGAGTGGGAAAGTTTACCATATGCAGTAGGTTTTCTTTGGTTTTGTTTTTATTTTAGCTTTCTTGTAAGGTTCTGGGTGTTTCCTTAAACCCTGCAGATTGTGTCAAAATAAAAAAAAATATATAAAAAAATCAAAAAACAAACCAAACGAGGAAGAAGAACTCTCAAGTTGGATATTCTTTCTTTACTTCGTGTTCGGCTTCACCGTTCAGCTTATTTTGGTGATTCAACATTAGTTGGGCGACAAAATCCAATAAATTCGTTCTAATTACACTAAAACGATGGACCAATCCGTGAGAATCACGCCCACGGATGTTCCCAGTTTCAGTGGTGAACATTCTGTAACATTTGTCCCAGAAAGTGAACATCGAATCAGGTACATTACGCATTACAACTTCTTGTGTGTGAAAAACAAAGGCTCTACAAATAGCTAAATCCTCTTGTTTTGAGAATCCAACACGAACTGCAGGAGGCATTTTTGAGAGTGAATTTAGAGTAGGAATTTTGAGTTGAAAGTAGAATGTGTGAATTTAGAGTTAAAAGTATGAGTATTTATAGAATTCAAAAACTGTAGCCGTTGGATCAGTAGGTTTTGCAGCCGTTCAGATGGAGCCGTTGGCGCCATCGAGAGAGACGCATTCGAGTCCGTGAAGTTGCTAGCGTCAGCGTACAAAACGCGTGCTCTGGTGGAAATCTCGGGCGTCACCTATGCTGTCGCCCGAGTTATTAGACATGGCGCGCGCCATTTCACCAGACGCGCGCCTATTAGAGTGTCTCAATCCGTTTTCTGCGTTTGTTCATCCCATAGGAACAACTCTTAAACCCTCCGGATTGTGTCAAAATCAAAAAAATATATATAAAAAAAATCAAAAGACAAACCAAACGAGGAAGAAGAACTCTCAAGTGGGATATTCTTTCTTTTCTATAAGCGGGTATACCAAGCGGTCCTCGTCCTCCCATTGTAAGGTTATTTTGGGCAATCTATAACATCATAAATGACCTAGAAGAATTTTTACCCCTTCTCCTCAGTCTCCCACTCAGCCGAGAAAAAACAAAAAAACAAATCAGTCTCACACTCAAGGAGAAGAAGAAGAGAAAAATGTTAAGCTTTTTGCACCCACTGTCACTCTCACTCACTGTAAGAAGAAGAAGAAGAGGAGGAAGAATGAAAATGTCAATCTTACCTGATGCCTACTCACACTCACTCGCTTTTACAGCAAGGAGAAGAAGAAGGAGAGTAAGAAGAAGCAAATTGTCAAGATTCCTACCGGAGGAAATCATGGAGAACATATTTACAAGGTTACCTGTTAAGTCGATTGCAAGATTCAGGTGCATCTCCAAATATTGGCTTCATCAATTTCAAAACCCTAATTTCATCAAAAATCATCTCAACCATGCTATTCGAATCAACAAATTCAACGTCTTGCTTCCCGACCTCTATTACGGTAATGTTCTATCGGTGACATCATCACCATCTTTAAGTCGTATTGATTATCCATACACGGGCTCAACAAGCGCGCCTCTAATTAAAGGTTCTTCACACGGTTTGGTTTGCATAGAAATGGTAACAGATCTGTGTCAAAAAGAAATGGTAACAGATTCGTTTCAAACAGAAACGATAACAGTAGATCATAAAATGTTTTACATTTGGAACCCGGCTACCCGAGAATATAAACTACTACCAGAACCTTTAGCCAACC
This sequence comes from Papaver bracteatum, assembly GCA_023529315.1. NCBI lineage: Eukaryota > Viridiplantae > Streptophyta > Magnoliopsida > Ranunculales > Papaveraceae > Papaver > Papaver bracteatum. The sequence goes on from JAJJWX010002324.1 coordinate 891,289, forward strand.
CAAAGAAAATTTATTTTGGTGAACATGGGTTTGGTTTTGATTGCAAGAATAATGATTATAAGTTATTAAGACTTGCGAGATTTTATAAAAAAAAGGTTATGGTTTGGGAAGCTAGAATTTACTCATTAGCTTCAAATTCATGGAAGAATCTTGGTTTGGTTCCTTATTGTTTTCCTTTTTCTGTAACTAAGGGGTTACTTCTTAATGGTGTTCTTCATTGGATTGCTACTGATCTTCATGCTGATCCTGAATCTGCTGTTATTGTTTGTTTTGATATTTCTGATGAGACATTCTATGATTTGCCATTACCGCCTTACGTCTTTGACCACGATTGTCTGCCATATTTGGGCGTATGGGAAGGGAAACTTTGCCTACTTCAGCAGAATCATACGGAGGAGGATCCGGATGAATCATGTAGGCATCAAAACGAGCACATTGATGTGTGGACAATGATGAATAACAAGTGGAGTAAGCATTCGAAGATTACTGCACTTGTGACGGAGATGGATTATATCAGACCAATTCAAACTTTACCGAATGGTGAGATCCTATTTGAAGGCATGTCAAGGGTGGAAGACGGCTTTCATTTGATATCATACGACCCTAAGCTCGAAAGAGCTAGAGCTCTAAACATACAACATGGTTTCCTTGAATCTCCAGACCCTGAAGTGGAGGTCTATATTGAGACCTTAGTAGCACTTAACTCTGGTACTTTTGTTAGAAAAATTGAAATGGAATGGAAAGGTTTGGAAGAAGTTCCAGGATGGTGCGGAGAGTTTGGGAAGAGGTCATCGATCACATAAGAAGAAGTTTTAATCTCTTTAGGTGTGTTCATGTTGCTCTGTTTTGGGGATGACATGTGCCTGTTTTGGCTCCTTTTTCTTTGTTTGTTTAGTTTGCTGCCAGTCGGCCGGTTTTGTTTAGTTTTGTTTGTTTGTTTAGCGCAGTCTTTTTAGACTCACTTCTTGTATCGCCTAGGTGTCTCCTCTTGTTTTCTTTTTCTCTTTTCAATAAAGTTTTAACCTTTTTCGTCTGGTACTTACGTTGATCAATGACAAAGAAGTAAAACAAAAAGGTGAAGAACAAATAATAATGACTGATGCGGATTTGGTAGAAAGGTATGGTGTCAATCTTTGTTATGTTTTTGCACTAAAGAAATGGAAGTGGAAATGGTTCATTGTGGGAAATGATTTGTTATATGTTGCAGTGGATTATCCAAGAACCTAATGACGGCATTTTGGGGAAATTCCAGACAAAGTAATTTCTACACACTTTGCTTTTTTAGTATTTGTTATCTTCTTATGCGACTGAATGTAGAAACCAAGCATCAGATATATACGTCTTCATCAACTTGAGTTAGGCCTGCTTTCTTTAAGTATTTTGTATTGGTGTTTCGAGCTTTCACATGCGAATAAATGTACAATCCAAGCATCATATATATTTTATTGTTGGAACTCGAGGACGGTCCTCTCTCATTAAGCAGCCTTTGTTGAAATTTTAAGCATTTTGAGATTAGATAGCTAGGGATGTTCCTGAATCTAAGTAGTAGACAATGTGTGGTGATATTACTCTTGTTGCTTCTTATTTTATGTTTACTGCTCATTTTGTGATTTATTTTTGTTAGACTTGATGGAGAATGCGATGCAAACTTTAGTGAACTTATTTCCTTAACAAGAAATAAAAAACAGAAACTGTAAAGTATACGTAGAGAATATCGTGGAAAATTGAGAACTTTCCCAGCGGTCATATGCTCCTAGCCTTCTAGTTCTTGGAAATCTATTTGATTGTTAGTTGTCAGATTATATTTGTTTAGTGTTTGCATTGGAGAGTTAGTGTGTGATTTTTGATGTTTTGCATGACCCAGAGCATGATACTCGTAGAATTGTTGAGTTCAAGGAGTTAGAGGCTTACTCCGTCAGTAGTTCTGTTTTTGGGGAGAGCCTAGTATCGTTCGACTCGTAAACTTATGTGGTTGGTCTTGGTGGCAACAAATATTTAAAGAACAGAAGACTATTATGTACTCGAAATATATGTGTCTACTCCCTGTACTTTTGCTAGGCCGGTTTCTTAGTGACATGTGGGCAAGTATGTACAGAGTACACTATCTAGAGCTTGGAAATATGAATATTCAATCTCTCTTTTTTGAGATGCACTCACCTATTACTTATACTGGCTCATAACATTTTGTTGATACATTTGCTCTTCTGGTTGTCTAGAAATATTCAATCTCTTTCTAGAGTCATCTTAGTTGTTGCCGACCCATGAATATAGCTATTGTTGATGCTATCGCATATGCTTGATTGTCGGAAACTCAGCTATTTTTCTAGGGATGTTTTTTTATCTTTTGGATTTGTTCAATTGGCTGATATCGTATCAACTATGCACTTGATGGCCGAAGCTTGAGATTGAGTCAGAAACAGTTCTGCTTAGTCATTTGCAAATAGAGTTGAGAATTATTCGTCGACGGCCACAAACTTCTATCAAATCAGGGGAGAAAATCTGAGTGTCATACTTTTTCATTGGCCTGAATGCAAATAGGGAATGAAAGCATGATTTTTTCTCTCTGTTGTACAGAGCCTGTGAATTGTTGAAGGTGTAATCTATGCTTTATCTATTAAGGTTACAGTCAGATGCATGTCAGGCTGCTTACTCTTGCTTTAAGTTTCAAATTGTTTCGCAGTTCGTTTTCGTTATAAGAAATGTTTGACTAATCTTTTTAGTTGTTTACCATTGGATTCGGCATTAGTTGACCCTAGGTGGGGATGGAGCGTGCTGGGTTAGTATTGCTCAATTTCTGGAGGGGCGAATTCAAGACAATTATCAGATCATTTACTATTAGGGATGTTTTTACGGTGCTGAATTAAGTTAGGGTAAGGCTGTTGGATCATAGAATTCCCTTTTGAGGAGCGAGTTGAGCCATTTCTATGTAGGCAGTGTATTCGTTTTATAGTTCGAGACTCGTCAGTATTTACAAACACACTAATCATATCAGCTCTTCTTGAGCTTGCTTCTTACTAAGTTTCAACCTTCAGCTTGTTCTATTGTCGGCATGCACAACTTCCAGATCCTATATTTTTATTTTTTTGTACTCTAGAAGAATTTAACTGAGATGTAGCTGGTGTGGGGTTGGAACGTAAGTACTACGTAGTATGACCCAAAAAGAACAAAAACATCTGGATGTCCTTGTGTCTATGAAAGTTTGGAGTACTGGTACAGTATGTCTCGATATTCAGTCATCAGTATGTGAAATTGAGTTATATAGTCCGTTGCAGATGTGTTTGTTGTCCATGATGTAATGGCAATATACTCAGGTAAGTTGTCTGGCTTGTATCTTACTTGCTGGAAAGTTAGCAGTAAATGTACAAGTAGGACTTTGCAGTCTGAGTTTAGCTACTTCAGATTCTACCCACTATATTGTATGACGCACTGTCATTTATTGCTCGTAGTAGTCGACCAACAAATATTTTGGTTACTTATAAGTGATCTCCTATATAAATCTATTAAGGTTAGAGTCAGATGTCAGACTGCTTGTTTTTGCTTTTTGATGTATTTAAAGTTTCAAATTGTTTCACAGTTCCTTTCCGTTATATGAAATGTTTGACTAATCTTTTTAGTTGTCTACTATTGGTTTCGGCATTAGTTGACCCTAGGTGGTGATGGAGCGGTGATGGGTTAGTATTGCTCAATTTCTGGAGGGGAGAATTGAAGACAATTATCAGATCATTCTACCGGGGATGTTTATATGGTGCTGTATTAACTATTAAGTTAAGGCAAGGCTGTTAGATCGTAGAATTCCCTTTTGAGAAGTGAGTTGAGCCATTTCTATGTAGGCAGTGTATTCGTGGTATAGTTCACTATTTAGAGCAAGGGCTATGGGGGTTGAGACTCTCTTTCAAAATGAAAGAATTGATCAAATTAGGTCATCCTATGGATAGAGTGAAACACTATTTCACCCAATACTCTATCACACTCTCGTAGATGCTACATTATAATGTGTCTGATATTAGCTTGTGATAATTACGAGGAATAAGGTCGACTTGAGGTGCACTTACTCTTCAGACCGAGTGTTATATTGTTTTTCAGAATTCATAATGTTCTTCTTTTGAAATTGAATGTGTTAAAGTCAACCCCGACCTTAATGTTGACGAATTCATAGCAGCACTAAAAAGCATATAACAAGCCAAATTTGTTTTTTTTTTTTTGCTACAAAAAGCCAAATTTGTTTTTGTACTCCATATTTAAGGTTCTGCACAATTTTCTATTTCAGCTGTATGCACATTGTTGATACACGTAAAATAATATCCCTTAGCGGGACTAGAGTGCCCTAAAGGGGAGGTAAATCCAACATAAAGGGGAGGTAAATCCAACATAGATGGGGACTGAGGGAGAAGTCCAATAAAAAAAAAGTATCCATGAGATGAAAGGATAGGAAAGGGATTAATAAAAAAGTAGGAGGTTATATTAAAGAAGAAATAACATTAGTAGTAATTAAGGAAGTTTAGGACACGTGGCATGATGTCATAAAAAGAAGAGCTTTTAGGAAAGTCTATAAAAGGAGGTACATAGTACAATAAAAATCAAACTTTCTCTCTTACCATTCCTAGAAAGTGTTTTCATTAGGTGTGACTAGGAAGGGTAGAACCAAAATCATATTCACCCCTCAACATTTGGCGACCACATCCGGAGGCTCGTGCCTAGCTCACTATGACACACCCAGGAGGTACGAACTCAGATGCAGTGAAGAAAGATCAACCAACCACCCCCCAGCCTGGATGAAGTGATAATAGAGGGAAATGAGGATAGTGAAGAAGAAATACTAGTTCAAGATATGGTCATGCAACCAACGATGAATGAACCCTAAAATAAAGAGGCAAGCGTGACACAAGAGAAAAACACACAAGCAGCCCAGGCGTCAAAATGCCCATCCGTAGCCCTACAGAAGGAGCTGGAGGAACGCGTACGAAGAAAGAAAGAATTATAGGATTGGATAGAGCAAGCGGTGATAGCGGGCCAAAGCGCCTCTGAGGGAGCGACCAAGGGAGAATGCTACAAAAATAGCAAGTCAACGACCATGTCACAAGAAGAAATGGCGAAGTACCTAGAACAAATCTACCACGTGGTACAAAGTAAGACAATCATTGTCTTGTAAGGAGCCCCTACCCGGCAAGTATCCGCGAGTACCAATATCCCGCAGACTATACATCCCCAAAGTTAAAGACATATGACCGATAGGGAAATGCACGGGAACATATCAGCTGATTATTTACAACAATAAATGACAAGGTATCCGACGAGACGACATTCACATGATAAGTTGGAGGCAGGAAGCGTGGACTCATGGCAGATTCTATGCATAAAATCTCGAAAATGCTAAACGTCCCTCACTCCCTTCCCCCACCTATGTGTCAAAGTATCTTTTGGTTAAATCCAATAATAATGGGACTCCCTGCTAATCTCAATTCAGAAATCAAGGGCTAAGAACGATGACACGTAATGGGGGAAGGGAATGGGGGAAGTGTAGACACTGTTATTATTTTCCTTAGTAATTGCCGAGCAAATATTTTTTGTTACAATTGATCTCCTTTTTTGGTCTATTAGCCCTTGGATTTGAATTCCTGGGTCTAATGGACATGTATAATATGACCACAGTTCAAATAGCCAAAAACCAAAAATATACTTTTCTAATATCCTAAATCGTGTATTCTTCCCAAAAACTGTACAAAGTGTATCTGCAACTTCCCAATATGTCTTTTTACTAATCGATGAACATGAATCACATGATATTTAGTTCTTCTTCGAACTCTCCCAATCGTCATCTCCGAAGCTCCGACCTCCTTCTGCTTCAAATTAATAATTTCAGAATGAATGAATGTATGTATGATTGAATCTGCTCGGTTCAGATCTGTTGTTATCGGTTCCGATTTTGAATTTCTTCGATTGTGATTTTGGATTTGAGTAGAGGGAAGATGGGTTATAGAAAGAACTTCAGAAGGAAACAAAGAGAATGAATACGAGTTCCTTATGGTTTGAGCAAGAAGATGTTACTGCTATTGTCATTGATAAACGGTTAATTGGGTGGACATATGGCACTGAAAAATCATTCTTGATGTTCGAATTAAGAGTGAACGGAATGGATGAAATTAATGGTTTTGGAGTTTTCACGTGTCTATGAATATTGGGTTATGTTTGTAATTCGAATTTACAGGAAATTGAAAAGCTTTAGAAGATTACTTAATGTACAGTACAACACCAGGTTGTGCTTACAAGATGTTCGGCAGAATGCCTGAACCACAGGGAACAAATGAATGGGTGTGTTGATGGAGTTAAAAGTGAGTTATAAAAGGTTTGAATGGTTTACTCATTGGGAAGAAGATTGCGTTGAACATAAAACAACCTAGAAAGCCTAAGTTATATCGTTTTTTTGTTGCGAAAACATGGAGGACTAGCACTGCCAGTGACAAGAATACAACAACATTCCCACGAAGCTAAGTAGAATGGCCTGAATTGCAAAATATCTGGTGCTGCTGTTTAATGGAAGCATCGACAGGTACTTTCCCTCTTTTTTTTTTTGAATTTTTGTTGTTGATCAGTTAGGATTAAGATGCTTTACGTGATAAAAATTGGCAGTTGTGTTTGTGATGTGGAATTACGTTTTGTTTTTTGATAGTTCGATAAAATGTTGGATTGATTGGTAAGCTGGAACAAAAAATTTCAAGTAATCAAAAGGCAGAACCACAACAACCAAGTGTTAGTGGAGTCCCACTTCCACTATTACCAGCTATAAACTTGAAGCAAGGCATGAAGCTGGTAACCATGGGGTTGTATTTTCTTCCTAGATCTATAAGGAATTTCTGGTGGAAGTTTTTTTTATGCAATCAGGAAAAAATAAAGAATTGTGTACTTTTTCTTGGTGATTATCAAGATAAATCTAGATTTATCCACGAAATACACAGGATGCACATGAGTTCATAATGTATATTCTGATAGGATAAAGATTTTTGTCCTGGTTGCACCCGAGTGCATAATGCATATATATTTTTTAATATTTTGTTGTTCTTTTTATTTTTCTTCTTTAATACTTTGTTAATACTTTGTTTTGGTTGATGTTTTAATGGAATGTGATGATAATGATAGGGGGCTTATTGCTCGAAATGATGAGCTAGTGATTTTGGTCGTGTATAATATATTGCAAGTGATTTTTAGGATAAACTTATATTTATCCACGAAATACATAAGATGCACCTGAGTGCATAATGCATATTCATAGAAGAAATAGGTTTTAGACCAGGTTGCACCTAGGTGCATCATGCATATTTTTTTGATTCTTGTAGAAAAAATGTTTTGTCCAGGTTGCACTTGGGTGCATAATTCATATTGTTATAAAAATAAATTTTGGTCAGGTTGCACCTGTGTGCATAATGATATTTTTATATGAATTAAATTTTGGCCAAGTTGCATCTGGGTGCATAATGCATATTTTTATTTGAAATAAATTTTGGTCAGGTTGCACCTGGGTGCATAATATATTCTCGGCCTGGCTTAATATATATATATATATATATTTTCGATTTTCATATCAACAATGGATCTTGTTTCGTAGAGACTTTCGAGCCCTTTCCGAAAATATAAATTTCATTATAATCCGACTTATATTCCGGAAGTTATAACTTTTCTCGCGATTAATTTTAATTGTAGAGAGAGAAAATAAATAGGAGAGAGAAAGGGATAAAAAAAGAATAAAGTTTAAACCAAAGGGTATATATGGCTAATATTTCCCATGTCTTTTTTCACCCAGACCTATATTTTACAAGTCCATTGCTCCCACACTTTATGGCATATGGTCATATGACCCATTTTCCTATATAAATCTGAACTGGTCTTAACAGTCCAATTTTCTACAATGGAGCTTTTTATTGTTTGGATGTGAATGGAATTTTAGGAGTTTTTACATTAGAGAATGACGACATAAAGTGTGAAATTCTGTCCATGGTGCCCCACCTAATTGTGATTTTATCCTTAGTAGTCAGGAACATCAAAGGCCATCCCGTATCTCCATGAGATACGCGGTTTTGCGTTCCCAAGTGAGATCCGTGTTAGGAGCGCGCTCCTGGCATGCGAAAAACGCGTTCCCAACATTCAGAACCGTGTGATTTCAACTTCCGACCAATTCCAACTGAATCCTAATTCCCACCACTAGTTCCGACATGAAACTTAATTCTCACCTGTTTCCAACATTTAACTTCTTGTAATCAGCCGTGAAACTTAATTCCCATGCCTAATTCCAACATGAAACTTAACTCTCACATATTTCCAACTTTAGACCTAGAACTAAAGAGACGTGATAAATCTTTATAAGGCCTTCAATTTCATACCTTCATCAGCAAACCAAATCGTCAAATCCTGTCTCTTCTTTATCCTTTCTTCAGCAGCAAACCAAATCGTCAAATCCTGTCTCCATCTTCAAACTCAGTAATAAATTTAGAAGAAGATGATGGTGACCAAGCTGAAGAATTAACCACGACTCCTCTTTGGAAGTACGTTCAAAAGATTGATAAGAAAGATGGAGATAAAGGAGGAGGTGGTGGTGGGAAGAAGTTCATATGCAATTTCGGGTGCAAAGTGGAACCCTATATGGGATCTTATACAAGGGTGCGTCAACACTTGATCGGTGTTTTACCGGGCACCAAGCCTCAAGGTATAAACCCGGGTTCTAAAGTTTCAAAAGAGACGAGAGAGATTTAAAAAAAAAAAAGAACTTGATGCAAGAACCATGTTCGGTGATAGTGCTAAAGTAAAAAAAAATTTGCGTAACCAAATGCTAGTACGCGAATAGTTTATGTACTTGTCTTAAGTAATATTTTCTAAATAGTTTATGTACTTGTCTTATTTATTGATTACAAAATTGGAAAATTGGTAATATAACTATTATTTCTGAAAAAAATGTAATCCACGCTCCCAACTCGCTTCTCGTATCTCATTTTTTGAAAATTTGATGATCCCCGCTTCCGTCCTCGCTCCCACTCCCGACCTCGTTCCCATTCCTGGCTACTAAGATTTTATCTATAAGAGTTACTTGGTAGAGATCGAAGGAAAGCTTTTATATGTACTGTTAGGGCATTATGGAAAATGGGTTCGGATATTTAGATTGGACATGTCTGAAAATGTTTGGGTTGAAGTTGAACATTTAGGACATCATACTCTGTTTATCAGCATTACATTTTGTATAGCAACAATTGCTCCGACTAGTCGTATGGAGAACAAAATCTACTTTCCCAGGTTGCTGAATAAACCAATTCTATTTTACTCCCTGAATTCAGGAAATATCACTCTCTTGGCTGTGAAAATTATCGTGCAGATTATTGTAATTCCAAAGACAACTTAAGGTGCAGCTGGATAGAACCTAATTGGTCAGAGATCACCCAGCCAAATGTTAACTGGTCCTAGCATTTTGGATCTTCATTTACTTTAGAAAAATGTTTCCTCCAACCACCAGCTTTTAACTTTCACATTTACTGTAGTTATAGTTCTCTCTAGTCTTGTGATTTCATAGGGTAGTCATGAGTGTTTACAAATCCATTTAGTGGTGTCAGGTGTGAGTGTTAAAGTCTGATCAAGTTTCTTTCGGGAGCGTCTACAGCTGGGACACATGGGATGGTCCAAATCTTGGACATGAGGTGGCACAATATTAATGGTTGAGAGGGTAATGATTCTAGCATCGAGATTTGTAGTGGGGTGAAGAGGGGAATGATTAACTATCTGGAAAATAACAGTTGTCCTAGTTCTAGAGTTTTAGGTTTCTTAATTCATAAATCAAATGTGGCTAGAGTGTAGTGTCAGATAACTCGTCTTTCTTTTTTTATTGAATTGAATTCTCATTGGATACTTTCCATGTCTCCGACGAAATATGTAGATGCTACATTATAATATGTGTCTGATATTAGCTTGTGATAATTACGAGGATCAAGGTCGACTTGAGATGCACTTACTCTTCAGACCGAGTTGTTATACTGTGTTTCAGAATTCATAATGTTCTTCTTTTGAAATTGAATGTGTTAAAGTCAACCCCGACCTTAATGTTGACGAATTCATAGCAGCACTCAAAAGCATATAACAAGACAAATTTGTTTTTGTACTCCATATTTAAGGTTCTGCACAATTTTCTATTTCAGCTGTATGCACATTGTTGATACATGAAAAATAATATCCCTTAGCGGGACTAGAGTGCCCTAAAGGGGAGGTAAATCCAACATAGATGGGGACTGAGGGAGAAGTCCAATAAAAAAAAAGTATCCATGAGATGAAAGGGATAGGAAAGGGATTAATAAAAAAGGAGGAGGTTATATTAAAGAAGAAATAACATTAGTAGTAATTAAGGAAGTTTAGGACACGTGGCATGATGTCATAAAAAGAAGAGCTTTTAGGAAAGTCTATAAAAGGAGGTACATAGTACAATAAAAATCAAACTTTCTCTCTTACCATTCCTAGAAAGTGTTTTCATTAGGTGTGACTAGGAAGGGTAGAACCAAAATCATATTCACCCCTCAACATTTGGCGACCACATCCGGAGGCTCGTGCCTAGCTCACTATGACACACCCAGGAGGTACGAACTCAGATGCAGTGAAGAAAGATCAACCAACCACCCACCCAGCCTGGATGAAGTGATAATAGAAGGAAATGAGGATAGTGAAGAAGAAATACTAGTTCAAGATATGGTCATGCAACCAACGATGAATGAACCCTACAATAAAGAGGCAAGCGTGACACAAGATAAAAACACACAAGCAGCCCAGGCGTCAAAATGCCCATCCTTAGCCCTACAGAAGGAGCTGGAGGAACGCGTACGAAGAAAGAAGGAATTATAGGATTGGATAGAGCAAGCGGTGATAGCAGGCCAAATCGCCTCTGAGGGAGCGACCAAGGGAAAATGCTACAAAAATATCAAGTCAACGACCATGTCACAAGAAGAAATGGCGAAGTACCTAGAAAAAATCTACCACGTGGTACAAAGTAAGACAATCATTGTCTTGTAAGGAGCCCCTACCCAGCAAGTATCCGCGAGTACCAATATCCCGCAGACTATACATCCCCAAAGTTCAAGACATATGACCGATAGGGAAATGCACGGGAACATATCAGCTAATTCTTTACAACAATAAATGACAAGGTATCCGACGAGACGACATTCACATGATAGTTTGGAGGCAGGAAGCGTGGACTCATGGCAGGCAGGAAGCGTGGACTCATGTCAGATTCTATGCATAAAATCTCGAAAATGCTAAACGTCCCCCACTCCCTTCCCCCACCTATGTGTCAAAGTATCTTTTGGTTAAATCCAATAATAATGGGACTCCCTGCTAATCTCAATTCAGAAATCAAGGGCTAAGAACGATGACACGTAATGGGGGAAGGGAATGGGGGAAGTGTAGACACTGTTATTATTTTCCTTAGTAATTGCCGAGCCAATATTTTTTGTTACAATTGATCTCCTTTTTTGGTCTATTAGCCCTTGGATTTGAATTCCTGGGTCTAATGGACATGTAAAATATGACCACAGTTCAAATAGCCAAAAACCAAAAATATACTTTTCTAATATCCTAAATCGTGTATTCTTTCCAAAAACTGTACAAAGTGTATCTGCAACTTCCCAATATGTCTTTTTACTAATCGATGAACATGAATCACATGATATTTAGTTCTTCTTCGAACTCTCCCAATCGTCATCTCCGAAGCTTCGACCTCCTTCTACTTCAAATTAATAATTTCAGAATGAATGTATGTATGATTGAATCTGCTCGGTTCAGATCTTTTGTTATCGGTTCCGATTTTGAATTTCTTCGATTGTGATTTTGGATTTGAGTAGAGGGAAGATGGGTTACAGAAAGAACTTCAGAAGGAAACAAAGAGAATGAATACGAGTTCCTTATGGTTTGAGCAAGAAGATGTTACTGCTATTGTCATTGATAAACGGTTAATTGGGTGGACATATGGCACTGAAAAATCATTCTTGATGTTCGAATTAAGAGTGAACGGAATGGATGAAATTAATGGTTTTGGAGTTTTCACGTGTCTATGAATATTGGGTTATGTTTGTAATTCGAATTTACAGGAAATTGAAAAGCTTTAGAAGATTACTTAATGTACAGTACAACACCAGGTTGTGCTTACAAGATGTTCGGCAGAATGCCTGAACCACAGGGAACAAATGAATGGGTGTGTTGATGGAGTTAAAAGTGAGTTATAAAAGGTTTGAATGGTTTACTCATTGGGAAGAAGATTGCGTTGAACATAAAACAACCTAGAAAGCCTAAGTTATATCGTTTTTTTGTTGCGAAAACATGGAGGACTAGCACTGCCAGTGACAAGAATACAACAACATTCCCACGAAGCTAAGTAGAATGGCCTGAATTGCAAAATATCTGGTGCTGCTGTTTAATGGAAGCATCGACAGGTACTTTCCCTCTTTTTTTTTTGAATTTTTGTTGTTGATCAGTTAGGATTAAGATGCTTTACGTGATAAAAATTGGCAGTTGTGTTTGTGATGTGGAATTACAGTTTTGTTTTTTGATAGTTCGATAAAATGTTGGATTGATTGGTAACTGGAACAAAAAATTTCAAGTAATCAAAAGGCAGGAACCACAACAACCAAGTGTTAGTGGAGTCCCACTTCCACTATTACCAGCTATAAACTTGAAGCAAGGCATGAAGCTGGTAACCATGGGGTTGTATTTTCTTCCTAGATCTATAAGGAATTTCTGGTGGAAGTTTTTTTTATGCAATCAGGAAAAAATAAAGAATTGTGTACTTTTTCTTGGTGATTATCAAGATAAATCTAGATTTATCCACGAAATACACAGGATGCACATGAGTTCATAATGTATATTCTGATAGGATAAAGATTTTTGTCCTGGTTGCACCCGAGTGCATAATGCATATATATTTTTTAATATTTTGTTGTTCTTTTTATTTTTCTTCTTTAATACTTTGTTTTGGTTGATGTTTTAATGGAATGTGATGATAATGATAGTGGTCTTATTGCTCGAAATGATGAGCTAGTGATTTTGGTCGTGTATAATATATTGCAAGTGATTTTTAGGATAAACTTATATTTATCCACGAAATACATAAGATGCACCTGAGTGCATAATGCATATTCATAGAAGAAATAGGTTTTAGACCAGGTTGCACCTAGGTGCATCATGCATATTTTTTTGATTCTTGTAGAAAAAATGTTTTGTCCAGGTTGCATTTGGGTGCATAATGCATATTGTTATAAAAAATAAATTTTGGTCAGGTTGCACCTGTGTGCATAATGATATTTTTATATGAATTAAATTTTGGCCAAGTTGCATCTGGGTGCATAATGCATATTTTTATTTGAAATAAATTTTGGTCAGGTTGCACCTGGGTGCATAATATATTCTCGGCCTGGCTTAATATATATATATATATTTTATTTTTTCGATTTTCATATCAACAATGGATCTTGTTTGTAGAGAATTTCGAGCCCTTTCCGAAAATATAAATTTCATTATAATCCGACTTATATTCCGGAAGTTATAACTTTTCTCGCGATTAATTTTAATTGTAGAGAGAGAAAATAAATAGGAGAGAGAAATGGATAAAAAAAAGAATAAAGTTTAAACCAAAGGGTATATATGGCTAATATTTCCCATGTCTTTTTTCACCCAGACCTATATTTTACAAGTCCATTGCTCCCACACTTTATGGCATATGGTCATATGACCCATTTTCCTATATAAATCTGAACTGGTCTTAACAGTCCAATTTTCTACAATGGAGCTTTTTATTGTTTGGATGTGAATGGAATTTTAGGAGTTTTTACATTAGAGAATGACGACATAAAGTGTGAAATTATGTCCATGGTGCCCCACCTAATTGTGATTTTATCCTTAGTAGTCAGGAACATCAAAGGCCATCCCGTATCTCCATGAGATACGCGGTTTTGCGTTCCCAAGTGAGATCCGTGTTAGGAGCGCGCTCCTGGCATGCGAAAAACGCGTTCCCAACATTCAGAACCGTGTGATTTCAACTTCCGACCAATTCCAACTGAATCCTAATTCCCACCACTAGTTCCGACATGAAACTTAATTCTCACCTGTTTCCAACATTTAACTTCTTGTAATCAGCCGTGAAACTTAATTCCCATGCCTAATTCCAACATGAAACTTAACTCTCACATATTTCCAACTTTAGACCTAGAACTAAAGAGACGTGATAAATCTTTATAAGGCCTTCAATTTCATACCTTCATCAGCAAACCAAATCGTCAAATCCTGTCTCTTCTTTATCCTTTCTTCAGCAGCAAACCAAATCGTCAAATCCTGTCTCCATCTTCAAACTCAGTAATAAATTTAGAAGAAGATGATGGTGACCAAGATGAAGAATTAACCACGACTCCTCTTTGGAAGTACGTTCAAAAGATTGATAAGAAAGATGGAGATAAAGGAGGAGGTGGTGGTGGGAAGAAGTTCATATGCAATTTCGGGTGCAAAGTGGAACCCTATATGGGATCTTATACAAGGGTGCGTCAACACTTGATCGGTGTTTTACCGGGCACCAAGCCTCAAGGTATAAACCCGGGTTCTAAAGTTTCAAAAGAGACGAGAGAGATTTAAAAAAAAAAAGAACTTGATGCAAGAACCATGTTCGGTGATAGTGCTAAAGTAAAAAAAAATTTGCGTAACCAAATGCTAGTACGCGAATAGTTTATGTACTTGTCTTAAGTAATATTTTCTAAATAGTTTATGTACTTGTCTTATTTATTGATTACAAAATTGGAAAATTGGTAATATAACTATTATTTCTGAAAAAAATGTAATCCACGCTCCCAACTCGCTTCTCGTATCTCATTTTTTGAAAATTTGATGATCCCCGCTTCCGTCCTCGCTCCCACTCCCGACCTCGTTCCCATTCCTGGCTACTAAGATTTTATCTATAAGAGTTACTTGGTAGAGATCGAAGGAAAGCTTTTATATGTACTGTTAGGGCATTATGGAAAATGGGTTCGGATATTTAGATTGGACATGTCTGAAAATGTTTGGGTTGAAGTTGAACATTTAGGACATCATACTCTGTTTATCAGCATTACATTTTGTATAGCAACAGTTGCTCCGACTAGTCGTATGGAGAACAAAATCTACTTTCCCAGGTTGCTGAATAAACCAATTATATTTTACTCCATGAATTCAGGAAATATCACTCTCTTGGCTGTGAAAATTATCGTGCAGATTATTGTAATTCCAAAGACAACTTAAGGTGCAGATGGATAGAACCTAATTGGTCAGAGATCACCCAGCCAAATGTTATCTGGTCCTAGCATTTTGGATCTTCATTTACTTTAGAAAAATGTTTCCTCCAACCACCAGCTTTTAACTTTCACATTTACTGTAGTTATAGTTCTCTCTAGTCTTGTGATTTCATAGGGTAGTCATGAGTGTTTACAAATCCATTCAGTGGTGTCAGGTGTGAGTGTTAAAGTCTGATCAAGTTTCTTTCGGGAGCGTCTACAGCTGGGACACAGGGGATGGTCCAAATCTTGGACATGAGGTGGCACAATCTTAATGGTTGAGAGGGTAATGATTCTAGCATCGAGATTAGTAGTGGGGTGAAGAGGGGAATGATTAAATATCTGGAAAATAACAGTTGTCCTAGTTCTAGAGTTTTCGGATTCTTAATTCATAAATCAAATGTGGCTAGAGTTTAGAGTCAGATAACTCGTCTTTCTATTTTTATTGAATTGAATTCTCATTGGATACTTTCCATGTCTCCGAATGAATATGTAGATGCTACATTATAATATGTGTCTGATATTAGCTTGTGATAATTACGAGGATCAAAGTCGACTTGAGGTGCACTTACTCTTCAGACCGAGTTGTTATATTGTGTTTCAGAATTCATAATGTTCTTCTTTTGAAATTGAATGTGTTAAAGTCAACCCCGACCTTAATGTTGACGAATTCATAGCAGCACTCAAAAGCATATAACAAGCCAAATTTGTTTTTGTACTCCATATTTAAGGTTCTGCACAATTTTCTATTTCAGCTGTATGCACATTGTTGATACATGAAAAATAATATCCCTTAGCGGGACTAGAGTTCCCTAAAGGGGAGGTAAATCCAACATAGATGGGGACTGAGGGAGAAGTCCAATAAAAAAAAAGTATCCATGAGATGAAAGGGATAGGAAAGGGATTAATAAAAAAGGAGGAGGTTATATTAAAGAAGAAATAACATTAGTAGTAATTAAGGAAGTTTAGGACACGTGGCATGATGTCATAAAAAGAAGAGCTTTTAGGAAAGTCTATAAAAGGAGGTACATAGTACAATAAAAATCAAACTTTCTCTCTTACCATTCCTAGAAAGTGTTTTCATTAGGTGTGACTAGGAAGGGTAGAACCAAAATCATATTCACCCCTCAACATTTGGCGACCACATCCGGAGGCTCGTGCCTAGCTCACTATGACACACCCAGGAGGTACGAACTCATATGAAGTGAAGAAAGATCAACCAACCACCCCCCCAGCCTGGATGAAGTGATAATAGAGGGAAATGAGGATAGTGAAGAAGAAATACTAGTTCAAGATATGGTCATGCAACCAACGATGAATGAACCCTAGAATAAAGAGTCAAGCATGACATAATAGAAAAAAACACAAGCAGCCGAGGCGTCAAAATGCCCATCCTTAGCCCTACAGAAGGAGCTGGAGGAACGCGTACGAAGAAAGAAGGAATTATAGGATTGGATAGAGCAAGCGGTGATAGCGGGCCAAAGCGCCTCTGAGGGAGAGACCAAGGGAGAATGCTACAAAAATAGCAAGTCAACGACCATGTCACAAGAAGAAATGGCGAAGTACCTAGAAAAAATCTACCACGTGGTACAAAGTAAGACAATCATTGTCTTGTAAGGAGCCCCTACCCAGCAAGTATCCGCGAGTACCAATATCCCACAGACTATACATCCCCAAAGTTCAAGACATATGACCGATAGGGAAATGCACAGGAACATATCAGCTGATTCTTTACAACAATAAATGACAAGGTATCCGACGAGACGACATTCACATGATAAGTTGGAGGCAGGAAGCGTGGACTCATGGCAGGAAGGAAGCGTGGACTCATGGACGACCATGTCCACTCTCTTCCTCGGGAAATTATACTCGGATAAAAGGAAGATCATGTCGATAGACCTGAGGCGGAGTGGTCAGCAGACATGAGAGGAAGTAGGAAAGTACATCTTACGATTCTGACGCCTCACCATGGATTGCAATGAAGACATCAACGAAGGAGTGCTCGTCGAAATATGTATACGCGGAATGATACTCGCCTTCAAGGGGAGCCTGTTTAACTTCAGATTCCAGACTTTCGTCAATCTAGAAGAAGCAGCAGAAAGGATTGCCGACTGTGTGGAGAAAACACACACAGACCCTTCCTGGAACTACGCAATTCACACAGTATCCTAAGCACCACGTAACCTAAGGATCAACACTAACAAGGAGAGAAGGGACCAGTTCCGAACTCATGAGGGAGACCTAGGAGGTAAATGGACTAGACGAGACTCCAAGCCACCACCTCCTCTACCATGCAGCATAGAACAGGTAACCGATCTCCTGAATCAATGGGTTGCAAGAAAGGAAATCAAGCTACCTCCAGCAGTGGTGGATGTCAAAAAAAATGGATAAAAACGCTGCCAAGTACTTCCACTACCATCATAGGTTAGGTCACCCCACGGTGGAATGTTTCGCCATAAGGGGCATCTTCGAACGTAAGCGCATAGCTGGAGAACTCGAGGTCGCAAAGAAAATAATCGAATACGATCATCTCCCTCATCACTAAGTCACTAGTGGACAAAATGTACATGAAGAAAGCAATAAGGCACGACCATGCTCCATTACCCGTGGTAAAGATCAACCCATGAGAAGAGGAAAGTTACATTTCTTCCGCCCCTTGAAAATAACAACAATATATGATAAAGAGGAGTATTACAAAAAAAAAAAAAAAAAAAAAACTTATGAGTAGCACGATCTACAAAAGGCTACGGGAGTGCCAAAGGCGCCCGGTCGGCTAACAAATTTACAAAAGGCTACGGGAGTGTCAAAGGCCCGGTCGGCTGACAAATCTACAAAAAGATACGGGAGTTCCAAAGGCACCCGGTCGGATGACAAATTTACAAAACGCTATGGGAGTGCCAAAGGTACCCAGCCGGAAAATGAATATACAAGAGGCTACGTGAGTGCCAAAGGTACCCGGTCATGCAACGAATAAACCAAAGGAAACGGGAGTGCAAAAGGCGCCCGGTCGGCTAACGAATATACAAGAGGCTACGAGAGTTCCAAAGGTACCCAGTCGGCCAACAAATATACAAAAATCTACGGGAGTGCCAAAGGCACCCGGTCGGCTCACAAATCTACAAAAGGCTACGTGAGTGCCAAAGGCGCCCGGTCAGCTGACAAATTTACAAAAGGCTACGGGAGTGCCAAAGGTACCTGGTCGGCCAACGAATATATAAAAACTACGGAAGTGCCAAAGGTACCCGGTTGGCCAACGAATATACAAAAAGCTACGGGAATGCCAAAGGTGCCTGATCGACTGACATATCCACAAAAGGATACAAGAGTGCCAAAGGTGCCACAACCTCTGCAAAACAGGAGGGATTAGGTGTGCTTCATCCTCTCCATATCCCATCCCACCCAACCCCTTCAAAAAAATAGGAGGGGGTAGACGCGTTTCACCCTCGTCCTATCTCATCCCACCCAGCCTCTTCAAAAGAATAGAAGGGAGCAGGCGCGTTCATCCATGCCATATCCCATCCCACCCACCCAACCACTGCAAAAAGAGGAGGGAGTAGGAGCGTTCATCCTTACCCTACCCTATCCTACCCAATCTCTATAAAAATGAGGAGGGAGTAGGCGCGCTTCATCCTCGCCCTATCATATCCTACCTGACCTCTACAAAAACAAGGAGAGAGTAGGCGTGTTCATCCACGCCCTATCCCATCCCACCCAACCTCTACGAAAACGAGGAGGGAGTAGGCGTGTTCATCCTTGCCTTATCCCATCTTATCCAATCTCTACAAAAAAAAGGAGGGAGTAGGCGCGCTTCATCCTCGCCCCATCCGAAGCCACCCAACCTCTTCAAAAGAACTGGAGGGAGTAGGTGCGTTCATACACTCCTTATCCTATCCCACCCACCTAACCTCTAAAAAAAGAGGAGGGAGTAGGCGTGTTCATCCTCGCCCTATCCCATCTTACCCAATCTCTACAAAAAGAGGAGGGAGTAGGCGTGCTTCATCCTCGCCCTATCCCATCCCACCCAACCTCTTAAAAAGAATGGGAGGTTTTAGAGCATTGCTCGGTTGAACCCACCAAGCGTTGGTATGTCAAGTTTGGTTATCATATTTTAGTGAATCAAAACTCATTTAAGAGTCGCTTGATTTAAATGTACTAGAGTCAACTTCGTATAGGTTAGCTTGAAGGTATTAGGATGATACATTACAAGTATTGCGAAGACTTGAAGAAGTGAAGAAGTTCGGAGCTACAACGACAACATCATCCTTCCACTTGAGGTTAGTGATATTTGACTTGAACTGTTTCATTCCCTAACGTATCTTTCAAGTATTAGGAAATCCCACACTACACCCCTCATAAGAATTCATACAATCAAGTCATTTTTAGATCAACAACCAAAATTTTTATTGATTAATCTCACAAGTTTTACAAGATGGAAAGGAAATAAAGCTAAGGAATTAACAACCGCTCTAGAATTTCTCTTTCCTAATGACTTGATAAACACTCGAAAAAGATCTCTCTCTTCTTATGCCTATTCGGCTTCTTTTTATAGGGTAATTACATAGTGGATGATAGCTAAGCTATCCTTTAATTTCATATCTAACTTGCGATTTTCTCGCAAGAGTTCTAATGTTAATCTTCGCAAACACTCTAAACTTCGCAGAATCATCACGCTTTTCTCATGTTTCTTCCATCGTCATATGTTACGTCATTCTTCAAATCATCATGCGATACTCGCAATGTGTTGTTGATCAAACTTCACAAATGTGTCCTTCTTGTGATATTCTGATCCTACATCTTGCCTCTTCTCATGTCTTCTCTGTGAAGGGGAGAATGTCATGAGAAACCGTTCTTCAAAATGCCGCAACTGTTCATCTTTTCATATTCTTCTGTACTGACATGATTTTGTATTCTGCGTGAATTTTGTTACACGTATTTCTTTTTCCATCCATCTCTTGACACATCTTTTTCAACCGCTGTCTTTTAACCGTTCACGTCCACTCTTCGCATTAAATGCACTTACTTTCTCGAGAATTTCTACTCTCTATATATATCCTCCTTATTCTTCTTTTCTCTTCTTTTTACTTTCTTCTCAACTTCTTTGCAATCTTACAGTTCTTTCGTAAATTACGCTTCTGCTACTGTAAATTTTCGTGATTCTTTTTCTTTTGATTCTTACTACCTTTCTTCATTTCCATACTAAAAATGCCTCCAGCCGGTCGCAAAAATGAGATTGCCTATGAAGAAGTGCGAAAGAAACTTCAAATCAGAGGTTTTACTTTATCCTCCATTCCTGGTCAAAACCCTAAATATGAGTTTTCTGCTAATTTATTTTCTGATCATCCCTGCAATCATGAAAAGATCATAGTCACGCTTGGTCAGCTTCTCGTTGGCCTTCCCATTCCCCTTTATGATCCTAAACTTCCCATATTTTATGAAACACTTTCCCATGCAAAATTTTCGCGAGCTGTTTATCAATTGAGCAGGGATTTCATTCGTCTAATGCTCGAGTTCGCCACTCGTGGTGCTATTAAGGGATCTCTTTATCCCTCAAAAGTTAAAAATCCTAAATTCGCTGAAGTTGGAATTGTTCTAGCGAAGTATACCGTAGAGAATTTCTTTGCGAATTATGTGATAATTCCCATGAGGAGAGATAGTACTTGCTGGGGCGTTCGTTTAAAGAAGAAGGATGGTGTTGTTGATTACAAGATACTTATGCAGGATATTGATTGGCATCCTGGAAACAATATAACTCCACGTCATTCTAATGATGATAAGTGGTGTATCTTCCCCTTAATCCTAGAGGGTCCGTACATCTCCGGATCTCATGTTTTACCTGTGAATCTCGCAGCGTATCAACCTTGGGTATTCATCTGGCCGAAAAGAAATACAGATGTATATTTCCAACTTCATTTGATCTGTTATTCTTTTCATTCTCATATATAATTTTGTTGACTCTTCTAATGTTTTCATGTATTTGCGAAATTATCAGATTGAAAGGTTGAAAGCAAGCTATAGCAAGACTAGGAAAGTCAATACTTTATCGGCTCTTCGATCACTCACATATGAAGTAAGAAATATTCTTTTATGATTCTTCACAATATATTGTTGCCTCTATTTCTTATCTTTATCTGTGTGTGTAGGTTATCGCCGAAGTGGAAGAGCCTGTCAAACTTGTGAAAACCAAGAATAAAGGTAAAGGCAAAGGCAAAGGTGCTATTTGCAAAGAAAAGTCTGTTGTCCCTCCTTCAAAGAAACGAAAAGTACAATCTCCCTCACCTTCATTTCTTCAACCTAGCGAAAATTATAGTGATCATAACGATGATAATAATGATGATGATGAAGATATTGATGCTTTTTTTGTCTCAAAAGATTCTCCGCCTGAATCTTCTATGGCGCAACTGTCTAACATTTTTTCTAATTCTTGGCAAGGAATTGGTGATACTTCTCTTACCAATGCCTGCAAGTCCATAGATGTTGTTTGTGATGCCCCCCTCTTAGAGAGTAATGAATCTCTTCGCGGGGTTTCAAGATCCATATCTCCGAGTTTCTTATATTCGCTGAATAGTCTGGTAAATTTTCATACTTATATCTTTCTTCCTTTTATTTTTGCCTCGAGTTCACAATTTATTCTGAAAATTCGATGTATTATTTCGCAGGCTGGTAAAGCTTCATATGTTGTTACCGCGTATTTGGAGAAAAGGCGTGCGGCGTTTGAAATGAAGTATCTTGAACTTCGCAAGAAGAATGAGAAATTGGAGGCTAAAACTGCTGGTCTTCGCAAGAAGAACGACCAATTGGAATCTGAGACTGCTGATTTTCGCGAAAAGAACAACCAGCTGGAATCTAAGGCTATTGTTCAAAAGAATAAAATCTCTGGTCTTCAAGATGCCAATAAGCAACTCTATGGTATAAAACTTTTTCTTCATTTTCTTCATTTCGTTTTCTCATTATCCTTTCTTATATGGTTCACCATTTTGCAGACGTTTATGGTCTTTCGGATGAGACTATCCTTCTTTATATATTTCCCAATCTTATGGATGATGATACTCTTCTTGAACACCTAAATACTTCTCTAAATAGCTTTTCAAATAATAAGATTGAATCTCTTCCCATAAATGAACTCAGATCCAAACTTCGCTTCTTAGAAGTTGATTATAGATCCGTCTTGACTATGGATAATAAGTTTAAACGTTTCTTTCATAATTCCAAAGAAGAAATCAATAATTTAAGGACCAAGAACAATGACCTCATAGATGAAAAAGATCGTATTTCTCTCCAAGGTGCTCAAACCTTAGCGAAATTCCAAGAGACTCTTCTTGAGGTACAAATTGAAAGAGATGACCTCAAACATAGAAATGATGTGATCTGCGAAAGAGAGAATCAAACTCGCTACCGTCTTCTCATAAATGATGATGATGAATTTGCTTGGGCTGCGAAAGTTCTAGATAATGACAGAAATATATTAGGAGTAAATGTTAGTCTTCAAGATGAGCAAACAACCTTGATTAGAGATATGATCTCTAACAGAGAAGGTTGTTATGTTCTTCCTTACTTAGTTGTTTGCTTTTTCATAAACCACTATCAGGTTGTTGACTCGTTGTTATATGTTTGAAGAATCTCAAGATAGATATCGCAAGAGAATTGATGAGCTTGAGAATGAGAAAGCGAAGCTCGCAAAAGATTTATCTTCTCGCAATGAGAAATGTTCAAGATTGAAGACTCAAATGATGATCACTATTGCGAATTTCGGGAATGACGCAATTTCTTTCCGTAATGATACCATCAAGGAGATCTGCGATGACAACAAGATTCCTCACTCCAAATATCCTTGCCTCTTAGACAAAGTTCCAGAGAATGTTCCTAATTTGGTCATCTCTGATAGTGAAGCTGAAGAAGAAGAAGAATCTGAAGAAGAAGAGTCTAATAAAGAGTCTAATGAAGATAAGGAAAAAATCTCTGGTGAAGAATCTGATGGAAACAATGAAGGATCAAGCAAAAAATAAATTTTGCATCCTTGTTCAATTTTTTGTAAAATTTGTACATTCATTCTTTGATCTTCTGTTCTTGTAATCTATCACTGCGAATTTCTCCAATCTTCAATATAAGTTCTATTTCTTTTGTTTCATCCTGCATGTGTTAGAAAAAAATTTCTCCCTTGAAATATGATTGATCAGAATACAATTAATTTTTTACTTTATGCGTAAATCTATCATGTGGAAACAAATAACATTTAACTCATTCTATACATTCCCATACTTGCCTCTGCTATTTGTATTCAAATGAGAGATTGATCAAGCTACCTTTGTTTAGGAAAATAATTTGCAACAATCTCGCATTTACCTTTGCAGAATCTCGTAATTATCTTTGCATAATCTCGCAATTATAAATTGTAATGTTGCGTTCTTTCTTGTATTCTGATGTGGTCTTATTTTGCCTTCCTAAGTAAAGGTCTTATTTTGCCATCTTTTATCATTGCGACAAGATCGCAGGATGTCTCTGCACTTTCATGTTGAAACCCATTGATCTTTCCTTAACTTTTTGTTCTTTTGTAATTTTTGCGGCGACAATATGACAGGCCTAAATTTTCTTGAGAATTAAAAGCCCCATCACATTGTCGTCTTGCGACGGAATCGCAGGACGTCTTTACACTTGCATGCAATGACCCATTGATCTCGTCTTATTTTCTCTTTTGTATTTTTTTCTCTTCAGGAATGTTGCACAAATATGACAAGTCTAAATATTCTTGCGAAAATATAGCCTCATGACATTTGCGTCTTTAGACACTTATCAGCTCCCTAATGGAGGGTGCCACCCTTATCTTCCACCTGGTTGCCCTTTCAAGGAGATGTACTTCTTCCATACAAGACTACCTCCCCCCATCCAGTCTTAACAACAACCAGTTGTTTTCACAGCCTCTTATCCCTTTTGGATATATGGCTTATGGTTACGAGACTGCACCCTAAGTGGGGTTTTCTTCAGGCCGAGTGCATCATATCCAAGAATGGCCAGGGTAGTTTCATACGCCCCGGGCACTCTTGGATCAACCGTGTACCTAGGCGCCTTGGTCATATTCTGCACCCATTAGAAGAGACCCTCAGTCGTCCAACCTAAATCATAAGTTTAGGTTGAAAATCCAAGGTACCTCTCTTGGATGGGCTTTCATTGACCCCAAATCTCCATGACTCAGGTTCCAGCAGCGGTGTAACCTTATCCCTGAGTCATGTAATAAATACCCCATTTTAAGACGTACTTTAGGTTTTACATTTTCCTCTGGCAAAATATTATCCGCTAACTAGGGTGTGCGTCATAAAGGTTCGTCCCATTCTAAGGATTATTCTTTTGTATCTCAGTTCTGTTGTAATTTCTGAATCTCATTTTTATCTTTAAGTAAAATATATTTTTGAATTTTTTTTGCAACAAATCAATCATACATCTCTTTTATTTTTACTCAATATCTCTTTCATTTCACAGTTAATTTTTTTTCCCTTTACTTCTCTCAACTTCTGCGAAATTGTTTGTTACTTTCTCACCTTCTGCGAAATTTTCGCCACTTGTTGTTTTCAGTAAGTACTCACCTCGCAATATCCCTTCTTCTCTTTGCTCTATTGCGTCAACCATCAATTCCTCACTCCTTTGTCTTTGTTTAATGTTATATTTCCAATTCTCCTTCTTGGCAGCTCTTTCCTCGCAGGACTCTATATCAATATCATAACATTTATTTCCCTCTACTCAATCTCGTTTTATGACTCCAATACCACTGGAATGAGGAAACTTGATGCACTGGTGGAAAGTTGATGCCATACCTAGAATCCCATATAGCCAAGGTCGGCCAATCAAGGCATTGGAGATTCAATATCGACAACACAGAATAGAATTTTAGAAGATATTCCCTTTAGTGGAATTCACATAGTGATTTCTCCTCTAGGTTTATTGGTAGTACCATTAAACCCATAGATTTTATAGGTTGAAGGTATTAGATCCTCATCTCTGCCTCCCATTGTCTTGTAAGTATGATATAAAATGATATCCACAGAACTCCCAGTATCAATTAAAACTCTATTGATTTCCCATGAATCTCCGGCCTCATCATTCTCATCTTCTTCTCCATCTTCTCTTTGTTTTGGGTTTATCTCTAGTATTACCACTAATGGATTGTCATGCATCTCGCCAGACTCAGGTACTTCTTGTGCAGTGAAAGAAATAGTCTGCTTTTGCCACTTTTCCAGTGGCGAAGCTTTCACAATATTCATTATTTATTTTGCATCAGCATCTCTCGCGAAAACTCTGCTTAGGACATTGTCATGGAAATCTTCAATTGTTTTGTGCGAGTGTACAATAGAGTTACAAAACAGATTCTTTGCCTTTGCTCCAACTTCTATGACAAATGTTTCTCCTCCTTTTGTTGCATTTACTCTGCGAGTTTCTGGTGGTGGTGGTAAGAATTGAGATTGAGGGTATCCTATTAGAAACTGATTTAATTTTCCTTGATCTGTCATTATGAGAATGATCCTCTTTATATTCCGGCAGTCATTTGTGGAGTGTCCATGAAAATGATGATAAGAGCAAAATTCTTGACTTTGGTGACTTGGAAGTAGTTCTTTTCCCATGTTCAAGGGTACTGGTATGCTCTCCATCAGAATTATTGCTTCCAAAATTGAAAGAGATGACCTCAAACATAGAAATGCCGTGCTCTGTGAAAGAGAGAATCAAACACGCTCCCGTCTTCTCATAAATGATGATGATGAATTTGCTTGGGCTGCTAAAGTTCTAAATAATTCCATAAAGAGCTTAGGAGTAAATGTTAGTCTTCAAGCTGAGCAAACAACCTTGATTAGAGATATGATCTCTAACAGAGAAGGTTGTTAACTGTTCTTCCTTATTTAGCTTTTTGCTTTTTCATAAACCACTATCAGGTTGTTGACTCGTTGTTATATGTTTGCAGAATCTGAAGAGAGATATTGCAAGAGAATTGATGAGCTTGAGAATGGCAAAGCGAAGCTTGCAAAAGATTTATCTTCTCGCAATGAGAAATGTTCAAGATTGAAGACTCAAATGAAGATCACTATTGCGAATTTTGGGAATGACGTAGTTTCTTTCCGTAATGATACCATCAAGGAGATCTGCGATGACAACAAGATTCCTCACTTCAAATATCCATGTCTCTTAGACAAAGTTCCAGAGAATGTTCCTAATTTGGTCATCTCTGATAGTGAAGCTGAAGAAGAAGAAGAAGAAGAAGAAGAGTCTAATGAAGAGTCTGATGAAGATAAGGAAAAAAGCTCTGGTGAAGAATCTGATGGAGACAATGAAGGATCAAGCAAAAAATAAATTTTGCTTCCTTGATCAATTTTTTGTAAAATTTGTACATTCGTTCTTTGATCTTCTATTCTTGTAATCTATCACTGCGATTTTCTCCAATCTTCAATATAAGTTCTATTTCTTTTGTTTCATCTTGCATGTGTTAGAAAAAAAAATTCTCCCTTGAAATATGATTGATCAGAATACAATTAATTTTTTACTTTATGCGTAAATCTATCATGTGGAAACAAATAACATTTAACTAATTCTATGCATTCCCATACTTGCCTCTACTATTTGTATTCAAATGAGAGATTGATCAAGCTACCTTTGTTTAGGAAAATAATTTGCAACAATCTCGCAATTACCTTTGCAGAATCTCGCAATTATCTTTGCATAATCTCACAATTATAAATTGTAATGTTGCGTTATTTCTTGTATTCTGATGTGGTCTTATTTTGCCTTCCTAAGTAAAGCTCTTATTTTGCCATCTTTTATCATTGCGACAAGATCGCAGGACGTCTCTGCACTTTCATGTTGAAACCCATTGATCTTGCCTTAACTTTTTGTTCTTTTGTAATTTTTGCTGCGACAATATGACATGCCTAAATTTTCTTGAGAATTAAAAGCCCCATGACATTGCCGTCTTGCGATGGAATCGCAGGACGTCTTTAAACTTGCATGCAATGACCCATTGATCTCGTCTTATCTTCTCTTTTGTATTTTTTCCTCTTCAGGAATGTTGCACAAATATGAAAAGTCTAAATATTTTTGCGAAAATATAGCCTCATGACATTTGCGTCTTTAGACACTTATCAGCTCCCTAATGGAGGGTGCCGCCCTTATCTTCCCCCTGGTTGCCCTTTCAAGGAGACGTACTTCTGCCATACAAGACTAGCTCCTCCCATCCAGTCTTAACAACAACCAGTTGTTTTCGCAGCCTATTATCCCTTTTGGATATATGGCTTATGGTTACGAGACTGCACCCTAAGTGGGGTTTTCTTCAGGCCGAGTGCATCATAGCCAAGAATGGCCAGGGTAGTTTCATACGCCCCGGGCACTCTTCGATCAACCGTGTACCTCGGTGCCTTGGTCATATTCTGCACCCCTTAGAAGAGACCCTCAGCCGTCCAACCTAAATCATAAGTTTAGGTTGAAAATCCAAGGTACCTCTCCTGGATACACTTTCATTGACCCCAAATCTCCATGAATCAGGTTCTAGCAGCGGTGTAACCTTATCCCTGAGTCATGTAATAGAACCCCCTTCTATGACATACTTTAGGTCTTACATTTGCCTCTTGCAAAGTTTTATCCGCGAACTAGGGTGTACGTCATAAAGGTTCGTCCCATTCTAAGGATTATTCTTTTGTATCTCAGTTCTGCTGTAATTTCTGAATCTCAATTTTATCATTAAGTAAAATATATTTTTGAAATTTTTTTGTAACAAATTAACCTTACATCTCTTTTCTTTTTACTCAATATCTCTTTCATTTCACAGTTAATTTTTTTTTACCTTTACTGCTCTCAGCTTCTGCGAAATTGTTTGCTACTTTCTCACCTTCTGCGAAATTTTCGCCACTTGTTGTTTTCAGCAAGTACTCACCTCGCAATATCCCTTCTTCTCTTTGCTCTATTGCGTCAACCATAAATACCTTACTCCTTTGTCTTTGTTTAATGTTATATTTCCAATTCTCCTTCTTGGAAGCTCTTTCCTCGCATGACTCTATATCAATATCATAACATTTCTTTCCCTCTACTCAATCTCCTTTTATGACTCCAATACCACTGGAATGAGGAAACTTGATGCACTGGTGGAAAGTTGATGCCACGCCTAGAATCCCATATAGCCAAGGTCGGCCAATCAAGGAATTGGAGATTCAATATCGACAACACAGAATAGAATTTTAGAAGATATTCCCTTTAGTGGAATTCGCATAGTGATTTCTCCTCTAGGTTTATTGGCAGTACCATTAAACCCGTAGATTTTATAGGTTGAAGGTATTAGATCCTCATCTCTGCCTCCCATTGTCTTGTAAGTATGATATAAAATGATATCCACAGAACTCCAAGTATCAATTAAAACTCTATTGATTTCCCATGAATCTCCGGCCTCATCATTCTCATCTTCTTCTCCATCTTCTCTTTGTTTTGGGTTTATCTCTAGTCTTACCACTAATGGATTGTCATGCATCTCGCCAGGATCAGGTACTTCTTGTGCAGTGAAAGAAATAGTCTGCTTTTGCCACTCTTCCAGTGGCGAAGCTTTCGCAATATTCATTATTTATTTTCCATCAGCATCTCTCGCGAAAACTCTGCTTAGGACATTGTCATGGAAATCTTCAATTGTTTTGTACGAGTGTACAATAGAGTTACAAAATAGATTCTTTGCCTTTGCTCCAACTTCTATGACAAATGTTTCTCCTCCTTTTGTTGCATTTACTCTGCGAGTTTCTGGTGGTGGTAGTAAGAGTTGAGATTGAGGGTATCCTATTAGAAACTGATTTAATTTTCCTTGATCTATCATTATGAGAATGATCCTCTTTATATTCCGGCAGTCATTTGTGGAGTGTCCATGAAAATGATGATAAGAGCAAAATTCTTGACTTCGGTAACTTGGAAGTAGTTCTTTTCCCATGTTCAAGGGTACTGGTATGCTCTCCATCAGAATTATTGCTTCCCAAATTGAAAGAGATGACCTCAAACATAGATATGCCGTGCTCTGTGAAAGAGAGAATCAAACACGCTCCCATCTTCTCATAAATGATGATGATGAATTTGCTTGGGCTGCTAAAGTTCTAAATAATGCCATAAATATCTTAGGAGTAAATGTTAGTCTTCAAACTGAGCAAACAACCTTGATTAGAGATATGATCTCTAATAGAGAAGGTTGTTAACTGTTCTTCCTTATTTAGCTTTTTGCTTTTTCATAAACCACTATCAGGTTGTTGACTCGTTGTTATATGTTTGCAGAATCTGAAGAGAGATATTGCAAGAGAATTGATGAGCTTGAGAATGACAAAGCGAAGCTCGCAAAAGATTTATCTTCTCGCAATGAGAAATGTTCAAGATTGAAGACTCAAATGAAGATCACTATTACGAATTTTGGGAATGACGTAGTTTCTTTCCATAATGATACCATCAAGGAGATCTGCGATGACAACAAGATTCCTCACTCCAAATATCCATGTCTCTTAGACAAAGTTCCAGAGAATGTTCCTAATTTGGTCATCTCTGATAGTGAAGCTGAAGAAGAAGAAGAGTCTAATGAAGAGTCTGATGAAGATAAGGAAAAAAGTTTTGGTGAAGAATCTGATAGAGACAATGAAGGATCAAGCAAAAAATAAATTTTGCTTCCTTGTTCAATTTTTTGTAAAATTTGTACATTCGTTCTTTGATCTTCTGTTCTTGTAATCTATCACTGCGAATTTCTCCAATCTTTAATATAAGTTCTATTTCTTTTGTTTCATCTTGCATGTGTTAGAAAAAAAAATTTCTCCCTTGAAATATGATTGATCAGAATACAATTAATTTTTTACTTTATGCGTAAATCTATCATGTCGAAACAAATAACATTTAACTCATTCTATGCATTCCCATACTTGCCTCTGCTATTTGTATTCAATGAGAGATTGATCAAGCTACCTTTGTTTAGGAAAATAATTTGCAACAATCTCGCAATTACCTTTGCAGAATCTCGCAATTATCTTTGCATAATATCGCAATTATAAATTGTAATGTTGCGTTCTTTCTTGTATTCTGATGTGGTCTTATTTTGCCTTCCTAAGTAAAGGTCTTATTTTGCCATCTTTTATCATTGCGACAAGATCGTAGGACGTCTCTGCACTTTCATGTTGAAACCCATTGATCTTGACTTAACTTTTTGTTCTTTTGTAATTTTTGCTGCGACAATATGACATGCCTAAATTTTCTTGAGAATTAAAAGCCCCATGACATTGCCGTCTTGCGATGGAATCGCAGGACGTCTTTACACTTGCATGCAATGACCCATTGATCTCGTCTTATCTTCTCTTTTGTATTTTTTTCTCTTCAGGAATGTTGCACAAATATGACAAGTCTAAATATTCTTGCGAAAATATAGCCTCATGACATTTGCGTCTTTAGACACTTATCAGCTCCCTAATGGAGGGTGCCGCCCTTATCTTCCCCCTGGTTGACCTTTCAAGGAGACGTACTTCTTCCATACAAGAATAGCTCCTCCCATCCAGTCTTAACAACAACCAGTTGTTTTCGCAACCTCTTATCCCTTTTTGATATATGTCTTATGATTACGAGACTGCACCCTAAGTGGGGTTTTCTTCAGGCCGAGTGCATCATAGCCTAGAATGGCCAGGGTAGTTTTATACTCCCCGGGCACTCTTGGATCAACCGTGTACCTCGGCGCCTTGGTCATATTCTGCACCCATTAGAAGAGACCCTCAGTCGTCCAACCTAAATCATAAGTTTAGGTTGAAAATCCAAGGTACCTCTCCTGGATGCACTTTCATTGACCCCAAATCTCCATGAATCAGGTTCCAGCAGCGGTGTAACCTTATCCCTGAGTCATGTAATAGATGCCCCCTTCTATGAAGTACTTTAGGTCTTACATTTGCATCTTGCAAAGTTTTATCCGCGAACTAGGGTATACGTCATAAAGGTTCGTCCCATTCTAAGGATTATTCTTTTGTATCTCAGTTCTGCTGTAATTTCTGAATCTCAATTTTATCATTAAGTAAAATATATTTTTGATTTTTTTTTGTAACAAATCAATCTTACATCTCTTTTGTTTTTACTCAATATCTCTTTCATTTCACATTTAATTCTTATTTACCTTTACTGCTCTCAGCTTCTACGAAATTGTTTGCTACTTTCTCACCTTCTGCGAAATTTTCGCCACTTGTTGTTTTCAGCAAGTACTCACCTCGCAATATCCCTTCTTCTCTTTTCTCTATTGCGTCAACCATCAATCCCTCACTCCTTTATCTTTGTTTAATGTTATATTTCCAATTCTCCTTCTTGGCAGCTCTTTCCTCGCGGGACTCTATATCAATATCATAACATTTCTTTCCCTCTACTCAATCTCCTTTTATGACTCCAATACCACTGGAATGAGGAAACTTGATGCACTGGTGGAAAGTTTATGCCACGCCTAGAATCCCATATAGCCAAGGTCGGCCAATCAAGGCATTGGAGATTCAATATCGATAACACATAATAGAATTTTAGAAGATATTCCCTTTAGTAGAATTCGCATAGTGATTTCTCCTTTAGGTTTATTGGAAGTACCATTAAACCCATAGATTTTATAGGTTGAAGGTATTAGATCCTCATCTCTGCCTCCCATTGTCTTGTAAGTATGATAGAAAATGATATCCACAGAACTCCCAGTATCAATTAAAACTCTATTGATTGCCCATGAATCTTCGGCCTCATCATTCTCATCTTCTTCTCTATCTTCTCTTTGTTTTCGGTTTATCTCTAGTCTTACCACTAATGGATTATCATGCATCTCTCCAGGCTCAGGTACTTCTTGTGCAGTGAAAGAAATAGTCTGCTTTTGCCACTCTTCCAGTGGCGAAGCTTTCACAATATTCATTATTTCTTTTCCATCAACATCTCTCGCGAAAACTCTGCTTAGGACATTGTCATGGAAATCTTCAATTATTTTGTACGAGTGTACAATAGAGTTACAAAACAGATTCTTTGCCTTTGCTCCAACTTCTATGACAAATGTTTCTCCTCCTTTTGTTGCATTTACTCTGCGAGTTTTTGGTGGTGGTGGTAAGAGTTGAGATTGAGGGTGTCCTATTAGAAACTGATTTAATTTTCCTTGATATATCATTCTGAGAATGATCCTCTTTATATTCCGGCAGTCATTTATGGAATGTCCATGAAAATGATGATAAGAGCAAAATTCTTGACTTCGGTGACTTGGAAGTGGTTCTTTTCCCATGTTCCAGGGTACTTGTATGCTCTCCATCAGAATTATTGCTTCCCAAAATTTTTCCACACTAGTGTTTAAAGGTGGCATCTTGATGTCTTCCTATATCATTTTTTGACTTTCTGATCCTTTATGATAAATTTGTCTTTGTCCTCCATAATTTTCCTGCGGCTGATCAAGTCTTTGGATTTTGTTGTTTCCACCTCGTCTATAGAAGTTTATTTCTCTCTCAAATTCTTCTTGGTCTCGACTTCCCATGGCTACGATTTTATGCTGACTATTCTCCACACTCTTTTCTTGTTGGGCCTGCGAAGTGCTCGCCACTTTGTTTATCAATTTTGGTCGCAAACTCGCATTCGCTGCTGCTGAGCTTGTATTCGCAACTTGATACGATTCCATTTTATTCTGTTTTTCTTCAAGGGCAATATAATCCTCCTGCAGCTCCCGCAACTCAGTCATTGTGATTGTATTCTTGACTCTAAAAATTTGAATGTATAGCAGGTTGGTTGCGAACATTGCGTTTATGAATGATAAAATAAGATATCTCTCATCCACTCGACCTGCCTTCTCGCTACATATTTTTTCCATCTTATGGTTAGATGCTTCAAACTTTCTCCAATTCTCTACTTTAATCCAAATACATCTTCAATCCCTGGTCGCGAAGAGCTGTTACTTATATATGCCCCTAAGAACGTTGTTTGCAAGTGGTTGAAAGATGTTATCGTGTTTTTGGGCAAACCCTCGTACTATTTCAGTGCCTCCCCTGTTAAAGTAGATGCGAAATACTTGCATAATACATCATCATGATTTTCCCATTGTAGCATACACCTTACATACGCCTTGATGTGTTGAATTGCACATGTTGTTCCGTAAAAAATGCTAGTTAATGCAGGCAGATTGCACTTTGGGGGTATTCCTCATAATTGTACTTCCTGTGTGAATGGAGTTTTCGCAGCTTCTTCAATAGCCTCATCTAATTTCCTTCTGCCTCATTCTCTTCTGTTATTTAGCATTCCTCTCATCTCTGCCAATTCTATTAAGATTTGCTCATTTACACCTGGATTTTGGTTCATTGGTCTTTTAAGTTCTGCTTCCCTCCTTATGCGTGCATGCCTGTCTTGCCTTGCGATATTCTGTGTTCCGTCATCATCTTCATGTTGTCTTGTTTTGTGATTCTCTCCTTCACCTCTCTCTTGAATTCACACATTATTATGCCTTTCGTTTTATCCTCTGTGATTCTGTACATTCCTCATCTCTTCTCTTCGCAGCTCTTCAACTCTTCTTTGTATTCTATCATACTCTTCATTGATATTACCATTGTTGCGGTTTTGTTCGCGTCTTCTTTCTCGATTGTCATGATTATTTTGGCATATTGCCTCTTGAATCTCTTGTTCTTCCATTTCTGCTCTCAGTCTTTCCCTTTCGCAAGCTAAGCGCATTTGTTCAGCATAATGCCTTTCGATTTCCTCTTCAATTTGTTGATTCCTGCGATTTTATCTCCCGTGTAATATTCTCCTTCCTTCCTCTTAATTTTCTTCACCATTTTGATTGTTTTGTTCTTGACGCTGCCTGTTTTGGTGAATTTCACCATGTGGAATGTAACGATCTTCAATCATTTCTCTACTTTCGCGACGTTCTTCATCTGGATTTTGTACCTCCTGCTGAATATTTACATCAACATTTTCTCCAGGCGAATTTCGTCTTACTTCCCCTCTAATTGATCTTGAACTTGATCTTGTAGTGCTTCTTGACCTTCTATTCTGTAGTCTCATATTTTCCATCCTCAACTCATGATTCTGCCTTGTCAAATTCGCACGCTCTTTCCCTTCAATTCTTTTTTCCTCGTGTATTCTTTGTCTCAATGCCTTTAATGCTCCAATCTCTATATTTCCATGAATTATTCCTCCAACTGCTCCCTGATCTCCCTCTACTCGTCTATCGTTTCTTGATTTTGGTTCTTCCTCCACTTCTCCACTGAATCTGTCCTCCAAGTGTGTACACTCACTCTATCATAATCTATAGCTCGATTCTGCGCTGGTATACGCTGAATTGGTTGTTGAATTTGATTTTCTTCATCATTTCTTTTATTCATCCTTGACGGTTCTCCGGTTTCATTTCTTCTTTCTCCAGCAAGTCTCTTACTCCTTCTGACAGTTATTGGTTGTCTTGAAGCATTTCTTCTTCTAGCCATCTCTTCAACCTCAATGAATTGTTAAAAATTATATTAAAATTTTCACCAACTACTCCAAATTCTTTCAAATCACAATACTAATTTTCACACTAAAAACAAGGAAAAGTCCATGTTTCTAGCGCTTATATGTAGTAGAAGGAAATCCCACACTACACCCCTCACAAGAATTCATACAATCAAGTCATTTTTAGATCAACAACCACAAATTTTATTGATTAATCTCACAAGTTTTACAAGATGGAAAGGAAATAAAGCTAAGGAATTAACAACCGCTATAGACTTTCTCTCTCCTAATGACTTGTTCAACACTCGAAAAAGATCTCTCTTCTTACGCATATTCAGCTTCTTTTTATAGGGTAATTACATAGTGGATGACAGCTAAGCTATCCTTTAATTTCAGATCTGACTTGCGATTTTCTCGCAAGAGTTCTAATGTTAATCTTCGCAAACACTCTAAACTTCGCAGAATCATCACGCTTTTCTCATGTTTCTGCCATCGTCATACGTTACGTCATTCTTCAAATCATCATGCGACACTCGCAATGTGTTGTTGATCAAACTTCGCAAATGTGTCCTTGCGATATTCTAATCCTACAATTGGATCAAGAACAATAAACTTAGAATTAACCACAAAACAAACAAATAAACAAATTCAATCCGCCAAATAGAAACATCCAACAACAAAAAAACATCCAGAAATAATAACACAACAAATTATCCAAAGAAAAGACAGACAACACAATGTTTGACGAAAATAGAATAAAATACATCAAGCCGATTGGAACGCGGTCCATTCTTGTCGCTTTTTATCGAGTTCTACACGAACATCGTCTTCCGCAATTTCTGCTCATATCACCTTATCGCTTGCCACCCCCACATCAGCAAGAAGCTGATTTAACGCTGTCTTCCGAGTAGCATGTGACGCCCCAATTCATAAACCTTCTTAGCTAATAGGATTACCACCTAGTTGAAGAATCAAGACTAGATTACCAATTCTAAGAATCTTAGATACATAATGTGAACTAAAAACTAACTTGAACCCAACACTCTCAAATGATATTAATATATTAGTATGTTGTTTTACAATAAATAAGGAATACACATATACAAAAGATACATAAATGTAAAACCGTACAGTAACGCTTTAAACTACGAAAACGGATATCTTCACCTGCACCATTCTTTGGTAACTGAAACTGAAGTGGGAACGAGTGAGCACATCATCCCAAAATGATGCTCAATGAAAACATATAACTCTCAAGTAATCACTAACCTGCTTCACGGTTCTAAAAGAATATAAATTGAAATAAACAAGAAGAAACTAATCATTCATCTATTAAAGCATCATGAAGCAAGTGTCACTCTAACCTCGCCAAACTCATTGGAGAAGACGACATGAGAGCAACCCTAATCAACAATAATAACATCGTCAACACAGAGTGCCCATACAAACCATGATTCTGAATATTACTATCAAGATCAAAAAGTTAGACAAACAAGTATAATATGCACACGAATGATTTTCCCAAAATAAAATAGTATATATAATAGCGAAACGGGGAAGAAGCCGCCCTACTAGGTAATATTATAACGGGGAAGAAGCCGCCTTACTATATATTATTTATATACTATCGAAACGGGGTAGAAGCAGCACTACTAAGTAATATTGAAATGGGGAAGAAGCCGCCCTACTTAACTTAGCAAAGAGCCGTGGGGAATCACAGACACTCCTTGCAGGGAAATCATACAACGCATATCACACTCACACTCAAGACACATACAAGCATTTACATAGATAGTAAAACACGCAAACATTCCAAAAGTAATAAAGACTCATCATGCTCGCAATAGAAGGAATGCTCAATGATTACAAGAAGGTTACAGAGTTCCCACCTGTTTTGAAGGCAACCCACGCCTACCTAAAGATCCACGGTTCACTGGTTCATCCTTTGAATCGATCGTTGTTAATAAGGACCAATTGTTAATCACACAAGAACTCTACGAGTTTAGCCAAAAGACTCACACAAGGCTCATAACATAATTTCATACAAGTTCCAGTTATAAGCTAAGTGAACTATCTAATGGTTCTAAGCCCATTTATGGTTCTACACTTCTTTCAATCTCTACCTTTAACATATCAAAGGTTACTAATATAATTGGGCAGTTTCTATAGTCCATTCGACAAATATAATTGGGCAGTTTCTATAGTCCATTAGACAGGTCTTGAAAAGATATACAGCTCTGTATAAGAAACCAAAGGCTAACTCGGACCATAAGGGTCTAATACATTAAAACATGAAAACCATACTTAAGCCCAAGTCCACTAAATAAGTCCATTACACAGGGTCAACTAACGGTCTCTAACAGTCAAAATAGTCAACTAATAGTAAGCGTCAGTCAACATATTCAAGGTCAGGTCAAGTCTTAAGTCAAATGTTTGATCATGGTCAACATGTTCATTGAGTCAAACAATAATCGGTCAAGGTCAACTCGGTCAAAATTGGGAAAATCGCTGAGTCAACTCGATCAATAAGACTGAATCAGGTCAAAGGGTTCACTCAGTCAGATAACTGAGTCAGCTAAGGTTAAACTAGCCATATATGATATATCTGACAAGGATGACTAATATGTCTAACTATAAGAACAGAAGTTCATACATACACTATACATTCCAACCCTCCAAAACAACTTCATAATCTAATTACAAATACAATTACAGCTTACCTACAATTGCAGTTGCAAGCTTTCACTACTAAGGCCACTGCTAACAGCATTACAATCAACTTCTGATCAACATCTTATAAGCACACTCAAGTTCAGTTCAACTATTAGATCCTTTAGTTACACTTGTATCTCATTTCAAAACAAACACCACCATTCATTCAATTTGTATCTCAGACAGTTCCATTACTCTATCTCAGACAGTTCCATTACTCTATCCACACTACAAAACATGTACCTTCACCTAAAACATCTTAATTACAATCACTTCATTACCACCAGCAACTCCAATAACTTCAGTTCAAGCACACTCAAATTCCATCAATCATTATTGTATCTCAAAGCAACCAGTTAATAAACAACAATCCTGAAATACCTACAACTTCAGTTAATCACTATCACCTTCCATAACTACCTGTAGTTCTAAATCTATTCGCTCCAATTCATCTCAATTCTGTAATGCTCAACAGTCTCTAACAACATCACAACTTCAAACTGAATACCTGCAACTTCGTAGCAAACCTCATTCCTTCATGTAGCAATTCATTATCACCAACACCATTCTTTGCAGCATCAACACCCTTTCTAAATGACACATCTTCTCAGTTTACTGTGATCTCAAACAACCAACCCAAGTTTCCTCTATCTAATTCTTCAAAAACAACAACCACTATCAACATCTTATTTATATTCATAACACATAAACTATGGCTACAGCTCAGTTACATAACCACCATATCCATTCTCAAGTCTTACTTCATTGATAATTTCATAAATCCAACAAAAAAACTTCATAACTTGCTAAGATTACAGAGAAGAACTATTACCTCAATTTAGTCTTGCTCAAGCAATTGAAAACGAACTCTGATTTAATTTAACCAAATTCCATAATCCATCATAGGACCAACAACACCTTCTAACTCAATCCAGAACTTCATATAAAGCAACCCATCCTTCAATTATTCTTAATCATCACCTAATCAAACTCCAATTGAATTCACCGAAACCCTAGCTATTTGATTCTTCAATTCATTTTTATAATATCTTCATGACACCAAATTAATAACCACCCCTTCTTTCAATATCTATCTGAAATCATAAACAACATCAATTCTACTCAAACTTTAATTTAATTCAGAAACCCTAATTTTAATTTCTCTACAGATCGCCATCTCTTATTCTTCTCATGCTCAAATCAACATCAACCTTCATCAACCACATAGAATTAACTAGTGATCCTATCAAAACACCTCACTCTCGCCTCTTAGAATAGCAACAGGAGTAAAGGAGGAAGAAACGAGAAGAAGAACGGGGAGGAGGAAAGAAGAAGAAGAAGAAAGAGAAAGAAGATAAGAGAATACATTTTCTCTTCGATCGGGTTGGGGATAAGGCCGACCAAACCTTACAAAGGCACCCAAACAAATGATACGGGCAGCCAAGTCAGCTAATTCGCAAAATTTCTATTTTTTCCTTCACACGATTCCAATGTTATCTTCTTCGTCTTGTGTCCGAATGACATGTTCGAGTAGCCCATCTCGCATAATTTTTCGAGATCTATCTAGTGATACTATCTTCGTATCTAGATCATTGTTATACTAATTTATATTAATTAAAATTTATATTAACTAATCGATTCATTAGCGGTTGATTCGTCTCTTGATCATCTCTTGACTGGTCAAATAGCGTTGACGAGCTTGAGGGTCCTTACATTCTCCCCAACTTATAAAATTTCCGTCCTCGAAAATCTAACGATCCTTCTAGTCTTCCAAACTCCGCAACTTATAAAGAAAACTATCTCTTGACTAAATGCAAGTATTGCTCATACTTAAAAATGACGGAAATTAACTCATTTCAAATGAGTTCAAAGCAATAAGAAGTGAAGCACAAACCTATATGTTTTTATACAACTAAAATCTATAATATGTAGCTCTAGGTTCGACAGATTAAATCTAATTTCAATTGATTACTGATTCTAAGTACATTAAACAAAATATTATATAATATATTTTGTATGTGATTCTGTAATCTATCATTCAAAATTATTATCCTCAACTATACATAATTAAATCACTTACAGATAAAGAAGTCTAAGCTTTTCACAATAATTTTCTATTTCAATAAATTGATGGCTCTACGTATATGCAAATGTACCAAATAAGTTCCTAGATGACTTTCAGAATCTATCAGATATACTAATTTCACTATTTTTGAAGTATTGGTTTGTTGTCTTGTTATTAATTTTTTTTGACAAACTATTCTTTAATCTACATTAGATTTGTAGAACATAAAGTACTTTGTTCACCATAATTTATTTATTTTACTTCATATAAAGTATACACAACCAACAAATAAATCAATCAACCAAATTAATCTTTTAGTTATTGATAGCTTTTAGTGATTAAGATTCATCCCACAACCCAACCAGTTCCAAACTAATCTAATTCACTAACTGGTACTAGTTATTATCTATTGTTTCCCATGTAAGATCTAATAGTGATCTCTGATACCAAATTGTGACGCCCCAATTCATAAACCTGCTTAGCTAATAGGATTACCACCTAGTTGAAGAATCAAGACTAGATTACTGATTCTAAGAATCTTAGATACATAATGTGAACTAAAAACTAACTTGAACCCAACACTCTCAAATGATATTAATATATTAGTATGTTGTTTTACAATAAATAAGGAATACACATATACAAAAGATACATAAATGTAACACCGTACGGTAACGCTTTAAACTATGAAAACGGATATCTTCACCTGCACCATTCTTTGGTAACTAAAACTGAAGTGGGAACGAGTGAGCACATCATCCAAAAATGGTGCTCAATGAAAACATATAACTCTCAAGTAATCACTAACATGCTTCACAGTTCTAAAAGAATATAAATTAAAATAAACAAGAAGAAACTAATCATTCATCTATTAAAGCATCATGAAGCAAGTGTCGCTCTAACCTCGCCAAACTCATTGGAGAAGACGACGCGAGAGCAACCCTAATCAACAATAATAACATCGTCAACACAGAGTGCCCATACAAACCATGATTCTGAATATTACTATCAAGATCAGAAAGTTAGACAAACAAGTATAATATGCACACGAATGATTTTCCCAAAATAAAATAGTATATATAATAGCGAAACGGGGAAGAAGCCGCCCTACTAGGTAATATTATAAAGGGGAAGAATCCGCCCTACTATATATTATTTATATACTATCGAAACGGGGAAGAAGATGCCCTACTAATATATTGAAACGGGGAAGAAGCCGCCCTACTAAGTAATATTAAAACGGGGAAAAAGGCGCCCTACTTAACTTAGCAAAGAGCCGTGGGGAATCACAGACACTCCTTGCGGGGAAATCATACAACGCATATCACACGCACACTCAAGACACATACAAGCATTTACATAGATAGTAAAACACGCAAACATGCCAAAAGTAATAAAGACTCATCATGCTCGCAATAAAAGGAATGCTCAATGATTACAAGAAGGTTACAGAGTTCCTACCTGTTTTGAAGGCAACCCACGCCTACCTCAAGATCCACGGTTCACTGGTTCATCCTTTGAATCGATCGTTGTTAATAAGGACCAACTGTTAATCACACAAGAACTCTAAGAGTTTAGCCAAAAGACTCACACAAGGCTCATAACATAATTTCATACAAGTTCCAGTTATAATCTAAGTGAACTATCTAATGGTTCTAAGCCCATTTATGGTTCTACACTTCTTTCAATCTCTACCTTTAACATATCAAAGGTTACTAATATAATTGGGAAGTTTCTATAGTCCATTCAACAGGTCTTGAAAAGATATATAGCTCTGTATAAGAAACCAAAGGCTAACTCAGACCATAAGGGTCTAATACATCAAAACATGAAAACCATACTTAAGCCCAAGTCCACTAAATAAGTCCATTACACAAGGTCAACTAATGGTCTCTAATAGTCAAAATAGTCAACTAACAGTAAGCGTCAATCAACATATTTAAGGTAAGGCAAGTCTTAAGTCAAATGTTTGATCATGGTCAACCTGTTCATTGAGTCAAACAATAATCGGTCAAGGTCAACTCGGACAAAATTGGGAAAATCGGTGAGTCAACTCGATTAATAAGACTGAATCAGGTCAAAGGGTTTACTTAGTAAGATAACTGAGTCAGCTAAGGTTAAACTAGCCAGATATCTGATAAGGATGACTAATATGTCTAACTATAAGAACAGAAGTTCATACATACATTATACATTCCAACCCTCCAAAATAACTTCATAATCTAATTAAAAATACAATTATAGCTTACCTACAATTCCAGTTGCAAGCTTTCACTACTAAGGCCACTACTAACAGCATTACAATCAACTTATGATCAACATCTTATAAGCACACTCAAGTTCAGTTCAACCATTATATCCTTTACTTACACTTGTATCTCATTTCAAAACAAACACCACTGTAGTTGTAAGAAATCTTACAACTACACCCTCAGTAGAATTCATAAATCTTTAAGAAGTTCTTGATGAAAAATAACAATTTACTGATTAATATTATCAACTGATTACAAAGAAGTATGTTAATGGAACTTAGAATAGTTACAACTTTCTTTGTTCTCTCTCTTAAGACTCCTCCTAACACTCACTAAAAGAACCTCCCAAATTTAACATTTGATCTACTATTTATAGTGAAATCTGTACAACTGTATATAGCTGGCGAAGTATCGCGACTTCTAATTGTAAATTTATTCTATATTCGCAATCTCTTCATATTTTTCCCGTGTTTCTTATATCATCGCATTTTCTTGCGACACTTTCCTCCTGTCTTTGTTACTACATTCGCAACCCAACCTATTACTATATTCGGTACCTACATCTTGCCTTTTCTCATATCATTTCTGCGAAGAAGTAATGATCGTGAGAATATAACCGTTACAGAATTTGAACACGTCTTTTATAACCGTCTTTTCCTAACTATTCCCTCATATATATTCCTTTTATTCCCTTCCTTATCTTTTCTACTTTCTCTTTTTACTTCTGCAACTTCATCTTCTTCTCTCATCACTTCTTCGATTATCGCCTTCTCTTCCTGTTAATCCCATCATGAGTTCTCCGGGGTAATTTTCTTTTATCTCTCGAATCTTTCACTTGTTTATCTCTTTTATTTATGTTTAATTCATTGTTTGATTTTGATTTCTTTCAGTAAAACTGCTCCTGAGGTGAAATCTTCAACTGGAGGCTCAAACCCTAACCCTCGAAGAAGAAAATCCGAGAATCAAAAGGTAGTTAAAATACTCTGTCTTCCTTCTGAAATAATATATTGTTGCCTCAGTTTTTAATCTACATTTTGATTTGTAGGTCAGTGAAGAATCCAACTCTACTAAGAGATCTCGTATTATCAAATCCAAGCCATCAATTTCAATAAGTGATTTCCTTCATGTGATTGATAAAGAATTTTTCTCTCCTCCTCGTGAAAGCACTTCTTTGCAAACTCCTGCCTCTACTCCATTACCCAGTTTTCATTCTCCCACCCCTGTCAATTTATCAACACTTCTTCAAGATCAACTTTCGCAAACTACCTTTTCAACCCCTTCTCGTGAAAAAACCATTTTAGCTCCTAATCCTTTGAGTGTCGTTGCTCCAAGCAATTTACAACTTGCTCTTATTCCATCGAATTCTTCTCCCCTTCCTCAAGAAGTTCGAGATGGAATTTATTCAACTTTCCAGATGTTATCTGATGTTTTAAGTAATACTGCGAGGTCTTCAAATGTTCGCTCGCAGTCTGAATTTTGTGAAATGCTCAACAACTTCATCAATCCTGATATTTCTATTTCACGTCAAGCCCCGGAAAAAGAAGTCGAATTGCTTCGCCAAACTCGAGAGTCTTTGAAAGCAGAGTGTGCGAATCTTCGTAAAGAGAATCATCAACTTCAAAATGATTCTCTAGATTGTGTAATCCTTCGTAAGAGGAATGATGCATTAAAAGGTATTGCTACTATCTTTATATTTTCTCCTTTTGTTTGTTTTTATTTCTCGCATGCTTGAAACACCCATTAAAACCCATTCCCCTTTATAGAATCAATCCATAAATGTAGAATGTTGGTACTTCA
Organism: Papaver bracteatum; assembly: GCA_023529315.1. Lineage (NCBI taxonomy): Eukaryota > Viridiplantae > Streptophyta > Magnoliopsida > Ranunculales > Papaveraceae > Papaver > Papaver bracteatum. Next base: position 934,854 of record JAJJWX010002324.1, read on the forward strand.
TCATGAATCAGACGCAAAAGAATCTCAAGCCAAGCATGAAAGTCTTTTGAACCAATTTTCCCACTTATCTAGTCTTCATTCATGTGCTCTTGATAATTTAGATGCCCTTTTCCAAGAGAATACCCAACTAATTTACGATCAAAAATTTTTGAACGATGAAATATCTCAGCTCACATCTTCTTTGACTAAAGTCGATTTAAGAATAGGAACCTTATTAGAAGAGAATGAAACCTTATCAGTAGAAATATGTTTGTATTTGAATACAATGGCCGTTTCTTCGCAATAATTGAATATCCTTCAGAGTAAATGTTGCGATCAAGAAAATCTCCTTTATTTGTTAAAAGGTGAACTTGAGGAATTAAAGAAGTCTTCAGATGCAGAGAGAAGTTCTTTTGCTGCCGAGAAGAAATTCCTTCTTAATAAGATTATAATCTTGAACACTAAGAGGAATAAACTTAAAGAAGATTATTCCAAACTAGAAAACCTTAATGCAAAACTTGCGAAGGATAAAAAATTTCTTCTTTCCAAAGATCAAAAACTTCAATCCAGACTTGAAGGATTAGTTGGTGATGGTTTTGATAAAGCTATGGATCAGATGAAGAATTGTTGTCTATCTTTAGCTCAATTTCTTACTTCACAAAGAGAAGGTAGTCATCAAAATTTGACTGCCTTTGATATACCGTTAAATTTTGTTATATTCGCAGAATTGATTCTTTGAATTTTATTTCACTCGCAGAATCTGAGAATAATCTTCGCAATGCTAAATCTGGATTGGAGACCACCTGTTCTGAGCTTTGCAAGAAGAATGCTTTGCTTTCTACTCGTTTGATCAATTCTCGTGATCGTGCCAATCGGAGATTCAACCACCTTGCTTATGCCAAAGATATTGAAGATACTAACCACCAGAAAGCTCTACTTCGTGAAAGCCATCTGAAAGATCAAGTCTTCGTAAACAACATTCTCTTATCAAGATCCTTACCTCCAGTGAAAGTTGAACCTCTGGAAATATCTGATGATGAAGTTGCTCGTGATCCTGATAGTGACTTTGATTACGAGAGTGATGATGAAGAACTTGAGGGTGGAAAAGAATCTATCCCTCAAGGAGAAGTTCATGTTGAGGGCTCTTCAAAGGGTAATGTTTCGCGAGAATTGAACACTGCTGATGATCCTACTCATCTTAAAGATCCATCACAAAGTGTTGATGGAGAGCACCAAGCATGATAAACTTCTTTTCCCAAGTTATCGTTAATCCTCTTGTTTTTCTTTCTTTTAAACTCTTTCTCTTGGTTACTGTTGGTTCTCTTTTTACGAACAATTCTGCTTATTGTTTATGTTCCTTAAGAAGTATATTTTATATTTTGCGATAATGAATTGACCTTTCTCTAGTTGAATACTTTCTTGATTTGCATAAATTGAATAAATTGATCATATGAAGAGAAATAACATATCTTAAAGACTTAGCTTAGTATTCCCTTTCCCCTTATTATTGCTCTTCAGGTGATCAATTGTTGTTGTAAGTATTAGAATATCTGCCTCAGTTTAAGTTGTGAAGTTTCTGGTTGTTGCGAAGTAAATAAGAAATCTTCCCCATGAAATATAAGAAGTATGAAACCTCCTTGAAGAATTATGAAACATCCTTGAAGAAGTATAAGAATTATGAAACATCCTTGAAGAAGTATAAGAAGTAATCAACCCTTGAACAAATATACAAAGTATTCAATCCTTGAAGAAGTATAAGAAGTACTCAATCCTTGAAGAAGTATAAGAAGTAATCAATCCTTGAAGAAGTATAATAAGTAATCAATCCTCGTAAAATTTAATGAGTATGAAATATCCGTCTTTGATTGCAAATAAAATTTCCTTTTTTGGTATGAGTATAAGAAGTATTCTTGTTGAAAATATAAAGAATCTCCAATGATATTGACTTCATTAGTTTTTGTGGTCTTATCATGCCTTCCTAAGTAAAGGTCTTACTTTTCCACCTCTTTTGCGATAAAGTCGCAGGACGTTGGTGCATTCGCATGCCTCAACCCCTTGAATTTATCTTAACAATATTTTTGTGTTTGCGATAATATGACAAGTCTGAATATACTTGCGAATATACAGTCTTGTGACATTATCGTCTTGCGATGAAATCACAGGACGTTATCACACTTTCATGTAATAACCCATTGATCTCATCTTAACTTCTTTGTATTGAATTCTGCGAGTATATATATATATATATTTTTATTTTTTATTTTATTTTTTTTACTCGCAGAAATACGATTGTTGCACAAATATGACAAGCCTTTATGTTCTTGCGAACACAAAGCCTCGTGACATTTGCGTCTTATAGCACGTATCAGCTCCCTAATGGAGGGTGCTGCCCTTTATCTTCCCCTTGGTTGCCCCTTCAAGGAAGCGTACATCGACCATACAAGGTTAGCTCTTCCCATCCGGTTTTGCCAACAACCATATTTTGTTCGCAACCTCTTATCCTTTTTGCCTATAGGGCTTATAGTTACGAGGTTGCACCCTATGGGGTATCTTTGGGCCAAGTGCATCATTTTCCAAGACTTGTCAAGAATGGCAGATGTACTTCAAACCCATCCGGCACTCTTGACTCAACCGTGTACCTCGGCGCCTTGATCGTTTTCTGTACTTCTTGGGAAAGACAGTGTGCCTTAGTCGCCCAACCTAAATCATGTTACATCGCAAGATTAGGTTGAGAATCCAAGGTGTCTTACCCAGATAGGTACCCCGATTTTGGGTTATGTACCCCGTAATGTCCATGTACTCAGGTTCCGTGGTGGTGTTCCGTTTCCCCTGAGCCATGCTTATAGGTACCCCCTTAAATGACGTACTTTAGGACTTTTCCTCTTGCGAAATGTTGCTTCGCGAACTAGGGTGTACGCCACAAAGGTTTCCCTGTATAAAGTTTCTGCGGCTTTCTTTCTTTTTTGAAAGCTGATCACAGTTTGCGTCTTTCTTTTATGAAAGTTGGTCGCAAATAAATTTTTGCGTCTTTCTTTAATGAAAGCTGATCGCAATAAGATTTTTTTTTATTTTTTTTTTAAATTTGTAATTTTAGTAGTTTTTGTGCGAGCAAACCATATTCGCAAAATTATCATGAGTTTTATGGATAATACCTTTTTAAATACAATCTATTCCAGGGTCGACCAAGTATTAAACCCATGTCTTTCCCTTCTGGATCCATCAGCCGATAAGCTCCACTTCCCACAACCTCTTTAATGACATATGGTCCGTCCCATTTTGGTGCTAGTTTTCCTCCATTTTCTTTCTGGTAGGGAGGTGTTTCTCGCATGACCAAATCACCTGGTTGATACTCACGTTCAATAACTCTCTTGTTATACTCTCGAGCTAATCTTTCCTGATAAATTTTCATATGTCGCAACAACTTTTCCTTTTTTTCTTCCAAATCATCCAGCTCACTTAATATCACCCCTGCACTTAAATTTCTTTCCCAAGCTTCTTTCTTTGTTGTCGGAATTACAACCTCTGTTGGCAATACTGCTTCTACTCCATATGTTAAACAATAAGGAGACATTACAGTTGCCTCCCTTCTAGTTGTATTGTATGCCCAAACTGCACTAGGCACTTGCTCGCACCACCCTCTGAGATGTCCTTCTAATTTATTTTTGATTGTATCTGCGATTGTTTTATTTGTTGCCTCTGCCTGTCTATTAGCTTGTGGATATAATGGAGTTGATTTCCCACATTTTATCCTAAAAGCACTGAGTAACATCTCTATATTCTTCCCTTCAAATTGCTTCCCATTGTCGGATACTAATTGTGCTGGAAATCCATACCTACAAATGATATTCTCGAATATGAATGTAAAAACATCCTTATCGTGAATATGTTGTACTTCTTTTACTTTTGCGAGCTTCATGAAATAATCTGTTGCGACTATTAAGTATCTTCTCTGCCCAGATCCAGGTAAAAATGGACCAACAATGTCCAATCCCCATTTCCCGAAAGGCCAGCAGCTTGTTGAAGAGGTTAATGGTGCCCCTGGTGCATGAGTTCTTTTCCCATGTCGTTGACATTCTTTACATCGTCTCACCAACAATTTTGCGTCTGTGTGCATATAAGGCCAGTAATACCCTTTTATTTTTGCTCTATATGCTAGAGATCTTCCCACACTATGATTACCAGCTTCTCCTCCATGTAACATCTTCAATATTTTTTCTCCTTCTTCACGAGTTAAACATATGAGAGGTGGTCCATTGAAAGATTTTCTGTATAAAATTCCTTCTCGTAATTCATAATTTGTTGCACGACTCTTTAATTTATGTGCTTCTAGCCTGTTCCTGGGTATTTCTCCTTTTGCGAGATATGCATGAATTTCCTTTCTCCAATCTGCGAGATCTTCTGCGATGTCGTCTGATAGTTCCCTTTCTACTTCCATCGCAACTGCTTCCTCAATTTCTTCTTTTTTATTCACTGATGGATGTTGAATTGTCTGGATTTTAATATTTCTTGCATTAGGGTTTGTCATCATACTTGGAATGAATGCAAAAGCATCTGCGAGTCGATTGTATTTCCTTGTTATATGTCTCCATTTTAACTTTGGTATCCTCGCAGATAATTCATCAACGAGTTTCTTGTATTTCTTCAAGAAGACTCATTTGTGGTATATTCCCCTTTAATTTGACAAATTACCAGCTGAGAATCACTTGTTATTCTTATACTTTCGAGCTTCTTTTCTATTGCGATCTTCAATGCATGCACTATAGCTTCATACTCTGTTTCATTGTTCGTGGATGCAAATTCCAGTCTGAATGAGAATGCTATTCTTTCTCCTTCTGGTGAAATCAACACAACTCCTACTCCATTCCCCTCACTGTTGGATGATCCATCTACTAAAATTTCCCATCTATTTGGTTCTGTTAATAGGTCTTTTGGATTCCCAAATTCTTCTTCAATATCCATCATTTCTTCTACTGCCTCATCTTCTTCCAAGGGAAATTCTGCCAAGAAATCTACGACAACTTGTGACTTTTGCGATGATAACACTTCATACTTTATCTTGTAATGGTTTACTTGTGCATTCCACCTTTCTATTCTTCCTGATCTTTTTGTGTTCTTCATGACTGACTCAATTGGGACTTTGGTTACCACTTTTATCACATGCGCTTGAAAGTATATTCGCAACTTAAATGATGCATAAACCAGGGCTAAGATTAACTTCTCCATTTTAGAATAATTTCTCTCATACCTGCGTTAAAAGTTTTTAACGATGTAGTAAATGGGCCTTTCTATTCCGCATCTGTTTGCAATAGAACTGCACTTAAAGCATATTGAGTTGTTGCGAGGTAGACCAATAATTCTTCATCTTTTTTCCGGTTTTTGCAGTATCGAAGTATTCGCAAGATACTCCTTAATTCCTTGAAAAGCTTTATCACATTCTTCAGTCCATTTAAACTTTGCCCCTTCTTAAGTATATTTAAGAAATGTTTGCACTTTATCGACATTCGCGAAATAAATCTTCCAAGTGAAGCCAAGAGTCCATTTAGCTTTTGCACTTCTTTTACCGTTGCAGGTGTTGGCATGTCACTTGAAAAGATTTTTCACATTCATCAGTCCACTTGAATTTTGCTCCTTCTTAAGTATATTTAAGAAATGTTTGCACTTATCGACATTGAAATAAATCTTCCAAGCTGAAGTCCATTTAGATTTTGCACTTCTTTTACCGTTGCAGGTGTTGGCATGTCACGAACTGCTTGTATTTTTTCTGGATCGACTTGTATTCCCTCCTTTGATACTATGTATCCCAAAAAAATTCCTGACGCAACTCCAATTATACATTTTTCAGGATTCAATTTGATGTTGAATTTTCTCATTTGTTCAAATATTTCCTTCAAATCTTGCACATGGTCTTTGGCCTCTTTACTTTTTATCAACATATCATCCACATACACCTCTAAGGTTTTATGTATCCACTTTGCGAACACCTTTTCGACCATTCGTTGATATGTAGCACCCGCATTCCGCAAACCAAATGGCATCTTCACATAACAATATAAACCTCTTGGAGAAAAAAAGGCAGTATGTTCTTGGTCTTCTTCTGCGAGTGATATTTGATTGTACCCTTTATATCCATCGAGTGAAGTGACTCTATCATGTCCTTCAGCTGATTCCACCATTTGTGGTATGTCTGGCAATGGAAAACTGTCTTTAGGATAGGCTTTGTTTAGATCAGTGAAATCTATACTAATTCTTATCCCTTTATTCTTCTTTGGAACAATGACCATATTCGCAATCCATTATGGGTATTTTGCTTCTCTTATGATTCCTGCATCCATCATCTTTTGTAATTCTTCTTCTATTTGTGCATGATAATTTTGCGAGATCTTTCTTATTCTTTGTTTGAATGGTCTTATGCTTTTATCTATGTTCAATCTGTGACACGCCACTGATGGATCAATTCCTGGTATTTTATCTACACTTCCTGCGAATATATCTTTGTATTCTCGTAAGAGATCAATAGTTATTTTCTCTTCTTCTTCGTCCATCTTAGTTCCAATTCGCAAGATTAAAGGCTCTTCTTCAGTTCCAACATTTATTTCTTTGGTTGGTTCTGCTGCAACGTAACTAGGACTTTGCTCTCCCATAGGTGTTGGTTCTTTGATTACTTTCATTGGTTCTCCTTTTTTTTCTGGGATATCACTTGGTATTCCTTTTACCTCTCTTGCTCTTATTGTATACACTCTGAACTCCTCTTCCTTTTTCGATTCTTTCGCAAGTTTTCTACGAAATTGTTTCTTTCTTGCTCTCCCTCCACACTGTTTTACTTCAATCTGATAACAAAATTTTGCACTATCAAGATCCCCTTTTATTTATTATATTCCGCTTGGTGTAGGAAACTTAATTGATTGATGTAATGTCGAAGCAACAACTTTAATCGCATGAATCCATGGTCTTCCTATCAGCATATTATATGGAGATTCCATATCTACCACACATAAAACTATGTGTGTTTTGATCTCTCCCAGCGGTACTCGTAACATTATTTCCCCTTTGGATTTTGTTGTAGATTTTCCCAATCCATGGATAAGACATTCTGAATTTGTGATCTCCTCATCTTTAATCCCCATTCCTTTAAGTGCATGATAGAATATAATATCAACAGAACTCCCTGTATCAATCAAAACTCGGTTTAATTTCCATTTTTCTATAGATTTTGTAGCTTTCTTTTCTTCTCGCATGATCGGAATTGTGACTACTAATGGTGAAGTATGGTTCAAGTCTTCATTTGGAATTTCTTCTACTGAAAATGCGATTTTCTTCTTTTCCCATTCTTTCAAAGTTGTTATTTTCTCCACTTCCAAGATCTTTCTTCCTCTACAGTCTCGCTTGTGTATCTTTCCCTTCATGTTGTTATGAAATTCATCAATCATTGTCTTTGTGATCATATTACATTCTTCTCTTTTGCAATCTTCATCTACTGACTCCATTTGTTCTTCAAATTTCTGCTATAACAATCTTCAAGTCCCTGTTTCTGGCGCCAATTATGTAGTTGCAAGAAATCTTACAACTATACCCTCAGTAGAATTCATAAATCTTTAAGAAGTTCTTAATGAAAAATAACAATTTATTGATTAATATTCTCAACTGATTACAAAGAAGTATGTTAATGGAACTTAGAACAGTTACAACTTTCTCTGTTCTCTCTCTTAAGACTCCTCCTAACATTCACTAAAAGAACCTCCCAAATTTAACATTTGATCTACTATTTATAGTGAAATCTGTACAACTGTATATAGCTTGCGAAATATCGCGACTTCTAATCGTAAATTTATTCTATATTCGCAATCTCTTCACATTTTTCCCGTGTTTCTTATATCATCGCATTTTCTTGCAACACTTTCCTCCTGTATTTGTTACTACATTCGCAACCCAACCTCTTACGATATTCGGTACCTACAACCACTATTCATTTAATTTGTATCTCAGATATTTCTGTTACTCCATCCACACTACAAAACCTATACCTTCACCTAAAACATCTCAATTACAATCACTTCATTACCACCAGCAACTCCAATAACTTCATTTCAAGCACACTCAAATTCCATCAATCATTATTGTATCTCAAAGCAACCAGTTAATAAACAACAATCCTGAAATACCTACAACTTCAGTTAATCACCATCACCTTCCATAACTACATGTAGTTCTAAATCTATTCTCTCCAGTTCATCTCAATTCTGTAATGCTCAACAGTCTCTAACAATATCACAACTTCAAACTGAATACTTGCAACTTCGTAGAAAACCTCATTCCTTCATGTAGCAATTCATTATCACCAACACTATTCTTTGTAGCATCAACACCATTTCTAAATGACACATCTTCTCAGTTTACTGTGATCTCAAACAACCAACCCAAGTTTCCTCTATCCATTTCTTCAAAAATAACAACCACTATCAACATCTTATTTATATTCATAACACACAAACTACGGATACATCTCAATTACATAACCACCATATCTGTTCTCAAGTCTTACTTCATTGATAATTTCATAAATCCAACAAAAGAACTTCATAACTTGCTAAGATTACAGAGAAGAACTATTACCTCAATTTAGTCATGCTCAAGAAATTGAAAACGAACTCTGCTTTACTTTAACCAAATTTCATAATCCATCATAGGACCAACAACACCTTCTAACTCAATCCAGAACTTCATATAAAGCAAACCCATCCTTCAATTATTCTTAATCATTACCTAATCGAACTCCAATTGAATTCACCGAAACCCTAGCTATTTGATTATTCGATTCATTTTTAGAATATCTTCATAACACCAAATTAATAACCACCCCTTCTTTCAACATCTATCAGAAACTCATAAACAACATCAATTCTACTCAAACTTTAATTCAATTCCAGAAACCCTAATTCTAATTTCTCTACAGATCGCCATCTCTTCTTCTTCTCATGCTCAAATCAATATCAACCTTCATCAACCACATATAATTAACTAGTGATCCTATCAAAACACCTCACTCTCGCCTCTCAGAATAGCAACGGGAGTAAAGGAGGAAGAAACGAGAAGAAGAACGAAGAGGAGGAAAGAAGAAGAAGAAGAAGAAGAAAGAGAAATAAGATAAGATAATGCCTTTTCTCTTCAATCGGGTTGGGGATAAGGCCGACCAAACCTTACAAAGGCACCCAAACAAATGATACGGGCACCCAAGTCGGCTAATTCGCAAAATTTCGATTTTTCCCTTCACATGATTCCGATGATATCTTCTTCGTCCGGTGTCCGAATTACACGTTCGAGTAGCCCATCTCGCATAACTTTTTGAGATCTATCTAGTGATACTAGCTTCGTATCTAGATCGTTGTTAGATTAATTTATATTAATTAAAATCTATATTAACTAATCGATTCATTAGCGGTTGATTCGTCTCTTGATCATCTCTTGATTGGTCAAATAGCATTGACAATCTTGAGGGTCCTTACATAGCAGTTATCTTTAAGCGTTTCGCCAGCTCTTCCTCCAGCTAAGAAATTTGCTCCGAGAGGTGCACGCGGGGGTCGTTACGTTCCTTCACCTTCTTTAGCAGCTCGTCCAGCCACCCCACCGGAAAGTTGAGGTTAACTTCCGAACGATCGGTAGTCTCCCACCCATGAATCACCTCCGCATCAATGGGACCATCCTTCACCCACATAAATTGGTCGGTGACCTCCAGGAGGTTTTTAATCATATAACATAAAGTTTGAATGTCAAGAAGATCCGCTTCACCATGTGACTACCGGTGCGCTCTACAATGTCCCTACAAGTGACACCGAAGACGGATAGCATCCAAAAACCATGGACCAGGGTGTGGGTGGAAGGATCGACCCCAGCCTCAGCTGCGCTAACCACCTTGGAGAAACGAAACTGTATATCCTCGGGGATTATCAGCGCATTGGGGACGTCGGGACGCCTCTCTGAGGGATTAACCAATGCAGGATCACCGTCGTTCATACGCGCACGCTTTATAGACCCGTCACCACCAGGGACCATGCGCCGTACACCATCATCGCTGGAAATTTCTGGCTTGATAATCTATTCACGCTTCTTACCCATATCTTACATCCAAAGGAGGACGAGTACTAGTGAATACCCTGAAACATAATGATAGAAATGCATAAAAAATAAACTGACCTCAGGAATGGCTGAATCAAGCGGAGGATCAAATGGTTTAAAACTGGATGCAGAAGATCCAGAAGATGATTCGGAGTCACCCGTAGGATCTGCAAAATTAAGAGCGGGCAACATTACAAGAAACACCCAGATGTATACAAAAAAATGGTGGGGTGGGGGGAGAAGATGAGAGTAAAGAAGACAACACCATGTATTAAATAGAGGATTGCATAAGTTACCTTTAGGGTCATCCGCTGGTTGTGCCACGTGGGCTGAAGACCCACCCAAAGCTAACTGGTTCGACCCAGAAGGACTTATCGAGTGTAACACGTCACTAGGAGAAGCTGGTTCCTCACCCCTGGCACGAACAGTTTCATCCCATAAAGGATTGACTGATGATATATGAAGTCGCGGGGTTACCTATCCAGCCCCTTTAGACAAATTGACTCCAAGGTCCCGTACCAAATCTACGAACGAAGGAGTTGGACTACGACCCGTACCTCACGGAGGCTTCATCACACTTCTTTGCCGAGCCTGTATAAGAGGAAGGGTGAGACATCGGCAGAAGAACAAGGGTGGGAAATAGGAGATTTAGACGTCTCTCGTTTAGCCTTCTTGGCAAGGCTCTTCTCACACCAATCGTTCTCGGGCATGTTCAAATACTCCTCCATCAAGTAAGAAGGAGCCTTACACCCCAAGAGATTGGGGTAGATGAGCCGCCTGGGAATACAATCACCACCACTTTCCTCAAAAAAAATAAATAAGAGAAAAAGACGAGGAACATAACAAAACATATGACAAATACATGTGCCACTGGGAGACTGACAGCCGGCCTCGGTACCCGCAATCTGGGAGGTTTACGATCAGAAAGAGGTTTCCCCCGTTTTTTCTTCCTTATGGGATCATGACCTTCAAGAGGATCCCAGGTAGTCACCAACGGATCCAGAGGATGACCTTTGATGCCCGAACTAAGATGGTTCGCGACGGCTATGGCATCGTCAAGCCTAACCATGCCATATGCATGCAGTATCCGGAGGTCCTCATAAGATGGATAGTGTGGAGGAGATAGATCACGCAAAATAAAATTTAGAGCCCGATGACACATAAGAAGCTGATATTTATGGGCCCCCTCGGTAGCAGCCAAAGAGCGCTCAAGCATAGGCTGCCGGAAATAAAAGTTGATTCCTCGATCACTCAGACGCGTTGGATCCTTGAAAACAAAGCGTTCAAAACTCGCGGTAATATCTTCAATTTCAGAGCTACTCCAAAGCGGAAACCTAGGGGGGGCCCCTGATCAAACCCAACTTGTCGAGTTGAGCGGTCGGGATTATAAGACATAGCGATAAACTTGCCGGCGTAAAAACCAGGAAGATAACCAGGCAATACTGCCATCATTGAATCAAAATCTGACTCTGTCAAAGACACCGTGGAGTCCAACTCATGGTCAAAATGCGTTGGACCTGACCGATCATCATGATAAGGAAACGACACAAATCTCTTGGTCACGTCTATGTATTTAGCTATATGGCCCTTGGGCACCTTCACCTTTCCATCCCAAAAAGTCATCCGTGTATAGCCATAAGAAACGGGGACTTTCTTAACCGTGCCATCATCCTTCTCAACATCTTATTCACGATGAACTGCTAACACATGATGATCAGACGCGTATTCATAGAGGTGCTCCCAAGACCACGCTTGCATGAAGGAGGCCGGAATGTAAGTCTCAACCTTATGAGTCAAGTTAACTATATGAACATCGTGGAAAAACAGGTCCAAGAGGCGGTCAAACCGCCCAAAAACATCGGTGCGAGAGGAAAGGAGACACCACGGGATAACAACACCGCCATCGGCACAAGTTCACTTTTGATTGTATCTTGAGGACTATACTCAAACACGTCATGGAAAAGTCAAAACAAGATGTAAGTAGCTAACTTAGCGTGAGGATTCTTCTCTTTCCGTTCACCAACCGCGGAGCCCAATACTTGATCCAAAGAGGAAAAGAGGCACGTCGGTTATGTTTAATAACCATTTCGGGGCCTGCCTGAGCTAAAAGGGTCGAAGAGCTGTGAACCTCCTCATAAGAACGGATAGAGATAGCAAGTAAGCACTCTCCTGGTGGGCACGTTGAAGAGGGTTTCTTTTCTATGACTATTTTTTCCTACCCCTTAATTAGCGGCGGGTGACAGCGCCTCTTTCTTGCCTATGACAGCAGCCTTTTATTCCTTTCCCCATTTGATCGGCATATGATCCTTCCTCACCATCTCATTTCGAGAATCATTTTACAATCTAATAGATAGGCCTATTACTGCCTGTCTTCTTCGGCCAGAGCTTGGAAAAAAGCCGCGTCATCATACATGTTACTGCCGTAAATAGGTAGTCATGTAAGAACGACTAAATCCTCCAGAACTATGGATGCTTCTCCCCATGAGGCGAAGAAAGTAGGAACAGGATACGCCTAACGACAGAAAAGTAGTGTCATATCGCGTTTACACCTCACTACTTCCCGCTTAAGAGATGAGTTGATAGCCTCATCAATGCCGACCTCACGAAGGATCGCCACATGGTTGGGGTTAGAGCAAATATAAGATGTCCAGTGAGGCCATATGGTGGGCGTGGCAGACGAAGAATGAATCTCAATTGTGGGGGGGTCCATAGTCACCACGAGGGATGGCCATGTACAACACCTTTTTGAACGAGAAAGCATCCAAGGTATCTGCTTTAGGGTGCATAAGCCACCCGAGGTTAGACGGGTAAGGAAATACGGAAGGATTTAAGAGGCGCGGGATAAGGATATCGTCTAGAGGAACGACGCGCTTACCGTTACGGAGCCCCCTTAGCTTTAATGCGCGCTTCATGTCAGCACTGCTGGTAAATTCTGAGATCATGTATGACCTGCCATCTGCTGGAGGGGGTATGTGAATCTCGTCTAGATCCGCGTTTTCAGATTCTTTGGAGCCGACGCTCATCACTTCCCCGGACTCCTCAGACTCCCCCTCGGACAAACTACTGCTGGTTGAACTACTAGACATGGCACGTGTATATGTGTTTAGAATAACATAGAAATGAATTGTGAGGATAAAACAAGGAGGAAGGAAGTAGGTCTCATAACTATACATAGAAGATCTGAAAACTTGAACGTGGCAGTTACAAAAAAAACCCGACAAGAAACTGAAAAGTCCCTGCACGACATAGAAGGTCGAGCATCACCCAGGATCGTGGACCCGGCAAAAAGGGGAGGTTTCTATCTCTAACTTCCAAAAGGAACGCACCCGAAAAACCAATTGAATACTGGGTCATTTGATAATTGACCCAATAGTCAGGGGACTAATGTTGATACATGAAAAATAATATCCCTTAGCGGGGCTAAGGTACCCCAAATGGGAGGTACATCCAACATAGACATGGGGACTTAGGTACTGAGGCCCAAGTCCAATAAGAAAGTATCCATGAGATGAAAGGGACAAGAAAGGGATTAATGGAAAATGAGGAGGTTATATTAAAGAAGGAATGCCATTAGTAGTAATTAAGCAAGTTTAAGACATGTGGCATGATGTCATAAAAGGAAATGCTTAGGAAAGTCTATAAAAGGGGTACATAGTACATTAGAAAGCAAGCTATCTCTCTTACCATTCCTAGAAAGTGTTGTCATTAGGTGTGACTAGGATGGGTAGAACCAAAATCATATTCACCCCTCAACACACATCATGATTGAAATCACAAAGTTAAATAAACTTTTTTCTGCAGCAAGCTAGCATATGAGACTCATACCATGTTGTGTTGAGTTTGGTATGTTCATTCATATGTAAGGTACATATTAGCATCCACATTTGTAGTAGGTGCTGCTAGGTAGGATTACAAATATTGAAATCTAGCTGACAAGTTCTAATGAAAATGTTGGAAACAATTAATAAACTATGATTTTTAATGTTTTACTAAAAATTATAATTTATTATTTTCTTTTGCGAATGAAAAACTTATTAGTCCCACACCGTGGAGTTTCCAATTTTTATTTGTTTTAAGAGACTATATAAGATTTTTAGTCCCACATCGGGGAGTTGCTCTTCTTAAGTTGTATTTGTCAATTATATAAACAAATTCATTACTTTTGTAAAATCTATGGGAAAGAGGTTTCTCTATATTTTAGAGGGACCCCCAAGGGAAAATATTTTTATATTATTTTCTTAAACGTTCACGTTTTTCCTTAAGGTTTTGTTTCGGAGTTTTTTTCGGAGTTTCCAATCTCAAGTTGAGCATCTACTACATATGCTAGTAGTAGGTGTATTAGGATGTTTTATCCTGGAGATATCCGTCATGTGAGGGATATAGCATCACTCTTGAGTGCAGCCGGACGCTAATGTCTTAAGGGAAACGTGTTGAACACGTGACTCACTCTGTTTTTTTCCAAAGTTTTGCCTTGTTGTTGTTGCGGAGATCTGGGGAGCTCGTCTGTTTCATCAAATCGATCACTTCCATATAAAGGAGCTAAGTATCAATAATTTTTGCTTATTTGATTTTCCTTGTTTTTGATTATTGCACCCAACAATATTAAGACATTAGGACAGAGAATGAATAATCGAAAATGGTTGGTTGGTTTGTGAATCATGGATGTTAATTGTGGAGTGAAAAACAAAAAATAATTTTTGGTCATCTGTAGAGTTTCACGTTTATCTCTTAACCTAGAAGGAATTTTTGTGAACCCTTTTTACATAACGTAGAATACATCCCCAAAATTGATCATACAAAATTTCAGAATTTTTGGAGTTGTAAAAGTATTTTTTTGATATTTTACAAAATAGAGAAACGTTCCTGAAAAATTCCGACGAGAAGAAATTTTTTGTTGACTAAATTAATTTTAATGGGGTAACCATGAGTTTTTTGAAATGGTGATTCAAACGAAGTTTGTAGATATAAATGTTATCTTCAAAACTCATATTTTATTTTTCGATTCGGAACTAAGGTTTGTGTGATGTGGTGTATTAGGTGATTGGGGAATTACGTCTCTTTAGTCCAAGTATAAACGAAGATTATGACATGAAACTGGAAAGGGACATGGCTAACAGGCGCATGTGGATGAACACAATTTTTCCAAAGCTGACGAAGGTGGGAACATCAAACACAACTCTAAGTGTAGTCTTCTTAAGAAAGGTATGTTTCATAAACCTGAATCTAGCATTACTTTAATTAAGGGTGATTTTTATGTGTGTAAAATCTAGCCATACGGCAGTAAATTGTAGGAAACATAAAAACCTTAATTAGTAGATAGTTAATGCTAATTTAGTTTAAACAAACTAATACGAGTTCAGTGGTATGATGTCGGAAGTTACTTTAATAACCAATGTGAGATACTGGTGGGTGGACTCTGGAGCCACCAAGCATATTTTTTGAAACAGAGACTTGTTCACCTCTTATCAGAGGATAAGGGATGTCGAGAAACTATTTATGAGTAACTCATCTGCGACAGAGGTTGCATAAAACGAAAAGATCGAGCAGAAGCTCATATCTGTCATATTCTCACATTGAATGAAGTTTTCATGTTCCGAGCATATGCAAGAATCTTGTATCTTGTTTTGTTGTAGATGGTAAAAGATTTAAAATTTTAATTGAATCTGGAAAACTTGTTGTAACTAGGCAGTGATTTTTTAGGCAAGAGTTATAGGACTTTGGGTCTATATAAGCTTAACGGAAAAACTGATGAAGTGAACATAGTTGATTCATGTGTGATTGAATGTTTTGCATGATAGACTTGGAATCGTAAACTTATAAGTCAATGCTTAAACTGGCCAGCATAGGCTGCATACCAAAATTTAGTTTGAATTTTGAACACAAAAGTGAAATCTGTGTAGAATCAAAATATGTTATAATATCTTTTAGCACAAATGTTCAGAGTAATTCTATGCCTTTAGAATTAATTCAATTAGGCCTAGTTGATATGAGTTTAACCCAAAACCACTAAGGTAAAACATGGTTTATAACTTTCGTAGATGATTGTACGAGGTACTATCTTGTATACTTTCTTAGGGATAAGGATGATGTCTTAGAAGCATTAAGATGTACAAACTTTAAGTTCAAAACCAATTAGAATCCTTGAACGTTGTATCCTTAAGGAGATGATAATTTCTATGTTGATTAGTTCAGGATTACCTGCGACCTTGTGGGGGGACGCAATCCTCTTAACTAGTATATCCTGAATAGAGTGCCCTTTTAAGGATTAGATAAAACTCCATATGATTATGGAAAGATAGACAACCTTCTTATGCAAACGTCAAAGTGTGGGGGTGTTTAGATAAGATATCCTGAGTATCCTATTGCATAGTTTTTGGTTGTGAGTTATGTTATTTCTGACATTGGTGTGAATATTTTTATGGAGTCAAGGGATGTTGAGTTCTTTGAACATGTTTATTCTTAAACTTGTACATCATTGGAGATGTGTTGTTGATCCCCTAGATTTATTTTCAAATAGTCAGAACTTATCTTAAAGGAAGATGAAGTTAAGGTTGAGCCTAAGAGAAGTAAAAGAATTAGAATTGATACTTATTATGAAGCCAACTCCATAACATGCCTAGCTTAGTCTGATCCCCTGACTTGTAAGGAAGCCTTGACATCTAATGAAACCCCATTATGTTAAGAAGTTTCATTTAGTGAAATGGACTCAGTCCGTCAGAACCAGACTTGGGAGCTTGCTAGTTTCCTCCAGGGAGTAAGACCATGGGATGTAAATGAGTCTTTAAGAGTAAACGTTAGGTAGATGGAACTATGAAAAATATTAGGATAAGTTGGTATCTAAAGGCTATAAACTAAAATACGGTGTAGATTTCCTTGATTCTTATTCACTTGTGAGAAGAATTACTTATGTTGAGTTGCTAATTGCTATTGCTGTCATAAATAACTTGGAGATACATCAGATGGATGTTAAGATAGCTTTTAAAAAAAAAGTGAATTATATAAAGAAATTTACATAGACCAGCCTGAGGACTTTGTAGTGAAAGGTTATGAAGACAAAGTTTATAAGTTGAACAAATGTTTGTATGGTTTTCAAATAAGCACGTAAACAGTGATATGGAAAATTTGATCATGTGATAATGCGTAGTGGATTTAAGGTAATGAATATGACAAGTTTATTTACAAGTAACTTGTTAAGGATGCCCGTGTGATTATATGCTTGTATGTTGATGATATGCTTATACTTGATACAAACATAGATGTGATTAATTCCACTAAAAACATGCATTGAATGAGAACGTTGACTTGAAAGACTTAGACCTTTTTGATGTAATCTTAGGGATGAGGATCAGAAGATAATCAAACATTTATAGTATTAGTCATTCTCATTATGTTGAATTATGCTTAAGAGATACAATCAGTCTGATTGTAAGCCTGCTTGTACTCCGTACGATTATTCTTGTAGACTCAATAAAAATAAGGGTTGTGGAGTATCTTAACTTGAATACTCAAGAGTTTTAAGATGTCTGATGAATTTGATGAACTGTAAGAGTCCAGACATTGCCTATATTGTGAGTAAGTTAAGAAGATATACTTGTATCCAGAGCAAGAGCATTTGGATGCACTTAATTAGTAGAGTATTACAGTACCTAAAATACTCTATTACCTTTTGTCAGATTTATGAAAGGTATCTTGCTGTCCTTGAGGGACTTTGTGATGCACACTAGATAGTTGACTAAGAGGAGTCCAAGTCTACGAGTGGATATTTTTTCACTCTAGCATGAGGGTTTGTTTTTGAAAAATTTCCAAACAGACATATGTTGCTCAATTCTTTATGGAATCTGAGAGTATTGCGTTAGATAAAGCATGAGAGGGGGCCGAGTGCCTAAGATGCTTTTTAGAACACATTCCTCTTTTGCATAGGCTTGTGCCAGCTATATCTATACTTTGTATTAGCCAAGCTATAATAGCTAAAGCTAAAAATAACTAATCTCAATCGGCGTTATTTCCATTGATTGGATAAAGTCCAAGGAGAATATCGCACAACCTTTGACGAAAGGTTTGTACAAAGAGATAGTTAAATATGCATCGAGGGGAATGAGGCTTAAGCTCATAAATTAAATTTGCCATGAAGGATACTCAACCTTGCTGACTGGAGATTCCAAGATCAAGGTTTCGAATGAGACAACTAATTTGTGGTGATTAAAGGTAAACATTATCAGAGAATTTCATTCTCTGTCCCTTCCCTATGGTGTAGACGTGATAGTGTGACTGCATGTGAAGGATGATTTTAAGAAGTCTTAATGAGTTCTATAGTTTCAATTTAAGATTGAAGTGGGGTGTAGCAGTAACATTATTTATGGAAATTTACCTATCTGAATGAGGAAGTGGGGCCGCTTCCTATGAGAATATGAGCTTTGATTCTCTAGAGCATTCTGAGAAACAGGATATGTCCAGGGCCAAATTGGACAAAATGACACGAGCTTGGCAGCAACCTTGGAGATATCATCCGTGGTTGTTATCGCGAATTACATCAAACGCTAGCAGTTCAAGACATAGTTCACTATCTCTAGCAAGTAATTCCGGTAATATCTCACTAAGCAAAGGTTCAAGACCTCATGGACACCTCTGCCTAAAATGGTATTTCCTGCGTTTTTATGTGATTTTCGTTTTGATAGTTTTGGTATTACTGGAACTTAGGACCTAAGGGTCACTAAGGGTTCACTAGTTCATGTTTTTTAACTTTGGTGAAAAGAACCTTATAGTCTCACTTGTGAGGAACTAAAGATGAAAGCTCTCTATACTATATGATTTTTGCAATCCATAGTATGACCCTGGGGTCAACACACTGTTGTGTGAGGGAGATGACGTTGGAATGGCTAGTATGAATTCAACATGAACGATCTGTCTGTTTGTTCAGTCAGTTCGGGTCATGAGATTGGGTTGTTGATTTACCAAGATCTATCTGTGTTTTCGTGTTTTATTGAGTTTTCATTCATGTGGGGGATTGTTGGAAAACGATTAATAAAATATGATTTTTAAAGTTTTACTAAAAATTATAATTTATTGTTTTCTTTTGTGAATGAAAAACTTATTAGTCCCACACCATGGAGTTTCCACTTTTTAGTTGTTTTAAGAGACTATATGAGATTTTTAGTCCCACATCGGGGAGTTGCTCTTCTTAAGTTGCATTTGTCAATTATATAAACAAATTCACTACTTTTGTAAAATCTATGGGAAAAGGGTTTCTCTATATTTTAGAGGGACCCCCAAGGGAAAATAATTTTTATATTGTTTTCTTAAACATTCACGTTTTTCCTTAAGGTTTTGTTTCAGAGTATTTTCCAGAGTTGCCAAGCTCAAGTTGAGCATCTACTACATATGCTAGTAGTAGGTGTATTAGGGTGTTTTATCCTGGAGATATCCATCTTGTGAGGGCTATAGCATCACTCTTGAGTGTAGCCGGGCGCTAATGTCTTAAGGGCAACGTGTTGAACACGTGACTCACTCTGTTTTTTTCCAAAGTTTTGCCTTGTTGATGTTGCGGAGATCTGGGAAGCTCGTCCGTTTCATCAAATCGATCACTTCCATATAAAGGAGCTAAGTATCAATAATTTTTGATTATTTGATTTTCCTTGTTTTTGATTATTGCACCCAACAAAAAATCAATGTCATTTGAATTTTGACTTTATTGTAAATCTATGCAGTTTGGTATACTGTGCTGACTACACCTGCTGGAATCATGGACCATGAGGAGTCCACAACAAAGAATGTTGGTGGTAAAGTGTTTCGGTTTTTTTATTGAAATGCCTGCATCGGCCTTGGTAGATTGAATTTTGTTTGCATAAAATTGGATATTGTCAGTTCTGGTTGAGGACGAGGGATTCCCAAGGAAAACAAAAAATAATATTTTTATTCTACCTAGTTTTGAATTAGTATTGTTGAAGTTTCTAAAATATTCCGATGTCATACATCAATTCGCTACTTAGCAGAATTATATCGAGTAATACCTTGTTCTTATCATTTTCCATTTTGGATGGAGTCGTCTCATTTCTCATGTGTTGTGCAAGGTTAAGTTATGACCAATATGAAATATTTATCTGTAACCCTGACATTTATTGATGTAAACTTGGATAAATGATCAATTGAAGTCGCCTTACTTGCAGAAAATCTCCTAAATGCTCAGAAGGGAGCTGTTGTACGAGAAAGGAACCTCCATAGAAATACAGTTCCATTTAATTCTTAACGAAATCATGGGAGAGTTGGGTGAACGTTATTCTCTGTTGATGTTGCACACAAACATTAGACACTTCCAACATCAGAAACTCTGCACTAGTAGTATGATAAAGGACTTGTGTTTTGGGCTACTGATTTTTTTTTTTTTGAGGGTATTCCTTTGCTTGTTGTTATCAATGATCATAAAGATGAAAATTCTAAATGGCTCAATTCAATTGAGTTTGCTCGTTTGAGAATCGTTGTTGTCTCGACATTTTTGACCATCAAAATCCAATGTCTTGGGGCATTCAAAAATCAAAAGACAAATCTTTCAGATTTATGTAACAATGTAACTTTGATGGAGCGAAACAACAGGATATTCTCCACTACAAAAATTAGTCCTGATGGGGTTAGTCACTTGATTACCATGTACATCAGACTTAAGTGCTTAGTGATAGATGCGTTTATGTGTCTATTTTAATCTCGATTTTCTATATTGTTAGTACCCATTTTTGTACTTATTTTGGTATTTTATCTCTTTGTAGGTATTTTGGAAGAAATAAACATGTGCGGAGAAATTGGCTCGAAAAGTGACCGCGGGAGAAAATCACTAAAGGCACCCCTCATTTGGATAAGGGACACTCAATTACTAAGGGGCACTCACTTGTTATTTACACCCATGGCACCCGAATTTTTAAAGGCACCCGACAGTTGGATAGGGGCACACCATCCCCTACCATTTGAAGATTGAAAAAAAGGCGGGAAAGTGAATTTCAATTCTGCGTAACTTATGAAGATTATCTGAACGAGTTTGACTTGGGATTTCTCTTGGATTTCAACTGGTTTAGGCCTGTTTGGATTAGACAGGTATATGAGTTATCTCGGGGTCTTTTGGAAGCTTATTATGGCAGTTACGTATGGTAGAGGGAAGAGAATATCTCGAGTCTCTTCTTTGGATATATATTTGGAAGTTGGTCGTAATGAAAAGGGAGGATGTATTCTACTAGATTGGGAATTATTTTTGGTGAAGTTGGAAATAAATCAGAGACGCGGAAAGGTAAGAAACAAAAAGGAAAGAAAAAAAGCTATGACTTGCAGAAGAGAAAAGAGAGAAGATTTCTCGGTATTTCATTACCCTGTGTGTATATAAATACGAGAGGAGAGTCTCACAGGGGGATTATCGAGAGTTTTGGGGTGAAGGCAGAGGCCAGAGAAACGAGAAATAAGAGTTGCAGACAACTCTGCTGCTGCTGCTACGAAGAAGAAGGAAGAGTTGCAGACGACAGAAAAGAAGTGTCGTTCCGAAGAACACGAAGAACAAACAGAAAAGAATTGTCGTTGTTGAACAATGTCTGCGATAGAACCTTTGTAACAGTTTTGTAACAATTAAGCTTGAGTTCGCAACACTTCTACTAGGGTTTCTTTGTAACAATAGGTTTTGTAACAATTATCTCTGTTACAAACTCGCTGCATTATATTTCAATAAAAACACCTTTTGAGCCATGTTTATATCTTTTGGGTGTGTTTCCAACATGAGGAGCTAAACCCCAACACTGAGACGATGGAGGAAGTCATTCTTCACGTGTGTGGTAATTCTATTAATTCTTTTATGACTTATTGCATTGATTTTTAATTGATTTACGATTTTTATATAGTGATTGTTATTTCAATTTATGGGTCATGCTTTCTTAAGTGTTTTGATGTCTCATGCTTTAGATTTACAGTCATCTCTTTCAAAATCTACTTTCGGTAAGGAATTAGAGTCAATAAATTGTTATTATTTGAGCTATGAATGTCTAGAATTATTAGTTGAACCACATGAATGAGAATTGGTGGAGTACTGAATCTCAGTACCTCTTGATCTTGTGACAAACTTTTGTATATATTATCTTTATTTTTAGTGTTTTCTATTTTCTCCCTTATAAAGCACAGTTTGGCTAACTTAGCCTATCTGAGTGGTGGCTAGGATTTATTCTGGGCAAAGATAAATCTACGGTCGTGGTTGTACAGTCCGCACCCACATATCGCACGTGTAAGTGATGGCCAAGATTTCATATCCCAATTGATAAATCTATGGTTGTAATTTGTTCCATAAAACTAACATTTAATGACCCATTAATGGAAATCCAATATAATAAATATAGTAAATGATTAATATAATAAATACATAACTAATTAGTGTTCCACACTAATTGATATTAAATGATTTATTAATTGCTCATAATAATGTTTGTTCATTAATTGCTCATAATAAATAATTTATTAATATATTCCACTATAAAATTTATTTAGTCAAATTAATAAATTTGTATTTCTTCTATTAATAAATAATTTTGATAAAAAAAGAAAAAATATCAATAGATATTAGTTGCGATAGTAGGTTGTGGAAGCGGTGGCGAAGGTCCAATGAATCACTAATCTAATAATATTAGTAGATATTAGTTACGGCACGGGTTAAGCCCTATAAACACATAAATAACCACTAATCTAAGGAACAAGTACAAGAGACCTGGATCTTCCGGTAACTCATATAATGGAACACTTTATGTTTTGTTTATGCGATCCCATTAAGCAAAATCAATACTAGTACTTTGTTACTTCACTTTCTTATTATTATCATCAAGAATATAAAGCACAGTTTGGATAACTTTGCTTATGTAAGTGGCGGTTCAAATTTTTCCTCACAAGAGATAAATCTAGGGAGGTAATCGTTTGTCATAGTTGATGGTTGTGATTGAGATTAGAAATGCGTCTAATGGACAAAAGTTATCATGTCATTAAGGTTCCATAATTCTTCATAATAAATAGTCTATTAATTAAATATCAAACTAAAAAACATAATATATAAATTATTCTACCAATGATGATAATAAAAGTATATTTTTATTAGCTAATACTTAGAATTAGTTTGGTATTGCTGCGAGCTTTACAAAAGTGCTTTTCCGATGTACGTTATTGTGCGGAGCTATGTAAAAAAAATGATTGGTGGCCGATGTAAGTTACTGTGCCGAGCTTTATAAAAAAAAAATTGAACGGTTGCAGATTATAAACTAAAGCTAAAACTATTTTAAAAAACAGACATATCTCTGAAAATATCATGTTCAACTATAATTAGTGAGAAAATGACAAAAGCAGATATATTTCTGAAAATTGTCTATTCTATGTTATAGTGTGTAAAGTAAATTTTCTACTATTAGAGTACGTACACATGTAATATTAAATTTACTAATTAGTATTATTACTAAAACGTATTATTTTTCTAAACCACTTTTTAAAAATCCATAATCTCTTAATATTTATCGTTGAAAATAAAAGTATATTTTAGTGATACGATATAACATAAAATGTAGTTTGAAAATAAAAAATAATTATCTTTAAAGAATATAAAATATAAAAAATAAAAATTGGTGATTATATATAGATTCAAGGATAATTGTTGTCAGTTATAAACAAAATAGGATATAATTGGAAAATAAAATATGAAGCTAGGGTGAACTATAGCTTTTGCTTTTGAAGCTTTTAAAAGCTCCTTCTCCCCACTTTACAAATTGATAAATTTTGGAAGTGTAAACTTTATGAAATCTTTAATAAACACTAAGATGAAAACATATTTCTATCAAAATGTTTTCAAAATACTTTTTTTGAATGAAAAAAGCAGCACCAAACTTAGTTAAATTGGCTAACAATTATATAAGTGGACCATAATGACGGTGGCAAGTATTGGTTCCCAGTGAGTAATTTCGCATCGCCTCACATATTTCTTGATAAATGGTTTAACGTTATTTTTATTCAATGATGATGGATAGCAGAGTTTATTTTTAGTAGAGATTATTGTTATTAGGTTAATTACTTAATGATTTGACTTACTAACTAATCATGATTTTATTATTTTTATGCAACAAATAACCTCACATTTGGAGGCATAATGTCGTAGAATGTAATGGCCTGCTTTCTACCGATAATGTCCTTACTAATCCACCGCGTTCATCTGATAGTATTGAGTTTTCAATGGTAACCGCTGCGTTCATCTAGCAGCAGCTTCTTAAGAGGTCAACCATCCCAAGATTACTCAATACCGAGCATGCTTAACTATAAATATTTTTCGCCAACTACGAAGCCAATTATGCTGAAAAGGTCTCGGTGTTAGAAAATGACAAACCATTACCTCTATTCCAACTTAATTTGGAGCCGTCCTCTGGTACAGAATATGTTCAATTCTAGACTCTGGCATTTTTTCTCACTCATGAGACTCTGGAATATGTTCAATACGTCAAGCATACTCTTTCTCCCTCGACATGTAACCCATGGTTGACCTAATACCATTTTTAAGGACCTGATCTTTGCCAATACTGTTCCCACTTAGTCATTGTGGTTATCCGATAGCGTGGGATTTTCAACTAAAACTGATGTGGACATCCATTAGTAGTTTTCTGGGAGGTAGCCCATACCTAGATTACTCTCGCCCGAGAACCCACAAATTCAGTGATTTTTACCAACTCTGGATCCAACTATGTTGAAAAGGCCACAATGTTACGAAAGGACAAGCCATTACTTATATTTCATTCGGTGAACTCTTCCTGCCAAATTGAATTGTGTACATAATATTTATGGGAATTTTGAAAAAATAGAACTACATCGTATGTGGGTAAAAATTTTACCATCGGAAATGACTTAACATTTTAAAGTATAATATGTTAAGTGAATGAATTATATTTTAAGTATGTCATCATCATTGAAATAGTAAGAACATATAATAAGCTTGGACTTCTCCATACATAGCACCGAGGCTTTTTAGTTAAAAACTCCACACCTCTTATCCCAAGGTTGTCAAGTGGGGTTTGGTGTTATGTGGTTAGGCCCTGAGTAGTGTCTGATAGTCCATGAAGATCCTAATAATTGGTATCGGAACCCGTGGTTGGGGATAATGTTCGAACGTTGAAGTGGTTGTGGATGTCACCCGGTTTAGGGCGCAAGTGAAATCAGACTCAAGGTGAAGAAGGCAAGGCCCAAAGTTCAACTGGATCTCAAGGTGGAGTTAGTGTCTCACTCATTAACTCAGGTGGACCAGGGTTCTAGATCAGAAATACAATGCTCAAGGTTGAACTTGCGCTCAAGGTGGAGTTAGTGTCTCACACATTAACTCTCAAGTAGTAGGCTTCTATGTGGGCAAGAAAATGCTCAAGCTGGAGTTGGTGCTTGCCTTATCATTAACTCAAGGTGAAGTAGGATTGTAGGGCGCATAATGACAATAATCTCGATCGATGGGTAGCATATACAAATGGTAATCATATGGTGAAGTATGATTGGACTGGTGAAGTGGTTTAATATCGTTAAGGTGGAGATTGTTGGAGTATGTGGCACGATAAACCACTTAATTATAGCTAGTGTAGATGCATTTTACTACAAACTACATCCAAAGGTTAGAAACGCGCTACTCTTCTCAAATGAAAGTAAATACTCAACCATGAACACAAGATATACGTGGTTCGGTATGATTACCTACGTCCACGGGGGTGAAATGATGAATCTTATTACTTCAAGGTGTTACAAAGGTGTTGATCTTAGTTGGATTTCTTTACAAGGTGAACTTACTTCTCACTCACTTCTTCCTAATGTTTTCTCGAGTTTCTCTCTTCTCCTCTCCCAAAATTACAACCTAACTTTCACGAATACAAGTCCCTTTATTTATAGGAGAAGTTCCATACACCCAAGATATGGTGTTGGTCATGTTACATCAATTCAGCAGGTCTACTGTCGGACCGACTTATGTCGCCTCACATGGCCGAGGTATCTTGGCTCTTCGCATGTCTTTCGTCCGAGCCGACATCTCCCAATTCTCTCTTGACACGATGTCGCGTGTTTCTGAATGTCGCCCGTCTTCGATCGTTGCTTTTATGGTTAGCCGATGTGTCCCCTACTTTCTTATCCATTTGACCATAGCGCCTCGTTTGTCCCTCCGCGTCTCGTCATGTCAGCTTTGTCAGAAGTTTGAATCAAGTCTTTTCCGACAGCTGTAGAGCGATCACGCCCGATCCACGTGGCTCCTGAAATCTCGCGCCACTAATCTTCATTCCATGCTTCGCGTCTTTTCGTGTTTAGGTGCACCAGGCCTAGGATGTTGCCACCTGGATTTGTGTATAATTTACACCTACATTTATGCCCCTTCTTCCGCTCGTGTGGGAGACACGCGTGGAAGAATATCGCCCTAACTGCCCACGTCTTTGTTCATGCCGTGAATCCCGCCATGCAGCGTCCCACTAACTCCACTTTATGACTGGTAACCGTCGGCGTCGGTTACAATTCTTCTTCTTTAAATAGCCCGCTCCTTTCTTCCTTCTTCTTCTTTACCCTTTCTTTCTCTGTTCATCTACTGTGGTTTTCTCCCAAGTTTCTTCACATTTTGCGCTTCTCCAAAAACCCTAGCTTTCTTGGTTTTCTTTCGTCGTTTTCTCCTCACCGACCGATACAGTAGCTGCTATCGCCTCATCTTTCTTTGCTGGGAACCGAGTTCTGCACTATCTTCGTTAATGGCTTCTTCTCCTTCCATGGATGAAAAGAGGTCTGTTGATGACGTTTTTTCCGAGTTTGATGTTCCCCCCCCTTGCTTCTCTGTTTTTGTTTGAAAGCCCTTCTAGGTATGATAATCGCGCGATAAAATCTATTTTTGCTGATAGCTCTCCTTCTATTTCGTGAAGGTCCGAGAAAAGGGTGAAGGATCTCTCTGACGAAGAGTTCATTGAGCAGTTGAAGGAGAAGTACGATCTTCAAAATTACGAAGTGACCCTTCTCTCGGGCCGAAAAGGTAGTTTGAAGAAAACCGATATGAAGAAGCACGAGCAATCGGCTGATTGTGTGGTCATCACCTTGGGTCAGCTGGAGCTGGGCCTTCGTCTTCCCTTATACAACCCTGATAGCCCATTTTATTACGAGATTTTGTCCCAGATTCGGCCTTCTCGTGCTTTAGCTCAATGGACTGGCAATACTTTCCGAATTATGAACGAGTGGAGGGATCGCCGCGATGGTCATGGTTCTACTGCCGAGTGGTCGACCTACAAGCCCGAGGACGCTCCTGAGTATACGGTTGCCAATTTCCTTGTCAACTATCGAGCTGGTACTTCCACCTTAGGAGAACTTTCCGGTTTTGCTGCTAGTCTTCATCGGGTCAAAACTATGCCCGAGGGTGTTGAAAGGATGATGCTGGATGCCGATCCCGTCGGCCATGGTTCCAACAAGCGAGCCCGCCATTCTAATGACTCGATTTATCCCCGAGTTCCGCTTCTAGTCCGAGGTCCGATCCTTCATGGTGATTTCCCGTCACCTACTTTTCCCGTCGAGCCCTATTCTTTCTGGGTGGTTAATGATGACAAGGCTGATAAAGTATGCGCTTTTCTTGATTTTTATCTTGCTAGCTTCGGGCGTCAGTTAGTCATTTGTTGTTGTTTAAAAATCTCAGGTCGGCTCCACCAAAACTATCGGGTCTAGGAAAAGAGGTGCTGGCACAAGGGTTGAGGAAGACCAGGGGAAGGTAACAAACATAATGATTTTCTTATAAGTACATGTACTTGCCCATGTTTTTTGCCTTCACATGTTCTGACGAGAAACTTGTGCAGAAACACCCAAGGCACGATGATGATGACGCGGGCGATGTTGACCCTACTCCGCTGAGGCGTAATCCTGGTAGAGATAAGCAAATTGCTAAGCCACCGCCGAAAATGGGCCCCATCATTGATCTTTCCGATGAGGATGAGCTATTTGGAGAGAATGTGTCGGGCGACAAAGGCGATGAACAAGGTATGGGCGACCAACAAGAGCCCTCGGAGACGCCCGTCGTAGAGAAGATCGTTACCGATGTACCGGTAGAGATTTATTGTGTGCCCCGGATTACTGAGGGATCGTCTTCTAGTGCTGAAACTTCCTTTACTGTCTCTGGACCGATCATGAAATCCTTGGGTGCGCTTACTTCCTCCAACTTCGTGAAGTATACAGATGAGGAAATGTTGAATGTTGTGCCCCGTTATGGCGACATCGCCCTGACACTTGACACTGTGGTGAGCAAGTCGCTTCTGTATGGTTATGCTCCGCTTCCGATTTCTTTCTCGTAGTGTTGCTTATGAGTCAAGCTATTTATGTTAGATTATGAATCGCGTACGCTTGGATGCTTCCAATCGCCTTCGAGATAAGCAGTTGATAGAATCTCTCCAACTTCAACTTCAGAATGAGAGGGGTCGCGCGAATGAGTTGGAGATCAAGCTTGCCGACGCTCAAGGTATATGATCCTTCTTAACTTGTGTTGATTGAGTTTATCGTGCCAGTATCCTGAGTCGGGTATCCTTCTTCTTAGCCGAGGTATCTAGTATAGGTATAGACGCTACTTCGGAGTTTAGGATTATGAAGAGAAAATGGGATATTGAGAATGATCTTGTGGAAAATCTTCGTCAATGAATGACAAACAAAGACGACAAAATAGACCGTCAAACTGAGGAGATTGCAAGACTTGAGGACGAGTTAGAACGACATCGCCGGTTTGATTATGATCCTGCCGATATGGATAACTTACGAGCTCACTTGGGGTCTTCTCAGCGCCTTGCTGCTGAAAAGGCTTCTTTAGCCACAAGTTTGGAGCAAAGGGTAGACGCTCTGCAACTGCAGAATCGATACCTTCACGAGGACCGCCGACGAATATTGAGAGATAAAGATGTGGTGGAGCGAGCTAATAGAGATTTACAGGGCCGAGTGAGTGAATTTGATAAGGTTATGGGCGATTTAGAGTGGAGTAGATCGCAGCTTGCAGTGCTCCAAGCGTCGCGTAATTGGTTAATGGACGGTTGGGCCGAGCATAAGAAGTATTGCCCTAGTAATGAGTTCAACGAGCAACATTATAACGAATTAACCATGAAGTTATTTAGGGCCGAGGATGAGATGTCTAAGTCGGTAGAGTCACTTCAGTCGGTGTTACCCGCCCTGTCAGGTCCCTTAGATGATGTGTTGAGGCCGCTCTTTTAGATTTAGATTGCGCTTTATTCTTGCAAAAATGCACCCGATGAATAACATTCTATTTTTGTGATCTTGTAGCCGAGCAACAACGCTCTCGGGAGCTGGATCTGGAGGTTCGCCGATTGAAACAGGCTGAGGTCGATTTGAGCTCCAAGTTAGCTGATGCTGAGGAAAACTCTTCCCAGATTACCCAACAACTCGAGGATGAACGCGTCTCCCATGCGGAAGAGTTATATCAGAAGGTTCAGGCTGGCATTATGGACTGGGTGGAGAAGAAGCGGCTCGAGGTCGCGCATAGGAAGGCCGGCGCGGCTCCTCCCAAGGCTTAAACTTTCTTTTTGTGGTGCTGCGTCACTATGTTGCCCCTTCCATCGGGTTTTAAATCGCTCTAAACACTTCTCCCCTTTTTAATTTCCGCTACCTTGCTTGTTCGTTTTAATGGGGGTGCTGCGTCACCGATGGTGTTTGTTTTATTTTCATTAGACGCTTCGTTTCGCTTGGTCACATGACGCTTTTCGTATTTTCTTAATAGTCGCATGACGCAATCGATATCTACTTTGTTTCATATGTTATTCCTGCAATCATTGTTCAAGTAAGTCAGTATTCTAACCATTTCTGTCGAACACACCCAACAAGGAGGGTCATCGAGCCCTATGCCATATCCTGATTGGGGTATCTCATCACTATCTCTTTGGATTCAGTGGAAGGGTACCAGTCATCCTAGTTCTAGGCCCGACAATCCCGAGTGGTTATCGACCAACCGATCTCGGGCAAGTGGACACGCCCACTTGCGATGGTGGTGACCTTTCAGATGTAAGTAGGCCACCTAGCTGAGTAGACCTCGTGTCTAAACAACCTTTGGAACTGGTTTCCAACCACCAGAACCCTTAGTCTACCTCGGCACTTGCACACTGCCACTGCCCCGAGTTCGAACATCCAGGCGACTGTAAGGCACCTCGGCACTTCCACACTGGCGTTGCCCCGAGTACGAATGCCCATTCGAGTGTAAGTCACCTCGGCACTTCCACACTGGATTTTCCCCGAGTACTAATGACCATTCGAGTGTAAGTCACCTCGGCACTTCCACACTGGCATTGCCCCGAGTACGAATGACCATTAGTCGCTCATGCCCTATCCCATACCCCTCACGGTTTCACAGAGATAGAGGACACGTTTGCTTACCGTTTTTCCGCGTCGCTTGTCAAGGATGGTAGAGTTTCAGGAATCGGATGTTCCATGGTTTGAGCTCTCTTGTTCCGTCGAGTCGCAGTAGTCGATATGATCCCTCGCCTGACTTAGATTCGATTATATATGGCCCACCCCACTTTGGTGCTAGTTTTCCGCCTTTTTTGTCGCGCTCCCATTCAGCCAGAAATTTCAATACTTGCTGCCCGGGATGAAATTCTCTTGGTCGAACGCGCTTGTTGTATTCCCGTTGTAACCTCCTCTGATAATTTTCCATTTTTTGTAACGCCATTTCTCTTGTTTCTTCCAAGTCGTAGAGTTTATCCAAGATCAGGTCGGATGACACACTTCGCCTCCAATCTTCGGTTCTTGTGGTAGGAATCATCCCTTCTGTTGGTAGGATCGCCTCGGTTCCGTAGGTAAGCATGAATGGATAAAATCCCGTAGCTTCTCTTCATGTGGTTCTGTATGCCCATAGGACGTTGTATAGCTCCTCGCACCAGTTGCCATATTCCCCATCTAGTTTCTTTTTCATGTTATCGGGGATGGTTTTGTTTGTGATCTCGTCCTTCCCATTACACTGGGGGTAAATCGGGGTTGCTTTACTCTTTCGGATGTTGTAAGTGTTGAATAGAAGATCAATGTTCTCGCCTTGCAGTTTCTTTCCATTATCGGAGACGATAGACGCAGGGACCCCGAAGCGACAAATGATGTGTTCCCAAATGAACTTAAAGACATCTTTGTCCCGAATATGCCTTAGTGGTGCCGCCTCTACCCACTTGGTAAAATAATCAGTGGCCACGATCAAATACTTCCTTTGCCCCGTTCCTACATGTAATGGCCCGACGATGTCCACTCCCCATTTAGCGAAGGGCCACGGACTTATGATTGAGTTTAACGGTACGCCGGGAGCATGGATTTTCTTCCCAAAACGTTGACACTCTTCGCAAGCTTTCGCCATTTGCTTTGCGTCCTCGTTCATATACATCCAAAAGTAGCCCATTGTTTTTGCCTTAACCGACAAACTTCTTCCCGAGCTGTGATTTCCAGCCGCCCCATAGTGTAGATCGTGTAGGATTATATGGCCCTCTTCCCTGCTCAGGCATCGTAGGAGTGGTCCTAGGTAAGATTTACGATATAAGATCCCTTCCCTTAACTCGTAGGCGCCCGATTTGCTTTTGATCTTGTTCATCTCGGGCCGACTCTTAGGCAGCTCACCCGTCTCTAAGTATTGATGTATTTGCTTTCTCCAGTCGCCTTCTTTGTATCTCTTGGCTATGCTGACGGCCACCTCAATCCGTACCTCTGGTGTTTCAGGGATAGACGGGTTAAGAAGCCTCATAATGCGTATTCCTTCGATGCTTGGGTCTACAAGTTATGAGGCGATATATGACAGGGCGTCCGAGTGTCTGTTATCCTTTCGGCAGATGTGGAGGAATTTAATATCTGGGATTTGCTTGATGTAAGATTGGGCGATCTCCCAATATTTTTGAAGCACCGGATCGTGTGTAGCGTATTGGCCCGTAATTTTCCGGATCACCAGCTGTGAGTCACTAGTCAGTCGAACCTCATGCAGCCCCATTTCCACAATTATCCGTAAGGCATGGATCACCGCCTCATATTCGGTGACGTTGTTCGTCGCCTTGAATTCTAACCTGAACGAATGCACGATCTTCCTCCCCTTTGGCGTGGTAAACACCAACCCGAGGCCCGACCCATATTTGTTTGATGCCCCGTCGACAAATACTTCCCATCGTGTTGTGCTACTGGCGGCTAGTAGGTCCGCTGGCTCCTCTTGTTCTTCGACCATTCCCGGTATATCTTCAAACTCGTCCTCATCACTGAGGGGGAAGTCTGCCAAGAAATCGGTCACTACTTGCCCTTTGATCGCGGTTCTTGCCTCGTATATTACATCATATTGTTTGATTATGGCTCCCCACTTGGAGATTCTCCCCGACCGCCCAGCGCTATCTAAGACCGCTTCGATAGGCGATTTGGTGAGCACCCATATTCGATGAGCTTGAAAATATGTTCGTAGTTTGGAGGCAGCAAAGGCTAGCGCGAGCACCATCTGCTCCATTCTGGTGTAGTTCTTCTCGGCCGGACTTAAAGTTTTGCTGGCGAAGTATACCGGCTTTTCTACGCCCATCTCTGTTTTGACCAATACCGCACTAATGGCATAGGGTGTCGCGCCTAAGTATAGAGTGAGATTTTCTGACGGCTCAGGCCTTTGAAGAACCGGGAGGCTAGATAAATGTAGCTTGATTTTTTGAAAAGCTTCTTTGCTTGCGTACGTCCATTGGAATTTTTCTCCTTTCTTCAAGATGTCGTAAAAGGCCTTACATTTGTCTGATGACCGTGATACGAATCTCCCCAATGCGGCTATGCAACCATTTAGTTTCTGCACGTCTTTTACCATTGCGGGGGATGGCATTTCAAGTACGGCTCGTACCTTCTCGGGATCTGCTTCTATTCCCCTGGGAGTGATGATGTAGCCTAGGAATTTCCCCGACGTGACCCAGAAGTCGCACTTGGCCGGATTAATTTTCATCTTGTGTCTCCTCATTGTCTGAAAAATCTCTCGAAGGTCTCGGACGTGGTTTTTTGATTTCCGACTTTTGACTAACATGTCGTCCACGTAAACTTCTATGGTATCGTGAATCTTGTCTTCAAACATGTCGCCTACAAATCTCTGGTACGTAGCCCCAGGATTCCTAAGTCCGAATGGCATCTTGGTGTAGCAATACAATCCTCTCGGTGTGAAGAAGGAAGTGTGTTCCTGGTCCTCGGGCGCCAATGGTATTTGGTTGTAGCCCATGTATCCGTCCATTAAGGTCATTGCTTCGTATCCCACTATTGATTCTACTAGTTGATCTATGCTGGGAAGGGGGAAACTGTCTTTCGAGCAGGCCTTGTTCAGGTCGCTGAAATCAATACATATTCTGACTCCCCCTTTCTTTTTTGGTACCACGACCATGTTTGATATCCATTGTGGGTAGTGGGACTTCCTTATTATTCCGGATTCTTGTAACTTCTTCAGCTCGACCTCGACCGCCGCTTGTAACTCTGGCGCAACGCGCCTCATTTTCTGTCTAACCGGTTTGAACCTCGGATCGATTTTTAAGTGGTGACAGCAGACCTTCGGGTCAATACCCTCCAAATCATGCACTTCCCAAGCGAATGCATCCAGGTTTTCTTTTAATAGCATCGTGAGTTTACTTGCTTGTTCGTCCGATAGTAATGCCCCGATCCTCACTATTTTGGGTTCTTCTATCGTTCCCAAGTTTACTTCTTTAGTCGGCTCGACTGTCGAGAAGTTTGATTTAGTCTCCCTGAATGGGGATGCTTCCTTTAATTGCTATAAAGGGTCTTGCTCTCGAGTTTCGTGTGCCAGGACCGCTTGTGAAATTGCCTCCTCCAATTCTTTTGCCGCCTTCACTTCCTTTGCTTTGTTCTTTTCTTGCCTTTGCCGAGCTCGCCGTTCTTCATTTATTTCTATATCAACTTTCATGCATTGTCGTGCCGCCTGGGAGTCGCCCACAACTTCCGCTATTCCCTTGCAAGTCGGGAACCTTAACCTTTGATGGTAGGCCGATGCTACTCCCTTAATCCCAGCAACCCATGGGCACCCGATAATGGCCTCATAAGGTGAAGCGACGTCGACCACACAGAAAGTGGTTAGTGTGTCGAGGTAGCCACCACCATCTGAAACTCTTAAAGTTACTTCGCCCTTTGGGATGGTTACTGTGCCGTTAAAGCCATAGATACGATATGTTGATGGGACGAGCATGTCGTCTGAGAGTTTCATTCTTCTGAACGTTTCGTAGAACAACACCTCGACTGAACTTCCGCTATCCACAAGAATCCTTGTTACTCCCCACTTTTCAATCAACAGCGTGATGACCAGTGGATCGCTGTGTGCCTGTCCATTTGCTGGGACATCCTTATCCGAGAACGATATGGGCAGCGTCATCCAAGGTTCCATGGGAAGGGACTTGGCTACGCTGAATATCTCTTTACCGTCACGATCCCTTTTATGGATCCTAGTGGTGATTACTGGGCCGAGGGTATAGTTTTGCATAGCCGAATGTGAAATGGTGCTCACGAATTGACTCACCCTATCGATGCGGACTTGATGAACTGGTGCATCGTGTGTTGCTTCCGGCCGAGGGGGGTGTCGGACATACTGCCTCAAATATCCATCGCGGATGAGGTGTTGAACAATATCTTTCACTTCTCGACAGTTATTGGTGGAATGACCCATATACTGATGGTAGTGACAGTATTCGGGATGATCTCGGGTCTCTTGGAACTGTACTCCCCTCGAGGCTGGGTAGTTGATGTCGTTTCTCTTCTCAACTTCCTTGAAAACCTCTTCCAAAGAAGCGTTTAGAGGGGTATACGACCGGGTTTCCTGCTTTGGCTTCTTCCCTTTGGCCATCCATTCCCTCTTCTCAATGCTCCTTGGGGGCGGGTCCGATCTCTTTTCTGATCGCCTGATATGGTCGTCCATGACCGTTTTAGTCTCGGTACCAACCTCAGCGCTGGCTTCTTGTACTCCTCTATCTCTTGATTCAGCCTGAATTTCTTCCAGGGCGATATAGTGCTCTTGCATTCTTCTCATCTCCTTTAAGGTTTTAGGTTTTTCAGAAAACATGGCAATCCAGATGGGGTCCGACCTCCCCAACGCGTTTTCGAACCCAAAGATGGCTTGATCCACCGGTACCTTCCCAATTTCAGTACACAATTTCCTCCATCTGTCGGCCAGAGTTCTCAGGGGCTCTCTGAATCGTCGGGCGAGAGTAAACAACTTGTTCATTCTTGGCCGAGGTCGGCTGTTATGCATGTAGGTCTCAAGGAAGGCCTCGACTAGCGCATCGTACCCGTTAATTGAACTAGGTATGAGTGAATAAAACCAATCTCGCGCCTCGCCCTCCAAACTAGCTGGAAAGAATTTGCACATAACTACCGGGTTGTTTCTCCATTGGATCAGTGACATTGTATACATCTTAAGATGTTCGATCGCATCGCCCGTTCCGTCAAATCTAGAGGGGAATGAAGGTAGAGTACACTTGGGTGGGAACGGCATTTGCTCCAGTTCTTGAGAGAAAGGCGTTTTCTCGGCTTCACTCATAATCTCGGCCAACTTATTCTCTTCGCTTCCGCCCGAGAGTTCCTTGATTTTTGCTTCCAACTCCTTAAGTTTGGCTTTAGTTGTTTGATCTTGTCGCTCGTACCTTCCTCGTCTTTCTTCGTCGGTGGACGAGTCCTCGGGTGGTCCATATCTCTGCGTGGGGGGTACCGGAGGTAATGGTAGTTGACCCGACAGATCGGGCTGATTAAGGTTACTTGGCCCCATCATGGTTGGTGAGTGACTGGATCGGCCGCGATATCCTGATGTCCCTAGACTGGACGACCCTCTCGATCTGGTCCATTGGTTCCTCAACAGGTAGTTCTCATACTCCAAGGCTAGATTACTCTTCCGGAGTTCCCTTAGTGCCGCCTCTTGCCTCCTCTGACTCTCCAAAATGGCCAACAACGTCGGGTCCGTACTTTCGTGATTGGAGTGTCCATTGGGTTGGTGTGGTCGAGGTTGTAATGGTGCTGATGTGGGTGGTGGTGGCGGTATCGGGTTGGCAACACGATCGACCGCGTGAACAGTTGTCGGGCCGATGTTACTTGCTGCTGCTTGCCACAGCTGAATCTGCCTAAGACGCTCTTGCTCCCTTCCCAAAGCTTCCTGGTGTTCAACTTGCTGCCTTGTCCATTGCTTCTGAGCTCGCGCTTCAAGTGCTTCCTCATCGTCATCGGTGTCTGAAGTTGTGAGTCCATCGATTTGGTCAACTCTCCTCTGGGTCAATATAATCTGGTCCAGAGGTAAGGTGTTATCGTCTCGCCCCAAATCTATTTCTTCGTCTACAACAGGAATCCCTCGCGCAGCTGCATGAGATTCCTCGGGCGGTGGTTGTCGACTGTCCTCTTGCCTCAGCCCCGTTATCCCTGCCTGCATGCTGCTGCTAGTGACTGTGCGATTCCTCAACATCCTTATCGTCCCTGAAGCGCTAGCCATTAGTCACGTCGCGTGATAAGCCGAGTATCGCCCGTCCCTACGTCAGCAAATACAAAAAAAAGAACCCCTTACTTCGACCTGATTTTTCTAACAAAAAGTTCAGACAAAAAAGGCGAAACGTTCGACTCTACGACTACTGTTACTGTGTAGGGTCAACTTTGGTTATCAGGTGGGTTCCGTTTATCTATCCTATTTTGTTCTTATGCTGAATTTGTGGATGAACTCACTTCCCCGTCACTATCACTCCGTACGACGTCGCTCTCTGTACTCGACCTATGCATTTAAGTTAGTTTGTCCTTTATTCTACATGCTCCAAATCATTGATCTTATGCACGTGATGCTTAAAAAGTACGGCAAGTAACCCTTATAATCGAATTAAACTTGTACCAACTCCACTTTCTCGAGATTTAATTATGACCTTTCCGACAACTTACGCTACACCGCTGGCTAAAAATTATATATGGTCGACAGTTCATTACATGATGAAATATCTAAAACGCTAACTTTTGGTAACTCCGAGCATCCGACTTCTTACCGCAGCTAGAAACAACTCGCTTAACGCTAATAAACACACAACTATCAAGAACAAACATTCGTCCTTTCAACAGATTCTTCACGTAGCTTCTAACCCGAACTGTTAGTCGCTGGTGAGCTCGTGAAGTTTCTCTGCCGATCAAACTGTTGAAGACGCTAAGAAGACGCTGCTACTGCTCTGACTTTAAATTCTCAGTAAATGACTCAAAACAACCATTACTTCGGCCAACAGAGTTCATCGTAGATTCTACTCCAACACATTAACATGTATTGAGGAGCTGTTGATCGTCTCTGAAGACTTTAATGGCAAGGTATCCGGAGATCTTAGTCGTGTCCCCTTAGTCGGCGCCAGAATGTATATGCATTTTACTACAAACTACATCCAAAGGTTAGAAACGCGCTACTCTTCTCAAATGAAAGTAAACACTCAACCATGAACACAAGATATACGTGGTTCGGTATGATTACCTACGTCCACGGGGGTGAAATGATGAATCTTATTACTTCAAGGTGTTACAAAGGTGTTGATCTTAGTTGGATTTCTTTACAAGGTGAACTTACTTCTCACTCACTTCTTCCTAATGTTTTCTCGAGTTTCTCTCTTCTCCTCTCCCAAAATTACAACCTAACTTTCACGAATACAAGTCCCTTTATTTATAGGAGAAGTTCCATACACCCAAGATATGGTGTTGGTCATGTTACATCAATTCAGCAGTTCTACTGTCGGACCGACTTATGTCGCCTCACATGGCCGAGGTATCTTGGCTCTTCGCCTGTCTTTCGTCCGAGCCGACATCTCCCAATGATCTCTTGACACGATGTTGCGTGTTTCTGAATGTCGCCCGTCTTCGATCGTTGCTTTTATGGTTAGCCGATGTGTCCTCTACTTTCTTATCCATTTGACCATAGCGCCTCATTTGTCCCGCCGCGTCTCGTCATGTCAGTTTTGTCAGAAGTCTGAATCAAGTTTTGTCCGACAGCTGTAGAGCGATCACGCCCGATCCACGTGGCTCCTGAAATCTCGCGCCACTAATCTTCATTCCATGCTTCGCGTCTTTTCGTGTTTAGGTGCACCAGGCCTAGGATGTTGCCACCTGGATCTGTGTATAATTTACACCTACAGCTAGGGATAGTCCCACATGGAAGAAAGAGGAGTACATGTTGAGCTTAATAAACTTGGGCATCTCCTTACGTAGCGTTGTGACCTTTTAGATTAAAACCACACACCTCTTATCCCAAGGTAGCCAAGTAGGGACATGATCGTTGCTATGTTGTCGGGCCCATAGTAGGTTCCTATTTTCCATGAACATCCTAACACCATTCACTAAATATAAGAAATATGCAAAAAGGTAATACCATTTCAAAAGATCGATAAGATATCTTTTTAAACTAAAAAACATATCGAATAATATATTTTTTTGGGACAAAATATGTAAAAATTAGTTTCGATATAATTTCATTGTTGGCTTGAGGATACAACTCTAAAAAGGAGAGACATAGTATGGGAGGATGTCAAGGCGGAAAATGCTAGAAAGGATGTGAAGTGAAGAATAAAAATATCTATCGGGTTTCCCTTTACTTTTGCAACGATAAGAAGGGTAAACTTGATATTAATACACATTATATTTGATATTCATATGTCAGAAAATTCATAACTAAATAAAAATTATGTCCGTGCCGTAACGGCACGGGATGTTTTGTCTCTAATACGATATTGTTCACATTCCTCTTGCTTCATTTTATTCGTAAGTAATTATTTTGATATTCAAATAGGTTTTGGGAAACAAAATGGGTTACCTGATCTTTTTATTTTTTACTTAAGCATGTTATTCCAATTTATTATCTGAACGGAGTAATAATGCGGATGGTGAATCCACCTCTCATCACAATGTATACAACACACTTATAACTTTTAATCCCACACGTCATGTATAAAGTTTAGATTTAACAAACTTAGGTCGTTAATTAATTTATTCAACTATATGTTTTTTGTTAATACTGAAAATCATGCGTACGAACGGTTACCAAAGATAGCAGTGGTACCAAAAACAACCATTTTGTCTTATATAATTTGGTATCATCCCAAAAGTATTTGTTATCCGCCTTTTTTAATCGTGTCAAAAACAACCAACTATACTTTTCACAATACAATGTTACCCGTCATGTAATTTTTTTTTTTATTTTTGATTCAAAAAGAAAAAACCAATACCACCGCCATTAAAACCATCCAGCGCCACTATTTCTTCTACCAAAACTAATGTTACCGCCTCCACCACTTAGTAACACCTTCCACCGCTTCCACCACTGCTATCTTTGGTAACCGTTCGTACGCATGATTTTCAGTATTAACAAAAAACATATAGTTGAATAAATTAATTGACGACCTAAGTTTGTTAAATCTAAACTTTATACATGACGTGTGGGATTAAAAGTTATAAGTGTGCCCAATATTCTACGAGGGATGGAAAATGGTGGTGGTGGAGAAAGAAGTGATATCTGGTGGTTTGTGGTACTGGCCGATATTGATGAGTAGTAATTGACTATGTTAATTATGTGCTGCTACAAAAGGATAACACTATAAATTAAAAATGTGGTTGATCGTATTAATGCTAATATACACTCGGTTAAAATACATGAAAATTAAGAAGAAGAAAAAAACATTTGGATGTCACGTTATATAATAAATAACACTAAAAACTACATATTTAGTATCAAGGTTTCTCCGTCCAATAGATAAATCTAAGGTTGTATTGAGATCCCGTAAGCAGAGGGCGGGTTGGTCTTGGATTTATGAATGATAATGAATATAATGAAACGCTCCCTCTCGGTTTCTCCAATGAAAACCGAAACCTTCTAAAAAAAATAATCAATCGAACAACACTTAGATGGAATGCATCACCACAAGTGTAAACTTCTCTGAATTGCTACATATCCAGTGAAATTTCTACAGATTAATCTGGTGATTTCGTCCTACCGTAGTTTTTAACGAGGCATGCAATTAAATCTCTAATAGTGATTTTAAAGGTATTTAATAATTACAAAATTCTCTTATATGTTTTGTTTATGCAAGTATTGATTTAACTTGGGTTCTTTTATATTTTTGTGTTAAGCTGATGACTTTTTAATTTGAATACATGTTTGGTTAACAAACTTTGATACATATAGGGTATTTTATTTGTAGAACTGATGTTAGTCTCTCATTTTTCCCGTTAGCACTTTGTTTCGATCCCGTATTTGTAGACATTATTTGACTAATGTTGGGGTATTTGTTTAATCTCAAGGCCGATTAAACCCAATGTGTGTTATATACAATGAAGGCGACATAAGTTTGTGTCGGCTCTACCTTGAAACTAATAATTTTTCTTCGGAAGGTTAGTTGAATTTATGTAGATACAAATATCAATATGACTATGCTCTTTAAAACTCCAAATTACTTGAGTAACACTAGATGTGAGAACGTCAATCATGCACTACTTAGCATAGTTGGTGTTAAATTTTTTTATCCACGAATTTCTTCAATTTCATGTTATCAATATGATTGATAAAGAATCTTACACATGTTTTGATTTACTATTATAAGTTTATTTTTTCAACTCACATGTGTATATCTCAGCCTTCCAATAGCCAAGGGTTCTTCATTTTTATAACTCTCACATTTGCAAAAAATAAATAAATAGTGTTTATCTATAGTAGTGAAAATATTATGGGTTTTTGCTTCACTCCTTAGAGCCTTAGTTATCAATAATTTCGGAACAAATGTATTCATAAACATCATGGAGTTGGATTGGAAGTTTAGGTATATGTACTATTTGATTAAATATTCATTTTGAAGTTTGAAATTATAATATGATGGAACAATAAATGGGGACATTTTTTTATTTACTGTATTTTTTATTTTATTTTTCATGTTGGCACAACATTATTACTCCGTCCAGATAATAAATTGAAATAACATGCTTAAGTAAAAAAATAAAAAGATCAGGTAACCCATTTTGTTTCCCAAAATCTATTTGAATATCAAAATAATTACTCCCGAATAAAATGAAGCAAGAGGAATGTGAACAATATCGTATTAGAGACAAAACATCCCGTGCCGTTACGGCACGGGTTAAGATCTAGTATAGTCTTAAATCAAACCTCAACGAGTCCGAGAATCAATCCCTTCTACTTACCACTTGTAAAACTACACCACTTAGCTGCTAAGATTACTGATGTTGATAAACCTTATACTAGAAGATTTATGGAAGGCTAGGGCATTGACTGTATTTATAAGGAGGTGAGGGTGATATATTGTTCTTGGCTGTTTCCTGGCGAAGATGAAGTTATGGTGAATAGTTTTTCCAAAGTTTTGCCTTGTTGATGTTGCGGAGATCTGGGAAGCTCGTCCGTTTCATCAAATTGATCACTTCCATATAAAGGAGCTAAGTATCAATAATTTTTGCTTATTTGATTTTCCTTGTTTTTGATTATTGCACCCAACAAAAAATCAATGTCATTTGAATTTTGACTTTATTGTAACTCTATGCAGTTTGGTATACTGTGCTGACTACACCTGCTGGAATCATGGACCATGAGGAGTCCACAACAAAGAATGTTGGTGGTAAAGTGTTTCAGTTTTTTTTATTGAAATGCCTACATCGGCCTTGGTAGATTGAATTTTGTTCGCATAAAATTGGATATTGTCAGTTCTGGTTGAGGACGAGGGATTCCCAAGGAAAACAAAAAACACCATTCTTATGCTACCTAGTTTTGAATTAGTATTGTTGAAGTTGCTAAAAGATTCTGATGTCATACACCAATTTTCTACTTAGCAGAATTATATCGAGTAATACCTTGTTCTTATCATTTGCCATTTTGGATGGAGTCGTCTCATTTCTCATGTGTTGTACAAGGTTAAGTTATGACCAATAGGGAAGATTTCTCTGTAACCCTGACATTTATTGATGTAAACTTGGATAAATGATCAATTGAAGTCGCCTCACTTGCAGAAAATCTCCTAAATGCTCAAAAGGGAGCTGCTGTACGAGAAAGGAACCTCCATAGAAATACAGTTCCATTTAATTCTTAACGAAATCATGGGAGAGTTGGGTGAACGTTATTCTCTGTTGATGTTGCGCACCAACATTAGACACTTCCAACATCAGAAATTCTGCACTAGTAGTATGATAAATGACTAGTGTTTTGGGCTGCTCATTTTTTTTTTTGAGGGTATTCCTTTTCTTGTTGTTATCAATGATCATAAAGATGAAAATTCTAAATGGCTCAATTCAATTGAGTTTGCTCGTTTGAGAATCATTGTTGTCTCGACCTTTTCGACCATTAAAAACCAATGTCTTGGGGCATTTAAAAATCAAAATACAAATCTTTCAGATTTATGTAACAATGTAACTTTGATGGAGTGAAACAACAGGATATTCTCTACTACAAAAACTAGTCCTGACGGGGTTAGTCACTTGATTACCATGGACATCAGAGTACTTAGCTACTAAGATTACTGATGTTGATAAACCTCATACTAGAAGATTTATGGAAGGATGGGGCATTGACTGTATTTATAAGGAGGTGAGGGTGATATATTGTTCTTGGCTGTTTCCTGGCGAAGATGAAGTTATGGTGAATATCGATGGCTCTCGAAAATATGATTCTG
The DNA here is from genome assembly GCA_023529315.1 of Papaver bracteatum. NCBI lineage: Eukaryota > Viridiplantae > Streptophyta > Magnoliopsida > Ranunculales > Papaveraceae > Papaver > Papaver bracteatum. Next base: position 977,585 of record JAJJWX010002324.1, read on the forward strand.
GAGGTAGTGGAGTGTAGTCAAAATCGCTCTCCAAGGACGATTACTCGCCGAGTAATCGCTAAAGGCTATATGTCTGAGGCGATTTCCGATTCTAAGGCCTTTCCTATTTTTAGTGATTAAGGAGGCTGATTTGGACCGATTTTTGAGCAAAACGATTTTTCCGAGTTGGCCTTTGATGCACTAAAATCATAAAAGAACATTTTCATAACCCTTAGATGAGAGTTATAAGATAGAAAAACCTCTAAATATATGTTAAATACGCTCAATATAACAATATTACACACTTAATTATATGATAGTGTTAAAATTGTAAGTACAAATCATGACTTATGATCAACAATATATAAATTATTAATAAATAGATTATGAGTATTAGACCGAGTTTTGGCGATTTCCAAGTCCGAACTTATTGCTCCTCGCTCCCCAACCGAGTAGCACCGATGAATGATTTTGACTACTGGTGCTATCGTCAGAAATCACCAAGGAGCTACTATTGCTGCAGCTTACGGTGGCTCCATTCCTGCCACAGTTTTTGCGCATGAATTGCAAGGAGTGGAGGTAGGGTTAAAGTTAGCTAAGCTCAGTAATTGCAGGAAACCGCATATATGCTCTGATTCTATGAATGTGTTTCGACTGCTATCTGGGAAGTGTTCTCCTATGTGGAGTGTTTTACATATTTGGAGGCGTATATGGCATCTTCAGGTAGAGTTTATGGAGGTTAGATATTCCCATGTTTATAGGGAGACTAACAGGGCTGCTGACTGGCTTGCTGGGAAGCACCCACAGGAAAATTTTCTGATCATTGGTGTTGACAGTTTTGATAGTGAGATGAATAGGATTCTTGAGGAGGATAGGAGTGGGAAAGTTTACCATAGGCAGTAGGTTTTCTTTGGTTTTGTTTTTCTTTTAGCTTTCTTGTAAGGTTCCGGGTGTTTCCTTAAACCCTGCGGATTGTGTCAAAATCAAAAAAAATATATAAAAAAATCAAAAGACAAACCAAACGAGGAAGAAGAACTCTCAAGTTGGATATTCTTTCTTTACTTCGTGTTCGACTTCACCGTTCAGCTTATTTTGGTGGTTCAACATTAGTTGGGCGACAAACTCCAATACATTCGTTCTAATTACACTAAAACGATGGACCAATCCGTGAGAATCACGCCCACGGATGTTCCCAGTTTCAGTGGTGAACATTCTGTAACATTTGTCCCAGAAAGTGAACATCGAATCAGGTACATTACGCATTACAACTTCTTGTGTGTGAAAAACAAAGGCTCTACAAATAGCTAAATCCTCTTGTTTTGAGAATCCAACACGAACTGCAGGAGGCATTTTTGAGAGTGAATTTAGAGTAGGAATTTTGAGTTGAAAGTAGAATGTGTGAATTTAGAGTTAAAAGTATGAGTATTTATAGAATTCAAAAACTGTAGCCGTTGGATCAGTAGGTTTTGCAGCCGTTCAGATGGAGCCGTTGGCGCCATCGAGAGAGACGCTGGAGTCTGAGCTGAAGTTGCTAGCGTCAGCGTACAAAACGCGCGCTCTGGTGGAAATCTCGGGCGTCACCTATGCTGTCTCCCGAGTTATTAGACATGGCGCGCGCCATTTCACCAGACGCGCGCCTATTAGAGTGTCTCAATCCGTTTTCTGCGTTTGTTCATCCCATAGGAACAACTCTTAAACCCTGCGGATTGTGTCAAAATAAAAAAAAAATATATAAAAAAATCAAAAGACAAACCAAACGAGGAAGAAGAACTCTCAAGTGGGATATTCTTTCTTTTCTATAAGCGGGTATACCAAGCGGTCCTCGTCCTCCCATTGTAAGGTTATTTTGGGCAATCTATAACATCATAAATGACCTAGAAGAATTTTTACCCCTTCTCCTCAGTCTCCCACTCAGCCGAGAAAAAACAAAAAAACAAATCAGTCTCACACTCAAGGAGAAGAAGAAGAGAAAAATGTTAAGCTTTTTGCACCCACTGTCACTCTCACTCACTGTAAGAAGAAGAAGAAGAGGAGGAAGAATGAAAATGTCAATCTTACCTGATGCCTACTCACACTCACTCGCTTTTACAGCAAGGAGAAGAAGAAGGAGAGTAAGAAGAAGCAAATTGTCAAGATTCCTACCGGAGGAAATCATGGAGAACATATTTACAAGGTTACCTGTTAAGTCGATTGCAAGATTCAGGTGCATCTCCAAATATTGGCTTCATCAATTTCAAAACCCTAATTTCATCAAAAATCATCTCAACCATGCTATTCGAATCAACAAATTCAACGTCTTGCTTCCCGACCTCTATTACGGTAATGTTCTATCGGTGACATCATCACCATCTTTAAGTCGTATTGATTATCCATACACGGGCTCAACAAGCGCGCCTCTAATTAAAGGTTCTTCACACGGTTTGGTTTGCATAGAAATGGTAACAGATCTGTGTCAAAAAGAAATGGTAACAGATTCGTTTCAAACAGAAACGATAACAGTAGATCATAAAATGTTTTACATTTGGAACCCGGCTACCCGAGAATATAAACTACTACCAGAACCTTTAGCCAACCCAAAGAAAATTTATTTTGGTGAACATGGGTTTGGTTTTGATTGCAAGAATAATGATTATAAGTTATTAAGACTTGCGAGATTTTATAAAAAAAAGGTTATGGTTTGGGAAGCTAGAATTTACTCATTAGCTTCAAATTCATGGAAGAATCTTGGTTTGGTTCCTTATTGTTTTCCTTTTTCTGTAACTAAGGGGTTACTTCTTAATGGTGTTCTTCATTGGATTGCTACTGATCTTCATGCTGATCCTGAATCTGCTGTTATTGTTTGTTTTGATATTTCTGATGAGACATTCTATGATTTGCCATTACCGCCTTACGTCTTTGACCACGATTGTCTGCCATATTTGGGCGTATGGGAAGGGAAACTTTGCCTACTTCAGCAGAATCATACGGAGGAGGATCCGGATGAATCATGTAGGCATCAAAACGAGCACATTGATGTGTGGACAATGATGAATAACAAGTGGAGTAAGCATTCGAAGATTACTGCACTTGTGACGGAGATGGATTATATCAGACCAATTCAAACTTTACCGAATGGTGAGATCCTATTTGAAGGCATGTCAAGGGTGGAAGACGGCTTTCATTTGATATCATACGACCCTAAGCTCGAAAGAGCTAGAGCTCTAAACATACAACATGGTTTCCTTGAATCTCCAGACCCTGAAGTGGAGGTCTATATTGAGACCTTAGTAGCACTTAACTCTGGTACTTTTGTTAGAAAAATTGAAATGGAATGGAAAGGTTTGGAAGAAGTTCCAGGATGGTGCGGAGAGTTTGGGAAGAGGTCATCGATCACATAAGAAGAAGTTTTAATCTCTTTAGGTGTGTTCATGTTGCTCTGTTTTGGGGATGACATGTGCCTGTTTTGGCTCCTTTTTCTTTGTTTGTTTAGTTTGCTGCCAGTCGGCCGGTTTTGTTTAGTTTTGTTTGTTTGTTTAGCGCAGTCTTTTTAGACTCACTTCTTGTATCGCCTAGGTGTCTCCTCTTGTTTTCTTTTTCTCTTTTCAATAAAGTTTTAACCTTTTTCGTCTGGTACTTACGTTGATCAATGACAAAGAAGTAAAACAAAAAGGTGAAGAACAAATAATAATGACTGATGCGGATTTGGTAGAAAGGTATGGTGTCAATCTTTGTTATGTTTTTGCACTAAAGAAATGGAAGTGGAAATGGTTCATTGTGGGAAATGATTTGTTATATGTTGCAGTGGATTATCCAAGAACCTAATGACGGCATTTTGGGGAAATTCCAGACAAAGTAATTTCTACACACTTTGCTTTTTTAGTATTTGTTATCTTCTTATGCGACTGAATGTAGAAACCAAGCATCAGATATATACGTCTTCATCAACTTGAGTTAGGCCTGCTTTCTTTAAGTATTTTGTATTGGTGTTTCGAGCTTTCACATGCGAATAAATGTACAATCCAAGCATCATATATATTTTATTGTTGGAACTCGAGGACGGTCCTCTCTCATTAAGCAGCCTTTGTTGAAATTTTAAGCATTTTGAGATTAGATAGCTAGGGATGTTCCTGAATCTAAGTAGTAGACAATGTGTGGTGATATTACTCTTGTTGCTTCTTATTTTATGTTTACTGCTCATTTTGTGATTTATTTTTGTTAGACTTGATGGAGAATGCGATGCAAACTTTAGTGAACTTATTTCCTTAACAAGAAATAAAAAACAGAAACTGTAAAGTATACGTAGAGAATATCGTGGAAAATTGAGAACTTTCCCAGCGGTCATATGCTCCTAGCCTTCTAGTTCTTGGAAATCTATTTGATTGTTAGTTGTCAGATTATATTTGTTTAGTGTTTGCATTGGAGAGTTAGTGTGTGATTTTTGATGTTTTGCATGACCCAGAGCATGATACTCGTAGAATTGTTGAGTTCAAGGAGTTAGAGGCTTACTCCGTCAGTAGTTCTGTTTTTGGGGAGAGCCTAGTATCGTTCGACTCGTAAACTTATGTGGTTGGTCTTGGTGGCAACAAATATTTAAAGAACAGAAGACTATTATGTACTCGAAATATATGTGTCTACTCCCTGTACTTTTGCTAGGCCGGTTTCTTAGTGACATGTGGGCAAGTATGTACAGAGTACACTATCTAGAGCTTGGAAATATGAATATTCAATCTCTCTTTTTTGAGATGCACTCACCTATTACTTATACTGGCTCATAACATTTTGTTGATACATTTGCTCTTCTGGTTGTCTAGAAATATTCAATCTCTTTCTAGAGTCATCTTAGTTGTTGCCGACCCATGAATATAGCTATTGTTGATGCTATCGCATATGCTTGATTGTCGGAAACTCAGCTATTTTTCTAGGGATGTTTTTTTATCTTTTGGATTTGTTCAATTGGCTGATATCGTATCAACTATGCACTTGATGGCCGAAGCTTGAGATTGAGTCAGAAACAGTTCTGCTTAGTCATTTGCAAATAGAGTTGAGAATTATTCGTCGACGGCCACAAACTTCTATCAAATCAGGGGAGAAAATCTGAGTGTCATACTTTTTCATTGGCCTGAATGCAAATAGGGAATGAAAGCATGATTTTTTCTCTCTCTGTTGTACAGAGCCTGTGAATTGTTGAAGGTGTAATCTATGCTTTATCTATTAAGGTTACAGTCAGATGCATGTCAGGCTGCTTACTCTTGCTTTAAGTTTCAAATTGTTTCGCAGTTCGTTTTCGTTATAAGAAATGTTTGACTAATCTTTTTAGTTGTTTACCATTGGATTCGGCATTAGTTGACCCTAGGTGGGGATGGAGCGTGCTGGGTTAGTATTGCTCAATTTCTGGAGGGGCGAATTCAAGACAATTATCAGATCATTTACTATTAGGGATGTTTTTACGGTGCTGAATTAAGTTAGGGTAAGGCTGTTGGATCATAGAATTCCCTTTTGAGGAGCGAGTTGAGCCATTTCTATGTAGGCAGTGTATTCGTTTTATAGTTCGAGACTCGTCAGTATTTACAAACACACTAATCATATCAGCTCTTCTTGAGCTTGCTTCTTACTAAGTTTCAACCTTCAGCTTGTTCTATTGTCGGCATGCACAACTTCCAGATCCTATATTTTTATTTTTTTGTACTCTAGAAGAATTTAACTGAGATGTAGCTGGTGTGGGGTTGGAACGTAAGTACTACGTAGTATGACCCAAAAAGAACAAAAACATCTGGATGTCCTTGTGTCTATGAAAGTTTGGAGTACTGGTACAGTATGTCTCGATATTCAGTCATCAGTATGTGAAATTGAGTTATATAGTCCGTTGCAGATGTGTTTGTTGTCCATGATGTAATGGCAATATACTCAGGTAAGTTGTCTGGCTTGTATCTTACTTGCTGGAAAGTTAGCAGTAAATGTACAAGTAGGACTTTGCAGTCTGAGTTTAGCTACTTCAGATTCTACCCACTATATTGTATGACGCACTGTCATTTATTGCTCGTAGTAGTCGACCAACAAATATTTTGGTTACTTATAAGTGATCTCCTATATAAATCTTAACTGGTGTTACCTGTAATACTGATTAAAGTCTGATCAAGTTACGTGATTCATAAATCATACGTGGCTGGTGTCTGATAAATTCGTCTTTCTTTCTTATACTGCATTGAGTGCTCGTTGGATACTTTCCTTGTCTCCGATGGATACTTTCATATACTGCAGCAAATGTACAAGTAGGACTTTGCAGTCTTGAGTTTAGCTACGCCAGATTCTACGCATAAAATCTCTACTGTGGAAGACACTGTTATTATTTTCCTTAGTAATTCACGAGCAAATTTTTTTTTTGTTATAATTAATTTCCTATATAGTAAATCTTAACTCCTATTCAGCCAGCTAAAATACACGACATAAGGTACATCTTATAGCATCCGCATAGTTCTTTGTAGTAGGTGGTGCTAGGATTACAAATATTGAAATCTAGCTGACAAGTTCTAACGAAAATCAATGTGATTTGGATTTTGAGTTTGTTGTAACTTTATGCAGTTTGATTTACTGTGCTGATAACACCTGCTGGAATCTTGTAGCTTTTTATTTTATGTTTACTGCTCATTTTGTGATTTACTTTTGTTAGATTTAATGGAGAATGCGATGCAAACTGTAGTAAACCTATTTCCTTCACAAGAAATAAAAAACAGAGAATATCATAGAAAATTGAGAGCTTTCCCAGTGATCGTATGCTCCTAGCCTTCTAGGGAATCTATTTGATTCTTAGTTCTCAGATTATATTTGTTTAGTGTTGTCATTTTGAGATTTTGTGATTTTCGATGTTTTGCATGACCCAGAGCGCGATACTAGTAGAATTCTTGAGTCTAAGGAGTTACAGGCATACTCCGTCTGTAGTTCTGTTTTTTTGGGAGAGCCTAGTATTTTGTGATTCAGAAACTTATGTGGGGCGTGCAAAGAAAGACGATTCGGAAGATTTGGTTGGTCTTGGTGACAACAAATATTTGAAGAACAGAAGACTATTATGTACTCGAAATATGTGTCTACTCTCTGTACTTTTGCTAGGCCGGTTTTTTAATGATATGTGGGCAAGTATGTACAGAGCACATTGGCTAGAGCTTGGAAATGTGAATATTCAATCTCTTTTATTTGAGATGCAATTTAGTTGTTGCCGACACGGGAAGATAGCTATTGTTGATGCTCTCCATTTTATCTAATGATGTGCAGACTGTATTTTTGCTTTTTGATGTGTTTAACCTTCTGATCTTAGTCAAGTTCCAAACTGTTCGCAGTTAGTTTTGGTTATACGAAATATTTGGCCATCCTTTCTGGTAGTATACTATTGGTTTCGCCTTTGGGCATTACTTTATGTGGGGATGGAGCAGAGATGGGTGTATTGCTCAATTTCGGGAGGGGCGAGTTGGAGACAATCATCAGATCATTTACTACCGTGGATGTTTATATGGTGCCGAGTTATGGTAAGGCTGTTACCAACCAGAGAATTCCCTTTTGAGAAATGAGTTGAGCATTTTGTGATATCATGAAGTAAAATGCAAAATTCCAAATTAATATGTGCGGTTAACGTGCACTGAAAATGTTGTTTTTCTTTTGCAATGTTAAATGTACTGTGGGTTTTATTTCATTGTTCGCATTTAACTGCAAGGTTTAATTGAGTAAACATTCGGGGTCCTAAATTTGTTAATGTCCGATAATTCCATTTTGAGAAGCAAGTCATAGCCATTTTTATCTAGGCTGTGTATTCGTATCAGTGTTCTGTTCGCGGTCACACTAATTAGATCAGCTCTTCTTGAGCTTGCTTTTTACCAAGTTTCAACCTTGAGCTTGTCCTATTGTCGGCAGTGCAGCTCAATTTCCTTCAAAATAAAATAAAATTGTACTTAGAAATGTCCATAAAATGTAACTAGATGACCGCTACCACGGTGGAACGGCCAACGGAACAAATCGACGCAAAAATATTAGTTTTCTTCACACGGCGCGAAAGTATCATTTTTCCTGACGCGGAGTGAAAGTGTCATTTTTTCCTAAAACCGAAAATTATCAGATGCATAAACCAAAATATGTGTTATTCATCCTTTGTGGTGGTTTGAATAATGACTATGCATTCAATTTTCGAAAATTATGCCTAAAGTGAAAGTATCACTTTTCTTGAAACAAAAAGAGTACATCGTTTTATAAGTTGCAACGGAAAATTAGTTGATGCATAAATCAAAATATGGCTACATAAAGTATTATGTATCCTTTACGATGGTTTGCATAATGGATATACATTTAATTTTCGAAAATTGTGTCTAAAATGATAAGCACCTCCGATTTTTTCGTAAAAATTCTAAATTTGATATTGTTGTTTGTACTCGTTGCGTAGATATTTTTAAAACCATTCCAACGTTATAAAATTCCAAGGCACGGATTTTTAAATATGTTATATTAAAGTTTGGTTGCCAATTATACCCATAAAAAAATAGGATACACGAGGAGTTATAGTAATTGGACTAAAAGGGAGGGACATTTTGGAAATTTCGGGGGTATGACACCAAATCCAATCTTTTTTGTCAAATTGGAGAAAAAAAAGTCATGTCCCATCTGACATAAAGTCACCATATATAGAGTCCTCCCTCGCTTCGCTCCGTTGGCCTAATTAGAAATAGTGGACGGTCCACATACAATTAGTAAAACCAAAATGAAACACACCCGACTCCGGAATCAATCCACAAAGCACAAACTAAAGTGAGATTCAATTAAAATGACAATAGTGATAAATATTACTTCCTACGTCTCTAAAAGATAGGCAGGTTTGTGTGTAAAATTATATACAAACCTGCCTATCTTTTAGAGACGGAGGGAGTAGATGACTTATATAGTCTTAGGCACCGCTTCAGAGAACGTTGACCGCTGTACTTAAAAACAACAAATGATATTCCAATATACAAACTTCGGCAGATTAGACTCTTAAGAAATTTAACAAACATGACTTATTGATCCATCCATCCTGTTAAAATCCAGATTACTTAAATGATCTCACTGTCAATAAATTAAGAGATGCCCTTCATATTAGTTACCTATGCAATGTGTTAGCACAACTAAAGAAGTAGTGCATGATATAACTGAAGTAGTGAAGGATAAGACAAGTTGCAGTGCAGGTTAATCTCCAAAGTACTCACGTACTGTTGGTAGGCTTGGAAAGATACCTACTATTGTATAAATACTGCAAGTGCACAGTGTCGACAAGCAACACAGGGCAAGCACAGGTCGAACCACAGAGACTTGGAGAGTGTAGAAGTTGATTCTAAATCCTGATTCAGAGAGTAACCAAAAGGGGTTTGTTTTTGTCGATACGACGATATGATTTTCAAGTGACTGAAATAATAAAAGTAAAAGATGCAAATAGCAAGATATGTAAACAATGATAATATGGATACTAGGGTATTCAAATCCACCAATAACCTATGATATGCATTCAACTTGTAATATTATTCTTGTCCTTATAGTAGATTCAAGTCTACCGTATAACTAAGGTGTTTCTCCAATGGATAATTTAATCACAACTAAAGTATTTCTCCAAAGCATTAATTGTCTAATTAAGCACAACTAATCTAAAGATCAATATTTGGTTAAGCATGAGTTGTAGCATAATCAACATAGAGATATTCTAACTACAATGGATACATGGCATACATTGTGAGAGCAAGATGTTGAAAAACTTGGATTAAATTATATCTTTAAACAATTCTAAACTTTCAAGAACAAGATACAAGATATGAATACATACCAATGAGATTAGGGCTTCATCTAAACCCTAGTAAATGAAATTAGAACATGAAGAACATTACAACAAAATTGAAATTTGATAAACTAACATGAACAAGCTATTCTTGGATGAGTTTTCAACACAACAACCCTCTCTATTTATACACAAAAATTCTCTCACACTTGGGATCCGAATTTCACTGTAGCAACCACTCAACAATTAAACAAAACATGTTTTCTTAATTGATGGATTGGAAAGAATACAATGGGGGTGAGGTGGAAATGGATTTGGGTCTTGGGTTTTGGATCATGGGTTTGTTTAATCCCATGAATTTGTAAACAGGTTTCCACTGATGCGCGAGCGGGTTGCAACGCTTCCAACTTTCTTCTCTTTTGTCTTCTCAATTCTTCCAAGCTTTATTTAGTACTTAAAAACACAAAATTAATTAATACAAATATTTATTCTTGAAGATGGTAAGAATGCATAATTTGGGATAATATATGACTTTGAAGCGCGAAAGATGAGTTAAGTGCCAATGAAAAGGTGTATGAATATGCAATATTTGGCACTCATCAGCTGTTCACATGCTCTTCCAACTCAACCTACCGACTTCTCACATGTGTATTCAAAGAACTGGTCAATTGTTTAAAAAGTGATAAGAGGTGTAATTGGAGAGAACAAGTTTTTCTATTCTTCTGTAATAACAATAAGCTTCTCAACGATTCTCTGTGTGATTGTAATGAAGTTAATAATACCATTTTATGTTATGTTATCATGGTATCAGATAGGTTAGAGTTAGTTTCAACTCTCAATCGATCCTCCCTTCAAATTACTTTTTCTTCTTCCTTCTACAGAGAAACCCTTACCTCTTTTAGTTGATTTCATCTTTTCTTTCTGCAATTTTCTGTTTAAGTTTTTCCGATTTAGTATCCGTACTGTCATCTTTACTTCACAGTGTTTTTAATTCCGTTTTTCACTCTCTACTTAGTTCTAAATTTTATATCTATGTTCTTTCTTTTCTTCAAAATCGTCTACCATGGAAAATCCCACATCCAACTCGTTCTCTAACATTCCTCTGAATCAGTTAAATAACTTTGTTCACCTCAAGCTTAAGGAGGATACTTGGCGTTATCTCATGAATCCTGCAATTAAAAAGTATAAACTTATGAAGTATCTAGATGGTTCATATCCATGTCCAGCACAGTACACCAATCCAAGGAATCAAGCTAATGGTATTGAGAACTCACTTTACACAGATTGGATGGATGAAGACTCTTGTATTATGATGTGGCTCCACTCCACAATTTCAGAATCAGTGATTCCTTACTTTTCCAGAGCCACCACTTCTCATAAGTTAAAAAAAAAAAAAAACAAGTCGGTCCATCACATAAACTTGATTCAATAACTCCTAATGAAGAATCATTAAATCTTCTATGTCTTTTGTCTCTAAGACATAGTAAAGCAGAAGTGTTTAGTCCTAGTCTAGTGGCTGGTTTCAATGCAACTTGAACCATTCCTAGATGCAAGAACTTGTACTTTTGCTTATGAAGCTTAATTAGGTTTTCTGATAACAATTGAAAAGTATTATAACCTGGAGAAATAGTTAAAGATTCTTCAATTGTTTGGATAATATAATCCGTTTTAAACAAAAAATTTGATTTATAAAAATCTCTTGTTGTTTTGACTTTGGTAAGTTCCAATTGCATAAGTCATGTTCTATATTTTCATTAACAACCAATTCTTTATTTCTTTTAGAAATATTTGTAGATACTGCTGATCTGGAAGAACTTTGTCTTCCTAAGTTTCTAATTAATTAATTTATCTTTTAGTCTCTCATCTACAGTTAACGATTGTTTTACAAGCTTCTACCTCTACAGTCAACGACTTTTACAGACTCCGTTCGTGCCTCACCTGGGACTTATCGTTTGGAACTCAAACGCGACTAACGTATGGGGAGCTTAACGCGACTAACGTATTGAAGAGTAAAGATCGAAATTATGCCTTAGAAGGGCTGTTTCTTCCGCCGATCAACGGATTTTTCAGCTTTAATTGTTGGTTATTAATGGATCTTAGTCAGATCTGATACCAAAATAGGGTTTAGATGATTGATAATTAAATCGTTTATTAGAGATACGATTAACTTGAGAGGGGATATTTTCCTCATTCATAGTTAAACTCTCTAACTGAGTTATTAACTCATTAGTGGAAGGTTTATCTTCGTCACTGCTTTCCGAATCAGAAGGTTTAGATATGATGGCCATGTTGGTCACTAACTCATTAGTGGAAGGTTCTTTATCCTTTTCACCATTTTGTGAGTTAAGTGGTTCGGACACATCATTCAACCTTTCGGGCTCGGCTATGGGTGTTATACTATTTGACCTATTAGGTTCTTCACTAGTAAGGGTTTTAAGTCTCTTATATATTTCTTGTATAACTTCAGAGTCTGAGTCTGAAGTTGTTAGAACCGGCTTTAGCAAGTTTAACTTTGTTTTCCGAACTATAGGCTTGGAACGTAGCCGATTGTACTGGTCTTTCAGAAAGTTTTAACTTTTCCTTTTCAATTCGGTTTAATTGTTCTCCTATGGGTTGGAGAGACAAATTAGTATAGTTGTTCTATTGATTTACAGATTCTAAATTATTGCTATTTTTGCGAAAAGGTGTAGCCATTACCTCTTCTTCGTTAACCCTAAGACTAAGTTCATATCGGGAGGATGAACACCACGAACAGTATTTCCCTGCTTAGTCAAGTATGTCTTATACATACTTTCTAGACCAAGAATATAATTCTTGTTTGTGAAATCAGGAATTTTAATTCCTCGCAACTTAAATTCATGTCTGATATAGTAAAAGAAACCATAATCAATTGGGTCATGGTCTTTTCCCATTCTTGTTATAAGCTACTTATATTGACTATAATAAAAAGTTTTATATTCTTGTGGAGCCTTAGCTAACCACCATTTTCTGATTAAATCATTTTTCTCAGAATAATAAACTTCTTCTTCAAGTCCTTCAAAAGGAAATTCTTTCTCTTGTGTTGTTAAAACATAGATACATCTGTCCGAATACCCCATATCTGAAGCAGTGGGAGACTGAGGATATCGGGATGATGGAGTTTCAACCTTGTATATAGGCTGACATACCTCATCTTTTGTAAAATTTATTCCTACTACAGAGTCTTTTTCATAGGAAGTAGAAGGAACTGAAGATGTAGAAAATCTTGTATTAGAGTTATTATCTTTAAGTCTAATAACTCTATCTTTAGAAAATCTTAGTTCTACATCACCATCTGGATATTCAATTATCTCTTCTAGTTTTTTGTTTTCTTTTTTAATAGGTTCATTTGCTTGTTCTAGAACCCATTGCTTTGGCAAATTAATTTCATTCAAAGAGATAGTTTTTGGAATGATGGTGTTTCTTTTAGCTATGTCTTTTATGAATAGAGTTGTTTCCCCCTTTTCATTGAGATTTGGAATTTTTCTCATGTTGGGAACACTTGTATTCATAACCTTATAATAAATTCTGTAAATAAGAATTACATTTTCTGAGCTAGGTAACATATCATACCCTTCAGATTTAATATCTAAAGATATGACATGTTTAATATGTGGATCAGATAATGATAAAGTAAAATTTGGATAACACGAAAAATAAATCGGTCCATCACATAAACTTGATTCAATAACTCCTAATAGAGAATCATTAAATCTTATATGTCTTTTGTCTCTAAGACATAGTAATGCAGAAGTGTTTAGTCCTAGTCTAGTGGCTGGTTTCAATGCAACTTGAACCATTCCTAGATGCAAGAACTTGTACTTTTGCTTATGAAGCTTAATTAGCTTTTCTGATAACAATTGAAAAGTATTATAACCTGGAGAAATAGGTAAATATTCTTCAATTGTTTGGATAATATAATCCGTTTTAAACAAAAAAATTGATTTATAAATCTCTTGTTGTTTTGACTTTGGTAAGTTCCAATTGCATAAGTCATGTTCTATATTTTCATTAATAACCAATTCTTTATTTCTTTTAGAAATATTTGCAGATACTGCTGATCTGGAAGAACTTTGTCTTCCTAAGGTTCTAATTAATTCATTCATATTTTAGACTCTCATCTACAGTAAACGATTGTTTTACAAGCTTCTACCTCTACAGTCAACGACTTTTACAGACTCCGCTCGTGCCTCACCTGGGACTTATCGTTTGGAACTCAAACGCGACTAACGTATGGGGAGCTTAACGCGACTAACGTATTGAAGAGTAAAAAAGAGTAAAGATAGAAATTATACCTTTGAATGGCTCAATTTCTCTTACAAGGGAAGAGCACCTCCATCCAACTTAAGTGCAATGCTAGCAGCTACTGACATATTTGACACAGAGGAATGGATTGCTGACAGTGGGGCCAACAACCATATCACTCCAAATATCAACAACCTGCAAGAACATACTTCTTATGATGGCAGTGAACAAATTCAAGTTGCTAATGGTGCAGGTATGTCTATCACTCCAAGGGACACTCTAGTAAACTCATTCATGATCACTCATTCCATATCCATAATGTTCTTGTTGTTCCTCATGCATCTCACAACTTACTGTCAATTCACAAGTTTACCTCTGACAATAATTGTTCCTCATGGATTCTCTGTTAAGGATCTGATCTCTGGGAAGACTATTCTCCAAGGATCACATAGAAATGGCCTCTATCCAATAATCTTCAATAAAGATTCTATTGCTGTCTCCTCCACTACCAGTGACAGTACTCTTCTTCATAAGAGATTTGGCCATCCAAGATTTCAAACACTTCAGAAGCTTTGTCATTTACTCAGTTTATCTAATGTAGCAAATAAATCATTTTCTTGTTTAGATTGCAAACTTTGTAGAAGTCAAAAACTTCCTTTTCAAATTTCTACTACCGTTGTAACAAAACCTCTTGAACTATTACATATGGACCTTTGGGGTCCTTGTCAAGTGGCTTCAGTTTCTGGAAATATTTATTATGCTAATATTATAGATGAATTTTCCAAATACTGCTGGGTAATTTCTTTATCTACTAAATCTGATTTCAAACATCTCTTTACATATTTTGTGCACATAATTGAAAATCTACTTTCTCACTCAATCAAAACCATAAGAACTGATAATGGTGGGGAGTTCTTAAATAAGTTCTTAGCCATTTTTTGTGAACAAAAGGGCATTTACACACGAACTCTCCTTCCCACATACACCAGAGAAAAATGGTGTGGCTGAGGTCAAGCACAAACATTTGCTAGGTATCACTAGAACATTGTTGTCTCAATCTGGTCTTCCTCATGCATATTGGGTAGATGCTTTACATACTGCAAATTATTTAATCAATAGACTCCCTACTAGGTCTATCAATCATTCATCTCCCTTTCAAATGCTTTTTCATAAACTGCCAGACTACAACTTTCTGAAAGTGTTTGGATATGCCTGCTATCCATGGCTTAAACCCTACACCACCAACAAACTTGAGCCCAAAATCAAACAATACATCTTTCTTGGCTACAACCTTCAACACAAAGGTTACATATGCCTAGACCCTAACTCTGGCACTGTTTACATTCCAAGGCATGTGTCATTTAATGAAGATTTCTTTCCTTACAAGGTTCTATCTCCAGTAACTCCCTTCCTTACACCTTCCACATCTCCTTCTCCCACTCCTATTGCTTCTCCTACACTTTATACTCCTCTCATTGCACCTATCACCTCCTCTCCACCTATTCCCGTCAATGATCATGCAATGATAACTAGGGGTAAAAATGGCATTAGAGTTAGAAAATCATACTTTGATACTTTATATCCTATGGATCTAGCACTTCTCAGCAAGGTTAATACTGTTCCATCTTGCATAAGTGTTGCTCACAAAGAAGAAGTCTGGAGAACAATATCAGAAAAAGAGTTCAAGGCCCTAAATGATGCTAGCACTTTTTCACTGGTAGATCCATCTGGAATTACAAATGTAATGGACTGCAAATGGGTTTTCATGATAAAATACAAGGCAGATGGCACCATTGACACCCATAAAGCTAGACTAGTTGCAAAAGGGTATCATTAGCAACCAAGAATTGACTTTGAAGAAACATTCAGTCCAGTGGCCAAACCAACCACAATCAGAGTTATTCTGTCTATGGCTATGCAGTTCAAGTGGAAAATTCATCAGCTAGATGTCAGCAATGCCTTCTTGCATGGAGATTTGAAAGAATTTGTGTATATGACTCAACTACCAGGATTTGTTGATGAATCTAAGCCTCATCATGTTTGTCTTCTTCACAAGGATATATATGGACTCAAACAGGCTCCTAGGGCATGTATGCTAAACTCAGTGCTGCACTTATCACTCTCAAGTTTGTCAATTCTGTCTCTGATACAAGTCTATTTGTTCATAAACATGGTTCCCACATATCAGTAGCCTTGGTCTATGTAGATGACATTATACTCACAAGTAGCTCTCCAGCATTCTTACAATATGTCATTACTCAGCTACAGCTACAGTTTCCCATCAAGGACCTAGGGGACTTACATTATTTTTTGGGACTTGAAGTGAAGAGAGACTCTACCTCATTGTTTCTTTCTCAGACCAAATATGTTGTGGATCTGCTAACTAAGCATCACATGGAAGGTTGTAAGCCTTGTCAAACTCCATTTGCAACCTCAGAGAAACTCAGCAAAGACGAGGGTGAACTACTTGCAAATCAAATAGAGTATAGATCATTGGTGGGAGTACTTCATTACTTGACTTGGACAAGACCTGACATCTCTTATGCAATCAATGTGGTCTTCCAACATATGCACACTCCCAGAACACCTCACTTTCTAGCTTCTAAGCGCATTCTACGCTACATCAAAGGCACCATCAGTTATGGTCTCCACTTCACCAAAGGTGAGAAATTTTTTATTAAGCTTTTCAGATGCTGACTGGGCAGGCTGCACGGATGATAAACGCTTAACAGGAGGGTATTGTATATTTTTAGGCTCAAACCTTATCTCATGGTCTTCCAAAAAGAAAGCAACAGTAGCACGCTCAAGCACTGAAGCTGAATATCGAACTCTGGCTAACAGTGCAGCTGAAGTGGTTTGGTTATGCTTTCTTCTGCAAGACTTGCATTTCCAGATTTCTAACATACCTAAGCTAGGGTGTGACAACATCAGTTCCATCAGTCTTGCTTCCAATCCAGTCATGCACTCCCGCATGAAAAATGTTCATCTTGATTTCCACTTTGTTAGAGAACTAGTACAGTCCAAAGCTTTGGATGTGTTCTATGTTCACACTCTTGATCAACTAGCTGACATCTTTACAAAGGCTTTACATGGACCCATATTTCAGATGATTAGTACCAAGCTCAGGGTGCTAGCTCCACCCATGAGCTTGAGGGGGGGGGGAGGGGTTAGCACAACTAAAGAAGTAGTGCATGATATAACTGAAGTGGTGAAGGATAAGACAAGTTGCAGTGCAGGTTAATCTCCAAAGTACTCGCGTGCTGTTCACATGCTCTGCCAACTCAACCTACCGACTTCTCACATGTGTATTCAAAGAACTTGTCAATTGCTTAAAAAGTGATAAGAGGTGTAATTGGAGAGAACAAGTTTTTCTATTCTTCTGTAATAACAATAAGCTTCTCAATGATTCTCTGTGTGATTGTAATGAAGTTAATAATACCATTTTATGTTATGTTATCACAATGCACATACGTTGGCGTGATAACAAAAAATATTTACTCCTGGGCGATATTAAGACAACTGTTGAGGTATGTGGGTATGTCATCCTTGCTACGGTGTATATTTTGTACCCTTGATCGATTCATATTGAACTCAAAAATTGTTAGTTTGTAATCGATTTCCACGCCGAAGATAGTCATCAATGTCTCCTCAACCTTGATTTTCCCGTTTTCTTGGTTGCATCAGAAGACAACAATTAGTCAGGTAATACATGTTTTTTATTATAGAACTTTAACACCGCATGTCAGGTAATACATAAAAAAATATGAGAGATAATATGTTTTGCATTGGAGAAGGGAAAGTGTACACTTGTATAGATAAAAAATTAAAAAAATCCATGATTATTTCCCTTCTCCAATGCACAAGACACTATCTCTCATATTTTTTTTTATTGGTGTTTATCATTTCACAAGATAACAAAACCCATTTTTCATTTGCTTTTTCATAACCTTCCTAAATTGGGGCATATAGGACTTAATTGGGGCCTATGGATTTTTTCATCCACCTCATAGAAAATGATAAGGGGTGTCTCAGTTTGATGAAAATACCATTTTACCCTTTATCAAATATTAATTCTACTAATTTGTCCTCATCAAATCCTAATCATAAAATTAAAAACTAAAAACTAAAACTAAAATCAAAATCATAAAAACTAAAATCAAAATCAAATTCATTTCCATCTTCACTTAATCTGATTCTTCTTCTTTTCTTCTCAACCTAATCCTATAAACTAGGTTTTAGTAACATAAAATTGATCAAAAATTGAAAATTTTGAAATCAAATTTTCTTGGTTTATCAGAATCGGTTAACGTTAATGTATATGTGATCCGATTGCAAATAGAAACGGTTTATGTTCATGCCCACAAAGACCGATTTTCCTTGATATGTATTCTGGTTCGAGAAATTTGAACCAGAATCGGATTACATTAGCACTTATAAAAACCGATTGTTGATGTATAATGTTAGAATCGGGTTTTATATGTGTGTCGAGTAAACCGATTGTTGTTCTCAATTTTTCTGTATCTTTTTTTTGTTAGAATCGGATTACATGAGCATTCTTATAAACCGATTCCTGTTGTGCAATGTCAGGAATCGGTTTTTACATATGTATCGTGTAAACCGATTCTGGTTAACCCATTTTTTTCCAGTGAATACTCGATCATAAAATGAGTATGAAATCATACTCGATTTCATTTTATTAACTCGGGTATAAAATGAATTTTGATTTTATTTGATGCATAACAACACATAATTCACAGATAAAAAAGAGAAAATTTACCCACAATCGGTTTACGTTCATGCCAATATAAACCAATTATGGATAATCGGTTGATTTTCATGTCCATATAAACCGATTCTGGGTAGAAGCTAGTTTCAAAATATCTATGTATGTTTTTGAGATTACAATCGGTTGATACTGATGTGAACATAAACCGATTCTTGGTTGGTGTTTTTAAAAAAAAAATTCAAATTTTCAAAATATTTTTTTTTCTTCAGTTTTTGATGATACACTAACCTTAGTTGATTTTCGGATTAATTTGACTAAACATCTATTAATTATCTGGATCAACACTAATCAATCAGAGGTAAATTAGCCATTTAAAAAATAATTCGATAAGGGGCTTTTTATTTTACTTCTTAATGACCTTATTTTGTCATGTACCTATAGTCCCCAATTAAGTTGTATAGGCCTCAATTTAGGAAGGATAAAAAACTAAGCGAAAGTTGCCCATTTGTTTTTTTGTTTGTTCCCTCGGTTCACCCTCAGTTCTTGCCATCATTTCAAATTTTATAATCAAGTTCTTTGTTTGTGACCAACCAAAAAGGCAACCAGCGCATCTAGAAAACAATTTTTTAGTTTTGTTTTGGTAGTAAAAAAGATCAGTCAATAATGAAGTGCTCTCCCGCACGGCTGCGCATGGAGTACTTGTAAGCTAGCGGGTTAACAGCCGTTGGATGATAATCCATATGTCCTCTTAGCCGTTCAGATGAATAGACAGCTGGACTAAATATTAGCCATGTTTATTTTACCTTGTCTGTTACCTTGTCTGTCCAAACTAATTAAAAATGGACTAAATATTAACCTGGCGTTTTTAGGGGCCACAAAAAAGGATTTAGGGGCCAACAATAAAACAAAAAAAATCACCCAAACGTAATTGTAGCCAACCCTTAACCTATTTTTTTCGTAATGGCCAAATTGCCCTTACATAATCGGTAGATAATATATTATTTTTATCCTCCGAATGCATTCAGTAGACAAAATAAGAAGTATGCGTCCGAATGTAGTGTTGGCTCCTAAATCCTTTTTTGTGGCCCCTAAAAACGCTAGTCTAATTTAATCCAAATCTAATAAAATTGGGGTTATTGTTCTCCAAATTTCTAAAATGATAAAGTAGGGATTTTTGGGCCACTATATATTCGGAGGTTCGAATAACAATATAAACCTCCGAATATAGTAGTGCCAAGGCTTTATATGCCGAGTCTCATGGTGGTTCCAAAGCCCTATATGCCAAGGCTCGTGGCAGTTCTCATATGGGAGCCAACAAATATTCGGAGGTCAAATGAATTACTTATCTCCCGATATGACTTGTACAAAATTTCGAAATTTTGAGTTTTTTTTCCAAAATCTGACTTTTGGTGCACTCTATATTCAGAGGTTCTAGTAACAATATAAACCTCCGAATATAATACTGTCAAGGCTCTATATGTTGAGGCTCGTGGTGGTTCCAAATCCCTATATGCCAAGGCTCATGGTGGTTCTCATTTGGGAGCCAACAAATATTCGGAAGTCAAATGAACACAGTTTACTACCGAATGTATATTGGCCCCAAAATGAGATTTTGCCAAAATCCTAAATTTTTCGAACTTTAGTACTACCATAATCGGTAGATAAAAATATATATTATCTACCGAATGTATATTGGCCCCAAAATGAGATTTTGCCAAAATCCTAAAATTTACGAACTTTGATACTACCATAATCGGTAGATAAAAATATATTTTTATCTACCGAATGTATATTGGCCCCAAAATGAGATTTTTCCAAAATCTTAAAATTTTCGAACTTTGATACTACCATAATCGGTAGATAAAAATATATATTATCTACCGAATGTATATTGGCCCCAAAATGAGATTTTGCCAAAATCCTAACATTTTTGAACTTTGATACTACCATAATCGGTAGTAAACTGTGTGAATAAGTGATGCTTATTATCTACTGATTGTGTTCATGGACCCAAATTCAAATTTTCAAAACTTAATAAAATTTTGAAATTTTCTACGTTCAAAATCGGTTGTTAATGGTGTTCATTATCTACCGATTGTGCTTAATTTTTAGTGCAGAAAAATTGAATATTTTGAATCTACCATAATCAGTAGATAAAAATCAATATTATCTACCGATTATGGATGATGTTCTTGGAATTACATTAGCAGAAACATAATCGGTAGATAACTGTCTATTTTACCTACCGATTATGGTTGATGTTCTTAAGAAATCAACCATAATCGGTAGGTAAAATAGACAGTTATCTACCGATTATGTTTCTGCTAATGTAATTCCAAGAACATCATCCATAATTGGTAGATAATATAGATTTTTATCTACCGATTATGGTAGAACCAAAATTCGCGAAGAAAAAAAATATTGGCTAACAATAACTAAATGTAAAGTAACTATCGAATTCATGTTTAACTACCGATTATTGAAGGACAATTTTGCCATTACGAAAAAAATAGGATAAGGGGTGACTCAATTTAGGTATGGGTGACCCTATTTTGTTTTATTGTTGGCCCCTAAATTCTTTGGAGTGGCCCCTAAAAACGCCAGGAATATTAAGAGGTTTGAATGAAGAAAAAAAAAGAGAGAATATAATTCAGCTCAATTGTCTAGCAACATCATATGCCAAATACACTAGAGAGTGTACCCAAATACCTTCTGTATTTTGAGATTTTCATTCCTAAAAATAAAAAACAAAATAAAAATAGTAACGGCCATACGATGATTTTTGATATACATATGGTCTTAGAGCAACCACAACGTTGGACTAAAACTAAAAATTTGGTCGAAAAACCAAACGCTACGGGACGGAGTAAAGACCAAATCCCAGACTAAAACAAAAAACCATAGTATATTTGGTCTTTGGTTTGGTCTTTACTCGGGCGTAGATTACAGTTACACCTGATGGGGCGCAGATTAAAGTTATGCCCGAATTAAAAAAAAATAATAAAAAAATTTGGGGCGCAATTCACAATTACGCCCGATTGGGGTGTAACTCAAAGTTACGCCCGGGAAAAAAAAAATGAAAATTGAAAATGGGGCGTAATTCATAAGTTCCGCCCCAAATTTTTTTTTTTTAATGGGGCGCAAGTATTAGTTGCGCCCCATCAAATTTGGTTTTCCCACCTCTGTGCATGAACTAAACCCAAAATTTTAATTTTTTTTTTTGCTCTTTAGTCTTTGATTATCATCGCACCTCTGCAGTTGCTCTTAGGGATTTTGTCTGTTCATTGAGAGGCAGGAACCGTACAAATAATTGTGGGATGGATGGATTGATGCAAATGCAGTGCATTGAGGGGAGGGATGATTAATTGATTAGACCTTGGAAGAGAAATTCAAAGTGGTGGGCTGAGGATCTTGTTTGGATGATTCAGTTAGGTAGGCTATCAGTAGGAGGAGGGAGTAAGAAAAGTTTCATTTATAGCAAACGTGCACCATCCATTTTCAATCTCAATCCAGTCTGTTAGACTGTTTGACTGCGGATTATTTCGTCATACTCGTCTCTTATTTTAGATATACTATTTTATTGGAAAAACATCTACCGCAAGTAGGCAAAATACATTGTAGAAAAACAATCTACCTAAAACTGGTAATGACGTTCATCTTAAGCCTGCCATGAATAAAACCTCTTTCAGTCTTGTTTATTTGTTACTTTTCAGTCAGACTGTCGTTGTAATTTAGTATGTTTCAAGACCTTTCCTATTATCTGTGTACAAGTTAGCTAAATAAGCTAGAGTCTTCGTGCATTTTCTTCATAAAAGTTTGCAAAATCATGTTATTCCGTAGAACATAGACTTGGATTGCGTCCTGTTGGGGGAGGCTTACGAAATCCGAGCCGCTATGCGCAATACGAAACCTACACGAGCAATGAAACACAATGCGGAAATACACAAACTATGACGATATAGAAGCAATCACACAACACCGGCAATTACGTGGAAAAACCCCTCCAAGGTGAAGGGTAAAAAACCACGGTCAAATCTTCCACTATAACAATAATGGGTTACACACAATTCTCCCAAATTTGGGGATAACAACAACCTCAAGGTGCCTATAGCACTTGGATATCAATTTGCCTAATTACACTCACCCCTAAGGATGGATCAACAATTCATTCATATATAATATGAGATTCACTATCAATTTGAGAATTAGAAGTGATTTGAGATACTTACTACTAGGGTTTGACAAACCCTAGATTTTCCCCCTTTGAAGAGATGTGGAAATTGATCAATCAATTCTCCACCACAACCAACCAAAAGATCCTTCAACAAGAACCCTTTCTTCTCCTCTTCAAGATGCCTCTAATCTCACCAAAAATGGTGGCTTAAATCTCTCTATCTCTCTTTCTCTTCTTCCTCTCTTTCTTTCTCTTTCTTCTTCACACAAAAGAAGAGCTCCACCAAAAAACTAGTCTCCTGGATGTTTTCAAAAGAAAACATATAGCATAGGACATGTGCTATTTTGATCCCCCCACTGTATAAGGGGCATGCACCATTTGTTGGACCATATGTTGTGACAGGCCCAACAATCTCCCCCTCACGACTTATGGTAAGGTACCCGTCACCACCAAACCTCGCCTCGCTGCAGAAATACACATGCTTGTATTTTGGTAGCGACTTTGTCATCATATCAGAACCGTTGTCATCTGTATGGATCTTCTCAATATACAAGACCTTCTCTTCAAGAACTTATTGTATCCACTGATACCTAATATTGATGTGCTTGGACCTCGAGTGAAAACTCGAATTCTTGCTGAGATGGATGGCACTGGCTGTCACAAGAACGATGAACCTCTGTTGCTTCACACCGAGTTCTCTAACAAACCTCTTCATCCATATCATCTCCTTGCAACTCTCTGTAGCTGCAATGTACTCGCCTCTGTAGTAGACAATGCCACACATTTTTGTAACTTGGATTGCCAAGACACGGCTCCCCCGCATAGGTAAATAAGTAATCCCGATGTAGACTTGAGACTGTCTTGAGCACCTGCCAAATCTGAATCTGTGTAACCAACTAACTCTGGCTTGTCACCTCCATAGCACAAACACATATTAGAAGTACCCCTCAAATACCGTAGTATCCATTTCACATCGCTTCCCAATGCTCCATAGCAGGATTTGATAGAAATCTGCTTACCACTCCAACTGCATGAGCTATATCCGGCCTTGTACACACCATTGCATACATCAAACTACCAACTGCGGACGCATAAGGAATTTTCTCCATCTTCCGTTTCTCAACATCATTCACAGGACATTGATCACGAGTTAACTTAAAATGGTTTGCAAGTGGAAAACTTACCGGATCAGCCTTGTCCATGTTGAATCTTTGCAACACCTTCTCAATGTAGCTTTCTTGTGATAGCCACAACTTCCTCGCTTTCCTATCACGAGTGATCTCCATGCCAAGAATACGCTTTGCTGCACCCAAGTCTTTCATAGCAAAAGACTTGCTCAGATCTGACTTCAACCTGTCAATCTTTTTCTTATCTTTGCCAACAATAAGCATGTCATCAACATATAGCAAAAGAGTAAGAAAATCACCATCAGCAAATTTTTGAATGAATACACAATGATCTGAAGTTGTCCTCTTGTACCCATGTTCGTTCATGAACGATTCAAACTTCTTGTACCATCTTCTTGGAGCTTGCTTCAAACCATATAGACTCTTCTTCAGCTTGCACACCATGTGCTCTTTGCCTTTGACTTCAAAATCCTCGGGTTGTGCCATATACACATCTTCCTCCAACTCACCGTGAAGAAATGCTGTCTTGACATCTAGTTGTTCTATCTCAAGATCCAAACTAGCTGCTATTGCCAAGACAACCCGAATAAAAGAAAATCTCACCACCGGTGAGAAAATCTCGTCAAAGTAAACACCCTTTCTCTGCTCATAACCCTTCACAACTAAGCGTGCTTTGTACCTTGGTTGTGAGTTACCATCTTCAGTCTTGATTCTATACACCCACTTGTTCTTCAGAACTTTCTGGTTCTCAGGCTTGTCAACCAAATCAAAAGTGTCATTCTCATCTAAAGAGCCAACCTCTTCTTTCATGGATTTCAACCACTTCTGACTTTCAGGAACACTAAGAGCTTCTTCATAAGACTCTGGCTCACCTGCATCTGTGAGCATCACATACTCATGTGGTGGATACTTTGTTGAAGGTAATCTGGTCCTGCTGGATCTTCTCAACTCAGCTTCTTGTTGTTGTTGTTGTTGCTGCACTTCTTGCTCAACATCACCCACTGGAACATCTTCATGAGCTTCATCTTCATTTCCATTACCATCAACATCATCATCATGTTGTTCAAGAGTAGGAACAACTGGATTTGGATCCAAGGTCATGTCGTCTTGAAGCTTTGGAATCTCAATCTTCTCAAAGTCTTCAATTGTCTGGTCTTCAAGGAATACTGCATCCCTACTTCTGATAACCTTCTTCTCAACTGGATCCCAAAATCTGTAACCAAACTTCTCTGTTCCAAAGCCTAGGAACACACACTTCTTTGCTTTGTCATCAAGCTTTGATCTCTGATCTTTTGGGATATGAACAAATGACCTGCAACCAAACACTTTCAAGTGATCATAAGTAGGCTCTTTGTCTCTCCATACCTTTTCTGCTACTTCTCCATCTAGCGGTCTTGAAGGAGATCGATTGATCAAATACACAGTAGTATTCATTGCTTCACCCCAGAAATGCTTATGCAACTTGGAATGAGATAACATGCACCTTATTCTCTCAAGAATAGTGCGGTTCATCCTCTCTGCAACACCATTATGTTGTGGAGTCTTCGGTACTGATTGTTCATGACGTATACCCATGCTCTTGCAATACATTCAAGTGGCCCAATGTACTCTCCCCCGTTGTCAGAACGAAGGCACTTCAAGGTTCTACCTCTTTCTCTTTCCACCATGCTATGAAACATCTTGAACACAAGAACAACATCATCTTTGGTCTTGATTGCATATGACCAAACCTTCCTTGAAGCATCATCTATGAAAGTAACAAAATAAACAGCACCACCAAGTGTTTTGACCCTTAAAGGTCCACATACATCAGAATGAACAAGATCAATAATACCAGAATTGCGCTTGGGTAAAGCTTTATGAAAGGAAACTCTAGTTTGTTTACCAACTAAACAATGAGTGCACTTACCCAATTGCATACCTTTGGCATTTGGCAAAACTTGTCGTTTGGTGAGGATTTGAATTCCCTTCTCACTAAGATGACCAAGTCTTCTATGCCACAGCTCGGAGATTGAATCTTTGTCAACAACATTCAACTCACCTTTCAACACCTTCACTTGTGTCTTGTACAATGTGCCACACTTCTTGCCTCTTTCAATAACCATGGAGCCCTTGCTTAGCTTCCATTTTCCATCACCCAAGTGATTGTTGTACCCTTCATCATCTAACACTCCTGGTGACATTAGATTCAAAGGAAGATCTGGTACATGTCGCACATTTCTGAGAACCAACGTACAGCCAACACTGGTCTCAAACTTCACATCACCCATTCCTACAATTTTCGCAACACCACTGTTGCCCATTCTGACTGACCCAAAGTCACCAGCCTTGTAGGAGGTAAATACATCTTCATGAGGAGTAGCATGATAAGATGCACCTGAATCAACTATCCATTCTGAATCAGAACCTGCAAAACTAACACAAACATCATTACAATCTGAGAATACAATGATATCATCATTTGTCACAGTAGCTGCAACACCATTATCTTGGTTATCATTTCCTTTCCCCTTCTTGTGTTCTTGCTTCGGCTTCCTGCATTCATTTGAATAATGACCTCTCGTATGACAGTTCCAACATTCAACTTCCTTTATGGACTTTGATTTACCCCTTGACTTGCTACGGCCAACTTGTCTTCTGTCTTTTCTTCTACCCCGATTTTCTGTCACAAGAGCTTCTGAATGAGATGAGTCTAGTGACCTTCTTCTAACTTCTTCACTCAGCAAACTTCTAGTTGCAACAGTCATGTTCAACTTCTTGTCTGGAGCAGAATAACTGAGACAATTCCTCAATGGCTCCCAACTGTCTGGTAAAGTATTTAGAAACAAATAAGCTTGAACCTCTTCAGAATTTTGAGGTCCATAGATGTAAGCTGATTCATGATACCCTTCATTTCATTTAAATGTTGCGCCATTGAACTCCCTTCCTTGTAACACAGCTTTCCAAGCTTTTTGAATAGAAGAGCTTTTTCACAAGGAGACTGCTGATCATATATCTCCTCTAACTTGGTCCACAAAGGATATGCTAGTGTCTCACTAGCCACATGATGAAAAATGCTATCATCAATCCACTGACGAATATAACTAACTGCTTTTATATTAGTAACCTTCCAATCTTCTGCACTTGTCGCCTCAGGCCTTACTCCCTTGCTCTCTATTGGACCATAAAGATCTTTACAATATAACCAGTCTTCCATCTTCGCCTTCCATATGACAAAGTTCTCACCAGTCAAATTGACCATTCTATTACTAGTGCTAGCTTCCGCCATTGCACAGGATTAGCTCAACCCAAAAGCTCTGATACCACTTGTTGGGGAGGCTTACGAAATCCGAGCCGCTATGCGCAATACGAAACCTACACGAGCAATGAAACACAATGCGGAAATACACAAACTATGACGATATAGAAGCAATCACACAACACCGGCAATTACGTGGAAAAACCCCTCCAAGGTGAAGGGTAAAAAACCACGGGCAAATCTTCCACTATAACAATAATGGGTTACACACAATTCTACCAAATTTGGGGATAACAACAACCTCAAGGTGCCTATAGCACTTGGATATCAATTTGCCTAATTACACTCACCCCTAAGGATGGATCAACAATTCATTCATATATAATATGAGATTCACTATCAATTTGAGAATTAGAAGTGATTTGAGATACTTACTACTAGGGTTTGACAAACCCTAGATTTTTCCCCCTTTGAAGAGATGTGGAAATTGATCAATCAATTCTCCACCACAACCAACCAAAAGATCCTTCAACAAGAACCCTTTCTTCTCCTCTTCAAGATGCCTCTAATCTCACCAAAAATGGTGGCTTAAATCTCTCTCTCTCTTTCTCTTCTTCCTCTCTTTCTTTCTCTTTCTTCTTCACACAAAAGAAGAGATCGACCAAAAAACTAGTCTCCTGGATGTTTTCAAAAGAAAACATATAGCATAGGACATGTGCTATTTTGATCCCCCCACTGTATAAGGGGCATGCACCATTTGTTGGACCATATGTTGTGACAGGCCCAACACGTCCTCACGATTCCTGTGTAAAAAAATTTCTTTAGATGCGGCAAAGGTACTGTGAACATAGAAGTAACGATCTTAGCTTCGTGTTCACAATCAATGTTCGCAGCGATAATTAGTTCAATCTTTGAAATATAAGGATAAACATGGAAAAAAGCAAAGGGGAGAACTCTAAGCATAAAAGCTCGTCATTGTTCTATTTATGCTAAGTTTCATGATACGATTATGGGTTAGTATGCAAGACAAGATGAACAATGAGTGCAAAATGTAAATGAGACAACGATTTACGTGGTTCAGCACTAAGGCCTACATCCACGGGGTGTTGAGGTTTTCACTATGGATCGATCGGGATTACAAAGCTCAGTCAAAGGACTCTGAGTAAAGGAACGAAGGTAAAGTAAAAAGAGACTTTCTCATACCTAATATTTCATACACTCTCTCAACTAATAATTCTCCCGCCCAAAAATGGTCATTTCTCAGTTGAACATGGTATTTATAGATTCATCGTGTAGGTCCCTCTCACTGACATGCTTATCACTTGTTGTCTTGGTTCGTGTGCCGATAACGAAGCTTGTCTTCGTGCTGTCCCAATGATATTCAATGGCATTATGATGCGACGATGATCCACCTTTGCTTCTACCACAAATATCTGACACATGCTATGTTCGCAACATTTAATGCTGGTGGTTGGGGTATTTCCCACGCTCGAGACAACTGGTGCAACAGTTGTCATCTCAATGTCAGTGGACTCCATCTCCTTCGTCCATTTTGAATTCATCTTGGGATGGGGTAAAGTAGCCTCCTTGATCTTTTTTTGTGCTCCGCGATATTTTTATATCGTTTACTCCTCAACTCCTTGACCGTTGGATCCGCTTCTTGATGAATACGTAGCAGATGAGGACTTACGTTTTTGGGTGTTGTAATGTGACATCGAATCTTGATGCTCCTTTATCTCATGACGTCCACGTGTATTATTATAAACACGTGTCCAAAGTGGATTACGTGTATACAATCTTCCCCTTTTCTTCTAAGTTTGATATTGGTCAAAGTTTGAAGAAACATTCTCTCTTCCTACACGTTCCCACTCCTTGCAATAACTTCTCCTTGATTCTCGTGGCGGTTTTCTTCTTCCTTTATTGCGGTTATAAATATGAGAGAGGTATAATCATAATAACTATTATTCTCATTCTCATTCTCTTATCAGTTCGTGTTCTGTTTTCTCCTCCGAAGAAATTTTAACTATTCTCTCCTTTTGTTCTTTTGCTCTTAAATTCTGTTGATATTTAGATACTGCGTCTTCCTTGTTCTGACGATATCCTCCTCAATAATATCATTATATCTGGGTAGATTCGGCTGGTGTTTACTGTTTATCCATTTCTTACCTGAAATTTCTGATTCTGTCGTTATTACGGGTATGTTGATTTTATTATTGCTTTGATGATTTTGTAT
Source organism: Papaver bracteatum (assembly GCA_023529315.1). Classification (NCBI taxonomy): domain Eukaryota; kingdom Viridiplantae; phylum Streptophyta; class Magnoliopsida; order Ranunculales; family Papaveraceae; genus Papaver; species Papaver bracteatum. The sequence goes on from JAJJWX010002324.1 coordinate 1,007,082, forward strand.
TCTTCTTTGCTTATGTTTCTATTGCTATTGATTTTGGGTTTCATGATGGAGAACATGATATATGAAAGTATATATACTTTCCCTTGTTCTTCATCACGAAATCAGAAATTATTTGTTGATCTTGATTGAATATTTTTCCTTGATTATTCTGGGTTTTTGATGACTTGATGATTTTATTAATGATAATTACTAGTTCTGAATCTAGTTTTGACCCTCGTTTTGGCCCGATGTCCCTCTTAGGTTGTTATGGTAGATAACGAGTGAAGGTCTAGTCCTTACAGGTTCCCACATCAATGTCCTTATAGATCTCTGCCACCTAGAAGTCCTGATATTTCTCCCCGAAGGCTCCACCTCAAGGGTCTTACCAGTCAGGTCTTCTCCCTCAAAGGCCTTTTTCATCGTCTGATCCAAGATCTTCTTTTTAGAAGAGGAGAGGATATGAAGACAAGTTATTGTTACGTAGTTGATCATCCCATAAGAAGATCACTTTCACAGCATTCAGAATCATTGGCATCTCAACCTCTTTGTTCCATTGCGCCGCCAGAGACTTCCGCTCCACAAAGGTCTAAATCTTCGTCAAAAGATCTTCATCTATCAAGGAATCCGCCGGTGAAAAGAAAGTCTTTGGATATGTAGCCGAATTCTTCATTGGGCAGACCAGTATCTTCATATATTTCCCCTTCGGTGCAAACTACTTCGGCTCCTCAGAAGAAAAAGCGAGCTCCTGTTTCCTTCAAAAGCATTGATCTTGAAGAATTTAAAGTGAAACATGATCTTGAGCGTTTTGAGGTTTGTTTTTGAAATCGAGGAGATGATCTTACTTACGATATGATTAAAAAATTATAAGTATGATTCCCAACATCTATTGACCACTGTTGGAGCGCTCAAAGTTGGTCTAATGCTTCCTTTGTATAAATGGAAGGATTCGTTTTATTATAATGTGCTGGCTAATCATGGAGATGGTTCCACTTCTTATACTAATTGTCGTTCAGTAGTTCAGTTAAGCGGAAATTTTATGCGGCGTCTTCGTGAGAGCTATCTTCAGAGTAAGGTAGAAACTATGATGACATGCTACAAGCCCGATCCTGAACAAAGAAGTTGGTATACCGCCAAGAATTTCAACGCTTATTTTAGAGATTATGTCAATAGTAGGAATTGAAAGAGGTGGAATGTTGGACTTCGTACAATAGCTGCCCCTCATGGTGAGATTCGCCTTTTGAGAGAAGTGAGTGACACCAAACTGTGGTATGTCCCTGGCACTGAGTCTTCCGACCAATCGAAGCTTTTCCTCTCAAAGAATGACTTCTTCGGGATCAAGATCATGAGTGGCATGCTTCCTCTATTGAAATTATTAGTCCTTGGGCTTATGGTTGGACTCCTACTGATCCTCGCAAGCCTCGTGCCGATCCACCTGCCCGCTATGGTGATTATTTCCCATGGGCTTTGAACTTCGCTGGCATGAAGTTCGATTATTGGGTTGAGGTATGCTTTGTCTTTGTTCCATTTATTGTGTTTTTTTGTCAGGCAGTGTTTGATTCCTTATTATTGGTATGTTAGGATGATGGTGACGAAGAAAGTTCCGAGGTTTCTCATCCTTCGAAGGGTAGAACTACTGTTAAGGTATTGATTTGATTTGATTTGATTTGATGTGATATATGTATGTTGCCCCTCGAATCAGAGATTGACATGTATCGATCATGTTGTCCTTATAGGCTTCGAAGAAACAAAAGATTGATCATGTTGGATCTTCTACCATGGAGTTTGAGGAGACAAAGATCCTAAGGTGACCAGTCCGGTAGTTGATAAAGAGGAAATAGATAATGAGGAAAGAGAAGAAGAAGAAGATAATAACGAGGAACGAACTGAGACTACTCCTGATCCCCCTACTGATACCGAAGAAGAAACTGATCTAGATGGTGTTAGAGCATTGATCGGTCGAACTCGCATGCGTTGCTATATCAAGCATGCTTGTCAATGTTAGTGATCAAAACTATAAAGTCTTGATTTCTAGTCTACTATAGATAAGGTCTCGGACTAGGATAGAAAGTGTAGTTGAGCTCAAGAACTCCATGGAAATCATCATACATGACGAAGGACTACTCAAGGAACCAGTGGATCTTCATCGACTAAAAGGTATGTGGAGACTTGAACTTATCTATCAACGATCCCATCATAGAAATCCAAGGGGAATAAAGGAAAATTCTTGCTTTTTGACAGTCTGGGGGATTGTAGTTGCGGATTATCTCACAACTACACCCTCATTAGAATCCATTAAAATGATTCATAAACCTAATTAATTTGATGTACTAAAATTATAAAGAGACACAAAGATTTTTACGTGGTTCGATCAATGTGATCTACATCCACGGTGCTTCACTAGTGATTGTATGTGATTACATGATTTTACAATTGAGACTCCATTAATGAATATTTGGAGCTCTAGAATTTTGGGGAAGAAGATGATAAAGAAAATAAATTCCTCTCTAAAATTTTCTCTCTCCTCCTAAAATCATCTCCTCTCTCAAAATGTGTCTCTCCTTTCCTCTCATGCCTAAATGGCTATTTATATGATTTTACACATTGGATAATAACTAATCTTTCCCCTAATTTCGGATCAAAGAATCATCATACGAATCTTCGCAAATTTACTTCACGAACTTCCTTTACTCGTAAAACGTTCTTCGTGATTTCTTTATATTCGCAAAATATTCTATACTCGCAAAATGTATTTTCTCTCCACAATTTCGTAAGTTATCATTTGCTGTAATATTTCGCTCCTACATCTTGCCTCTTTTTTCTTGAATATTGCTTGAAGAGCGATCTTTAAGAAAAAATCCGTTGTTGTAGTAATCTTTGATCTTTGTTGATGAAGGAACGAGCGAAAGAATACTAGTCTTGAAAAGTATATACTTGCCTCTATTCTTTTGCGAAGTTCCGGAATGTTGCGAAGTAAATAAGAAGTATCAACCATTGAAGTATAAGAAGTATGAAGTATCCTTGAAGAAGTATAAGAAGTACTTAATCCTCGAAATATATAAGAAGTATGAAGTATCCTGAAGAAGTATAAGAAGTATTTAATCCTCGAATTATATATGAAGTATAAAATATCCTTGATGAGAGTGATAAATATTGCCTCTGTTCATGTGAAATTATTATTCCACTTTTGGTGAGGATTCTTGCTGAGAAGATAAAGAACATCAAATATTTTCTTAGGTATCCATAGTTGCCTCTGTTCTTTATCTAAGAAGGAGAATCCTTGAGAAAATGTTGAATAATTAAATTGCATCTCTATTCTTATCTTGCCTTTGCCTCAAGTGGTAACCCTGCTAACTTCTGAATTTTTCTGCAAATTTCTGTGAATTTTTGGGATTTTCTGCGAATTTCTGAACTTCCGAATAGTGCTGTGAATAGTGCTGCGAACATACTGTTGCGAATGTACTGTTGCAAGTATAGTGTTACGAGTATAGTGTTACGAACATAGTGTTGCGAATATAGTGTTGCGAATATAGTGTTACGAATATAGTGTTACGAACTATGAATAGTCCTGCGAATTATGAACTTTTCTGCAAAGTTTCGTGGTATTTTCCTGTAAAATTTTGTACAATACTTGTGTGCATATAATACTTATATAATGATTATGTTATGAAATGTGTATGCGATTCTTATGTTTTGAAATGCTTATGCAATGCTTTTATGATGCGAATATGATGCTTGAATGATGCGAGTATGATGCTTGTATGATGCAAGTATGATGCTTGTATGATGCGAATACTTATCTATTATGATGTATAGTTAATGTTTGTGTTACTTAGCTCATTTTGCTGTGGTAAAATTGATATATCTTTGAATTGCCTCTATTCATATAATCATCTTCGCAAGTTTACTTGTGTATTTTCACGATTGAAATTGCCTCTTCCTGTATGACTTCGTGATATATATTCTCTTCAAAATTCTTCAATTATGTAGTTGCGGATTATCTCACAACTACACCCTCATTAGAATCCATTAAAATGATTCATAAACCTAATTAATTTGATGTACTAAAATTATAAAGAGACACAAAGATTTTTACGTGGTTCGATCAATGTAATCTACATCCACGGTGCTTCACTAGTGATTGTATGTGATTACATGATTTTACAATTGAGACTCCATTAATGAATATTTGGAGCTCTAGAATTTTGGGGAAGAAGATGATAAAGAAAATAAATTCCTCTCTAAAATTTTCTCTCTCCTCCTAAAATCATCTCCTCTCTCAAAATGTGTCTCTCCTTTCCTCTCATGCCTAAATGGCTATTTATATGATTTTACACATTGGATAATAACTAATCTTTCCCTTAATTTCGGATCAAAGAATCATCATACGAACCTTCGCAAATTTACTTCACGAACTTCCTTTACTCATAAAACGTTCTTCGTGATTTCTTTATATTCGCAAAATATTCTATACTCGCAAAATGTATTTTCTCTCCACAATTTCGTAAGTTATCATTTGCTGTAATATTCCGCTCCTACATCTTGCCTCTTTTTTCTTGAATATTGCTTGAAGAGCGATCTTTAAGAAAAAATCCGTTGTTGTAGTAATCTTTGATCTTTGTTGATGAAGGAACGAGCGAAAGAATGCTAGTCTTGAAAAGTATATACTTGCCTCTATTCTTTTGCGAAGTCCCGGAATGTTGCGAAGTAAATAAGAAGTATCAAACATTGAAGTATAAGAAGTATGAATTATCCTTGAAGAAGTATAAGAAGTACTTAATCCTCGAAATATATAAGAAGTATGAAGTATCCTTAAGAAGTATAAGAAGTATTTAATCCTCGAATTATATATGAAGGATAAAATATCCTTGATGAGAGTGATAAATATTGCCTCTGTTCATGTGAAATTATTATTCCACTTTTGGTGAGGATTCTTGCTGAGAAGATAAAGAACATCAAATATTTTCTTAGGTATCCATAATTGCCTCTATTCTTTATCTAAGAAGGAGAATCCTTGAGAAAATGTTGAATAATTAAATTGCATCTCTATTCTTATCTTGCCTTTGCCTCAAGTGGTAACCCTGCTAACTTCTGAATTTTTCTGCAAATTTCTGAATTTTTCTGTGAATTTTTGGGATTTTCTGCGAATTTCTGAACTTCCAAATAGTGATGTGAATAGTGCTGCGAACATACTGTTGCGAATATACTGTTGCGAATGTACTGTTGCGAGTATAGTGTTACGAGTATAGTGTTACGAACATAGTGTTACGAGTATAGTGTTACGAACATAGTGTTGCGAATATAGTGTTACGAATATAGTGTTACGAACTATGAATAGTCCTGCGAATTATGAACTTTTCTGCGAAGTTTCGTGGTATTTTCCTGTAAAATTTTGTACAATACTTGTGTGCATATAATACTTATATAATGATTATGTTATGAAATGTGTATGCGATTCTTATGTTTTGAAATGCTTATGCAATGCTTTTATGATGCGAATATGATGCTTGAATGATGCTTGTATGATGCTTGTATGATGCGAATACTTATCTATTATGATGTATAGTTAATGTTTGTGTTACTTAGCTCATTTTGCTGCGGTAAAATTGATATATCTTTGAATTGCCTCTATTCATATAATCATCTTCGCAAGTTTACTTGTGTATTTTCGCGATTGAAATTTCCTCTTCCTGTATGACTTCGTGATATATATTCTTGTAAAAATTCTTCAATTATATTGATGGAATTGTCTTCTTTGATATATATTGTCTTCAAAATTCTTCAATGATCTTGATGGAATTGTCTTCTTTGATATATATTCTCTTCAAAATTCTTCAATGATCTTGACGAAGTTGTCTTCTCTTCAAAACTTCATGATGTATATTCTTGTATAATTTCTTCAATGATTGTAATGAATTTCATTAGTTGCTGTGGTCTTATCATGCCTTCCTAAGTAAAGGTCTTATTTTGCCACCTCTTTTGTAGTAAACTTTTGTATTTGCGATAATATGACAAGTCTGAACATTCTTGCGAACATACAACCTCGTGACATTATCGTCTTGCGATGAAATCGCAGGACGTTCTTACACTTTCATGCAAAAACCCATTGATCTCATCTTAACTTTTTTGAATAGTATTTTATCTTCTTCAGGAATTGTTGCGACAATATGACAGGCCTAAATATTCTTGCGAACATAAAGCCCCATGACATTTCCGTCTTGCGATGAAATCGCAGGATGTCTCTACACTTTCATGTAGTGACCCATTGATCTCATCTTAACTTCTTTATTATGTTCTGCGAGTTCTTTATTCTTTTCTTTCTTTCTTCTTCTTTTTTTTTTTTTTTTTTTTAGAAGGCTCGCAGAACTTCATTTGTTGCACAAATATGACAAGCCTTTATGTTTTCGCAAACAAGAAGCCTCGTGACATTTGCGTCTTATAGCACTTATCAGCTCCCTAATGGAGGGTGCTGCCCTTTATCTTCCCCCTGATTGCCCCTTCAAGGAAGCGTACATCGACCATACAAGGTTAGCTCTTCCCATCCGGTTCTGCCAACAACCAGCTTTTGATCGCAACCTCTTATCCTTTTTGCCTATAGGGCTTATAGTTACGAGGTTGCACCCTATGGGGTATCTTTGGTCCAAGTGCATCATTTTCCAAGACTTGTAAAAAATGGCAGATGTGGTTGAACCTCACCCGGCACTCTTGACTCAATCGTGTACCTCGGCGCCTTGATCGTTTTCTGCACTTCTTGGGAAAGACAGTATGCCTTAGTCGCCCAGCCTAAATCCTCTTACACCGCATTTTATATTGCGTAATGTCGTTAGATTAGGTGAGAATCCAAGGTGTCTAACCCGGATAGGTACCCCATTATTGGGTTGTACCCCAAAATTTTTACCATGTACTAAGGGCCCTTGGTGGTGTTCCGGTTACCCTTAGCCACGTTATAGGTACCCCCTTAAATGACGTACTTTAGGACTTTGCCTCTTACGAATTATAGCTTCGCAAACTAGGGTGTACACCACAAAGGTTTGCCTGTATAAAATTTTCTGCGGCTCTCTTTCTTTTTTGGAGGCTGATCACAGATTGCGGTCTTTTATTCGCAAGTTAATCGTAAATGGCGGTATTTTTTCGCCTTTTAAAAATTCATCGTAAATTTTTCATGTACATAAAATGTCGAATGTTTTTATGAAATGTTTAGTATAAGAAGTATGAAAAGTATGAGAAGTATTAATCAAAATTGTTCTATAGAAATATAGGAATTTAATTCTCTATTTTTTGTAATTTTGAAGTCTTTGTAAATTTTTGAGATCGTTAAATTTTTGCGATTTAAGTCATTTTTGAATCTTGCGATTGTATCGCTTTTTTCCAATCTAAAAAATCTTTGAAATATTTTAAAATCTTATAAATTGTAGAAATTTTTGCGAGTATATCGCTTTTAGTAAATAGAATCAAAATTCTTTTGTCTTCAGAAAATAAAGTATTCAAGGAAATGGTACTTACCTTTTTATGGATTGTTGTTGTCTCTTGCGAAGTATATGACTTGTCATTTCCTGTGAAACAATCTCCCACTTTCTTCTTGTGAAACATCCAAAAATCTTGCGAAGTAATAATTTGCACGAAGTAAACGATCATCTGCGAAATAAACATTTGTACGAAGTAGACATCTGCGAAGTAAACATATGATTTTTTGTATCCTATTCTTCGCGTGTTACTCCTTTTTCTTTGGGCTCTGCAAAACATATTCATTTTCTCTGTTGCTTTCTATTTCTTTATGAGCTTAGTATTTTATGAACTCCCAGTTTATATACGCCTTATCATCTCTTCACCTTCCGTGTCTCTTCCTAGAAGCTGGTGGCGAAGTAAATCTCACATGTATCTCTTCTCCTCATATTTCACGAAGTATTCCGTCTTGAATTTCTCTGAAATTTTCGACGCAGATCTCGTTTTTGATGAAATGAACTTCCTGAGCATACTCTTTCTTCTTACTACAACCGGTGCTATTCTATTTGATGTCACCTTGTCTGTACTCTCTCTATTGTATATAATTATCACTGTCTCTTCGCATGAAATGTCCTAACCCTCCAGTTTGTTTTGCCGGCTTTCTTTCGTATTTGATGGTATCAGCTTCTTTCGCCTATATGCTTTCTCATCTCTTCCTTTTACTATTAATCACGTCTATTAATGATGACCTGCGAAAACAATGGATGATTGACGCATTCCTGCACCTGCCCACTACTTTGCACACCTTCTACTTTGCTTACGAACTACACTTGCGATGATATAAAAATAATGCGTCTATTAATTTCGCAACTAATCATTCCCCTAGATATCAACTGATCATCACGCAGGGAGATGTACTATAAGTTTCATTGCCAAACTAGATATGAACTTCGCATGTGAGTTGAGAATGAACGTCCTGAATCCTAAAATATTATCGCAAGAATACAAAAACTACAACAGCTTGAATTCTTCCCCTGTCTCTTATTCATCTTCGTCAGAATTCTTCCTATGTTTCGTGAGTGTAATCTTTTTGAGCATCCAAGTCTTGCTCAGCCAATATACGAGCATCTTCTGCTTCCTTTTGTGTATGTTTTACTTGCATCAGGACCTGAATCATGGATTCTTTTTGTTCTTGCCTGTACGCGAATTTCTTTCGTAGTTGATCTAACTCTTGCTCCAACATCTGAACCTTTGAATTTAATTGACGTCTGTTATCCTGCTTGACCATCTCAACTAGTGCTGTCTCTAGCTCTTCAGCCATGATGATAGCTCTATCTCTTTGCAGCTGTTGATTGATGAAAACTAGATATTGATTTGAACTGTTCTGGGATGTAGACTGAGATGATGTTTACGAAGATGTAGACTACGTTTTTGCACCAGATATTGTGGTAACACTAAGCTGATATTTACGAAGCTTGTAACTGCTTCTCTACTCTCGTGTTTCTTACGAAATAAGTTTTCCTAAACTTCGTGTTTACTCATTACTCGTAATACTAAGCTGCGAACAACACCATTCTTTCGCCTGCTAACTAATGGTTGAGATGATGTTGACCTTTCCCCTGGAAATCAATGAAAATCTTATACTTAATCCCAAAATACCGTCTCTAAAATCTTTGTACTTAATCCCATTTTGCGAACATTCTTGCGAACATCAAATAATTGAGACCATCATCTTCCCCAAGATATCAAAGTCCATTTGTTCTTAATCTTCCTTGATGAAGTAATAACGCTGTACACTTGGTTTTCCGAACTTGGTAAGTTGAAACATCCCTTTAGGGGTCAAACTGTTTTGATCGCAAAATTTTTGTTGCAGAGAATTACTAGCTAGTTCTTTACTGTGTCACTGGTGATCTCGTGAGTAGTGGTCAGAATTTATACTTGTCGATAAAGTGGCTAGACTGTTGGTTCTTGGTTCTGCACCAAATTCTCATGGTTTTGCTCTAAGCGTGTTAATTTATTGATAGAAACATTGATGATCATTATCAATGATTATATGCGTCCGTAAAGCTTCCTCCCTTTCCCCATTGTCGGCCTGCGATCACCATTTGGTTTTGCTCTGTTCGTCGGCGAACTAAAATTCTTCAGTGTTCGCAACTGGTGGTTATATGCTGGTTGTTCGCAAATGGTGACTTCGCAAAGATATAACTTATGTCCTTGTTGAAATTCCATATTCACGTCTAGTTTGATGAAATATCTTTCTGCGAATCATTATCTAACTCATGGGCTCCACCTTGTTGCTGAACTATCTTCGCCAAGTTAATTGATCTTTCACGATAGAGTACCTTGCCGGATCTGTTGTTAAGTGTTACTTTGCTGGTAAGGATGGTTGTATGTACTCTGGTTATTCGCTGTCAATAATTCCTTATCGAATCTCTAAGCTAGCTTCGATCCATTTAGAATTATACGTTGGTTTGCTTTGTTAATTATTCTAACTGGATTATATCTTGTGTTGCCGGATTGGTGTCACTAAAGAGAATGTGCCCTTGTTGTTCTTCACGCAATTATATTTATCTGGTTTCTTTACTGATAATGCCTTTTTCATGAAGTTACTTTGATACTCCCGTCTTTTGGCTATCTAAGTTTGAGAAACTTTATCTTTGCTTAAGAACTTTCCTTCATCCGTAAAATTTATTCTTGCCAAAAATCTCATAAAGCTATATTAGCAATATGTAGTTAGTAATACTAGAAATATAGCTGACTGAAATACAGCTACCAGTTAGTCAAGCATACTATTATTCGCAGCAATTCTAACGAACACACGAAGTAAAATTAAGAGTAATTCCCTGCCAGTTTCTTTTCTTACGGCCATTGATGAGCTTCTGAAGTTATTGAGTTCGCTGGTGATGATATCATAAAAATAATCTGTGCTCTTGGAAAACTCATGGTCTGGGAGATATCCTCTCCATTCAATTATCTTAACTTCATAGAATCAGTTATTTCCGTGGCCATTGCTAATGCTGATGAGGAGGTAAGCTATCGTCCCAGCTCTTTTGGCAATCCAAAAATTCACAAAATTTCAAAAATTTGCAGAAGGAAAAGTTCACATAGAAGTTGAGTTGCAGCAGCCAATTCATTCGTAAAAATTAAAAATACTCGCGTATAATGAGATTCGATCTTGCGATGTTAAACTTGTTATCTTCACCTCTAACCATCCCATCTAGCTTCCATTTCTGAAGGTGTTGAATTAAATTTTTGATTTATCTTCATTCTTACTCTTTGTTTATCAAAAATTTATGAAATTTTTTAGTTCGCAATCAAACTCGAACTTTCGACCTTAAGTCTAGGGTTCATTCTGCTTTGAACCATGTCTGCCAAATTTCTTTTTGTGACAAAGATCGCAACATTTTTCTGTTATCTCCTTCGTCCTTTCTTTAATTCCCTTTCTTCTTCTTTCTCCAGAACACCATACTTCCCTATGAAATTTCCATTTTTGAACCATCAAGTTACAGGGAGAATAAATCCATTACCCTCTCCCTGTTTCTAGCGCCAATTATGTAGTTGCGGATTATCTCACAACTACACCCTCATTAGAATCCATTAAAATGATTCATAAACCTAATTAATTTGATGTACTAAAATTATAAAGAGACACAAAGATTTTTACGTGGTTCGATCAATGTGATCTACATCCACGGTGCTTCACTAGTGATTGTATGTGATTACATGATTTTACAATTGAGACTCCATTAATGAATATTTGGAGCTCTAGAATTTTGGGGAAGAATATGATAAAGAAAATAAATTCCTCTCTAAAATTTTCTCTCTCCTCCTAAAATCATCTCCTCTCTCAAAATGTGTCTCTCATTTCCTCTCATGCCTAAATGGCTATTTATATGATTTTACACATTGGATAATAACTAATCTTTCCCTTAATTTCGGATCAAAGAATCATCATACGAACCTTCGCAAATTTACTTCACGAACTTCCTTTACTCGTAAAACGTTCTTCGTGATTTATTTATCTTCGCAAAATATTCTATACTCGCAAAATGTATTTTCTCTCCACAATTTCGTAAGTTATCATTTGCTGTAATATTCCGCTCCTACATCTTAGATGTAGGTACTGAATATCGCAAGATAATAGTTCACGAGTATCGGGAGAAAAGAGTTATAAAATGATACGATGATAGAAGAAGAGCGGAGAAATATGAAGTTTTGCGAGGATGAAATAATTTTGCGAGTATAAGTTGCGATACTTCGTAACTCATGAACATCTGTATAAACTTTACTATAAATAGGAGTTCAAATGTAAAATTTGGGAGGTTCTTTTAGTGAGTGTTAGAAAATATCTTAGGAAAGAGAATAGAGAAAGTTGTAACTATTCTAATTCCATTTAGATACTTCTTTGTAATCAATTGAGAACATTAATAAGAAAATTGTCATTCATCATCAAGAACTTCTTGAGTTTTTACTAATTCTATTGAGGGTGTAGTTGTAGGTTATTCTGCAACTACATAATTGGTGCTAGAAACAGGGACCTAATCTTGTTGGTTCAAGAAAGTTAGAAAAATTGGTTATTGATGGTGATGAATTATACCGGATTTATGAGTTTTGAAGACAGAAATGGAAGTTCTTTTATTGGCATCTTCAAACAACAAACACATTAGTAGTAGTTCAGGAAGAGAAATGTGGATATGGGGAAATCGTCAAGAAAAATGAAATTTACACATGCTACGTCAACAATCGCTTCCAAAAAGGACAAATTTCTTCTCACTTTTCTTATTCTTGGTTTCATTTTTCAAAATTTGGGAATTTCAAAACACAAATTGAAAAATAAAATTGTTTGCGATCTAAACTTTGCTTTTTGTAGAAATTGGATTTATTATGGAAGTTTTGAATTTAAAAATGTTTTTGCTATAAATTTGTAGTAACCAAATATCGTTTTACAAATTTGTTTAAAGAATTTCTGGCAAAGTCAAATTTCAAGATTTTATGTTGGTTAGAGATTTAGAGATTTACATTTCGCAAGAACAAAAACAAGAAGGATATATGTAAAGTTTTCATTCTTCATACGCAGACATTACTCATCTTAATGATCTATAAACTGCTAACCAAATTTACTAATCGTTTGCAGCAAAATATTTGCAAAAGTTTTGCGTCACTGACGAAGAAATATCATTCCTACGAAGAAACGGGATAAATGTCATCGTGGGTTCGAATCTTACGAACGGAGAAGAAGAATAAATTCATTAGGACGGGGTGAAGTTCAGTAGTTCACTTTGCACAAGACAATTCAAGTTACATAAACTGTCCAGGGAGATATACGTAAGCAAATAGCTGAGAACTCTTTATGCGAAGAAGTATGTTTTCTCTGTTAAATGAAAAGGAACAAATATACGAAGAAGAATTTAGTTCATGATTGCTTTCATGCGAAGAAATAATTTTATAGACATATAATTTCACACCAAATGGCTAAGAAGTGGATGCTGCATGATGAGAGGAACAAAGGATGGTGAAATCCAAGAAGACTACAAACTCATGAAGTGGACTCAGAAAATAGATAAGAAAGGGAGGTGGAAAACTTCTGCGAAGATGAAAGACCAACTCTACTAGATTGCTATAGGCGAAGATAAATGTGTGCGTTTATTTCGCATGATATAGGAAGTAAAGATTCAGTGGACGTCGTCATTTTCTTCGTTACCAACTAATACGAAGATAGAATAATTTATTAGCAAGACATTTGCAGTACAGCGAAGTAGAACAATGATAAATGGAAAGAAGTCGGATTCACGAGCCATAAATGTGAGCCAACCATCCTAATAGTTTAGGCAAAGTCAGCTAAAATCCTAAAGCAACGAGCTAAGAAGAAAAATGCAGTATTCCATCGAATACCAACTAACGAAGACAAGACAACAAACTCGTGTTAATCAGAGTATAGCACCGGTAACAAAGTCTGGTGAAGGCTCATCAGATAATTATTCAACAACTAATAAAGAATGAAGAAAGACATCTTTCCATTTTCCTACCTACGGATGCAGAAAGACATCTGAGAGTTTGTAAAATATTTACGAAGGTAATAATTCCTGCGAAGTTAATAGTTTCTGCGAAGAAGAAAAACCAGCAAAGGAGGGAAATCAAAACGTATATGCATCAGTTCAACATCACACTTCTACTAAGAAACTAAAAATTCCAGGCACGTATTTGTTCAACATCGTTAAGGGAAGCGTGTGAATTCTTGTAAAGTTTCACCACCTATACGAATGAGCTGTTGGTGAAGGTTGCTGCGATTGTTCGTAAAAATAAAGTTACGAAATAAGGTTGAAATAAGGTTGTTAGTGAGATTTGCGAAATTTCTTATACGATTGTTCATAAAAATTGACGGAAAGATGGAAAAATGGTTGTTGAGAACAGAATATTGACGTCCTTCACGGGAAATCTTCTTCCCAAGTGCCTAAAAAAAAAAAAAAAAAAAGAGTACATGATACCTCAGGTTCAATTTGAAAGAGTTACTTACTCGAAAAGTTCAGGAAATTCGTGATACCCAAGCACTTCCTCAAGAGGTATTCAACCATAGAAGACAAATGAAGTTTACAATGGTGTTCACACAAACCTTATTGCAAGAAGAAGTTTAAATGTACACCAGACACTACTCATGAAATAATGGTTCGCAGTAAAGAACTTTCCAAGAACTATGAACTCAGAGAACTCAGTAGTGGTTCGTGAAGTTTAATGAAGAAGTTTACTCGTGAAGTTTACAAGATAACTTAGAAATCACACTGCCCGGCGTGAGAACAATGTTACATTTCAAGAGAAAATAGGGGGTTATGGAAAAACAAAAGTGCTTTGAAATTTATCTTATCAACAAAAAAAGGATTTAAAATTCAAGCAAAGCTTCATTAACAATCAAATCTAGAAGGAGACGTACGATGAAGATGGGAGACAGTCATATTTCACTCCGCAGCAAAGAAATAAAGAGGGAAGTTCGCAAACATTTATTTCGTGAAAATTTACTTTAAAGTACCGAATATTCATTTTCTTTGTTCGTAAATTTTAACTCCGTGGACATTTACTTCGCAAAAATTTACTTCACGATTATTCATTTTCTTCGTAAACATTTACTTCGCAGCAAACTACTTTGTGAACAACCAGCAATTCACTAGAAGCATGAGGTGAACTCTATAACAACTCACACGGACATGTATCTTCGGCAACCAACCAGTTCAAAAGCTTCCAGTATTGTTTCATCATCTCCGTCCGTAGTTTTACGGCAAGTTAAAAATTCAATTCTCATTCTTTCTCATTTCGCAAGCAAGCCAATTACTTCGTAAGAGACAACAACAAGCCGCAAAAGGTAAGTACCATTTCCTAAAAATATATTTAATTTACTAAAAGCGATATACTCGCAAAATTTCAAAATTTTCAAAAAATTTCAAAGATTTTTTAGATGGGAGAAAAACGATACAATCGCAAGATTCAAAAATGAGTTCATCGCAAAAATTTAAAGATCTCAAAATTTTTCAAAGACTTCAAAATTACAAAAAATAGAGAAAATTCAATTCCTATATTTCTATAGAATAATTTTGATTTAAAGATGTGATATGGATACTTCTCATACTTCTTATACTAAACATTTCATGAAAACATTCAACATTTTATATACATGAAGAATTTACGATGAATTTTTAAAGGCGAAAAAATACCGCCATTTACGATTAACTTGCGAATAAAAGACCGCAATCTGTGATCGGACTCCAAAAAAGAAAGAGAGCCGCAGAAAATTTTATACATGCAAACCTTTGTGGCGTACACCCTAGTTCGCGAAGCTATATTTCGTAAGAGGCAAAGTCCTAAAGTACGTCATTTAAGGGGGTACCTAAACGTGGCTAAGGGTAACCGGAACACCACCAAGGGCCCTTAGTACATGGTAAAAAATTTGGGGTACAACCCAATAATGGGGTACCTATCCGGGTTAGACACCTTGGATTCTCACCTAATCTAACGACATTACGCAATATAAAATGCGGTGTAAGAGGATTTAGGATGGGCGACTAAGGAATACTGTCTTTCCCAAGAAGTGCTGAAAACGATCAAGGCGCCGAGGTAAACGGTTGAGTCTAGAGTGCCGGGTGAGGTTGAACCACATCTGCCATTTTTGACAAGTCTTGGCAAATGATGCACTTGGCCCAAAGATACCCCATAGGGTGCAACCTCGTAACTATAAGCCCTATAGGCAAAAAGGATAAGAGGTTGCGATCAAAAGCTGGTTGTTGGCAGAACCGGATGGGAAGAGCTAACCTTGTATGGTCGATGTACGCTTCCTCAGGGGGAAGATAAAGGGCAGCACCCTCCATTAGGGAGTGATAAGTGCTATAAGAAGCAAATGTCACGAGGCTTCTTGTTTGCAAAAACATAAAGGCTTGTCATACTTGTGCAACAAATGAAGTTCTGCGAGCCTTCTAAAAAAAAAAAAAAAAAGAAGAAAGAAAGAAAAGAATAAAGAAATCGCAGAACATAATAAAGAAGTTAAGATGAGATCAATGGGTCACTACATGAAAGTGTAGAGACGTCCTGCGATTTCATCGCAAGATGGCAATGTCATAGGGCTTTATGTTCGCAAGAATATTTAGGCCTGTCATATTGTCGCAACAACTCCTAAAGAGGCTAAAATACTATACAAAGAAGTTAAGATGAGATCAATGGGTTTTTGCATGAAAGTGTAAGAACGTCCTGCGATTTCATCGCAAGACGATAATGTCACGAGGTTGTATGTTCGCAAGAATGTTCAGACTTGTCATATTATCGCAAATAATTAATACAAAAGAGGTGGCAAAATAAGACCTTTACTTAGGAAGGCATGATAAGACCACAGAAATTAATGAAATTTATTGCATCAATATCACTGAAGAAATTATACAAGAATATACATTATGAAGATCTGAAAAGAAGACAACTTCGTCAATATCATTGAAGAAATTTTACAAGAATATACATCAAGAAATTTTGAAGAGAAGACATCTCTGTCAATATCATTGAAGAATTTTTACAAGAAGTCCTATCAAAAAAGAAAACATCATTAAAGAATTTTAATGAAGACTTAAAAAAAGATGCGATTTTGATAACAATCAAATACAGATAAGTTCATATTCGTAAAAGTTTACGAGAATTACATACTTCTTATACTTATCCACATATTGAATATTTCACAAAAAGATTGAATACTTATTATAATTCTTCAAGAATATCTCATATTTATTATACTTCTTTAATGGATATTTCATTTGGTGAAAGTTAAATAATCATTATACTTCGTCATATGTTACATAATTATTCAAAGATCGAATACTTCTTATATTTCTTCATTTGATGAATTGAATACTTCTAATACTTTTTATATCTCTTCATTTGGTGGATCGAGTACTTCTAATACGTAAAAGGGAATTGAGTATTTCTAATAATTCATTTGGTAAATTGAATAATTCTAATACTTCTTATATCTCTTCATTTGATGGATTTGGTACTTCTAATACTTCTACAAAGGTTGAAACTTCGTAAGATAAACTGAGGCAGATATTTTAATACTTCAAACAATGTTTAATCATTTAAAGAGAAATAATAGGGGGAAAAGGATATACTAAGCTTTATCTGTGAGTTATATATTATTTCTCTTCATATGATCAAATGGGGAAAATTTAGTCAAAGAAAGGTTAAATTATCTTCGTAAAATATCAAAAACAAAGGATAAATCATCTTCGTAAAATATCAGATGTACTTCTCAAAAAATAGAATTGTTCGCAAAAAGGAAACCAACAGTAACTAAGGGAAGGAATTCAGAAGAAAGAAAGACAGGAGAGTCAATGATAAATTGAACAAGGAATATTATCAAGCTTCATCAACACTGTGCTAGATCTTTAAGATCAGAAGGGTCATTAGCAGCCTTCGACTTTTGCGAGATATCATCCTTGGAAAAATACGCAGCAGGGACATCTCCTTGAGGAATAGATTCTTTCTCATCATCAAGATCTTCATCATCACTCTCATAATCGAAATCACTATCAGGCTCACGAGAAACTTCATCGTCAGATATCTTCAGAGGAGTAATCTTTACAGGAGGCAAGCCTCTTGATAATAGAATGTTATTCGCAAAGACTTGAGCTTTCAGATGACTTTCACGAAGTATAGCTTTTTGATGATTGGTATCTTCGATATCTTTGGAATAATCAAGATAATTGAATCTTCGAGTAGCACGGTCACGAGAGTTGATTAAGCGAGTAGAAAGCAAAGCGTTCTTCTTACGAAGCTCAGAACAGGAGGCTTCTAATCCAGCTTTTGCGTTACGAAGGTGGTTCTCAGATTCTGCAAATAAAACAAAGTTCAAAGAATAAAATTTGCGAGTATGACGAGATTTAAAGATATACCAGAGGCAATCAAATTTTAATGACTACCTTCTATTTGCGAAGTAAGAGATTGAGTTAAATATAGACAACAGTTCTTCATCTGATTCATCGCATTATCAAAACCATCACCAACTAATCCTTTAAGTCGAGATTGAAGCTTTTGATCTTTAGAAAGGAGAAAATTTTTATCCTTCGCAAGTTTGGCATTAAGACTTTTAATGACGAGTAATCTTCTTCAAGTTGATTCTTCTTAGCACACAAGACTATATTCTTATTAATAAGGGAATTCTTCTCAATAACAAAAGAATTTCTTTCAGCATCTGAAGACTTCTTTAATTCTTCAAGTTCACCTTTTAACAAAGAAAGAAGATTTTCTTGATCACAACATTTATTCTGAAGAGTCTTTAATTCTTGCGAAGAAACAATCATTGTATTCAAAAACAAACATTTCTCTTCTGATAAGGTTTTGTTCTCTTCTAATAAGGTTTCTATTCTCAAATTAGCTTTGGTTAAGGAAGAAAAAAGTTGAGATATGTCATCATTCAAAAAATTTCGATCATATATTAATTGAGTATTCTCTTGAAAAAGAGCATCAGAGTTGTCAAGAGCACACGAGTAAAGATTAGATAAATGGGAGAATTGGTTTGAGAGGCTTTCATGCTTGGTTCGATATTCTGTTGCATCTGATTCATGGTGAAGTACCAATCTTCTACATTTTTGGATGGATTCTATAAAGGGGAATGGGTTTTAATGGATGTTTCAAGCATATGAAGAATATAAATAAATAAAAGAGAAAATATGAAGATAGTAATCATACCTTTCAATTCATCATTTCTTTTGCGAAGAATCTTTTGAGTCCAGAGAATTATTCTGAAGATGATGATTTTCTTTACGAAGATCCTCGCATTCTGCTTGAGAAGCTTTCAAATATTGGCGAAGCAATTCAATTTCTTTTTCCAAGGATTGACGTGAAGAAGAAATGTCTGGATTGACGAAATTATTCAGAACTTCGCAAAATTCATATTGCGAACGAACATTAGTAGACTTCGCAGTATTGGTCAAAACCTCAGATAACATTCGGAAAGTTGAATAAATTCCATCTCGAAATTCTTGAGGAAGAGGAGAAGAATTTGAAGGAATAAGAGCAAGCTGCAAATTGTCCGGAGAAATAGCACTCAAAGGATTTGGGGACAAGACAGGTTTTTCTAAAGAAGAAGTTGAAGAAATATTTTGCGAGGGTTGTTTTTCAAAAGAAGAAGTTGAAGAAATATTTTGAGAGGGTTGGTCTTGAAGAAGTGTTGATAAATTGACATTGATAGGAGATTGAAAAGCAGGTAATGGAGTAGAGGCAGGAGTATGTGAAGAAGCATTTTCACGAGGAGGAGAGGAAAATTCCTTATCAACTTCAGGAAGGAAATCATCAATCGGAATTAATGGTGTGGGTTTAGTTATTCGAGATCTCTTACTTGGATTTGGTTTTTCGTCAACCTGCGAATCAAAATGTAGATTAAAAACTGAGGCAACAATATATTGTTCAGGAAAGAAGGTAGAGTATTTTAACTACCTTTTGATTCTCAAATTTTCTTCTTCGTGGATTAAGGCTTGGATTCTTTAGTTGAGATTTCATCTGAGAAGTTATTTTTCTGAAATAAACCAAAATCAGATAACAAATTATACAGAAATTAAAGAGGAGAACAAATGAAATACGCAGAGATAGAAGGAAATTACCTTGGAGAACTCATGAAGATACAGTAGAAGAAAAAATTGCAGAGGAAATAGTGATAGAGAGTATGAGTAGAAGATAGAATTGCGGAAATAAGAAAAAGAAAAGGAAGAGAATATAAAGGAGTTATATAAGGGAATAACTAAAAAAGAACGGTTACAAAAGACGTGTCAAAATTTCAAAAGACTAAGTAACGGTTATGTTATCACGATCATTTCTTCTTCGTAGAATTGACATGAGAAGAGGCAAGATGTAGGTACTGAATATCGCAAGATAATAGTTCACGAGTATCAGGAGAAAAGAGTTATAAAATGATACGATGATAGAAGAAGCGCGGAGAAATATGAAGTTTTGCGAGGATGAAATAATTTTGCGAGTATAAGTTGCGATACTTCGTAACTCATGAACAACTGTATAAACTTTACTATAAATAGGAGTTCAAATGTAAAATTTGGGAGGTTCTTTTAGTGAGTGTTAGAAAATATCTTAGGAAAGAGAATAGAGAAAGTTGTAACTATTCTAATTCCATTTAGATACTTCTTTGTAATCAATTGAGAACATTAATAAGAAAATTGTCATTCATCATCAAGAACTTCTTGAGTTTTTACTAATTCTATTGAGGGTGTAGTTGTAGGTTATTCTGCAACTACAGGGATGGAAACTGAATTTCCTTTTGGTTCTCCTCGAAGACGACCTTCTTTTACTCAAAAGTCTATCTACTCTATCTCCTATCTTGAGACAAAAGTAGTTTTACTATATAGACTAAGAATATACACATGTGATATTTCGAGCTGAGTATATCTCTCTTATCTATTTCTCGAAATATGTGTTGGTAAATATTTCGCTTTAGACAAGTTCATCTTTACCTAGTAACGAAAGTCATGTTACATTTCAATCATTTTGGAAATCGCTCTGACGAATAATAGTTTGTGAATAACAACTATATAACCCCCTTTGAGAATGTTTCAATAATTGAAATGAGATTTTAGACAATATAACCATTGGGGGATATAAACATTGTTATGGTAACACATATATGTATAAGTCCTTAGCACTTGAACCGAAGTTTGCGAACTTTGTTGATCAAGTGAAACCGAAACTTGAGCGGCCAACTCAGTCCGCGAACTTATTTCGCGAACGTACATAGTTCTCGAACCCGAGAATTTCTGCTGGAGTTTGTGAACTCCAACCGGTTAACTTGAGTCCGCGATCCCAGTCCGCGAACTTGAGTGGTTATGTCTAAAAACGATATTCGTGAACTTATCTTAATAAAATAAGGAATGCTATTGCAAACCGTGGCTTTATAGTTCATGAATCGATTCGAGTGAATTACGTTGTTTTTGATTCAATTGTGTCTTGTGTAGTACATGTGATCTCATAGCAATTGTGTCTTGTGTAGTATTGGATGAATTTTGTGTGTTTAATTCACAGAATATTTGGGATTATTGCTAACAAGTAAAGGAACAAGTCACGTACTTGGACCAATTCCTTTGGTTCGTATTCCAAATAGTAAAGGAACAACAAATATGTTTGGTACCAACTCTCTTCAACCAAGTGTTATAAGTTGCGCAAAGGCTCTTCTATTTATCTTAACATAAACTCCTTTGCCAGGTTCCAAGATCTATCTTATGTTCAATCACCAAAAGGTAATCATTAAGATTTTTCTATCAATACCTCTAATCCCAAGGAAATTTATTGATGTCGATCTATACAAATATTCTATAAAAATACCACAAAGATAAATTGATTATAGTTGGATCCTCTATTACCGAAAAAAGTATTGTGCACACCAAAGATTATATAACCAAGTCAGAAATATTTTATCTGTTCTTTGTCTTCAAATCTTCTTAGATCTTCAATAAACACCTTCACACAACTACTTGAATCTCTTGTGATCAATCACACACAGAACGGAGTCTGTTAACAATGAATTATCACAAGCTCGTCTTTATATCTAACAACAGTCTAAAGATCCATGTCGAAACTTTGATCTAGTTTCAGTGAATCTTATATCACAAGAGAAGATCCTCAAGCATTAACAAACTAGGTGCAATCAAAGTTCAACTACCGTTAGTCAATCAAATCAATATGAAAACTAAAGATAAACTACAATTATCTATTTTCCCACCAACGGTATGCACTAGAGCTTCTCAATCCCGAAGAAGACTTTAAACTGAGCGTCCTTAAGAGATTTCTCCTAATTAGGTTACTCTCCTCTCTGAATAGGCGGCTTCACCAGTAACAGTACAACCGAGGAAGTTTAATGTCACGGAGGATTAGTTTGCTAGAAATGCAAACTCAAATTATTTATAGACAAGGAAGTTTGGACACCAAGGAATTTCCAAAATCGAAAATATTCTCAAGATATTCAATATAATTCCAAATTCGGTTTTCATAATTCCTGAGAATGCACTATCCAAATTAATGATCGAAATCTCCTTGGAAAATCTTTAACTAGTAAACGCACATTACTAATTCTTATTTTCCATATATAATATAAAAACCTTAATTAAAATATTCTTAACTTATTTAAATTCGATCTTGGGATTTACTTCCTTCTTAGTTGTTAAGGAATATCTTTGAATAATAAAAGATACACATAAATGCACGTGTTCAAAGTATGTCGACATCTTTCCTCTTGTAAGTCCTTTTTCATACTTACTCACTTGAATACGATTTACCACAGTTCCAAACAAGTTTAGAATTGGTTCATCTGACTTTCAAGAACTATGTGATTAATAAAGTAACAATCGATCATAATTCATGGGTGTAACGGTTCTACCAAAACAAGTTTCGGTTCTACCTCCATGTGAGTACTGTGCATAGTCACACTATATTAATGAAATTCAGTTGACTAGGTACTAGGATCGGTTCCCCAAATATATTTGGTATCTAACTTATATGTGTTGCACATGTCCATAGGATCGGTTCCCCTTTTCCTAAAAATGTGTTGCACATGTTCATAGGAACGGTTCCACTATCTACTATAAACCTTTCTGCACCTCATACAAGGATCGGTTCCCCTTGTGATGTACTGCAACTCTTACTAGGATCGGTTACCCTCTCCCAAATTTGGTCAGACACACAAACCCGATCATACCCCAGGTGATTACTTAAGATCGGTTTCACTAATAAAATTCATACCAATACTTAAGTCAGGCCTCATGTGAATAGTTTACCAAGAACACAAACAAGTCATGAGCGGTTATACTAATCACACATATTGGTCGTTCATAAGATATACAATGAAGAACAGTACCAATAACGCCTGGCGATTTCCTTTTCGGTTCACAACACATATCATGAACTTACTTCCTTAAAACACATGTAAAAACATTGTTTCCTATGATGAAATCCTCACCTCATACCCATAAATAATCACAATAGCATTCATATGATTATGTTGATGTCTTATATACAAAGTTTAATGGTTAAGAAATAAACCACATATTGTATTCCTTAATACTATGTCTATCTAGAGCGTTCATGCTTCGCAGTTTTATGTTTTCAATATGCACGACTTGAAAGATACGTCAGGGAATGAAACAAATCAAGTCAAATATCACTAACCTCAAGTGGAAGGATGATGTTGTGGTTGTATCTCTGTACTTCTTCACTTCTTCAAGTCTTCGCAATACTTGTAATGTCTCATCCTAATACTTTCAGGCTAACCTATACGAAGTTGACTCTAGTACATTTAAATCAAGCGACTCTTAAATGAGTTTTGGTTCACTAAAATATGACAACCAAACTTGACATACCAACGCTTAGTGGGTTCAACCAAGCTATGCTCTAACAATCTCCCCCTTTGTCAATTTTAGTGACAAAACTCTTACATCATATGGATAAACAAATTACAAGAAAGGACATTTGTGCTTAAACATTTATCTAACGAAAGAGTAAAAGCATAAACTAAGGGGGAGTATCATATCATATGATTCTTGTAGTTATATGGACTACAACGGAATAACAAAAACATGCGGATTGATAAAATCTACCTATCTTACCTTTAGGGGGAGTATTAGCTTTGTTATTATAATGTCAACAATGACATTTATGGATTGAATGTATACAAGTTATTGTGTTATTGAATTCGGGAATCAAGCATATGTGTAATGAATTCTTGTAATTTGTTTATCCATATGATGTAAGAGTTTTGTCACTAAAATTGACAAAGGGGGAGATTGTAAGAGCATAGCTCGGTTGAACCCACCAAGTGTTGGTATGTCAAGTTTGGTTGTCATATTTTAGTGAGCCAAAACTCATTTAAAGAGTCGTTTGATTATGTACTAGAGTCAACTTCGTATAGGTTATCTTGAAAGTATTAGGATATGAGACATTACAAGTATTGCGGAGACTTGAAGAATTGAAGAAGTAAGGATCTACGACGACAACATCATCCTTCCACTTGAGGTTAGTGATATTTGACTTGAATTGTTTCACTCCCTAACATATCTTTCAAGTCGTGCATATTGAAAACATAACTGCGAAGCATGAATGATTACAGTCTAGTTAGACGTAGTATTAAGGAATACAATACGAGGTTTATTGCATAACCATTAAAATTTGTATATAAGACATCGACATAATAGTTTGAATACTATTGTGATCATGTATGGGTATAAGGTGAAGATTTCATCCTAGGAAACAATGTTTTACATTTGTTTAAAGGAAGTAAATTCATGAACTTGTTTTGTGAATCGAAAGGGAAATCGCTAGGCTTTATTGGTATTGTTATTCATTGCATATCTTTTGAACTACCAATATGTGTGATTAGTATAACCTCTCATGAGTTGTTTATGTTCTTGATAAAACTATTCACAAAGGCCTGACTTTTGTATTGGTATGACTTTTATTAGTAAAACCGATCCTAAGTAATCATCTGAGATGGATGGAGCATGTAGTAATAATCCCAAATACCCTGTGAATCTTTAGCATTATTAATTAATGCATGACCAGCCTTGTATTTCCTGTGTTGTTCTCAGCAGGACTCTCATTATTAGTGCGGCATGATGAAAAGCTATAAAAGGAGAAAGTTTTTATTTTTCTAGGGGGAGATATTTTTTATACTGGAGTTTTGGAGAAGAGCAGCGACTAGGGTTTGTTTTCGTTTATTTTTGATCTTCTTAATTTTATTATTGATTATGAATATGATGAACACAAAAACTATGAGTAGCTAAACAAATAATATTGGTTATGGGATAAAGTGGATTTCACAAATGATATTTGATTCAATGTATTAGTTTTGTCTCAATAGTTTATTGTTTATGATTCATGGTTTATATTGTTATATGATTTGATTATTTGTTTGGTTGAGTCCGGAATCGATCCAATTTTATTTCATTTCTAAAGCTATTTTAGGGTTTTCAATACGAAAAAGTTATTTATCCATGATTCTAAGTAGCATAATTGTGGGTAGTGCTTGTAGTGATATATCATATTAGTCACAAGTGAATCATAGCGTTGGTTAAATCGAATTAGAGCTTTTACACATTTGATTTCCTTGATTAGTCTTATTCCATAGAACTTATTGCCTTTAGGGAGTTAAGCTTAATTGTGCTTTTACACTTTAGGTTACTTTCTAAGAAGAATTCACATATACATCTTTTAATGTGGTTGTGATAAAATCAGGGAATTAGCGGGATATACTTGCGATCAAGGTATCCAAGGACTTAATAAACGAGAGATTAAAATACCAATTCTAGTCATTTTTGAGAATACATGTTTGTGAATAATACTATCCCGTGACCAATATCTTCTCCTTATTGATTACTCTTATCATTACTTTTCTTTCAATTTAGTTTTATTGTTTTGATAAATCAAAACCCCCCCATTGGTTACTAAGAATCTGAATTTTTTTATAACAACGAAAGCCTCTATGTGGATACGAACTCTTTCTTATCACATACTTCATTTATTTTAGTTAAGTAAGAAAGTGAAATTATTTTTGCTCGGCTGACAACTGACCAAAAAACGATGTTTGTGAACTTATCTTAATAAACTAAGGAATGATATTGCAAACCGTGGCTTTATAACTTATGAATCGATTCGAGTGAATCACATATTTTTTGCTTCGATTGTGTCTTGTGCAATAATGAAATTTCCTTGCAATTGAACAACTCTATAACTAGTTCATTTGAGTCATTTGGACTAGTTATGGTGAAGAAAAATATGGTTGATATGAAAATGATCATATGGATAACCATTTGGTTAACTATTGTTGAACCAACTAATGTACAAGTTTGGATACGGTAACATAAGCCTAGAAACGTGCATTACATGTGTGTGTAACAAGCTATGTTTTTGATCTAACGGTTGGTAAATATTAGCTTGAATCTAATCAAGGTTTTCATCTAACGGTGAATATTGAACGCTTTGTTAGTTAGCTAACATTGATTGCAAACCCTGATTTGAAGACTATATAAGGGAGTACTCTAGCAACTGGGAAACCTAATCCCCACACATTCTATGTGATACTAGCTATGCTAATCTAGAGTCAATTCTCCTTTAACCTTTGGTTTTCTTCTTCTAAAACCAGGTTAACGACTTAAAGAATTCATTGGGATTGTGAAGCCAGACCGATACAACTTTTCTTGTAGTTGTGTGATCTGATCTTGTTGTTTCTATCATACGAGTACAATTGTAAAAATTGGCTTGAGATTTCTATCTATGATAGGAAAGATATAAAAGTAAGCACAAACACTTCGTCTCATCGTTTGTGATTCCACAATATCTTTTTTCGCTGCGTCGATTAAGATTATTGTGAGGTGATTGTTAAAACTAAGTTGTTCTTCGGTAATATAAGTCTGGTTTTATTGATTGGTTCTTTTTCACCTTGATTTATCAAAAGACGGAACAAAACTCATAGGTATATTCGTGGGAGAAGAATTTATCTATCACTGTAGACTTTTTTGTGTGATACATATTTGTTTATTAAAGTCTTCGACTTTGGATCTAGAAACTCTTGGTTGTGGGTGAGATCAACTAAGGGAATCAAGTATGTAGTATCCTGCTGGGATCAGAGACGTAGGAGCATAACTGTACCTTGGATCAGTGTGATATTGGCTGGGGTTTAACTACAGTCCATACTGAAGTTAGCTTGGAGTAGGCTAGTGTATGTAGCGGCTTAATACAGTGTATGTTTAATCTGGACTAGGTCCCGGGGTTTTTCTGCATTTGCGGTTTCCTAGTTAACAAAATTATGGTGTTTGTGTTATTTCTTTTCCGCATTATATTTTGTTATATAATTGAAATAATACAGGTTGTGCGTTGTTCAATCAATTAGAATATCCGACCATTTTGGTTGTTGATTTAAATTGATTGACACTTGGATATTGGTCTTTGGCACCATCCAAGTTATCTCTCTTTGATAAAGACTCGCAGATTCTTTTTTCTTGAGTATAGATCAAATCGAGAGATTGAGATAATAACTCATTGAGATATTTTCTATTGATTGAGTCTGACTGTCTAGTTGATTATCTAGAAAGTAACTCGGAGTTTTCCATACAGATTGCTAATCGAAATATTGGGTTTGGTTGTTAGACCCCCGCTTTTTCAATTGGTATCAGAGAATGCAAACACATTCAAGACCTTACAAGTATGTGTTTGTAGCGATCTGACTCTATGGATAAGAGTAGTATCTCTGATAAACGCGTCACCAGAAATAAAAAGTTTGTTTCGTCTATTTTTATCAAAGAGAAATATTCTTCAATCTCGAACATAGATGAACATTGTGTTCAAACTAGACATACATATTCTGACATGTGTTGTACCGATTACTTTTCAAAAGAGTCTATTTCTCAAAATAAATGGGAAAAAGTTGAAGAGAGTGAGTTGATTCTAAATCTTGTTAGAATCTAAGATGATAGACTCAATCTGTTGAAACAACACATCAGTCTTCTTCTTGGTATGATAAAAGACTACAAATCCAAAGAAAACAGTGAAGATCATTCTTCGTGTATAACTCTTGAGGAAAGCCCTAAAAAGGATGCATTGGAAATAAAACATCACTTGAGTAAGCTATCTATTCAAGGATTCTCTAAGCAGTAGGGACAGAATATTGCAAGATATTGGATTACGAACGTAGTAGCAAGTACAAGAGAAAAGTGTTACAAGATAATACGATGATAGAAAAAGCATGGGAGAAGTGTGAAGGGTTTGCGAATATGAAATAAACTTACGAATAGAAGTCGCGATACTTCGCAAGCTATATACAGTTGTACAGATTTCACTATAAATAGTAGATCAAATGCTAAATTTGAGAGGTTCTTGAAGTGAGTGTTAGAAGGAGTCATAGGAGAGAGAACAGAGAAAGTTGTAACTGTTCTAAGTTCCATTAACATACTTCTTTGTAATCAGTTGAGAATATTAATCAGTAAATTGTTATTTTTCATCAAGAACTTCTTAAAGTTTTATGAATTCTACTGAGGGTGTAGTTGTAGGATTTCCTGCAACTACAAGTCCAACATACCAATTACTTCTTCCATAATTGAAAATGCTCCAACACCAGAAGTAAAAATGGAGTCCCTTCCAATTAAGAAATATTTGTTTGTCTCCTCTGATCAAGAAAATTCCACACCATATGGAAGGAAGAAATATCCTTACGAGAATGCTAAGACTAAACTTCCTAATCACTCATGTGATCAAAAAGTATGTCTCTTTTGCGAATAAAAAGGTTCTGTTAAACAAACGAGAAACTCTAGGTTGATTAACAATTCTCTTGTTCAACTTCAACACACCTTAGACTTAATCCTCAAAGGTGTAACTGATATTCGTATGTCAAAACCCATTGGTTTTCATACGTACCCTGTGTATGTTACCAGGAAGGTAAATTCAATGAGTTCCTTAAATGTTCAAAAGCAGAACAAAAGTCTTAATAAGAGTCGTCTAAGGAAAGACCAAGCTATTTGTTCTAAAAAGAACGTATCCCTTGAGTTGAAAGAAATTCCAGGAGGAAAGAGGAAAAATGATGATATGAGAAATAACCTGATAAAGATAATTCAAGGTTACACAGAAATTGTCAACAGGTTGTCATCCATCTCAAGTCAAGTCTCTTCTGGTAATAACTCAAACTATGTCTCATATTTTGATGACAGTAAGTTTTATGATAATTTCTCAAATCAAAAGGGATCTCACTCAAAATTCAAGAGGAAAAAAAGACTTGATCATAAACACAGTTCCTTGAATGATCTCAGAACTCATACTTGTGCTAATTAATCACAAGGGTTAGGAACTTGCTCATAAAAATCCTATTGGGCAAGATGTGTAAAAATCAGGTGTACTTTGGCAATTTGAATTGTCTTGTGTTTTTCCTTGTGGGGAGTACTGTGTTTGGATGTGTACACGGGTTACCATCTCGAGTCTACAACTTGAAAACCCTAAAAACCTTCCTTCCTAATAAACTTTTAAATAGCTTACCTATTGAGTTACATAAGTCACGTACGTATACTATAGGTTATCTTTTGGATTATCAAGGATTTCCTCCTATTCATCTCTCCATGGTGTTTTTGCTAAGGGATTTCTTGAGAAAGGTTTTGTCTTTGAATCAAAAGGAAGGAAGAAAATAACTCTTGTTGAAGATGGTGCACCTAATGCCCCGTGCTAATATGCCTACTCACATCAAGATGTTGAGAATGAGGATATGGTTGCTGAAGTGGTTCATGATTTTCTTAAATACTTTGAGAAAGCGAAACTGCAACTTGTTGATACAATGAAGGGTCTTGATATTCTTAGAAGTGAGTTGAAAAAGGTTATTACTGAACTTAGTCTCATGAAGTCACGTCTAGCTGATAATATGAATCACATGCTCAAAAGTCCTGAAACCCGTGAAGCTATCGAACGTGAACTTTAGCTTGTGATCGGTTTCTAGAAGATATGTTTGAGTTAAGTTTGCCTAGTATATCTTCTATTTTCTTGTTTTGTTTAGAATAATAACTAGTGTTTGGAATATCCATTATTGTGATTACACATATCTATGTCCAAAGTTTTCATCTTCTTGTTTTTAGATTTATTGGTTTAAATTCTAAACTTGTTTGGAAGATGATTTTTGCAGTATTAATCTTTATGGTTTTATATATTGCAATATTGTTATGGGATATGTGTGTTTACGTCCATGAACTTGATTGTCTCATACATTGTCAAAAGTAAAGTCGTTCGTGAATTGATATGCAAGTATTGATAAAAGAATGAATAGACTTTTGACAAATACAAAAGTTAAGCCTATATTGTCAATTATTGATGTACGATAAGTTAAAATATTTTATGATTCAAGGATTTTGTCTATTGTATGTCATTGTGCAAATGGTGATGGGAAATAGAATGAATCATGATTATTCCATAGTATAAGATCGATCTACGATCCACATTATTTGTGTAAATATTGTGTTGTTCCATAAGGTGTCTTACGTTGAGTTCTATCAACTAGGTCATTGTTTTTGACATAGTTGTTGTTCCATGAGGTACTTTGTGTTGAGCATGGCCAACTAAATTGATTACTTTTGTGATTAGTTTAGTTGTGTACTTCGATTAGATTAATTATGGGTTCTCTTGTGATTAATCTAATTGATTTATTAAGTCTCCATAAGTTTACTTGTGTTGAGCATATTTAGTCAAATTAATCACGGTTCGCTTACAGTTAATTTGTTTGAATATTTCTTTTTGGATTTTAAATTCATACTCGTATGTTATTTGTTGAGTCCAAATAAATCCTTCTTTTCTCTTGAAATTAAGGTTGCTCTTGTTGTTCCTTTGGGAATGACATTTTATGGGGGAGAGTTCTTTTGAACTTGTGCTTAATTGCTAAATCTTTGTGGGGAGTGCGGCTGTGGAATATTATAGGGGTTATCTTGTATCTTTATAGACTCCTTGATGAATTCATTTAGCTTCGTCTTTATGATTGCATCTAAACAAGTTGGTATACATTTACCTTTGGTCATGAAATGTCTCTTTCGAAAATTTCATTAGGATCCCGTTCTTGTACCTTTGCCAATTTTATTGACAAAAAGTGGGAGAATTAATATGTAGTTCACACTACAAATACATATGGTTTTCGGATCATTATGTTAGGGGGGGGGGTTTCCATGTGATATGGAGTATTGACTAAGGGGGAGTGACGTATCACCATAGTATTGTTGTTAAAAGTCGTGATGCAATTGGACTTTGATGTTCAGTAACGATACTATGACGCTGTATAACAATGATTGAGAACTCTTGTTTTCTCATTGTTATAGCTATGGATTTTCAACAACGATAATACTAAACTTACAACCTTTGGGATCATTGGACTACTTGGAAGTGACGAAGATTTTGAGTAATGTTAAAGATTAGACGACATATGGAATAATAGCTACAAAGTTTATTTATATATTTTTTGTATTCCATATGTATTAATAGTTTTTCCACTAAAATTGACAATGGGGGAGATTGTTAGAGCATTGCTCGGTCGAACTCGCATGCGTTGTTATCTCAAGCATGTTTATCAATATTAGTGATCAAAACTATAAAGTCTTGATTTCTAGTCTACTATAGCTAAGGTCTCGGACTAGGATAAAAAGTATAGTTGAGCTCAAGAACTCCATGAAGATCATCATACAAGATGAAGGACTACTCAAGAAACTAGTGCATCGTCATCGACTAAAAGGTATGTGGAGACTTGAACTTATCTATCACTCAAAAGTCTATCTACTCTATCTCCTATCTTGAGACAAAGTCGCATTGCTATATAGACTTAGATTATACACATGATATTTTGAGCTGAGTATATCTCGCTTATCTATTTCTCGAAATATGTGTTGGTAAAGCTTCCACTTCAGCCAAGTTCATCTTTATCTAGTGACAAAAGTCATGTTATGTTTCAATCATTTGGAAATTGCTCAGACGAAAAATAATTTGTGAAAAACAACTGTATAACGCCCTCTCAGAATGTTTCAATGATTAAAATGAGAGTTTATACAATATAACTAATGGAGGATATAAGCATTGTTGTGGAAACACATACAAGTATAAGTCCTTATTGCTTGAACCGAAGTTTGCGAACTTTGTTGATCAAGTGAAACCGGAGCAGCACGTGAAATTCAGTCCGCGAACTCAGTCTGCGAACCTAATCCGCGAACTGGTGTAGTTCTCGAATGCGAGAATATCTGCTGGAGTTTGTGAACTCCTTCCGGGAACTTAAGTCCACGAACCCAGTCTGCGAACTTGAGTAGGTTATGTCTAAAAACAATATTTGTGAACTTATCTTAATAAAATAAGGAATGCTATTGCAAACCGTGGCTTTATAGTTTATGAGTCGATTCGAGTAAATCACATCGTTTTTTCTTCGATTGTGTGCTGTGTAGTACATGAGATTTCCTTGCAATTGAACAACTCTCTAACTAGTTCATTTAAGTCATTTGGACTAGTTATGGTAAAAAAGAATATGGTTGATATGAAAGTGATCATATGGCTAACCATTTGGTTAACTATTGTTGAACCAACTAATGTACAAGTTTGGGTATGGTTACACAATCCTAGAAACGTGCATTACATGTGTGTGTAACAAGCTATATTTTCGATCTAACGGTTGATAAATATTAGCTTGAATCTAATCAGGTTTTCATCTAACGATGAATATTGAATGCTTTATGAGTAAGCTAACATTGATTGCAAACCCTTATTTAAAGACTATATACGGGAGAACTCTAGCAACTAGGAAACCTAATCCCCACACATTCTATGTGATACTAGTTGTGCTAAGCTAGAATCGATTCTCCTTTAACCTTTGGTTTTCTTTTTCTAAAACCAGGTTAACGACTTAAAGACTTTATTGGGATTGTGAAGCCAGACCGATACTACTTTTATTGTAGGTGTGTGATCTGATCTTGCTGTTTCTATCATACAATTACAATTGTAATAATTATCTTGAGATTTCTATCTCCGATAGGCAAGATATAAAAGTAATCACAAACACTTCGTCTCATCGTTTGTGATTCCACAATATCTTTTTTCGCTGTGTCGATTAAGACTATTGTGAGGTGATTGATAAAAATGAGTCGTTCTTCAGGAATATAAGTCTGGTTTTATTGATTGGTTCCTGTTGTTTGTGGGAGAAAACTACTTCTGCCAGTTTAGGTAATTTTGGGTGTGTGTGTATGAGAAGTGAGTTTAAACCTTCAACAAATGTGCTGCACGATGAGCACTTTGATTCGAGAGGTAATCTATACAATTCTGGCCTAAACCGAAGACACGGTCATTCCATATTTGTTTCGGTCACAGGTGAAGGATGTGAGGTTGATCTTATGGAGGGAAGAGAAGAAGGTGTTGAGAGTATGAAGGTGAAGGCTATTTGATGACTTGTTAACAGAAGGTTGAGAAGGCTAGCAAATGTTGCAAGCAGGCTCTGGGTGTTGAATACGATTAACACTTGGTTTTCTGTGTTGTTCGAACTTATGTTCTTGGAAATAGGGAGGAGAACCTATTTATACAAGTCATTAAGCCTTCTTCACGTCTCTCGTGGGAAGTGTAGGAAGTGGAGTGAGGGAAGAGTGGAGTTGTGTGTGAGTGTCACACGATCAGAACTGCCCACTTCTCCCATCTTGACTTAACCGCCAGACAAATACCCAAGTTTGTATCCCCCAGTTGTGACGTGATTAATGTCTCGAGTGTGTGGATCGCGGGACCCACAGAAAATAGTGCAGCGTGAACCATGAACTTGGTATAACATCGCATGCAGCCATCTTCAGGTAACCGTTTGGAGGCTGTATAGACAGGCCATTTCTTGGTCGGTTACCTTGTGAAGAAGAGTGACGGATGGTGGTCATAGTGATACCTTGTTTGATTGTTGATTTGCACCCTAAGCCATTCGTCCAAGCTTGCAAAGCTGGATGGACGAGATGACTCGTAGCCTTGCTTGCGAACGTTGGATGGGAGGCGCGCATGCTGCCTCTTTCGGCCCAAACGTTTGCATGCTAGAGAGTTCCAATGGAGGAACCGATCATCCCTGCATGGAGGTAGTACAATGATGTTCACGCCCATGCCTGCTTGACTCGCAAAGATTTAATCCAAGCCATTCGACTTAGGCGGCAAAGACGAGTGGTCGAGATTAGAATTCATGGAGGGGCCATGACATGTCACCTTTGGGCGCGTGTACCGAGGAGCTTGATCACCTCCGGTCTTGGTCGATCAGCTAGATGTGAAGCCGAGCCCACGGTGGTCATGCTAGCATGCTCTGTTCCTTCTAAGTCTCCATCTTGGCCTTCCGTCCAAGCCTGCGAAGATGGACGCTCGAGATGTTTCTGCGCCGCAAACCCTAATTTGGGCTTTGGACCGGCCACTTTGGGCGATCGGTTTTGGGTTGCGCGCGCCTCTTTTGGGGATACCGACCATGTATGCAACATCTTGGGTCGACGGTGAGCATGTACATGCTTGCTCTATGACCCTGGGCGCAATCTAAGCCATCCAACTATGCCGGCGAAGTCGGATGGTCGTGATCGTTTTGGATCTTCTCAACCTGCATAAGGCGTTAATCTAGCCTTGTTTGGGCAATCGTTTCTTGCACCACGTCTTGCCTATAAGGGAGTCGGTCATGTAGGTAGAAAGTGGGCCCGCCAATGGTGTGCCATCACTTCACTACTTGTTTTAGGGTATAATCTAAGACGTCCGACTATGCTGGCGAAGTTGGACGCTCACGATTAAAAGGAACCCTAGACATGCGTCTTGATCGCTTTGAGCGCACGTTTTGGAAGGACCAACCGTAGTTGGTCTTGACCGTTCGGTCATGTGTGAAGGTGGGTCCAAGGTGATCATGGTAGCATGCTCAGGACCCCCTGAATCTATATCTACACCCTCCATCTATGCTTGCAAAGTTGGACGGGTGAGATATATTTTTGGGTTTGTTTTCAGCAAGTGAGACTAACATGGGTAGTCTTGCATGCGTTCAACGGGGCTAGTATAACCTACCGTCAGGTAGCCTACGGGTGTTTGCACGTCGAACACAAGGCTTTAATTAAAGCATTAATAGTAATGATGTATACCTACACAAAACCGGGATGGTTGCCACATGCTCCGTCGGGATGGTTGCCACATGCTCCGTTCTGGGTAGGTATGTTTAATTCTCATGGATGGTTGCACATGCTCCAATGAATTAATATGGAGAGAAGTATTCATCGCCTGAAGGCTTTATCCTTTGCAGGACGTCAGCATATATTTATTTGGTTTTACAATTTTAACCCTGAACTAAAATCCACCATCAACACATGTTCACCTTGATTTATCAAAAGACTGAACAAAACTCATAGGTATATTCGTGGGAGATGAATTTATCTATCACTTTAGACTTTTCTATGTGATACAAATTTGTTTATTAAAGTCTTCGACTTTGGGTCATAGCAACTCTTGGTTGTGGATGATATCAACTAATAGAATCAAGTACGTAGTATCCTGCTGGGATCAGAGACGTAGGAGCATAACTATAACTTGGATCAGTGTGAGATTGGTTGGGGTTCAACTACAATCTAGACCGAAGTTAGCTTGGAGTAGGCTAGTATCTATAGCGGCTTATCAAAATGAGTACTACGCAAAAAGAACATGTTTGCTTAATACGTAATGATCAAAGTATGTTTAATCAATATAGTTGGACTAGGTCCCGGGTTTTTTCTCGCATTTGCAGTTTCCTCGTTAACAAAATTCTGGTGTCTGTGTTATTTCTTTTCCGCGTTATATTTCGTTATATAATTGAAATAATACAGGTTGTGTGTTGTTTAATCAATTAGAATATCCGACCTTTTGGTTGTTGATTTAAATTGATTGACACTTTGATATTGGTCTTTGGCACCATCCAAGTTATCCATCTTTGATAAAGACTCGCAGATTCTATTTGCTTGAGTATAGATCAAATCGAGAGATTGAGATAATAACTCCTTGAGATATTTTCTATTGATTGAGTCTGACTGTCTAGTTAATTCTCTAGAAAGTAACTCGGAGTTTTCCATACAGATAGCAACGCATGCGAGATAGCTATAGTAGACTAGAAATCAAGAATTATAGTTTGATCACTAATATTGAAAAACATGCTTGAGATAGCAACACATGCGAGTTCGGCCGAGAAAATTTCTAACATACTTTTAGCTAAGTCTCGGACTAGGATAGAAATTATAGTTGAGCTCTAGACTCCACGGCGTTCATCATACAAATACGAAGAACTACTCAAGGAACTGGTGGAACTTCATCGACTAAAAGGTATGTGGAGACTTGAACTTATCTATCACTCAAAAAGTTTATCTACTCTATCTCCTATCTTGATACAAAAGTTGAATTACTATATAGACTTCGATTATATATATTTTCTATTTCAAGTCGAGTTTATCTCGATCTCGAAATATGTGTTGGTAAGCTTTCGCTTTGGCCAAGTTTATCTTTACAAGGGACAAAAGTCATGTTGATTGTTTCAATCTCTTGAAATTGCTTTGATGAAAAATAGAACGTGACTAACCTCTATATATAACATCCTCTAAGAATGTTTCAATGATTGAAATAAAGAGTTTAGAACATGTAACCATCTTTGGATATAAGCATATATAGTGTGTTCGCACATTAGTGTAAGTCTAAAACCGGGAACCAAATGTATGCATACTTGTGTGTATACAAAATGGTTGATGGAGACTGGGTAAGTAAGCATACCCATACGCACACTGGCGGAAGTTCATGTCCGTGAATTTCTGCTGAGTTTGGAAATCAAAATCAACTCATCCAGTTACCTAAGTATGTAGCGTACCCATACGCATACTGGCGGAAAGTTCACGTCCGTGAATTTCTGCTGAGTTTGAAAACCAAACTCAAATCTGGTTAATTAAGTACGCATACCCATACGCATACTTAAGTGTGTGACTTTCTAAAATTGTTTTATTCATGAACTTAAATTTATATAAACTAAGGAATGCATATTTACAAACCGTGGTTATAAAGTTCATGAATCGATTCGAGTGAATCAAAACCAATTTTGCTTCGATTGTGTCTTGTATACTTCTATGAGATCCAAGCAATTGAACAACTCTTGAACTAGTTCATTTGAGTCATTTGAACTAGTTATGGTGAAGATGAATAAGGTTGATATGAAAGTGCTCATATGGCTAACCATTTGGTTAACTACTGTTGAACCAACAACTTGTACACGTTTAGGTATGGTTACACAAACCTAAATTACGTATATTTCATTTTTGTATAAGAATCTAAGTTCGATCTAACGGTTGAAAGATATTAGCATGAATCTAATCAGGTTTTCATCTAACGGTAAATATTGAATTCTTTGTTACCAAGGTAACTTAGATTGCAAACCCTGATTTGGAGACTATATAAAGGAGAACTCTATCAACCGGGAAAGTTAATCCCCACACCTTCTATGTGATACTAGTTGTATAAGCTAGAGTCGATTCTCCTTTAACCTTAGGTTTATACCGAGACCCGGTAAGTTAACGACTTGAAGACTTCATTGGGATTGTGCAGCCAGACCCAACTATTTTCTTTGTAGTTGCGTGATCTAATATTTCCCGATTCTATCGTACTGAGTACAATTGAAATAATTGATCCGAGATTAATTTCTACGATATGCAAGATAAAAGTAATCACAAACATCTTTGTCTCATTGTTTGTGATTCCACAATATCTAGTTTCGTCATCATACGATTTAGATTATTGTGAGGTGATTGATAATTCTAGGTTGTTCTTCGAGAATATAAGTCCGGGTTATCGATTGGTTCATGTTTACCTTGATTTATCAAAATACGGAACAAAACTTGTAGGTATTTCTGTGGGAGACAGATTTACCTATTCTTGTAGACTTTTCTGTGTGTGACAGATTTGTTTATTGAAGTTTTCGACTTTAGGTCGTAGCAACTCTTTTTTGTGGGTGAGATCGGCTAAAAGTATCAAGTGCATAATATCCTGCTGAGATCGGAGATGAAAGGAGAGCAATCGTACCTTGGATCAGTGTGATATTGATTGGGGATTCAACTACAGTCCATACCAAAGTTAGTTTGTAGTAGGCTAGTGTCTGTAACGGCTTAATACAGTATGTGTTCAATCTGCACTAGATCCCAGGGTTTTTTTGCATTCGCGGTTTCCTCGTTAACAAAACTTTTGGTGTCTGTATTATTTCTTTTCTGTATTATATTTATTTATATAATTAAAATATCATAGGTTGTGCGTTGAATCAATCAATTGGGAAATCCGACCTTTGGTTGTTGATTGAAATTGATTGATACTTGAACATTGGTCTTTGGTAACGTTCATGTTAATTTCTCTTGTATTCAATTAGACTCGCAGATTTCTATTTGCTTCAGTAAGGATTGAATCGAGAAATTGAGATATAACTCTTTGATATACTTTTTATTAATATTAAGTCTGAATGTCTAGTTGATTCTCTTAAAAGTATATTGGGGTTAGTCCATACAAATTGCTAAGCGAAGTATTGGGTGAGGTTGTTGTACCCCCACTTTTTGAATTGGTATCAGAGCAGGCAAACACGTTTAAGACCTTATAAGTATGTGTTTGTGCATACCAAAATCTGACTCTATAAACGGAAGATTATCTCTTGTTGTTGTGCATACCAAAATGTTCTCCAAAGCTTTCAATTACGCCAAATGTCTTAGAATTACCTCAAAGGATAACTCCTTAGCTAATTTTTCTGAATTCCGAGGTAGAAAGGATGCTTTATCAAATATTGATAACATTTCTTTAATTGATACAGTTGAACTTTATCGATAGATGAAATGGACAACATCACCATAATTTCAAAAAAATCGTCTGCGGCTATTGATTTTCACAATCATGCTCATCTTATTGATGATTTTGAAAATTC
This sequence comes from Papaver bracteatum, assembly GCA_023529315.1. Taxonomy (NCBI): domain Eukaryota; kingdom Viridiplantae; phylum Streptophyta; class Magnoliopsida; order Ranunculales; family Papaveraceae; genus Papaver; species Papaver bracteatum. Next base: position 1,045,447 of record JAJJWX010002324.1, read on the forward strand.
TCTTGGTCGGGAACGAGATCTTTATAGTATAATTGAATCTTTCTCCAACAATATCGAAAAACTTATTCAAGAAACTACTCTTCAGCGTGAAAAAATTAGTGCTCTTGAGAATATTGTTAAAGAAGACTCGGTTAGAGAGAAAGGTTTGATCGATACGCATTCATATGATCTAAACAGACTTCGCGTTGAAAAAGAAAAACTAAGTGCTTCCCTTATTCTAGCCCAAGAAAAGTGCAAATCCTTGAAAAAGGAAAACTCTGTTTTAATGAGAAACTCTTCTGTATCGACCAATTCTCAGACAGAATTACAGTACTGTAGATGAGAAAAAACGATTTGCTGGTTTTTACGAAATTAGAGAGTCGACCATATGGAGACTCCCTGAACCGAGCGAAATGTTGAACCTTACACAGATGCAATGCAATAAGGGAGTGCTTTAAGTTCGAGAGATCAATCTGTAAGACTCCAGCCTAAACCAATAACAATGGATGTTCCAGAGTCAATTCGGTCACAAGAGAGGATGGGTTGATCTGTAGGAGGGAAGCTGAGAAATGAGTGAGATAAATGGTGATCCGAGATTGTAGGTGTGTTGTGATTTCAGCATGAAAATACTCTAAATGATTGAGTTTTGCCTGATTGAGAGTGATTTCTGTGAGTTCGTGTAGACGAAAGATTGTCTGTATGAACTTTGATGAGAAATTGCTCATTTAGGCGACTGTTGTTCGAATGTTCGAAAACTATTGTTGTTTCAATCAGGATTCAGAGACATTTTATAATGCAGGAGTTGAAAACACCATGATCCCATGAAGTGTGACAGTTTGCTGGAATCATATAGTGGGGAAGTGGTAAATCATGTTAAACCAATTACTCATCGTGCGGAGACTTGGTTAATTTTCCACCCACTACTTTGCTGACTCTTCCCACCGATTGCACGACTTGCTCACATTCTCATCGTGGGTGAACACACGTTCCGTAGACCGCCAGACCAAAACCCTAGTTAATATCCCCCCATGTGACACGATTGAAATCTCGTGATTGTGGAGTCAGTTGATGACTTTGTGGGACGATGAGTCCATGTAGTGCTGAGTTGAACATATTTTGCAAATGTTCTGAAACTCATGAATTTAATGCGTCTGCTGAGACGAGGTATCATTATAACCTAAAACGAGCAAATTGTGTTGCTGAATTGTCGAATATTGATAGTTGAACCAATATTCTTTGATTCTGAGCAAATATTGCTAGTCTGAGCGAATATTGATAATTTGAATAAACATTGCCGGTTTGAGCGAATATTGCTAGTTTGAGCAAATATTGCTTTTTGATGAATCGTTGATAGCAAGACCAAATAAATATTAATTTAAGTTACTGACTGCTGGGTCAAGCAAAATAAATAAAGTGTTGATTATGGAATCAACATAAAATTATCAGAGTGTTTGAATCTGCTCAGAATCACGCTTCTGGAAAGTTCTGGATTCAAAACCCTAATTTTTCCGAAATGATGATTTATTGCAAATCAACGCGGGGCTGGATAAATGGGATGACGGGTTCACCATATAATTCCCAGATGCTCGAATGAGCAAAAATGCCAAAGCCTCTTGAGGACCAATTGGTGAAATAATGATTAAATGCTGGTTTAATCACTGAAATAATGCTCGTGTGAGCGACAAATAATAAAACCTGGTATTATGGAAATATGAAGGACCGACCAAGAGCTCATGGACTGGCTTTTGGTGGCAGCGGGACCAATGGATGGTCTTTTGAGAAAACTTCCAACTGTTTGGAAAGAGTTTGAACCTAATATGAGCAACTGAGCAAATTAGGTTAAAATCATAAAAACATGCGGGACCAGAGGTTTGCAAGCCTCAGGGTCACCCTTGGTCGGTCAAGGGGATATGCTCGTGTCACCATGATGTCTGCGCTTCAGTCCTGAGAATTTTTATATTTTCTGGTGCACGTTTGAGCAACATTTGGAGATGATGAAAATAAATACATGAGATGATGAAAATAAATAAAACAAGGAATTACAAGGTATGGGACCGGCCACGGCTAGGGCATGGACGGCCGTCTGACACACGGTCCCATATGCTTTTCCCAGTTTTATGTGATTTTATGTATTTTTCTCTGATTTAAGGGAAATTCCATGAAACTGGAGAGTTTGGAGAAATTAGGGAACTTCCATAAGATGAAAGACATAAATTAATAAATATAAAATAGGGAATGGGGGTGTAGGACCGGCAATGGCCACGACATGGCCGGCCAGCCAATGGGCGCGGATCCCACCACTCTTCCGAATTTTACTAAGTTTTGATGATTTTAGATAATTTTCATAAAATCAAAGGGATTTTTTGAAAACCAAGATATTTTGTTGAAATCAGGAAACAAAACACCAAATAATAATAGAATAATGGGCATGTGGGACCGACTAGGGCATGGCCGGCCGGCTAGAGCCTAGTCCCACAAGTTTTCCTAATTTTTTAATATTTTCTATGATTTTAGAGAAAATACATGAAATTAGGTAATTTTAGAGAAAATTCATGAAATCAAGGAATTTTCATAATTTGAGAAGAAATAATAAAATAATTTGAGGTGTGGGACCGGCCACGACAAAGGCATGACCGGCCGGCCGGCGGTCCCATGACACCTTTCCCTAATTTTACTATTTTTTGATAAAATCATGTGATTTAGATAAAAATACATGAAATTAGGTAATTTTCATGATTTTAGGGAAAATTCATAAAATCAAGGAATTTTCATAATTTGAGAGAAATAATAAAATAATGGAGATGTGAGGTGTGGGACCGTCCACGGCCAAGACATGGTCGGCTGGTGCTCGGTCCCGCGACACCTTTCCCTAATTTTATTATTTTTGATAAAATCATGTGATTTAGATAATTTCTTTAAGATAAAGGAAATTTGCTCGAACGAGAGGATATTCATGAGATCGGGAAAATAGTAAACATATGATAAAATATAAAACTGGGTGCGGGACTGGTCACGGCATGACCGGATGGCTGGTGAACCCAGTCCCCCTGGCGCTTTTGCTAATATATTATTATTATTATTATTATTATTCCTTCATATTTTGCATAGGTTCCTCGTTCGTTCGTATTTTTTGAAATGCTCGTTCGTGCATTCAAATGCTGGTCTGTGCATTATCTGCTAATTACACTTGCACCATTTTTGTCAGGGTTATTCGATGCTCAAATGCCTATTTCGTTGAATATTTATCACTAACCCGTGCCATTCTGCTGGGAAGAACCACGAATTGAAGTGACGAAATATAACGAAGAATCGTTGAATATTGCTGGATATTCAGATGATTAAAGATGGCTCGTAGAATATTGTTGGATATTCAGACGATGGTTCGTAGAATATTATTGGATATTCAGACGATGGTTCGTAGAATATTGCTGGATATTCAGACGATTTCAAACAATTAATTGATGGCTCTATACTAAAAGGGATTCCTGTCTATGAGCATTAATCATCTGAGGGTTGAGAAATATGAACTTGCTGGAGAGTCATATTCCTCTTGCATAGTCGGGGAAAACCTGGTTGCATCCCGAAGATGTTGTCGCTCTACACTAGCAGGCATGTTGTCTAGGAGCCGCAAAATATTTCGATTCTATACAATATGAGATATGCCATGGCCTCAGTTGGGAGGCTACACATCTACATCTTCTCTAAGAGATTTTATCCATTAGAGGTGGCATGAGATTTCATGCATGAAGACGTACACGAGTATAAATACTCATCCGATTGCCGGATCCAGAGTAATTACTTAAATTGCTCAGTATTCATGAGATGAGCCGTGGTCTCAGCTGAGAGACTACACATCTACATGTACTCTGAGAGACATCCTTCTCATTCAGATATTTATGGAATGAGCTTTCATGCTTAGAGACATGAGTCTCGATACTCATCCGATTGCCGGATCCGGAGTAATTACTGAAATTGCTCAATATTCATGAGATGTGCCGTGGTATCAGCTGAGAGACTACACATCTACATGTACTCTGAGAGACAGCATTCTCAGTCAGAGATTTATGGCATGAGATTTCATGCTTTAACGAGAGACATGAGCCTCAATACTCATCCGGTTGCCGAATCTGGAGTATAGTTTTACAATTTTACCCTTTGTCAAAAATCCACCATCTACATTGAGTCCCCTGCTTAGTGAGGAACAGTCATGTTCCTCAGTCAACATTGAATGGTTATTTTCCAGGTGCAAACATAAATAAGTAATTGAACTTAGTCATAAGATAAGACATTACCGGGTTTCGACCGAATGAGTGAACCATGGCTTGAGTGGCCCCAGTGGCGTAATAGAGCATCATCCGGTGAGAATATATTGGTGTAGAACCGTTGATTCGATGAAGGAACCTTGGTCGTTTAGGACTCGCGGGTCGGGCCCATAAAAAGAAATCCCTGTCTTAGGAATAGACACTCGTTCGTTCGTTAGTTTAAGGAACAAACAAAATAGACCTGAGCCTAATGATAAAATTGTCTATGAGCTTTCAAGAAAAACAAAATTTTATTTTTTTTAGATATGTGAGATTTCACAAAGTGGAATAAACTCTCGTTTCAAAGGTGAATGCTCATATGAGAGAAAAGATTTTTTTTAGTAGACATACGTCTGTTAGTAATAAAATTTTGTTTATGAGCTTTCATGAAAATTTTATCTTCGAGCTTTCGAAAATCTTTGAAAATATACTTTCGCTTCAAAGACAGATGATCATGCGAGGGAGCAAAAATATATAGATATATTTTTCAAATTTACGTGAGTTTCACGTTAAATATATATATTTTGTAAAATCAATGTTTTGATTTTGAACAACTGTTGAAAGTAGACAATTTTACATGGTGAAATGATGTCTATGAGTTTTCAAAATTGTAGAATGGACGTTTGTCCAATTTTGAAGAACTAGTGAATGTTCACATAGTAAAAGTTTGTGTAGGTTTTCTCGTCTTTACAGGTTTGACGGAACGAGCAAGTTTTCGAAATTCTGACACCAATATCGCTACAGCTAGTGAAATTGTAAATAAGTAAGAGTTGGATCGTTACCACTTTGTAGACGCTGATATAAGCACCTTTATTCCATGATTCATTGTTCTGTCAAAGCCTGCGCTTTGTATGAACGATGTGCTGAAGTATCCACTTTGCGGGAATGACTGACTCCCATGATGATACTTCCAAAGATGGTGTTTCCAGAGATAACATCTCTACGGACGAAACTTTTAAGAAGTGATACTTCTGGAACCTCTGAGTGATGGCGACATATCCTTCATATTTCATTGGCTTTACCATAGGATGATTATGAAGTGAGATCCTGGATCAATGTAGACTCCACATAAATGGAAAAAAGTCTACATGAGTGGAGAACCCAGAAGTAAGGACCACAGGATGCTAGCAAATGACGTATAGTCCCCAGCCGTTTCTTTGACGAATTGTTAGCGCTTCTTGTGTCATGACTTTTCCCGTGCAATTAGGATCATGAGACCAAGGTTTGTTATTTCTTTTAGACTTTTGATCCATCATTGATGGTCTTCAAATATTTCCTGGGGTAAACAATTCATGAATCCAGCATTAATGAAGAAGTCGATGTAAGTATCCCTTTTCGTGCAGGTGTTCGTGGCATCTCCTTGAATAATAATAATTGTCGTTGATGAATCCAGGAAGAAATCATTGTAGATAAGCATCATGTTGATGAAGCGTGCTATTCTTTGGGATATGAAAATATGGAGAATTCCCGAAATCCCAAACCGAATGGAGGTAGCGGCGTCGTCAATGGAGATTCCTGCATTGCCGAGCCAGAAAATTTCAGACTTCAACATTTTAGCAAAAACACCGTGGAGTCTTCGTTCGAAGTCGGATTTTCATGATATGCATGTGTATCTTCAAGCCTAGAAAATTACCAAGCTTTATTAATGAATAATTTTAAGTTTTGAGCACGTTCATGGCCTGAAAAAGGCGAAACAGTAAACTTCCGGGAGACTTTCAGAACTTTTTCAGACTGTACGTTGTCTAATGTTTTGAACGCATCTCCTTGCTCGTTCATCGGATTGTTATGAAATTTGGACATGTCGTAGAGGACATACATACAAATATAATGGTATATAAATCATCCTTATATTACTTGTAGATTACTCCCAGTTCGTCATCTTGTACAGGGAAGAGTAAAGTCTCTTCAGACGAGCTTGCCGCATAAACGTATTTTCATGACTTTCAAGCTATTTGCTTGTGACCCGAGTGTATAATAATGAACCCTGATGATGTTGGAATACTTGTATAATGTATTTTATGATCTCATTTGGTTTCATGTTTAGATTGTTCTAACCTCATGTAATCTTCATATTAGGTGCCAAATACCGAAGTTGAGGATATTGAAACCAATAAGGATAACTCGAGCTGCCCTGGAGTTATTGATGAAGAGACAACCATACATGCACTTAAAGGAAATGATAAGGTTGTCACTGAAGTTATGGAAACTTCGATTGTTGCTGCTTCAGTGATAGAAAAAATCGAGCCACCAGTAGAGAAGACTGAAGAAACTGTTGCAGTGGAGTGTCAGTCCCCAGTGTTTTGTTAAACCTCTTATTTTTGTTTTCTCTTCTTCTGGAAAGACCTAGATAGAGGACCCGGGTATAAAATTGATGTAAAGATCCAGGTGGTAGAAGATGGAGGTACCTTGATGAAGAACTTAGCAAAAATACCTGGTGGAGATCGATCGACTGTGGGGTTACGAACCCGTCTACAAATTTATGCTTGCATGTTGTATGCTCTGGAAGCTGGAGGAACCTCATACGACTTCGGAATTTGATTCTTGACCCCAATTTTTAAATCTAAGAGGCTGAGTTATCTCATGAGACAAGAATCACTCAATTTGGAGTTGTAGAGATCATCCAACAAAGCGTGCACATCTGTAATTTGTAATCCCGTACAAATTTTTCAGGTTTCGTAGACCTGATGGTAAAGGCCATATCTTTCAGCTCGTATGTCCGATTAATGCGCCCTTTTGGTATGTTGTATAAGAGATATAGACGAACACCTTTCATTCAGGAAGCATTATCCCATTCCTCACCCATTGATAGGTTTTTTCAAACCCATGGCCTGGAGTGTGTTGTAATAAAAAAGGTGATGAGAACATCTTGCATAAGACTTTGGATTATGCCCACCAGTCATGCCAGCTTTGGGAAGACTTTCATGTGAGCATGTTATCAGGTTTGCACATCTTGATATGAATCATTGGCTCTTTAGAGAAGTCTGCTTCATGTGCAACACTTCAGAGAATGATTAGTTTATGAAGCCCTGAGGATGTTGCTCTTGAGTTGTTGGTGCTGAAACCATCAATGATTATGCTCCAAAGATCCTTGTCGATTATTGAGATCATGGATGGTAATCCTCTAGAGATTATTGTTGATAATATGCTGATGCCATGATTAAAGTTTCTCCAACGATTGAAAAGGTTAGAACCATGATTATAGATGTGATCTTTGCTCATTCCTCCAGCGAGCCTACGAACTAGTTGATGAGTTGAGCGTCCGTAAGATGAAGGTGTACTGAGAGTTCAACTCGAAGGCTCTTGAAAGCATAACTTTACCATGAACTAGCTTTGCAAGTGAGTCGACATTGTTGTGGTAGATAGCATCAACAGTTTTCATACTGGATGTGATTGGTGAAGAGAGAAAGTTCCTCAATCATGCAGGGGTTTGTGATGTAGAGAAATCCCATTGATGAAGTTTCCGGAATCACCTCAGGTTGCCCAGTGTATATTGAAGTAATTAGTGCCATTCATGTATGAATGATGTTGCATATGCTTCAGAAGTCTTATCATGAAATAATGAAGATTTATCGACTGTAATATTACACTTTGATCGTGTTGGTGTTGAACCAATGTATCATCGTCGAGATATTTGTGCTGAAACTGTACTCTTTGATTGGGAGTACAATTTGATGGCTTTATATGCTTGAGCATTGAAGCGTATATTCCTTAAGCATCGAACGTCTTAGGGGTTTGATCATCTCGGCCCTGGGGTATCTTCTATTGATTCGGCATCCCTTTCGTTGCAGTAGTGAGATTCGACACTTGTGCCGATATCAGAGCTTTCTAATTTTGTGGAACACATGGACTTGCAGGAGAAATGCCCAAAGTGTTCTTTGCCATGTTTGGACGTCAGTAATGAATGTTTCAGTGTTTGATTTGGAGAAACGTCAGATTCAACTACTTGGTAAAATACTAATGTGGTGAAGCTACCATTCATAACGTCTTGTAGAGTTGCTAGCATAATTAAGTCCCCATGCTAGGATAGCATGTGAGGAAATAAATGACATAAACATGGATGAGACTTGCCTGAGTGAGATGGAATCATATCCAATCGCGAACACTAGTTCAATAGCAGCAAATGGAAGTTTACTTCCTAAGATGATTAACACAGTGGCGAGTACCTCGAAGCCACAACAAGAAAAGATGGTGACTGATAATCAACAGAAATTAGTAGCTATGGGAAGTCGAGATCAATAAGAATTTGAAAGAGAAAGGAGTTATTACAATCTTGGTGGAAATAATAAAATCCAAAGACTTGATCAGCCTCAGGAAACTTATGGAGGACAAAGGAAAAATTATTTTAAAGGGCAAGGAAACCAGAGATAATATGGGAAGAAATTAAAATTCCACCTCTAAATGCTAGTATTGATAAAATTTGGGAGGCTATTATTTTAATAGAAAATATACCATCACCCTGGAATATGAGAAAAGAGCCACATCCAAATAACCAAAATCAAGAATTTTTCCCTTATCATCATTTCCATGGCCATTCAATAAATGGTTGCAGAAATGTAAAGAGAATCATTTTGAGGGTGACTGAGCAGGGAAAGTTGAATCATTTTCTGACAGGACATCCACAACCTCAACAATTACCACCATCACCAGAAACTCACAGAGTAAATATCACAAAGGGAGCAGAAACATTTGTCATCGAAGTGGGGGCTAAAGCAAAGAGTCTATTCTGTAATTCCATTGTACATTCTTATAAAAAATAGAGGATTTCCATGACAATGTTCTAAGCATAGTCTTTGCGAGAGACATGGATGGAAGAGAGATAATGAACATTGCGAGAGTCTCCCCATTAGAGGAGTGGCAGAAGCAGACTATTTCTTTCACTGCACAAGAAGTACCTGAGCCAGGTAAAACGCATGATAATCCATTAGTAGTGAGATTAGAAATAAATCCAAGGTACAAAGAAGAAGAAGAGGATGAAGAAGAAGATAAAGATGATGAAGCAAATGATTCATGAGCTATTGATAGGATTTTGATTGACATTGGAAGCTCAGTGGACATTCTGTTTTATCATACTTATCGTATAATGGGAGGAAGAGATGAAGATTTGATCCCGTCAACATATAAAATTTATGGTTTTAATGGAACAACAAACAAACCCAAAGGGGAGATTACCATGAAAATTCCATTAAAAGGGATATCTTCTAAAATTCAGTTCTGCGTGGTTGATATAGAATCTCCTTACAATGCTTTGATTGGACGACCTTGGTTACATGGGATACTAGGTGTGGCATCGACCTTTCACTAGTGCATTAAATTTCCCCATCCCCATGGTGTTGGAGTGATACAAGGAGATTGGACTGAAGGGAAGAAATGTTACGAAATGAACGTTGAATCCTGCGAGCAAAGAATTGCGAGGAATAGAAACTGGAGAAACAACGTTAAACAACATCAAAAAAGTTAAAGGTTAATGGTGTATGCGATAGAAATGCGAGAAGATGAAATGCTGAAATATTTGTATATGCAGAAATGAACTGACTGGCGAGCAACTCACGAATGAAGCAAAAGTAAAGACATAGAAGCAGAGAGTAGTAAGTAGAAAATGTAAAAATCTCAGTTTGAGAATTTTTATGGATAGCTTGTTGAAGAAAATTTATTCATTTTCAAGATATGTACTTCTTGTTGAAAGAAAAAGATGACATTGAAAGATCATATAAGTGTAGGAGCGGAATATCACAGCAAATGATAACTTACGAAAATATGGAGAGAAAATACATTTTGCGAGTATAGAATATTTTGCGAAGATAAAGAAATCACGAAGAACGTTTTACGAGTAAAGGAAGTTCGTGAAGTAAATTTGCGAAGGTTCGTATGATGATTCTATGATCCGAAATTAAGGGAAAGATTAGTTGTTATCCAATGTGTAAAATCATATAAATAGCCATTTAGGCATGAGAGGAAAGAGAGAGACACATTTTGAGAGAGAGGATAATTTTAGGAGGAGAGAGAAAATGTTAGGAGAGATTTATTTTCTTTATCATCTTCTTCCCCAAAAAACTAGAGCTCCAAATATTCATTAATGGAGTCTCAATTGTAAAATCATGTAATCACATACAATCACTAGTGAAGCACCGTGGATGTAGATCACATTGATCGAACCACGTAAAAATCTTTGTGTCTCTTTATAATTTTAGTACCTTAATTCTTAGTTTCATATCAAATTAATTAGGTTTAGGAATCATTTTAATGGATTCTAATGAGGGTGTAGTTGTGAGATAATCCGCAACTACATAATTGGCGCTAGAAACAGGGACTAACCTTGTTGGTTCAAGAAAGTTCGAAAAATTGGTTATTGATGGTGATGAATTGTACCGGATTTATGAGTTTTGAAGACAGAAATGGAAGTTCTTTTATTGGCATCTTCAAACAACAAACACATTAGTAGTAGTTCAGGAAGAGAAATGTGGATATGGAGAAATCGTCAAGAAAAATGAAATTTACACATGCTACGTCAACAATCGCTTCCAAAAAGGACAAATTTCTTCTCACTTTTCTTATTCTTTGTTTCATTTTTCAAAATTTGGGAATTTCAAAACACAAATTGAAAAATAATTTTTTTGCGATCTAAACTTTGCTTTTTGTAGAAATTTGATTTATTATGGAAATTTTGAATTTAAAAATGTTTTTGCTATAAATTTGTAGTAACCAAATCTCGTTTTACAAATTTGTTTAAAGAATTTCTGACAAAGTCAAATTTCAAGATTTTCTGTTGGTTAGAGATTTAGAGATTTACATTTCGCAAGAAAAAAGAAAAAGAAAAGAAGAATATATGTAAAGTTTTCATTCTTCATACGCAAACATTACTCATCTTAATGATCTATAAACTGCTAACCAAATTTACTAATCGTTTGCAGCAAATTTTTTGCAAAGCTCTACGTCACTGACGAAGAAATGTCATTCCTACGAAGAAACGGGATAAATGTCATCATGAGTTCGAATCTTACGAACATAAATGTCCAGGGAGAAGAAGAAGAAATTCAGTAGGACGGGGTGAAATTCAGTAGTTCATTTTGCACAAGACAATTCGAGTTACATACACTGTTCAGGGAGATATAAGTAAGCAAAAGAACAAAAGAAGATTTACGTACAGATGTTCATTTACGTACTTACGAAAGGGATTATCCCCATTACGAACAAAAGAAGAAGCATACGAAGAAGAAAGTTCGCAGATACTAATTCTTACGAATGAAGTTACTAAAGGATGCTTTAGTCACGTGTGCTGGAAGACTAAGATACTTTAGGAGGATATACTAAAGAATTAAATAAATTAAAGTATTCTTCGCAAAAGAACTTTGCAAAAGAATTTTCGCAATAAGAGACATTCAATGTTAGCATCCCACAGAGATTCATAACTGACTTGGGCAAGACCTTTATTCCTGTATATGAAAGATCAAGATGCCTCAACTTTTTCATCGATCCAAAGTCTTCAGGAAGTCTTGAAAGGGAACTACAGTTCTGTAATACCAATGTCTGCAAATTATATAGCTTGTTGACAAACCATTCTCGTACTACCTCAATCTTGTTATGACTGGAGAGGTTTAGATACCTTAAATATCTCAACTTTGAAATGGTAGCGGTCAACTACTTCAAAGTCAATGAATTTCGTGCAAGAATTTTTTTGGATAAGCTTCAGTTCATTGTCAAGCAACATACAAAGATCAACATCAGCTCAACCATTAGTTCACAGGCGAAAGAATGGTGTTGTTCGCATCTTAGTGTTACGAGTAATGAATAAACAAGAAGTTAAGGAAAACTTATTTCATAAGAAATACGAGAACCAAATATCAGATAAAGAAATAGTCGAGCATGCGGTGTCAAAGATCACAGATGGGGATATGCTATTGACGTATGGATCACCAACTATTGTTGAAACAATACTGTTGAAGGCTTACGAACTGGGGAAACAGTTTCGTGTGGAAGTGGTGGACTCACGTCCAAAGATTGAAGGACTAGCGTTACTGCGAAGATTGGTGGTGAAGGGGCTCAATTGCACATACACCCATATAAATGCTATTTCATACATCATGCATGAGATCAACTTCGCAAAAATATCAAACTCAAAACAAAAGATGAACTTCTAATATTCGCAACAACAAAAGATGAGCTTACGAGGCAAAGGAAAATAAAACACGTTGCTGTTCACCTTCAGGAGTTCCAGTTCATACATGAATAAGAAGAGTTTCTGAGAAGAGAGTAACATCACGATTAAATAAGAAGAGTTTCAACACGAGTGCCCTTTCAAAAATATTTTACGAATGTTCGCAAAAAATTGACGGACCATAGCTGCACACAACTACTGAAGTTGCGTCAGTAAGATACACATAGCATAGCATCATCAGGGTGCTATAAGACAACAAGAAAAGTAAGACGGAAATGTCATAAAGGGCGAATTACTATAAGATGATGATATGCTATGGTTTTAGATGATGCTATGCTATGAAATGATGCTTTTTATCTGATGATGTGGCCTTCATTTGCGTCTTAACAATTATTGAACCATAGCATCATCAGGGTGCTGAACTGAAAATGAACCAGTGGCTGCACACGAGATACTCATTGCAATATATGTTCAGAATCCATTAAGTTCAATCCCCATGTACTACTAAGAATAATTTACATAAAGAGGAAGGGTCATCAGTTCGCAAGAATCAGAAGTTGCGAAGATAATAGTTCACTCAAAGCTAAACCAACCTCCGAAGAAGAATCAGTATAAGGGAAAAATTATATAAGGGATGATAACATCAGTATAAGTTCTACGAATTTCACTACGTTTACAAAAATAGGATCTTGGACAAATGGTCGCAAGAGCAGCTGATAAGATGATGGACGCAAGTTCGAATCTCCCCATTCGCAAATTTTTTTGAAATTCGCAAATGTTTGCCATGCGAATATTCGTAACACCAACACTTCTACTCTTTGCACTTCACAAATATTTACCTTGCGAACCTTCGCAACATGAATTTATATCGTAAATATTTACTTCGCATATGTTAACTTTGTACAAATGTTTACTTCGCAGGTGTTCGTCTACTTCGTGAAAATCATTACTTCGCAGATGTTCGTTTACTTCGCAAGATTATTGGATATTTCGCAAGAAGAAAATGAGAGATTATTTCACAGACATATTTCGCAAGAAATGGCAAGTCATATACTTTGCAAGAGACAACAACAAGCCGTAAAAAGGTAAGTACCATTTCCTTTAATACTTTATTTATGGAAGACAAAAGATTTTTGAATTTATTTACTAAAACGGATATACTCGTAAAATTTCTACAATTTCTAAGATTTCAAAACATTTCAAAGATTTTTTTAGATTGGTTAAAAGCGATACAATCGCAAGATTCAAAAATGACTTCATCGCAAAATTTAAAGATCTCAAAAAAAATTCAAAGACTTCAAATTTACAAAAAAAAAAAAAAAAAAACAGCAGAGAAAATTAAATTCCTATATTTCTATAGAATAGTTTTGATTTAAAGATGTGATATTCCATACTTCTCATATTTCTTATACTAAACATTTCATGAAAACATTCAACATTTTATGTACATGAAAAATTTACGATGAATTTTTAAAAGGCGAAAAAATACCGCCATTTACAATTAACTTGCGAATAAAAGACCGCAATCTGTGATCAGCCTCCAAAAAAGAAAGAGAGCCGCAGAAAATTTTATACAGGCAAACCTTTGTGGCGTACACCCTACTTCGCGAAGCTATATTTCGTAAGAGGCAAAGTCCTAAAGTATGTCATTTAAGGGGGTACCTATAAAAGTGGCTAAGGGTAACCGGAACACCACAAAGGACCCTTAGTACATGGTAAAAATTTAGGGGTACAACCCAATAATGGGGTACCTATCCGGGTTAGACACCTTGGATTCTCACCTAATCTAGCGACATTACGCAATATAAAATGCGGTGTAAGAGGATTTAGGTTGGGCGACTAAGGCATCCGCCTTTCCCAAGAAGTGCAGAAAAACGATCAAGGCGCCGAGGTACACGGTTGAGTCAAGAGTGCCGGGTGAGGTTGAACCACATCTGCCATTTTTGACAAGTCTTGGCAAATGATGCACTTGGCCCAAAGATACCCCATAGGGTGCAACCTCGTAACTATAAGCCCTATAGGCAAAAAGGATAAGAGGTTGCGATCAAAAGTCAGGTTGTTGGCAGAACCGGATGGGAAGAGCTAACCTTGTATGGTCGATGTACGCTTCCTTGAAGGGGCAACCAGGGGGAAGATAAAGGGAAGCACCCTCCATTAGGGAGCTGATACATGCTATAAGACGCAAATGTCACGAGGCTTCTTGTTTGCGAAAACATAAAGGCTTGTCATATTTGTGCAACAATTGAACTTCTGCGAGCCTTCTAAAAAAAAAAAAAAAAAAAAAAAAGAAAGAAAGAAAAGAAAAAAGAACTCGCAGAACATAACAATGAAGATAAGATGAGATCAATGGGTTTTTGCATGAAATTGTAAAGACGTCCTGCGATTTCATCGCAAGACGATAATGTCACGAGGTTGTATATTCGCAAGAATGTTCAGACTTGTCATATTATCGCAAACACAAATATTTTATCACAAAAGAGGTGGCAAAATAAGACCTTTACTTAGGAAGGCATGATAAGACCACAACAATTAATGAAATTAATTCCATCAGTATCATTGAAGAATCTTGAAGAGAATATATATCGTGAAGTCCTAACAAAGAAGGCAATTCCATCAGTATCATTGAAGAATTTTGAAGAGAATATATATCATGAAGACAATCCCATTAAAGAAACAAAGAAGACAATCCCATTGAAGAAACAAAGAAGACAATCCCATTGAAGAAACAAAGAAGGCAATCCCATTGAAGAATTTTCACGAAGAAGAAACGATTTCATTCGCGATCAAAGACGAATATATATAAGAAAATACACAAATAAACTTGCGAAGATAGTTATATGAATGGAAGAAACTCAAAGTTATATCAATTTTACTACGGCAAAATGAGCTAAGTAACAGAAACTTGAAATATGCATTATAATAGATAAGTATTCACATCATACAAGCATCATACTCGCATTATTCAAGCATTATATTTGCATCATAAATGCATTGCATAAACAATTCATGGCATAAGCATCGCATACATATTTCATAACATAATCATTACATAAATATTATATTCGCACAAGTATTGTACAAAATTTTACAGGAAAATACCACGAAACTTCGCAGAAAAGTTTATAATTCGCGGGACTATTCATAGTTCGTAACACTATATTCGTAACACTATATTCGCAACACTATGTTCGTAACACTATATTCGCAACAGTACATTCGCAACAGTATGATTCAACAAGATATGTCATAAAGACTATTCAAGTTCGAAATGCGTGAGAAAAACTCAGGAATTTGTAGAAATATTCAGAAGATAACAGGGAAGTGTTCGCGAAGTGGATACATAAAACTTTGGAGGTATATGTAGATGATATGTTGATAAAAATCAAGGAGGCTAAATATCATGTGCAAGATTTGAAGGAAATATTTGAGCAAATGAGAAAGTTCAACATCAAATTAAATCCTGAGAAATGTATAATTGGGGTTTCGTCTGGAAAGTTCTTGGGATACATAGTATCAAAAGAGGTAATACAAGTTGATCTAGAAAAGGTCCAAGCAGTTCGTGACATGCCAACACCTGCAACGGTAAAATAAGTACAAAAGCTAAATGGACTCTTGGCTTCACTTGGAAGATTTATTTCGCGAATGTCAGATAAGTGCAAGCATTTTTCAACATACTTAAGAAGGGAGAAAAATTCAAGTGGACTGATGAATGTGAAAAAGATTTTCAAGGAATCAAAGAATACCTCGCAAATACATCTATACTACAGAAACCAGAGAGAGACGAAGAATTATTGGTATACCTCGCAACAACTCCATATGCTCTAAAGTGCAGTTCATTGAGCAAACGCAAGATTAGAAAGGCCCATTTACTACATTAGTAAAACCTTTAATGCAGCAGAGAAGAATTATTCTAAAATGGAGAAGTTAATCTTAGCCCTGGTTTATGCATCATTCAAGTTACGAATATACTTTCAAGCACATGTAATAAAAGTGGTAACCAAAGTCCCAATTGAATAAATCATGAAGAACACAAAAAGTTCAAGAAGAATAGAAAGGTGGAATGCACAAGTAAACCATTACAAGATAAAATACGAAGTATTGTCATCGCAAAAATCACAAGTCGTCGCAAATTTTTTGGTAGAATTTCCTTTGGAAGAAGATGAAGCAGTAGAGGAAATGATGGATGTTGAAGAAGAATTTGGAAATCCAAAAGACTTGTTAATGAGAACAGATAGATGGGAAATTCTAGTGGACGGATCATCCAATAGTGAGGAAATGGAATTGGAGTCGTGTTGATTTCACCAGAAGGAGAAAGAACAGCATTCTCATTCAGACTAGAATTTGCATCCATGAACAATGAAACAGAGTACGAAGCTGTAGTGCATGCATTAAAGATCGCAATAGAAAAGAAGCTTGAAAATATAAGGATAGCAAGTGATTCGCAGTTAGTGATTTGTCAAATTAAAGGGGAATATACCACAAATGAATCTTCTTTGAAGAAATACAAGAAACTCGTTGAGGAATTATCTGCGAAGATACCAAAATTAAAATGGAGACATATATCTAGAAAATATAACCGTCTCGCAGATGCTTTTGCATTTATTCCAAGCATGATGACAAATCCAAATACAATAAATATCCAAATACAAACAATTCAACACCCATTAGTGGACAAAGAGAAAGAAATTGAGGAAGCTGTTGCGATGGAAGTAGAAAGAGAGTTATCAAACAACATCGCAGATTGGAGAAAAGAAATTCATGCATATCTCGCAACAAAGAGAAATATCTAGGAACGAGACTAGAAGCACATAAATTAAAGAGTCGTGCAACAAACTATGAGTTGCGAGAAGGAATTTTATATAGAAAATCTTTCAATGGACCACCTCTCAGGTGCTTAACTCGCGAAGAAGGAGAAAAAATATTGAAGATGTTACATGGAGGAGAAGCTGGCAATCATAGTGGGGGAAGATCTCTAGCATATAGAGCAAAGATACAAGGATATTCTTGGCCTTATATGCATACAGACGCAAAATTGTTCGTATTTAAGATGCAAGGAATGTCAACGACATGGTAAAAGAATTCATGCACCAGGGCCACATTAACTTCTTCAACAAGCTGCTGGCCTTTTGGTAAATGGGGGTTGGATATTGTTGGACCATTTATACCTGGATCTGGACAAAGGCGATACTTGTTAGTTGCAACAGATTATTTCACGAAGCTCGCAGAAGTAAAAGCAGTACAGCATATTCGTGATAAAGATGTTTTTATATTCATATTTGAGAACCTCATTTTGCAGGTACGGGGTTCCAAAGACAACTAGTATCTGATAATGGAAAACAATTTGAGGGGCAGAACATAGAGATGTTACTTAGTGCTTTTAGGATAAAATGTGGGAAGTCAACCCCGTTATATCCACAAGCTAATGGACAGGCAGAAGCAACAAATAAAACAATCGCAGATACAATCAAAAAGAAATTAGAAGGACATCTCAAAGGATGGTGCGATCAAGTACCTAGCGCAGTTTGGGCATACAATACAACTAGAAGAGAAGCAACTGGAATGTCTCCTTATTGTCTAACATATGGAGTAGAAGCAAAGATACCACGAGGTTGTAATTCCGACAACAAAGAAAGAAGCTTGGGAAAGAAATTTAAGTGCAGGAGTAATATTAAGTGAATTGGATGATTTGGAAGAAAAAAGAGAAAAAGTGTTGCACCATATGAAGATTTATCAGGAACGATTAGCTCGAGAATACAACAAAAGAGTCATTGAACGTGAATATAAACCAGGTGATTTGGTCATGCGAGAAACACCTCGATATCAAAAAGAAAATGGAGGAAAATTAGCACCAAAATGGGATGGACCATATGTTATTAAAGAAGTTGTAGGAAGCGGAGCTTATCGGCTGATGGATCCAGAAGGGAGAGACATGGGTTTGAGGCTTGGTAGACCTTGGAACATACTATATTTGAAAAGGTATTATCCATAAAACTCATGAAAATTTTTACGAATATTGTTTGCTCGCAGGAAATTGGGAAAAGTTACGAGTTTCAAAATTTATATTGCGATTAAACTTTCATTAATTTGCGAATAAAAGACCGCAATCTGTGACTCACCTCAAAAAAGAAAGAGAAAGCCGCAGAAAATTTTATACTGGCAAACCTTTGTGGCGTACACCCTAGTTCGCGAAGGTATATTTCGTAAGAGGCAAAGTCCTAAAGTACGTCATTTAAGGGGGTACCTATAAACGTGGCTAAGGGTAACCGGAACACCACCAAGGGCCCTTAGTACATGGTAAAATTTTAGGGGTACAACCCAATAATGGGGTACCTATCCGGGTTAGACACCTTGGATTCTCACCTAATCTAGCGACATTACGCAATATAAAATGCGGTGTAAGAGGATTTAGGTTGGGAGACTAAGGCATACTGTCTTTCCCAAGAAGTGCAGAAAACGATCAAGGCGCCGAGGTACACGGTTGAGTCAAGAGTGCCGGGTGAGGTTGAACCACATCTGTCATTTTTGACAAGTCTTGGAAAATGATGCACTTGGCCCAAAGATACCCCATAGGGTTCAACCTCGTAACTATAATCCCTATAGGAAAAAAGGATAAGAGGTTGCGATCAAAAGCTGGTTGTTGGCAGAACCGGATGGGAAGAGCTAACCTTGTATGGTCGATGTACGCTTCCTTGAAGGAGAAACCAGGGGGAAGATAAAGGGCAGCACCCTCCATTAGGGAGCTGATACGTGCTATAAGACGCAAATGTCACGAGGCTTCTTGTTTGCGAAAACATAAAGTCTTGTCATATTTGTGCAACAAATGAAGTTCTGCGAGCATTCTAAAAAAAGAAAGAGAGAAGGAAAACATACAAAAAGAACTCGCAGAATGAAACAAAGAAGTTAAGATGAGATCAATGGGTTATTACATGAAAGTGTAAAAACGTCCTGCGATTTCATCGCAAGACGATAATGTCACGAGGTTGTATGTTCGCAAGAATGTTCAGGCTTGTCATATTATCATAAATACAAAAATTTACTACAAAAGAGGTGGCAAAATAAGACCTTTACTTAGGAAGGCATGATAAGACCACAGAAATTAATGAAATTCATTACATCAAAATCATTGAAGAAATTATACAAGTATATACATTATGAAGATCTGAAAAGAAGACAGCTTCGTCGATATCATTGAAGAAATTTTACAAGAACATACATCATGAAGTTTTGAAGAGAAGACAGCTCTGTCAATATCATTGAAGAATTTTTACAAGAAGTCCTATCAAAGAAGACAACATCATTGAAGAATTTTAACGAAGACCTAAAAAAAGATGCGATTTTGATAGCAATCAAATACAGATAAGTTCATATTCGTAAAATTTTACGAGAATTACATACTTCTTATACTTCTCCATATATTGAATATTTCTCCAAAAGTTGAATACTTCTTATAATTCTTCAAGAATATCTCATATTTATTATACTTCTTCAACGGATATTTCATTTGGTGAAGGTTAAGTAATCATTATACTTCGTCATATGTTACGTAATTATTCACAGATTGAATACTTCTTATATCTCTTCATTTGGTGAATTGAGTACTTCTAATACTTCTTATATCTCTTCATTTGGTGGATTGAGTACTTCTAATACTTCTTATATCTCTTCATTTGACGGATTTAGTACTTCTAATACTTCTTCAAAGGTATTGTATATGTAGTATAGTTATTAAGGATATTTCATATATTTTATTTCTTATACTTAAAAGGGAGGATTTCTTATTTACAATCGTAACAAGTTGAAACTTCGTAAGATAAATTGAGGCAGATATTCTAATACTTCCAACAATGTTTAATCATTTAAAGAGAAATAATAGGGGGAAAAGGAGATACTAAGCTTTATCTGTGAGTTATATATTATTTCTCTTCATATGATCAAATAGGGCAAAATAAGGAAAACATTTAATTAAAGAAAGGTTAAATTATCTTCGCAAAATATCAGATATACTTCTTAAGAAAGGTTAAATCATCTTCGCAAAATATCAGATGTACTTCTTAAAAAAAGAAAGAATTGTTCGCAAAAAGAAAACCAACAATAACTAAGGGAAGGAATTCAAAAGAAAGGAGGACAGGAGAGTCAATGATAAATTGAAAAAAGAATGTTATCATGCTTCATCAACACTCTGTGCTGGATCTTTAAGATGAGTAGGGTCATTAGCAGCTTTCGACTTTTGCGAGATATCATCCTTTGAAAATTATGCAACATGAACATCTCCTTGAGGAATAGATTCTTTCTCGTCATCAAGATCTTCATCATCACTCTCATAATCGAAATCACTATCAGGCTCACGAGCAACTTCATCGTCAGATATTTTCAGAGGAGTAATTTTCACAGGAGGCAAGGCTCTTGATAAGAGAATGTTATTCGTAAAGACTTGAGCTTTCAGATGACTTTCACGAAGTATATCTTTTTGATGGTTGGTATCTTCGATATCTTTGGAATAAGCAAGATAGTTGAATCTCCGAGTAGCACGGTCACGAGAGTTGATTAAGCGGGTAGAAAGCAAAGCATTTTTCTTACGAAGCTCGGAACAGGAGGCTTCTAATCCAACTTTCGCATTACGAAGGTTGTTCTCAGATTCTGCGAATAAAACAAAATTCAAAGGATAAAATTTGCGAGTATAACGGAATTTAAAGATATACCAGAGGCAGTCAAATTTTAATGACTACCTTCTCTTTGCGAAGTAAGAGATTGAGCTAAAGATAGACAACAGTTCTTCATCTGATTCATCGCATTATCAAAACCATCACCAACTAATCCTTTAAGTCGAGATTGAAGCTTTTGATCTTTAGAAAGAAGAAATTTTTTATCCTTCGCAAGTTTGGCATTAAGACTTTTTAATGACGAATAATCTTCTTCAAGTTGATTATTCTTAGTACTCAAGACTATATTCTTATTAATAAGGGAATTCTTCTCAATAACAAAAGAATTTCTTTCAGCATCTGAAGACTTCTTTAATTCCTCAAGTTCACCTTTCAACAAAGAAATAAGATTTTCTTGATCGCAACATTTATTCTGAAGAGTTTTTAATTCTTGCGAAGAAACAATCATTGTATTCAAAAATGAACATTTCTCTTCTGATAAGGTTTTGTTCTCTTCTAATAAGGTTTCTATTCTCAAATTAGTTTTAGTTAAGGAAGAAAAAAGTTGAGATATGTCATCATTAAAAAAATTTCGATCATATATTAGTTGAGTATTCTCTTGAAAAGAGCGTCGAGTTGTCAAGAGCACCACGAGTAAAGATTAGATAAATGGGAGAATTGGTTTGAGAGGCTTTCATGCTTGGTCCGATATTCTGTTGCATCTGATTCATGGTGAAGTACCAATATTCTACATTTCTGGATGGATTCTATAAAGGGGAATGGGTTTTAATGGATGTTTCAAGCATATGAAGAATATAAGTAAATAAAAGGGAAAATATGAAGATAGTAATCATACCTTTCAATTCATCATTTCTTTTGCTGAAGAATCGCATGTGATCGAGAGAATCATTTTGAAGATGATAATTTTCTTTACGGAGATCCTCGCATTCTGCTTGAGAAGATTTCAAAGATTGGCGAAGCAATTCAATTTCTTTTTCCAAGGATTGACGTGAAGAAGAAATGTCTGGATTGACGAAATTATTTAGAACTTCGCAAAACTCATATTGCGAACGAACATTAGTAGACTTCGCAGTATTGGTCAAAACCTCAGATAACATTCGGAAAGTTGAATAAGTTCCATCTCTAATTTCCTGAGGAAGAGGAGAAGAATTTGAAGGAATAAGAGCAAGCTGCAAATTGTTTGGAGAAATAGCACTCAAAGGATTTGGGGACAAGATAGGTTTTTCAAGAGAAGAAGTTGAAGAAATATTTTGCGAGGGTTGATCTTGAAGAAGTGTTGATAAATTGACACTGATGGGAGATTGAAAGGTAGGTAATGGAGTAGAGGCAGGAGTGTGTGAAGAAGCATTCTCACGAGGAGGAGAGGAAAATTCCTTATCAACTTCAGGAAGGAAATCATCAATCGGAATTAATGGTGTGGGTTTAGTTACTCGAGATCTCTTACCATGGTTTGGTTTTTCGCCAACCTGCGAATCAAAATGTAGATTAAAAACGGAGGCAACAATATATTGTTCAGGAAAGAAGGCAAAGTATTTTAACTACCTTTTGATTCTTAGATTTTCTTCTTCGTGGATTAGGGCTTGAATTTTTTAGTTGAGGTTTCATCTGAGGAGTTATTTTGCTGAAATAAACCAAAATCAGATAAAAAATTATACAGAAATTAAAGAGGAGAACAAATGAAATGCGCGGAGATAGAAGGAAATTACCTTGGATAACTCATGAAGATATAATAGAAGAAAAAATTGCAGAGAAAACAGTAATGGAGAGTATGAACAGAATATAAAATTGCAGAAGTAAGAAGAAGAAAAGGAAGAGAATATAAAGGAGTTATATAAGGGAATAACTAGAAAAGGACGGTTACAAAAGACGTTTCCAAATTCTAAAAGACTAAGTAACGGTTATGTTCTCATGATCATTTCTTATTCGTAGAATTGACATGAGAATATGCAAGATGTAGGTACTGAATATCGCAAGATAATATTTCACGAGTATCGTAATAGATAAAGGAGAAAAGAGTTATAAAATGATACGATGATATAAGTAGCGCGGAGAAATATGAAGTTTTGCGAGGATGAAATAATTTTGCGAGGATGGATTGCGATACTTCGCAATTCATATACAACTGCATAAGTTTTACTATAAATAGGAGTTCAAATGTAAAATTCGAGAGGTTCTTTTAATGAGTGTAAGAAATTATCTTAGGAAAGAGAATAGAAAAAGTTGTAACTATTCTAGTTCCATTTTGATAATTCTATGTAATCAACTAAGAGAATTAATAAGAAAGCTATCATTCACCATCAAGAACTTCTTGAGTTTTTACTAATTCTATTGAGGGTGTAGTTGTAGATTATTCTGCAACTACACCACAGTATAATTTTCAGGAATGATTGGAATGTCTTTAAATTTTGGATTCTTCGCGGTCTCAGGATATAGAGATTTTTTATCGGTGCCACGAGTAGCATACTCAAGTAACAGACGGATACAATCTCCACTCAACTGATATATTGCTCGCGAAAATTTCTTATGCGAGAGAATTTCATAAAATAAGGGAAGTTCAGGATTGAAAAGGGGAATGGGAAGACCAGCTTCTAACTGACCTAGCGAGACCATAATTTTCTCGCTGGAAGAAGGATGATCAGAAAATAAATTGATAGAAAGTTCAGATCTAGGAGATTGATTGGGGATGGTAGATAATTTAAAACCTAGATCTCGAAGTTTCTGTTGATGAAGTTCAAAAGTAGCTTGATTTATACGGCTAACAGGGGCCATTTTTTAGTATGGGAATGGAAAAAAAGTTGAAAAAGAATATAAGATCAAAAGAGGAAGAAAAACTACAGTAGCAGATCCGGAATTTATGGAAGAACAGTAAATTTGCAGAGCGAAGAAAGAAGAAGGTAAAAAGAAGGAAATAAAAGAATAAAGGGAGTATTAATAGAAGAAGAAGAGTCTCGAGAAGATAGATGTATTTAATGCGAAGAGAAGACGTGAACGGCTGAAACGCAACAGTTGAAAAAGACGTGTCAGAAATTGAATGGAAGAAAAAAAATACGTGTGATAAATCTAGTGAAGGATGTAGAAACGTGCCAGAGCGAAAATAAAATGGAAAGATGAATAGTTGAAGCATTTTTATTCTCATGACCTTTCCTTCTTCGTAGAGAAGACATGAGAAGAGGCAAGATGTAGGACCAGAATATCGCCACTATATTGTTCTTGCGAGAATTAACGACATTCCTGCGAGTTATTCTGCGAGATTCTCTAACAACATACTGAAAGTGTTGAAGGATGATATAATAAGTGACGTAATGAATGATGACAGCCAAAACACGAGAAGAGCGTGATGATTTTGCGAGGATTAAAGTACTTGTGAGAGTTGATATTATAGCTGTTGCGAATATCTCACGGGCCAGATCCGAAATTAAAGGACAGCTTAGCTGTCATCCACTATGTAACTACCATATATATAAAGGACCAATAGATTTGAGAGAGGGAGATAGTTTTTGAGTGATGAGAAAGTCTTGAGGAGAGAGAAAAACTTAAAAAAAGCAGTTGTATTCTTGATTTCTTATATTTCCTGTAATTCTTTCTGGATCAAATTAATAAAAACATTGATTCTTTGTCTTCAAATTATGTCTTAATCTTTGTGAATTCTTACTAAGGGTGTAGTGTAGGATTTCCTGCAACTACAATAACCTACTCAAGTTCTCGGACGGAGTTCACAAACTCTAGCAGAAATTCTCGGTCGAGAACTTCCGCCAGTTCGCGGACTTGGTTCGCGGACTGAAGCTCACGCACTTCTCTGGTTTCACTTTATCAACAAAGTTCGTAAACTTTGGTTCAAGCAATAAGGACTTATACATATATGTGTTTCCACAACAATGCTTATATCCTCCAATGGTTATATTATCTAAACTCTCATTCTAATCATTGAAAAATTCTCAGAGGGCGTTATATAGTTGTTATTCACAAACTATTTTTCGTCAGAGCAATTTCCAAAGTGATTGAAACATAGCATGACTTTTGTCACTAGGTAAAGAAGAACTTGGCTAAAGCAAAAGCTTTACCAACACATATTTATAGAAATACATAAGCGAGATATACTCATCTCGAAATACCACACGTGTATAATATAAGTCTATATAGCAAAACGACTTTTGTCTCAACATAGGAGATAGAGTAGATAGACTTTTGAGTGATAGATAAGCTCAAGTCTGCACATACCTTTTAGTCGATGAAGATTCACTGGTTCCTTGAGTAGTCCTTCGTCTTGTATAATGATCGCCATGGAGTTCTTGAGCTCAACTACACTTTCTATCCTAGTTCGAGGCCTTAGCTATAGTAGACTAGAAATAAAAACTTTGTAGTTTTGATCACTAACATTGACAAACATGCTTGAGATAGCAACGCATGCGAGTTCGACTGAGCAATGCTCTACAAGAATCAATACTGAGAGGAAGAACTAAGAACCAATCTCATAACAACGATTGACTATATCCATGGTTTTGAAGAACTAAGAACCAATCTCATAACAACGATTCGAAATCAAGATTAGCTTAAGGGTAAGATTGAGGAAACTAAAGATGAAATTGCTGACATGAAAATTCAAGTTGCGAAACTTGAGAAACATGAAGTGGTTACAGACAAGTATCTTGAGACATGCTTTAACAGTTTGAACACCGAAGAAACATCAGTGAACAACGAGACCACCACTAGAGATTAAGTTATATGCTTTAATACTTAATTTAGAAAAATATACATCAATTTTTGATTGCCTTCATTCATTGTATAAGTCAATTATGAATAAAAAATACTATGGATAAAGTTATTTTTATAATTTTCCTTGTGATAGTTTTTGATTTTCATAGCCGGTGCTTAAATGCTTTATTTATTTTCTATGGATGTTTATGGGATGTTTGACTTCGGTTTTACCTTGATATTCGATCTCATAATATGTTGTGAACCCTTATGGTTTGCGTGTCTTTTTGATTTAGCAGGATTAAGTTCTAGCCCTTGTTGGTAGGCTTTATCAAAGGATCATGAGGGGTTCCTGTAGAAACAATATGTGAAAAAGTCACAATATGTTTAATTTGTTTTGGTTTAGCATAAAAGCATATGTATTTCGACGGTTTTCAACTTTTGTTTGCAATTATTAAAACCAATTTTCAACCTTTCTCTGGTAAATGTTGGTTGTTGTTATTCTTTTGTATTTGCATAAGGATGACAACATAATGGTATTTCGAAATTAATTCTCCCTGGAAGAAGAAGATGCGATCATATTGGAGAAGTTGGATGCGAAATTGAGGTAACAATCTTGTTAGTTAATTGTTTTCCTGTTTTAAGAAAAGCCTTTTTTTGTTTGATGTATATATATAATGCTTTTGCTTAAACAAAATTGTCGGTACAATTGATGTGTTTATTCCATTATGAATGTGTGGATGTATGTGTGATTCAATTGGTTTTGGTTATGTAAAACTATTGTTATCTTGCTTTGTTGTGTAATATCAATCGTTTAGGCTTACAAAAGTTTGGTGCAATTGCGGTGCTTTAATGTTTATGTTATTTCAATTGCTTCCAGTTAAGTAAAACAACTGTTATTTTTCTTTATTGTATGGTATCAATTGTTTAGGCTTACAAAATTTCGGTGCAATAGTGGAACTTTATTATAGGTTATTTCAATTGCTTCTGGTTGAGGTGAATAATTATGCAAGTTGATTTATTGGTTTGTATGAAATATTTATGGCTTAACGAATGAATATATTGACAGGATGGGTTTTTTAGTCCAATTCGATTCCGGATAAGATAAACTAAGTTAATTATGATCTTAGTTAGACTTACCAAAGTGGAGGTTTCGGTTATTCAAGTCTAGCCGAATGCCTAAACAAGAAAATGCTAGTTAACTAACCTAGTATTTGGCTTGTTTAAAATCTAAAGGTATAAGTTTTATGGATAATTAGAACCTGATGAGAAAAATGGAGTTTATCTTTATTTTGGTCTTATCGAATGAAGCGATTGTATTTATACAATCGGTTTAGCAAAGGAACTAAGGTGCTTAGTTGATTTTTGGTTTGCTAAACTAGTTGGGAAAATTGCTTCGGGAAATTATTTCCATGATAACATATCAAAACATAATCACTTTGTAGTTTCACTTTTGATATTAGTTATCAAAAATGGTATGTAGAACCCTCGTGCTTGACTCAGCAGGTTGCAAGTCTATTTTGAGATTTTTAAGATCCTTTTCGTGTTGTCCTTTATTTTTTCATTTTTTTGTCATTTTTGTGACAAAAAGGGGGAGAAATATATGGAGTAAACAGGTGATGCTGGTATCAATTTTATGTCGATTGGTGTCACTAGGGAAGAGGACAATGGTGCTTGAACATTTATCTAACGAATGAGGAAAAGCTCAGACTAAGGGGGAGTAACATATCATATGATTGGGAAAACAAAGACGCGCGGATTGAAAATCTACCTATCTCACCTTTAGGGGGAGTATGATATTTGTTATTATAATGTCAATAACGGAATTTTAAGGATTGAATGAATGCAGGTGTAGATGGTGGATTTTCGACAAGGGCTAAAATTGTAAACCCATAATTATACGTATTCATGATCCAGCAATCAGATGAATATTGAGGCTCATGTCTCTTATCTAAATAATGAAAGCTCATGCCACAAGAATCTTGATTGAGAACACTGTCTCTCAGAGTATATATAGATATGTAGTCTCTCATATGAGGCAGCAACATATCTCATGAATACTGAGAAATTTCAGTAATTACTTCTATATAGAATCGAAAGATTGGACGTCTCCTAGACAGCTTGCCTGCTAGTATAGAGCAATAACGTCTTCAGGATGTAACAATGTTTCCCCTGACTATATAAAATAAATATGACGCTTCTCCTAGATGATCGTACTAGTATAGAGCCATCAATTAATTATTCTTAAAATCATTAGATTCATTAACTGAATCCCTGGAAAATATTCAATGTTTTCATAATATTTCGTTACTTCAATTTATGGTTCTTCCCAGCAGAATTCCATGGGTTAGTAATAAATATTCAACATACGGGCATCAGAGCTACCTTCGAGTAAGGCCCGACCAAAATGGTGCAAGTATACTTGGCA
Source organism: Papaver bracteatum (assembly GCA_023529315.1). Taxonomy (NCBI): domain Eukaryota; kingdom Viridiplantae; phylum Streptophyta; class Magnoliopsida; order Ranunculales; family Papaveraceae; genus Papaver; species Papaver bracteatum. Next base: position 1,073,659 of record JAJJWX010002324.1, read on the forward strand.
ATAATGCACTAACGAGCATCTGAATACACGAACGAGCATTCCAAAACACGAAGAAACGATGAACCTATGCAAAATATGAAGAAATGATAAATAATAAATATTAGTCAAGGCACTAGGGGACTAGACCCACCGTCGGCCAGTCACGTCGTGGCCAGTCCCATGCCAATTCTACATTTTATCATATTTTTATTTATTTTCTTTGATCTCATGAAAATCCCTTCATTTGAACAAATATCCTTCGTTTTAAGGAAACTCCTCAGTTTCTTGGTGTTTCCTTCGCATCAAGGAAATAATATAAAATTAGGAAAGGTGTTGTGGTACCATGTCTACTAGCAGGCCGGCTATGCACTACTCATGGCCGGTCCCACACCTCATGATTCCTCAATATTTTATTATTATTTTCCTAATCTCATGTAAACTCCTTAATCTCATGATATTTCCTCCAAGTCATGAAAATAATATAAAATTAGGGAAACTCATGGGACCGGGACCTAGCCGGCCAATCATGCCATAACCGGTCCCACACGCCCCTTAATATTTTTTTTTAATGTTTCCTTGATCCCATGAAATTCCTTGATTTCATGATGTTTCCTTCAAATTATGAAAATTCCTTCAAATCATGAAATAATGCATAAAATTAGGGAAAACTCACGGGACCGGGCCCTAGCCGGCCGACCATGCCCAAGCCAATCCCACACACCCTTATTTTATTATTAATAATATTTTTGTTTCCTTCATCTCATGGAAACTCCTTCACTTCAAGGAAACTCCTTGATTTCAACAAAACTCTTTAGTTTTAACAAACTCCTTGATTTTATGATATTTCCATAAAATCATGAAAAATATAATAAAATTAGGGAATACTATGGGACCGGCCTCATTAGTCGGATGGCCATGCCTTGGCCATAGCCGGTCCTACACTTCATGATTCCTGTATTTTATTATTATTTTTGCCTTCATCTCATGAAGTTTTCTCAGTTTCAACAAAATCCTTGATTTCTTCATATTTTCCCAAATGATTGCTCAAACTAGGGGTGATCAAAATGTCCGTAACCACGGATTTCATCTGTATCCGTCCGCAAAATTTCGGATAAAACACAATCCACAAGATGTATGGGCCGGACACGGGTGAGATTCTCAAATCCGCACTTTTAACGGTTTGGTTGCGGTTGGACTTTCAAATCCGCGGATTCATCCGCACCGTAGGGAAATAAGGGATCCATGAGTACCATCTTTGGCATCTCCATTTTTAGGAGACTTGCTTAGGACTTCCAGTGGTAGCGTCAACACTCGGACTTCCATTACATTCATCAAAACTTGGTACACCACTTTTGGTAACATCATTTTTATCCTTTACAACGTCTTCTGAGTCCTCGGCACCAAGTAAACAAGAATGGACCCCCATCATGGGCTCCAAGAAGGTTTTCCACAGCATCATGACTTTAACCAGTTGTTCTGCAGATGAGCAAAACTCCCCACATGCATATTTGATAAGCTGATATAAGTCTTTATGGATATCTGGGTCAAAGTACTCAAAGTCCAGATTTGGAATGATAAGTTTTTAGTTCCCGACAGCAATAGCAAGAAGTACGTCGTCTTCCTTATGCTTCTTCTCATTAATCTCTTTATAATCTCGTTGTTTGTATCATTTTTTATTTTATTTTTGATGAAATCCGCGGTTAATCCGCATCCGGTCCGTATCAACAGTTAATCCGTGGATGTAAAATCCATGGGTGATTGGACCAGACATGGTTGAATTTTTCAAATTCGTAACTTTAACGGATTGGACGCGGGTGACCCCTAATCCGCATCCGTCCATTCGTTGCACACCCCTAGATCAAACGCATATCAGAAAATATCAAAATTCTCAGGACTGAGACATGAGCACTTTGATGTCGCAATCATACTATATTGACCGACCAAGGTTGGCTCTCTAGCTTGCAAGAGGCCGGTCCTGCATATTTTCATCATTTGACCTAACTTTTTAACATTAGGTTCAAACGTTTCCAAAAAAATTGGAACTTCATGAAACAATCATTATTCGATCCCGTGACCACCCAGGGCCGGTTTCATGACCCCTTGGTCGGTCTTTCATCTCTTCATAATTAATTAGGTTTTATCACCTAAGGTTCAGATGAGCATTATTTTAATAAATGATTAAACCAACATTTAATCATCCTTTTACCAACTGGTCTTCAAGAGACTTCAGTATATTTTGCTCACGTGAGGATTTGGGCACTACGTGGTCGACCCATAATCCCATGTAGCCGGTCCCTCCTTTACTCCGTGGTTAATTTTCAATAAACCATCAATTGATCAAATTAGGGTTTTGAGTCCAAGGTTCATAATTCCATATTCAAACGCTAATAACTTTACGTTGATCTCATGATCAACATTTTATTAATTATACACGGTTTAGTTGCCAGTATTCTTATTTGGCACTTCATTTGGTCACGCTATCAATAATTTATCAAACGAGTAATATTTGCTCAAACCAAGGAATATTGATTCAACTATCAATATTCAACAAATCATCGAATGAGCAATAGTTTCTCATGTTAACTATGTTTATTCATACATTATACCTCCTCCTAAATTCATGAGTCTCAGAAAATTTTCAAATCATGTTCGGCTCAACAATACAAGGACTCATCGTCCCATGAAGTCATGAAGTCAGCAACTAACTAACTAAATACATGTTTGCCTTGCAGACTCCACAATCACACGAGACATCAATCGTGTTACATGGGGGATATCAACTAGGGTTTTGGTCTGGCATTCTACGGCACGTGTATTCATACACACGATGAGAATGTGAGCAATTCGTGCAATCAGTTGGAAGAGTTAACAAATTAGTGGATGGAAAATAAACCAAGTCTCCGCACGTTGAGCAACTGGTTTTAACACAATTTCCACTTCTTCACTCTTTTATTCCATCAACTGTCACACTTCATGGGATCATGGTGTTTATAATTCTAGCAATATAAATAAGTCTCTGAATTATGATTGAAGAGGAGGACAATCTCACGTCAAAGATATAACACGAGATTAACAACTAAACATCTGAGCAATTACTCTCAACAGAGCAAAATTCAATTATTTAGAACTTATCTTATTTCATAATATACAACACACCTACAATATTCGATCACCATTGATCTCACACATTTCTCATCTTCCATCCTACAGATCGACCCATCCTCTCTTGTGACCGAATTTACTATGGAACATCAATTGTCTTGGTTTAGGTCGGAGTACTACATATTGATCTCTCAAATTCAAAGCACTCCCTTCTAGCAGTGTACTCGTGTGAGGTTTAACAGTTTTCTCGGTTCAAGGAGTTTCCTCCACACGGTCGTCTCTTCAATTCCGTAAAAACTAGCAACTCGTTTTTCCCCATCTACAGCAAGTTATGTGATGTTGAATTCGGGAATCAAGCGTATGTGTAATGAATTATTGTAATTTGTTTATACATATGATTGTAAGAGTTTTTTCACTAAAATTAACAACGGGGGAGATTGTTAGAGCATTGCTCGGTTGAACCCACCAAGCGTTGGTATGTCAAGTTTGATTGTCATATTTTAGTGAACCAAAAATCATTTAAGAGTCACTTGATTTAAATGTACTAGAGTCAACTTCATATAGGTTAGCTTGAAAGTATTAGGATGAGACATTACAAGTATTGCGAAGACTTGAAGAAGTGAAGAAGTACGGAGCTACAAGCACAACATCACCCTTCCACTTGAGGTCAGTGATATTTGACTTGAACTGTTTCATTCCCTAACGTATCTTTTAAGTCGTGCATATTGAAAACATAAAACTGTGAAGCATGAACACTCAAGATAGATATAGTATTAAGGAATACAATATGAGGTTTATTGCTTAACCATTAAAATTTGTATATAATACATCGACATAATCGTATGAATTCTATTGTGATTATGTATGGGTATGAGGTGAGAATTTCATCCTAGGAAACAATGTTTTTACATGTGTTTTAAGGAAGTAAGTTCATGATATATGTTGTGAACCGAAAAGTAAATCGCCAGGCGTTATTGGGGCTGTTGTTCATTGCATATCTTATGAACGACCAATATTTTGGATTAGTATAACCGCTCATGACTTGTTTGTGTTCTTGGTAAAACTATTCACATGAGGCCTGACTTATGTATTGGTATGACTTTTATTAGTGAAACCGATCTTAAGTAATCACCTGGGGTATGATCGGGTTTGTGAGTGTCTGACCAAGTTTGGGAGAGGGGAACCGATCCTAGTAAGAGGTGCAATATATCACAAGGGGAATCGGTCCTTCTAAGAGGTATAGCAAGGTTTATAGAATAAAGGGGAACAGGTCCTATGAACATGTGCAACACGTTTTTAGGCAAGGGGGAACCGATCCTATGAACATGTGCAACGCATATAAGTTAGATACCAAATATATATGGGGAACCGATCCTACTATCTAGTCAGCCGAATTTTGGTAAGCTAGTGTGACTATGCACAATACTCACATGGAGGTAGAACCGTTACACCCATGGTTTGTGATTGAGTATTACTTAATCAATCACATAGTTCTTGAAAGTCAGATGAACCAATTCTAAATTTATTTGGAAGTGTGGTAAATCGGTTTCAAGTGAGTAAGCATGAAAAAGGACTTGCAATAGAAATATGTCGATATGCTTTGAACACGCGCATTAATGTGTATATTTTATTATTCAAATATATTCCTTAACAGCTAAGAAGGAAGTAAATCCCAAGATCGAATTTAAATAAGTTAAGAATCTTTTAATTAAGGTTTTTAATTATATATGGAAAATAAGAATTAGTAATATGCATTTGCTAGTTAAATATTTTCCAAGGAGATTTCGATCACAAATTTGGACAGATCATTCTTAGGAATTATGAAAACCAAATTTGGAATAATATTGAAATATCTTGAGAATATTTTCGGTTTTGGAAATTCCTTAGTGTCAAACTTCCTTGTCTATAAATACTTTGAGTTTGCATTTCTAGCAAACTAATCCTTCGTGACAGTAAACTTCCTCTATTGTATTATTACTGGTGAAGCCGCCTATTCAGAGAGGAGAGTAACCTAATTAGGCGAAATCTATTACGGCCGCTCAGTTTAAAGTCTTCTTTGGGATTGAGAAGCTCTAGTGTGTACCGTTGGTGGGAAACTAGATATTGCGGTTTATCTTTAGTTTTCATATTGATTTGATTGACTAACGGTGGATAAACTTTGATTGCACCTAGTTTGTTTATGCTTGAGAATCTTCTCTTCTGATACAAGATTCACTCAAACTAGTTCAAGTTTTCGACAAGGATCTTTAGACTGTTGTTAGATCTAAATACGATCGTGAGATAATCCATTGTTAACTGACTCCGTTCTGTGTGTGATTGATCACAAGAGATTCAAGTAATTGTGTGCAGGTGTTTATTGAAGATCAAAGAAGATTTGAAGACAAAGAAGAGATACAAGATTTTTGACTTGGTTTTATAATCTTTGGTGTGCACAATACTTGTTTGGGTAACAGAGGATCCAACTATAGTCAATTTATCCTTGGGGTATTTTGATAGAATAATTGAGAAGAACGGCAACAATACATTTCCTTGGGATTAGAGGTATTGATAGAAAAATCTTAACGATTGCTTTTGGGTGATTGAACATAAGATATATCTTGGAACCTGGCAAAGGAGTTTATGTTAAGATAAACAGAAGAGCCTTTGCACAACTTATATCACTTGGTTGAAGAGAGTTGATACCAAACAGATTTTTTGTTCCTTTACTGTTTGGAATACGAACCAAAGGAATTGGTCCAAGTACGTGACTTGTCTACATGTTTTAGGCGTGGGAATACAGACGGAACTAGGTGAACTATAGGTTTAGTTGCTTGGTCTCAACTATACGAAGTTGGTTTATTTTTTATATCGGCTTAATCCTGAGAGTATTAAATTCTAGACTAGGTCCCGGGGTTTTTCTGTATTTGCGGTTTCCTCGTTAACAAAATCTTGTCGTGTCATTTACTTTATATTTCTGCATTATAATTGTTTTATTATAATTAAATTAAATTGCAAAAACGTTAATTTTTATTTACTTGATACGCAATCCTATTGAGTTTGGTTAGGTCCGAACCTTTGTATCAAGTAAACACACTTCGTTGTTGTATTGTGTCGATCTCGTATCCATAGACGATCCCACGAGGTGTAAACCGATTAGTTTTATTGTCTCGACTCAGTCCATAGACAATCACTTTCGGAGAAAGGACTTATAGGAAGGAAAAGTTTTAGCTTGAGGTATATTTGGGTACCCTCGCCTTTCAGAAACAAAATCGGTTTGATCCATTTGAATCAATTCATGAACAATATAGCCACGGTTTGCAAAGATTGCATTCCTTATAATTTATTTCTTTGAGTTCATGAACTACCGATTTGAGAAATAACCAGCTTGGGTACCCGTACGGGTATGCGTACCTTAGATACCGGATTTAAGTTGGTTTTGATTTCCAAACTCAATATAACTTTTCGGGAAGAAAAGTTTCGCCAGTACGCGTACGGGTACCCGTATCTAAGGTGATTGGTTTATGAGTTCGTAAACTCCAAACTCAGCATAATCTTTCGATAGGAAATTTCCGCCAGTACGTGTATGGGTACGCATACCCAGCCTGTCTCCTTCAACAATGCTGCATGCAAACAAATGAACACACTTGGTTTCCGGTACATGGATTTATAAACTAATGCGCGAACACACAATATATGCTTATATCCATAGATGGTTACATAATCTCAATTCCACGTTTCAATCATTTAAACATTCTTTTATAGTGTTATAATAGTTGTTATTCACAACTATCATTATCAAAGCTATTTTCAAGATTGAAACGTCATCATGACTGTCGTCACGGGTAAAGATGAAAAGTGGTTAAAGCGAAAGCTTACCAACACACATTTCGAGAAAAAGATAGGCGAGTAAACTCGGCTCGAAATAGCAAATGTGTATGTATGAAAACTATCATACTTATACGACTTTTGTCTCAAGAGTAGTTGATATAGTAGATAGACTTTTGAGTGATAGATAAGTTCAAGTCTCCACATACCTTTTGGTCGGATGAAGTTCCACTGGTTCTTTGGGTAGTTCTTCATCTTTGTAAGATAATCTCCATGGTGTCTGGAGCTCAACTACACTTTCTATATAAGTAGACTAGAAATCAAGACATATATTTTTGATCACTAACATTGACAAACATGCTTGAGATAGCAACGCATGCAAGTTCAACCGAGCAATGCTATAACATTTTCTATATAATTGAAATATCACAGGTTGTGTGTATGTTCAATTAATTGTGAATATAACTTTTGGTTGTTGATTAAATTGATTGACACTTGGATATTGGTTTTTGATACCGTCCAAGTTATTTCTTATATTCAATATGGCTCACAAATTCCTTTTTGTTTGATTGCATATTGGATTGAGAAATAGAGATACAACTCTTGGATATATTTCCATTGATTGAGTCTGACTGTCTAGTTAATTCTATTGGAATTATATTGGAGTCTATCCATACAGATTGTTAAGCGAAATATAGGGTGTGGTTCTTAGACCCCCACTTTTTCAATTGGTATCAGAGCAGGAAAACACGTTTAAGACCTCATAAGTCTATGTTTGTAGCGATCTGACTCTATGGACAGAGGTGTACTATCTTTATAAACATTCTGCCTGTCTTCGATGGCTCGAATTACTTAAGGTGGAAAATTGTTATGCGTGCCTTTCTTCAAGCGCGTGATTTTCAATCATGAGTTTTTGTTTTCAATGTCTATGATCCTCCAATGTTTACAATATACGGTGTTTCTATTGCAAAGGATATTGGTAGATATGAACCTAACGAGTTTCTCGCAAAGAAAAATTCTGACGGTTTAAATGCTATCATTCATGCCATTACCCTGGATCTTTAGCATCATGTAACTACGTGCACTCGGTCTAAAGATATGTGGATTTCTTGGAAACTGTATTCGAATGGAATACCTCTGAAAAGGAAGCTAGGCTTCAAAATCTAAATTCTGGTTGGGAAAACCTTCGTATGGCTGATGAAGATTCATTTGATCAGTTTAATCACAAAGTATTTGAAATTGTAAATGCATATTTTGCATTGGGTAAGACTATTCCTGAAAAGGACATTGAAATGAAAATTCTCAGATCATTGCCAGCGAAGTACGATTCTAAGAAACATTCCATCGTTGAAGGAAATAACCTTAATAATTTATCCAAAAATACTTTGGTTGGGAAGTTAAAAATCTTTGATCATGAGCATTCATCCAAATCCGGAAAGGATATTGCTTTCAAAGCACAAAAAAAATACTAAATTACTTGATAAAAGTAAAAGTGTTGGCATCTCTTAAGATGATCCTTCTGAGACTGATTCATCATATGAAGATCTTAACAAGTTAGTCTCTTTGATCACAAGACAGTTTAGAGATATTATTTAGAAGAGAAGTAAACGGTTCGTCGGAGTTAAACCTAAGTCATCAGTTAAACCTCATATTTGTGTTCCTCCTAAAAATAGGGATACTAATGATTCCGATGACGAGGATACGCCACAGTGCTTCAAGTGTAAAGGTTTTTGTCAATTTGCAAATGAATGTATGAATCGTAGAAAATACACTGGAAACAAAGGTGTTGCTGCAACTCTTGATGAAATGTCTGATTAGTACGATTCTAATGAAGACGAAAAATCAAGTGTTGGGTGGTGGTATTACATTGTTATTAGTTAAGAAATTTAGAATCCCTATTGATTCTATTACATTTTTATTTTTTTTGTTCAATTTCTCTGTGGTTGTATGCACATATTTTCACCACTCGCCATGTGTCTTCGGTGTTTACGTGGAAGACATGCGATGAGGAGCATCAAGAGACGATGGAACGTGCATACAGCCAAGAAACGCATGTCATCAGGAAGGGGCCCTCATCTAGCAGATCCTTTGGCTCCGAGTAAAGGGGTACCGAAATAGAGCGCTGATGCGAAGTATTGAATACACCCTCGGAGATGCTTTATCCCATCTCGAAAGAGATCCCAGATCGACGGCTAGGACCAAGATAGCTGACACGGATGTGACAGGGGCAGAAGACAGTGGTCTGGCGCGTGCAGACGACCCAACCACCCGCATTAAACGCCTTCGGCAGGATACGTGTCAGCCAGCCGAAGGAAGACAAGATCATAAATCTTCGGCTACAAGGAAGAAACATGGGGGCATCATTAAATACAAAGAGATCCGCGTACGGGCACAAAGCACAAGACGATAAGAACACAACGGCTTTCATCGGTGGACCCCACGACGAACCCCTATAAATACCGCTCCTCACTAAGAGAGGGGGGAAAGTCGGTTCGAAAACAAAGGAGGAGAGATAATTAGGAAGAGTAAGTGGTTCCCCTTATCCCGCAGCCTCAGTTAACACTCCAAAGTCATTTGACTATATTTGTAATCAATACACACATAATGAAATCCTTCCAACCCCGTGGATGTAGGCCTTAGTGATGAACCACGTAAATACTCCTCTCATTTACATTCAGTACTTACAATCCGCACTCTATATTCAGTATTTTTGCATACGAAGCTTTACATTAATTTTCGGTCTTTATTTACTTTACTGTACGAACGTTGTTAGCGGTAAACATACGATTAGACAAGGACGAGTCCGAAGACTCCGAGTCAATGAATCGTTATATTCGTTTCACTTTACGCATAATACAACTCATCTGAGGATTTCAAATGCGTGCGAACATTATTTGTGAACACTTAGATACCATCGTAATTTACGTGATTACAATCTGGCGCTAGAAACAGGGACTCTGTCCTGGTAAAAGATTTATCTTATCATGTGATTAAACGCTCCGGCTGTTCTGAGCATCGCTCTCTGAAAATAGCGGTTCTTAGAGCATTTCTTTTATTTGAAACCCCCAGGAACTTAAAACTAGTAGATCCACACCTATTTTAGTAGATCTATATCTTCGAAAATGTTTTAAAGCTCTTGTTGTTGGAAAATAAAGCGTGTAAATAGATCCACGTCTATTTTAATAGATCTACATCTTCGAAAGCATTTTTAATAAAACTCATGGATATACCCATGTTCATTTCATGCATTTATTAGAGGTTCGCACCTTGGATACGATTTTAAAAGTATTGGGTGAAATATCTCTTCGTCGACATACCTTTTATCATATCTACGTTTCTTTTTCAAACTGCGCATGCTTGTGATCAAACTTGTGAAATAAACCGGGGGTAGTCAAGAGATCCGATACCCCTGAAAAGGGGAATAATAGCCGGATAATCTCTCTACGCCTCCGGGACCTGATTTCCAGGACTCTACTAACGGGTTCCCTATGAATCGCCCTTTTATATCTGATAACATTTTCAGAAAATATCAGAAATGGAGAAGAACAAAGATACAGGAAAAACAAGGGCCTCGTCAAAAGAAACACCAAGGACAACACCAGTAATGACCAGGAGCAAGCAGAAGGGGGAAAATCTCAAAGCCGTAGACAAAATGCAGAATGAAGCACAAATATCGAGGCCTTTAGATGCCAGCGCAAGCTCTAAAGGCCGCGGCTGCCAAATCCATAGCATCAAAAGTCGGGGCATCCAAGGGAGGGGCCTCCAAAGTGACCGCTGTAACCCAACCGCACGAACAGCGTGAAGGGATGGCAGAGTCAAGGATGCGACAACCTCTCTATGGGATGCCTCTCACCAATGAACATAACGTGCCCCTCCAAGTTAATCAACCGCTCCTAATAACGATCCCACACGTTCAGCAACAATCGGAGCAGCTAAACCCACATACTGATCCACCTGAACCCTTGATTCAAATCATCGACGAAGATCAGACGATAGCAGCTGGAGGGCAGGTGCAGGAAAGGGATCCTAATCAGGAATCAAATCACTCTGATCAGATGAGGGTAGAGCTAGAAGAATTGAGAAGGAGTCAAAAGACATACGCGGACGCGGTAGCTCTGTTGGCTTAGGAAAATCAGCAAATCAGAGAAAGAGCTACCCATAACATAGGAATTTATGTCCAGCGCGACGAGGCTAGCTCAAGGGCACCAAGACCGAATCAAGATCGAAGGATGGTGGTGGCCAACATCCCAGAGCCATTGAACCAAAGAGACACGAGAGGAAGTCGAAGATCCGATCAAGATTACAACCCTAATAACTCATACTACTTCGACAGCGATACCCCCCGGCTTGCATGACCCTCTGTTCAGGAATAACATCAGCGCGCAATGGAAGATCTCCACGCTGAGATGATGGCGGAGATCAAACAACTAAAATCTACTCAAGGAGGAGGAAGATTGGAGCAAGTGATGAAGGAGGCGAGCACTACCCCACTAACATAACTCTTTGCCAAAGCTCTCATCCCTCATAAATGTCCAGTTCCGGCTTTCGAATGCTACGATGGATCTAGTGATCCCGCTGCCCATCTTTATTATTATAATCGAATAATGGTACGATGGGATTATGACGATGCCATATTGTGCAGATACTTTCCTTCAAGCTTGAAGGGATCCTCACTCTCCTGGTTCGACAACTTTCCACCAAATTCCATTGACTCGTACGACCAACTTACTGAGAGATTCTTGACAACTTACATGTATAACAAAGTTGTGAACACCGGAATAGACAAGCTCTTCTCACTATCAGTCAAGTACAAGGAAACCATCATAGAATGCACAGATAGGTGGCACAAAATCTGTCAATCCATCGGAAACGTGGACCCCGTGGTCAGCGTAAACTTCTACAAATGGGGGCTTGACAGGATGAGCCCCCTATTCGTCGAGATCCACGGCACCGTCCCTGCTACTGAAGGAGACCTTCGAGTAATCATAGAAAAGCATGCCAGACTAGAAGAAATACACCGAAAAAATATCAGAGCTCAAACCCAGCGTCCACCACGCACAAACTCCGCAGAACAATCCAGCGGATCAAAAAGGGGCAACTCAGGTGATCAGCCTAACGATGATAGAAGGGATCACAGGGATAATCGACGAGGGGATGTCCGAAAATTCGAAGACCAAGTTTACACAAAGATGAACGCCAGCTACTCACGTATTTTGAGAGAAATCAAGGGCCGTGAGGACCTCGACTGGCCACGGTCTAAGGGGAAGCAACCCCCAAGATCAGAAAAATCCAAGGAGTACTGTGAATATCATTGTTTCAATGGTCACCTAACAGAGAAATGCAAGAATCTAAAGATAATGATTCAAAAGTTAGTCGACGCGGGAGACCTCAAGCAGTATGTGCAAAATACTAGCGATGAAGATAAAGCTAAACGAAGCAAACAGGTCCAGCTGCCTGAAGGAAACCGCACCCTTAACACCATCTCATGTTCAGAGTCCGCGGGACCATCCCTAACGGCTCAGATAGGTAAAAGGCTGAGGAAACAGTATGAAGACTATTGTGAACTATACAAAATCGATGGGGAAGAAGTGGATGAGCACAAATAGTGGATGGACGCACCCATGATCTTCGACATGGACGATGTAGAAGGAGATATGGAAGATCACAACGATCCTCTGGTTTTCACACTGCCAATTGCAGGGTGCAATATCAAGAAAATCCTCATTGATGGGGGAAGCTCTGTTAATGTTCTATTCTATGATATATTCAAACGAATGGAACTCAACGACAAACAATTATTATCTTCATACTACACAATCTACGGATTCAACGGACCCACCACGAAGCCCTTAGGGGATATTGTCTTGCAAGTAGACGCGGGGCCAATGAAGGTCGACACCCGGTTCAGCATGGTGGACGCACCCTCGCCATACAATGCCATAATCGGCCGAAGATGGGTGCATAAACTCAAGGGAGTCTATGCTACCTACCACCAATACCTAAGGTTTCCAACCCCCCGGGGGGTAATGGAGATAAAGGGAGACCAAGTCACGGCGCGAGAATGTCAAACTATGCAAAACAAGATCAACAACGAACAAGATGAGCAACAAAAGAACCGAAGATCCCGAAATAAGGAAGCCGCAAAAGAAAAAACCATCGACGCTTACCTAGAAGAAATCTCCTGAAGAAGCCTTTCAAAGGGAAACACGATTGGGAACACAGAGGCAATTACCTCGTCCGCGAAAGAAGGTAAGGATCCTACCAATTAGCAATCAAAGAATATTCCTCTCCTAGGGGAATCAAAACCCACGTTTACACCTGTGGAAGCAGTGAAATAAATAAATATAGGAACTGAAAGAGAACCAAGAATGGTCAAGATCGGAACGTTGATGGATGAGGAGCGTGAGTCATCTTTGATAAGATTACTCACGGAGTATGCATATGTCTTCGCATGGAAGCTAAGAGATATTCCAGGAATCGACCCTAAGACAATCCATCATGAGCTTCGCATAAAGCCAGGTACACCACCTTTCAGGCAAAAGGTACAAAAAGTATCCCCAGAATACCACAAAGCAGTCGAAAAGGAGCTTCATAAGCTACTAGAAGCTGGATTCATCAAAGAAGTCAAATATCCAACATGGATTTCAAACATGGTCATTGTACTTAAAAAGAGCGGCGGGGTGAGAATATGCATCGATTTCACCAACCTCAACAAAGCGTGTCCCAAGGAAATCTATCCCTTTCCAAGTATCTACCAACTGGTCGAAGCAGTTGAGGGGTACGAAGAGATGTCGTTCATGGATGGATACTCTGGATACAACCAAGTATTCGTGTCAGAAGAGGATCAACAACATACATCATTCTACACCCTGTATGGCCTCTAATGCTACGTGAGAATGCCCTTCGGGCTTCGAAACACAGGGGCAACGTATCAAAGGATGGTCGACGCTATCTTCAAGCCATGGATTGGGAATACTCTGGAAGTTTACGTGGACGATATGCTAGTCAAAATCAAGATACGGAAAGATCACCACCAAGATCTGAAGGATATCTTTCAGGCAATGAGGGAACATGACATGGAAGTAAACCCAAAAAAATGCACTTTCGGCGTCACATCAGGAGAATTCCTCGGATACCTGGTAACAAAAAGGGGCATCAAGGTGGATCCTTCCAAAATTTAGGCCATCGCAGGAATGTCATCTCCAAGGAACCTGAAAGAAGTCCAAAGACTCAATGGCTCCCTAGCAGCACTAGGGAGGTTTATATCCAGATCCTCAGACAAATGCAAGACTTTCTTTAATATTCTTAAAAAAGGAGCAAGTTTGAATGGACATAAGAGTGCGAGGAAGCCTTCAAAGAAATCAAGGAATACCTTGCTGAAATCCCCATCTTGCAAAAACCCGATCCTGACGAGGTTTTGGCCCTGTACATAGCTGCAACAGAGAATGCAGTCAGCGCGGTGTTGGTTAAAACCAACACGAAGATAGAACATCCCATCTACTATGTCAGCAAAAATCTCAACACAGTGGAAAGAAATTACACAAATATAGAACAACTCATCTTGGCGTTAGTATGGGCCACCCAGAAACTAAGGACCTACTTCCTGACCCACTATATCCGCGTTCCATGCAAAGCCCATCTAGAGGCTATCCTCAAAAGCGCAGGAAATACAGGGAGAATTTCAAAATGGAACACTCATATCGACCAATACAACATCATACATGAGCTCTAGCATTCCCAGAAGTCTCAAGTCCTAGCATATTTCCTGGAAGATCTACCGCTAGACAATGATGAAGAAATCTTCGTCGATGGGCTCAACACCGCAGGATTACCAGAGGCCGACAAAAGCAAAGATCCCTTCGATATTCTCGAACCGGCAAACCAAAGACAATGGGAAGTCTTCGTTGACGGCTCGAAGAACAAAGAAAGAGCCGATATCGGCATCGTAATCACTACTCCCATGGGAGACAGAATCATACATGCCTTTAGATTAGAGTTCAAAGGACACACCAACAAAATCGTCGAATATGAAGTTGTTGTGCATGCTCTACGTCTAATAATAGAAATGGGTATAACAAATGTATGTTTGACCAGTGACTCACAACTGGTCATCCGACAAATAGAGATGGAATATAATGTGTATGATGAAACCTTGTCAGCATATATGACTTTAGTCCAGACACTGGCACATCAAATACCAAACATTAAGTTCCGGCACTTAAGCAGAAAGGAGCTCAGGCATGCAGATGCTTTGGCATATATCTCATCTATGTTGAAAAACAAAGATGTCGGGGCAATCAAGATCACCAGGGTTTACGAACCCTCAATACCCTCCCGAGAATTCTGTACTGCCAGCCAAAAGGATAGCACAAGAGAGGACGTAGCGGACGATGATATAGGGGAATACATCGTGGATGAATTTCTAGAGGATGACATCATGATAAGAGTGATGCGTGTCGTATGCGTCAAAAATAATTTCACTTCCTCACTTAACTAAATATAAATATAGTATTCGATAAGAAAGAGTTCGTATCCACAGAGAGGCGATTATTGTTATGCAATTTTTAGATTCTTATGTAACCAAATAACCCAAGAGTTTGTGTTGTTTTTATCTAAGTAATGAAATTAAATAAATCAAAGTAAATAGTTGGAATAATCAATAAGGAGAAGATATTGGTTAAGGGATAGTATCATTCACAAACATGTATTTTTCATCTATAATTAGAATTGGTATTTAATCTCTCAATTATCAAAAGTCCTAGGATATCTTGATCGCAAGAGTATCCCGTTTATTTCCTGATTTTATCACAAACAACATTAAAAGATGCTATTGCGAAATCTTCTTAAAAAGCAACCTAAAGTGTAAAAGCACAATTAGGTTTAACTCCCTAAGAGCAATAAGTTCTATGAAATAAGACTAATCGATGCAAACAAACGTGTAAAAGCACTAATTCATTTTAACAAAGGTTATGATTCATATGCGATTAAAAAGATGTATCACTACAAGTATTAACCACAAGATGCTACTAGAAATCAGAGATAACAACTTTTACGTATTGAAAACCCTAATATATCTATAGAGATGAAAACAAATCCAATTGATTCCGTACTCAACCAAACTAGCATTCAAATCATATGATAATATAAACGATGAATCATAAACGATAAAATTGAGACAAAACTAATTCATATAATCAAATAACATGCTTGAACAAATCAACTTTTATCCCATAACCAATTATTGTATTTAGCTACTCATATTCATGGAGTTCATCATCATAATATTCAAAGAAATAAGATGAAACATAAAAGAAAGCAAACCCTAGAAGTAGTTCTCTGCAAAAGCTCCAAGAATAGAATAAAATGTTGTGTTAAATTGTGTAGAAAAACTTCCTTTTTATAGCTTTTTCTCTTTCCAAAAATAGGTTTTGTCTTCAAAGTCCACTAGTTGGAAATTCACCTGGCCCACGAGCAAGAGAAACCCATGTAGAAAATCTGTCCCAAAAGTGGTTGCCGAAAAACTGGTTTTTGACCGGAATTGGACCGGAACGCGGCACCGAAAAGTCGTCGTCGGTCGCCTGAAAATTCACTGCCGTCAAAGGAATATTCCGTTAAGATTCTGTTATCTTTGACTGTTGACTAACGGTCTTTAGCGGTTGACCGGGTCAAGAAAACCGAGTCAGAACCGAGTTAGCTAGCTAACTCGGCTGACTAAGTCACTTGCACAGCCCGAACAGTCACGGCCAAGATGGTCCTGTCTGTTGCACCTTCTGCATCTCTTTCCCAGCCATGAGGGCTGTGCCAACTGCAATTCCTGTAACTTCTGTAGTAGCATCTTGCTAACATAACCCACTGCTATTTCCATCGTCGCGTACCAACCACAACTTCCATTCGACACCACTTGATTCCTAAAATAGCAGCTTGTCCTACCTCCTTTCATTCATCCTCCTGCACCTGTTGCATTGCATCCAACGCTTTAATCTTTCTCTGTCACCACCATCTATGACTGCAATAAATCTGTGGCTGCACCAGTCCTACCTTCATAGCTACCAGCTACCACTAAAACAACCAACTACAAGGATGCATCAATTCAACACCACCAGCTCTGCCTCTGCAATACCCATTTCAGTCCAGAAATCACCATCAGTGACTACATTTTTGAACCCAACTTGAGATGTAATCATCTGCATTGAATTCCACCTTCAGCTTCTGTCCCAGAATCATTTCTGCAGCAGTATCTCCATTCTACAACAATGCTTCCATCACCAACAAAGCAACAACAACATAGTCACCTGCATTTAATTCATTCTCAGCTAATCCAGCTGAACCCATTATATCATAAGTACCGATTTCACCTCCAACTGCAGATCACTGTTTACCATTGCAGCAACATACAGAGCTCCACCATCTTGTTTCTGGTAGCAACAACTGAACCCATCTTCTAGACCAGATCCCTGCAACTATACAAACATGACCAAAAACCAGTTCATTACCTGTTGTAGCTTCATTCACTACAAGCCTGCAATCAAACATTCTCAATTGAACTTCCCTTATGTTCAGTAGCAGTTGTGGCTTCATACTTGCATTCAAAATTGCTTCTTAGCTCATTAGCACACTCCACTTCAGGCCATACTATCCACCATTGCTTTTTTTTTTCCTGCATTGCACTTGCTCTCAGCTCCAATTTCTCATCTCCTAGTTCTTATCAACTGCAGTACCATCAATTTTTGTAGCTTCAATTCAGGTACAGCCCAGTAATACAAATCCTTCCTTGAATTTCTCCATTCTCTCGATTTCACCATTAGAAGCACATCTATCCAGCTTATCCCAGCAACTCTGCTAGCTCCCAACTGCATAATCCATCTTCTCAACCACCTGAATCATGTGCACAACACAGCAGCTGCAACAAGGCCATCAGTTCCACCACCATTCTGTAGCTGCACACATACTCTCCCTTAGGCCACCTCTTTCCATTCAACCGCTCTCCGTTAGGCCACCTTCAATTCAGTTCCACCAACTGCGAACCCATTCTTAACCTCCACCTGCATCTTCTACAGAACATTAACTGCTTACCAGCCATCAATAACAAACATGACTTCAGCTTCTATGTCCATCCCATAATTCCATCTCCAACTCACTTCATTAACAGCACAGAATCCACTCACTCAGATCATCATTACTAACCTGTACATCTTGTAATCATACACAACAGACTAAGCTATTCAGGCCTTTTTACAAATACTTCTTATGCAGTTTGCTGGTAATGCAGATATGGAACTTGTTATTGATTTCAAATCACTCTATCTCCTTCCCTGCAATCACACACACAAACCCCTTTCTCTGTGTTAATCAAGCCTTAGAGTTTCTTCATATTGAAATCCATTTCCTCACCAAACCCTGACCTATAACCCTAGTATCATCTCAACCTCAAACCAATTTCTGTTCACAACCCCGTCTCTGTAACTCTACCTTGATCATTTCCAGTGACTCCCCATCAAATCTTCCATCGATTCAAGGACACCAATCATACACAGAGAGCCCTAAATCACAACAGTAACATTCCTCACCATCATCAGCCATTTAACCACATTCTTTGTCTATCGACTCAGTCAGCAGAGCTTATTAACTCTCAATCTCTCTGTGTGTTTCTCGATCTAGATGCAACAGAAACATCCGTTATTTCTCAATTTCAGGGGAAAAAATGATTGAGAGAATAAAGAAAACCCTTCTCTTAATTCTAGGGTTATAAAAACGGCCGGATTAAAGTGCCCCACTATTTGACACCCCAGGCTGGATAAGGGTTAATCCAAAAATACTAGGCTTGTCGGTTCCGAATAACCGACAACTTAAATTCGACTCAATGGTCAGTTATGCGAAACTGACACTTCATTCTTCACTTCCTTATCTCATACCTTAGCCCGCTCCAAGTATAGCTCGCCCGTATATTGACCACTTTGCCCTTTTATGCTCCAATTGAACGTTTTCTCCTTCTTTCGAGTTCCTCCGCTAACAACAACCGTCCCTTATTTCTCATATTCACTTATACTCTTCAATGAGAGTCATCACTAAAGTTGTCGTGCTTTTCAGACATAATTCGCATCACTAAAGCCAACATACTTTTCAGACAGAGATGAAGAAATAAAAGAAAATAATGATAAATAATCCGCCTCCAAAAGCCATTGCAATGAGATGAATCTTTCCGCACTGTTCTCTCTTCTTTTGTTCCAAATAACTCCGAAGTACCTAAATACTCAAAAACAAAACATAAGATACATAATTTACAAGAAAAATAGCAAAGAAAGCATAAATACTAGATATAAAATTAGGTGTTTTACAACACCTATCAAATTCCCCCACACTTAGACTTTGCTAGTCCTCGAGCAAATCAAACAAAACAAAAACAAATACATACAACTCCGTCTCGTTGAGGCTACGGTCACTTTAAGCATAAATAACAAGCCTTTAAACCCCTAGGTTTCCCTAGTGGACGAGTTATAGTCTCGTGAAGGTTTACTAGAGATATACCTACAAAACCTATATTTCCAACTCCTTCTATTTGTGACAAATCTATGAACGAATCCAACATTATTACAGGAGGAGGTACCTTGCACAAATGCAATTCATATATTAGTAAATAAAGCTTTAATTAGATAGTCGAACAAGCCACAATACTCGGAAACTAACAAACCACAATCACAATGAAAAGATTAAGAAGATGGATATAGATGTAGATGTTGGCGAATGTTCACAAGTGATCGATGTTTCCCATATCTGTCTGAAGGTCACTGCCAAGATGAACCTACGCCTATTGGATTGAGCTACTTGGTTTGAATTCTACATCAACTAACTGGCATATACAAGGGAACCAGGAGTGACTTTACTCAACCTATATAATACTTTCCTTTCTTTTTCTTTTCTTTTTCACTTTTTTTTTTTACTTTTTTTTTAGACAACATGATTGGATCAAACTGGATCCAAGCGCATGAAATAGAGTGATTTGTCACACATACTGCTATTCCCAAGTGTCTAACTATTCCGTTTGGTCTAATTGGTCGGTCTCTTTTTTTTTCTTTTCTTTTCTTTCTTTATATATATATATATATATATATATTTTTAGAAACTCAATCACTCTATTTCATCTTAGCAGCAATAACACGTCGATGTTTAGTGACCCACCAAAACACTTAGAGAACAATAGATAAATATGGAAAAATAAAAATAGAATGTGATATGGTGATATTCCGAGATATGGTAATAACTATCATGGTATTTATGATTTCTGAGCTATGTTCGTCCCTTTTAGTTAATTGGTTCCTCAACTCCTGCAATCAAAATGGTTCCATCCACTAATGGTGTCATCCTAAAGGCACAAGTTTCTAGATTTCGGAGTTCAAAAAGCACAAAAATTTTCTTGGTTTTTTTATTTTTATTTTATTTTTATTTTTTTAAAAGGCATAAAACACACTAAAACTTAAAAGGCATAAAACACACTAAAAAAAACTATACAAACATATAAATGCTCCCCCATACTTAAACTTTACATTGTCCTCAATGTAAAATTGAATCGTCCAAAGAAAGTTCAAGGTGGGAAATTCCGCAAATGATATGCAAAAACAAAGAAAATAAAGATAAAAGCAAATGCATAAAAATAAAAAGATAAGGGTAAAGATACAAAACCGGTGGGTTGCCTCCCACTTAGCGCTTGGTTTAAAGTCGTCAGCCCGAGGTGCTCCTTGTTTGCTAAGACTCCTCCAACGAGAATGCCTCCACAAAGTTCACAACTTCGGAAGTAAAGTTCTCATAATATGGTTTCAACCGGTGTCCATTCACTTTAAACTCCTTACCTGTAGCTATGCTACGAATTTCTACTGCACCATGAGAAAACACATTAGTAACAATAAAAGGTCCGATCCAACGTGACCTTAATTTACCCGGAAATAATTGCAAGCGAGAATTA
Source organism: Papaver bracteatum (assembly GCA_023529315.1). Classification (NCBI taxonomy): domain Eukaryota; kingdom Viridiplantae; phylum Streptophyta; class Magnoliopsida; order Ranunculales; family Papaveraceae; genus Papaver; species Papaver bracteatum. Next base: position 1,094,501 of record JAJJWX010002324.1, read on the forward strand.
AACAAAAGCACTTTTTGCCCAACACAAAATTGTTTTCTAGAAATCATAGAATCATGAAATTCCTAAGTTTTCTCCTTGTAAATGCGAGAGCTTTCAAATGCATCATTGCGTAACTCTTCTAGCTCTTGAAGTTGCAACTTCCTTTGATTTCCAGCCCCATCCATCTCCATATTGCATTGCTTAATCGCCCAAAACGCTTTATGTTCAATCTCAACGGGTAAGTGACAAGGCTTACCGTACACAATCCTAAATGGAGACATCCCAATAGGTGTTTTTTATGCGGTTCTATAATCCCACAGAGCATCATTAAGTCGCATGCTCCAATCTTTCCTTGTTGGATTCACCGTTTTCTCTAGTATGGATTTCACCTCTCGGTTTGACACCTCGGCTTGTCCATTGGTTTGGGGATGATATGGTGTTGCAATCTTGTGCGACACATTGTACTTCTTCAACAATCCTTGTAAGAACTTGTTTTTGAAGTGAGAACCCCCATCGCTAATTATGGCTCTTGGAATTCCAAACCTTGCAAAAATGTTAGCTTGCACAAAATCTGAAACCACTTTAGAATCATTAGTTGGGGTGGCCTTAGCTTCCACCCATTTCGAGACATAATCAACAGCAAGTAAGATATAAAAATTCCCATGAGAGTTGACAAAAGGACCCATAAAATCTATACCCCATACATCAAAAACTTCAATAAATTGAATAAAAGTTTGTGGCATTTGATTTCTGGCACCTAGATTGCCTGTTCTTTGACACCTATCACAAGTTGTGCAAAATATATGTGCATCCTTAAATAAGTTGGCCAATAAAAACCGCTTTCAAGTACCTTGTGAGTTGTTCTTTTACTCCCAAAATGTCCTCCGCAAGCATAGGAGTGACAAAAAGACAAGATAGAGTTAAATTCAGATTCGGGAACGCACCTTATTATTACTTGGTCGCTGCCATGCTTCCATAAGTATGGATCATCCCATATATATTGGTTCACTAACCTCTTAAGTTTGTCCCTCTCAGCACGAGACAAGTTCTTTGGGATTCTTTTAGACACTAAGTAATTAACAATATCCGCATACCATGGTTCCGCAAATGCAATTGAGAATAGTTGCTCATCCGGGAAACTTTCACGCAATAGGATAGATTCCTTGTCCACAGCAAGACGGCTCAAATGATCCGCAACGGTTTTCTCAATTCCTTTCTTGTCCTTGATTTCAATATCAAACTCTTGCAAGAGTAAAATCCATCGTATGAGCCTCGGTTTCGCCTCTTTCTTTGTAAGCAAGTACCTAAGTGCTGCATGATCTGAAAAGACAACAAATTTTGTACCAATTAGATAAGAGCGGAACTTTTCCAAAGCAAAAACAATAGCTAATAACTCTTTTTCAGTGGTAGTGTAGTTTTGTTGGGCTTCATTTAACGTTCTAGAAGCATAATAAATAGCATGAGGTATCTTCCCCACACACTGACCAAGCACCGCACCAACCGCATAATCACTTGCATCATACATGAGCTCAAAAGGTTTGCTCCAATCCGGTGGTTTAATGATAGGGGATGAAATCAAAGGTTATTTCAAACGATTAAATTCCGCCACACACTTCTCATCAAAGTTAAAAACCACATCTTTTTGCAATAAGGTACAAAGTGGTGATGCTATCTTGGAAAAATCCTTGATGAATCTACGGTAAAAACTTGCATGACCAAGAAAAGAGCGTATCTCCCTCACCGTAGTGGGAGGGGTTAGAGCACGAATAAGGTCTATCTTAGATTTATCAACTTCCAAGCCTTTAGAAGATACTATATGGCCTAAAACTATTCCATGAGTTACCATGAAATGGGACTTCTCCCAATTCAGCACAGATTTGTTTCAACACATCGTTCAAGGATTAGTGACAAATTGTTCAAACAAAGGTCAAATGATCACCAAAGACACTAAAGTCGTCCATGAACACTTCGATTATGTTTTCAACATATTCTGAAAATATACTTATCATACACCTTTGAAAAGTAGTTGGAGCATTGCACAAGCCAAAAGGCATCCTTCGATAAGCAAAAGTACCAAAAGGACAAGTGAAAGTGGTTTTATCTAGATCCTCTGGTGCTATCACAATCTGATTATAACCTGAATAGCCATCAAGAAAGCAATAATAAGAGTGTCCAGCTAAACGTTCAAGCATTTAATCAATAAAAGGTAATGGAAAGTGATCTTTTCTAGTAGTGGCATTCAATTTCCTATAATCAATACAAACCCTCCAACCGGTTTGCACACGAGTTGGGACAAGTTCATTCTCATCATTCTCCACCACGGTCACACCTGATTTCTTTGGTACAACTTGTACCGGGCTCACCCACTTGATATCTGATATGAGATCGATAACACCCACTTCCAAAAGATTTAGTATCTCCTTTTTCACAACTTCCATCATAGGGGGGTTCAAACGACGCTGCGCTTACCTTGTAGGCTTTGCATCGTCCTCCAAACGAATCTTATGCATGCAAACGGCTGGGCTTATACCCTTGATATCGGCAATTGTCCATCCTATGGCCGTCTTGTGCTTCCTTAGCACCCTTAGAAGTTTTTGCTCCCGTAATTCAGTAAGCTCGTTAGAAACAATCACAGGTAACTCTTCATTGTCACCCAAGTAAAAGTACTTTAAGTGACTAGGAAGAGGTTTCAATTCTAACTTTGGAGATTTAACAATAGAAGGTAAAAGTTTTTCATCACTGCATGGTAAAGAAATAAAAGAGATATTATGAGTTTCCGGACATCCTTGTAGTGAATTGAGATCACCAAGGGCTTCTTTAACCTCAATACCACACTCTACACCATTATCAATGGATGTAGTTAAAATAGTTTCCAAAGCATCATCACCATTCAATTTGAACATTTGTTGTGCTAATGTATCCAACACATCAACGGAGAAGCAAGAGTGGACATCACTAGGATATCTCATCGTCTCGAAAATGTTGAAACGTATTACTTCTCCATCAAACTCCATAGTTAGCGTTCCCTTATCCACATTAATAATGGTCTTCGCCGTTTTCATGAAGGGACTCCCAAGTAGCAATGGAAGAGACGAGTCCGGTGAACCTTCATCCATCTCTAAAACACAAAAATCTGCTGGAAATACTATTTGATTAACCTGCACAAGAACATCCTCAACAATACCCATTGGGTAGACATTAGAGCGATCGGATAATTGCAACACAATTTCAGCCTTTTTGAGAGGACCTAAATCAAGTAACTTATACATAGATGCAGGCATAACATTAACGGATGCACCTAAGTCTAACATTGCTTTGTTAAATGTAGTGTTACCAATTGTGATGGGGATGTCAAAGCTACCCGGGTCTTTTCATTTCAGTGGGAGTTTGTGTTGTAAGATTTCCGAAGCATTCTCCCCCACACTAAGCACTTCATTACCTTTGAGCCTTTGCTTATTGGTACACAAGTCCTTCAACAATTTTGCATACTTTGGAACTTGCTTTATAGCATCAATGAGTGGTATGTTCACATGAATCTTCTTAAGAACGTCTAAAATCTCCTTTTCTAGTGCCTCCTTCTTAGAATTTGCAAATCTGCGAGGAAAAGGTAAAGGAGGAACATAAGTAGGAATAGGAGTTTTAGAGTTAGGAATAGGTACCTCAGAAGTTTGGGAGAATCCTCATTCTTCTCCTCCAAAACAAGTTCCTTTGGTGTTTCCACCTCGCCCGAATCAGCAACTTCGGGTTGCACAAGTTGTGTACCACTTCTCAACGTAATCGCATTGACACCCTATTTTGGGTTAATAGGTTGAGAAGGGAGTTTCCCACTATTGTGTGCCTTCATTTGGTTCAACTCAAGAGCCATAGAACCAACTTGAGTTTGCAACTCTTTCATTGTGCTCTCCGTTCTTTGCATAAAAGATTTCATCAACTCTTCCATACTTGACCCCTGATTTTGAGGTTGTTGTTGTTGAAATTGTTGACGCGGCTGGAATTGTTGTTGTTGAGGTTGAAATCCACCCGAATTGTTGAAATTAGGTTGTTGAACCGCTCCTTGCTTGTTCGCATAGCTAAAATTGGGGTGATCTCTCCATCCCGGATTGTAGGTGTTGGAATAAGGATCATACCGTCTTGGATGATTTGGAAAAACCGCATTAGCTTGCTCATTGACGTCTTCATACCCATGAGAACTTGGTATCACCGCGGCTGAAACTTGTTGTAGCATTGCTATGATGTTTCCCATTTGTTGACGAAGTTCCTCCACCTCGATCACTTCATTGACTCGCCGAAGAAGCACATCCGAACCACTACTCAAGAATTGTTGAGAGTTTGCTGCCATGTTTTCAATCAACTCTCTAGCTTGTGCCACCGTCTTGCTCACTAGTGCACCACCACCCGCTGCATCGATAAGATTCATATCACTTGATTGGAGTCCTTCATAGAAGTATTGGATGATCATAGCGTCACTAAATTGGTGATGAGGACAGCTTGCCACCAACCTCTTGTATCATTCCCAACAATCATATAACGATTCTCTGACATTTTGCTTCATTCCGCAAATCTCCTTGCGAATTTGAGTAGCCTTAGATGCAGGAAAATATCTCTCTAGAAAGAGTTTCTTGATCCCATTCCAAGTTGTAACACTCCCGGAAGGCAAGTAGTATAACCAATCCTTAGCATTACCTTCCAATGAGAATCGAAAAACCTTCAACATAGCACCATCCGCCTCCATATTTGCTGGGAGCATAGCCATGACAATGGTGTGGAAATCCATAATATGCTTGTTTGGATCTTCATTCACCAAGCCATGGAACTTTGGTAATTCTCTAAGAAGTCCCGGCTTGATTTCAAAAGTGGAGTCGGTTTGAATGCAACCCTGCTCTATATCCAGCTTGTGAGAAGCTAAGTCTTTAAGTGAACGATTTGCAGGGTCACCCATTGCTTCTTCTTCTTCAACTTCTTCTTCAAAATGAATCTCGTGTTCTACTCCTTCTCCTTCTTGCTGAAGAGCTTCGTGTTCTACTTCCAAGTTGTGTTATTCCGTCGTGCCTTGCCTTGGTTGGAGTATTGTGCCTTTTCGAGTAGCTATCCCGCACCTTCGATAATTCCAATCTTTAGAAGCCAGAGATTAGGTACCTGAAAAACAATTCTCGCAAACAAGTGAGAAACAAGATAAGAAATGAAACACAAGTATGCAAGCAGAAAAATAAAAAGAAACTAAAAACTAGATAACAAGCTGAATGCCTCCCCGGCAACGACGCCAAAATTTGATGCGTGTCGTATGCGTCAAAAATAATTTTACTTCCTCACTTAACTAAATATAAATATAGTATTCGATAATAAAGAGTTCGTATCCACAGAGAGGCGATTGTTGTTATGAAATTTTCAGATTCTTATGTAACCAAATAACCCAAGAGTTTGTGTTGTTTTTATCTAAGTAATGAAATTAAATAAAGCAAAGTAAGTAGTTGGAATAATCAATAAGGAGAAGATATTGGTTAAGGGATAGTATCATTCACAAACATGTATTTTTCATCTATGATTAGAATTGGTATTTAATCTCTCAATTATCAAAATTCCTAGGATATCTTGATCGCAAGAGTAACATTCATCACCATCATCAGCCATTTAACCACCTTCTTTGTCTCTCGACTCAGTCAGCAGAGCTCATTAACTCTCAATATCTCTGTGTGTTTCTCGATCTAGATGCAACAGAAACAACCGTTATTTCTCAATTTCAGGGGAAAAAATGATTAAGAGAATAAAGAAAACCCTTCTCTTAATTCTAGGGTTATAAAAACGGCCGGATTAAAGAGCCCCACTATTTGACACCTCAGGATGGATAAGGGTTAATCCAAAAATACTAGGCTTGTCGGTTCCGAATAACCGACAACTTAAATTCGACTCAATGGTCAGTTATGCGAAACTGAAACTTCATTCTTCACTTCCTTCTCGCATACCTTAGCCCGCTCCAAGTATAGATCGCCCGTATATTGACCGCTTTGCCCTTTTATGCTCTAATTGAATGCTTTCTCCTTCTTTCGAGTTCCTCCGCTAACAGCAACCGTCCCTTATTTCTCATATTCACTTATACTCTTCAATGAGAGTCATCACTAAAGTTGTCGTGTTTTTCAGACATAATTCGCATCACTAAAGCCAACATACTTTTTAGACAGAGATGAAGAAATAAAAGCAAATAATGAGAAATAATCTGCCTCCAAAAGCCATTGCACATGAGATGAAGCTTTCCGCATTGTTCTCTCTTCTTTTGTTCCAAATAACTCTGAAGTACCTAAATACTCAAAAACAAAACATAAGATACATAGTTTACAAGAAAAATAGCAAAGAAAGCATAAATACTAGATATAAAATTAGGTGTTTTACAACACCTATCAAAGAGCAGATGAAGACGAAGACTTCAGCAAAGAAAAAGACTGGAGGTTTGATATCCACCACTTTATCAAGGAAGGAACACTCCCCACGGACCTAAAGCAAGCGAGGAAGGTACAATCAAAAGCAGGAATGTAAGACTTAAGGGGAGAGATTTTATACAAAAAATATTTCCTCGGATCTTTGCTATGATGCCTATCCAGAACCGAAGGCCACCTTATACTAAAAGATATTCATCGAGGGGACGCGGAAAATCACAGCGGAATGAGATCCCTGGCCGACAAGGCAAAAACCCAGGGGTATTATTGGCCAACGATGATACGAGACGCTGCAAGGATGTCGAAAAGATGCGAAGAATGCCAGCGGTTCACCAGAAGAATCCACGCACCAGCAACGATGCTAAACTCAGTAGATAGTCCTTGGACATTCTCAAAATGGGGCATAGACATTGTGGGACCCCTGATCGAAGGATCAGGGAAAAGAATATTTTTGATAGTGGCCACAGACTATTTCAGTAAGTGGGTAGAAGCTAAAGCATTGGCTAGAATCCGCGACTCGGATGTCTTCACATTCATTTTTCAGAACATAATCTGCAGGTTCAGAATCCCAGCAGAGATTGTCTCTGACAATGATAAGCAACTACAGGGCAAGAACATCGATTTACTATTTGACACTTTCAAAATCCGAAAGAATAAGTCGACACCAATATACCCTCAAAGAAATGGCCAAGCAGAGGCCACAAACAAGACCATCGCTCTCATTCTCAATAAATAATTAGACGATCACATAGGACGATGGTGTGAACAGTTACATAACATTTTATGGGCATACCGAATAACCCGAAGATCATCTACAGGGGAATCTCCTTTCCTACTCACCTACGGAGCCGAAGCTGTCATCCCCATGGAGATCATCATGCCAACCACAAAGACGGAAGCATGGGAAAAGAACCTCAAAACGTACATGATGTTGGAAATACTCGACGATCTCGAGGAAAGAAGAGAATCAGCGTTACAAAAAATGGAGAATTATCAAAGGAAATTAGCAAGGGAGTACAATAAAAAGGTTAAACTTAGAAATTTCATAGAAGGACAATATGTGATGAGAACCATACCCCAATACCAACGAGAAAAGAAATGGGGGAAATTAGAACCAACATGGGGAGGTGTTGATGGTGGATTTTAGTTTAGGGCTAAAATTGTAAAACCTAAAATTATGCGCTAACGTCCTGCAAAGGATAAATCCTTCAGGCGATGAATACTTCTCGCCATATTAATTCATTGGAGCATGTGAAACCATCCCTGAGAATTAAAACATACCCAGAACGGAGCATGTGGCAACCATCCCGACGGAGCATGTGGCAACCATCCCGGTTTTCTGTAGGTATACAACATTACTATTAATGCTTTAATTAAATCCTTGTGTCCGACGTGCAAACACCCGTAGGCTACCTGACGGCAGGTTATACTAGTCCCATTGAACGCATGCAAGAATTCCCGTGTTAGTCTCGCTTGCTGAAAACAAACCCAAAAATATATCTCATCCGTCCAACTTTGCAGGCATAGATGGAGGGTGTAGATATAGATTCAGGGGGTCCTGAGCATGCTACCATGATCACCTCGGACCCACCTTCATGCATGACCTAACGGTCAAGACCAACTACGGTTGGTCCTTCCAAAACATGCGCTCAAAGTGAGCATGATGCACGGCTAGGGTTTCTTTTAATCGTGAGCGTCCAACTTCACCGGCATAGTTGGATGGCTTAGATCGTGCCTATGGTCGCAAACCAATCATGCGTATGCTCGCCACCGACCCACCTCCCTGCTGGTGCAAACGGCTTCTCTATGGGAGTCACCAACATTGAGATACGGTGGCACAAAGAAGGCATGCGAGGCCACTTCTAATCTCGACCATCCATCATCGCAGGCTAGAACGGGAGACCCAGATCGCTCTGATGGACGTCCTGCAGGCATGAACGTGTAGAATGGCGTCCCTCCTACCTACTAGGACAATTGGCCACTCCATGCACGCCTCCCAAGGCATAAAACCGTTAGGGTGAAAGAGGAAGCTCGCAAGCCTTCCAAACCCTAATCCAACGGTTATTCATCCATCAATCTCGTCCGTCCAAGTTCGCATGCTTGGATGAATAGCCTAGGAATGGAGTTAGGTGGAAAACAAGGTATCACCGTGATCACCATCCTCCACACTTCCCCATGGCATAACCGGCCAAGGTGGTTCCCGCTCATGCGACCTCCGAACAACGCCTGAACATAGATAGTTGAGTCACTTCAACTTGCAATATTTTCATCAAGGTTGTAGGCTTCAAATATGTTAAACATATTTAATGCACTGCATGCATACAATATGCGCCTACAAACAACACGATACTTCACAAGTATCAATTTCCTTCCTGGGTTTTTCTTTCGAGCTGTTTTCTCCTCCCGAACGAGCTTAAAACCTAAATATTCCCTCGTTGGGAGATAGGAAATTCTTTTCCGTATGGAATGGAGGGGCGGATCATCAAAATCTGAGTCCGTACTAGAATTCTACAACGATTCTAGTAAGGAGCGCTAATTAGGGTTTCTGGTGCAACGATCAACGGTTGCCCCTCCTCTCAAGATGCAAAATCTCGACCGTCGAAGGTCACCAAGCTAGCAATCTTCCCTAGCCTGACTTGCCAAGCTACAACAACATGCTACATGTTCTCCAAAACACTCGAGACATCAATCATGTCACAAACTGGGGGATACATACTGGGGTATTGGTCTGGCGGTTTACAGCGTGCAGCGCACAACGCGTCATCACGGTAACGTGTCAGGAAAACATGGGCGGTTAAGTCAATATGGGAGAAGTGGGAAGTTCTGATCATGTGACACTCACACACAACTCCACTCTTCCCTCACTCCACTTCCTCCACTTCCCACGAGAGACGTGAAGAAGGCTTAATGACTTGTATAAATAGGTTCTCCTCCCTATTTCCAAGAATACAAGTCCAGACAACAGAAAACCAAGTGTTAATACCATCGTATTCAACACCTAGAGCATGCCTGCAACATTTTCTAGCCTGCTCAACCTTCTGTTAACAAGTCATCAAATAGCCTTCACCTTCATACTCTCAACACCTTCTTCACTTCCCTCCCTAAGATCAACCTCACATCCTTCACCTGTGACCGAAAAAAATCTGGAACGGACGTGTCTTTGGTTTAGGACAGAATTGTACAGATTATCTCTCGAATCAAAGTGATCATCGTGCAGCACATTTGTTGAAGGTTTAAACTCACTTCCCATCCACACACACCCAAAATTACCTAAACCGGCAGAAGTAGTTTTCTCCCACAAACAGGAGGACCTTTTGTCATACAAGATATCGCGGGAAACAGAGCCTATTACCTGTGCAACCTAAAAGGGGAAGTCCTCCGCCATCTATGGAACGTTAAATATCTCAAGCCATACCATCCTTAGATAGCAGCGCAATCTTGCAACTGCGCGAAGAGTACCAGAAGAAGAAAACGATGCATCTCATCAACATGTTTCTGTCTCTGGACGATTAATAGCATACCTCAACAAATCAATCAAACTAACTTTCTTGTGAATATCACTAAATAGAAATTAGCCTAAGACAATACACGGGACAACGCATTAGCAGAATGAATACTTGTAAATACACCTACAAATATGCTACGAAAACGACGCACCTATATTGGAAAGATCTCTCAGGACTCCCCTATCAGCGTATATAAGTGTAAGACCATGGGGAAGACATCCAGCAGAAAGAGATCTCCAACTATTCTAAGTCAGCGGGTCGACGGAATGGGGATATATAAATAGTAACACCCCATATCCTTGAACGCTGGATCGACCCCCACCGTCTGGGAATCCTCTGGCCAAGGATTAGCCAGCGGGGTGACAGGTCTCAAGATGATTACGAAGGTACATACCTTCGATATCATACTCAAACACTCTGTTTTTTATTTTTCACTACCTCATTTAATTAACTAAATAACGCATCTAAAATAAGGACGCGGGAAAACATAACCAATAAACGATGATCTATTCCATGAAAGTTGGTTACAAGTTCGGCAAAATACGCAAAAAAAAAAAGAGAAGACAATCTATAGATACCAAGAGAACTCTATAATCAACTAAGATCAACTTTATATGACTAACAAAAGAATCTACTTGGATAATTTATCTCCACCGGTGGGGTCTTCCCTCTGCGACGAAGGTACGCTCCCACCTGAAGAGGGCCCCGAAGAACTGGACAGGAGCGGAGGTTTAGGACGACGGGGATATTCCTTAACAAGGCCATGCTCGGTCTTAAGGTCATGCTCTATCTTGGCCAAAACCTTGTTCGTCTCCTCAACCAGTTGACAACGAGCCTTGTATGTAATGGCAGCATTTCTCATTTTGGCCTGAGACAACAGAGTGGACAGACGACTCACCTCCGTTGAGGCCGAGTGGGCTGCAAGTTCGTGAGACGTATACAAGCCCCGGAAATACGAGGTATTACCCTCCTGGTGCACCAAGGAAGTTTGAGCCTTCCCTATCTAAGATTGAGATTTTTCAAGCTTTTCATTTGCAACGAGAAGATGTCCCTGGAGCTCTGAAAAAGAAAATAAGCAGTTAGAACTACGATGAACAAAATCACACTCGGCAAAGAAAACATATACCTTCGACTCTATCCAAAGATATTTCATATTCATTAACAACCGCATCCCGAGCCTCATCAAGAAAGTCATACTCGTCGGCAATTTTCTTATAATCTACTCGAAGAGTGGAAAGAGCAAATTGACTAGCGTCTAACTCTACCTGCGTCATTGAATCCAAATGGTGAAGATGGTTGACTTCATTATTCAGCTCCTCCATACCTTTGTTAAGTCTGTACATATTAACTTCAAGGTTTCTTTCAGACTCAGCCTGACGAGCTACGTCAGCCCGAGACGTGGCTAAGGCCTTGCCAAGGGCACAGGCCTCGGCCCTAGCATCATCTCTTTCTTTGGAAAGATGCTGCATATACTCTCTTACTTCAGAATCATGAGAGGAACGAGCCTGCCGTAATTCTTCTTCTAGAAGATTCATCTTAACCGATAAAGACGAAGCAAGTTCGCGGGCTTCACGGAGATTGTCACGCGTCCATAGAAAAGTACCATTAAAGAGACAACGATCCGCGTTATATTTATTTTGCATATCCACTATTTGAGTATGCCTCAGATGCCATGCCTCGGACTTGGCATCCCATCTTTCGACCTCACTCTTAATTTGCTCTACTAGCTCGGCAATACGGGTCTTCTGCCGTTCTCTCTCACTTCGAAGCCATATTAACTCGGGCACTCCACCCACTGAAGATAGGGCGGGGATACTCAGACAGAACACTAATGGCTAGAAGATGACAGCGATAAGTAAGAATAAAGAAAGCAAACCTGTGAAAGATGAAGTATCTTTTCGAACACTCTCCAACTCGCTGCGCACCATAGCAAGCTCCGGACGAAGCCTCTCTTCATCATTGCCTGATCGGTTGTCAGCCGACACAAAAATAATTCACTTTCTTACTCGACAAAATATGAATGAAGTATAAAGTAAGGAAGAGTTCGTATCCACAGAGAGGCGATTGTTGTTATCAAATTCTAGTTTCTTAGTAACCCAAAGGGGAATTTCTGATTTTTGTAAAATTAAAATAAAATAAAAGCAAAGTAAATATTTGAAATTATCAAGGAGAGAAAGATATTGGTCAAGGAATTCATCTTCAATCTGAAACATGTGCTTGCATACATGATTAGAATTACGATTTAATCTCTTTTATTATCAAAAGCCTAGAAAATCAAGAGAGCAAGATAATCTGAAAATTTCCTAAGTTCATCAACACACACATTAGAGCTGTGTATGTGAATTCTACCTAAAGAATAACCTAACACCTTGCGCTAATCAAGTTCAATTCCCAGGAGCACTAAGTTTTGGAAATAGGCTAATCAATGCAATTGTCATACATTGCGCAGAACAATTCGGGCAATGGTCATACTCTACATATGATTATAAGAGTGTATCACTACAAACTTTAATCATATCATGCTACTTGTATTTGGGGTTATCGCTCGATAAAAAACCCTAAAATAGCTATGGACAAGATGCAAGTTCAATTAATTGGCCACTTAACTAAACAAACATCAAAACCCTATCACAATACATCAATCATGTGATATTAAAAACAGTAGAGATATGAACGATAATCAAGAGAGAAAACTAATACATTAATCAAGCACAAGTTTTAGAAATCGGACTACATCCTTAACCAATAATAAGAGATTTAGCTACTCATAGCTATGAAGTTCATCATAATCAATAATCAAATAAAGGAGATGAATATTAAATACGAAAGCAAACCCTAGTTGTAGTTTCAGCGGCTCTCTCCTCTGCTCCAAGAATAATACGTTGTCTCTTTGTTGTAGAAACTCTCTTTTTATAGCCCTTTGCTTTCCAAAAATAGGTCAAAGTCTTCAAAATCTTCAAGTCCACGTCCATCTACCAGTCCACCAAGCCCATGTGTGAAAAATATATCTTTGGAATTTTCGGGTCCAAAACTGGTCGCCGGAGTGCTGACGTCACCGTAGCCGAAATCCGGTCACCGGAAAACTTTCTCCGATCACTTGAACTATTGGAAACTTTCACCAGTCAATTCTACACTTCCAGTTGCTCAACTTTGCTTTCCTGCATTTCAAACATTTGCATAACCTATCTAAATCCAATTTTCTATTCTTGCGAAAACGTACCCAAAAGCGTGACGCGTAGATCATATGTGCGGCTGCCAACTCTTCCATTCGACTCATACCCCCTTCATGATTCACTGAAACATTGCAATTCATGCTTCAAGTTGCGAATTCCGACAACCGGAGCTAGTGCCACCGGCGCGCCATTTTTGCTCACTTTCTTGCCATTTTAATTTAGCATTGGTTTCAGGCCATCTCCAGTAACCTAATAAGCATACATGTATTATTCATCCACACACCGCAAAACCAGTTTCAATTCATGCCAAAGTCACAGCTGGCACTATCTTCTTAGCAACCCACTATTCTTCATTGTAACAGCAACATTAGAGCTCACCATCTCAGGCCAAGTGCACAGCAACCAACCCAAAATTGCACATTATTTTCCTAGCATTCATCTATTCTGATCAACAAAACTCTTCACCTGAAATTCATGACTCAAATGCAACACCACTGTCTCAACAGTAGCAAAGCACCTGACTATTGCATATGCTCCATTGCATCCATCCCAATCCCAGGTTCCTCGACTCTATTGCTTTCAAGGTAAACTTGATTAACAACAGCAGCTACATCTCACTGCCATAGAACCAACGTACATATAGAGGTCCACTATATTTCCCTACTCAGTTATTTCTCAAAGAACTTCTCAAGTTTCAGCCAGCAATGCACCTCCCGGTCTCGTTCTATGATAATGGCAGCAACCTCGCTGCTATACCATCACAACGTCACTCCCTGTATAGATTGTTTATAGCTCCATTAGCTTCTCGTCCTCATATCACCGAGACAGCATCACAATACCACCATCGATCAATGGAAAGTCACAACACCACTTCTTCTCGTCACTGCCAATCATTTCCATTGCCACAACCATGGCAGCATACACAGAAGCTTCAGACTTAGTTGTATCTCCGTTATCGTAGCAACAATACCATTTCATGCTCTTCCCTTTCGCCAACAATGCATCACTCCTCAAACCACTACACCTAATCCAATTTCTTCTTCTGCCAAGGTCACCATTTGCAGTATCAACCCCTTCACAGATTCATTGCTAATCCTTCTCAGTTGTTCACAACATCACCAGCAGCTTCTAAGTCTACCCTCAATCAACCAACTCACTTCTCAGCGACAGAACAACACGGGTTGTCTAACAACCAATTAGTTCACTAAACCATCTCATTTATTTCTTTTGCCTTATTCAAAGATTGCAATCTCCTTACAGACTCTCTGACTCCATGGTAGCATCAGCTTCTCGATCTCAGACATCATCTCCACCACTCTTCAAAAATCCATTCAACTACAATCACCATCTGTTCAATCGATCTCAATTCCAGAAAACCCCTAATTTTGCCATTTTATATCATCAATTTCTCAAATCGATTGATATGATTCACTCCATTAATCTTTCAGCTACAAACCTTCTTCTTCTCTGCCTTGATCAAATCCATCTTGTCTGCAACAGAATCCACCAACTCAGTTCATAGTCACCTGCAGTTCCCAGTTATATATTGCCTAGCCATTTCATCTTTTCTCAAGCCCTTCACTTCCTCATACAAAATCCTACCAACAGCTGCTTCCTTTTGATTTCCCTGAGTTCAAATCCTCTCTTCTCGTTTCTTTAAATTTTCTCTAACTCTCAGACACACAGCCGCACACAAATGATTGGAATGAGAAGAAATTTAGGGTTATACATTGGGGATGGATAACGGTACCCTACTACTGGATAAGGGGTCACCACAGTGGATACTCTATAGCAGGTAGCCATCCCTTATCAATCAGATGGTCTTTGGTGTTCCTGTAGGACTGGTCGACCCTTAACCTTGATTCGACTTTCCAGATAATGTTCTCCTAGGAAATGACAACTTTGCCCATTTATGCTCCAATTGAACGCTTTCTTCGAGTTCCTCAGCTAACAGCAACCACCCCTTATTTCTCATATTCACTTATACTCTTCAATGAAAGTCATCACTAAAGTTGTCGTGCTTTTCAGACAGAAATTGCATCACTAAAGCCGACATAATTTTCAGGCAGAGATGAAGAAATAAAAGCAAATATTGAGAAATAGTTCGCCTCTAACGCTTTTGCCATGTTTCCTCTTCTTTTGATCCAAATGACTCCAAAGTACCTAAATACTCAAAAACAAAACATAAGATACATAATTTACAAGAAAACTAGCAGAGAAAGCATAAACAATAGATAAATTAGGTGTTTTACAACACCTATCAAATTCCCCACACTTAGACTTTGCTAGTCCTCGAGCAAATCAAACAAAAATAATTATAAAACATACATACAACTCCGTCTCGTCGAGGCTACGGTCACTTTAAGCATAAATAACAAGCCTTTGAACCCCTAGGTGTCCCTAGTGGACGAGTTTTAGTCTCGTGAAGGTTTACTAGAGGTCTGCCTACAAAACCTATATTTCAAACTCCGTCTATTTGTGAAAAATCAATGAACGAATCCAAAATGACTACAGGAGGAAGTACCTTGCAAATTCAATTCATATATTAGTAAATAAACTTTAATTAGATAGTCGAACAAGCCACAATACTCGGAAACTAACAAACCACAATCACAATGAAAAGATTAAGAAGATGGATATAGATGTAGATATTAGCGAATATTCACAAGTGATCGATGTTTCCCATATCTGTCTGAAGGTCACTGCTAAGATGAACCTATTCCTATTAGATTGAGCTACTTTGTTTGAATTCTACATCAACTCACCGGCATATACAAGGGAACCAGGAGTGACTTTATTCAACCAATATAATACTTTCTTCTCTTTTTTTTTTTTTTTGCTTTTTTTTTTTTTTTTTTTTTTTTTTTTTTTAATAGACAACATGATTGGATCAAACTGGATCCAAGCGCATGATTCTTGTCATCAAGTACATGATAGTTGCCTTGGATCCTGCATTCCACGCTTGTTTAGGCGACGGAGACAGGGACTACGTTTCACACATACTGCTATTCCCAAGTGTCATTTTATTCCGTTTTGGTCTAATTGGTCGGTCTTTTTTTTATTTTTTTTATTTTTTTTTCATTCATTTTTTTTCTTCTAGTAACTCAATCACTCTATTTCATCCTAGAAGTAATAACACGTCGATGTTTAGTGACCCACCAAAGAACTTAGAGAACAATAGATAAATATGGAAAAAAATAAAAATAGAACGTGATATGGTGAAATTCCGAGATATGGTAACAACTATCATGGTATTTATGATTATTAGCTATGTTCATCCCATTTAGTTAATTGGTTCCTCAACTCCTGCATTCAAAATGGTTCCATCCACTAATGGTGTCATCCTAAAGGCACAAGTTTCTAGATTTCGGAGTTAAAAAAACACAAATTTTTCTTGGTTTTTATATTTTTCTGATTTTTTTCTTTTTTTTTAAAGGCATAAAACACACTAAAACAAACTATACAAGAATATAAATGCTCCCCCACACTTAAACTTTACATTGTCCTCAATGTAAAATTGAATCGTCCAAAGAAAGTTCAAGGTGGGAAATTCCGCAAATGATATGCATAAATAAGAAAATAAAAATAAAAAAATGCATAAAGAATAAAAAGATAAAGGTAAAGATACAAAACCGGTGGGTTGCCTCCAACTTAGCGCTTGGTTTAAAGTCGTCAGCCCGACGTACTCCTTGTTTGCTAAGACTCCTCCAGAGGGAGCACTTCCACAAGGTTCACTCCTTCCACAACTTCCGAAGAGAAGTTCTCATAATATGGTTTCAACCGGTGCCCATTCACTTTAAGTTCATTTCCTGTAGCTAAACTACGAATCTCAAATGCACCATGAGAAAACACATTAGTAACAACAAAAGGTCCAATCCAACGTGACCTTAGTTTACCCGGAAATAATTGCAAACGAGAATTAAACAAAAGCACTTTCTGCCCAATGCAAAATTGTTTCTTTGTAATCATATTATCATGAAATGCCTTAGTCTTTTCCTTGTAAATCCTTGAGCTTTCAAATGCATCATTTTGAATCTCTTCTAACTCTTGGAGTTGCAACTTCCTTTGCTTTCCATCCCCATCCAAATCCATGTTGCATTGCTTAATAGCCCAAAACACCTTATGCTCAATTTCTACGGGTAAGTGACAAGGTTTACCATACACAAGCCTAAAGGGAGACATCCCAATAGGTGTCTTGTATGCGGTTCTATACGCCCACAAAGCATCATTGAGGCGCATGCTCCAATCCTTCCTTGTTGGATTCACCGTCTTTTCTAGAATGGATTTCACCTCTCGGTTGGAAACCTCGGCTTGTCCATTTGTTTGTGGATGGTATGGTGTTGCAATCCGATGCGACACATTGTACTTCCTTAACAAGGCTTGCAAAAACCTGTTTTTGAAGTGTGAACCTCCATCGCTAATTATAGCCTTTGGAATTCCAAACCTTGCAAAAATATTTGCTTGCACAAAATCTGAAACAACTTTAGAATCATTAGTTGGGGTGGCCTTAGCTTCCACCCATTTCGAGACATAATCAACAGCAAGCAAGATATAATAATTCCCATTAGAATTGACAAAAGGACCCATAAAATCGATTCCCCATACATCAAAGACCTCAACAAATTGAATAATAGTTTGTGGCATTTGATTTCGGGCTCCTAGATTGCTTGTTATTTGGAACCTATCACATGTTATACAAAATGCATGCGCATCCTTAAACAAAGTCGGCCAATAGAAACCACATTCTAATACCTTGAGAGCGGTTCTCTTGCTCCCAAAGTGTCCTCCACATGCATATGAGTGGCAAAAATACAAGATAGAGTTAAATTCGGATTCGGGAACACACCTTCGTATTACTTGGTCACTACAATGTTTCCATAAGTATGGATCATCCCATATGTATTGGTTTCCTAACTTCTTAAGTTTGTCCCTCTCAGCATGAGACAAGTTCTTTGGGATTTGTTTAGAAACTAAGTAATTAACAATATCAGCGTACCATGGTTCTCCAAAGGAAATTGAGAATATTTGCTCATCAGGGAAACTTTCACGCAATGGGATAGCTTCCTTGTCCACAGCAAGACGACTCAAGTGATCCGTAACGGTGTTCTCAATTCCTTTCTTGTCCTTGATCTCTATATCAAACTCTTGCAAGAGTAAAATCCATCGTATGAGCCTCGGTTTCGCCTCTTTCTTTGTAAACAAGTACCTAAGTCTTTGCATGATCGAAAAAACAACAACTTTTGTACCAATTAGATAAGAGCAAAACTTTTCCAAAGCAAAAACAATAGATAATAACTCTTTTTCAGTGGTTGTGTAGTTTTGTTGGGCCTCATTTAACGTTCTAGAAGCATAATAAATGGCATGAGGTATCTTCCCCACACGCTGCCCAAGCACCGCACCAACCGCATAATCACTTGCATCACACATAAGCTCAAAAGGATTGCTACAATCCGGTGGTTTAATGATAGGGGCTAAAATCAAAAGTTCTTTCAAACGATTGAATGCCGCCATACACTTCTCATCAAAGTTAAAAACCACATCTTTTTGCAATAAGTTACAAAGTGGTGATGCTATCTTGGAAAAATCCTTGATGAATCTACGATAAAAACCTGCATGACCAAGAAAAGAACGAATCTCCCTCACCGTAGTGGGAGGGTTTAGAGCACGAATAAGGTCTATCTTAGATTTATCAACTTCCAAGCCTTTAGAAGATATTATATGGCCTAAAACTATGCCATGAGTTACCATAAAATGGCACTTCTTCCAATTCAGCACAAGATTTGTTTCAACACATCGTTCAAGGATTAGTGACAAATTGTTCAAGCAAAGGTCAAATGAATCACCAAAGACACTAAAGTCGTCCATGAATACTTCGATTATGTTTTCAACATATTCTGAAAAGATACTTACCATACACCTTTGAAAGGTAGCTGGAGCATTGCATAAGCCAAAAGGCATCCTTCGATATGCAAAAGTACCAAAAGGACAAGTGAAAGTGGTTTTCTCTTGATCCTCCGGTGCTATCAAAATCTGATTATAACCTGAATAGCCATCAAGAAAGCAATAATAAGCGTGTCCAGCTAAACGTTCAAGCATTTGATCAATAAAAGGTAATGGAAAGTGATATTTTCTAGTAATGGCATTCAATTTCCTATAATCAATACAAACCCTCCAACCGGTTTGCACACGAGTTGGGACAAGTTCATTCTCATCATTCTCCACCACGGTCACACCTGATTTCTTTGGTACAACTTGTACCGGGCTCACCCACTTGCTGTCGGATATGGGGTAGATAACACCCACTTCCAAAAGCTTGAGTATTTCCTTTTTCACAACTTCCATCATGGGAGGGTTCAAACGACGTTGCACTTCCCTTGTAGGCTTTGTATTGTCCTCCAAACGGATCTTGTGCATACAAACGGCAGGGCTTATACCCTTGATATCAGCGATTGTCCATCCTATGGCCGTCTTGTTCTTCCTTGATACCCTTAGAAGTTTTTGCTCCTGTAATTCACTAAGCTCGTTAGAAACAATCACAGGCAACTCTTCATTGTCACCCAAGTACAAGTACTTTAAGTGACTAGGAAGAGGTTTCAATTCTAGCTTTGGAGATTTAATAATTGAAGGTTCAAGCTTTTCATCATTGCGAGGTAAAGAAACATATGAAACATTCTTAAGTGCAGATTTTCCGGTAATGAGTTAAGAGAACCAATGGTTTCCTTAATCTCATCACCGTACTCCAAACCGTTATCAATAGGTGTAGTGATCATGGTTTCCAAAGAATCAGCTCCATTCAACTCAAACATTTGTTGCGCCAATGTGTCCATCACATCAACGGAGAAACAAGAGTGGACATCACTAGGATATCTCATCGTCTCGAAAATGTTGAAACGTATTGTTTCTCCATCAAACTCCATAGTCAGCGTTCCCTTATCAACATCAATAATTGTTTTTGCCGTTTTCATGAAGGGACTCCCAAGTAGAAATGGAAGAGACGATTCCTGTGCACCTTCATCCATCTCTAAGACACAAAAGTCAGCTGGAAATACAAGTTGGTTAACCTGCACAAGAACATCCTCAACAATACCCATAGGGTATACATTAGAGCGATCGGCTAATTGCAACACAATTTCAGCCTTTTTGAGAGGACCTAAATCAAGTGAGTTATAAATAGATGCAGGCATAACATTAACGGATGAACCTAAATCCAACATAGCTTTATTAAATGTTTTGGTACCAATTGTGACGGGAATGTCAAAGCTACCCGGGTCCTTTCATTTCAATGGGAGTTTGTGTTGCAAGATTGCCGAAGAATTCTCCCCCACACTAAGCATTTCATTACCCTTGAGCCTTTGCTTATTGGTACACAAGTCCTTCAACACTTTTGCATACTTTGGAACTTGCTTGATTGCATCTATGAGCGGTATGTTCACATGAATCTTCTTGAGAATGTCTAAAATCTCCTTTTCTAGTGCCTCCTTCTTAGAATTTGCAAATCTGCGAGGAAAAGGTAAAGGAGGAACATAAGTAGAAACCGGAGTTTTAGAGCTAGGAATAGGTACCTCAAAAGTTTGGGGAGAATCCTCATGCTTCTCCTCCAAAACAGGTTCCTTTGGTGTCTCCACCTTGCCCGAATCAGTAACTTCGGGTTGCACAAGTTGTGTACCACTTCTCAATGTAATTGCATTTACACCCTCCTTTGGGTTGATAGGTTGAGAAGGGAGTTTCCCACTATTTTTTGCCTTCAATTGGTTCAACTCAAGAGCCATAGAACCAACTTGAGTCTGCAACTCCTTCATCGAACTCTTGGTCTCTTGTATAAACGATTTCATCAACTCCTCCATACTTGACCCCTGATTTTGAGGTTGTTGTTGTTGTTGAAATTGTTGACGCGGCTGGAATTGTTATTGTTGAGGTTGGAATCCACCCGAATTGTTGAAAGTAGGTTGTTGGACTGCTCCTTGCTTTTTGGCATAGCTAAAATTGTGGTGATCTCTCCATCCCGGATTGTAAGTATTGGAATAAGGATCATACCTTCTCTGCTGATTTGGAAAGACCGCATTAGCTTGCTCATTGGCTTCTTCATATCCTTGATGAGAACTTGGGATAACCGCGGCTGCAACTTGTTGCATCATTGCTGTCATGTTACCCATTTGTTGACGAAGTTCCTCCACTTCGCTCACTTCATTCACCCTTCTAAGAAGCATGTCCGAACCACGACTCACAAATTGTTGGGAGTTCGCTGCCATGTTCTCAATCAACTCTCTAGCTTGAGTCACCGTCTTGCTTACTAGTGCACCACCACCCGCAGCGTCAATAAGATTCCTATCGCTTGATTGGAGTCCTTCATAGAAGTATTGGATAATCATAGCATCGCTGAATTGGTGATGAGGACAGCTTGCCACCAACCTCTTGTATCGTTCCCAACAATCATATAATGATTCTCCCGCATTTTGCTTCATTCCGAAAATCTCCTTGCGAATTTGAGTAGCCTTTGACACAGGAAAATATCTCTCTAAAAAGAGTTTCTTGAGCCCATTCCATGTTGTAACACTTCCGGAAGGCAAATAGTATAACCAATCCTTAGCATTACCTTCCAAAGAAAATCGGAAAACCTTCAACATAGCACCATCCGCCTCCATATTTGCTGGGAGCATGGCCATGACAATGATGTGAAAATCCATAAGATGCTTGTTAGGATCTTCATTCACCAAGCCATGGAACTTTGGTAATTCTCTAAGAAGTCCCGGCTTGATTTCAAAAGTGGAGTTGGTTTGAATGCAACCCTGCTGTATATCCATCTTGTGAGAAGCTAAGTCTTTAAGTGAACGATCTGCAGGGTCACCCATTGCTTCTTCTTCTTCTTCCTCTTCTTCAAAAGGAATCTCGTGTTCTACTTCGCCTTCTTGATGAAAAGCTTCGCCTTCACCCAAGTTGTGTTCTTCCGTTGTGCCTTGTCTTGGTTGGAGTATTGTGCCTTTTCGAGTAGATATCCCGCACCTTGGATAATTCCAATATTTAGAAGCCAGGGATTAGGTACCTGAAAAACAATTCTCACAAACAAGTAAGAAACAAAACAAGAAACGAAAAGCAGTATGCGAACAGAACAGTATGCGAACAGAAACTAAAAACTAGATAACAAGCCGAATGCCTCCCCGGCAACGGCGCCAAAATTTGATCGGTTGTCAGCCGACACAAAAGTAATTCACTTTCTTACTTGACAAAATATGAATGAAGTATAAAGTAAGGAAGAGTTCGTATCCACAGAGAGGCGATTGTTGTTATCAAATTCTAGTTTCTTAGTAACCCAAAGGGGAATTTCTGATTTTTGTAAAATTAAAGTAAAATAAAAGCAAAGTAAATATTTGAAATTATCAAGGAGAGAAAGATATTGGTCAAGGAATTCATCTTCAATCTTAAACATGTGCTTGCATACATGATTAGAATTACGATTTAATCTCTTTTATTATCAAAAGCCTAGAAAATCAAGAGATCAAGATAATCTGAAAATTTCCTAAGTTAATCAACACACACATTAGAGCTGCGTATGTGAATTCTACCTAAAGAATAACCTAACGCCTTGCGCTAATCAAGTTCAATTCCCAGGAGCACTAAGTTTTGGAAATAGGCTAATCAATGCAATTGTCATACATTGCGCATAACAATTCGGACAATGGTCATACTATACATATGATTATAAGAGTGTATCACTACAAACTTTAATCATATCATGCTACTTGTATTTGGGGTTATCGCTCGATGAAAAACCCTAAAATAGCTATGGACAAGATGCAAGTTCAATTAATTGGCCACTTAACTAAACAAACATCAAAACCCTATCACAATACATCAATCATGTGATATTAAAAACAGTAGAGATATGAACGATAATCAAGAGAGAAAACTAATACATTAATCAAGCACAAGTTTTAGAAATCGGACTACATCCTTAACCAATAATAAGAGATTTAGCTACTCATAGATATGGAGTTCATCATAATCAATAATCAAATAAAGGAGATGAATATTAAATACGAAAGCAAACCCTAGTTGTATTTTCAGCGGCTCTCTCCTCTGCTCCAAGAATAATACGTGATATCTTTGTTGTAGAAACTCTCTTTTTATAGCCCTTTGCTTTCCAAAAATAGGTCAAAGTCTTCAAAATCTTCAAGTCCACGTCCATCTACCAGTCCACCAAGCCCATGTGTGAAAAATATATCTCTGGAATTTTTGGGTCCAAAACTGGTCGCCGGAGTGATGACGTCACCGTAGCCGGAATCCGGTCACCGGAAAACTTTCTCCGATCACTTGAACTATTGGAAACTGTCATCAGTCAATTCTACACTTCCAGTTGCTCAACTTTGCTTTCCTACATTTCAAACATTTGCATAACCCATCTAAATCCAATTTTCTATTCTTGCAAAAACGTACCCAAAAGCGTGACGCGTAGCTCATACTTCCAGCCGCCGTTCTTCCATTCAACTCATACCCCCTTCATGATTCACTGAAACATTGCAATTCATGCTTCAAGTTGCGAATTCCGACAACCGGAGCTAGTGCCACCGGCGCGCCATTTTTGCTCACTTTCGCGCAATTTCTGCAGCATTGGTTTCAGGCCATCTCCCTGTAACCTAATAAGCATACATGTATTATTCATCCACACACTGCAAAACCAGTTTCAATTCATGCCAAAGTCACAGCTGGCACTATCTTCTTAGCAACCCACTATTCTTCATTGTAACAGCAACATTAGAGCTCACCATCTCAGGCCAAGTGCACAGCAACCAACCCAAAACTGCACATTATTTTCCTAGCATTCATCTATTCTGAGCAACAAAACTCTTCACCTGCAATTCATGACTCAAATGAAACACCACTGTCTCAACAGCAGCAAAGCACCTGACTATTGCATATGCTCCATTGCATCCATCCCAATCTCAGGTTCCTCGACTCTATTTCTTTCAAGGCAAACTTGATTAACAACAGCAGCTACATCTCACTGCCATAGAACCAACGTACATAACGACGTCCACCATATTTCCCTATTCAGTTATTTCTCAAAGAACTTCTCAAGTTTCAGCCAGCAATGCACCTCTCGGTCTCATTCTATGATAATGGCAGCAACCTCGCTGCTATACCATCACAACGTCACTCCCTGTATAGATTGTTTATAGATCCATTAGCTTCTCGTCCTCATATCACCGAGACAGCATCACAATACCACCATAGATCAATGGCAAGTCACAACACCACTTCTTCTCGTCACTGCCAATCATTTCCATTGCCAAAACCATGGCAGCATACACAGAAGCTTCAGACTTAGTTGTATCTCCGTTATCGTAGCAACAATACCATTTCATGCTCTTCCCTTTCTCCAACAATGCATCACTCCTCAAACCACTACACTAACTCCAATTTCTTCTTCTGCCCAGGTCACCATTTCCAGCATCAACCCCTTCACATATTCATTGCTAATCCTTCTCAGTTGTTCACAGCATCACCAGCAGCTTCTAAGTCTACCCTCAATCAACCAACTCACTTCTCAGCAGCAACACCTGGGTTGTCTAACAACCAATTAGTTCACTAAACCATATCATTTGTTTAATGCCTTATTCAACCTTGCAATCTCCTTACAGACTCTACAGCTCCATGGTAGCATCAGCTTCTCGATCTCAGACATCATCGCCACCACTCTTCAAAAATCCATTCAACTTCAATCACCATCTGTTCAATCGATCTCAATTCCAGAAAACCCCTAATTTTGCCATTTTATATCATCAATTTCTCAAATCGATTGATATGATTCACTCCATTAACTGCTCAGCTACAAACCCTTCTTCTCTGCCTTGATCAAATCCATCTTGTCTGCAACAGAATCCACCAACTCAGTTCATAGTCACCTGCAGTTCCCAGTTATATATTGCCTAGCCATTTCATCTTTTCTCAAGCCCTTCACTGCCTCATACCAAATCCTACCAACAGCTGCTTCCTTTTGATTTCCCTGAGTTCAAATCCTCTCTTCTCGTTTCTTTAAATTTTCTCTAACTCTCAGACACACAGCCGCACACAAATGATTGGAATGAGAAGAAATTTAGGGTTATACATTGGGGATGGATAACGGTACCCTACTACTGGCTAAGGGGTCACCACAGTGGATACCCTATAGCAGGTAGACATCCCTTATCAATCAGCTGGTATTTGGTGTTCCTGTAGGACTGGTCGACCCTTAACCTTGATTCGACTTTCCAGATAATGTTCTCCTAGGAAATGACAACTTTGCCCCTTTATGCTCCAATTGAACGCTTTCTCCGAGTTCCTCAGCTAACAGCAACCACCCCTTATTTCTCATATTCACTTATACTCTTCAATGAGAGTCATCACTAAAGTTGTCATGCTTTTCAGACATAAATTGCATCACTAAAGCCGACATAATTTTCAGATAGAGATGAAGAAATAAAAGCAAATATTGAGAAATAGTTCGCCTCTAACGCTTTTGCCATGTTTCCTCTTCTTTTGTTCCAAATGACTCCAAAGTACCTAAATACTCAAAAACAAAACATAAGATACATAATTTACAAGAAAAATAGCAAAGAAATCATAAATACTAGATATTAAATTAGGTGTTTTACAACACCTATCAGAGAGATGACCACCTCAGCCGCAACTATCTCCTCCTCTCTGTGATGAAGCTTACCCTCTAACTTAAGAGACTTGGCCTTGAAAAATTGGTACAAGTTATGATTGCAGTATTCGCTCCTTATTATCTATGTTCCAGGAAAGAGGCATCACGTCAGGAAACCATAGGATACCCACAGAAAAGTAAACATGGAAAACACGACGCACCTCTAGTATCCGCTGGTGAGGATAACCATACTGATATCCATCAGCTATGGCCATCATATCAACAATGGCGTATGAAGGATAAACTACTAGGGGAGCCTCCAACGACCTCAGGTCCTTGTCCCAAACCTCCGCAACTTGATTTGCGGTGGAAAACTGCATCATCCGACGAGTATAGGCATCGGAATTCTTCTCCCCAGCAATCACGGGAGCAGGGTTCGAGACGAACATCAAATTTTTCTTCTTCAGCCAAGCAAGAACGGCATCACCACCCTCCAGTATCAAGGATTACGGGAAATCATTCGAAGGGGACCCGGTCGAAGATTCGCCAGTAACAGGAACCTTTCCATCCGTTGCCTTATTAACTGCTCCTTCCCCTTCATTAACGAAGGTCCCAGCGTCATCAACACCCACAACCGTGCGATCCAAAGCTTTCCCCTTGACAAAGGTATCCATCACGTCCCAATCATCTTTTGGGGAAAGCAAAGAAAACTCCTCAGCAAGACCCATGGCATTATTCATATCGAAGTACGCCCATGCAGAGCATACTCTACCCAAAGAGAATTCTTAGGAATTCTTTGTCCCCACCACCATCACCAGCAGCGGTAATATTGTCAGCATCATTACCACCAGGGGTATTCTTCGTGCCATCAACACCACCGCCATATTCATGGGTAGGGGAAGAAGTTTTAGTATGTTCCTCTCCATCGGAGATGTCCTCATCCTCCTCAAAGTCTTCGTTAGTAGGGATGGTAACCTCCTCTTGAACCTCTGCCTCATCAACTACAACGGTGGAAGAGCTCTTGGGACCAATCCTTCTTTTCTTCGTCGCCTACAGAACAATAAGGGAAACAAATCAACCTTTTTTTCTTTCTGATCAAAAGTTTTGTGAAACAAAAGAAAAAAGGGGCAAATATAGGAAGAACTCACACCTTCACAGTCGCAGTACTCTTCGAAGGAAGAATAGCATCTTAAATTTCTTCTTCATCGCCATCAACGATATCAAGGGCATAAGGAAAATTCATACCCTCGAAGTTCATACGCCAAGGGAAGAAATCTCCATAACGAGCGGGGGGAAGCCTCACGAGGAAGGCTATCAGCAGTAGGACGCCACCCGTGGGGACCAGGAATCCAACCCCAAGCCCACAGACCAATAATCTCAATAACGGTGGCATGCCACTCGTAGTCATGATCACGCTTAATCCTCTCACGAGGAGGGAAAATCTTCTTGTTAGCAGACCCTTCAGTACCAGGAACGTACTTCAACTTGGCATCGCTCACCTCACTTAAAAGATGAACCTCGCCACGGGAATCAGCAATATTACGAAGACCCACACTCCACGGCTTACGGTTCCTACTATTGATATAAACCCCGAAGGAATTATTAAAATTCTGGGGAGTATACCATTCCCTCTCAGCAGGGTCGGGGACATAACAAGTCATCATCGTTTCTCCTTTGCTCCGAAGATAGCACTCTTTCAGAGCGCGGAGGTAATTCCCATGCAACTGTGACACATAACGATTATGGGTATTTGTAGAAGAACCCTCATGACCAGCCAATACATCATAGTAAAAAGAATCACATGACTTGTACATAGGCAACATAAGACCCGCCTCGAAGGCCCCCACGGTAGTCAGCAGATGAAACTCATCGAATTGATATCTCGAGATAAGATCCTAAGTGATATCATCATCGGGAGCATAAAAGCGGACCTCGAAGGCTTGAAGTTCATGCTTCCCCTTGAACATCTCCAGGTCGATATGCTTGAAAGTGACCTTTTTTTTACCAACCGAGACACTTCGTATAACCGGTGCAGCATCTTCCTCATCATAAGGGTCTACCATGGGGTCTTTCGAATGACTCGTACACAGAGCCTTCCTTTCAAAGGAACTTTCTTAGGCGGTTCAATCTTCGAGGCAGTACTCTTGATAGATTTTCCTTTAGAAGGGATCGCTGGAGGAGGAGGTAGAGTATTCTGCTGAGGCATCGGAGGAGCCATGGAACGAAGAGGCGCAACATCCAAAGCTTCATTGCGGGGAGTAGCCTGCGTATTTTTTGACTCATCACGTGAGCGAGAAGAAGCGTGGGTAGTAGCATACCTAGAACTAGGGGAATCCCTCGGGGGATCTCCTTTCTTGGAAGACGAATGTCTATGACCCGAAGAGGACGAAACCCTTTGAGAATGAAGATCAGCCTGCGAGGTCCTAAAACCCCCTAGCGGAGATATATTCGGGTCTCTACGCGGAGGAGATCTGTGAGGACTAGACGGCGGAGTCTGATAAGGCACCCGCTGACGATCAGCCATATCTGTGGGACATACAAACAAGTTTTAAGTTCCACAGAATCACGAACAAAGATCAAAAGGCTGAAATTTACAGAGTTTATCATGGATATCTGATATAAAAAAAACCTAGCTGACTTGCATCGCCAGGAAAGCTTCTTCAACCATAAATTTCTAACCTTTGTGACCAAGTACAGGGGCAGGTATATATACTTATTTGTGCATTCTGCATCACAAAGCCAAGAACACAGTAGCATAAGTGGAGCTAATAATCAAAATCAAGACCAAAGACCAACCCCTTACCTATGTCAAGAGCTTTGAACAACGGGAGAACGTGTCCGGGAAACAACGAACAACAGCAGCAAATGAACACAGAGATTCAATGACGGATCATATTCAAGACAAAAGAAGCAGCAGGTAACAGTAGCAGTAGTAGTTAATGGCATCCAAACAAAAGTGAAGAATGCGGATTTCAGGAGGAAAGAATGAAGGACCAACAGAGAATGAAATTTAATTCACATTCTATCTTCCCCTTATAAACATAAAAGAAGATTGAAACCGTCCCTTCACCCAAGGAGAAGTTATTGCAAGAAGTTATTGTAAGGAGTTATTGCATAATGGAAAACGTTCCCTGAAATCTAGGGGAAGTTACGGGAGGAGTGGGGAATATGTGACGTTTTCCTCTAACTTCAATTGACGCCTTAAGTCAGAAGAAAATGGGAAAATTGTATGCACATATTTTCACCACTCTCCAGGTGTCCTCGGTTGTTTACGTGGAAGACATGCGACGCGGAGCATCAAGAGACGATGGCACGTGCATACAGCCAAGAAACGCGTGTCATCAGGAAGGCGCCCTCATCTAGCAGATCCTTTGGCTCCGAGTAAAGGGGTACTGAAATGCTGCGAAGTACTGAATACACCCTTGGAGATTCTTTATCCCAGATCGACGGCTAGGACCAAGCTAGCTGACAGGGATGTGACAGGGGCAGAAGACAGTGGTCTGGAGCATGCAGACGACCCAACCACCCGCATTAAATGCCTTGGGAAGGATACGTGTCATCCAGCCGAAGGAAGACAAGACCATAACTATTTGTTTATAAGGAAGAAACGTGGGGCATCGTGAAAGACGAAGAGATCCGCGTACGGGCACAAAGCACAAGACAATAAGAACACAACGGCTTTCATCGGTGGACCCCACGGTGAACCCCTATAAATACCCCTCCTCACTAAGAGAGGGAGGCAAGTCGATTCTAAAACAAAGAAGGAGATAGAATTAGGAAGAGTAAGTGGTTCCCTTAATCCCACAGCCTCAGTTAAAACTCCAAAGTCATTTGACTATATTTGTAATCAATACACACATAATGAAATCCTTCCAACCCCGTGGATGCAGGCCTTAGTGCTGAACCACGTAAATACTCGTCTCATTTACATTCAGTACTTACATTCCGCACTCTATATTCAGTATTTTTGTATACGAAGCTTTACATTAATTGTCGGTCTTTATTTACTTTAATGTATGAACGTTGTTAGTGGTAAACATACGATTAGACAAGGACGAGTCCGAAGACTCCGAGTAAATGAATCGTTATATTCGTTTTGCTTTACGCATATTACAACTCATTTGAGGATTTCAAATGCGTGCGAACATTGTTTGTGAACACTTAGATACCATCGTAATTTACGCGGTCATAGTGGTTGGGGGGTTATGGCTGTTTTCATGTCAAACATGGATATTTTGATTACACAAGGTTATTTATTTGTTATTGGGATATTTGTTGCTTATTGGTTTACAATGTTACCTGAATGGACTACTTGGGCAGTTTTTATTACTTTGGCTTTGTATGATCTTGATGCGGTTTTATTACCTGGTGGACCGTTGAGGCTGTTGTTAGAACTAGCAATTTCAAGGGATGAAGATATCCCTGCGTTGGTTTACGAAGCTCGGCCCATGATAACCCATAATGAATCTGCCACTAGACAGGGTGTACCTAGAAGGCTGTGGAAAGTAACTGGGAATTCTTCAACTGTTGGAGGAAGTAGGGAAGTTGGTTCTACTTAGGATGAGAGTTCTAACGGCGTAGTAAATACGGGTTCTCCGCCAAATCTAGGATCTGAAACTTCATCATCTGATACGGTGAATCAAATTGTAACTACATAAAATCCATCCGTAGTTACACCCAAATCTTATTCCTAGTTCTAAACACATTTCTACTTCAAACTCATGAACAAACCTATAGATCTAACTTTTGAATCACTAAAATGATGGTTTGATGTGTTAAAATATAAGAGAGACACACAAATCTATTAAAACATTTGATGTTTACATAAGCAATTGATTTACATGGTGAGACTCCATTAAAGAGTTTTGGAACTCTTCTAGATCTAGTTTTTGGGAAGAAGAAGAAGAAGATAAGGTCAAATAAAATCTGATCTCTCTCCTCCTAAAAGTTCCAACCCCTATTACAATGGACCAAGTCCTTTATTTATAGGGAAAACTACATAATGGTTGACAACCCATTTTACTTCGCTGACAGCTCATTTTACTTCGCTGACAGCTGTCCTATTTCTTGCGTAACAATCCACACTTCGCATGCTTTACTTAGGGATGTTACTTCGGGATGTTACTTCGGGATGTTATTTCGGGATGTTATTTCGGGATGTTACTTCGGGATGTTACTTCGGGAAGTTACTTCGCTGGGTTACTTGTGCAAGTCTTCTTTACCTCGCTAATTATTATCTCCCTATCTTCAGGTCTTACTTCGCAGCCTCGTCCTATCTCGTACAAACTAAGCTATCTTGGTTAAGTTACTCCACCATTCGTAATGCGCCACGCGTCAAGTGTGATTTTTGGTACCTACATGTTGCCCTATTTTTCTTGAGTGTTGCTTGAAGAGCAATTCTTGAGAAAAATCCATCTTCGTGTAGTCCTTTGGAGCGAAACGTGTGGTGCTTGAGTTGATGACTTTGACCTTTGTTGACGAAGGAACGAGTAAAAGAATAATAACTTGAAAAAGTATATACTTGCCTCTTATTATTTTGCTGGGTTCCGAAGTGTTGTTGTTGTATAGAAGTATCATTCCCGAAGTATAATAAGTACGAAGTATGAAGTGTTCTTCAAGAAGTATAAGAAGTACTTAATCCTCGAAAATATAAGAAGTATCAATCCTCAATTTTTTTGTTGTTGGAACGGTTCATTGCTTTTGATTTTTCCCTTGCGTGCTTGGTTGTTGGTTCTTCATGTTGATGAGTAGTAGCGAGGTGTCGTATTGCATGTAACGAGATAAATTTGACGAGATAGCACTTGATTCGTATACTTTATTGTTGTTGAGGATTCTTGTTGTTGACGAGGTATGGAGTGGGCGAGACATCTTCATTAGTGAATGTACCGAGTTTCTTCTTTCCGAGTTTTCTTTTCTTCATCCTTGTGCGAAGTCCATTGTAAGTACTAGTTTGATCTTTACCGATGGTAACCTTGTGTTGATGTTGCCTTGATGACGAGTTGATGGTATCACCTCTTGTTCTTGCCTTGCCTCATTGTAGCTTTTCAAATGATATTGTTTCATTTGTAGCTTAACGTCCTTATAATTTGATTCATATCAAATCCAAAAAATTTGAAAAAATTTCCGCGAAGTGTATAATATGCATTTTTCCATATATGTGTGTGCCTCCTTTTTCTTTGGTAGATGAAGGAACTAAATCTATCCGAAGTAAAAGTAATATGCTTC
The DNA here is from genome assembly GCA_023529315.1 of Papaver bracteatum. NCBI lineage: Eukaryota > Viridiplantae > Streptophyta > Magnoliopsida > Ranunculales > Papaveraceae > Papaver > Papaver bracteatum. The sequence continues at coordinate 1,126,434 of JAJJWX010002324.1, forward strand.
CTCCTTTTTGCCCTTGCCCTTGTTTTACTTGATATCTTACTACTTGATAGCGAAGTATTGAAGAAATATCACCCTTGGTTCATATATATGTGAAGTATCCTTAGAAGTATATAATCCGAAGTATAAGAAGTATTCATGAAGCACTCGTGGCGATAAGTATTGTCTTCAAGAAGTATGAATAATAAGAATTCCCGAAGTGATATTGCATGATGTATGTTGGATGAATGTATGTATGTTATGGGTGAATGCTATATGTATGAAATGATATTCTTTTTCTATATGTATGCATATTATATACTTTCTTTGATTTTTATTGTTCGTGCCTCTGATTCTCCTTTGCATTCCTTCTCGTTCCCATCTCGTATGTAATTATACCTCGTTGCCTTTTAGGGCTTGTTCCTGCATTATTAATATTCAAATCATAGCATAATATTATCATATGCAATATTTATATTGCGAGTACTTCTTATGCAACGTAAGAAGTACTTCTTAGGATTGTGTGACTCGGGTGGTCAAGCTTTATAATGTGCTTGTTTCTTTGCTTTTCTTTGTAGTATATACCCGCTTCTTTGCAAGTATACCTGCCTCTTTGCAAGTATACCTGCTTCTTTGCAAGTATATACTTGCCTTTTTGTTTTGCCTCAGGTCTCATGTTTTTCCTCACATCTCTATCATCAGTTCGGGGTCTTATTTTGCCTCCTAGTTAAGGTCTTATTATGCCCCACCCCGTTGGTCAGGGCTTTTCGACGAAGTCTCAGACACTCTTTACTCTTGCGAAGTAAAGACCCATCAACATCGCCTTATATCGCTCATTGAGGTCTTATTATGCAACAATATCACAGGCCTACCTACTCCCGTGAGTACCAGCCCCGTAACATTGCCGACTTTTGTGGTCACTCAGCTCCCTAAAGGAGGGTGTCGTCCCTTCCCCTCTGAATACCCCCGTGCTTTTGGGCTTAGGCATCAGTTATTTCGTGACCTCGTGCCCTTTATCCGATATGGATTCTTGGTCACGAAGTCACACCCTAGTTGAGGTGGTTTTGGGACCGAGCGGAAGAACTACACTAGGCCATCTTCTTCTCCACTGGCTTGTTCTTACACCCCTTACCGAAGGTTACCCAATTGGGGCCCTCGGAGGATGGGTCTTACGATTGCCCCTAGATGATGGTTGTTAACCATATCTGAGATTATCTCGTGACGCGCGTTAGGTCTTACATTTGCCCCTTGCACTTTGTGCGAACTAGGTTGCACGCCACGAGGTCTCAGCCTCCCTAAGTATAGGTTTTATATAGGACTTACGATCGCCTATTTTGAGGGTCGTAAGCATACCTCCTAAATGAGGTCTCACTTGTGGCCCTCGCATTCGCATGTTTTGAATTTGCATCTTCTTTTTTTCTTTGTATGCTTGGGTCTTATCATTGCCATTTTTCGTTGATCTTTTGGCTTGTATCTTTCTTGGTGTCGCTGTTGGTAGCTTGCTTCTTTACACGCTGAATTTCTGGGTTAATTTGCATTTGATCCATGTGGTTCATGAATACTTGCATAACTGACGTACTTCTCTGAAGTATCTGTTTCGCTGGCTTTCCTTGCAGTTTAGCTTAAGAAGTATTTTTTGCCATAATTGCTGACGAGATGAGTTGTTGCCTTTGTTTTTCGTTGGATTTGCCGAATCGGATAAGATGAGTTGTTTCGCTGATTTAGATAGTTGCTTCACTTCGTCCAAGTAGCTTAGATGGTAGACGAAGAAGTAAATTTTACTACTGTGCTGTCCCTTTGCATGACACATAGTTGCTGACGAGATGAACTTCGCCTACAAAGAGACTTAAACTAATGGTTCTACTTTGCTGCTAGTTGTTGTGGTCGAGAATGATACTTCGCTGCTGTAGTTTATCTCGCTCAGGTCAAAATTCGTTGCTGGCATATAAAACGGTATAGTTGTTGCTATGGCTTGTATCGGTTTGGGTAGAGGATGTGGATTGTGTTGATCTGGGTATGGTTAATAACGATATGTATTGTTTGACGAGGTGGTTGAAGAAATGGGTTCCTGGAATGGTTAACAAGGTGGTTGATAATGGTGACACTGGAATGAGGTGGTTGAAAAGGGTTTGCTGAACTGACGATGGGTTTGACGAACTGATGATGTATGCTTGGCTGTAACGTCTTCTGAAAGTTACGAGTTGTTGTTGTAGTGCTCCGAGGTTGGGATGATCCTTGGTTGACGAAGTAATGTCCCTAACTGACGAAGAATAACCTACGTGTTACACTTACTTGCCTCTTTGCTCGTTGGTTTTGCTGGTGTTGTCGATAGTCTTCGTTGGATTTTGACGAAGTTGAAGTAAACTGGACGAAGAAGCAAACTTGACGAAGTTTCTAATGATGTCGTCCTCTGCGTAGCCCTACTTCACTATTGGTTTCTGAATTTTTTTTGCGTCAAGAACCGTCACTAGATTGGCTGTGAACTCGTCGCTTTGTTGATGAGGTGTCGGCGAATAAAATTTGATTATTTCGTTAAACATCATTGATGAAAGAGAGATTTATCCTCATTTCCATTTTTCTTCGCTGGTGCTTATTGGAGACTCGTGTTCCTCCTTTGGTATGCTCATGGCTTGGTATTTCGTATCCCCTTGGTGTTGGTATGTTGATGGCTCGTTATTTGATGTTAAACATTTTCTGCAGTGAAGTAACTGAACGAAGCAATATATTTTGACTTATATATTTCACGTGATATTATTTTGTTTCTTACTGCTCTTGCATTTCTTTGCTGGTAGTCTCAAGTTAGTTCTTGCGTGTCTTTGGGTACTTGTAGCTTATAACTTAGGTGAGTAGATGTCATAAAAGACCATAATAGTTTCTTTTAAGATGATAAAAATTCTTAGAATTTTTCACGTTTTAACGTATGCTCAGTAAGAATATAATATGATACTTGTTTGAATAAGAGATGAGAGGATAAGTATGCTTCCCTTTTGGTTTCGTTGCTTGTAGATTTTAGTTGTAGGAGATATGAACTGGTGAAATAAGAGTGAGTGTTCCGATCGCATTGCTTTGCTGGGCTTGAGTTAGTTGACTTATTTGCTCCGAAGTGATGCCTAAATCTGCTGCTCGCTGAATTTGATAACGAAGTAAACTTCTTCTTTCTTTATTTTGTTCGTAGCTCCATCTCGCTGGATTTGAACTGATTTATCATCACCGGAAAGATTGATGACGAAGTAGTATTTCGTTGTCTATTTGATGCATGCTAACTTCGTTGTAGACTCATTTGATTTCTTCGTGAAGTATCAGGACTTCACCAATGTTGATGACGATATAGATGAATTTCAGTGACGAAATATCATCTTCGTTAACCTTTATTCTTTCTTGAGCTCTTCCAGAATTTGGCATTGTAGTTGCCCCTCTCGTTTGATGGTGGTTGTAGTTGAGTTTTTTCGTTGATCTAAACTTATCATCTCGCCTGATTTGGACTGATTTGTCGTCGCCGGAAAGTTTGTTAGCGAAGTAAGTTCTTCGATGTTTTCTCGGTGCCTTCCAACCTCGTTGTTGATTCATTTGTCCTTGTCGGACTGCTGATTTCCTCGTGATTTATCATGACCTCACCAATGCTGACGAAGTAGGTTTCGCTAGCACCTGTTTTCCTGACATCTATGGTATCCCACGAAGTAGCCGAATTTCGGATAGAATACCATTGTCCATCCTGCAAATTTGTTCTTCGCTGATGATGTTCTGACGAAGTATGCTTTGCTTCGCAATGGTATGGTTCCTGACGGAGTATCCCGTAGTATGTATTGGTTACAAGATAGGCGGGTTGCTGGGTAGTAGTTGAAGAGTTACTTTGCTTTCTTCTTTGATGTTCAAAGATTGATTTTGCTTCGCTGGTTTTCTAATTATCTTGACGAGTAACCACTTTACTTCGCTTGACTTTTAACTGCCTGGACAAGTAATCATATGAGTGGATTTCCGTAAAGAGTTGTTGTCACTTGAATATTTTTCATTCGTTTATTGTAAGTTTTGATCCCCAATTGCTCTTGGCCATGCAGTTTACATGTACATTCTCATTTCATCTCTGACATAACTTCTTCGCTCTTTTGCCACAATATCCTTCTTGAATATTGTTGTTGACTCGGTTCCTTTTGAGTTCGTTTCTCCGCAATTTCTATTCCAGCATTGCTTATGCACTTCCTTTTTGGTTGTGTTGTTCGTGTATGGGTATTGGCAGTAGGTACGTCTTTGTTTGCATGTTTCTTTGCAGGTAATGTAATTGGTTTTGCTTCGTGGGGTAAGCGTCTTCGCTGGCTGTGAATATGTCCTTAACCTCTACTGGTTGGGAAGTAAGCCTTGCCTACGTCTCTTATTTCGTGGTTTCACTTCGCTGATTATTTCTTCTTCGTGATCTGGTTTCTTCCTCATATTTAGACGAAGTGGTACTTCGCCCTCCTCTTTTGCTCGCCTGTTTTGCTCAAGTTGATATCTCGTCATTGGATGATGCGGCATGAGAACTTCGTTGTTTACTGGTGATACTCCCATGAAGTAAGTTTTGACTAACTTATTTCTTTCCTTCCCTTGTTCCTCCTTTAATTCAGGCCATTGATCTCCTTGTTAGGCATCCTGGCTTTACCAAAGTTGATGACGAGATGACCGTGCTTTTGACGAGTTGGATGAATTGTAGTGACGGTGATATCTTCGTCATATTTCGTGTCCTTCAGTTAGTAATTCTCTTCGCTGCCGCGTACTGGTGTTGTTGTGATCTACCAACTCGCTGCAACTTCATCTCCGAGTTTTGCTCGTCCCTTCTGTTGGTGATATCGTCTTCGTCACCTTTGGCTTCATCGAAACTTCTGATGAAGTAAACTTCGTCCATGCCCCTCGTTCAGATTGCACTTCGCTGGAGAAGCTTCTAATGGGTTGAATTTTCCTTTCGAGTCTCAACAACTAACACTAGTACAGTCCCATGTATTCAACAACCAATATATATCATATATATCTGTTCGAAAAGATAAGATGTCCTTCCAATATATATCACTGTGAGCAACCAATCAATTCGTCAAGCAACCGAAATACAAGAACTAACTTTGCTTCATGAAAAATATCCAAATCAACGGAAATTTTGATACTCAATATTTTTGAAATAACTCATATGGGTTTGTAAAGCAGGATTTGATTGTTGTAAATCGAGAATCAAAACTCGTTTTGAATCAGGTTTTCAACAGAGATTGTATGTTAATGAAAATGGGTTTTATCTTCATAAAAATCTTTTCAAAACTTGAGATTTGAATCTCTAGATCTGAACATATTAAGGGTAATATTAAAGGAGTAAGATTAGGATTCTCCCTTTCGACTCGATTTTCATAAGTTCGTGTTGCTTTCTCTTTGCTGAAACTTTTTCTTCTTTCTGCGTCTGATTCTATCACTTGATATCTTCTGAGTCACCACAAGATATATGTTGTCTGAAGATTAATTATTCAGCTGAAACTTCCACTTTTACCCCTAATACTTGAAGATTCAGTAAGATATGTTACTAACGATGGCTAAAACTTCAATGGAACTCTCTTGAATCGAAACCATCAAGTTGAAGGTGGATAAATCCTTTACTCATCCCTGTTTCTGGACGCCAAAATGTAACTACATAAAATCCATCCGTAGTTACACCCAAATCTTATTCCTAGTTCTAAACACATTTCTACTTCAAACTCATGAACAAATCTATAGATCTAACTTTTGAATCACTAAAATGATGGTTTGATGTGTTAAAATATAAGAGAGACACACAAATCTATTAAAACATTTGATGTTTACATAAGCAATTGATTTACATGGTGAGACTCCATTAAAGAGTTTTGGAACTCTTCTAGATCTAGTTTTTGGGAAGAAGAAGAAGATAAGGACAAATAAAATCTGATCTCTCTCCTCCTAAAAGTTCCAACCCCTATTACAATGGACCAAGTCCTTTATTTATAGGGAAAACTACATAATGGCTGATAGCCCATTTTACTTCGCTGACAGCTGTCCTATTTCTTGCGTAACAATCCACACTTCGCATGCTTTACTTAGGGATGTTACTTCGGGATGTTATTTCGGGATGTTATTTCGGGATGTTACTTCGGGAAGTTACTTCGCTGGGTTACTTGTGCAAGTCTTCTTTACCTCGCTAATTATCATCTCACTATCTTCAGGTCTTACTTCGCAGCCTCGTCCTATCTCGTACAAACTAAGCTATCTTGGTTAAGTTACTCCACCATTCGTAATGCGCCACGTGTCAAGTGTGATTTTTGGTACCTACACTTGTTGTCCTAGATGGTATACAATATCCAAACAGTGTTATGTGGGAAGTAGAAATGTATTTTTATGTCCTCTCAATAAATTTTACTTCATATGAATTTTCGACCATGATCTTTAGTGTAGGTTATTTATCATACTGGGACTTGTATATTGGATTTCTCTTATTTGGTTCGAAACGAAGGACAAAGTGAATTCTATTCTGCAGCTACGAACAGACAATTGATGCAACACTAGCTTGGTAATCGGCAAAATGGGTAAAGTATACACCCCTCTTCTTTTCCCTGAACCATTTTACAAAATAAACTTAGAAAGATAAATGAATCCTCAGGCCTCAAGTTAACATATCAACAATTAGGGTGAAAACAAGCCAGCAAGTCAGCTGCTTGGTTAGTCTCCCTATAACAATGCACAAACCTAACTCTACCAAAACCCTGCAGCAGAGTACCATGAGGGTTTAGGATCCTTGCTAATAAGGAGAAGAATAGCCACCATAGAATCAACACACACAGATGAATTGAAACCCATTTCTCCGAGCCAAATTAAGCCAAGCTCAACTCCTTGCATCTCATGGGCAAGCACAGAAATAGGGTGCGACCCATCGTAAGATGCATCCAAAACCTTCCTCTTGAAATCCCTAAACCCAGCAGACAAATCCTTCTTTGGGCCATCAGAGTTTCTTTTTGTGAACAGAAAAATTACCTTGTATATTCCAATTGTCTAAGAAAATCCTAGCCCGTTCAGTGTCAATAACAGGATGTCCTTAAGCAGAAGCCTTGAGTTTAACATCCTGAACCACAGAAATCCCAACAGCATCACAAGAGTTACTCTTAGCAGAAAAAATTCCGCAGTTTCGCTATCTCCAGATATGATAAATAAAACTGTTAAAGAGTTTAACTTCTCAACTGAGCTAATTAGATCAGTCCCAGCAAAAGCACCAACACACCATTTAATCTCTTCCTCACACGAAGAAGAACAAGCTCTACTGTAGCCTAACTTGATTAGAAGACCATTCCAAATTTGTTGAGCAAAACCACACTGGAAGAAAATATGCCCCTCAGTTTCTATAGCACACAACTGGAAGAAAACATATGATAACTTTGAACCTGCTATTTGTGGTCTTTTAGCAAAAGACCAAAATTTCAGCTAAAGCAATAAAATTTCCTGGTTTAATTGGGGGCCATTCAAATTAAATGGGGGCCAACAAATTTTATTTGCACCCCAAAATTACCAGGAGCATATTAATCCAACTATGAAAATACTATTTTATCCTTACTTAAAACTAAACATTAAAAATTAGTTAACCTTAATTATGCTTCTCTTCTTCTTCATCTTCCTCTTCTCCCCTTTCTCTTCTCCACCACCACCATTAACGACTATTTTGAAGATTTTTTTTTCTTCAACCGATCCATTGCGTAATCTTCGCCAAAAAATCGAAACCCAAGAAAGCTATGGCTCCAATTAGAAGGTATGTGAACTTAAACCCACCTTGTATTCGATTTTTTGTTGTGTTTTGATTGTGAAATTTAGTTTGGTAACTGAAAATTGGCAGTTTCAGTGTAAGGGTCGTTAGTATCGAAATGAAAACCCCTAACGACTTTTCATTTGTATACGGATTCTATAAAAAATAGTTAGTGTATTAGGATGAAGATGACGACCCTAATTCTGCTACTTCAACATTTTTTGCCCTAGAATAGAGTCGTTACCGTATTAGGTTGAACATGACAACCCTGTTTTGACGACCCTTTGTTATTGGTTAACGACTCTAGTTGAACATTATAAATGGTTGGTTAGGGTCGTCAGTAAATCATAATATCCTAATACACAAAAAATTGCCTCTTTATACAGAGAGATTGGATTCGAGAGTCGTCTGGGTATTAAACGAATCAACTAACGACTCTAGGTGAACATTATAAACGGTCGTCATGGTTTAACACACCACCTTGACGATTTTTCATCACCATTAAAAGTTGCAGGTTAGAGTCGTCGCCATGTGTGTCAACAGCCTGACGACTCTTTAGGGTCGTTGGCGTATACAACACCCGACTATAACGACCCTCACTAAGTAGTTCCATAGTGCCCATGAATCGACCACTTGGAGCACCATTCAGACAATTTGAAGAGTATATCAAGTTTACCTGATTGTTTTGACCTCCGGGTTCTTCATTTCGAGGATTGGTTCCTTCATTTTGAGCAATAGCTTCTTCATTTGCACCATTATTCATGGCTTCCTCAATTAACATCTCTTCATCAAACATCCAACCCATAGGATTAGTTGAGACAATCTTACCATCAACACAATCATTGTTGTTATTTGAACCTACACCAACCTCATTCCCTCCACTTGAATCACTCATTTCTAAAAACCCTAGTTTTTCCTCCCAAAACTTCATTTCTTCTCAAAACATAAAAACCCAAAAATAAAATTTCCCAAAATCTGATTTTTATCTAAACACAATTATCACACTAATCAACTTCATTAATTCTTAATATTAATCACTCAAGGGCATTTTAGCCATTTAGAAAGTTTTTTTATAAGGGGTGACCCAAATTACTATTGGGACATCTTTTTTGTCATCTAGTGATGGCCCCATTTAATTTGAATGTCCCCCGATTAAACCAGGTAAAATTTTCTTCTTTTCAAAAAAAAAAAATAGGCAAGAACACAATAAGTTGTAAATAACACAACAGGCTATTCACTAATTTAATCCTAGGAAGAAATTTGGGCCTTGAGTTGAAAACTAATGTGCTTAAAGCTGCAATTCAAAGAAAAGGAAATAAAAACAAGGACGTCATTGGTTAAAAAGAAGGAAAAAAATTTTGGGGGAATTCGCCGATCGTTCCAAGGGAATGTACATGCATTCAAGCAATTCCTTATATGAATACCCAAGATCCAGGGAAGGTAAGCATCTCCAGACCAGGGTCTTCCTATTTAGTAATTTTGTCCAAAAGTCATGTGGCAGATCTTCTGATCCCACACTACTTGATAGAGTTCAATCTATCTTCCATAGCTTTCCTGTAAAGAGATAACAATGTTAGTACGAAGAACTAACAAGATCCGTCAAGCTGAAAAAAAAATCATCAGGGCTCTTAATGTTGCGAGTGAAGGTATCAACTTTACATGTAGGCATCTTTAAGCTCTTTGTTTCTTGGATCGAGCGTCAAACCCTTTTTAAAGGCATTGGCTGCATCACCATATCTCTGTGTCAAAAGATGCAGCAATAAGTTGAAAAGGATATCGTTTACTGGAGAAAGTAAGGAAATAGAGTGGAGATACATACTTTTAATATGTTGAGCGCAACACCTAACCTATAGTACACTTTAGGCCATTCAGGCCTTCCATTCATGCATTCAGTGGCATACTCAAACGCATTGAACCCGTCACCCAGACGCGCATAACATGCACTCATGTTGGACAGTACTACTGGATCCTTTGGGAAAATGTCCAAGGCCTGTTTCCATTACAAACAAGACAATGTTGAATAAACTACTCATAGTTTGAATACCATGCAAAAGCGTAAAGAATTACAATCCACTGGAAACTACCTCGTTGAACCAATTCACTGCCATAAGATACTGCTCTTCCTTTTGATTTTGCCTGATGAAATTTCTCTTTCTTATAGACTTCCCTCTGCGAAAGACTTTCCAAATTAGTGATAAATTCACCTGGAATTTACACAATCAAACTTCTTAATAAGCGGTGAATGTAAAGATGTGAGATGGTAGAAATTAGTATTGGTGCACCATAACTGGAAGAATTTTAAAGGTCCGCCTGTCTGGTAACGGCCAAAACCAACCAGGCATGCTAACAACACAAGCCCAGCCTGATCCTGAGCCTGGCCTGCTATAGAGTGGGCCACACCCGTTGGCTAGCCTGTGTGAATGTTGTTTTAAATTTGTGTACACAAATTCTGTTGTGAGAGACAGTAAGTAGTCCAGGAACTACAAACTGTTTCATATACAACTTCAAAGTATATGCAGCCATCCCAAAGAGCGTAAATGAGGTTCCATTATGAAGTGAACGAGCCTAAAATTTGATGGTACCACAAGTAATTGACTAGTTGAGAAAATAACACCATAGCAAGACAAGTAAGCAGTCATGAGCCATGTCATGGTGCCACACCTGCTTCGGAGAATATTATAAATGTAAAAAGGAGGCAGAAAAAGCCATTTGCTAAGTTACCGTTGAAGCAAGGGAAAAACTCCATACCTGCATTTTGTATGCATCAGAATGTACATGCTCATCAGTCCGCCAATGCTCCAATCAGGATAAGTAGGAATGCGAGACGTCACAGGAAAAAGTATATCAACAATTTGATAATTGCATCTCATAGCGGCAGTTTCTAATGCTATCATCCCTAGCTGCGATAGAACACGGGAATGAAATTAGATAAGAAACCGAATGTCACACACCAGGATAATTTAGTACTGAAAAACAAGCTACTTATATAGTTCTAATGCAATAAGGTTTAAAAGCAGTTGGGAAATCTTATACAGTTTTTTCTTTTTCCGCTTGGTGTTTACATTGATATGAAATAGACTATGAAAAATAACTAGTCAGTAGGATACAAAATTTATGATGAAGTTGTATGGACCTGCATGATCATCTATGTATGCAGATAGCACAAACTCTAACACAATATCAATATTTGGACAAAAATCGAGCAAGAAGCAAAGTTGATACAGCCGTACACTCATCTTATCATTTGGATCCGCACCAGCTTCCAGTAAGCGCGTAATGACACCTACATATTCCTCCTTCGCTGCAAGTATAAGAGGTGTAGTTCTAGATGACTCAGCACTTGGGTTAGCACCTGCCTATATTATGCAAATTTGAAGAAGTTATTACATGATCCAGAACAGTAAAGCTATGAAAGTGTATATATATATATATATATATAACAAATGTATATGTAATAGGATGTAAATTTACAGAAGCATCTGGTGTCGAAAAGGCCAAGTGATACCCCAAGATTCCAGAATTATCATTCCCATTATTATGGTGCATAAAAAATAAAAAAGGCGCCATACCAAACTTTTAGTAAAATTCAATATCAATTCTGAGAGCTTGAACAATGAGAATATATAATACGAGTATAAGAGAAAGATCAAGCATAAAAAGTAATACTAGAAATATAGAAGGAATTGGACAAATCTAGTTGCCACAGACAATGTAAACCAGTTTACAAATACCTGAAGAATCTGACAGAACATATCAAGTACTAAGAAAAAGAGAGAAAAAATGACTGCCTGACAACAGTTTCTGGTAACTAATCTTGTTAGCAGATCATAACAAAAAATATGAGTAACAATTAGAGTGGACATCACAGCTTCATTCGCAAAAAGCAGACAGGTTTATGGCTCGGCACAAGGCCAGCCAGAGAAATACTGTAATCTCATTTAGAACAACGTTTGGATGACCAAATCCAAATGAACCATATAGACAAGACTTTCTACAAGATCAAATAAGAAAAGCACAACTAATGTCAATCACATGCCTCATAAGTTAAATAAATGCTATAAAGTAAGCCCGGTTAGATGTTAGTCCAAAATAGAAAATTGTCAACAGCACACACACATGTAAACACTAGTGGTAATTGTCTCTTATGATTAATGAAGGACATACAGTTTTAACTTCCAAACAATGCCTTGGTCTGAGTAAACAGTAAAACATTGTGCCACCAGAAGGTTTAGGAATTCTGCTACCTGCAGTAAAAGTTCCATACATTCCCATGACTCGAAAAGGATCGCCGACATTAGTGGACTAAGCATTCCCGGACTAATGACAGCGTTAGGCTGCAAGGTAAAAGAAACTTAATTAATTTTGAGAACAATTGAATAAGCAAGTGCCATAAGTTGCTTTCAAATAGAGCTAATCGTCCTTATTATTTTTTAGACGTAAAATGAACTTCATAAAGTTACAAAAAGAGAAGGCTGGCAACGTTTAGAGTTGGAAACAAACATAAAGATCGACTACATACAAACAAACAAACAACTGTTGAATACCAGCAGGAGAACCTTACATTTGCATGGTGATCCAACAACACTTTAACAGCATCTCGATGACCATGACCAGCAGCATACTGAAGGGCAGTGCCAATCCTACTTGCAGCATCTATGTGAACAGCACTTGATAGCAGCAAGGTTATTATCTTTGTATCACCTGCACAAAATACCATTAAAACTTCGCATGCCAGCCATGCCTATTTGTTCAAATAAATAAAGATACACAGGTAGGAAGTTTAGAAACATCTTATTGCTATTCAGACTCCATAACCTAATTCGAGGAAGTCTAGGCGCTAGACAGGTCTACTGAGAACTATACCCTAGATGAAGTAATTTTCCATGTCTGCTGAACCATTGGAAGGCATTTAAAATATTTTCACGTGGACCAGCCAGGCAAAGAGGTCAACCAAATTGGCCAGGGCTGTCAGTGTGGCTCACAAGTAGGTCAACCATCCAGCCAGAGGTCATCATTAAGTATGACATCCTTTTGGTTGGCTAAGAATTAACTGATCCAACAAATTGGCCAGGGCTGTGCCTCCTTGACAGGTAATCTAGTCTTAGCATGTAACTAGGTCTACCAGTAAATACAGACGAGCAATAACTGTTGGAAATTATAATTTTTAATCTAGATTTGTCTAGATTAAGTCTGAGTAGTGTAGAAAACTCTACACAATGAATTACTGAAGCTGTGACAACTAAAGAGTCATTTAGTTAGTATGTTAGTCAAACAGTTTAGAAAACTCTAGAATCAGCTAGAGTAGGTCGTGTCTAGAAAGTGTCTAGATAGTTTAAGTGTGAATGAAGTCAGTTAGAAGACTCTAGAGTTGTAAGAGTTAGTCAATGTTGTAATGTGAAAACAAGAAGTCTGGATAACTCCAGAGTCTACCAAGTCGGCTAAGAAAATACTAGAGTCTGTCAAGTGAAACTACAAAGTTCAGTCAAAAGGATAAGTTAGCAGTATCTCTAGAAAAGTCTAGAGAAAGTAAGAGTGTTCTAAGGTCAGTAAACAAAGCCTATAAAAAGGCAATGAATGTAATGTATCAGTTGTAATTGAGCTAATACTCAAAGTGGAGTAAAGGAGAGAAAGAGTGAGTTTGTAAACAAAGAAGTGGTCTGTTTGGGCAACAAGTTTGAGTGTAATAAAATTAGTCTTTTTTTGAGAGTTGTGAGCCTTTTCTCAAATCATTTTCAATACCCATTTAATCTTTAATCCCAAATTTATTTCCAACAATAACAACCTAATCTACCCAACGAACAAGTGTTTCCATGTAGTAAATTATTAATATATAGGTGTAATGTAACTAAAATCCAGCAAAGGTAATAACAAAATTTTAAGGTAGGTCGACATGTTTAGATACAAAAGCAGCAATGAAGGTCAAGTATCCAACAGAAGACTGAAAGTACGTAGCATCTAGAGAGATAGTACCTGTCTTTGCAGCAAAATGTAAAGGAGTGTAATTCTCATTACTAGATGCATCAGCATTGGCACCCTTTTCAAGTAGATATCTAACAGTGTCCAAATGGCCTTCGCAAATTGTGTGATGCAAGGGTGCGTAACCTGCAAAACAGATACAACAAGGAGAAATATCTATTTAGTGTTTACAGTAGCAAAATACAAACAGTTTGAACAAAAAGATTCCCTGTCAGTATGTCTCAGACTCTCAATGGCATGATGGCTAAGTCCTAATCAAATTTCTAAACCACTAGCCTTCTATACAGTTAAAGCATAAGAAAACAAAGTGTTTGGATGTTTTCATTTTGATTGACAACTATTGTATTCACATTTACCACATTTGAGTTTTCCCAAGAGAAATAACTAACAAAAAATCTACTCAAAACAAATAAATAAAAATCTATCTAACCCTAAAAGAGTATATGATTCCTAAAACGAGACAAAATATCTTAGTATTTTAATCGTTAATCGTTAAAAAAGAGAGATATAAATAATATTACCTTCTCCATCCTTGAAATCCACATCAAGTTTCAACGTCTCAACCAAGTATTTGCACACGTTTAATCTTCCTCCTGCAGCAGCAGCATGAAGAAGAGAATCACCGCCGGCTTCATCTACAAGCTCTCGAATCGCTTTCCCTACTTCAATCCCTTCAGCTTTAGCATGATCCAAAGCCAACCCTAATATAAAAAACCAAACAAAAATTAAAATGGATAAATAAAAATAGAAAAGATATACACTGTTTTTTTTTGTTTTTTTTTTGCTTACTCTTGAAGCGACCGAGTTTCCCAGTATAAGCAGCATCAAACAACTCAAAATGAAGCATCGTCGGTGAATATCCTTGTCCATTCATAGCTTTGTCAGAATCAAAATCAAGATCAAATGAAACTAAAGAGTTTTCACAGAAAAATGAAGAGAGCTCTCGGTTTTAGGGTTCAGAGAAGGGTTTTCTTTGAGGTGTCTTTTGGAGATCAGAGATGGGGGTTGGGAATAGTGTGGTTTTAGAGGATTTTTTTGTTTCTTTTTTTTGGGAATAAAAAAATGCCCGCGGAAATGACATTACGAGTTACGCTTAACCGTGGGCCCAATGCGATCCATGCGAAAATGAAGCCGAGATTTTCTCTATGTCCAGTGTCCACCAGGTCCATATTTCAAATTTGATCGGTAGTTCGGTTATAGAATTCGTAGCGGTGGAATGTAAAACATGTAAAAAAAAATTTTAAAAAACTTTCGCTTAATTCTGTTCTCATCTACTAGATGGGTTTTGTCTCCGGTTTTGTTTTTGAACCAAGAAAGTAAAGAAGAAAAAAGGAAAAAGTGATATTTAATCGAAAGAAAGTTCACATAAAAGTATGAGATCAGATCAGGGCTTAGCGTTGCACTACGTTAGTAGATAGGATCAAGGTTTCGGACATGTACATTCCTTTTATGTTCACGCATTGATAGTTCGTTCATTTATGCACCATCCAGGGCCGGCCCTCATGCTAAAGCAAACCAAGCCTTGCTTGAGGCCACAAATTAGTGGAGGTCACTAAATTTTTTATTTTACTTTTACTACCGGTACAGAATCCGATTTTTGGCGTCGTTAAAAGCGGGCGTATTGTGATTATTGGTGCCGTTAAAAGCGGGCGTATTGTGATTATGTGAAACCATTTACTAAAACCAGAAGCAAGAGGAAAGTTAAAAGAAAACATGAACTTTCCTAGCTTTCCAGGGCTCATAAAATTAAAAGTATTTTGATTCTTTTGATTATTCATTCTCTTTGTTTTTGTCCTTCGGGGTAAACCTTAGGCTGATTAGTTATCATAGGTTTTGAATTTTAGAGTCCATGTAAACCATGAAAATTCTGATTACAATGTTTGGATGGTCGTATTTGATGCTTCTTTGAAACTCTAATTTGGATCGAAATCAACAATATAAGTAACTAATAAGCTTTTAAATTGGATTCCAATTTTAGAAGTTTAATCGATTATAGAAGTTGTTGTCCATCTTTGTCAATGTCGATTCAGTCGGCAGTTGACTGATGGTCCATTACAGTTATGCTGCGGGATTATACAGACTTGTGCAAGAATTGAGATGTTCCTTTTGATCATTATTAAGTAGCCCTCGCAAGAAGATATACTAAGGCTTAGTTTGGTATTGTTGTGGCTTTTGTAAAAGCACTTTTCTGCTGTGCGTTGATGTGTTGTGTTGTGTGAAAAAAGCAGTTAGACATTTGGTAAAATATTAATTAATGTTAAAGCTGATTAAAAAAACAATCAAAGTGTGTTTGGTAAAATATCAGATTCAACCATTGTTATTGTGGCAAATGACAAAAACAGACATATCTCTGAAAATAGATTTATTCAATTTTATTGGGTTTAAAAATAACTAATTTTTTTTCCTCTTAAATATTAAATATGCTAATTTGTTACTATAATTGTTATCTTTTTTACTTAACCACCTTTTAATATATATATAATTTTCAAATAAAATATCAAACTAAAATTAAGTAATTATTTAATATTTTTTATTATATTTATTTTTAACAAATTAATAAAATGGTATCATAAAATGGTTAGAAAAAAAAAAAAAAAAAAAAAACTTTAATCTGAGGAGCCGTTTTTATCGGAGGTCATTTCCCCGGCGACAGAATGCGATTTACAGGATAGTGGTTTTCATCTGATCAAACCATTTCCTGTAAATCTCTTCCTTCTGCCTGCGGCCTTTATCTTTTTCTCCTCTTCTAGCTTTACCGATTGATACCACTTTTGATCTGTGAACATCATTAGCTTCAGGCAGGGTTTCCTTCTAGGGTTTTTAATTATTTTTTTTTGAATGACAAGAACCTATACATATGAGAACCCTAAATATTTCGTTGCTTCTGCTACCCCATGTGCAAGTCATGGCTCTGGTGAAGGGAGAGCTGATCTTTTTCAATGTCCGTTCAAGGGATATGATGGGTGCAAAAACGGTGTTGGAGTGAAGGGTTTACTGAAGGTTTCTCTATTTAATCATTTGAAAAATGTACACTACATAAGGGAAGGAGGATTGGACAGATGCCGAGAGATATTACGATGTTGCATTGAAGTTTATCAAGCCTGGGAGTCTACATTTTCACATTTTGAGAGCTGGATGTGTACTTTTTGTATGCATGTGTATGCCTGGGGTAAAAAGTGTTTGCATATTGGGAAGGATGAGCTTGCTCCTTCCACGATTTCTTTACACGGTATTGCTGCTCCTGTTAGCAATATTTCTGATCCTACTACTGTAACAGAGACAGCTGCGCCTACTCTAGGTCTTGAGCTATTGAACATGGTGTTTCTAGCTCAGATTTGTAGTTGCAGAATAACCTACAACTACACCCTCAATAGATAGTAAAAACTCAAGAAGTTCTTGATGATGAATGACAATTTTCTTATTAATGTTCTTAATTGATTACAAAGAAGTATCTAAATGGAATTAGAATAGTTACAACTTTCTCTATTCTCTTTCCTAAGATATTTTCCAACACTCATTAAAAGAACCTCTCGAAATTTACATTTGAACTCCTATTTATAGTAAAACTTATACAGCTTTACATGAGTTACGAAGTATCGCAACTCATACTCGTAAAATTACTCCATCCTCGCAAAACTTCATATTTCTCAGCGCTTCTTCTATCATCGTAACATTTTATAATTCTTTTCTCCTTTATTTATTACGATACTCGTGAACTATTATCTTGCGATATTAGGTACTTACATCTTGCCTCTTCTCATGTCAATTCTTTGAAGAAGAAATGTCATGAGAATCCCTATTCTCGTAAATTTAGTGTAGTTATTACCACCCTTCAAATTCGCTACATGTCTTTTTACTTTTCCCTTATCTTTCTGACACTTTTCTTCGTAACCGTTCTTTTCAACCGTTCACGCTTACTCGTATTAATGAATTTTATCTTCATCAAACTCTCTTATAAATATTATCCTTTGTTTTTGCTTTTTATTCCCTTATTCATCTTCTTCACCGCTTCTGCCTCTGCGACCTCTTCTATTTTTTCTATTTTCCCTCTTATATTCAATGACACCAAAGAAGAAAACTATTGAACAAATTAATGCGGAACTTGCTGATAGAGACCTTATTCTTTCTGAGATTGAAGGTTATGATAATAAGTCTTCTCTCGTGTGAAGCTCTTTACCAACTATGTTTGGGATGATCAGAAAGTTTTAATCTCACGAGGTCAAATCCTCGCAGGTCTTCCTCTTCCTCTTTATGATGTTAACTTTCCTTTATTCTACGAAATTATTTCCCACCCCAATTTTTCTTGTGCCATTTATCAATTGACTGGTGATTGCATTCGCCTCTTAGTTGAATTCGCAAATCGTGCCGCTTTTGGGAAATCTTTATATTCAACTGATCTTAGGAAACCTGGATTTGAGAATATAGAAATTATTGCTGCGAATTATATAGTTGAGGGTTTCTTCAAAAATTACACACTAATTCCTGCGAGGAAAGAAGATAATCGTTGGGGTGTTCGTCTTCATCGTAAAGCTAATATCGCAGCAGATGATCTTCTCATGCACGATATTGATTATGCTTTAGGAAATAATAAGACACCTCGTCGTTCTAATGATGAAGATTGGTATAAATACCCTTTAATGTTATCAGGTTCTTATATTACTGGGATAGTAGGACTTCCTGCGAATCTTCGTAACCGCTATTATCAACCTTGGGTTTTTAGAAATGTATGTATTTCCACTTCCTTATCTTTTTGTTACCCTTTAATTTCAAATGAGGTAAGAAACACTCTTGTATTTTTCTAAACAATATATTGTTGCCTCTGTTTCTTATCCTTATTTGAATTTACAGTTCCACTTCTTCCCGAGATTTCATGAGTGAAAATAAAAGTTCTACTTCTTCTAAAAGGCTTATCGCGAGGCAACAAATTCTTCGTTCTGCGAAGGTCTCTCAAGCTTCTGATAGTCAAGATGATGCTCTTCGCAAAGGAAAAAGAAAACTTCAAGATGTTGTTTACGAGAGAAGGAAAAAGAAGATACTCTCAACCAAATCCCATTCCAATGTAATTTCTTCTAATAAGGACATTGAGGAAGATCTTGGTGATGAAGATGATAAATTTCCTGAGAAGGACTTTAGTTCTAATTTCGATACCCTTTTCTGACAAAGGAGATGATGATAATGATGTTGATGAAGGTGGGAATGAAGATTATAGTATCCCGAAACTTTTGCCTCAAAGAATGGTTAGCATCTCTGAGGCTTTCCTCCATTCTTCTCGTGGATTAGGAAATTCTCCTACAGCGAATGCTCGCAAATTTATTGCGAAGGCTTGTAAAGTTCCTACTGTTATTGATAATAACTCCCTCAAAGGAATTTCAAGATTCGTCTCTCCTGCTTCATTATATGCTTTAGGCAGCATGGTAAGTTTCTTCTCTATTCCTTGTTTATTTCCTTATTTTGTTGATTTCTAACCCCTTTTTTCTTGTTTAGGTTGGAAGAGTTAGTTGTGCAGCTGCTTCTGATTGGGAAAGACGTCATTCTCTTGCAGAGAAGAAAACTTTGAATCGTTGTGCGAAGTTAGAGGTTGAAAACTCAAGTCTCCGTCAGAAAGTAGAAGATTTAAATATTGATAACGCAGAATTAATATCCCGTCACGAACATAATTCACAATCTGCGAGCATCGCAATTGATAATTCTTCTCTTCTTGAAGAGAATAATCAATTAAAGCTTGAAAATTCTTCTCTTCGTAATGATAAGAAGCAACTAGAAGGTAAATTCTTTGCGATGGTAATTATTTTGGTTACTTTTCCTTCGTAATTTGCTAACCAATTCCTTAATTTCTTTCCTTGCTGCAGAAAATCTTGCGAAGATGAATAATGATCTGGAAACTCTCCTTGCTAATCGTAATAAGAAAATTTCTGACTTGAGATCTCAGCTTCTAATTTCCCAGCATAACCGTAGTTTATATGTCAAGCGTTTCCGAGCTAAAATGACTCGCAAGATTTGCGAAGATAATGAAATTCCTCTCAAGAAGTACCATACGCTCCTTTTCGAAGAAATTTCAAGATACTCCATATCTGGAAATCTCTGAAAGTGAAGTTGAAGATGATAGTGAAGTTGAAGAAGAAGATCATTTTGATGGGAACAGATCGCCTGAAGAATAACTTCATTTATTTATTTTTGTATATCTGTTCTATACTTTTTCAATACAACACTTTCTTCTTGATTGTGCTTTTAATCAATCCAACAATTTATTTTTCAAAGCTTAATTTGAATTAGTCTTTCTTTGATGTTTATTTCCCTTATTCGCATAACTTGATCATATGGAGAGAAATAATATATCTTAAAGACTTAGCTTAGTATTCCCTTTCCCCTTATTATTTCTCTTCAAATGATCAACTATCGCTGGAAGTATTAGAATATCCTTCTGAATTTATCTTACGAATTTTCTTCTTATTGTGATTATAAATAAAAAATCCTCCCTTCGAAGTATAAGAAATATAAGCCTTTTGCTTTTTACGGAATGTTACGAAGTAAATAATATGAAATACCCTTAAGAAGTATAAGAAGTATTAGCAGCATTCAATTTATGAAGAATTGCCCAATATATGAAGAAGTATAAAAATTATTACTCATTGTATGAAGAAGTATAATAAGTACTTAACCTTCGCAAAATTAAATATCCGTTGAAGAAGTATAATAAATATGAGATATTCTTGAAGAATTATAAGAAGTATTCAACTTTTTGGAGAAGTATTCAATATATGGAAAAGTATAAGAAGTATGTAATTCTCGTAAATTTTTACGAATATGAACTTATCTGTATTTGATTGCTATCAAAATCGCATCTTTTGTTAAGTCTTCATTAAAATTCTTCATTGATGTTGTCTTCCTTGATAGGACTTCTTGTAAAAATTCTTCAATGATATTGACAGAGCTGTCTTCTCTTCAAAATTTCTTGATGTATATCTTTGTAAAATTTCTTCAATGATATTGACGAAGTTGTCTTCTTTTCAGATCTTCATAATGTATATTCTTGTATAATTTATTCAATGATGTTGATGCAATAAATTTCATTAATTTCCGTGGTCTTATCATGCCTTCCTAAGTAAAGGTCTTATTTTGCCACCTCTTTTGTATTAATTATTTGCGATAATATGACAAGTCTGAACATTCTTGCGAACATACAACCTCGTGACATTATCGTCTTGCGATGAAATCGCAGGACGTTCTTACACTTTCATGCAAAAACCCATTGATCTCATCTTAACTTCTTTGTATGGTATTTTAGCCTCTTCAGGAATTGTTGCGACAATATGACAGGCCTAAATATTCTTGCGAACATAAAGCCCCATGACAATGCCGTCTTGCGATGAAATCGCAGGACGTCTCTACACTTTCATGTAGCGACCCATTGATCTCATCTTAACTTTATTATGTTCTGCGAGTTCTTTATTCTTTTCTTTCTTTCTTTCTCCCCCCCTTTTTTTTAGAAGGCTCGCAGAACTTCATTTGTTGCACAAATATGACAAGCCTTTATGTTTTCGCAAACAAGAAGCCTCGTGACATTTGTGTCTTATAGCACGTATCAGCTCCCTAATGGAGGGTGCTGCCCTTTATCTTACCCCTGATTGCCCCTTCAAGGAAGCGTACATCGACCATACAAGGTTAGCTCTTCCCATCCGGTTCTGCCAACAACCAGCTTTTGATCGCAACCTCTTATCCTTTTTTCCTATAGGGATTATAGTTACGAGGTTGCACCCTATGGGGTATCTTTGGGCCAAGTGCATCATTTTCCAAGACTTGTCAAAAATGGCAGATGTGGTTCAACCTCACCCGGCACTCTTGACTCAACCGTGTACCTCGGCGCCTTAATCGTTTTCTGCACTTCTTGGGAAATACAGTATGCCTTAGTCGCCCAGCCTAAATCTTCTTACACCGCATTTTATATTGCGTAATGTCGTTAGATTAGGTGAGAATCCAAGGTGTCTAACCCGGATAGGTAACCCATTATTGGGTTGTACCCCAAAATTTTTACCATGTACTAAGGGCCCTTGGTGGTGTTTCGGTTACCCTTAGCCACGTTATAGGTACCCCTTAAATGACGTACTTTAGGACTTTGCCTCTTACGAATTATAGCTTCGCGAACTAGGTGTACGCCACAAAGGTTTGCCTGTATAAAATTTTCTCATGCTCTCTCTTTCTTTTTTGGAGGTGATCAGAGATTGCGGTCTTTTATTCGCAAATTAATGAAATTTTAATCGGAATATAAATTTTGAAAATTTGTAACTTTTTCCCAATTTCCTGCGAGCAAACAATATTCGTAAAATTTTATCACGAAATAAAATTTTTGTTTTGCCACATACCTCATTTTCACGAGCAAACATACTGATAACCTTCTTGTTTTATTATTTTCCTTCTTTTTCCTCGCAAATCACAATCCCTTATTATCATCGTAAATTTCTTGTATGATTATCATCGTAATTTTATTCTCTTTTTCCTTAATCATCTGCCATTAAATTTTCACTTCTTTTCACAACCTTTGCTCTTTTTCTCCAATTTTTCTTATCAACAGTTTTTCCTTCGCAAACTTCTACTTCTGTATCGTAACATTTCTTTCCCTCAGCCCAATCACCCTTGATAATTCCAATACCCTTCATATGAGGAAACTTTATGCACTGATGTAAAGTGGAAGCTATGCCTAGAATTCCGTGAAGCCATGGCCTTCCTATCAAAGCATTATATGGTGATTCAACATCAACAACACATAACAGAATTTCAGTTCGCATTCCGCTTAATGGAATTCGCATGCTCACTTCTCCTTTGGGCTTGTTGGTAGTTCCATTAAAACCATAAATTCTGTAAGTAGAAGGTATTAAATCTGCATCTTTTCCCCCCATAGTTTTGTAAGGAGAATAGAAGAGGATATTGACAGAACTTCCCGTATCAATCAAAATCCTATTAAGACCAATTGACTCTTCCTCCATATCATCTTCGTTCTCCTCCATATTCATGTAGATTGCCAGTCTTACCACCAATGGATTATCATGTGCTTCACAACCTTCTGGAATTTCAGTGGCTTCAAAAGAAATTTCACGTTTCTGCCAATCTTCAAGTCGTGAAATCTTTGCGATGTTCATTACTTCCTTTCCTTCACCATCCCTCGCATATACCCTGCTTAACACATTATCATGAAAATCCTCTATGGTTTTATATGAATGAACAATGGAATTACAGAAAACATTCCTTGCTTTTGACCCCACTTCTATATGTAGGATTTCTTCTCCCTTTTCTTTTGTCGTGTTCTCCCTGCGAGTTATGGCTGGAGCCTGTGGTAATTGTTGCGACTGTGTCTGCTTAAGTAAAAATTGATTTAGTTTTCCTTGATCAATCATTCGCAAGATTATCCTCTTGATATTATGGCAATTATTTGTAGAATGTCCATGAAAATGATGAAATGAACAAAATTCATGACTTCTTGGACCCATTGGTGGTTCCTTTCCCATATTCCATGGAGTTGGTATATTCTCTACCAGGATAATTGCTTGCCATATCTTTTCTACACTTGTATTCAAAGGTGGCAATTTTATCTCTTCCCTTACCATTCTTTGACCTCCTTGACCGTTGTTATAATTTTGTCTCTGGTTTCCTTGTCCAAAATAATTTTGCCTTTGTCCACCATAATTTTCTTGTTGTTGATCTAGTCTTGGAATTTGGTTATTTCCTATCCGATTATAGAAATTCTTCTCTCTATCATATTCTTCTTGATCTCTACTGCCCATTGCTACCATCTTTGGCTGGCTATCATTGATTTTCTTCTCTTCGAAATTTGCGAAGAATTTTGTGAGGATGTTTGCGAAGTACCTGCCACTACATTGATTATTTTGGGAAGTAAATTTGCTCCTCCCTCTTGATTGCTAGTGTTTGTTACTGTATATGACTCCATATTGTTTTGCTTTTCTTCTAGTGTAATGTATTCTTCTTGCAATTCTCGTAATTCTGTCATCATTATGGAATTCTTTCTTCTGAAGATTTGAACATATAATTGTTCATTGCGAACATCGCATTTATGAAGGACAGAATCAAGTATCTCTCATCTACACGCCCCCGCCATATCATTGCACATAGTCTTCCATCGTCTTACCAAATGCTTCAGACTTTCACCCACTCTTTGTTTTAAACCAAATACATCTTCAATACCAAGCCGTGAAGAGTGATTTGTGATATATGCTCCAAGGAAAGTTGCTTGCAAATGATTGAATGACGTAATAGTGTTCTTAGGGAGTCCTTCGAACCACTTTAGAGCTTCCCCTGTTAAACTTGATGCGAAGTACTTGCATAACACAGCATCATGATTCTCCCATTATAACATGCATCTTATGTATGCTTTAATGTGCTGAATAGCACATGAAGTCCCATCAAAAATACTGGTAAGTGTGGGCAAATTACATTTTGGTGGAATTCCTCCCAACTGTACTTCTCTAGCAAATGGAGTCCTCGCAACTTCTTCTATTGCTTCATCTAATTGCCTCTTATCTCCTCCTCTTCTATTGTTTATCATCCCTCTCATTTCTGCTAATTCTCGAAAGATTCATGCATTTGCCTCAGAATTCTCATCCATTGGTCTTTTTAATGCAGCTTCTCTTCTTCTACGTTCTTGCGCTTCCTCCCTTGCGATCCTTCGCATTCTATCATATTCTTCATTAATGTTTTCATTTGCATAATTTTGCAAATATCTTCTTTCTAAATTATCATAATTGTTCAGTTGTAAAGCATCTTGGAATTCTTGTTCTTCCCTTTCTATTCTTCTCATTCTTCTCATGCGAATATCAGGAATTTCTTCTTCTTCATTTCTCCTTCTTCTGTGACTTATTTCTTCTTGATTTACTTGTACTCTGATTCGAGAATTTGGTTCATTCCTTTCCACTTTTGTTTGTTGATTTACAATTCTTCTCTTAATTCTTTCATACTCAACATTTTGTTTGTTACGAACTTCTTCATGTCTTCTTACTCCATTCTCGTGATTGTTTTGATGTATTGCTTGTTGTCTCTCAGTTTCTTCCATAAGTTGTTGTTCTTCCTCTCGATTCTGATTGTTTTCTTTATGATTTGGTCTTGTTCGTAAATTCTCCATATTTTGTTCGCGGTTTGGTATTAAAATGAAACGATTTTCTTGATTTTTATCACCTTGATTCTGCGCTTGTTCTTGCATATCATTTTCATTATTAATTATCGGTGAATTTTGTCCTTCTCTTTCTATTCTAACATTTGATCTTGCAACACTTTGATATTTTCTCCTTTGTAACATCTCATTTTCCATCCTCAATTCTTGATTTTGTCTTGTTAATTTGGCACGTTCTTCAGCTTCGATCATTCGTTCTTTTTGGATTCCTTGTCTCAATGTTTCTAGCATCTCCCTTTATCTTTCAAGAATTGTTCCTCCCATCAACCTCCCATTTTCTCTGATTTGTGGTTCTCTATCTTCTTCTTCTGGTGTATTAGTTCTCCAAGTGTGTATACTCACTTGATCATGATCTTCTACTTGTTGAGCTTGATTTCTTCGATTACTCCTTCTTCTACTAGGTTCTCCTGTTATATTTGCCTCTCCTCCTGCTAATCTTACACTTCTTCTTACTTCAGTTAATGGTTCTGATGTGTTTCTTCTTCTTGTCATTTTTTTGGTACAGGAATTCTTTCTCTCCTGCTTTAGCGCCAATTATGTAGTTGCAGAATAACCTACAACTACACCCTCAATAGAATTAGTAAAAACTCAAGAAGTTCTTGATGATGAATGACAATTTTCTTATTAATGTTCTTAATTGATTACAAAGAAGTATCTAAATGGAATTAGAATAGTTACAACTTTCTCTATTCTCTTTCCTAAGATATTTTCCAACACTCATTAAAAGAACCTCTCGAAATTTACATTTGAACTCCTATTTATAGTAAAACTTATACAGCTGTACATGATTTACGAAGTATCGCAACTCATACTCGTAAAATTACTCCATCCTCACAAAACTTCATATTTCTCCGCGCTTCTTCTATCATCGTAACATTTTATAATTCTTTTCTCCTTTATTTATTACGATACTCGTGAACTATTATCTTGCGATATTCAGTACTTACAAGATTCATACAATCTCTAGTATTCTAGTTAAATGCAGGTTGCACTTTGCTCGTACCTTCAAATCTGTGTTGCAGAAAGTGGTGGCTACACCTAATGATCTGTCTTCATGGATTTAGCTAATGCTCTTCCCTATTTGTACTCTTCATGTTGCTGAGTACCAAGAATTGGAGGCTGACACCCGAAAAAAAACTGCAGATTAAGTAGGTTAATCATGCATTGCATATATGAAATGAACCTAATGGGTTTGTTGTGCTGGTTCAAGGTGTTCTTGAGAAACATGTCGAGATGAAGGAATTACTAGAGAAATCTAAGAAGCAACCCAAACTTGATGATCAGGAAACCGTAAACTTGATATTGTGTAGGGATAAGCTTAAGCATGGTCTGTATGCTTCCGCGATTTGCACTCTCACTTCTAGTGGAGTTGCACCCAAAAATGATGGCACACTGGCTGAACTTTGATGAAAACACCTCAACGCTGCCATGCCTGCGATTCCTTCTACTCCACCTTCACAGGAAGATATGATATCTTATACGGAGCTTGTGTTGAGCAAACTAAGGAATTTCCCAAAGGGGACAAGATGCGGAAGAGATGGTTTCCGTGCACAACATCTCCTTGATATTCTTAGTAGGTCGGCAGCTGTTATTTCAGATGAGTTACTTGCTTCTATCACTGATGTGGTTAACTTGTGGCTTTCAGGCTCTTTTCCATCGGCTTTAGGGGAATATGTAGCCATTGCTCCTCTCACTCCACTTATCAAGCATGTTGGGGGCTTGCGGCCTATAGCAGTTGGCACCATACGGAGGAGACTTGTCTCTAAATGTGCTGCATCTTTTGTGGGCAAGGAAATGAACTCATATTTGGGTGATTTTCAGTTTGGAGTGGGGGCTAGGTGTGGTGGAGAAGCTATTTTTCATGCTGTTAATCACATGATGGAAGAGAATGGGGGCCAAAACACGCTTTCCATGCTGCTGGTGGATTTTTCTAATGCGTGCGTAGGATATGTCCTTCGATATCTCGTTGGGTTGAGTTTTGTTAAGATTCACCGGCACGTTTATATTACATGGATCATGTACTTTATTCAGCTCAGGGAGTGCAACAAGGTGATCCTTTAGGGACCCTTTTGTTCGGTCTTACTCTCCATCCTCTAGTCTTGAGTATTACATAACGGTGTGATTTAGAACTGTAGGCATGGTATCTCGATGATGGTACGGTGATTTGGGACACTATGATGGTTGCTAGAGCACTGAAGATTATACAAGAGGAGGGTGTTTCTAGAGGGCTTTTTTTGAACATCAAGAAGACTGAATTGTTTTGGCCCTCTCCGGATCCCAGGGCAGCCATTACAGGTATGTTTCCATCTGATATTTATAGGCCATAGAAGGGTGTTAAGATGCTAGGTGCTCCTGTTAGCCTTGATCCCCAATTCAACGCATACCTAGTGGTTAAAAGAGTGCATAAAATGATTGAGCTCATTGATGCAGTGGAAAAACTTGAAAATCCACAGTGTTAGCTTATTTTGTTTAGAAATTGTGCTGGAGTTTCTTGTTTATATTTCGCTTTACGCACTACCTTTCCAGAATGCACATTTGCGGCTCAGGATTTGTTTGACTCTCGCCTCTACAAGTTCCTACAACATGTAATCACAAGAGATGGTTCGGGTTTCGGCCCCTTGCAAATGCAATTTTCCACGCTGCCCTTTAGATTAGGTGATTTAGGTGTTTACTCGATGCAAGACACAATGCACTATTTCTATTTGGCGTCTTGTTTGCAAACTCTAGAACTGCAGTCTATTATCTTGAGGGGGACTGGCATCAGTGGTTTTAGCTCTCATCTTAATGTGTTGCAGCTTCTTTTAATTCTATGTGTTGTCTTGTTTCTCCTATATGCATCGATATCACTGCCACCTACTCTATGTCAATTTTGGCAACTGTCTATTTTGATGCAGTAAAGAAAAACTTGACTTCCAATTTCAAGCTATCGGAACGTGATTCATTTCTATGGGAGAGTAACCAAATGAAGCATGCCCTACATTTCTTACTGGCTATTCCTAAATCAACAAATTGGTTCAAGGCAATTTAGTGCGATACTGTATTATAGATTGGGTATCCCCTTGTTTGAACCAGATAGTTTGTGCCCCTTCTGCAAGAGGGAGATGGATGTTTTTGGTGACCATGTAGTGCACTGTGCGAATGAAGTGGGTTTAAAATTTCGGCACGATTTGGTACGTGATACGATTTTAGACATGTGTTACCGAGATGGAGTGCATGTTCGGAAAGAGGTGGACTTGGGTCTTCTTGCAGACAAAGGTACTTCTCTGAGGCCAGCTGATGTTCTTGTGCTCAATTGGGACAATGGTCGGGACGGTTGCTTTGATGTGACGATCGTGTCTCCCTTTGCTGGTAATAATGGTCATTCTTTGGAGGTGGGACAAGCTATCAAGGATGCTATCAATCGCAAAAATGCCAAGTACCTTGAAAAATGCACTGCGCAAGGATATGTGTTTGGTGCTTTGGCCTTTACTACTCTTGGTGAGCTTGGTGATGGAACAATAGACTTTATTAAACGGCTTCGGAACTATATAGCTATCCACGATGCTAATGTGCGTTTAGGATATTTCCTTTTTCATAGGTTAAGTGTGGTAGTTCAAAATGGGGTTGGAGCCCAGCTTGTCGCTTGGCTTCCGACTAGTTTTTTGTCTGATGAGAATTCTTTCGAATAATTATTTTTAATAGCAATAAAATCAAAACAAAAATGGGTAATTTAAAAAAAAAAAACTAATAATATTTAAAGAATAAAATATAAGAAATAAAGAATTGATTGTATAGATATATTTAAGGGTAATTTTTGTCATTTACAAAATAAAATAGGGACAAAAAAGATAAATCAAGCATTAAATTTTGGTGGGACCAAAGCTTATGCTTTTGTAACTTTTAAAAGCTCCTCCTCTCAGCTTTTAAAAATTAAGGAATTTGGGAAGTGTTTTGGATAAAAAGCACGTTGATTTTTTTTTACCAAACACCAAATTCAAAAATTATTAACATATATAGGTTTTAAAAGTTCTTTTGTAAAAATAAAAGCATTACAAACTCAACATTTGTTCATAAGGCTTGCGTGCCACTGACTAATGACCTGCCTAACATAACATTTTCACTTTATGTTGCCTAATTTCTACGGTGCCGGTGCGGAAGGTCGCGTTCTTGGTTAGAGAAAAAAAATTCTTTAAATGGGAACTTTAATCTTCTTTGCATCCTTGTACTTTATCTAAATTTGTTGGAGTTGTAGTCTGTAGAAGAATTGTAGGGTCGTACGGGAGATACCAAAAGAAACCAAACAGGAAACAACTATGGCTTGATTAATCTCAAAGTTGCAGTATTGTTGTAGCTTTTATGCTTATAATGTTTTAACTGACATTTTGTGTGTGCTAGCTTTTAAAGATCATAAGTTAAACTCAATCTGCTGTCACATTTTAGTTTTGTTATATGATCGAATGCCTTTCTAGTTAACAATGTTGTTAGTTTATTTCCATTTACAAGGTCCACAAAATAAAATTTGCTTTAGGCCACGAAAAATGCAGGACCGGCCCTGGCACCATCCAGACAAGTGATTCCTAGTGATTTGTCAAGAGTAGATTAAGGGGTGTAAAAAATCTAGCGTGTAGAGGGGCGGAGATGCCACAAATTGGCTTCCTACTAAAAGGAATGTGGCATCTCTTTTCCTGGGTATGGAGATTTTGAAAAATCAAGTATTACTTCGCATAATATCATACTGGTATGGAGAATCCAAGAGTTATATCTTCAGATGGAAAAGATGTTAATATGATTGTTAAGCCATCAATCATGAAGGAAAAAGTAAAATCTCATGTACCTTCAGCTTTGAAAATAAAAAGGAGGAATGTGAGGAAATCAAGAGTTGTTCCTTCTAATCTATAGAAATTTTCTGGGGTTCTTGAAGAGTTGAAGGAAACAAGAAAGGTGATTCTGCATATAAAGGCTATTGTCTTGAGGACTCTCGAAATTCAGAAGGCCCTGGTTCGGCATCAATCTAGAAAGTTTGTTGGAATTGACTCCTTTCTTTATGAACCTTTTGTTCCTATGGCTGTTGACGACAAGGAGTGCGAGGACAATAAAGAATTTTTTAGAGGCCTTAACGTCTAGGAAACTTCTTATGAGAATTTATTCTTGTTCTTTAAGAAGGATAACTATGGTTTGGAATAACCATTATTATGAGTACACATAGCTATTGCCAACGATTTTCATCTTGCAATGTTTTAAAATTTATTTATTTAAACTCTAAATGTTAATTTGGGAGAGGATTTTGCAGTATTAATATTTATTGGTTTTATATATTGCAAAAAAATTATGGGATATTTGTGTTTGCGACCGTGATCTATGATTGTCATATATATGTCAAAAGTTAAGCCTATTATGTCATTATGAAAATATTGATGAAGATAGGATGAACTTTTGATTGCAAATATAAAGTCTATTATATGCCTTTATGCAAATATTGATAAAAAATAGAATAAATCTTTTAATATTCTGCAGTATTGGTCTTTCCCTGATCCACTTCTATGTGAAAGTATTGTGTGGCTCCGTAAGTTCACTTTTGTTGAGCGTTTCCGATTAAATTATTCATGAGTTCTCTTGTGGTTAATTTAATTAAGTTTTATGGATACAAATTCATGTTTCATGTAATTTGTTAAGGTCCAAATAAATCCTTATTTTCTTATAAAAGTAAGGTCTCTCTTGTTGTTCTTTCGGGAATGACATTTTATGGGGGAGAGTTCTTAATTGAACTTGTGCTTAATTTCCAAATCTTTATGGGAAGTGCGGCTGTGGAATATTGTAGGAGTTTTCTTGTATCTTTATAAACTCCTTGATGAATACACTAAGTTAAGACTATGTGAAATCATCGAAACAAAGTTGATATGTTCTCTTTTATTTATGAAGTATCTCTATGATAATTTCATTATGATCCCACTAGTTTTCGTACCTTTGACAATTTATATTGACAAAACGGGGGAGAATTAAATGTAGTTCACACTACAAATACATATGGTTACGGATTGTTATATAAGGAGGAGTGATTTTCATGTGAGATGAAGTATTGACTAAGGGGGAGTGATACGTATCACCATAGTATTTTCATCAAAGTTGTGATACAATTGGAATTTTATGTTGTGTATATACTATGACACTGTATAACAATGATTGAGAGCTATTGTTTTCTCATTGTTATAGCTACGGATCTGCAATAACTATGTTGCTGAGTTGAACACGTACAGATCACTGGAGTACTTGGAAGTGATGAAGATTTCGAGTAATGTTGAAGAACCAAGGAGATCAAGCATTTGGATGAGAAGCTACAAAGTTTATTTATTTTGTAATCCATATGTATCGATTATTTTGACATTAAAATTGAAAAAGGGGGAGATTGTTAGAGCACTGCTCGGTCGAACTCGTAAGCGTTGCTATCCCAAGATTGTTGTCAAGTTTAATTTCCAAACTATAAGTCTTAATTTCTAGTCTACTTATAGTTAAGTCTTAGATTAGGATAGTAAGTGTAGTTAAGCATTAGACTTCACGGCGTTCATCGATTGAAGACGAAGAACTACTAAGGGGAGCTTGTGGAACATCATAAACAAAAGGTATGTGGAGACTTGAACTCATCTATCATTCAAAAGTCAATCTATTATATCTCCTATTTGAGACAAAAGTCGTATAGCTATATAGACTTCGATTATACACTTTTGATATTTTGAGCTGAGTTTAACTCGCTTACATATTTCTAGAAATATGTGTTGGGAAGTTTTCGCTTTAATCAAGTTCATCTTATATTCTTGACGAAAGTCAAATGATGATCATGTGAAAATCGCCTTGTAACATCTTACATGATTTGTGTGAGACAGTCATTTGATGTAGACTCGGAATGTTTCATATTGATCAATTGATCACTTGAAAATTGCTTTGAAGATAATAGTTTGTGTGAGACAGCTATTGTCGTCTTCTAAGAATGTTTCAATGATTGAAATGGGAGTTTAGAACAAATAACCATGATTGGATATAGCACAGTATGTGTACTTTCAGATGTGTTGTCCAACTCCGGGAACCATTGTATGCATACCCGTATGCGTACTGGTTGGTTATGGAAGTCCGGGAACTTAGTATGCATACGTGTATGCGTACTGGCGTGAGTTTCAAGTTCCGGAAATTCAACTGAGTTTTGGAAGGTATGTGTACACATTCGCATACTAGTGAAGCCGAACTTGGTCCTTCCACTTAGGTATGCATACCCATTCGCATACTTGAGTAGGTTATACGTTATAAAATCGGTTTGTTCATGAACTAATACATTTATATAATAAGGAATGCAATATTTTGCAAATCGTGGCTATAATGTTCATGAATTGATTCGAGTAAATCAAAATCGATTTTTCTTCAATTGTGTCTTTTATACTTCTATGAGAATATAAATAATTGAACAACTCTAGATATAGTTTCATTTGAGTCATTTGAACTAGTTATGGTTAAGATGAATACGGTTGATATGAAAGTGTTCATATATGACTAACTTCGGTTAACTATTATTGAGCTAACAAGGTGTACACGTTTAGGTACGGTTACCCATATCTAAATGAAGTCACTTTTCATTTGGGTGTAACAAGCTAAGTTCGATCTAATAGTTGAAAGATATAAGCATAAGTTTAATCAGGTTTTCATCTAACGGTGAATATTGAATGCTTTGTTACCAAGGTAACATTGATTGCAAATGCTGATTTGAAGACTATATAAAGGATAACTCTAGCTACTGGCAAACCTAATCCCTACACCTCATGTGTGATACTAGTTGCGACTAGAGTTGATTTTTCCTTAACCTTAGGTTTTTCATGAAACCCTATAGGTTAACGACTTGAAGACTTCATTGGTATTGTGAAGCCAGACCCAACTATTTTCTCTGTAGTTGTGTGTTCTGATCTTGTTGTTTTCTATCTTAATGAATACTATCTTCTAAAATATTTGCTCGAGATTTATTCTCCGATAGGAAAGATGAAAAGTAGTCACAAACATCTTCGTCTCATCGTTTGTGATTCCACAATATCTTGTTTTGCTACCATAAGATTAAGATTATTGTGAGGTGATTGATATTTCTAGGTTGTTCTTAGGGAATATAAGTCTGATATATCAATTGGTTCATGCTCACCTTGATTTTTCAAAAGACGGAACAAAAACTTCTAGGTATTTCTGTGGGAGACTGATTTATTTATTCAATAGACTTTTCTGTGTGAGACATATTGGTTTATCAAGTCTTCGAATTTGGGTCGTAGCAACTCTTAGTTGTGGGTGAGATCATCTAAGGGAATCAAGTGCGTAGAGTCATGCTGGGATTCAGAGGCGTAAGGAATGCGACTGTACCTTGATCAATGTGAGATTGGTTAGGGCTCAACTACATTCCAGTCCGAAGTTAACTTGTAGTAGGCTAGTGTCTGTAGAGGATTTATACAGTGTGGTGTTCAAATCTGGACTAGGTCCCGTGGTTTTTCTGTATTTGCGGTTTCCTCGTTAACAAAAATTTTGGTGTCTTTGTTATTTATTTTCCGTATTATATTTTTATATAATTGAAATATCACAGGTTGTGCGTAAGTTCAATCAATTGTGAATCCAACCTTTGGTTGTTGATTAAATTGATTTGTAAGGACCCTCAAGCTCGTCAACGCTATTGGACCAGTCAAGTGATGAATTAGCCGATCATAAATCGTTTAGTTTAACATGAACGTTAATTAATAGGAACTAACCTAACAACGATCTAGATACGAGACTAGTACAGTTAGATAGGCCTCAAAAAGTTACGCCGATTAGATTACTCGAACATGGCATTCGGATATCGGACGAAAAATATAGTATCAGATTTATTTAAAGGGCAACGTTAACCGACTGTGGCAGCCCATATCATTTTTTCTGGTGCCTTTATATATTTTGGTCGGCATTATCCCAATCGAGTAGATTAACTCGTTATTCTCTTTTCTTCTTCATTATTCTTCTTCTCTCTTCTCATTTCTTCTTCTCTTCTTCTGCTGCTTCGAGATTCGGATGTGAGGTTCAATCCGAAAGATCAAATGGGAGATTTTTTATCTGTAAGATGTAGATAAGAACTTGGAATGGTAGTAGTGCTGATGTTGTTATTTGTTGTTGATTCAGACTTGAAGGAGGAATCGAATTAGAAGTTATGGTTTGTACGAAAAGCTCAAAGATGAAATTGGTGTTCTAGGAGCAGGAATTGAGATGCGTTTATGTTTAATTGAGTGATATGAAGTTTCTTTGATGAAGAATTAGTGAGTTAGGGTTTGTAAGAAAATCAGAGAGGCCGTAGAAGATGAAATTGAAGGTTTGGGAGATTAATTTGAAGATGGGTTTGTTATTAATCGGTGTTTAATGGAAGTTGTGGAGTTGTTCTGAATATGGATTAAGAAATTGCAGATTTAGGGTTCGTCATGTTCTTCCCCAATTTATGAATTAAGGTTTATGAGGGTTGATGATTATGAGACTCGGATCAAGAGAGAAGAATAGTAGAGTTGGTTTTGACAGATGATGGTGGTCTTGAGATAATTTCTCAATTGAGCCAAGGGAAGGAAGAATCCGAATCCAATTACCTGTGTGAGACTGTTATGAGGTAATTGTTATTTTGATCTGTTTAGTAAAGTGATTTAATGTTATTGATTATTTGTAGTTGATAATTGAATTAAGATCCGTGGTATGATTTGTAAACTTGGATGAATTATACTGCTAGCACATGAAGGTGTTGTATGTATGAAGTGGTTTATTGTGGAGTTGGATGTTTGTGTGTTATTGAATTATAAGGGATATAAATAATTAAGTTGTTGAGTGGTAATGATGTTGGAGTTGAACCGATGTTGTTGGTTATATAACTGAAGTTTGGAGTGATTAAGCTAAGATGCATGAACTAATGTAAGAGGATTGGAATGAAGTTGGGGTTACAACTATATCTGGTGGATTACTTAGGATAGTAGAGTTGAAGGATGATAACTGAGTTTGGGATAAATGAGTGTTACCTGAGATGAAGTGTTGAGTGGTGTTCATGAGAATGAGGTTGAATTCCTTGTAGTGTGTAAATGATGGTTAGAATGGATGTTTCAGGTGGTATGGTTGGTATGAAAAGTTGCAGGGGTTGTAGTGTAGCTGCAGTTGGGTAAATCTAATTACAGCTGGTGGTGAAGTGCAGTTGTACTTATATAACTGGTAAGAAGGAAATGAATGAGTTGGGGGATAATTATGTGGATGTTAGTATAACTGTGATGTTTAGAGGATATGAGATGATAAGTGTTATGAATTTGATCTCAATGAGCGAGGTATTGTGTGATTGAATTGTTAGAATGCGGGTTAAATAAGTATACTGAGTTGAGTTTCTATTGTAAGCTTAAAGCCGCAATTGCAGGTAGGCAAAGTTGTGGTTTGTAATTGAAATTCAAATTCAAATTAAGTTCTTTTGTCTTTGAATTGATGTTGATTTGTTAAACAAGCAGATGAGAATGTTAGAATTAGAATTGAAGTAAATCTACCTTTGACTGACATTTACCTTTAGTTGACTCCTTCTGACCAAACGTTGACCGTTAGTTGACTCATATGGACCAGGCCTTAGGTTATTGAGATGTTTAGTAGATTTGGGGTTTAAGACTAGTTATCTTATAATTGATGATTTGGACTCTTTATAGTCCGAGTTAGCCTTTGGTTTCTTCTACAAAGTTGTAGATGTTCATAAGACTTATCTAATGGACTATAGAACCAACCTTATTGAATTAGGAAACCTTAGATATGTTAAAGTTAGATAATAAAAATGTGTAAAGTCATAAATAGGCTTCGAACCATTAGATAGACTTGTATGATTCCTGCGTGAGCCTTTTGGCTAGATTATTAGACTTCTTGTGTGATTAACAGTTAGTCTATTTTAACAACGATCAATTCAAAGGATGAACCAGTGGATCATGGATCTCGAGGTAGGCGCGACTTGTCATCAAAAGAGGTGGGAATACTTTAACTTTTTTGTAACCATTATTGTTGTTTCTATTATAAAAGTTTATGTTTAACAAATTCATGCATTGTCTGATTGTGTATTCCTTGCATTGTTTAGTTTTAAATTCCGAAAGTTCTGTTATCTCTTTTAATATTTTCAGGACATGGAAAGGAAATGTAATGCTTTGTTTGTCTTTATGATTGTCTTTGGGAAATGATAATTTCCAACTATGGTATATCGGATACGCTCCTTCATTATTTTACTTTTGTGCTTTAATCGGTGTGGAATTGGAATGAATATTACGGGTGTGTATATTCACCCACAGACTATCTAGGTGGTAATGTCCATCGGTATTACGGTGTGTAAATTTCACCACAGAAAGTTATCATGTGTGTAAATGTCACCGCAGAAACTAAATGAGGAGTTTAGGTCCATATACATGATTGTTTATTTCAGTGGTTTGGTTGTCTTTTAATGTTTGGGAAAAAATGTATTGTTTTCTAAATCATTCCAATGATTACTTAAAAGTTAAATGTTTTTTCCACTGAGCACCCCTTTTAGGGATGATGTGCTCACCCATTACCACTTTCAGCTTCAGAGACAGATCAAGATGAGCACGAGACGATAAAAGTTTCAAAGAATTAGTTACGTTAGTTAGTTAGATTCCGCTATGTTTATTTGGTGTTTATACTTTATTTGTGAATCAACTCACTATTGAATATGTAACATTTGAGAGGAGTTCTTGTATTTATTTCAGAGAGGGTTTAGATTCAGGTTAATTTTTGTTTAGAACTTCGTTCTTGTTGTTTTAATAGATGTTTTAGATCCTTAGTGCATCTTTATTTAGTTAATCTCTTGGATTAGTTAGCTGCTATCTTTAGGGGGGCTACATGATTGACACTTGGATATTGGTTTTTTATACCATCCAAGTTATTTCTTATATTCAAACGGGCTCGCAAATTCCTATTTGTTTGATTGCAGATTGAATTGATAAATAGAGATACAACTCTTGGATATATTTCCATTGATTGAGTCTTACTGTCTAGTTGATTCTCTTGGAATTATATTGGAGTCTGGCCATGCAGATTGTTAAGAGAAATATTGGGTGTGGTTGTTAGACCCCCGCTTTTTCACTTTGAATTTTTGAAAATCTTCTTCACATTCAGCAGTCTATTCGAATCTATTCTTCTTCTTAAGAATGTTAAAGAAATATTTGCATTTGTCTGATGATCTTGCAATGAATCTACCTAGGGATGCTATGCGTCCATTAAGATTTTCCACCTCCTTTAAGTTCCTTGGTGATGTCATTTCGATGATGTCCTGGATCTTAGCGGGATCAACTTCGATACCTTTCTTTGTTACCAGGTATCCGAGAAACTTCCCTGATGTGATGCTGAAAATGTACTTGTCTGGGTTCACCTTCATGTTGTACTTCCTCATTGCCTCAAATATTTCCCTCAAGTCATGAAGATAATCCTTGCATAACTTTATTTTGACAACAATATCATCGACATAAACCTCTAAAGTGTGTCCCATCTATGGTTTGCAAATTGCATCAGCCATCCTCTGGTACATTTCCCCTGCATTCCTTAGTCTGAAAGGCATGCGGGTGTAGCAATAAAGTGCATGGGGAGTGAAAAATGTTGTGGGTTGTTGATACACTTCCGCCATAGCTATCTGGTTGTAAATTGAGTATCCATCCATGAATGACATCTCTTCGCGACCCTCTACTGCTTCCACCAATTAATCGATGCTTGGGATCTGGTAGCTATCCTTCAGACAAGATTTATTGAGATTAGTGAAGTCGATTCATATTCTTACTCTGTCATTTTTCTTCAGAACGATGACCATGTTTGAGATCCATGTGGGGTATTTGACCTCCTTTATGAATCCTGCTTCCATGAGTTTGGTAAGCTCCTTTTTCCACAACCTGATGGTTTTCTGGTGCTACTTTCCGCAACTTCTGCCTAAACGGTTTCGTTCCTGGTTTTATTCGAAGCTCATGATGTATGATCTTAGGGTCAATTCCTGGCATATATCCTAGTTTCCATGCGTAAATGTCCGGGTAGTCTTTGAGTAATTTGATTAATGCTTCCTCTCGATCCTTATATAATAACGTCCCAATTTTTATAATCTTCGGTTCCTCCTCGGTTCCAATATTTACATCTTTGGTGGGTTCGACCGACATAAACATGGGCTCGAGATCTCCTAGATGAGGTATATTATTTAATTGTTATTTGGTGGGGTATTCACCATCTTTCGTTCTCGAAGTGCTAGCTTCGGCATTCATGGATTCGTTTCCTCTTGTCAAGCTTTTTCCGGAGATTTCTTCGGGATATTGATCAATTGCTTTATCCTTGGCCTATTATTTGATTTTTCCCCTTCGGGCTCTACTCTCTTCTTTTTGTTCAATGTTGAGTTGGTTTTGTTGAGCCTGGCATTCTTGTGCAGTGACTTGATTTCCATTTCTCATTCGGAAGTTGGGAACCTTGGATACTAGTGATACGTTGCCGCCACTCCTTGATTTTAAGTACCAATCGTCGTCCAATAATAACGTTGTAGGGTTATGGTGCATTGACTATACTGAATCTGGTACTAACTTTCGTCGGCCCTGCATTTACTTCTAGAACGATGTCCCCTAGAGGTTTCGTGGCCGCTCCATTTAAACCGTATATGGTGTAATAAAAAGTCGTCAGATGCTCATCGTTTAATTTCATTAGATTTAAGGTATCATAGAATAGGACATTCACTGAACTCCCTCCATCGATCAAGATCTTCTTTATGTTCCATCTTGAGATGGGTAAAGTGAGTACTAATGGATCATTGTGATCTTCCATATCTTCTTCCACATCATCTGCGGAAAATGTCAGCGGTACGTTCATTCAATCTTCATGTTCCTCGACTCCCCATCGATATTGTATAACTCACAGTAATACTCAAATTATTTTCTCAATCTCTTTCCAATTTGTCATGTCAACGACGGACCATTAGGTTCGGAGCAAGAAATGGTATTAATTGTTCGATCTTTTTCAGGCAAGTGAACCTACTTGATTCGGTTATTCATTTTTTCTATCTCTGGTTTTTGAACGTACTCTTTGAGTTCTCTTGTGTCGATCAGTTTCTGGATCATTATCTTCAAATTTTTACACTTTCTAGTCTAGTGACCATTGAAGAAATGGTATTCACAATAATCCCTTGATTTTTCAAACCTTGGAGGCTTCTTTCCCTTTGATCATGGCCATTCAAAGTTAGTCCTTCCTTTGATTTTGAAAAGGCGGGGGGTCTAACAACCACAACCAATATTTCGTTCAGAAATCTAAATAGACAAACTCCAATATACTTTCAAGATAATCAACTAGATAGCAGACTCAATCTATATAAAAGTATATCAAAGAGTTTATATCTTTGTTTCACAATGTAATCAAAAAATCAAACCGATAGAAATCTGGGAGCCTGATTATTATGTGAAACAACTTGAACGGTACCAAAGACCAATGTTCAAGTGTCAATCAATATAATCGACAACCAAAGGT
Organism: Papaver bracteatum; assembly: GCA_023529315.1. Taxonomy (NCBI): domain Eukaryota; kingdom Viridiplantae; phylum Streptophyta; class Magnoliopsida; order Ranunculales; family Papaveraceae; genus Papaver; species Papaver bracteatum. The sequence goes on from JAJJWX010002324.1 coordinate 1,165,823, forward strand.
TGTATTCAAAATTGATTGATCTTAATGTACAATCTGTGATATTTCTATTATATAACAAAATATAATGCGGAAAATAAATAACACAGACACCATAATTTGTTCACGAGGAAAACCACAATTGCAAAAAAAAAAAAAACCCGAAACTTATTCCATCTTTGAACACCACACTGTATTAAGCCGCTACAGACACTAGCCTATTACCAATGAACTTTGGACTAGAACATAGTTGGGCCCTAATCAATCTCACACTGATCAAGGTATAGTTGCGCTCCTTACGTCTCTAAACCCTGGCAGGATTCTACGCACTTGATTCCCTTAGCTGATCTCACCCACAACCAAGAGTTTCTACGACCCAAAGTCGAAGACTTGATAAACAAATATGTCTCAGACAGAAAAGTCTATTGGAGTAGATAAATCTATCTCCCACAGAAATACCTACGAGTTTTGTTCAGTTTTTTGATAAATCAAGGTGCACATGAACCAATTCATAAACATGACTTATATTCCCGAAGAAAAACCTTGTATTATCAATCACCTTACAATAATCTTAATCGTATGGTAGCGAAACAAGATATTGTGGAATCACAAACGATGAGACGAACATGTTTGTGACTACTTTTTATCTTGCCTATCGGACAATCAATCTCGAGAAAATATTAGAGAAGATAGTACTCAATACGAAAGAACGGGGCAAGATCAGAACACGCAACTATAGAGAAAATATTTGGGTGTGGATTCACAATCCCAATGAAGTCTTTATGTCGTTAACCTGCAGGGTTTCGTGAAAAAAACTAAGGTGAAAAGAGAATCGACTCTAGTCGCAACTAGTATCACACAGGAGGTGTGGGGATTAGGTTTCCCAGTTACTAGAGTTCTCATTTATATAGTTTTCAAATCAGGGTTTGCAATCTAAGTTACCTTCGTAACAAAGCATTCAATATTCACCGTTAGATGAAAACCTTATTAGAGTGAAGCTAATATCTTTCAACCGTTAGATCGAACTTAGCTTGTTATACAAAAATGAAATGTACCTTCATTTAGGTTTGAGTAACCTAAACGTGTATACTCGGTTGGCTCAACAGTAGTTAACTGAATTTATCTATATGAACATTCTCATATCAACCTTATTCATCTTAACCACAACTAGTTCAAATGACTCAAATAAAACTAGGTAAAGAGTTGTTCAATTGCAATATTCTCATAGAAGTATACAGGAACACAATTGAATAAAAATCGGTTTGATTCACTCGAATCAGTTCATGAACATTATAGCCAAAGTTTGCAGATAATGCATTCCTTAATATATAAATGTATTAGTTCATGAGCCAACCGATTTTAGAACTTTAACCACTCAAGTCTGTAAACGGGTATGCATACTTAAGTAGCCGACCTGAGTTTGGGTTCGCAAGTATGCAAACGGGTACGCATACTTAGTAAACTTCCATATCCCAGCAGAAATTCCAGGACCTGTACCTTACGCAAGAATGCGTACCGGTATGTGTACTTGGTACACAGAATTTCACAACTACAAATATGCATACGGGTATGCATACTTTAGTTCCGGTCATGGATCACATACATGCAAGAACGCACACTTTGTTTATAATCCAATGATGGTTAAGTATTCTAAACCTTGTTTCAATCATTGGAACTTTCTTAGAGGATGAAAATAGCCGTTTTCACACACTATTAGTATCAAAGTAATTTTCAAGTTATTGAAATAACCATAACGAAACATTCCAAGTCTACACCAAATGATTGTATCATACAAACCATGTAAGATGTTACTCGGCGATTTTCACATATCATCTTTTGACTTTCGTCAAGAATATAAGATGAACTTGGTTGAAGCGAAAGCTTACCAACACATATTCCGAGAAATATGTAAGCGAGTTAAACTCAGCTCGAAATATCAAATGTTTATAATCGAATACTATATAGTAATACGACTTTTGTCTCAATATAGGAGATAAAGTATAAATATATACTTTCCAAGTGATATATGAGCTTTAGTCTCCACATACCTTTTGTTGATGAAGTTCCACAAGCTCTATTTAGTGGTTTTTCGTCTTCTATTGATGAACGACGTGAAGTCTAATACTAAACTACACAATCTATCATAGTCCGAGACATCACTATAAGTAGACTAGAAATCAACACTTATAGTTTTAATCACTAACATTGAAAAACAAGCTTGAGATAGTAATGCTTGCGAGTTCGACCGAGCAGTGTTCTAACATATTTGTCGAAGGATATGAACATAGCTTGTATTGAGCTTCATATAGACTTGATCTTCAAACTTTTGGTCTTTAAGTCGATATTCTTCTCGGCGTCCTCGCTTATCTTAATTAAAACATTCGGTAGAGTTCGTCCTTTTTGATCTAATAGCTTGTTCCACTGAATTAGTCTGATGAGACTTTTGCATATGGGCTCTGGGATTCTCCCGCTGGATTTCTTTCAACCTAGCATGCTTTTCGATAATTACTCGAAGATCTCCTTCAGTCGTGGAGTTACTTCCGTGAATATCAACAAATAATGGGCTCATTCTGTCCGACCCCCACTTGTAGCAGTTGATACTGACCACTAGGTTAAGATTCCCTATTGCTTGCCATATCTTATTCCATCTGTCGGTGTACTCCCTTATTGTTTCTTTGGGTCCGACTGCTAGTGAAAATAGTTTGTTTATGTCTGCATTAACGGTCTTGTTGTACATGTAGGTTTCCAAGAATATCTCGGTGAGCCGGCTATAGAAGTCGATGGAATCGGGAGGTAGGTTGTCGAACCATGATAGTGACGATCCCTTCAGACTCGAAGGAAAATATCTGCATAGGATTACGGCATCTCTCTCCCATCGGGCCATTGTTCGGTCGTAGTAACGAAGATGAACAACAGGATCGTTGGATCCATCGTAACATTTAAATGCTGGGATTGGACACTTCGGTGGGATGAGTGCTCTTACTAGGTTTGCGGTCAGTGGTGTAGTAATGGCTTCTCTCATCACTTTTGGAAATCTTCCTACTCCTTGCTTTGCTTTTAATTTTTTGATCTCTGCCATCATTTCGTTATGAAGATTCTCCATTTCCCAGGAAATATTCGTCCCGTATTTCCACTCGTCCTGGTCTTCGGGATTCACTATCAAAGTAATCGGAATCTCCTGGTATATAATCGAGGTCGGATGGTCTATTTATTCCTGCAGTACGATGGTTCAATGATTCAGGATTTTTGTGGTTATCCACGATCATTCTTCTGCCATGGTTCGGTTATGGTTCTTTGGAATTTTCTTTGTCATGTTGGTTTGCCCTTGGTTCTGCAACCAACTAGATAAAGTGATTTGACCATTGGTTCAGAGTGCCTCCCGGTGTTAGTCCGTCAGTAGCAACGGTATGGTCTTAGTCCACTGTCTGAATCAGGGGGATCGTGATAGGTGTAGAATACACCGTATTTATTATCTAGTATTTATGCTTTCTTTGTTATTTTACGTGTGAATTATGTATCTTACGTGTGTTTTTGGTGTATTAGGTGCTTTGGAGTCGTTTGGAGCAAAAATAAGAGAAATTAGCCATTTGGAGCGAAAAGGGCAAAAAGGTCATTTCACTGTGAACACTATCTGGAGCCCGGTACTGGTTAAGGGGCAGCTCTTTGTAGGAATATTAAACAAAATCCATTCAAGGTTAAGGGGTAGCCATTTGGGTGTCTCTTATCATCTGAGCAGGTGTAGATAGCCTGGGGTGTTGAATAGTGGGGCGTCTAAATCCCACCCAAATCAGTACAACCCTGAGTTATACCTATGATTCACTTGCGCCTGAAGAAGAAAGGAGAAGCAGCTGTCTTGCTGCTGTGAGAAATCGAAAATTAAAGGAAAGGTTGTTGTTGTTGAATCAAGGATTGATGGAAGAGGAATTGACGAGATGTGGTGGTGGTTGCCGCTGTTGATTCGAGCAAACATGGAGATGAAGTAAACATAAGATGAATGAATTTAAAAATTATGGTTGGTGTTCTTGAAAATGAATTGGGTTCGATCTGTGAAAGAGATGGTGGAATTAAGATGGGACTTTGCTTTGCTGTTGATTGAAGAACAGATGCAGTCTGAGAGATGGATGGTGTTGCTATTGGAGATCTGCGGCTTCTCTCTCTGAGCTCTAATGGAAGATGTTTATGAGTTCGAGTTGTATTAGCTGAATCTGATGAGGGTTGTTATGATCAGAATCAAGAATGGGTACTGAATTTGAAATGGGTGTTGGAAGATAGCTCACAGTGCGGCTACCAATTGATCGGTGGTGAAGTTAATGGGTTTGACTGGTTTCAATGGTGGTATTGAGGTTCAGGTGGGATTTTGAGGTAATGGTGCAGGCTTGAGATCGGTTGTGGTTGTAAGCTCAGTATGGGTTTGATGGTTAAGTTGCAGATTGGAGGTTGACAAAGAAATTGGCAGTGAAGCTGTGAATGGGTTTTGAGGTTGAATTTGGAGGAGTTGCAGCTGGTGGTGTTGATGATTTGTGGTGTTGCTGATAGCTGATAGAAAATGGAGTCCATGAATATGAAGCTACAAATGATTGTTGTCTTTGAAGTGCAGTTGCTATGCAGAGAAGAGCAGTTGTGTATGGTGCAGGGAAGCTACATGAGCTAAGGTATGATGAATGCTTTCCAGGGAAGAACAGGTAAGGAGAATGTATGTGGAATGACAGAGATGATTTTGCTGCAAGTCTATGGGTTGCGCAAGCAACAGCTGAACCATAGTCTAGGTGATGCTGCAAGAGAGATTCAGATGGTGGTTTTGCAGGTTAACTGCAGGGAGTGTGGCAGTAATGATGGTAGATGGAGCTGAAGCACTGTTTAGTTGCACGATGAGATGGCAGTGATGAGCGATTCTGTGATATCGACAGCGACGTAATTAACGATTATGGAACAGAGCACATCCATCATGGCTGGGTGTGCAGGGAAGGCACTGCCATCTTTAAGATAAAACTCATATTCGCATCTTTTAATGTGTTTGTTGATGACAAAAGGAGATTGGCGGGATATTCTTGCGATCAAGATATTCTAGGGCTTTTGATAAAAGTTGAGATTAAAATATCAATTCTAGTTATTGTGAAGAAAACATATTTGTGAATGAAGATAAATCCTTAACCAATATTCTCACTACCTTGATTTGTGTGCTTTACTTTTTATTGCTTTGCTTTTATTTTATTTTAGTATATAAAAATCAGAAAAATACCCGGTGTTTTATATAGGAAACCGAAACAATGAGACAACCTAGACCTCTCTGTGGGATCGATCCTTTCTTGCCCTTGCTATATTTATATTTTGAGTAGTAAGAAAGTGTAAATTATTTTTGACGCATACGACAGCGATCAAATTTTGGCGTCGTTGCTGGGGAGGCAACGGTTGTCACTTGTTTTTGTTTTTTTTGTTTTGTTTTTAGTTTTTCTTATTTTCTGGTTGGGAATCGTATTTCAGGTACCAATTCTATGGAAGGAGCATATTGGAACAATGGATACGGTTATCAACCTCAACAACAATATGACAACTATCACCCTTATGGGGAGTACAATCAAAACCAATCCTTTGGTTATGATCAATACTCCACGTACCCTTTGAGTTATTCTCATACATACCAACCTTTTTATGGTGGTTATGTAAGTGAGCAACCACAAAGAGGGGATGATAGTTGTGCTTATCTTAATATTTCCTCTAGTTTGGTAGATGAAATGCAACGATTTATGGCCAGCATGGAGTCAATTTGTAGACAACCAAGCGTGGAACCAATTTCATCGACCGAAAGTGCTCATAGTATGTTTAGCCCAATTTCTGATCGTAGTTATGATCATTCACCCATTCAAAGGGAAGATAATTGTCCTAGCAATACTGAGGTAAGTGATTCTACTTTGTCTATGTCGAATGAGTTTTACCAACAAATGGAATGTTATTTTCATAACTTGGATGGATCACTCCAAGAGCTTCAACAAAGTGTTTCATATTTAAGACAAGGCATTGAAGAATACAAAGAGGACATGCACAATTCTGCGAAAGACCAAGCTTTGGGAAGTGGTATCCAATCTTATGACAGTGACGATGACTATGAAAGTACATCGCTTGAACTAATTTATGGTGACATCCACGAGGAGTCTACAATGGAGTCTCTTTGCAATCAAGGTGAAGTAGAAAAGGACCAACCTTTGGAGATATTGGATGACATTAGTGTAGTTGACTCAATCCTTGATCTTTATAATGATCAAGAACCTATTCAAAAGGTACATGAGTATGATGAAACTAGTGTTTTACAAACTTTTGCAACATGGTTTGAGTCTAATGAAGGGGAGTATGTTGAGAATGTGATCGTTATGCCCAATATTATGGAAGACCCAATTGAACATGCATATGATTGTAATGATGATGTTGATGCCGAGATTTTGGTTAAGGCGGAAACGGACGAAGAATGGTTGCAAGGTTTGATAGAGGACCATGATATACAAGAGGTGAATAATTCGCTTGAGTTTTTCAAGGATGAAGAGGATTACGTAATACAAGAGATTGTGATAGGTTTGTCTAACCCTTTGCATATTGTTTCTTCTCCTTTACCTCTTATTGGTTTGAATATATGTGCTTCGAAAACATTGTTAGATGAATTTGTTTCTCGATTTCCACCATTAGAAACATTATATTCTCATACTATGCAGGTTTTGGACCAAGAAACCGTGGAAGTATCCGACTCTTATATTCTTTATGCACTTCCAAGTGTGGACAAGAATAAGTGTGGGGGAAGCCTTTATCGGTTAATAGCTTCGTTTTTGTTTTATGTTACTAATATTTGTGCGAAGATAGTGTTTGCAAAACAGGTGCTATGGGTGGATCCCCAAATTTTCAGATTGCTAATATATGGGGAATAAATCTTTCAAGAAGCTAAGTCGAGCCGTCGACTTTAAAACAAGCGCTTAGTGGGAGGCAACCCACCGTTTTTGTATCTCTTATCCTTTTGCTTTTTATTTTCTTTTTGTTTCGTTTTTTTTACTTTTTATTGTTTTCATATCATATTTGCATCCCCATGTTTAATTTCATTAAGTCCATAATCTATCTTAGAAGAGAATTATGATGAATTCGTCAGAAAATTTCAGACTGCGCGTAGTTCAGTCCAGAGACCATAAATGTCAGACCATTTATCAAAACACTGTGAAATTTTGACACTGTGTATAAAACACGTAGGTGAACAACTTTTGTGAAATGGAGTTTTTCCAAATTCCTTACCAATTTGCACAGTTTTTGCATTTTATCTTCTGTTACGTCAGAATTCAGAACTTTCGGTTTTACACATTGAGGACAATGTAAAGTTTAAGTGTGGGGGAGCATTTATATATTTGTATAGTTTGTTTTAGTTTGTTTTATGCCTTTAAATAAAATAAAAAAAAAATAGAAATACCAAGAAAACATTTGTGCTTTTTGAACTCCGAAATCTAGAAACTTGTGCCTTTAGGATGACACCATTAGTGGATGGAACCATTTTGATTGCAGGAGTTGAGAAACCGATTAACTAAAGGGGACGAACATAGCTCATAAATCACAATTAACATGATAGTTGTTACCATATCTCGGAATATCACCATATCACATTCTATTTTTATTTTTCCATATTTATCTATTGTTCTCTAAGTGCTTTGGTGGGTCACTAAAAATCGACGTGTTATTACTGCTAGGATGAAATAGAGTGATTGAGTTACTAGAAAAAGAAAAAAAAATGAAGAAAAAAAAAGACCGACCAATTAGACCAAACGGAATAAAAAGACACTTGGGAATAGCAGTATGTGTGAAACGTAGTCCCTGTCTCCGTCGCCTAAACAAGCGTGGAATGCAGGATCCAAGGAAACTATCATGTACTTGTTGAAAAGAATCATGCGCTTGGATCCAGTTTGATCCAATCATGTTGTTTAAAAAAAAAAAAAGTGAAAAAGTGAAAAGAAAAAGAAAGTATTATTTTGGTTGAATAAAGTCACTCCTGGTTCCCTTGTATATGCCAGTGAGTTGATGTAGAATTCAAACCAGTAGCTCAATCCAATAGGATGCATAGGTTCATCTTGGCAGTGACCTTCATACAGATATGGGAAACATCGATCACTTGTGAATATTCGCCAACATCTACATATATATCCATCTTCTTAATCTTTTCATTGTGATTGTGGTTTGTTAGTTTCCGAGTATTGTGGCTTGTTCGACTATCTAATTAGAGTTTATTTACTAATACTTGAATTGAATTTGCAAGGTACCTCCTCCTGTAGTCATTTTGGATTCGTTCATTGATTTGTCACGAATAGACGGAGTTGGAAATATAGGTTTTGTAGGTATATCTCTAGTAAACCTTCACGAGACTATAACTCGTCCACTAGGGACACCTAGGGGTTTAAAGGCTTGTTATTTATGCTAAAATTAACCGTAGCCTCGACAAGACGGAGTTGTATGTATATTTTAGTTTGTTTGATTTGCTCGAGGACTAGCAAAGTCTAAGTGTGGGGGAATTTGATAGGTGTAGAATACACCGTATTTATTATCTAGTATTTATGCTTTCTTTGCTATTTTTCGTGTGAATTATGTATCTTACGTGTGTTTTTGGTGTATTAGGTGCTTTGGAGTCGTTTGGAGCAAAAGAAAGAGAAATTAGCCATTTGGAGCGAAAAGGGCAAAAAGGTCATTTCACTGTTAACACTATCTGGAGCCCGGTACTGGTTAAGGGGCAGCTCTTTGGAGGAATATTAAACAAAATCCAGTCAAGGTTAAGGGGTAGCCATTTGGGTGTCTCTTATCATCTGAGCAGGTGTAGATAGCCTGGGGTGTTGAATAGTGGGGCGTCTAAATCCCACCCAAATCAGTACAACCCTGAGTTATACCTATGATTCACTTGCGCCTGAATAAGAAAAGAGAAGCAGCTGTCTTGCTGCTGTGAGAAATCGAAAATTAAAGGAAAGGTTGTTGCTGTTGAATCAAGGATTGATGGAAGAGGAATTGACGAGATGTGGTGGTGGTTGCCGCTGTTGATTCGAGCAAACATGGAGATGAAGTAAACATAAGATGAATGAATTTAAAAATTAGGGTTGGTGTTCTTGAAAATGAATTGGGTTCGATCTGTGAAAGAGATGGTGGAATTAAGATGGGACTTTGCTTTGCTGTTGATTGAAGAACAGATGCAGTCTGAGAGATGGATGGTGTTGCTATTGGAGATCTGCGGCTTCTCTCTCTGAGCTCTAATGGAAGATGTTTATGAGTTCGAGTTGTATTAGCTGAATCTGATGAGGGTTGTTATGATCAGAATCAAGAATGGGTACTGAATTTGAAATGGGTGTTGGAAGATAGCTCACAGTGCGGCTACCAATTGATCGGTGGTGAAGCTAATGGGGTTGACTGGTTTCAATGGTGGTATTGAGGTTCAGGTGGGATTTTGAGGTAATGGTGCAGGCTTGAGATCGGTTGTGGTTGTAAGCTCAGTATGGGTTTGATGGTGAAGTTGCAGATTGGAGGTTGACAAAGAAATTGGCAGTGAAGCTGTGAATGGGTTTTGAGGTTGAATTTGGAGGAGTTGCAGCCGGTGGTGTTGATGATTTGTGGTGTTGCTGATAGCTGATAGAAAATAGAGTCCATGAATGTGAAGCTACAAATGATTGATGTGTTTGAAGTGCAGTTGTTGTGCAGAGAAGAGCAGTTGTGTATGGTGCAGGGAAGCTACAGAAGCTAAGGTGTGCTGAATGCTTTCCAGGGAAGAACATGTAAGGAGAATGTATGTGGAATGACAAAGATGATTTTGCTGCAAGTCTATGGGTTGCGCAAGCAACAACTGAACCACAGTCTAGGTGATGATGCAAGAGAGCTTCGGATGGTGGTTTTGCAGGTTAACTGCAGGGAGTGTGGCAGTAATGATGGTAGATGGAGCTGAAGCACTGTTTAGTTGCACGATGAGATGGCAGTGATGAGCGATTCTGTGATATCGGCAGCAATGGAATTAACGATTATGGAACAGAGCACAGCCATCATGGCTGGGTGTGCAGGGAAGGCACGACCATCTTGGCCGTGAATAATTCTGGTTGTGCAAGCATTGGCCAAAACCAGTCAGCTGAGTTAGCTCGCTGACTGGGTTCTGACTCAGTGACTCAGAACTTGACCCGGTTAACCGTTAAAGACCGTTAGTCAACAGTTAAGGATAACATAATATTCTATAGACGGAGGTGAATTTTCAGGTTGGCCGGCGACGACTTTTATCACCGGATTCAGGCCAACTACCGTCCAAAAACCCAGTTTTCCGGCGACGAATTTTGGGACATATTTTCTACCCGGGTTTTCACACATGGGATTGGTGGACTACTTGGAGATGGACTTTGAGAAGACTAGACCTAATTTTGGAAGGAATATCTCCATTAGGGAGACTACTACTTTTTTCTAGGGTTTGCAATATGATAGAATTTCTTCTTCTTCTTGTTATGAACTCCTTGAATATGAGTACTTAATTTTATTATTGGTTATGGAATAATTGGATTTCACATAATATGGTTTTTGATATGTTAAATTAGTTTTGTCTCCATATTTTATCGATTATGATTCACAATTAATATTGTTATATGATTTGAATGCTTGTTTGATCGAGTCGCGAATCGGTTGAGTTTGTTTTAATCTCTATTGCTAGATTAGGGTTTGTTATACGTAAAAGTGATAGATTCCTGATTGCAAGTAGCATAAATATGATTATAGTTTGTAGTGATATATTCTTATGATCATATGTGAATTATAACCTTTGTTAAATTGAATTAGTGCGTTTTCCACGTTCGATTGCTTTGATTGGACTGATTTCATAGAACTTAATGCATCTATGGAATTAAACTTGATTAGTGCTTTTACATGTTAGGTTGTTCTTTAAGATAGAACTCATATTCGCATCTTTTAATGTGTTTGTTGATGACAAAAGAAGATTAGCGGGATATTCTTGCGATCAAGATATTCTAGGGCTTTTGATAAAATTTGAGATTAAAATATCAATTCTAGTTATTGTGAAGAAAACATATTTGTGAATGAAGATGAATCCTTAACCAATATTCTCACTACCTTGATTTGTGTGCTTTACTTTTTATTGCTTTGCTTTTATTTTATTTTAGTATATAAAAATCAGAAAAATACCCGGTGTTTTATATAGGAAACCGAAACAACGAGACAACCTAGACCTCTCTGTGGGATCGATCCTTTCTTGCCCTTGCTATATTTATATTTTGAGTAGTAAGAAAGTGTAATTATATTTGTGTCGCCTGACAACCGATCAGATCGGTGGATCCGTATGCATGATTTGACGTCCTATTTGCTGGGGTAATGTTTTATTCGTTGTCAGTAGCTGTTGGTTTTGTTTATTGGTCAGCGGTATCCCGTGGATAGGTTGTTGCATAACAAATTCCACGACCACTTCTCAATATTCGTTGGCACGTGATGTTGCTACCGCCTTTTTTGCATCTTCCTTAGCCGCTGCTCTCTTGAGTGCCGATGCCGCTATTGCATTGGCGTCCAAGGGTGAGGTACTTTCTGAGGCATCCTTCTTTTTGCTTGTCGCTTTAAGTTTCTCACCCTTATGCTTGCTACGTATTATGACGGATGTTGTCCTTGGCGTCTCCTTTGATGCTGCTCTTGGCTTTCCTTTGTCTTTCGTTTTGTCCATGTTCTTTAGAGGTAGGCAATTAACAAGAAAAAAAGCTCCACAGAGATTTTGTTAGACTCAAGCACATCAATTGTATAAGAAGAAAGGTTTTCCATTTAAGAAACCGGGTGTAAATAAATAAATAAAAATTGGACGGAATACTCATATATGAGGGGTTTCCATGGTCAAGATATGGATATTCCGCAATAAAAGCTGTTAGGTTCGAAAACCTTGTTTTTGGGTCAAAACTTTTGTATTTACGGTGAACTTTCAGATCTGAGGAATTTTGGTAGTTAAAACTCGTGTTTTGTATGAAACTTTTTAGATCTGTTGGTTTTTTGTGGTTTGTCATCCAAAGTTTGTACTGAAAAACAGCATGGGATGATAAAAAAGGGTTTACAGGAAAAGATAAATCTTTTACCGGGACAAAAGTCCATGTTTCTAGAGCCAAATTGTGAACACAGAAGTAACGATCATAGCTTCGTGTTCACAATCAATGTTCGCAGTGACAATTATTTCAATCTTTGAAATATAAGGAAAAATACATTAAAAAAAAGCAAAGGGGAGAACTTTGAGAATAAAAGCTCGTCATTGCTCTTTTCATGCTAAGTTTGAATGCATAATACGATCATGGGTTAATATGCAAGACAAGATGAACAATGAGTGAAAAATGTAAATGAGACAGCGATTTACGTGGTTCAGCAATAAGGCCTACATCCATTGGGTGTTGAGGTTTTCACTATGTATCAGTTGGGATTACAAAGCTCAGTCAAAGGACTCTGAGTAAAGGAACGAAGGTAAAGTAAAAAGGGACTTTCTCATACCTAATATTTCATACACTCACTCTCTCTACTAATAATTCTCCCTCCCAAAAATGGTCGACCCCCTCTTCTCAGTTAAAAGGGGTATTTATAGATTCATTATGTGGGTCCCTCTCACTGACATGCTTGTTACTTGTTGTCTTGGTTCGTGTGTTGATAACGAAGCTTGTCTTAGTGCTGTTCCGATGATATTCAACAGTATTATGCTGCGACAATGATTCACCTTTGCTTCCACCACAGATGTCATGACACGTATGCTATGTTCGTAGCATTTAATGTTGGTGGTTGGGGTATTTTCCACGCTCGAGACAACTGTTGCAGCAGATGTCATCTCAATGTCAGTGGACTCCATCTCCTTCATTCATTTTGAATTCATCTTGGGATGGGGTAAAGTAGCCTCCTTGATCTTTTCATGTGCTCCGCGGTAGTCCTTATATCATGTACTCCTCAACTCCTTGATCGTTAGATCCGCTTCTCGATGAATACGTGGCAGATGAGGACTTACGTTTTTGGGTGTTATAGCGTGGCATCGAATCTTGACGCTCCTTTATTTCATGACGTCCACGTGTATTATTCTTAACACGTGGCCAATATGGATTATGTGTATACAGGTACTGACCCATCACATTTCGTCCGCGGGATGATCACCATTTCAGATATATGGTTTATATTGGTTCAGTAAACGATTAAATATTAGAAGCTAGCCAAAATACTAGCATGGTTGAATGACGAAAGAATTTGAAGCTAGCCAAAATACTAGCATGGTTTATATTGGTTCAGTAAACGATTAAATATTAGAAGCTAGCCAAAATACTACCTTCTTGCTCTTGATCCCTATAGTCATACAAACAACTGGCGGTCAACAGATTCCAAATCCAAGAGTAATAAATAAATACTACTACATTATGTCTCTTGCGATCTTTTTTCAACCTTAATTTAATTTGCGTGCACAAAATCTTTTTCTCATGTCATCCTATGTATGTAGTGCCTAATATTGAATTACATGAGCTGCCATGAAAAGCCTTCTCGGGTTCTCCTCCCCCAATAATCTCTTCAACATTGGCACCGTGCAAGCCACGTGATCCCTTCTTATTCTATTTGCATACTACCAATTAGGTGTCACCAAGTGTCCTACCAAGACTAGAGAGACCGTACGACACGCCTTAGGATCACTATTTGGTAGCTAGTTGTCTCTTGGCATGCACACTGCACATATCATGATATTTACCCCAACAAGTGTGGATAATGAGAGAACTCAAGCACTGGGTTCTTCTAAATTTGAGAGCAACTAGCTAATAAGGTTACTGTATGTATGGCTAGGATCAAGATTAGAATACAAAAATCCAAAGCCAAGCCCTCGATTAAGCAGGGTGAATGGCTCAGTACTAAGAGTCGGATAAACAGAAGAATGGACTGCATAATGCATGAATGGTTTGACTATAATAAGATGACACCATCAAGGGCCTTGAACATTGTAACTTAACTTATTTCACTATAGTACGCCACTGCACATTCAGATATGAGAAAACAGATAAACAAACCATGTGCTACACAAAGTTAGAGTTTGCCTGCTTTGGCAAGGCTTCGGCCTTTTTGCCGATTAGTTATTCCAACTAGAGGTGCATATGTCTGGAAAAGAAAACAGGCAGCTCATATGCTAATGTCATCTCATCTTGTACTGCTGAGGTGAATAAAATTTGACTTACAATTGAGATGTGGTGGGAGCAAAATCTGTACATTCAGAGAAGTATATCTTGCCCGAAACAGAAAGTTGGCCTTAATGCATATAGTTTACACAAGATGATGCTTTACATGTACCTGAAAGGCTGAGAGGAAGTAGAGTTATTGGATTCTTCGTTTTCCCGTCTATGCTTGAAGGCGGCTTGTTTGGATAACAAAGATGCAGCTGAATTAGTATTCACTAGCTAGTCATTAAAATGGATGGCTCCAACTTTCCACACGACAAAAGCCGTTGCAAACATCAGTGTGCCGATGAAGGTTGCAGAGAATATGATGAAGAACAGCTCATTACCACCGGGAAGATCCCAGGTCAGTCCTTGCTTTGGCATCCCGCGTCTGCTATCATCAAGCATATTTGAAGGAGCTTCAGGAAGACCCATTCTTTTTTTCCCACTCTCACGATCACTCTCTCTCAAAGCATCTAAAACCTTGCTCCCAAGTACTGATTTTTTGGATGGCTTGGAATCTGTGCTATTTCGACTTAGAACACGAGCTGCTCTAAGCTTCTCCCTCGCTGTCAATGATGATCTTTTTGGTGATTTAGAATAAGGTGTTGTCTCCTTTGCTGCATCAGTTGTAACTGCCGACCCATTAGACGATCCTGTTGTTTGAAGACCCTGTTCATCTTTGGCACTAGACTTGAGCTGTATATTCTCAGCAAGTGAACTGGCTGCTAACAATTGCTCATTTGCAACATCTTTTTCTGAACCGCTCGAACCTTTATCTGCAGTGTCAGCAGCAACTTGATTACTATTGGAAGCCGAAAGTATAAGGCCGAATCTTCCGTGCCTTATGCCCTTTCTGGAACCAAAACAAAGCTCCGAGGAAGCTGTGACATACTCAGCCTTTGAAGTAGACCCTCCTCCATAAGGTCTCGCGAGAGTCCAATGTTTTGCTTGCAACTGCTGTTAAGTTAAAGCCGGTTAGTTAGTTAGTTCAAAACACAACGTAGCGATGAACATGATCCTAAAGTAGTAGAATGATGGTAATTTCCGAACAGAGGTGCAGAGTAGCCAATGGTCACTCTCACACAGGCAAGTAGCATAAGAACCATTTAACAAGCAACAAAAGAAATACCGACAGGTTGTTTAATTCAAGTGTGAGTTTGAAACTAGTGCTCCCGACGGTGTTTAATTATAAGGAGGACTACAGTTGGCGTGAACCGGTAGGCACAAAAAGAAAATTAAAAAATTGAATCTGCACCTCATCCTCCAGCATAAAGATGCTGAACAGATAAGACTAACAATGAAGAACACTGAAATACAACCACACATCCGACTCAATCAGCTAAGCAACAATAAATTACAGTCATAAAGTGTTTCTACTCCTAACCACATAAAAGACATATTATCTGCAAGCAAAGGCATGAATCAATCCTAAGGTTCCCAAACAAATATCAAAAACATAAAAATTCTAACTGAAACGAAAGAAGAAAGATTAGATACCTTGGATGAGTTGAAACCAGTAGCAACTGAATTGAAGGACATGGTCATCTAGAAATCCTTTAATCCAACCATATAATATGAAGAGAACGAAACGAATTCTTCAGTGTGTTTTATGACCACCGAACTCTCAGGGTAAAAGAAGAGTCCCTGGATGAGTATATTCTAAGCGATAAGGGAAATCCACTACTTCAGTAGTTCACTATACATCATAGTTGAGCACCCCATCAAGGACTTTGATGTTTCATCCTATCTGTTCAATACAGTCAATCTTGACCAGTTGACCATTTACTGGAATGGATAAAAACACCCCAAGGTCTAGTGGTCTCAATTTTGCCACTTCTCAATTTTTTCATACAAGTTGGGCTCACTTTACTATTCAACTAGCCCAGCTACAGCTGAACAGGGAGTGCACATAGCATAGTTAGAGTTTAAGGATAATTCTGATTAATTCTGTTTAAATTTACAACTGCAGCCCCCTTGTCTCAAAAACAAGGGCTGCAAAATGTCATTACTTTAGACGAGAACATTTCACTCTCATATATACACAAGTTAGGAGAGAAACTCAACTGGTAGAGGTAACTGAAGGAGTATCCAATTCAGAAGCACCCGCACGAACAACTGATGCCTAACAAAAATTTGTACGTAACTGTAACTACATCTTGCTAGATATACATCAACTGCTTTCTGTTCTCACTTGAGGACAGGCTTCTGTAATGTCTTGGAAAAATTAACATCCCCGTTAAGAACCGAACCTATGAACCTCTCCACCTCCTCCATTGTGATTTCATTTGTGAAGGCTGCAAATTTCTGTTTCTTAGGCTTGTAAGCTACTAGAAATTTGTCCATAGACTTGAAACCTTTCTTGTCAAAAGAATTCAGAAATGAAGCTTGCTTGTTTGCATCCAACAACGCGTACGAAATAGAAACACCAGAACTAGAAATTTGGTTTTGTTGCCTCGTCAATGACTTTTTGGAGACCTGCAAAAAAGAAACATAACATATTGAGCTCTGGATCAATGTCACAACCAAAGGAAAGAATGTCCCAGCAAAGCTTTACACTCACATTGGAGAGAACTGATTCTAGCTTCTCCTGTGCTTTTGATGAACGGAAAACACCAATAATGCACAAGGGAGTATTGTCTCCACAAAGGGAACCCAAATTTGAAGCCATAAGCAAAGGCAGCTGTTTTCCTTCTGAATCATTCCCTTGTGGATTTTTCCCCTCACGAGCTGAACTTGCCTTCTTATTCTTTTTCTCAAAACTATCAAGTAACAAAGTCAGCTCGTCAACTGCAGATTTTAACTTCTTTACGGTTATCCCTGTTTTCAGTACATGCTTCTCCCCATTTGAAAGCCAACCGACAACTGCTGGTACTGCATCCACTCCTAGCTTTTTCACTGCTGGATCAGAAATGCCACCCACCTGCACAGTGATGAAACTTAATACAACCTTGAATACAAAGGCAGGCGGCACTATCAAAGTGGCCTGAGACTAAAACACCTATATGTGTCATCAACATCTGGTAGAAACATTTCTAACCTAAAGAACATGTCGGCATATATAGGTTCCGACACTGCCCAGATCATCTGGATTGGTTTATTCGGTCAACCAATGGAATTGTCAAAGGGTGCTAATATATAAAAACTCTGATGAATGTTAAATCATACCTCTGCATCATAAAAGGTGAAGCGCTTGCGGTACAATCCACTGAGAGCACGCCAGATTACAGGAGTATCCTTCTTATTTGAGAGCAACATCACGCGAGGTAGGTTTCCAGTGCTCGATGGAAAATCAATACGGCTTAAGTCCACCCGTTTTGAAAACCTTGGCAAATGATTTTGGCAGAAGACTTTTAGACTTCTTGCATCTATATCACCATTGTACTCTGTCAGGGAAGCTTTGTCAATTGCTTCGTATGTATAAGCAAATACCCGAGCTGAATGAGATGGTGTTATACCAAGCTCCTTACATAAGAACTTCTCATCTTGGCAATTAATGCTACCAACCTGCCATAGTGACATATACCATAAGAATTTTCCAATGGACAAAGAATAGAACTTCAGAGGATATATCTACAAAAGCACAAACACTTACCTTTATAGCTCCTTCTAGCAAGCTGCCAACTTCACCTATCATTGACTCCAGCACATGATGTCCCTTTGACTTGGGAGTGTATGACAATATAAGCCAAGTGACTCCTTTCTCTGCTATTTCATTCTTGAAACTCTTTGAACTGATAGTCGGGATGCTGTGAGATGAAGTCCCAGACCTAGATTGAGATCCAGCTGAACCACCAAACGGGTTCCACCCCCCTTTTGCGCCACCACCAAATAGATTGGAAAACATATCCTCCATACCAAACCCCCCAAACGAATTACCACCTCCACTAGGATTACTACCAAACGAAAATGAGAATGATTTTGAGTTCCCCTGCCTACCCATTCTTTGAAATTCATCTGGCCTAAAGTTAAAGTGACTGTTCCCTGGGTGGCCTCCAGAGAAATGACTATATCCACCAGGACCTCCAGGACCAGCCTCAAATCTTGGTCTCCCCGTCTCATCCCCATGCATATCATAGTTCTTCCTCTTTTCTTCATCAGATAGAATTTCATATGCTGTAAACAAGTAACAGGCGCATATGCAAAACATATTAAATCATCTGAGAGATAACCAACGGTAACTTCAGTTGTAAATATAAACTACAGGGCATCACTCTTCCAAGAAATACAATTACGAAAGGCAAATCTGTACCGTTATTTATCTCAGCAAACTTCTCTTGTGCACCCTTGTTTTTGTTCTTATCTGGGTGATATTTAAGAGAGAGCCTGCAAACCCCAGTATCAAATCACATTTACAAGATTAGTGGTTACTACTAGTAATGTATAAGACAGACCAAAACAACCAAGTAATAAACATAACATTGGGGATATAGAAAACCATACTTGTGAAAAGCTTTTTGTATTTGTCGCTGTTTCGCATCCCGCTCAACTCCAAGAACCTACAAATCCATCAATCAATTAGTAACTATTAATACTACTCTAGACATAATACATGTTTCCTATGGCTTAAGGGCAACAGCCCCAGGCGAGCAAGACAGTATTTTTCCAAATGTTTCCTACATCCATTGGACACTAGTCTTGCATTTTCCTTGAATGGGGCAACTGCCCCATTCGGATATGTTTCCTGGATTGGGGTAAAACGCCCCCATGATGATCTGTGAAAACCTAATCACAAATTACAAAAAAGATTGAATCTTTCCGAAACCAATGGGTCAGATAACACAACCCTATCAATGTGACATTCTAATTGCGAAATCCTGATTAGGGGGTCAATTTCCTAACAGTACTCATTCATTCGTTGGATAAATTTGTAAGAATTTTACCTTGTATGGATCAGCTGACTTTGCTTGTAAAGAGTAAGCGAAGAATGAAACGAATAGAATTACGAATAAAAAATACCTAAAATTCATTTTGTTTTATATTTTTCTTGATTGATCGATTGAATTGGAGATTCTGATGCTAGGGTTTGGTTTTCAAAGTATTTCTGTCTGAAAATTTAGAGGGAGGGAGGGAGGGGGATAATAAGACAATCTCCGCGGAGTCTCGAGACACTTCGGTTTAGGATGACGTGGCGGACGGAGATGGCTCCACATTAACACAACCAATAGGATTTCAGATTTTAAGTGCTTCTTTGTTGGCGGTTAAATCTTCACCGTTAAAACAACTTAGAATGACATTATTAAAACCAATCAGGTGAACAAAAGGTCTGGGGTCAAACCACACAAAAAGCATTAATTGTTCTTCACCGTTAAAACAACTTAGAATGACATTAGTAAAACCAACCAGGTGAGCAAAAGGTCTGGGGTCAAACCACACAAAAAGCATTAATTGTTTAAAACCAAACTTGTGTTTCTAACATCAAATTACAAAACGATACCAATTTATGGACAATTACGCAATGAAATTTCATAATTATGTAATGTAATTTCATAATTAATTTGGTTCATTTGTCTTTTCTTTTATCTGCCAGATCCATTTCCAAATGCTTTTGTGGTTCTGAATGGAGTTTTAAGTTTTTTTTTTTTTTTTAATATTATTCATGGAACTCCGGACATTCGATGCAGTGGAACTCTAGACATTTGATGCAATGGAAAGACAGAAACAAAGAGATATGGTGAGTTGATATCGGTTCCTTTGATACATTGTGGTGAGTTGATACTAGGTTTTTGGAAATATCCATTGTTTCTGCCCTTCTTCCATTTTAACTCTTTACCATGCAGTTAAGTATTTTATTTGTTGGGTGATTATTAAGTCTGAAACGATGCGTGATGTTTGTAACATTTGTAATAATAAATTCATCCAAGGGGGTAAGAACATTGTGCTCTATTAGACTCTGGACCAAACTGCAGTTGTCATTTCTGACTCGATTCGTCGTCTTTTTAATCTCACTCAACTAAAAACTTGTAGCTCATTTTAGGTTTAATCCCCTATAAAATTCCTCCTTTTTTTTATTAATAATGTGTTATACATAGTCGACAGAGATACGATGAGATGTAATTTTCAGTCATCTTAGTATTAATGTTTCAAGGATGTTTTAAAGTTGTTGCTGCTTCTTTTTCTAATGCCACTACTACTTCTCCTTTCAAAATATATAAAAAGAAAAAAAAGAGGATGTTTTAAAGTAATGAAAGCCATGTCCATGAACACATTTTCGAGTCATTCAAGAACAAACTAAGTGAGCCTTACAATCCAGGGGAAGGCTCTCCCTGAAACATTACAATACAAAATATGATTCAAAAAATGAGGAGGGACACCAACCCATGCAAAATATGATTCAAAATATGGGGAGGGACACCAACCATTATCAATCAATAGGCCAATCATAGAGGAAATCCCTTCTTCTTACCATCTTGAACTGTTATTCCTTGGTTTTTTTCTTTGAGTTTTTAGCAACCTTATTAGCTTTTTTGGTTTCCTTCGATTCTTCTATCTTCGACAACTTTTTCTTTCGTTCCACGAGATCACTCGACAAAGCTTTCTTCTTATTTTTGCCGGCTTTACTTTCTATATCCTTTTCTAAAGAAACTTCCTTCGGTTCTTCTATCTTCTTCAACTTTTTGTCTCGTTCCACGAGATCACTCGACGAAGCCCTCTTCTTACTTTTGTCGGCTTTACTTTCTAAATCCTTTTCTAGAGAAACTTCTTTCGGTTCTTCTATCTTCTTCAAATTTTTGTCTCGTTCCACGAGATCGCTCGACGAAGCTTTCTTACTTTTAGCTTTCTTCTTACTTTTGCAGGCTTCACTTTCTACATCCTTTTCTGAAGAAACTTCCTTCGGTTCTTCTATCTTCTTCAATTTTTTCTCTCGTTCCACGAGATCACTCGACGAAGCTTTCTTCTTACTTTTGTCGGCTTTACTTCATATATCCTTTTCTACAAACATTTCTCTCGGTTCTTCTATTTTCTTCAACTTTTTCTCTCGTTCCATGAGATCACTCGACGAAGCTTCCTTCTTACTCTTGCCGGATTTACTTTCTACATCCTTTTCTAGAGATACTTCCTTCGGTTTTTCTATCTTCTTCAACTCTATCTCTGGTTCCACGAGATCACTTGACGAAGCTTTCTTCTTACTTTTACCTGATTTACCTTCTACATCATTCTCTAGAGAAAATTCCTTCGGTTCTTCTATCTTCTTCAACTTTTTCTCTCGTTCCACGAGATCACTCAACGAGGCTTTCTTCTTACTTTTGCCGGCTTTAGTTCCTACATCCTTTTCTGCAAAAATTTATTTCAGTTCTTCTAACTTCTTCAACTTTTTCTCTGGTTCCACGAGATCACTCGACGAAGCTTTCTTCTTACTTTTGCCGACTTTTCTTTCTACATCCATTTCTAGAGAAACTTCCTTCGGTTCTTCTATCTTCTTCAACTTTTTCTCTCGTTCCACGGGATCCCTCGACGAAGCTTTCTTCTTACTTTTCTCGGCTTTACTTCCTACATCCTTTTCTGCAGAAATTTCTTTCGGTTCTTCTATCTTCTTCAACTTTTTCTCTCGTTCCACGAGATCACTTGACGAAGCTTTCTTCTTACTTTTGCCGGCTTTACTTTCTACATCCTTTTCTATAGATACTTCCTTCGGTTCTTCTATCTTCTTCAACTCTTTCTATGGTTCCACTAGATCACTCGACGAAGCTTTCTTCTTACTTTTTCCGGCTTTACCTTCTACATCCTTTTCTAGAAAAACTTCCTTCGGTTCTTCAATCTTCTTTAACTTTTTATCTCGTTCCACGAGATCACTCGACGAAGCTTTCTTCTTATTTTTGTCTGCTTTACTTCCTACATCCTTTTCTGCAGAATTTTTTTTCCGGTTCTTCTATCTTCTTCAACTTTTTCTCTCGTTCCACGAGATCACTCGACGAAGCTTTCTTCTTACTTTTATCGGCTTTACTTTCTACATCCTTTTCTAGAGATACTTCTTTCGGTTCTTCTATCTTCTTCAACTCTTTCTCTGGTTCCACGAAATCAGTCGACGAAGCTTTCTTCTTACTTTTGCCGGCTTTACCTTCTACATTATTTTCTAGAGAAACTTCCTTCGGTTCTTCTATCTTCTTCAACTTTTTCTCTGGTTCCACGAGATCACTAGACGAAGCTTTCTTCTTACTTTTGCCGGCTTTGCTTTCTACATCCCTTTCTGGAGAAAAGGATACTCCTTCACTTTGTGAGCCCTCCATGACAAGCCAATTAGTTTCCTGATTATATAATATAAGGGGTTACATATTTCATACTAGAGCTGGAAACGGTCCGGGTTAGGGTCAACCCGTGACGGGTTTGGTGGGTTACTGGTTTAATATAGCCATCCCTAACCCGGACCGTATCTCCCAACAAGTCGATTTAGTCAACCCTAGACCTAGATGGGTCAGCTCGGCGGGTTCATGGGTTGGACCTAGTTTTGTTAGTGAGTAAAGAATTTTACTGATAGTAAACAAAAAAATGGACAGGGGGGAGAGATTCAACCCCATTACGTTGGGCTTATTAACTAATACCGGATCCACTTTTCTAGTTTGTTGTTGCTAATTAAAAATAGCTAGATTTATATATAAACTATGTACTGATATAATTGTTTTTTATTATAAAACGGATCCAACAACGACCTACAGAAGTTACGAAAGTAAAGAAACCCCTAATTTCTTCAAGCCGTCTCTCTTTTTCATTTATTTTTTATTTCTTACACAATACGCCGTCTCTCTTTCTCATCTCTTCTCTTTGAATAGATCATGTATTAGTACTTTCCCTGCTCATTCCCTTCTCTCCCACTTTGTTACTCTTTGAACTAGAATACTAGATCTTTGAATGTATTTTTTGATAATCAGTGGATTTAGTATTTACATTTATATTGTGAAAAATCATTTATACAAATACAAGTAGCAAGGATAGGTAAATCAAATTGGAAGAATGGGTATCGACAATTCAATAGTAGGAGAAAATTTATCACTGTAACTTCTAAAATTTATTCATTACTAATTTACTACTCTAATAAGAGACTTTATCATCTCTTTTATTTAGATCTGAATCTTATTAGGGGTACTCTGATGATTAAGAGCTTGAGTTATCAATGAGTTATGGAAATTAATGGACTGAATCTGCATTTCGAAAATTAATTGGACTAAATCTTGGTTTTTTGATGTTTGTTTTTTAACTAAGTTCAGAGGTAATAGTTGTAAGATTATGCTTGAAAATCCTTAAAAATCAGAAACTAAGATATCTGACGGGTTGGCGGTTAACCCGCGGGTTAGACGGGTCAACCCGTATTACCTACGGGTCCTAAAACCTCAACTCTAGCTCGTCCCTATTAACTACCAAGTCGGGTTAGGTCCGGGTTTACACGGTCCGGGTTAGGTCCAACCCGCGGGTTCTGACCCTAATTGCTAGGTTTATTTCATACCAACAAGAATCTTATTTATTATGTAAATAATATAAAAATGTTCGATTAAGTAATTAAGATACAACAGTAATCTATCAGTATCAATATACTATTCGAAACCTTTCTGCCATAAAACAAGACTTTTTAAAATGCAAAATCTGTCATAGGATCGATATGTAGGGGGCTATCTATTAAAGTTATTATCCATGGAAGACCAGAGTAGGCTACGCATCCAACATCTAAAAATTCATAGATGAAACCTAGAGAACGATCCAATGTGGTTTTAAGTTAAGCTGCTAGTTTCCTCCATAATTCACTTAGTTGTACCAAGCACGGTTATGGAAAAGAGTCAACTAAGTATATAAGTTATATATTCAGATAAGTATACAGCTAATGATGGCATACCTTTATTTTCTCCGGAATTTTTTTGTTGAACTTGATAACAAACTTATCCTAGAACTTCTTCTTTTTCATGGATAAAAGTGCAGTTATGCGAATTTCACCCTCACTAATGATACCCTTAGAGACTAAACCTTGATAATGAGACCATCTAGGTATAACCCTATTCTCCAAGCTATAAGATAACATACTTGGGTTTTTAGCAACAACCGATGAACTAATACCTATTTGATTCACATAATATTCCATAGTATCTGATATATTCTTCTCAGCCAGCGTCATCAAATTTGGCTGGGCCTGAAACAAATGTCGACTTTGTGCTTGTGACCAAACCCCATTTCCTAAGAACATCCAATTTTGCTTCCCGAGTCGCTTTACTCGTTGCTGTGATTGCACGAATTGCATCGAGAAATTTACATTTAGAAGGATCATCAACACCCACACCCTTAATCTCTTGTAAAATTTCTTTTGATCTAGCAGTGCATATGGTAAGTGATTTGGGTCTAGCGATTACAAACTTGACAATATTTGCTTGAGGAACACCTTCCTCTCTCAAAACGGCTATGTTTGCAGTCAGTTTCACCACTAGGTTTGGAGTAAAGCTCGACTGTTAGAGAAAGGAAAACACATATTTGTCTGTACCAACAATATTCTTGATGGAGTCGAAAAGATAAATGATATAGTTTTCTAAATTTCTAGTTAGGATTATTGAATTATAACGTATGACCTTGATAACTTCATCTCAAGAGAATTATTTAGAACTGAAATAATCAAGTTTGGGTTTCAAACATTGATGTTGATCATACGAATGGAGGTTTGACCTGCAATTAATGATTTCTGATTCAAAGAGCCCGAAATCTCGAAACAAAGTACGAACAGCTTCTGGTATCGCTGTGGTTTTGAAATTGGCTTTATTGGATGATCGAGCTTTTTCTTCGGTAAAGCCACATGTATTCATCAAGTAAGAAACTTTCAGGGAAGAAGATGAAGTGTTGGGATCCATGGCGGAGTATATTTTAGGGAAATTAGGGTTTTAGGGAAGTGGATTTTTGGAATCTAAATTGTGAGTCGAGATACTCACCTGAATACGTGAATTCATCATCTAAGAAATCTCAAATGATGATGTTGATCAAGTGTTGGGATCCGTGGAAGAGTATTATCTCAATGGAATTAGGGTTTTAGGGAGATGGATATATGGGATCTAAATTTGAGAGGCGAGAGATATTTTTCACTTGGCCTCGGGTTTGGACCAAAAGTTGGATAAAAGTTTATTAATGCAGAACCAAATACCCAACCAACATTCCAATTTATAGAAGAAATAATTTATTTTTGATGAGTCCCATCCCATTGGCATTGAGTCGTTGCTGGGTTGATTTTTGATTTTGACTATTTTGACCAACTTTCTACATCCTTTACTAGAGATACTTCCTTCGGTTCTTCTATCTTATTCAACTCTTTCTCTGGTTCCACGAGATCACTCGATGAAGCTTTCTTCTTATTTTTGTCGGCTTTACCTTCTACATCCTTTTCTAGAGAAACTTCATTCAGTTTTTCTATCTTCTTAAACTTTTTCTCTCGTTCCATGAGATCACTCGACGAAGCTTTCTTCTTACTTTTGCCGGTTTTACTTCCTATATCCTTTTCTGCAGAAATTTCTTTCGGTTCTTCCATCTTCTTCAACATTATCTCTGGTTCCACGAGATCACTCGACGAAGCTCTCTTCTTACTTTTGTCGGCTTTACTTAATAAATCCTTTTCAAGAGAAACTTCCTTCAGTTCTTCTATCTTCTTCAACTTTTTCACTCGTTCCACGAGATCACTCGACGAAGCTTTCTTCTTACTTTTAGCTTTAATCTTACTTTTTCCGGCTTCACTTCCTACATCCTTTTCTGAAGAAACTTCCTTCGATTCTTCTATCTTTTTCAACTTTTTCTCTCGTTTAACGAGATCATTCGACGAAGCCCACTTCTTACTTTTGCCGGCTTTACTTCCTTAATCCTTTTCTGCATATTTTTTTCGGTTCTTCTATCTTCTTCAACCATTTCTCTCGTTCCACGAGATCACTCAACAAAGCTCTCTTCTTACTTTTGCCGGCTTTACTTTCTAAATCCTTTTCTAGAGAAACTTCCTTCGGTTCTTCTATCTTCTTCAACTTTTTCTCCGGTTCCACGAGATCACTCGACGAAGCTTCCTTCTTACTTTTAGCTTTCTACTTACTTTTAGCTTTCTTCTTACTTTTACCGACTTTACCTTCTACATCATTTTCTAGAGAAACTTCCTTCGATTCTTCTATCTTCTTCAACTTTTTCTATCGTTCCACAAGATCACTCGACGAAGCTTTTTCCTTACTTTTTCCGGTTTTACTTCCTACGTCCTTTTCTGCAGAAATATCTTTCGGTTCTTCCATCTTCTTCAACCTTTTCTCTGGTTCCACGAGATCACTCGACGAAGCTCTCTTCTTACTTTTGCCGGCTTTACTTTCTAAATCCTTTTCTATAGAAACTTCCTTCGGTGCTTCTATCTTATTTTACTTTTTCTCTCGTTCCACGAGATCACTCGACGAAGATTTCTTCTTACTTTTAGCTTTCTTCTTACTTTTGTCGGCTTTACCTTCTACATCCTTTTCTATAAACAATTCCTTCTGTTCTTCTATCTTCTTTAACTTTTTCTCTCGTTCCACGAGATCACTCGACGAAGCTTTTTTCTTACTTTTAGCTTTCTTCTTACTTTTGCCGGCTTTACTTCCTAAATCCTTTTTTGCAGATTTTTTTTTCAGTTCTTCTATCTTCTTCAACTTTTTCTCTCATTCCACGAGATCACTCGACGAAGCTCTCTTCTTAATTTTGCCGGCTTTACTTTCTAAATAATTTTCTAGAGAAACTTCCTTCGGTGCTTCTATCTTCTTCAACTTTTTCTCTCGTTCCACGAGATCACTCGACGAATCTTTCTTCTTACTTTTTCCGGCTTCACTTCCTACATCCTTTTCTGAAGAAACTTCTTTCGGTTCTTCTATCTTCTTCAGTTTTTTCTCTCATTCCACGAGATCACTCGACGAAGCTTTCTTCTTACTTTTGTCGGCTTTACTTCCTACATCCTTTTCTGCAAAAATTTCTTTCGGTTCTTTTATCTTCTTCAACTTTTTCTCTGGTTCCACGTGATCACTCGATGAAGCTATCTTCTTACTTTTGCCGGATGTATTTTCTAAATCCTTTTCTAGAGAAACTTCCTTCGGTTCTTCTATCTTCTTCAACTTTTTCTCTCGTTCCACGAGATCACTCGACGAAGCTTTCTTCTTACTTTTAGCTTTCTACCTACCTTTGCCGGCTTCACTTCCTACATCCTTCTTTGAAGAAACTTCATTCGGTTCTTCCATATTCTTCAATTTTTTCTCTCGTTCCACGAGATCACTCGACGAAGCTTTCTTCTTATTTTTTTCGGTTTTACTTCCTACATCCTTTTCTGTAGAAATTTCTTTTGGTTCTTCTCATCTAGCGTCAACAAACTTGGCTAGGCTTGAAACAAATGTCGACTTTGTGCTTCTGACCAACCCTATTTCCTATGGACAACCAATTTTGTTTCCCGAGTGGTTTTACTCGTTGCTGTGATTGCACGAATATCATCGAGAAATTTACATTTAGAAGGATCATCAACACCCATACCCTTAATCTCTAATTTCTTTTAATCTAGCAGTACATATGGTAAGTGATTTGAGTCTAGCGATTACAAACTTGACAATATTTGCTTTAGGAACACCTTTCTTTCTCAAAACGGCTATGTTTGCAGTCAGTTTCTCCAATAGGTTTGGAGTAAAGATCGACTGTTGGAGAAAGGAAAACTTATATTTGTCTGTACCAACAATATTTTTGATGGAGTTGAAAAGAGGAATGATATAGTTTTCTAAATTTCTAGTTAGGATTACTGAATTATAACGTATGACCTTGATAACTTCATCTCTAGAGACCTCTTTAGAATTGAAATAATCAAGTTTGGGTTTCATACATTGATGTTGATTATATGAAATGAGGTCAGACCTGCAATTTATGATTTTGATGATTTATGATTCAGAGAGCCCGAAATCTCGAAACAAAGTACGAACAGCTTCTGGTATTGCTGTGGTTTTGAAATTGGCTTTCTTGGCTGATAGAGCTTTTTCTTCAGTAAAGCCACATGTATTCATTAAGCAAGAAACTTTCAGGGAAGGAGATGAAGCGTTGGGATCCATGGCGGAGTATATTTTTGGGAAATTAGGGTTTTAGTGAGGTGGATTTTTGGAATCTGAATTGTGAGTCGAGATACTCACCTGAATACGTGAATTCATCAAGTAAGAAATCTCAAATGATGATGTTGATCAAGTGTTGGGATCCATGTCAGAGTATAATCTCAGGGGAATTAGGGTTTCAGGGAGATGGATATTTGGGATCTAAATTTGAGAGGTGAGAGATATTTTTCACTTGGCCACTGGTTTGGACCAAAAGTTAGATAAAAGTTCATTAATGCGGAACCAAATGCCCAACCAACTTTCCAATTTATAGAAGAAATATTTTATTTTTGATGAGTCTCATCCCATTGGAATTGAATCGGTGCTGGGTTGATTTTTGATTTTAACTATTTTGACCAACTTTCTACATCCTTTTCTAGATATACTTCCTTCGATTCTTCTATCTTCTTCAACTCTTTATCTCATTTCACGAGATCAATCGATGAAGCTTTTTTCTTACTTTTGCCGGCTTTACTTTCTACATCCTTTTCTAGAGATACTACCTTCGGTTCTTCTATCTTCTTCAACTCTTTCTCTGGTTCCACGAGATCAGTCGACGAAGCTTTCTTCTTACTTTTGCCGGCTTTAACTTCTACATCCTTTTCTAGAGAAACTTCTTTCGGTTCTTTTATCTTCTACAACTTTTTATCTTGTTCCAAGAGATCACTCGATGAAGCTTTCTTCTTACTTTTGCCGGTTTTACTACTTATATCCTTTTCTGCAGAAATTTCTTTCGGTTCTTCTCAGCTAGGGTCATCAAACTTGGTTGAGCCTGAAACAAATGTCGACTTTGTGCCTCTGACCAACCCCATTTCCTAAGAACATCCAATTTTGCTTCCCAGGTGGCTTTACTCGTTGCTGTGATTTCACGAATAACATCGAGAAATTTACATTTAGAAGGATCATCAACACCCGTACCCTTAATCACTTGTAAAATTTATTTTAATCTAGCAGTGCATATGGTAAGTGATTTGGGTCCAGCGATTACAAACTTGACAATATTTGCTTAAGGAACACCTTCCTCTCTCAAAACGGTTATGTTTACAGTCAGTTTCTCTACTAGGTTTGTAGTAAAGCTTGACTGTTGGAGAAAGGAAAACACAGATTTGTCTGTACCAATAATATTCTTGATGGAGTCGAAAAGAGGAATGATATAGTTTTCTAAATTTCTAATTAGGATTACCAAATTATAACGTATGACCTTGATAACTTCATCTCTAGAAACCTCTTTAGAAATGAAATAATCAAGTTTGGGTTTCAGACATTGATGTTGATCATATAAAAGGAGGTCTGACCTACAATTAATGATTTTGATGATTTCTGATTCAGAGAGCCCGAAATCTCGAAACAAAGTAAGAATAGCTTCTGGTATCGCTGTGGTTTTGAAATTGGCTTTCTTGGCTGATAGAGCTTTTTCTTCAGTAAAGCCGCATGTATTCATCAAGTAAGAAACTTTCAGGGAAGAAGGTGAAGCGTTGGGATCCATGATGGAGTAGATTTTAGGGAAATTATGGTTTTAGGGAGGTGGATATTTGGAATCTAAATTGTATGTCGAGATACTCACCTCAATACGTGAATTCATCAAGTAAGAAATCTCAAATGATGATGCTGATCAAGTGTTGGGATCCACGGCAGAGTATTATCTCAGGGGAATTAGGGTTTTAGGGAGATGGGTATTTGGGATCTAAATTTGAGAGGCGAGAGATATTTTTCACTTGGCCTCGATTTTGGACCAAAATATGGATAAAAGTTCATTAATGCGGAACCAAATGCCCAACCAACATTCCAATTTATAGAAGAAATATTTTATTTTTGATGAGTCTCATCCCATTGGCATTGAATCGTTGCTAGGTTTATTTTCGATTTTGACTATTTTGACCAACTTTTTAAATCCCTTTCCAAAGATACTTCCTTCGGTTCTTCTATCTTCTTCAACCTTTTCTATGGTTCCACGAGATCACTCGATGAAGCTCTCTTCTTAATTTTTCCGGCTATACCTTCTACATCCTTTTCTAGAGAAAATTCCTTCGGTTCTTCTATCTTCTTCAACTTTTTCTCTCGTTCCACGAGATCACTCGACGAAGCTTTTTTTCTTACTTTTTTCGGATTTACTTCCTACATCCTTTTCTCTAGAAATTTCTTTCAGTTCTTCCATCTTCTGAAACCTTTTCTATGGTTCCATGAGATCACTCGACGAAACTCTCTTATTACTTTTTCCGGCTTCACTTCCAACATCATTTTCTGAAGAAACTTCCTTCATTTTTTTTATCTTCTTCAACTTTTTCTCTCATTCCACGAGATCACTCGACGAAGCTTTCTTCTTAATTTTGCCGGCTTCATTTCCAACATCCTTTTCTGATGAAACTTCCTTCGGTTCTTTTATCTTCTTAAACTTTTTCGCTCGTTCCACGAGATCACTCGACGAATCTCTCTTCTTACTTTTGTCGGTTTTACTTTCTAAAACCTTTTATAGAGCAACGTCCTTAGGTTCTTCTATCTTCTTCAACTTTTTCTCTCGTTCCACGAGATCACTCGACGAAGCTTTTTTCTTACTTTTATCGGCTTTACTTCCTACATCCATTTATGCATAAATTGCTTTCGGTTCTTCTGTATTCTTAAACTTTTTCTCTAGTTCCACGAGATCACTCGACGAAGCTATGTTCTTACTTTTGCCGGCTTTACTTTCTAAATCCCTTTCTAAAGAAACTTCCTTCAGTTCTTCTATCTTCCTCAACTTTTTCTCTCGTTCCACGAGATCGCTCAACGAAGCTGATGTATTGTAGAAAGTGATAGTGAAAGGTTCTTTTGAAACTTGTGAAGGCAAAGGAATTTAGATTTAATTAAACTTAAAAGTAAAGGAAACTTAGATCAAAATTTGATTTCAAGATAAGAGAGAATAACCAAGACACTGATTCCACTATTACACATGAATAAATTATGGTTAACAACCCAAAACTCTATTTATCTTTTAAATCCCTTGTTTCTTAATTCACAAATAATCAGGCAAATTCTCAACAATTAATTGTATCCCTTAAGCATAGATTATCTTAATACAAAGCATAACCTATCTAATTGAATCACAACTAATGACAAAAATTATGCAAACAATTAAAAACTCCCAAAAGCAAATTGATTGAGTGAATTATAAAATATAAATTAGAGAAAATAAATTAATTACCAATCATTCATGCGTAAATAGCTTCCTCATTGCCTTGGTTGTGGGAGAATTAGCCGCTCATCATGTTGGAAACACACTCAAAATTCATTATTATTGCTCAAAAATGGTTTACAAATGATGAAATGGTGAAAATGGTGAAAACCGGGTGTTTGCAACGCTTATAAATGTTGCAAACACTGTTACAAAGAACGAAAACTGTTGCTGTTATTGTGCGACCCACGCTCTGACCACTGTCGTTGTCTCTGTTGAACAGAACGACTGCCTTGGCAAGTCTGTTCTTCACGATTTCAGAAGTGCAGCAGCAGAAACTGTTTTTTCTGGTGATTGATTTTCTCGACTTTCTAATGCTCTATTCTTCCTCCCCAACTCTCTATCGTCCCTCTTATCGACCCCAGAAACCTATTTAAACACATTTGGAGCAAGAATAACTCCTCATTAATCCAAGAAATCCTCCCATTACTCGGCAGCAATAATATTATTCTCGGGATATATTATTTCCATTTTTTGTAGCAAAGACGCGTATACAGCTAATGATTCTTCCTTATTTAACTCCTACACTCTTCTGCAGCGACCCAACTCAATCCAAACACGATCAAGACACGCCGCAATCCGTGTTTCTCGTCCCTTGCACAGACTCCCTGTTTTCATCCAACACGAGTTATCTAGCCAAATTTGGACCATTTAATCGACCCATACCAACCCTTTAATGCCAAAAGGAACATGCCCAATGATTTTCAGCCTTTGAATCTCCTTTAGAACGCCCAAAATCGCATCTCGTTTTGCCAGGCGAGAACCTATTTTTCCCGCCAATTTTCATTTTCAAACGAAGAATAAGGGGGTGCCCCTTAGCAATTGGGTTACCCCTTATCCAAAGTGGGAGTCCGAATATCAAATGTCCTCCGGGTGTGTTCCGCGCAACTTTTCGAGCCGAATTTTCCAAAAAATATTTATTTCCAAAAATACCTAAAAATACATAAAAACACAATATTAGTACAAAAATCGAGTTCCAACAATACGAAAGATCGAGGACAAATTAGACACAAAAAATGTGTCTATCAAATACCCCAAACCTATTATTTGCTAGTCCTCGAGCAAATTTATTCTAGAAAATAAAAATCATTTGAACCCCTAGGTGGCCCTAGAGGCGGAGTGTTGTCTCCGGAGGGTTTACCAGAGGTGTACCCACAAAACCTTTACTCAGGACCTAGCTATCTACACAGAACCTTGGAAGGCACTAAAGAATCTCCTTGGTTGGCATACTTATTGACTACGTAAGGAAGTATATACCACGATGCGAAATTCCAATTCTTTGTACACGAGTTTGCACTCAAGCATACTAAAATTCATATAAAGTGACGGAGCTCTACTCAGAGATAGTCGCACTATGGACATCAATATCCGAGTCAAAACTAATCACATGGAAAGATTAAGAGATGGATATAGAAAAACATAGATGGTTTTGATGTTGACTAAGTGAATGATGTTTCTCATATCTCAAACGAAGGCCACCGCCACAATGAACCTATCCTAATGGACCGAGATACTCGGTCCGACTAATATCAACACAACTGGCATATACAAGGGAACCAGTGGTCGACAATCCTAATTCTAGATCAACACGTCTGGCATATACAAGGGAACCAGCGGTCGATTTATTCACTGAACATTAACCTTTTTTTTTTTTTTAACTGCATGATTAGATCTTTTGGATCCAAGCGCATGCTTCTTGTCAGCAAATTACATGATAGTTCCCGTGGATCCTGCATTCCACGCTTGTTTAGGCGACGGAGACAGGGAAAACACACACATATTGCTATTCCCAAGTGCTAATTTTATTCCGATTGGTCTAATGGTCTGGTCTCAATTTTTTTTTTTTTTTTTTTTTTTTTTTTTTTTTTTATATATATAAATATCTCAATCACTCTATTTCACCCTAGCAGTGGTAACAACTTGAATCGTGAGCCCCACCTAATCACTTAGAGAAACATAGTTTAAAAATAAAATAAAAACAGAAGTGAAAAGGACTCAACGAGATATGGTGAAACTACCATGTTATTTCTAACAACCGAGCTCGTGCTTTTATGAATAGACTCTATAGACGTTTCCGTCTAGTCGAGATTGGTTCCTCAACTCCTACAACCAAAATGCTTCCATCCACTTAGATTGGTTAGTGCCATCCTTAATAAACATAAATTTCTAGGCTCGGAGTTTATTTATTGCAACTAAAAAGTTTCTCCCATACCCCCAAACTTAAATCTAACATTGTCCTCAATGTTCTAAAGATGAAATTAAAAACATGAACAAGGAGAAACTGTTACCATTTGAAGCAAAAGAGTTAAGGAAAGATATTACCGTGTTGCATGAGATTGGGTTACCTCCCAAGAAGTGCTAAATTTAAAGTCTTCACCAGACTTAGGAAAGATTAGTCAACTCGAACCATAAAGTAACAGTCGAAATAATCGGATCTTCAAAACTAAATAGAGTTGACCAAAGAAAAACGCAATGAACCAAGAAAATGAACAAGAATAGCAAGCCCTTACTTAGTTTCGATTAAGAAATTTATATCTAATTGTGGTTCAGGTTCGGGTTCTATGAAAGGGTCTAAATAGAAAATTTTCATTGGCTGCGTTTCTTCATAGGTGGGATCCGAATCATTAGGTCCTAGAGTCGGAAAAACTCAAATATGATCTTAGAAGCGCACAATAATAACCTAAATAATCGAGGATCCTCTAAGTCAATAAGATTTGACTCACACAATTGACCATAGTAGAGGTCATTCTTAAGCAAATGTGTCGACCCTAATTTCCTAAAGTAATTAGGTTTAGTCTCAAAACTTAATATTCGACACATCTCGAAATTCATATGTTCCCACAATTGGAAGGAAATTTTTTGGTGGGAAAACAAAGTCAATCATGGTATCATATCCTAGGTTAACCACATCAACCAGAGGATGGGTTTCTAACAACTGAACTTCTTTATGGACACAACTAGGTTCAGGAAAAAGTGTATGAAGATAATCTTTTAAAATGGTTGAGGCACAAATGTCAAGTCCCAAGTTAGGGACCTTTCTAAGAGTTAAGGCACATGGAGAATGATAATCACCCCCAAACTTAGAGTTTTTAGTGTCTCTAGAAAGACTAGTCACAACTTCCCTAATTTCAAGGCTATCTGATTCCTGAAAATGGTCAATTGATTCTTCTAAGTCAGGTACATCCTCACTCATCTCTACGAGTTCATCTTGTTTTTCTAAGTCTGTTGTTTCTAAATCGCTAGACTCAAAATATACTCGTTCCTCTAAACCATCATTGGCTTCGTAATCGTAAGGAAATATTACATCATCTAAAACAGTGGTATCTCTAGTCAAATCCTCGTCCTTTTGAATAGGTGAATAATTATTAAAATTATTTGGATTTGAACTAGAAACATTATCATTATTAAGCTCAAATTCCTGATCACTATGCCTACTCATTTCAAATTCTTCATCAACATTATCATAATCATCATTATAAAAATATGAAAATGGTTGAACCTCATCTAAAGTAGTGTTACCAATTCTAACCTCGTCATCTTGATTATGCAAATAACTATCTTCATTTTCAAGGGTATTATTGGAGACATTTGTATTGGAAATTAAGATTATTTCGAGCAAGTTTTTCAACAATCCTCTCTGTACTTTCGGTAAATTGCTTAAGAGTCTCTTCTAAAGACATTCTAGTTGATCGCTCTGGGACTCATCGGAATATTTAAGGTTTCCTTCACAAATAAGGAATGACTCTTTAAAGCATCTTCTAGAGAAATAGAAGGATTGTTTTGCTCATATGACTGGTGAGTATGCGAATAGTAATTGGGCTCATCATGGTACAAACCATAACTTTGAAAAGGTGGATGCTCCCAACCACTATTCATACTCTGGTCAAAGTTGAAATGTCCATTTTGAAAATTAGTCGGATAATCATTGTATAGGCTATTGTAATACCAGTTCGACATCCTAACTGCAAGGGAATTCTACACAAACACAAACACAAACAATACTGACTCGACCACAACAAACCTACTGATTTCTAGCAAACAAAAAGCATGATGGCTCCACTTAGATTGTTACTAGACCAGCTTCTAATCCTTCGAAAAGGAATTCGTTACAAGATGAGCAAACCCCTCTGGAATCAATCCGAGTTTAAGTAAGTTGAATAGAGGCGAGGGAAGTCTGCTGGAGCTTTGATACCCAAGGCCTCACCGCATTACGGGCGGTGCAGTCACGCATTCAACTCTCGAAACCCTCATGAACTTCAAAGCATGCTCAAAAGAGTAACCAATATTTTTCGAACGACTTTCCTATTAAGCTCGTTACCCTATTGGTCTCGTTCTATTCCAAATTTTAAGCTTAGGTTCGCGTTTGGTATCGTTTTCCTAAGGCGGGCAAGAAGAGAACAGTGATGAAATCCGAACCCTTATCTTGTATGGCCAGTCCTTGCCCTTTACTAGAATTTAAAAACAGCCGTTTTCAAAACCTCAACATATATGCAAACGAAATCATCCAAAGAAACCCGCCGACAAAGTGGATTCGCGGGTGTTTAGAATTCTTACCTCCCGTACCAGACGGGGATGAACCGCTGAAGTCGACTCGGGCCACAACTCCTATGTTGTGTGCGAACCCGAGGGGCCGAGACGATATAGTAATCGTCGTCCTTCCTGTGCAGTTTATATTTAACCCAACCCTTCCGTAGGGTTTAAAAATAAAAGAATGTTCAAGTCCAAAGTCTAAAAAGTAAAGTGCAAAAATAAAAATAAAATTACAAAAATAGAGAAATCCTAATACAATCTAAAAAAAAAAATAATATCTCTCTTTTTTTTTTTCTCTCTTTTTATAAAAGAAAATAAAATAAAATTTCTTCTTTCGCTCCTTTCGCTTTGCCTTTTACTCCAAGTCTTTAAGTTTTCACCAACAACTTTGGCAAAAAATTTCTTTCGCTCCAATTCCAAAATCTGAAAGAAAAAGACAAAAACCCAAAAACGTAAAGAAGAACAAAAAAAATAAAAACAAATAAAAGTCTAAAAACTCTAGCCTAAAGACAAGCTCCGTGTCGACGGCGCCAAAAATTGATGTATTGTAGAAAGTGATAGTGAAAGGTTCTTTTGAAACTTGTGAAGGCAAAGGAATTTAGATTTAATTAAACTTAAAAGTAAAGGAAACTTAGATCAAAATTTGATTTCAAGATAAGAGAGAATAACCAAGACATGATTCCACTATTACACATGAATAAATTATGGTTAACAACCCAAAACTCTATTTATCTTTTAAATCCCTTGTTTCTTAATTCACAAATAATCGTGCAAATTCTCAACAATTAATTGTATCCCTTAAGCATAGATTATCTTAATACAAAGCATAACCTATCTAATTGAATCACAACTAATGACAAAAATTATGCAAACAATTAAAAACTCCGCAAAAGCTGATTGAGTGAATTATAAAATATAAATTAGAGAAAATAAATTAATTACCAATCATTCATGCGTAAATAGCTTCCTCATTGCCTTGGTTGTGGGAGAATTAGCTCATCATGTTGGAAACACACTCAAAATTCATTATTATTGCTCAAAAATGGTTTACAAATGATGAAATGGTGAAAATGGTGAAAACCGGGTGTTTGCAACGCTTATAAATGTTGCAAACACTGTTCACAAAGAACGAAAACTGTTCTTTGTTATTGTGCGACCCACGCTCCGACCATTGTCGTTGTCTCTGTTGGAATGTAACGACTGCCTTGGCAAGTCTGTTCTTCACGATTTCAGAAGTGCAGCAGCAGAAACTGTTTTTCTGGTGATTGATTTTCTCGACTTTCTAATGCTCTATTCTTCCTCCCCAACTCTCTCCATAGTCCCTCTTATCGACCCCAGAAACCTATTTAAACACATTTGGAGCAAGAATAACTCCTCATTAATCCAAGAAATCCTCCCATTACTCGGCAGCAATAATATTATTCTCGGGATATATTATTTCCATTTTTTGTAAAAGACGCGATCTGACTAATGATTCTTCCTTATTTAACTCCTACACTCTTTCAGTAGCGACCCAACTCAATCCAAACACGATCAAGACACGCTGCAATCCCGTGTTTCTCGTCCCTTGCACAGCTCCCTGTTTTCATCCAACACGAGTTATCTAGCCAAATTTGGACGACGAATCGACCCATACCAACCCTTTAATGCCAAAAGGAACATGCCCAATGATTTTCAGCCTTTGAATCTCCTTCTAGAACGCCCAAAATCGCATCTCAGTTTTGCCAGGCGAGAACCTATTTTTCCCGCCAATTTTCATTTTCAAACGAAGAATAAGGGGGTGCCCCTTAACAATTGGGTTACCCCTTATCCAAAGTGGGAGTCCGAATATCAAATGTCCTCCGGGTGTGTTCCGCGCAACTTTTCGAGCCGAATTTTCCAAAAAAAATATTTATTTCCAAAAATACCTAAAAATACATAAAAACACAATATTAGTACAAAAATCGAGTTCCAACAATACCGGCACTGAGGACAATTCAGACACAAAAAATGTGTCTATCGAAGCTTTCTTCTTAATTTCAGCTTTCTTCTTACTTTTTCCGGATTCACTTCCTACATCTTTTTTCTGAAGAAATTTCATTCGGTTCTTCTATCTTCTTCAACTTTTTCTATCGTTCCATGAGATGACTCAACGAAGCTTTCTTATTAATTTGTCGGCTTTACTTCCTACATCCTTTTATGCAGAAATTTCTTTCGGTTCTTCTATCCTCTTCAACTTTTTCTCTGGTTCCACGAGATCACTAGACGAATCTATCTTATTACTTTTGCCTGCTTAACTTTCTAAATTCTTTTCTAGAGAATCTTCCTTCGGTTCTTCTATCTTCTTCAAGTTTTTCTCTCGTTCCACGAGATCACTCGACGAAGCTTTCTTCTTACTTTTAGCTTTCATCTTACTTTTGCCGGATTCACTTCCTACATCCTTTTCTGAAGAAACTTCATTCAGTTCTTCTATCTTCTTTAACTTTTTCTCTCGTTCCACGAGATCACTCGACGAAGCTCTCTTCTTACTTTTGTCGGCTTCACTTCCTACATCATTTTCTGAAGAAACTTCATTCGGTTCTTCTATCTTCTTCAACTTTTTATAGTTAGGATTACTGAATTATAACGTATGACCATGATAATTCATCTCTAGTGACCTCTTTAGAACTGAAATAATCAAGTTTGGGTTTCAGACATTGATGTTGATCAAGGAGTTCTGACCTGCAATTAATGATTTTGATGATTTCTGATTTAGAGAGCCTGAAATCTCGAAACAAAGTACGAACAACTTCTGGTATCGCTGTGGTTTTGAAATTGGATTTCTTGGCTGATAGAGGTTTTTCTTCAGTAAAGCCACATGTATTCATCAATAAAAAAACTTTCAGGGAAGAAGATGAAGCGTTGGGATCCATGGCGGAGTAGATTTTAGGGAAATTAAGGTTTTAGGGAGATGGAGTTTTGGAATCTAAATTGTGAGTCGAGATACTCACCTGAATACGTGAATTCATCATGTAAGAAATCTCAAATGATGATTCTGATCAAGTGTTGGGATCCATGGCAGAGTATTATCTCAGGGGAATTAGGGTTTTAGGGAGATGGATATTTGGGATCTAAATTTGAGAGGCGGGAGATATTTTTCACTTGGCCTCGGGTTTGGACCAAAAGCTGGATAAAAGTTCATTAATACGGAACCAAATGCCCAACCAACATTCCAATTTATAGAAGAAATATTTTATTTTTGATGAGTCTCATCCCATTGGCATTGAATCGTTGCTGGGTTGATTTTCAATTTTGACAATTTTGACCAACTTTATACATCCTTTTCTAGAGATACTTCCTTCGGTTCTTTTATCTTCTTTAACTCTTTCTCTGGTTCCACGAGATCATTCGACGAACCTTTTTTCTTACTTTTCTAGCTTTACATTCTACATCCTTTTCTAGAGAAACTTCTTTTGGTTCTACTATCTTCTTCAACTTTTTCTCTCGTTCCACGAGTTCACTCCACGATGCTTTCTTCATACTTTTACCGGTTTTACTTCCTATATCCTTTTCTGCAGAATTTTTTTTCGGTTCTTCCATCTTCTTCAACCTTTTCTCTGGTTCCACGAGATCACTCGACAAATCTCTCTTCTTACTCTTGTTGGATTTACTTTCTAAATCCTTTTCTAGAGAAACTTCCTTCGGCTCTTCTATCTTCTTCAACTTTTTTTCTCGTTCCACGAGATCACTCGACGAAGCTTTTTTATTACTTTTAGCTTGCTTCTTACTTTTTCCGGCTTCACTTCCTATATCCTTTTCTGAAGAAACATCCTTCGGTTCTTCTATCTTCTTTAACTTTTTCTCTCGTTCCGCGAGATCACGACGAAGATTTCTTTTTACTTTTGTCAGCTTTACTTCCTACATCATTTTCTACATAAATTTCTTTCTGTTCTTCTAGCTTCTTCAACTTTTTCTCTGTTTCCACGAGATCACTCGACGAAGTTCTGTTCTTACTTTTGCTGTTTTACTTTCTAAATCCTTTTCTAGAGAAACTTCTTTCGGTTCTTCTATCTTCTTCAACTTTTTCTCTCGTTCCACAAGATCACTCGACGAAGCTTTCTTCTTACTTTTAGCTTTCTTCTCACTTTTGCGGGCTTCACTTCCTATATTTTTTTTTTTG
The DNA here is from genome assembly GCA_023529315.1 of Papaver bracteatum. NCBI lineage: Eukaryota > Viridiplantae > Streptophyta > Magnoliopsida > Ranunculales > Papaveraceae > Papaver > Papaver bracteatum. The sequence continues at coordinate 1,205,930 of JAJJWX010002324.1, forward strand.
AAAAACCTTCATTCGGTTCTTCTATCTTCTTCAACTTTTTCTCTCGTTCCACGAGATCACTCGAAGAAGCTTTTTTCTTACTTTTAGCTTGCTTCTTACTTTTTCCGGCTTCACTTCATATATCCTTTTCTGAAGAAACATCCTTCGGTTTTTCTATCTTCTTCAACTTTTTCTTTCGTTCCACGAGATCACTCAACGAAGCTTTCTTATTACTTTTGCCGGATTTACTTTCTATATCCTATTCTAGAGATACTTTCTTCGGTTTTTTTATCTTCTTCAACTCTTTCTCTGGTTCCACGAGATCAGTCGACGAAGCTTTCTTCTTACTTTTTCCGGCTTTACCTTCTATATCCTTTTCTAGAGAAACTTCATTCGGTTCTTCTATCTTCTTCAACTTTTTCTCTCGTTCCACGAGATCACTCGATGAAGCTTTCTTCTTACTTTTGCCGGTTTTACTTACTATATCATTTTCTGCGGAAATTTCTTTCGGTTCTTCTCAGCTAGCGTCATCAAACTTGGCTGGGCCTGAAACAAATGTCAACTTTGTGCTTCTGACCAACCCCATTTCCAAAGAACATCCAATTTTGCTTCCCGAGTGGCTTTACTCGTTGCTGTGATTGCATGAATAGCATCGAGAAATTTAAATTTAGAAGGATCATCAACACCCATACCCTTCATCTCTTGTAAAATTTCTTTTAATCTAGTAGTGCATATGGTAAGTGATTTGGGTCAAGCGATTACAAACTTGACAATCTTTGCTTGAGGAACACCTTCCTCTCTCAAAACGTCTATGTTTGCAGCCAGTTTCTATACTAGGTTTGGAGTAAAGCTCGACTGTTGGAGAAAGGAAAACACAGATTTTTCCGTACCAACAATATTCTTGATGGAGTCGAAAAGAGGAATGATATAGTTTTCTAAATTTCTAGTTAGGATTACTGAATTATTACGTATGACCATGATAATTCATCTCTAGAGACCTCTGTAGAACTGAAATAATCAAGTTTGGGTTTCAGACATTGATATTGATCATATGCAAGGAATTATGACCTACAATTAATGATTTTGATGATTTCTGATTCAGAGAGCCCGAAATCTCGAAACAAAGTACGAATAACTTCTGGTATCGTTGTAGTTTTGAAATTGTCTTTCTTGGCTGATAGAGCTTTTTCTTCAATAAAGCCACATGTATTCATCAAGTAAGAAACTTTCAGGCAAGAAGATGAAGCGTTGGGATCCATGGCGGAGTAGATTTTAGGGAAATTAAGGTTTTAGGGAGATGGATTTTTGGAATATAAATTATGAGTCGAGATACTCACATGAATACGTGAATTCATCATGTAAGAAATCTCAAATGATTATTCTGATCAAGTATTGGGATCCATGGCAGCGTATTATCTCAGAGGAATTAGGGTTTTAGGGAGATGGATATTTGGGATCTAAATTTGAGAGGCGAGAGATATTTTTCACTTGGCCTCGGGTTTGGACCAAAAGCTGGATAAAAGTTCATTAATACGGAACCAAATGCCCAACCAACATTCCAATTATAGAAGAAATATTTTATTTTTGATGAGTCTCATCCCATTGGCATTGAATCGTTGTTGGGTTGATTTTCGATTTTGACTATTTTGACTAACTTTCTACATCCTTTTCTAGAGATAATTCCTTTGGTTCTTCTATCTTCTTCAACTCTTTCTCTGGTTCCACGAGATCATTCGACGAAGCTTTTTTCTTACTTTTTCCGGATTTAACTTCTACATACTTTTCTAGAGAAACTTCTTTCGGTTCTTCTATCTTCTTCAACTTTTTCTCTTGTTCCACAAGATCACTCCACGAAGATTTCTTCTTACTTTTTCCGGTTGAATTCCTATATCCTTTTCTGCAGAAGTTTCTTTCGGTTCTTCCATCTTCTTCAACCCTTTCTCGGGTTCCACGAAATCATTCGACAAATCTATCTTCTTACTCTTGTCGGCTTTACTTTCTAAATCCTTTTCTAGAGAAACTTCGTTCGTTTCTTCTATCTTCTTTAACTTTTTCTCTCGTTCCACGAGATAACTCGACAAAGATTTCTTCTTACTTTTAGCTTTCTTCTTACTTTTGCTGGCTTCACTTCCTATATTCTTTTCTGAAGAAACTTTCTTCGGTTCTTCTATCTTCTTCAACTTTTTCTCTCGTTCCATGAGATCACTAAACGAAGCTTTCTTCTTACTTTTGTCGGCTTTACTTTGTACATCATTTTCTACAGAAATTTCATTCGGTTCTTCTATCTTCTTCAACTTTTTCTCTGGTTCCACGAGATCACTCGACGAAGCTATGTTCTTACTTTTGCCGGCTTTACTTTCTAAATCCTTTTCTAGAGAAACTTCTTTCAGTTCTTCTATCTTCTTCAACTTTTTCTCTCGTTCCACGAGATCACTCCACTACACCATATCTAGGTTTTTGCTACATTTGGTTTTTCTTGGTCGAGACATATATTGGCGTAGTAGAGGTTTATGTGTCTCTTATAAAACATAGGTGTCTCATTAAATCCTAGAACACGTATAGAAAATAAAAAGAAAGGACACGCTTGTACTTTATTAAAATAATTGAGGGCTTAATTGTCAACTATAATTTATTTTAGTATTAACTGATCTTTTTTTTTTCTTTTTCTCTTATCATTATGCCGACTCTCTCTCTGTCTTTCTCTCGAACTCTCCCAACTTAACAAAAAAAAATATCTCGAACTCTCCCGTTTCATTTTTCTGTATCTTCTTTCCTAAATTATCTCTGAGGTCAAAACCCATTATGCATAAATCAAAATCCATGCTCCTAAATCTTCCTCTCATAAATGAAAATAATCTTTCAGGAATCTAACCCATTCTTTCACTATCCTAAAGTTTGAATATAAACCCTAGAAAATCATTCTCTTTTTTGGAATCTAAACCAGACCAACGAGATAATAGATCAGTCCATCGAGGTAAGTTTATCACATTAAATCCATTATTTCGTTGTGTTTGATTTTGTGAGTCTAGAGTTTGTGCAGTACAATCAAATTCGAAATATGTTTTTTGATTAGATTTTCAAGGAGTATCATGGGTTTGGTTTTAATTTCATTTGATGAGCTGATGATTGATTTCTATTAAAGTATTTCTTCACACCTGGATGTGACAAATTTCTAGGATTTTTTTTTTTTTTTTGGTATTTAACTTTTTCGATCTGAGATTTATAGGGTTCATTTTCGTTTGGATTTCGTTTTGATTTATTGTAGCAGAATTGAATTGTTTAGATCTGAGATTTATGAGGTTTATGTTTCTTTTCAGATACTGAGAAAAGTATATTAAAACAGAGACGCAAGAAACAAAGTAGATTGGGAAAGAAATTGAGGTGATGAACAAATTTAAAAAATTTAAAGTTAAAATTTTAATACAGTAATCAGATTTGTTTGAGAATTATTATTTACAGTTAATAATCATATTTGTTTGAGACTATCTTGTTATTTACAGTTAAGGTCTTAATATTTTACACATCACTATGGGAGACATTGCCCTCAGCCTGAAAGGCGCTTCAATTGCTTGATTCCTCCACCACTAGGCTACAAGGTTGTACATGCTTAAGTTTTAGTACATAGAAAAAAATGGATAGGTTCAATTTATTTTTTTCCTTCTGCAGATTTTGATAAATGTTATTGCTCTCTTCTTTATAGGTCCCCATCAAGTGGCCAAGAAGTAGAGATGAAGTATGAAAGCCAAACATACCTCATACTTACCTTTCAAGTGAGAAGTCTGACCAGAACTGGATGGTTATCAAAGGGGAAAATATTTTGGATTCTCTGTCATTCTTCACCTTCTGGCGCTCTGTATGGGTAAACCTATACCAGATATATCTCTTTCTATCACTGGTTCAATGAAATAATTTGGACATTATCAACTGCGCTTTTTTATTGGGGGATTCTCAGTTCTGGAAATGGACAAGGTACTTTTTTTGACAGAAGAAGCCATGATAAATATATACATAACAAGCTAATATTTTTTATCATTTTGTTGTTATCTAATGTTTATGGTGATGCCTTGTGTTTCAAAATCTCTGAAACAGGTATGTATATGTGCTTGGACAAATCACACTATTACACTCTGTATGTGTTCCTTTCAATGAAAGAATTTGATAGGTAATCTTCAAGTTCTAATATGGGGAACATAGGTAATTGATTCACACTACATTAGGAGGGATATCCTTTGATGGATTCTTGGCACAGGTATGTGCATTCATTACTTTCGCTTTGTTTGCTTTCTCAAAGAAATTAAAGGTTTTCATTTGCTGGAGTTTATTCTTTTATTCCTTCTAAGTTTTCCCAGTGTGCTCTCCCTGGAATTTCACTTCCTTAAATGCATTATATGTGATGCAGTGGGCCCTTATGACATTGTTAGATCCGGTTAAAAGTGTAGCCAATTTGGTTTACATCGGATACCAAGGAGACATTGCCTCTGTACTGCGTATAACCATACGAAGAAGGTTAGATCGAGCAACAATCAGATAGAAATGTTTTCAAGTGCTTCGTCTTTGGACTTAAAGGTTCTGGGAAGTCATCATTGTTGAACTTTTTTCTTGGAAGGTATGGTACTTGTTGAAGTTATTGATGAACTAACTTACATAGTGATATGTCAAACTGATGTATATTTATTTGGTTCCTTATGTTATGATTAAGATTATGATTTGTGCCATTTTTGAATCCTTAAGGCCTTTTTCCGAGGCTTATTCTCCAACCACTACGGAGCAATTTGAAACGAACACTGTGGATCATCTTGGGGTGAGCCCTCCAACACTCTATTTATCACTCTCTTCTACCTGTACACCAGATTCATGCGTATCAAAATATGAGTTGAAGTTGTATATAGTAGACATATTAATATAAAAACTTAAGTTTTTAGTTTGCACATTCTATCTTGTGCTTTTCTGACTAAGTCATTCTTCCAAAAGATTTGGTGGATATTATTTCCACCAAATCTGGAGACCTGAACCTATGGATGCACTATATTTTGGCAGTTCCATTATTTGTCTGAAGTTATCATCTGATTTTTTCCATGAAAAGGAAACAAGAAGACCCTAATATTATGAGAAATACCAGAAGATGGTGTCAAGCGTTTGTTATCCAACAAAGAGTCTTTGGCAGAATGCGATGTAGCATTTTTTGTCCATGATAGGTATCGACTTGTAACTGGTTTAGGTTCTGAGAGTATGGAGTGAAATTTTTTATCCTTCGATTATTTGGCATTTACCCCCCTTGTGGAACTCTTTGTGACACAATTGATAATGGTAAAACTTCTGCACGCAGTTCTGATAAGAAGTCATGGAAAAGAGCAATAGAATTGCTAGTGTCCATCTCTCTTGCTCTATTTAAACTCTGTTTTCCATTGAAATATACTAATTACTTCTGCTGCATTTTTTTGGCTCTTGTAGGACAGTCAGGATATGGGAATAGAGTCACCTATACCTGTTAGTATGCAGTTAGGAGATCTAAGTAATGTTTTTTGTAGGATTATCAGTGCTGCAGAGCATCCCCATCTGAGCATACCTGAAACTGAAGCCGGTCGAAATAGAAAGCAGTACTGCCAGTTTGTTAATTGTTTCCTAATGTTTGTTTCAGGTACGTCTCTCAAACATTTTTTTTTATTTGAGGTTCTTGAGTTATTTCTTCATGATGTATGAATAGTAGTATAACATAAATACATACCAACATGAAAGGAAATATTGGGATTGAAGGAAAAGAAAACGGAAAAACCAAAACATAAACCGTGCTGGCTGCACCAGTCTTTTAGCCATCTAAGGGAAAAACTACACTTATAGTTGTATCAACATCTAGTTGTATCAACTTTGTTATCCAAGGATGTTGCTAACCTCTTTCAATACAGTTGGGGCAGCTGTTGCTATTGCAGGACTGGCAGCTTATCGCGTGTATGCAGCAAGAAATAACACATCAGGTTAAGGGGTTTTCTCCATGTAGCAGGCAGTTTCTGCCCTTATCATGTGGTGGTTGGTTCCATCCACCTAGGGTTTCATTTAGTATCTGGATCTTCACTTGCAGTCTTCTACCACCTCACATACATCCTTGTCTGATTGTCATGGTCCTGATTTTGCAGTTTTATCCAAGTGTTGGTAGTTTTATCTTGGTGTGTGGTGCTGAAGCCTGCAGGTTGTAACTCAGCTTGGAACCAAGTGTTGGTCACTCCAAAGGGAAGATAAGTTTGCAGCTTTTGTGGTTGTAAACAATAAGAAGATCGATGAGAATAAGGAAATATTGACTTCAGTTTTAAATTGTAAGGAAAACCTTCAAGTTTGAAGAACTTTAAAATTGTATAGTAGTGTTAAATTGTTTCATAGTGCTTGAATTCAGTTTGTGTTTTGAGATATTGATTTCATTTGTTGGAGGCATAAGTTACTGATTCAGGATATTAAACTAGAACATATGCAGCTTCATGAATATAAAATAATAAAATTTTCTGAAATAATATTTATCTAATATAATAATTTTTCTGAAATTGCAAATTTTTTTTAATAATAATTATATAATTTGAGACGTTTATTTGTGTTGTTTTAATTATTATATATGTTGCTTTAATGACGTCGCTAATTAAATTAAGAGACAGTAATATGCGTCTCTTTAATAAATTAAGAGACACTTATAAGTGTCGTTTGAAACGTCTCAAACGATTCCAGACGCACGATTTGAGACACTTATATGTGTCTCTTAAATTCAAAGCAACACCTATAAATGTCCCTAAATCGTTGATTTGGTGTAGTGCTCGACGAAGCTTTCTTCTTACTTTGAGCTTTCTTCTAACTTTTGCCGGCTTCACTTCCTACATTTTCTTTTGAAGAAATTTCCTTCGGTTCTCCTATCTTCTTCAACTTTTTCTTTCGTTCCACGAGATCACTCGACGAATCTTTCTTCTCAATTTTGTCGGCTTTACTTCCTACATCCTTTTCTGCAGAAATTTCTTTCCGTTCTTCTATCTTCTTTAACTTTTTATCTCGTTCCACGAGATCATTCGACGAAGCTTTCGTCTTACTTTTTCCGGATTTACTTTCTACATCCTTTTCTAGAGATACTTCCTTCGGTTCTTCTATCTTCTTCAACTCTTTCTCTGGTTCCACGAGATCAGTCGACGAAGCTTTCTTCTTACTTTTGCCGGATTTACCTTCTATATCCTTTTCTAGAGAAACTTCCTTCGGTTTTTCTATCTTCTTCAACTTTTTCTCTCGTTCCACGAGATCACTCGATGAAGCTTTCTTCTTACTTTTGCCGGTTTTACTTACTACATCCTTTTCTGCGGAAATTTCTTTCGGTTCTTCTCAGCTAGCGTCATCAAACTTGGCTGGGCCTGAAACAAATGTCGACTTTGTGCTTCTGACCAACCCCATTTCCTAAGAACATCCAATTTTGCTTCCCGAGTGGCTTTACTCGTTGTTGTGATTGCATGAATAGCATCGAGAAATTTACATTTAGAAGGATCATCAACACCCATACCCTTAATCTCTTGTAAAATTTCTTTTAATCTAGCAGTGCATATGGTAAGTGATTTGGGTCAAGCGATTACAAACTTGACAATATTTGCTTGAGGAACACCTTCCTCTCTCAAAACGGCTATGTTTGCAGCCAGTTTCTCTACTAGGTTTGGAGTAAAGCTCGACTGTTGGAAAAAGGAAAACACAGATTTGTCTGTACCAACAATATTCTTGATGGAGTCGAAAAAAGGAATGATATAGTTTTCTAAATTTTTAGTTTGGATTACTGAATTGTAACGTATGACCTTGATAACTTCATCTCTAGAGACCTCTTTAGAACTGAAATAATCAAGTTTGGGTTTCAGACATTGATGTTGATCATATGAAAGGAGGTCTGACCTGTAATTAATAATTTTGATGATTTCTGATTCAGAGAGCCCGAAATCTCGAAACAAAGTACGAACAACTTCTGGTATCGCTGTGGTTTTGAAATTGGATTTCTTGGCTGATAGAGCGTTTTCTTCAGTAAAGCCACATGTATTCATCAAGCAAGAAAGTTTCAGGGAAGAAGATGAAGCGTTGGGATCCATGGCGGAGTAGATTTTAGGGAAATTCGGGTTTTAGGGAGGTGGATTTTTGGAATCCAAATTGTGAGTCGAGATACTCACCTGAATACGTGAATTCATCAAGTAAGAAATCTCAAATGATGATGCTGATCACGTGTTGGGATCCATGGCAGAGTATTATCTCAAGGGAATTAGGGTTTTAGGGAGATGGATATTTGGGATCTAACTTTGAGAGGCGAGAGATATTTTTCACTTTGGACCAAAAGTTGGATAAAAGTTCATTAATGCGGAACCAAATGCCCAACCAACATTCCAATTTATAGAAGAAATATTTTATTTTTGATGAGTCCCATCCCATTGGCATTGAATCGTTGCTGGGTTGATTTTCGATTTTGACTATTTTGACCACTTTTGACAAGTTAATGTTGTGAAAAAGTTCAATAAGAGTGGAGATTCGAATAGAACCTAAGACATAAAGCCTACCTACGATAGTTCACCCTCAACCTTTCCGCCAAGTCGCTTGTTGGTGATGATATATACTACTTGTATATTAAATGTCAAAATTCTATGTAGTTCAGTCATATTTATTGGCATAGATATAGCGATTTGATGATGACCATGAATCTTTCATTTCAAGATTTAATATGAACAAAACTCAGGGATATTAGTTATTCTTGAGAAAGGTACAGATATTGTTGGACTCGTCCAAAAGCATCAACTATGAATCTTGAGAGTTTCAACAAAAGCATCAACTATGAATCTTGAGAGTTTCAACATAATCTTCCTTTGTCTGTTATTCAGAGGAAAAAATATATGAAGATATTAGTCCCCCACAATCAGTTATTGATCAAAATAGAAATTGCAGTGAGAATATTTGGAAGATACTAGAATTTCGAGCTTGGTGACTGAGTTTCAAGTTTCAACATAATCTATAACGATGCAAGTTCTAGATACTACGAGCTCTGGCTATCTAGATAGAGATCAGCATTTCAGAATTTTATTTTTTACTAAAATGTGTAAATTTTTCTCCTTATAGCCAGACAGTCGGAAAAAAAGAAAAAATGAAGCATAGGCGGAAATTTCTGAATACATTTTTATCAGGTGATAAAAGGAGGATTAGTCAAACATGGAACTTTTGCACTAATAAGCAAAATTGTTATGAACAGATCCATTTTCTATTTTCATGAGCTGCGACAGATTAACCAACCTTGCAGCCACACAATTTAAACATGATTAATTTTCCTTTTACTGCTTTTATTTTCATTAAAACAAGCTCCCAGTCTAATAACAATCTGTTTCACTAATGGAGTTTGGGATTATTATATACTAATTACATACAGCATGAAACAGGATATTCTTGTATTGATAGGCAAAATTTATCGACACAGTTTAGATATGATTTATAATTCTTTCGCTCCTTTATTTTTAGTACAAGCTACATCTTGCTCTCGATCTCTGAAGCTCACACTTTTTCTCTAAAAGAGTTCGGTAGCATCCAATATGCACTAGTACTAGTGTAGATTTCCAAGGTCACGACACTTTGAGTTATAGAAATATAAGCTAACGGCCGAAAAGTACAGTCAGGAAGACTGAGATGCCGTGTGTAGTGGACACAGCGAATCCAGGAATCATCATTTTGTAGTACCCAAACACTCAACTGATCTTTATGACCGTGGATACAAGCAATAGACCCATTGAATACAGCAAGACATTTTTCACCACCTTGTTGAACTTCCTCCGGCAACTCAATCACCTTACATTGGCGATTACAACTGTTATTAGTACCTTCAATGTCCAGAGCTACAATTCTATTACCGTTTCATTCACTCCAATACAAGACTACAATTCTACACCTTTTGGGGTTTTCCAATTCAAAATTCAGAGAAAAACTGGGCTTTTAAAAGATTTGTCTAGCATTGTGATTTCATAGCTTCACCACTTGCTGGGAGAAGTTTGGGTCAATGCTAACAACCAGTGAGGTATATTGAGTAACCTGACATCAGGAAACACATAAACTGCAATAATAGGAAAAGGTAGATACTAATTTCGCACTACTAGTTTGGCTCTTTGCAAGTATCTTGTCATAGAGCCCAGTATAATTCGAAGGTTGCCATCCATGTTCTCCTTGATACTAAAAACCAATATTTCATTGGTTCGTTGACAAAGAAATAACTTATACTTGTAAACACTTGCAAGCAGCTGTAAGTACAGCCATTGAATGTAGAGAATGACATCTACTTTAATATTTGTACCGATGAGATGATGGTTAAGAAAACTAACCTGAGAAATCATTCCAATGACGACGCGCCACCCATAGACCGCAGATGCATTGAAGCACAGGTAAAATATTTCGCCACCAACAGATTCATAGACAATATCAGCACCATTGGGAAATTCCTTCTCAAGGACCTAGAAAGTAAAGCAAAACAAACAAAGGTTGAAATAATGAGAAGATGTATTTACTAACCAGTAGTTCTAACTTGAACATACTGTCCCAACTGAAATGCTCAGCAAGAAGTTCGAGATTAGTAATAACATATATTTTCAATTATGTAATCTGTGACACGATGAACTCCTAAATCTTTCAAAAGTGAAGTCTTTTTTCTCAACGTCACATGTAGCGACCACCATATTTCCAGCTAATTTTGAAGCTGTACAGTAGAACTTTTGAGATGGTTACATTTTTCCACTAGCGCAACAAATGTAGATTGAGTTTCAGGAAATGAACTCAATCAAGGACAGACCTGTACTGCAACCTGGCCTGCCCTCCTGCAGCGGCAGTAACAAGAACCACACACCTTTCCAGATTCCATATGTGCTGGCTACAAATTGCAAAAGAAGGTGTATTTACCTCAATCATTGTAAAGAATAGATGATACATAATCTGACCGGTAGAACTAATATTGATTATAGTAACAACTTCTTATTAAACTAAGTTCAATACCTTCTCCAAGGAAATTGATACAGTAAGTCTAGAAGTAAGCATTGCCACAACCTCATGATCTGGTCTGGCCACAGGTAGTACACGTTTTGCAGGAACCTGCACTCGAAAGCACAAAAGATATAAGAGTTGCAACATGGCATGAAGTTACCACTGAAAATCGAAAAAAACCACATACCAAACAGGAAAAAGAAAACAACATTTAAAATGAGGGGAAACTTCTGAAAGAAAACGTACTTCCGTGAATTCTGAATAGCTTTCAAAAGGTCATAATTACAACTGGACTCCCTATTTTTAAATGATCGACTGAATCACCCACAGCAGCAATTAATCCCACCCCCTGCCATAAAGACGATTAGAAAGAAACACAATTTGATTAGATAAGCCTGGACATGAAAACTGCCAGTTGGATAGTAGATTCATTAGTAATTTTCTATCTTCCATTATAAAAAAACAGAATTACACTGGTTTTAAGATTCAAAGCACCTCAAATCCAGAATCAAGTGGAAGACGTGACGGCAGCTCTTTGTCATAAACTTACCTGCCAATCACATAAACATATTAATCAGAAAGAATATAGTGTCCTGGCATAATGCAAAATGATGTTATCATCAATTCCCTTAAGAGATAACTAATTAACTTACATCACTAGCATAAACACCAGAGATGATATGGTGTGGTTTGATGGGCTACTTCAAGTGTGTACGAACAAATTTAGTTGCATTCTGGAGATTGTGAGTCAAACTTAGTTGCATTCTGGAGATTGTGAGTCAATGAGATATATTTGGAAGTTGGAGATCAGAAAATTCTCATGACCAGACTAACCGACAACAGCATCAGTTTTAAAAGACACAACTTAAAACTTTAGTGCGAGACTAGATTTCTACTAACAAGTTCTCATAACTCTGAGGGATTTGTAGATTAGGTGCATTATATGAAGAACAATGAGAAAGGATTAAAATAAATAAATAAAGTTAGGTACAAAAATGAAAGAATATTCACATCATTTCTAAAGCTTTCCACAAGATTACAACAATGTGAACAAAGAAACAAAAGAAAGAGCATCGTTTCATATTTCCCTGTGATGGTAACAAGAAACTCTGAGAAGAAAACTTAGAAAAGATCATGAAAGGTACCCTTAGATGTCCAGTTCCTTAGCAGCTGAATACTCTGTTAACATTTTTTTCCAGCACTTTCAGGTCAAGTTCCATACACTGAAAAGAGGACAGATTATGAGACTGGTCATTCAACTAGTCTAGGTAGAAATGCAAAGGTCTAAAATTTACAAAGCAATCTGGAATCCCAAAGGAAAATCTGGTTCTATTTCAGTGTTTCCATATGAAACACAAAATGCTTACCATATCCATGTGCAGAAACCGCTCGATTGGTGTATTTGTCAATAACCTGATAGATCGGAGAGAAAGAGAGATGATAAGAACATGAGAGAGTAAAAAGAGTGAGCAACCGAAATTTTGGAATCATTCAGAAGAAGGCGCACGTTTTATATGCAACTTGCGTGCGGGTATTCTGAAGATCATTGATCACATTAAGTCTTACCATTTACTGAACTCTCGTTTATCTCAACAAAACCAAACAGAAAGGTATTTTTGTCTAGCATCTTTTTGACCAAAGCAGGTACAGCAAAAATTTCCTGTTTCTTTGCGTCAACCACAAGCCGTTTGAGGCTGTGAAACTCCCTAGAGGGAATACCTAACCAAGAAATGAGTTAGTCATTTTACACTTCCAGATACATGTCAATCAAGGGACAATATATCTACTAAAATGACATCCTAATAACAAAATCAGCTTTTTAGACCCAGTTAACCTGGCTCCATATGCACGAAAGTTTCCTTATCATCCTCTAAATCCCTATTTGTCATACAGAAGTAGCAAGAAGTAGCAATAACTAACTCATTTCTTAGTAGCTGACCTATACAAAGTAGCAAGAAGCTAGCACACAATCTTTTTCATCTTTGCATGTAATCAGGTCCTGAACATCCAATGCTGAGCTACAGAACCTTTATGCAAAATGCAGCAGGGGATTTATATAATGAAGCTAGCACACAATCTTTGCCATGTATACATTAACATCAAATGCTGAGCTACAGAACTTCTATGCAAAATGGAGCTGGGGATTCATATAAAGAAGATTAGCTGCTTCTTCAAGTGCTTTGGTTCTTCAGATTCTTGGAACTCGCTAACATGGACCTAAGCATAACAGGTTGGGGACATTTTTCAATAGATAAGTCCAAGCCTACGCAAAAACCTCTAGCTCACGTACGTGTTAAGTGTTAACTATTACCATCTCCTGATCTATGGCATTCTATAAATAATTTACTCCCAAAGATTGTACTTCCTCCATCCCACTATTAGATGACCTACTTAGTTTAGAATTTTGTCCCATGACCTATATCTAATTAAACAAAGGGATATTTCTAAAATAATCCTTTTAATTGGTTATCATTAGTATAAGAAATATATATAATTTGAGGTGTTTTAAAATGCATTTCAATGATATAAAGTTTACGAAGATCCATGGTATAGTTTGAAAGATAAATCATTTCAAAATTTTACAAGTTACTATCCATAAGGATATAATTGTAAAAAATACTTAAAAATACTCCTTTCCATTCACTGCCTTAAAAATTGTGCAAACTTGAACTAGGTCATCTAATAGTGGGACGGAGGGAGTATTAGATTATCAAAAAATTAATGTTAGCAGCACTTGTAATCTGAGATAAATAAACCATATAGATATTTGGCCCAAATAATATGAGCCTTCGGATGATTCGAAAATTGTTTATGACGAAGTCAGTAAGATGCCATCAGAGAGAGTATTCTGTTCCAAATCACACTCATATCATGTACACAAGGAGTATATTCTCAACTTTCTGATGCAAATTACAAACTAATAGGATAAAAAACCAATAAGATACTTACTACAAGACATTACATTCATCAGCAAAAGATAATGGCCTATGCAACTAGTTGAGAATACATACCTAGAGACAAGTATATCCTAAAAGGAGGCTTGAATGGATGGGTTTCATAAAGGCAATACAGACAGTAAAATCCACCCAATCTCCATGAAAATGAATCTTTAGATAACATTTTACCTGCATAAAACATTTAGCCATGTGTGGTAGCATCAGAAAGAGAGCGAAATATTGCAAGCAACACAAAATTAAAGCAGGAATCTTGCCATTAACTTTCTTTTCGCCAACTACTACACAGACTATGAGACTGGAACAGAACAACAGATTGTATAGACATTGACTGGTGTCACTGGTCAATTAATCATAACTAGACAATTTATACTTTCGGGTAAGAGAAGTAAGAGAGTTACCCCAAAGGCATTAGTACATCTAGTCAACTATCCAATCAAAAACTTAATTCATAGATTAATATCAACAGAAGCAGCAGCACAGAATTTCAAAGATGTAGAACCAAATCTATTTTTACTTTTCGGGTAATGAATTAGATTTATACTACGAGAACATACCTATTGAATGTGCATATAATGATTGCATGAAAAAAGGCCTCGTTGTTTCGAAGCCTACCCTCGTAAATAAAAGACAGCTTCTGAGATCGCCATATTTTCTACATATGAACCAAAGTTGTTGATTTTCTCTGTGACATACAATAGAAGTTAATGAGAAAAGAAAATAAGGAACATGGAAATAATGACAGGGCATTTGGTGGAAATTGTTACATCAGAGAATTCATGCATTAACTCATCAATGTCCAGCTTGAATGGTGTGACACCCATTTGATCAGCATAAACTCTTTTCGAAGTCTTAAAACTGGTGACTGCTTGCACGGAGGGGGATCCACAATGCCACATCCTGCAAATTCACCACATTTCTAATGGTAAATTGTTTAATCAAACATAAAACATTCAATCACTGCTACATAATACAGACAATATGTATTCCTGTTTAGGGCGAACTGATATTCCGCTCTTTGCTTTAAGTCGACATATAGATACGAGGGATCTTGAACACAAGCCAAAAGTACGTAGTAACTAAATGAATTTCTTTCTTGAACACAAACCAAAAGTATGTAGTAACTAAATGAATTTCTTTGTCCATGCCGATAAATCAGAATGTCTAGGACAAAACATCCATAACTTGATTGTTTAAATTTTTAATCAGTTGAAGTAAGCCAAAAAAATCTATTTTTACCAGATTGAAAATTTCCAAATATGCAAGAAGCTACTTACCAAGAGAGAACCGCTGTGTCGGTATCATTCAACATATTCAAATCACTTCCAACTTTCTACTTAAAATTACTTGGAATTAGGTAAATTAAATACTGCTACCAAGGCCAACAAATCAATGAGTTTAGAGACTTTTTTTTTTATGCGGAACACCATGGGTGAGGAGATAATACAAACACTGAAACTACTGCATCATTTTATAAAACTTAAACTGCAGAACTAACTGAAGGTGTTGGATGAGATTCTTCACATGAATAACTCAAATTAAATACTGTTGCATATGATATACAATTAATTATAAACCTTAACTATAACATAACTCAAATTAAAAAACTGAAAATTAAACCGAAAGCCAATTCATATTACCACCTAAATCAACCTTATTAACTCTGATTTTTGGGAAATCCCTGAAGAAAATTTCAATTCCATGAAACCCTGATTTGTAAATTTGTGAAAAGTCCAATAGGAGGATAGAATGACATAACATACCTCTGTAAACTGTTGGAATTTGAAGAAAAACTTGTCCAACTCATCTGAAAATGGTGGTTCTTAACTGTTAGAATTAGAAGAAGAAGAAATAGGAGGAGGTGATAGCGGTGGTTTTGTTCGACGAAGGTGGTGCTAGAAGTTAGAAGTGAAGCCCATAAAATTAAGGGAAAATTAAGAAAATGCCCATGTGTGGAAATCTAATTAAGAAAATGCCCATGTTTTTTTAAAGTTAATAAAATGCCCATGAGTTGACCTTTTCCGTCCCGTTTTTTCAAAAAAAAACGGCTAACGGACGTTAGGGTACAGGTGGTAATTATTCATCCCTAGTAAAAGACAATTCAATCCTTGAATCGTGTACTGAGTGAGATAGTGAGTCACTGTTGAGCCAAATCAAAACTCAAATCACTGCTACTGTTCATCTTCTTCCCCAATTTTTCTAATACAACCCTAACAAATTATTCTGGTTAGGAAACAAATATTAGTATGAAATCCAAAAAGAGATTATACATGATCAGACCAACAACACCGTTCGTACGTACATACATGTAGTAGTAGTATTGGTAACACGACTACGGCTGACCTTTTGTTTTGTAGAACTTGAATGGGGGTGTAAAGAGTAAACTCTGTACTTCATTGTATATTTCAATTCTCTGATGATTTCCCACTTTGGCCTACACCACCAACATACAACACAGCAAACATTAGCAGCTAGAAAATAAAGTGAATCCAAGTGCACTGCCCAAGTTTCAACTTGAAACTTCCATTTTGAAAAATGAAAAATCAATAATACAAACCATAGTTTTGGTGTTTCACAAAGAAATTCAATTGACCAAGCCCGCTCACTCACCAAGTTTCTAGTACACACAGGTTCATATCAATTTTCACGACAACTATGCTAGAATTAAAATAAGCTTCAATTGATAGAAAAAATGTTATTCAAGTTACTTAGAACAGAGCAAAACGTACATATCTTTTTGAGAATTTACGGACTATGGGGAGAATCGCATATGAATCATTTCCATCACTTGCTTTTTTGGCAGCCTGGAATCTGTCCTTTGCCTCGACCCAATCATCATTTTGAAGTTCTAAGCACCCAAGCATCGACAAAGAATTGGGACACTTCTCCTTCATCCCTAATCTATGAGAAAGGAACAATCACACTATTAAGAGTTATTGACGCAGTTGAGAAATGAATAACGTGCAACTAGGCAAAGAGAGTTGGTTTGGGAATTTTGTCGGACACCTTCCCGGCGTGTTTCTGGTGATGAAGAGGTGTCAACTGTTGGTGTTTGCGCCTCAATGTATAGCCTCTTTTATACCTGAAAATACAAAATCCAACAACTACCCATCAATTCTAAACAAACACAAACTTTAAAACCAAAATCAATCATCTCCATTCATGACACAATCGACAACAACAACATCACTTAGTGGATGTTTTCATGGCATGAAACCAGAGTTTTGAATTGACTTGATCACTCCTTCAATTAATTCATTTATCTAATTTATTTGCCTACATATATGTAGTAGAAGAGAGAAACAGTTTGCGTTGGAGATAAAAACTAGAATTTTGAGTCCGCCATTAAAACTAAACGAGTACAGTAGTGTTATTAAACCGATTTTCTTTTTTTTTGAGTTTATAGTGTTACTGATTGAGAAGGCTAGTCAGGTAATAACGCCACTTTTTCTTTGACTTCTTCAATGACTATTGACCTTACAGTGGGTCCTGACGGAATTATAAACGGTATGGGCATTTTTTTAAATTTGAAAAAAACGTGGGCATTTTCTTAATTAGCTTTTCACACATGGGCATTTTCTTAAGTTTCCCTAAAATTAAAATGCGCATGCAGAAGTATTTTTCAAAGAAACCTATTTTGAGCCTGGCTTGATTGGGGTATACTCAATTTTAAGGGACCTAGTCGGCATTTTTATAAAAGAGTAATTTACTTTAATATATTTGAACTAATTAAATCTTAAAAATAAATTCATTTTTTAATTTCATTAACCTCGTTAAATTGGAGCCTAGCCCAATTAATTGGGGCCTAAATTTGACCCCAGAATCGAGGTTTACATATATATCGAGTAAACTGATTGTTGATTATAATGCTAGAATCGGGGTACATGTGTGTGTCGTGTAAACCGATTGTCCCCAATTAATTGTCATAGGCCCCAATTTAGCCAGGTTCATTAACCCTAAAATTAAAAAACTAAACAACTTTTAATCTTCTTTTCTTCTTCTTCTTCTTCTTCATCTTTCATCAACCAAAACCATATAAAAATCTTCAACTTTGATTTTCCAAAAAAAATGTTGACTCTACCACCACTGCGGATTCTTGAATGTGAAGATGCATTTTTGTGGTGGGTTGTTGAGCATTGAGTACCACCACTGCGGATTCTTGTTATTGAGCCAATTGAGTGTACTACTATGTTTACACCAACTTCAAAAGTATCTATATACGATGTATTGCAACTAGTGCTCAAATATCTCATATTAATCATAAAGAAGAAGAAGAAGGGGGTTAGATATTAAGTTAGTTAAGGAACGTTTGATAGCTAAATCTGAGATCTCATCTCAATCTCAATTAAATCCGGGGTTAATAGAGTTGTCATTCATAAGGTAATTTTTTTTCTCGGGTTTGTAGTCGTAAGGATCGATTTCCAACCTTGGGATCCATATTTTGAGTTTATTTTCCTCCATGGGTTTTCTTAGTCAGGAGATCCATAAACATCTCAATCCTAGTTGGGACTCTTTAAAGATGACTAGAAGCCACATGCCAAAATTTGTCCAACTAAGTAACAA
Source organism: Papaver bracteatum (assembly GCA_023529315.1). Classification (NCBI taxonomy): domain Eukaryota; kingdom Viridiplantae; phylum Streptophyta; class Magnoliopsida; order Ranunculales; family Papaveraceae; genus Papaver; species Papaver bracteatum. The sequence continues at coordinate 1,224,421 of JAJJWX010002324.1, forward strand.
CTAAATTTGTGTCTCTATAAGGTTCTAGATGTCAAATACCTGAAACTTCTGCAGTTGTCCGAGAAAAAACCTAAAATTGAACCCCATGTGAATCCAGGTGAAGACTATCATCTGAGGAATTCTAAAATTACTTCCAATAAAAATCGATTGCTCGAATTAAGGAAAGGCACAATGAAAGGAAAAAGATTCTCTCACAACAAGGTATTCTTCACATCTACATCAACTCAGAACAACAATCTCTCGGTTTTTTTCCCAACCCGAAGCCATCATTCTATCATTTCTCAATCAAAAACCCTAGAAATTGGTAATTCAAAACCAGGTTACTGGAAAAGGGACATGATCAGAGAGAAGGTAAATCAAAGCTTGGAATCAAGTGAACACCATACCAAAGACGGGAACATGGATTCTGCACAAAGAAAATGAAAAGATGGGATCCAGCACCAGAATATCAAGAAAATCAAAAATAAGGAGGGACCGAGCAACGAAATTGAAGATACTTTTGTGGCAAAAATCATTTTCCGATCCATAACATCTTCTCTCACAACTTCTGAAGAGGTAAGTAAAATTTCAATTTCAACCTCAAAAATTAATCTCAAAATTGAATCCCATTTCTTCTGTTACCTCTTCATGACTAGTCTCCAACACAACAGAAAGCATGAAAACACTTTAGGATTAAATTATGGAATTTACATGAGTTTTGTGCTATTTAAATTTTGATATCCCGTGATTTCATACTTCTGGAAATTTATAAGCATGATATCCTGGAACTGTCAGTGATTGGGAAAACTAGATACTAGGAATAGTTTATTGGACACTTTAAACAAAGAGAACCCATACATTCTTTTCTTATCTGAAACTAAGCAACGAAACCATGAAATGCATATTTTTCTTAAACAAGTAAATGTCTATAATTATCACCTAGTTCTACCAAGAGGTAGTGCTGGTGGTTTTTACCTAATATGGAAGAAGAATGTAAACATTCAGATAAATGATTTTGCCCATAATCATATAAACGCAACAGTTTCAAACCATTTAAATGACATTAGTTGGATCCTTACTTGTTTTCATGGTATCCCTTATAGAAACTTAAAACTGAAATCCTGGAAAATCATGAGAGATATGGCTCAAACGATGGATAAACCATGGGTAATCATAGGGGACTTAAATGTTGTTTTACATGAAGAGGAAAAGAAAATTAGATTCCATTTTAAGAAAAACAAGGCTAAAAAGTTCAAAAATCTTATACACAAATGTGATCTTAAGGATTTAGGTTTCACAGGTTATACATTTACTTGGAACAATTATAGAGTTGGCACAAAAAATATAGAACAACGTCTTGACAGAGCTCTAGTAAACTCAAAATGGAACAGAAAATTTCCTAACTCCAACTTAAATCATCTAGGCCCTCTAGCTTCTGACCATGTCCCCATTAGGCTTAATACCTACAATCATTGGAATGATGGTGTGAATCCCTTTAAATTCTTCGGAGAATGGATGAAACATAACGAGTACAAACCAATTATTCAAGAAAGCTGGACTACTCATGTTCAAGGATCTCCAAGCTTCCCTATGAATAAGAAATTATCCACAGTAAAACATATCTTAAGACTATGTAATATAAATAGTTTTGGAGACATTCAAAAAAATATATAAAAAATAAAGAAAAGGCTTTAACAAACAAAAAAAAAGAAGATAAATTACCCAAATAAGACTACTGAAATATTAGAACTTAGGAAAAAACTTGCAACTTGGTATGCTATAAAGGAAAAATTCTGTAAGGATAAAAGCCGAGATCAAAACATTGCCCTAGGTGACAGAAACACAAAGTATTTTCACAATAAAGCGAAAAACATTTTCGCAGAAACAGGATAGAAACACTTCAAAATGATAAGAATGAACGGCTAGACACTAGAAAAGAGATCTCTGACTGCATAACAGACCACTTTCACAATATCGCAACAACTGTGAATCCTAACATTGATCATGACATGATAAACCAAATACCAACTTGTATAAATCAGATGGATAGTTAGATGTTGTGTAGTATACCTACTGAAATAGAGATCAGGAAAACTCTCTTTTCCATGGATCCGGATAAAAGTCCAGGCCTTGAATTTCCCGCCCAATTTTTTTCAACAAAATTGGGAAACTGTTGAACCTGACTTAATTAACATGGTCCAAATAAAAATTCAAAACTGGGAATCTTTCAAAAGAAATGAATGCTTCATTCATTTCTCTTATCCCAAAACCCTGAACCTGACTACTCCGGCGGAATTTAGGCCAATATCTCTAGCAAATACTATATACAAAGTAATATCTAAACTAATGGCAGGTAGATTAAAAGGTTTATTGAGAAAGATAATTTCTCCTTATCAATCTGCCTTCATCCCTGGAAGGCAGATTTCTGAAAACATCACTATTGCTTATGAAACCATCCATAAGATGTAAAACTCAAAATCTAAAAAGGGTTTCATGGGACTAAAAATCGCTATGTCCAAAGAATTCGACAGAGTCGAATGGGACTTCCTGATTCAGACAATGATAAAACTCGGTTTTAACGAAAAATGGTGTAGCTTAGTGTACCAGTGTATCTTGACTACCACTCTTTTTGTTTGATAAATGGGTCCCACACAAAATTCTTCAAAACCAATAAGAGGTTTGCGATAGGGAGACCCAATTTCCCCTTACCTTTTTTTGTTTTGTATGGAGGCTCTGTCTAGGAAAATTTCGGAAGCTGAAAACTCAGGAATGATAAAAGGCATAAAATTGTGCACAAAACACCTACTATCAGTCACTTACTTTTCGCAGATGATTGTCTGTTGTTTTGTAAAATAAATGAAAAATCTTGTCACAATTTGGTTAAACTGTTCAGAGAGTTTGGTGCTTGCTCAGGGCAACTGATAAATCTGGGGTCTTTTTCATCCCCAAAACTGGAACTCATATTATACAAAGAGTGAAACAAATTCTTGGAGTTACTGCTATCCCTATGAATGATAAATATTTAGGCTCCCCATTGTTCATTAAAAGGTAAAAAATTGATTGTTTTGAACCTTTAGTGGAAAAAATGGCCAATAGAATGCTCACCTGCAAAGGTTCTCAGCATAACAATGCGGGGAAAACTGTAATGATAAAAAATGTAACTACTTCCCTTTATGCGTATCAAATGAACTGTTTCAAGATACCGGTAAAATGATAGGTGTTTAAAGACACCTTTCTAAATATCGATTGGTTATGCTTTCTTAGCTAGTTTTCTAGTAAAATTGTATTATTAGCTTTTCTTTATATTTTATGGGAATTTTGGAGCTTATTCCCGAAAAGAAGAAGAACTCGTCCAATTGGCCATGAAAGAGGCAGAATTATCATTGCATGGGAAACCACTATTGGCAGATGTGTGGGCATTAAGAAGCAACTACGAATCCAGAGCTCAGAGCAGTACAACCACAAGCTAGGTGGTTTTTTGAGCTTCACTGTATGAACGTTTAGTTATGGGCTTACATGGATGGGTCGACTATCTATCACACTTGCGGAAATAAACATGTGAAAACTATATCCACACCCTGTTTTTAATTTTTTTTCCACTATGAAACCCACCATCCAAAAAACTCACGGGCGCACCCATTTATTTAGAAAAAAATATTAGGAGATTGATTGAGGAAAAAGTAGAGAAGACAAAGAGATAATAGAAGAGAGGCAGATTTCTTATTGATCATTAGCAGGGTTACATGGAACAATGTCCTTTATATACATGTAGAAGGGAAACCCTAGATATATAGCTGGGCCGCACATCAATGGGCCGTAAGCCCTATAACACCCCCCCTTGTGCGGTCCAATAGAACTTTATAAGTAGTGCTTCACATTTAGTGCTTCGAATGTAGTTCTTCAAATGTCTTCCACTCCTTGATGACTTGTGTCAAAATCAATTGCCTCAATAAAACTTTGACAAGGAAAAACCCAGTGGGATAAAACCTTGGTACAACTCTTCACATGTAGTATTTCACATGTTGTCTTGTACTTTACATGTAGTTCATCACATGAAATACAATCTTCAAAGACCTACGAGTCTAATTTAATTGCCTCGTTAAAACTTCGTCAGGGAAACCCAAAGGGACAAAACCTGAATTAAAGAAAAAGAGTACAATATTATGCAAACGTAAAACATAGTTAGACTCGAATATGTTGCCTCATTAAAACCTTGACAAGGAAAACCCAATTGGATAAAACCTTGACGAAGGGAAAAGAGTACAACGTTACAGATGCAAGTAAAGGTGATCCGTTGCAGATGATCACTTTGCTCCATTGAAGTTGACTAGTTCTTTCACAACTCTTAAGGCAGAAAATCCATGTGGAAAAGATAATAGCCTTAGTTGGGAAATTACATTCCCGGTGTTTGTTTTTGTCTCATTAAAAACCTTTCCGAGTAACAAAACCATGTGGGAGAAAGCAACCTCGGTGAAGGAAAATAGTTCAACACACCATTAGATGCTCCCCCTGATGTCAAACAATTTTCATTAGTCTAATACAATCAAAAGGAGTTTATCACACTTTACTTTGGTGACTGGTATGTTTATAAGACCACGTTGTTGATTCTGGAAGTTACGTTGCTTAAAAGAATATCATGTTTCATTTCTCTGATTCAGATATTTTCAGTAATATCAACGATATATTTATGTATTCAATGTTTAACATACTTAATGTTTTTTAGTGTTGTCTTGCTAAAAACCTTGTCGAGTAACAAAACCCTTTGGGAAAAACTTTTCTCAATCGAAGGGAAAAAAGAGTATAACACAGCTTTCATTTCGAAGTAAAATATGTCGACATCATATCCTTGGATCCTCCCCCTAATGTCGGCATCTCCCCATGATTACTTTCAGAGTTGTTCCAGACAGTTCCTTTAGTCATGTACTTTTCGAAATTGAATATCGGTAATGACTTAGAAAATAGTCTACCATATCTCCCCTGATTACTTTCGTTGGAGAATATATTATTGTTCCTTCATAATCAACAACCTTTGAATTGCAGTTCCTTTAGCATTCCTTTTTATTTCTTTGCAGGGATAAAACAAACCCACGTTAATGGTTACTCTTAAGTACATGATTACATTCACTGTACCATTCCAATGACATTGCGTTGGCGCTGAGCTATATCTAGCTAACAAGTTCACTGAGGATGTAACATTTGGTCGAGTAAGTACAATAATGCATCTATTGTATTTAGATAAGGGAAATTCATCTCCCAACACATCTTCGCCATCTTCCTTTAGACGAAATGGTCACTAACTTACATTTGAACCTCGACTAATCATGGGAGTACTATCAGGATGCATGTCTTTGTTAAATTGCCTGACAATTAGACAAAGCAAACTGGTGGGATAATATACCACAATCTCAGTATTCAGTCGAGCTTTTCCCAGATTTTTCATCTCAAATTCGGATTTCAAATAGCTTTTAAGGTCTCTTATTACATCAAGAGTAGACATCATGTTTGTACCATCAACATAAATAGCTATAATTTCAAATCAGGAACTTTCTTATGAATACGCAAGGAAAAATAACTTACTTATCTATCCCCTCCAAATCAAATAACCACTTAGACGTGTATACCACATCCGCATGATTTCTTGAATCTATAAGTGAGCGTTTTATCTAACTGTAAACGCACTATGTGGTTTAGAGTCATTTGATTTGGGAAACAAAAGTCTATCAAGTTCTTTTGTAAATATCTTCTATCTCTTGATTCTTCCAGAGATACATAACAACCACATACATATGCTGCATTTCAAGTCCTTTTGAAATTACCAAGCTAACTAAGTAGCGGAACTCTATAATGTTCATTACAAGAGAACAATTCCAGGGCTTTGTGAGAAACCTCGCGCCACAAGGCGAGTCTTTATACTTTAAGACTGCTTTCTTCTCATTATTCTTTGTGACAAATTAATCATGTATGTCCAATAGGCTTTACACTTGGTTGGTTAGCACCGCCACACCAAATACCTGTATATTTGTCAAAGAACCAAGTTTTACCCGGATTGTGTAGGCCAAATATGCTATTTATTTTAAATTAATCAAAATAAAGAATGGTTCGATCCCATTGTGCTCTACTTCTGGAGCAACTATTTATAGATTATATCATTACTGTGCACGCATGATCCTTCCATTGAATCATGTGCATTCTCATAATCCGTCAGGATTTCATTATTCTCTAGAATCATTTAAAACTTCGGAGCGTCCTCCGGTATTGATTCATGGACATAGTCAGAGACGATCAAATGAGATGATTTCATTAATGATACAAATTAGGTTGTGCCTAACTCAACTACTTCCTTTCTAGGTGAGCATTGATCAAACCTGGTGGTTTCTCCATCTTCCTTTATGGAGCCATGACCTCAACTACACTTCCACCAAGTGTAATTACAACACCTTAGTCTATGGTGTACCCCATACTGAGGATTTCTAGCCTTGCAGGATTATTTTGCAGCTGGTATGTGTGATCTTGTCACTTTAGCGACATCAGTGTACATTCTGAAAATCGATTATTCTTTGTCACTTCACATTTACATTTGTGGAGTACAAGAATCAACATGAGACATAGTGGGAACACACCACGACAATTCCTGTCGTTCCCTTAGAAAATACTTTTTCTTATCTCCCCCTAATGACGGGAAGAATGTCTCATTAAAATGACAACTTGCAAATCTAGCGGTAAGAGATCTCCTGCCAAAAGTTTTAAAATGCGGATAATTGTTGGGAACTCATTTCCAACATAACTACTTAACAGTTTTGAAGACCCATCATAGTATGATGTGGAGTCGTAATGACACATATATAGTGCAACAAAAAATGCGTAAGAACACGAATATCAGGCTTAAATCCAGTTACCAACTGGTACGCAGAAAAGGTTGACTAATATTGGGTTTTAAAAATGAATTAAGTAAGATGCGTGTAATATTGCATATCCCCAAAGTAATAAAAGATAGGTTGGTACGCATAACCTATTCCTTAGGCACCATCTGTAACCTTTGATGGTAGCCTTTACGAGACCATTGGGTATAATATGCTCTGCATTGATCCTATTAAACATGCAATATTCATCAAGTCCTTTTTGATGTAAATTCCCTAGCATTAACAAGGGTGGTTAGCCTTTGCACGTTGCATTGTGTAATATGTGCTAGGAGTTTTAAAATGCAAATTTCTTGGGAACTATAACTAGTCCAAAATGTCAAAACATTCACCAGATCCATCAGTCACTTTAATGGTCCGCATTCTGCATGAATATTTTTCTAAATTTCACCTTGTTATCTTTGTAATATGGATTGTTTACCATTTGCATCTTAGGACGGTCTCGATCCTATTTTACTGAAGACTTTGTAAAATGAGTGATATGCTCTCTTACTTAAAAGCATAATGGGAGGGAGGAGGGGGTTGTGCATATGATACTTTAGAAAACACTTATTGAGAGATATTTCGTCCCTTTGCATTCTGTCAATATTTTTCCCATTTTCGTTCACTCAAATAAAGTGATATTTGTATGAGTTCTTTCAAAAAAATCATCATGCCACAACCAAAGTTTCTTTATGGTTATGCCCAAAGCCTGTATGAGTCAGTTTCCAACATTTCATCGTCCGAGTCAATATGATTCAATAATCCAAATATTATAGTGAATTACATTGCACTAGATTGACTATTAGTTTCTCTAAAAATATATTTCCTTCCAAATATATTAGAGAATATAAAAGATGCAATCAATTACATTCTAATCATTTTGATGTTCCACATGATATCCATTTGCACTAGTTATTGGGAATTTAACAAGGTGTGATTATCTCTTGGTATATCTAGAGATTTTTCTACGTCTTCTTGTTTTATCTTGAAAAAAAAATGAGCAGTGCTGCGCTCGATAAGATAGTCAATTGGCCAGACAAAGTTCTTTTTGCCACTAAAGTTTATGTGAAAATTGGTTGCTACTATGATACACACATTACATTGTATATATCAACACCTATGACCATGTGCATTTCCAACTCTTTCATTTATGATGGGAGCTAGAATTACATCTTAGCTTCATCCCATATTCAGCTGATACCAGTACTTTGGTGTCATTACTACTGGGAAAAATATACATTTACGTCTCATGATATATATATATTTCCCTTTTCACATGTTTTATATGAGTCATTACGTCTAACCCTTATTACTTCGGGGTTCTTTCCATTTTTAATTTTGCTACAGTTAGCTTAATTTGAGAAATTTCTTTATCTCAATAGGCCAAGAGAATCTCACTACACATGTCAACCAATTACTTTAGGTTGAATATATTACTAAAAAATAATTAATTCTCTTGTTGTCATACTTCAACATATACCGGTTCGTTAGTATTATGGATGAAGTAGAGAAATGAAAAAATTTCAGACTTGTATAATCTTTTGTGAGTTCTTTAACAAAAACTGGAATACATGTGATTTTATTTGAACGTGTCTTTTGAAACTACTGACAGATTAATAGTCGGGTAAGTGGATTACATTCTACGGAACATTCAAATTTTTGGGAGAAAAATATCAAGTACACAATAATGGTGCTCAAGTCCTTTTAAACCCCAAATGAGTACATTGAAATTGAGTTGGTACAACCAATTGAACAAAAGGCATCATTCTATTATAGCCAATATATCATATTCAATAAAACAAATAGCATTAAGACCAAAATCTTAATGAATGAGATCAATAAAAATAATTTAAATTGACCGTTTATATGCTATTGACTTATTTTAAGACAGAAATAAACAAAACTAGGCATATTCTAAAAACAAATAAATAAGCCTAGCGAGTAAATAAGCCTAGCATATAAAAACTTGCGTTATAGTTACATACCTTAAAATTTGGTTCCCGCCGTATATACACAAACCCAGAAAGCTCTTGGTCGTGCAGTCTAAAAAATAGGAACTGAACAGAACAAGATGGGCTGGAACTGAACTGAACTGGACAGTACAAACTGGGACGGAACTGGATAGGATATGAAAGAGCAAGTTGTGCCGGAACTGAACTAGATAGGATAAGACAGCAAAACTGGAACGGATGTGCTAGATCGGAATGGGATAGGACAGGGGCCGAGCTGGAACGGGACCGAGCTAGAACGAGACATGGAACGGGATAGGCTTTTCCCAGATCGGAACAAGGGATTTTCCTTCTTCTCCTCGTACCGTCTCCTCGGATTTTCTCCTCGTAATGGCCAGAATTAATGAGACCAATTAGTACACAAAGTACAAATCAAATCATAACTATACATGGATATTCCATCAAAAAGGAAGAGAACACAATGATGCCTTTTTATTTAACATGATTGATCGATCAATTTATGCAATCGTTAAAGCACCGTGGATGACATCAAAACATAACAGGAATCAACCGTTGATAAAAAAGTATATATAGTTTGATGACATCAAATCAATTATTTATAAGGGCATGTATTAGGTTGTAAAAGCAAACATACGCATCATTTCAAAGATACTCAAGTGTACCTCTTTGCATACTCAAGTGTATTGATAAGAAGGAAAAAAAAACCGAGAAAAAGGAAATCCAACTTAACTGATTTGACAGTGATTGTATAAATCATGTTGATGTAAACATGCATCTCATTTTTCTTTTCTTTCTCTAATCCGAACAGCTTGTGTTTTAACAATTTTAAATTTATGAGTTATAGATCTTGAGGACAGAGATTTCCGAAACTGTATTTGCGGGATCTGGTACGATCAAAGGAAGAAAAAAAAATGTTCTCGCAACAAGAAAGAGCTCGTGCATGATAACGTGATTGAGGAAAAAGTAGAGAAGACAAAGAGATAATAGAAGAGAGGCAGATTTCTTATTGATCATTAGCAGGGTTACATGGAACAATGTCATTTATATACATGTAGAAGGGAAACCCTAGATATCTAGTTAGGCCGCACATCTATGGGCCGTAAGCCCTACAACAGAGATCCATTTTTTCCACAAGGCTAGGTGGAAACATCTCAAGCTATGAGGTACCCAAAAATGAATATACGAGAAGCACGGGATAGAGGCTGGCTGGCGCGAGATTTAAGGAGCCACGTGGATCAAGCATGATCACTCTACAGCTTTCGGAAAAGACTCGACCTCAGGCCTCTGACAAAGCTGACAGACGAGATGTATTGGGTCAACCGAGGAGCGGTAGCCAAAGGGATAAGAAGATACGTGTCACATCGCGCCAAGAGAACACCCGAACGGATCGGCTCGGAAAGTAAACTACAAAGGGATCAAATCACATCGTCCATAGTGACAGAAGAAGGGACGACGCAAGCGGGCCCGATGGCAGGACTTCAAGTTAGATATGTTGTGACCAACACCCTAGTTTGGTTGTATGTAGCCTCTCCTATAAATAAAAGAAGTTGTATCCAAAAAGATGTAGGTTGTATTTTTGGAGAGAGAGAGACTTGTAATCACGAGAGAAATAAGGAAAATGGAGAGCTAGACCATCTTAGAAGAGAGTTCATTTGGAAGAGCAACACCATTGTAAAACCTTGAAGTAATAAGATTCATCCTTTCACCCCGTGGACGTTAGGTAATCATACCGAACCACGTATATCTTGTGTCTATCGTCATGAGTAGAAGTTTTCTATCCTTTGGATGTAGGTTGTAGTAAATTGCATCTACACTCATTTTAAAATTATTTTGTTTTCTTAATTTTTATTTATTGTTGGATTTATTTTTTGAATGTTGTTGGTCGTCGACCTTAATAGTTGTTTTGTTTGAGCCACATATGAATCTTTAAAATAAAGCACAGTGGTGTTTTTTGGTTGTTTGGACCTTAATAGTTAGTTTTTCACGGTCGAGATCTCTACCGGAATCATAAATCTCTATTCAATTCCCCATGCAGCTCAATCTCGGATGTTCAGTTAGTCGTTCACCACCACCACCACACCATTAGCACAACTGTAACTTTACTTCAGGTACATATCCAATTTTGAACTCAAATTTCTATTGGTACTTGGTACAGTTTGTGGGTAATGTAACTCTGGATTCATAGTCACTAAATAACTTTATATTTTGATCTAACCTGATATTGTCCATGTAATGATATTAATCATGAAAATTTTGATCCTACTTAATAGTTAGTTGCATGGAAATTGTACATTTAATATTGCCAGATAACTTTGATAGTGTTGTTGTATATTTTATTTTATTTTTGATAAAGAGAATATATTTATTAAATTAAGATTTTACAATTATCCTCCTCTACTAGTGTAGAGATATAATATGGAAAATTTCCAGTGAAATGAAAACTAAAAGACTGATCCCTGGCTTTTTTTGCAATGCCATGAGATGCATTATTACATAGTCTTGGTATTGACTTACAAAACCAAAGTTTACTACTATTAGACATATTTTTAAGAAATTGAATTTTATTTTGATTGAACCAATGAACTTATAGATCCTTCCAAGCTATGGAGTTCACCACTGATTCACAATCCATCTCAAAAATCACTTTTGTTGCTCCAATATCTTCAATCCAGTCTACAACTACCTCTAATTCTTTGCACTCAAAGTACTCAGCCCCATAATCTTCTTCCACCTCCTCATTGAAGCATATTCCCTTCGCCCCTAAGAAATTCCCTGCAAAATCACAAAGTATTAGTCCTATACTTCCTCTCTTGGTCTAAGTAATATAAGAGCCATCTAAATTCACTTTCACAAACTCTCTATCTGGAGGTAGCCAGATTTTAGTTTGCATAATATTGGTAATAGAATTATTATGAGTATTAGAAAGATGGGTACATTGAGTATATAAGTGAATTATTCTAGTAATGGTTGTCTGCAGATTATGATTTTTATTTTGGAAAATGACTGAACATATTTCTTTCCAAATCTTCCTGACTACACACATATGCCTGCAGGTTAAATCCACATCAGAAAGACATAAAGCAATAGTGTGAATTGCAGAGGAATGAAACCAACTTATAATCCAACTGTCAAGATCTGTAAACTCATTTATAACTGCATCAATATTTATATTCATTGCAAACATAACCCTAACAAAACTGCAATTCATAAACAGATGAGTCAAGGTTTCATCATTGGTTTTACAAAAGCAACACTTAGTATCAATATCAGGCTTATATTTAAAGATGATGGCTCTAACAGGGAAAATCTTCTTAATACATTTCCATATAAAAATCTGTACTCTATGTGGAACTTTGAATTTCCACAGATTTTTCCAGACATCAACTGGTATGTTACTATTGGAAACTAAAGAATTGACTTCCCTTGTGCTTATAGTGTTGTAAGAACTTTTCACAGAAACTTACCTTGTCTATCTGGTTTCCAGATTAAAATATCTTCACCTGTAGTTGGAATTCTCATCCCTAGAATAAGATTAGCATAATCAGGAGAAAATAGAGTATTAATCACATCAATGTTCCACTGTCTTGTACCTATTAAAAACAAGTCACAAATCATATTGTAATTCTCAAAGCTAGATGCACCTATAACAGGTACAAGTGGGCTATTTAAACCTATAACCCAACAATCTATCCACATGTTAATTTTGGTACCACTTCTAACTAACCACATTGTATTTTGTTGCACAATCTCTAGGCCAGAATAAAAGCTTCTCCATAACCAAGAACACTCATCTTTTAGCTTATCTAAATGAAGAAAATTCCCATTTCTTGAATATTTAGCTTTAAGGACTTGATAACAAAGGGAATCATCATCATTACATGCTTTCCAAGATAATTTGGTCAATAGGGCAGTATTAAAGTTTTCAAGATTTCTAAAACCTAGACCACCTAGAGCTTTAGGAACCTGAAGTTTATCCCACCCTATAAAGTATATACCCTTAGAATTACTTTCTTTTCCCCACCTAAAATTTCTCTGAATTGAATCTAGTTGACTTATTATATTTTTAGAAATTCTAAAAACTCCCATTTGATGGGTAGGCAGGGCATTAAGGACATGCTTTACCATTGTTGATCTAACTGCATAATTCATGCTTTTTCCTTTCCAAGGTATAAGTCTGGAATTAAAGCTGTAAAATGGGCTTTAAAGCTTTGGATTTGTCTCTACCCATTAACAATGTAACACCTAAATATTTATCAGAATCTTGCATTTCAACCATATCAAGAGCAGCACAAAGATCAGTTCTAGCAGCAGGACTACAATTAACAATACCATCTTCATCAGCTTCTTTCAAGTCAGCACCCGTACCATCACAACAACCATTTCTTCTCTCGATTCAGATTCAACAACAACAACAGCTACTTTTCTTCCTTATTCCTTTCTCATATTCAAATAAAACCCTTTAATTCTCCTTCACTTCTTGTTAATTCGTCGGTAGAACTCATCGATTTTCTTATAACAAATTAATTTTTTTGAGAAGAAATCGAGAGGAAGATGAAGAAGAAAGAAAGGGAAAAAAGAAGGAAAAGAAAGAAAACAATTAAAATCTGGAGGCGGTCGGGTTCGACCCTCTAAGCTCTACCTCATTTTTTTACCAAAACACCCTCAATAACTTAAAAAAATCCATCCCCTGTCCTTTTTTCAGTACGCGAAATTTACGCGATTACCCTTTAGTTTCTGTACTATTTACGCCAATTTCAGATGTGACTGCAAACGTGGAGGGTTACTTTAGTCCTTTCATTGTTGATTGAAACTTATTTGGGACACCAAATCCAATGTTTTTGCTTGAAGTTGGAAAAAAAAAGTCATATCCCACATTGAAACTGTAACTACGGAAAATCCATAGTTACACCCACTTACTAATTTGAATGACACAAAGAGTAAATCACACAACGAAGTGAAAACAAATCTTTTATTTTATTTTAGTTAAAGGATGAGAAGATACAAGCCACTCAAGAACACTCACAAGAACCCTAAGTTGTCTCCCCTAACAATCACTCTCTTACCCCTCAAAACGTTCCAACCCTTTACACCATGGGCTAAGTCCTCTATTTATAGGGAAAAATACATAATGGATTACAACTCATTTTACTTCACTGGGAGTCACATAATTCACGTGACTCTGCTTTTTACTTCGCTCGATCCATTTTCAATAAAGTTTTCGCTTCCTTTTCGCCTTATTAATCGGTTGTTGTCGGGGACAGCTGTCCTATTTCCTGCGTAACAATCCACACTTCGTGTCCTCTCTTCGCGAGATATCTTCCTGTGCAAGTCACCGCTATTTTGTAAATTAATTGTAGTTGCAGGAATTCCCACAACACACCCCTTATAATATCTTGATAATAATTCCTAGATCTACATATAAAATGGTAGTAAAATTTCTAAAATTATAAACGGACACCAAGATTTTTTACATGGTTCGATCATTTGATCTACATCCATGGTTCTTCACTATGATTGTTATAATTTACATTTGATTTTACATTGATAATCTCCATTAATGAAGTTCTAAATGTAGTTTTGGGGAAGAAGATGATAAAGAAAAATACATTCTCTCTCCTAAAATCTCTCTGCAAAATATCTCTCTCCTTTAAAATTGTGTTCCCCCCCTTTTCTCTCTCCTGCTCTTCTCTTTATATAGGTATCTTCATAGTGGGTGACAGCTCACGTTCAACCTATCTTTCCCATTTTTTTTAGGATTTTGGCTATGCTCCTTGCTGGCTCTGCTATCGTGCTCGCGAGACTCTTTTATAACCACAAAATCTTCATTTCCTGCCTTGCTCTCACGAATTCCGGCCATGTGCTCGTGAATATTCTCTTTGACTACAAAATCTTCATATTTTTCTTATGTTTTATGTTGTTGTTGTTTATTACGTCATTCTTTGAATTATTTTGTGGCGTTCGTGAAATGTTGTTGAAGAGTTTTCGGTGACGCTCGCAGAAGTGTCGTTAATCTCCCGTGAACATAATTGTGGCGATATTCTGGTACTACGTCTTGCCTCTTTTTTCTTGAATATTGCTTGAAAAGTAATCTTTAAGAAAAAATCTGTTGTTGTAATAGTCTTTGATTTTTGTTGATGAAGGAATGAGCGAAAGAATACTGGATTTGAAAAGTATATACTTGCCTCTATTCTTTTGCGAAGTTCTATATCTTTGTTAAGTAAATAAGAAGTATTAACTCTTAAAGTGCTCGTGAAGTATGAAGTATCTCTGAAGAAATATAAGAAGTACTCAATCTTCAAGAAGTATCCGTTCTTTAATGAAAATCATAAGTATTGCCTCGGTTCTCGTGAAATTATTACTTCATTTTTGGTGAAAATCCTAGTCCATTTTGGAAATGATTCTTGCGAGAAGATAAAGAACATAAAATGTTTTCTTGGTAATCCATAGTTGCCTCTGTTCTTTATCTACGAAGGAAGGATCTCTGAGAAAATGTTAAATGAACAAATTGCCTCTGCCTCATTTGACAAAATGATCATATTCTGCGAAATAATCACTTCTCCTGCAAAATTCTGGAATGGTCTGCAATATGCTGAATTAGTCTGAAAATTTATGAATGTTTCTGCGAATTTCTGAATGTTTCTGCGAGGATCTAAATGTTTCCGCGAGATTCTGAAATAATGCTTTGAATAGTACTGCGATGAATAGTGGCGATGAATAGTGACGAGATTGTGAATAATGCTACGAGATTGTAGACATTCCTCTTGAGAGACTCTGAATAATACTTCTGAGAAACTCTGAATAGTATTTCTGAGAGATTTTGAATAGTACTTGCTTTCTCTTTTGCGATGAACAAATCTTTCCTGCATTCTTACAAGAAAATAATTAATGTTTGAGATTATTCTATTGGTCTTATTTTGCCTTCCTAGTTAAAGGTCTTATTTCGCCAATTTTTCTTTCTGCGACAAAATCGCAGGACGTCTTTACATTTGCATGTATTGACCCATTGATCTTGCCTTATCATTTCTTAGTATTATAGCCTCTTCATGATATTTGTCACGCGACAATATGACAGGTCTAAATATTCTTGCGAACGTAAAGTCCCGTGATATTGCCGTCTTACGATGAAATCGCAGGACGTCTTTACACTTTCATGCAAAAACCCATTGATCTCATCTTAACTTTTTCTCTTTTAGCTTTTTGCCTCTGTATAATTTACGTCACGCGACAATATGACAGGCCTAAATGATCTTGCGATCATAGAGCCCCATGACATTGCCGTCTTAAGACACTTATCATCTCCCTAATGGAGGGTGTCGCCCTTATCTTCCCCCTGGTTGCCCCTTCAAGGAGGGCACATCGTCCATACAAGACTAGCTCCTCCCATCCAGATTTACCAACAACCAGTTGTTTTCGCAGCCTCTTGTCCTTTATGCCTATATGGCTTATAGTTACAAGACTGCACCCTAAGTGGGGTTTTCTTCAGGCCAAGTGCATCATAGCCAAGACTTACCAAAGATGGCCAGGGTAGGTTCGTCCGTCCCGGGCACCCTTGGCTAAACCGTGTACCTCGGCGCCTTGGTCATACTCTGCACTTCTTGGAAGAGATCCTCGGTCGTCCAACTAGGGTATAACCTTATAAAGATGGAAATCCAAGATCTCTCTCCCGGATAGGTTTTCTTTAACCCCAACATCCGCATGACTCAGGTTCCAGCAGCGGTATAACCTTATCGCTGAATCATGTAAAGAGATACCCCCCTTATAACGTGCTTGTAGGTCTTACATGTGCCTCTTACGAAATTGTATTCACGAACTAGGGTGCACGCCATAAAGGTTTGTCCCATTCTTTAAATCTCTGCGAAATTATATTCGCGTTTCTCGCGATATTTTCGCGTTTCTTCATTCTTTCATTTCTGTCAATTCTTTATATAATCTTGAATAATCTCGCGATTATACTCGCAGCTTTGATAAAAATTTGTTTTGCTCATTTCTGTGAGTTGAAATATTCTTTAAAATCTTTTGAAATCTTAGAAATATTCTTTGAAATCTTGCGATTTTATCGCATTTGTTAAACCAAAATTCTCTTTCTGTAAAAGAAATATTCTAGAGAAATCTTTGAAATCTTGCGATTGTATCGCGTATTTTGGAAATTTGAAATCTTAGAAACTTTGGCGATAATTTCGTTTTCTGTAACCTTAGAAATCTTTGAAATTTTTTGCGATAATTCCATTTTCTGTAATCTTTGTAATCTTGCGAGGGTATCGCTGTTTTGGAAATGAATTTTTTTTTTTTTGAAATCTTAGAAATCTTTGCGATAGTTTCATTTATTGTAATCTTTGAAATCTTTGAAATTTTTTGCGATCTTTTGCGATGATCTCATTTTTTATAATTTTTTGAAATCTTGCGATTGTACCGCTTTTGGTAAATTGAGTTCAAAGTTTTTGAATTTTTTTGAAATATTATAAATCTTAGAAATATTCTTTGAAATCTGGCGATAATATAAATCAAAATTTTTCATTTTCTGTAAGTAAAATATTCAAGGAAGTGGTACTTAGCTTTTTGACGATTTGTTGTTGCTGCCAATTCTCGCGAAGTATTTGATTTGCTTATAGATTGAGAAGAAATAAGAAATAAACTCTTGACCTGCCTTTTGCACCATACCAATTATTCTAACCCTTTTCTTGCGAAATAATCAAATATCTGACGAAGTAATGAAATACCAAATTCCTGCCTCTGACCAATTTGGCGAAGTAATGAAATAATCCTCTCGTGGAAAGTAGATGTACCAATTTCTGCTCGTCAATATTTCTTAATTGCTTCATTCTTTGCTATCAACTTAACTATCAACGTTTGGCTAAAGACATTTGGCTTCCCATGAGGAAAGGATGATGACGTTTGATTTTTGGTGAAGTTTGGCTCTCGCGATAAAGACGTCCTGACTAAACCATCGCGGGTAATCTATACTTGTTTTTGGGCAAAATGAAATCCTACGATTTCCCACACTCCAGGTCACCCCCATTAAAACTCAAACCCCACTAGTAACAATTATTTGATATTAGTCAAGATTTGACTACGTACTCAAATAATTAATTGATACCCCTAGTACGTAATGGTTGTTTCCAAGTGATATGTTGCTCGCCAAGAATCACCCTTTCTATTTGCTCGCCAAATATTGTTCATTATCGCAAGTATTGAACTTTAGTTGTCCTTCTTCACTCTTTGGCGTTGTTGCTCGCGGTAATCCGAAAGATTTTCCACCCTAAATCTCCACAACAGTGGCGATAATCACTATTGCCCTTCGTAAGCAGATGGTAATTATTCTCCAATAACGGCACTTAAAATGTCCAATAGATGTTTATATCCTTCTTATTGCCTGGAGTAGATTTTTGATTTTCGCAAGTGAATTTCTGCGAGATTCATCCATTTAATTTAGTGAGCAATCTATTAAAATAACATCCATAATAATATTTTTATTTTTTTTAAACTAGAAAATAGAAGAGATTTTGTCCTGTAGAATTATTTGTTGGTGTAACTTCATTTGATTTCTTCATTTCTAAGAGCCTTAATCCCTTCACGCTGAATGCTTTTGTCGTGGACGTCTTCGTTTTCACGCTGAGACATCTCTAAACTTCGCAGAAATGAACTTCGCCAAAATGGAGTATTCCTTAACCTCTCTGCTCCTGAATAATTACATAAAAGTAAGTTAATTAGTTAATGATTGGGCAATAGTTAATTAATTGCATATAAGAAACGGATGTCTATGATACGAAGGTAAAAGTAGTTAATTAATTCCATGCAAGTAGCTCCGACAACTTGGAGTTTATTGTATTTGTTGAAGTGGCGGAGTTAACAAATACATTTCGCGAAAAAGTGGGGGGAGTATAGCTGCTTTTATTATTTCTCCTGGGGTCATGGTTTGGCGATGAAAATCGCAGGGGATATTGATTGAGGTGATTTGCTTGCGATCTTGAAGACTGAGACTATTTTTTTCTCATTTCCTATTAGAAAGAAATCTGTTTTGTTTTCCTTAATCATCTAAATTTGTCCTTTTCTCCTAAATTTGTTCGTTTTGAAATGTTGTTGGTTTGGCTAAGTAATGCCTTCATTTCCTAAATTTTGTGTATCTCGCTGGCTTATGCTCCTAAACTTTCTTTTTTTAGCTTCATTTGATTTCTTCGCGATTGTGATGAAGTATTTAGCTAATTAATCATTAGTCTTCTTCCTTTATCCATTGTATTGTCTGTGTCCTTTGTCTTTTCTCCTCGTTGGAATCTAAATTTTCTGCTAAAATGTTGGTGTTGATTTAATCCATTTATTCGTTGACGTTGTATGTTGATAAGCTGGTGGATGCATGTTATCACAAAAGAGGAATTTCGTTAGAGCTTTTGATTCCTTCATCTGTGACTTCAATCACAAAAATCATGTTCACATTAGATGTCAAAATTATGATTAAATTCAAGATTTATAGACGTAAATTTATGATCAAAACTCTTTTGAATTCATAATATCAACTAAAAATCTACTTTTGTGAAAAACAAAGATTAATAATCTAAAATTCAAAATTTTCCAGATCCAAAAAATGAAACACAGAATAAGAAAAGTGAGAAGAAATTTGTCCTTTTTGATGATTTGTTGACACAATTTTGCTGATATTTTCTTCATCCCCCATTTAACATATCTCCTTCTCTCTATTTGCTGTATAATCATGATCTTTTGTTGTATTTTTCCATATTTGATCTTGAAACTTTTAGATCCAGTGAAATCTAATTCTAATGATAATCAATTTCTTTGAATCTTCTTCAATCCTCCCCTTAGTCGGCGCCAAAATGTAGTTGCAGGAATTCCCACAACACACCCCTTATAATATCTTGATAATAATTCCTAGATCTACATATAAAATGGTAGTAAAATTTCTAAAATTATAAATGGACACCAAGATTTTTTACATGGTTCGATCATTTGATCTACATCCATGGTTCTTCACTATGATTGTTATAATTTACATTTGATTTTACATTGATAATCTTCATTAATAAAGTTCTAAATGTAGTTTTGGGGAAGAAGATGATAAAGAAAAATACATTCTCTCTCCTAAAATCTCTCTGCAAAATATCTCTCTCCTCTAAAATTGTGTTCCCCCCCCCCTTTGCTCTCTCATGCTCTTCTCTTTATATAGGTATCTTCATAGTGGGTGACAGCTCACGTTCAACCTATCTTTCCCATTTTTTTAGGATTTTGGCTATGCTCCTTGCTGGCTCTGCTATCGTGCTCGCGAGACTCTTTTATAACCACAAAATCTTCATTTCCTGCCTTGCTCTCGCTAATTCCGGCCTTGTGCTTGTGAATATTCTCTTTGACTACAAAATCTTCATATTTTTCTTATGTTTTATGTTGTCGTTGTTTATTACGTCATTCTTTGAATTATTTTGTGGCGTTCGTGAAATGTTGTTGAAGAGTTTTCGGTGACGCTCGCAGAAGTGTCGTTAATCTCTTGTGAACATAATTGTGGCGATATTCTGGTACTACATTAATACTTCGTTAATCTTCAGATCTGACTTCGCATATCTCATTTCCATTAAAGTAGGCCTAACATTCGATTTGACTTATCACTGACATTTCCCTAGGAATCAATGAATAATATCTCGTCTGAAGATTTACTTCGTGATCTCATCTAACCTCGTACGAACACGTGGCGAGTAGGTTTTTTGTACCTACATTTTTCCTTTTCTCATTACATTCGCGGGGATCAAGAATGGAAAGAGAACTCCTCATTAAATTCGTAACCGCCACATATCTGGTTTTCTCGCTATCTTGTCTCCCACGATTCTTAATAACCGCCAATAGTCGTTTCCCCTTCTCGTATAACCTTTTCTTCCGGTCATGCCTTGGTCTGCTATAAATATCACATGTTTTCTTCCTTTCTTTTACTTTACGAATTTCAACTTCTTCTTCTCCGGCGCCGTTGCTCTGTAAAATTTTCTTTCGTGATTCTGTCTTCAATCTTTCCCGTTAATTCCTTAGTTCTTTTAGTTCCTTCACCTTTCAACTCTTAAAGTAATGGCCCCCAAGAAGTTTCCTCCTCCTACTACATCCAAAACCCTCGAATATTTTCAGGCAGATTTCGAAAAGAAGGGTTTATCTCTGGCTCCGGCGGTGGACTCTTCCGTTTCTCCTTCGATTACAGCAACAAAGTATATGGAGCTGAATTATAAATAGATTCGTGCTGAAAGGTGGACTTCTACCAGGATGATTACCACATTAGGTCAGCTACAGACTGGACTTGTTTTTCCCTTGTATGATTCCAAGAACCCTCTGTTTTATGAAATCTTGGTCAAGCTCAACAAGGGTGTCTATCAACTAAGTGGTAATGCGATTCATATTATAAATGAGTTTTGTAGGCGCTCTAATGGTGACAAGTCTCAGATTCCACTGACGGCGAAGGAATTTGGCCCAGCCGATTACAACCTTGACTCCTTCCTGGAAAATTATGTTGATGGTACATTATCTCGGAGAAAGTATCAAGAGTGGGGCATGAAGCTCGCCAGGAAATCTATGGAGGATCCATCTAAATCCCTTATGAAAGATATAGAGACCATTGGTTCTTCGAAGAATGCTTCTCTCTGCCTGTCCAATATGAAGGCTGGATGATGTTTCCAGTTATTTTTGAGGGCCCCTTACTCTGGGGTTTTGATAAGAATATAAAATCTCGTACGAGTCCTCTTTCAGAGCATCTCCACCTCGCGGCCTATGAGCCTGGAAGACTTCGTTGGAAAGAAATTCCTACCGAGGTAAATTCGTTGTGCTTCCCAGTATTTTTAATCTTGGTTCCTTATCTTTTGTTATCTTGCTTTAGTATCCACTTCCTTCTCCCGGCTTAATTAAGGATCGATCGACTCAGTCAAAGAAAAGATCCGCTGAATCTCCTACTTGTGATCAGGTATTTTTTGCTCTTTACTTTGCTCCTGATACCCTCCTTTTCTTCGGTGGCTAACCATTATACGTCACAGGAGGATGACCTCGTGGAACCTCAAGCTTCAGTTCCTCCGAGAGTTTCAAGGAAACGTGACCGTCAAGAAAGCTCCTCCTTTGTTGCTAGGATATTTCCTACTATTCCTTTTATCTCGTGTTTAATCCACTTCGCTCTGTTAGCTTGCATCTCATAGTACTAATTTTGTGCCATTCAGGATGCTTCGCACCAATCTCTTTCTGCTAATGAACCTCCCAAGCGACGTAGGGGTTTGGACATGGATGCCTTAACCCGTATTCCTACTTCTAAGAAGTCTTCAGAATCATCTACCCCCCCTCCACCTAAGGATAAATCTTCCAAGGTACCAGAAAAAGCCACTCCTTCTCAAGCTCCGAAGCCCAATATGCTGACTCATGTTATTACTGTGGGTGATTCTCCTGTCAAGGCATCCATGAGCCCTGCTAGTGAGGCTCTAGGGAAATCAAGAAAGGTCTTTGAAGTAGAGGATCTAGCCTATATTCTAGACATGGATCTTCTGAGGAATGCTCTCCATTTGACCCGTGATACTCCATCCGTCAGATCTGCTACTACTGAGTCCTTGATTTGTTTCAGTTCTGATTTCTTCTTGTCTGAGAATCAGTCTTTTATTTTGAACACCTCACTGAACCTTTCCACCAATAAACATGCTTCTATTATGGACCTGGTGAGTACTACAAATTTCAGCTTTGCTGCTTGCCCAAATTATTCTCTGACTCGTCCTATTTCACAGGAATTCAATCGCCACATGACTCAACTCGTGGAGACAAGAGTTGCTCGTGAGAATTTGGAGACTGCCAAAGTTTGAGTTCAGGAGCTTAAGAATGATCTGGCTGACCAAAAGGAATGCTCAGCCAAGAAGGATCAAAATATTGATGAGCTCCGCAGTAAGTTCAACCTCTTCACTATTTCTCATTTCACCTTAGTCTTGTCTTTACTTTTTTTTTTCCGTCAAGCCCGCTCTGCGAAGTGTTATATGGATTATCATGAAGCTAAGGCATCTGCTGAAGACTTTCAAGATGAAAAAGCGAATCTACTATCTCAAATCAACTATTACTTAACCAAGAATGAGATTTTAAGTGAAAAGTTGACAACGTCATATTCTTTATCGGAGCGCTTAGCTAATGAGTCTTCTAATAATGAGGAATTAAACTCCCATCTTCATGAGGAAAATGAGCGTCTGAGGATCGAGCTGCAGCGAGTTAATAATCTCCTTACTACTTCAAGGAACCTTCATTCTTCGTCCCTTGCTCAGATCAAACGGCTAGATGAGGATAAGAATCGAATAACTAAGAGAAGAGATAAGTCTGAGGCTGATCTTCGAAAACTTAGGAGCGAGATTCATGATTTGGAATCAGAGAACAACATGTTGAGGGTTGATAATGATTTGCTAAGAAATGAGAATGTTAGGCTAACTGACGAGATGTCCTCCGTTTTATCTCATTTGGAGAGATTTCAAGGTAAGAAGACAGCTATTGCTTCCCCACCGAAGAAAAAGTATGTTGTTCCTCCGAAAGGCGGTAAAATGGTTATAAGATCTCCTGGAGACGAAAACCCTGTGTCTAATCCTAATAAAGATGTTGATAAATCATCCCGTGAGCTCTGTGACTTCCTTGAATCAGAAATATCAAGACTTGACCATTTAAACCTCGACATCCAGAAAACTTTAAAAACAGAAAGAAGGTAGTTCTAGGAGCTATAGACTGTTATACTTTTTATTTCATTTCACTAATTTTGTTTCTTACTTCGCTTCCACTTTTCGCAGAATCTGAAGAAAGTTTAAGGAGCCAGATTCTTCATTTGTCTCGTCAGAAAGAGTATCTCGTCAAGGAAGTATCCAATCTTAAGGGTGTAGTTTCTCAACTGGACGAAGATTGTGACAAGATGGAAAAGGATGCTGAGAAGGTTGCAAAGTTGACCCGCAAAAATGCCCAGGATAATAAAGTGAAACTCTTCACTAAGTTCTGCAGTTCTCATGGCATCGCCTGTCCTCCCTTGAATCTCGAAACCTTCTCTGAAGACGAACCTATTGCTGAAGTTGATGACGAGGATGAAGAGACAGAGACTGACAAGGATGCTGAGAAGCTTAAAGGCAAAGTTCCCCAAGGCACGGGGTCTGAAAATGGAGCAGGTGATGGTGATGCTGAGAGTGGTCATTCCGAGGAAGAAGTCATCGAAGCTACACCTATTCAACAATCTTCCCCACGATCTTGATGCTTCTATTTTGATGATAACATTTTTCTCGGTTTAGTATTTTAACTGGGCGCTCCCAAGCTTGGGGAGCATAACATTTTCTGTTTCTTTTTGCCTTAGTATACCAACTTTACTTTTTTAGACCTTTTTAATCTCCATCTCGTTCAGATAACTGCGCTTAATCATGGTTAACATATCTAATTCGTATACCTTCGTAAAGTTAATCTACCATCTCAGTTTTATCAAGTATGTCAAGTATATACTTGCGAAGAAAATAATCAAAGAATATCAAATATGATAAAGTATATACTTGCCTCATATTCTTTGTATATTTTCAGAGCGTACCTGAGGTCTAAAATATAAGTTGTTTTTTCTGTTTCGTTAGATTCATAAATGCTTTGTTTTGGTGCTAAGTAGAAGATGCGAAGTAAATGCTCAAAAGAATAAAAAATATCATCAGAGTATATACTTGCCTCTTGTTCTTTTATGGATTTATGTAGCATACCTTGTGTTATTGATCTTTTGCGTTTCTATTCTCCTTTCCTTGATTATTTATTGTTTGGGCTTCAGGTTCATCCTTGCATTCCTCCTCGTTCTTATCTCATTTGTAATTATATCTCGTTACCCTTTAGAGCTTGTTCCTGCATTATTAGTATTCTCATCGTAACATAATCAAGTCAATATAGATATTTTTATATGCAATACTTTGATTGCAAGTATTTCTCATTCAGCAAAGATTCTTCGAATCTTCATGATTCTTTATCATTATCTCTTGTAATATATTATTTTGTACATTTTATTTTTCGTTTACTTCATATTTCATTTATCTCGTTTCTTTTCATATGATTCACGAGGTCAAGCAGGATCATTCGCTTGCCTCTTGCTTTGCTTTGTATGTTTTGCTTTCGTTTTGCCTCAAGTTTTATTTTTGCCTCCTGTCCCTCCTCCTATCGGCGAGCTATTCTATGAAGGCTTAATTTTCCCCCTAATTAGGGTCTTATTATCTTCTACTGGTAGTCGATTTCTCGACTATTCGAGGAAACTTATCTGCCATGAGAGGGTCTTAGCGAGCTTCGTTCTTCTACTCGTTTTCCTCTTATCTTCCCCACATTTTATTTATTATCTCAGGGTATTATTTTTCCTCCTAGTTAAGGTCTTATTTTGCCCCACCCCGTTGATCATGGTTTTGCGACAAAGTCTCAGGCGCTCTTTACTCTTGTGAAGTAAAGATCCATCAACCTCGCCTTAACTCGCTAATTGAGATATTATTGTGCGACAATATCACAGGCCTACCTATTCCCATGAATACCAGCCCCGTAATATTGATGTATTTTTTTGGTCACTCAGCTCCCTAAAGGAGGGTGTCGTCCCTTTATATTCCCCCTGAGTACCCCCTTGCTTTCGGGCTTAGGTATCAATTGTTTCGTGACTTCTTATCCCTTCGCCGATAAGTCTATTGGTTACGAAGTCACACCTTAGGTGGGGTTTCATTGGGACCGAGTGGAGGAATCTCATCGGGCCATATGCTATCTCCACTGGTTTCGTTCCTACACCCATTACCGAGTGGTTACCCAATCGAGGCCCTCGGCGGATGGGTCTTATTTTTTTCCCTATTTGATGTTACTGAGATTGTCTCTGATGCGCGTTAGGTCTTATTTTTGCCTCTTTCACTGTGTGCGAACTAGGTTGCACGCCACGAGGTCTCAGCCTCCCTAAATAGAGGTTTTATAATCTTCTTGGAGATTTTTTCTTTTTCTTTTTCGTTTATTCTGTATTTTGTGGGTCTTACGCAGCCTCCTAATGAAGTCTTATTTGCCTGTTTTGAGGTCTTATTTCACCCGTTTTTTATTTGTTGCTTTTGTTCATATTTTTATTTCGTATTCTGCTTTCTTTTGCTCATGTTTCATGTTTTGCTCGATAAATATTTCATTTAATTTCTTTTTCTTTGCTAAGTGAAAACTTGCTTCTTCATTTTGAATTACACATTCCGTGAGCACATCTGGTGGCTAAGGATAATATTTATTTATGTAGACCGGATTCCAGGGATGATCCAGCCTCCGACCTTGTCTCTCTACCTTGCCGTATATGATATTTCCTTCATCACCTGTCTCTTTGCCTTGGCAGTATGCAAGTTCATAGGCTCCATTTCCCACCATTCTTTTTACGATGAATGGTCCTTACCAAGTAGGTTCTAGCTTTCCTCCAAGTCCTTTCTGATATGGTTGTAACGCCCCGGTTTTCAAAACTCGGATCCTGCCCGGATCCCATGCCCGAAAACCCGAAGTGCCACTTGGAAACCATAGCCGAGGCCGGCTACTAAGCCCAAGCTCATTAAATAATTTATTCAGGCTTATTTAGTTTATGTTCATGTTACTAATTCTGTCGCAGCGGAAAACTTAGAAATTCATTTTGGAAGATCTAACTGTTGATTTAACCTAATTTTTTTTTTGACTCTACGTGCTGGACCGCTAAGCGGCTGCCTACGTACCCAAAAGGATCAAGCACGACCGTAGTTCATCAGAAAATGCACCAAATACACAATCAACAATTTTAAGATGATCGAATCATTAAGGTTAAACTTACCCAAGACACTTGTTCGACCCATTTAAAAATATTGCTACTCCTTTGGGAGCCCATATCAAATGAAGAAAAGAGAACCAAATTAATCAACACATGGAAACACCACATCCATAAACCATAATTAAATTCAATCAATCCGCTCGCCCAAGGGAGCCCCATATGGAAACACCACATCCATAAACAATAATTAAATTCAATCAATCCGCTCGCCAAAGGGAACCCCATATGGAAACACCACATCCATAAACAATAATTAAATTCAATCAATCTGCTCGCCCAAGGGAGCCTACATATGGAAACACCACATCCATAAACAATAATTAAATTCAATCAATCCGCTCGCCCAAGGGAGCCTACATATGGAAACACCACATCCATAAACAATAATTAAATTCAATCAATCCGCCGCCCAAGGGAGCCCCACGTGGGTTTAGGAAACAAAACCGTCCCCAAGGATATCTCGTATCCCAACAATAAATTCAATCAATCCGCTCGCCCAAGGGAGCCCCACGTGGGTTTAGGAAACAAAAACCGTTTCCAAGGATATCTCGTATCCCTTCATAATTAATCTTTAAGAATCACATTCTATGGACCGCAGCCCAACCTTCATAATTATGCTCACAACATCGATTATCATTCATATATTAATGAAAACTTGCAAACATAAATTTAATTAAAAGAAACTTAAATAAAAGAAGAGTTTTATATTGTGTTGCGACTACCTCAATCGCAAGCAAGTAATCATATGGAAGAACAATACCAAACGAACTAGCAATTCCCTTTTTGCTGGAACCAAAATCCAAAGCTGACTAATATTGACGTTTTATGTTCCCTATAAGGTTTCTTTCATCTATTTTACTGTGTATTAATTGTCTCTGCATATCTGTATCTAACCTCAATAACACCACTAATAAGTTATCATTACACAAAACATAATCATTAAAATAAAACATAATCATTACATAAAACATAATCATTACATAAAAACTTTTTCTTTTCTTTTTCTTTTCCTTTAATTTTTTCTTTTTCTTTTTCTTTAACTTTAACTTTATCTTTTCCAAAGTAAAACAAAATAATAAATACATTAAAGTATTAAATTTTAGAGCTGTCATAAGCTCAAAATCAATACGTTCATTCAAACCAAGAGTTTGCACGAAAATACCGTTTTAAACCACTTACTCAAAGATATTACCATGGCTTCGTTTCAAAAAAAAATGCGATAAATCTTACCATTTTAGAAACCGGAGAATACCTCCTTTCACACAAAAATCATTAACAAAGCGAAGAAAATCAAATAGTTTAGATAACAAGAGATGTAGGCATATAACAACAGCAGAATATTTCTGAAATTCATATTGTATAGTTTGTGTTAAAAGAAATTGTGTAGACTTCATTATACAACCAAAATGAGTGATTCTTATCTCATTTTAAAGAAGAGAGAATAAGGTATTATATAAAAAATATGGCCAAAAACAATAAATTCCTTAACTGGTCTAATTCACCTCAGTAAAACCTGTCAGTGCATATAGCTTCAGAAAACCTACAATTTTGAGAGTCCAAACTTAAAAATTCACACAAAATTCATTGCTCAACCAAATACATTGGTTCTTATCTCATTTTAAATATTAAAAGATAAGCTTTCATGTAAAAATGTTAGGTAAAAATCAATGAGTTTTAAATCTGTTTGAAAGTACCTCAGAAATGTGCACATAACTTACGTTTTCAGAAATTGCAGTTTCGACAGTGTACATAAACAAAATTCGTATAAAAATCATTAGAAAAATAAATTCAGAAGTTTTGGTACCTTTAGAAATCTAAGAAACCCAACTTTAACATAAAAATGATAAACAAGGTTAATGAGGTACATAAGCATGTTTAAATCTCTCTACAAAACAGGACAGAGATGCTGTCCTACAGAAAATCCAGTTTTTATAGTCTGAAATCAATAATTCGGGTAAAATTCATTTCACAACGGAATTCAGAGATTTCGGTACCATTAGAAATCTAATAAACCTCACTTTGACATAAAAATGATAAACAAAGGTAAATAAGTTTATAGATATGTTTAAACGTCTCAACCAAACAGGACAGATGTGCAGTTCTTCAGAAAAATAAGTTTTGGTAGTCTGTTAATCAAAAATTCGTGCAAAAATCATTACATAATGGAATTTAGCAAACTTGGTCTTGTTGAAAAGATGAAAGATTTTACTTTTAGATAAAAATAATAACCAGAAGAAATCAGGTATTAATATGATCTGAAAAGTCTCAAATAAACAAGACAATGACCAAGTTCTTCAGAAATTACAGTTTTGGAAGCATGTTAATCAAAAATTCACCCAGACTTCATTACTTATCGGAATCAGTTGATTCTTAGCTAGTTTTAAAGATTAAAAGATACTCTTTCATATAAAAATTACAACCAAAAATAAGAGTCAAACGAACTGGGTGAGAAATATGTCCTAAAACAGGACAGAAAAATGTTTCCAGAAATCCCAGAAATTGCTTCTAAATTGAATTTCAAGAGAAAGTAAAGATCAACTCCAATAAATTGAGAGTACCCATGGATTATTCAAATTAATGAAATTAAATTCAAATCAGTTTTAAAGAAGAGTTTTACCCTTATCTTTTGTGTAGCAAACAAATCCAAAGCTTCCTACTTGAATCAAATGAGCAATTGATATAAAACAAGCTTGAAATTCCAAGTTTTGTGATAGAATATTTTTTTTGTTTTATGTAGGAGAAAGAGAAATCGAAGTGAAAATAAAATTCCCCCTTCTTAGTTCAACCAAAATTCAGTAATTAAAACTTATCAAAGTAAGTAAAAGACCAAAATACCCTTCTTTCAACATAAGCAAGACACATACCCCTTTGCATGTGTCATTTTGTCATAAATTCGAGAATAAATACCTCTATTAGCATTCGTACATGCTACGGGCAGGCTCACGCAAAGAGAATTAAAATTTCTCACGCAAAAATCCAAGTGTTTCTCAACCAAAACACAACCACTAGATTTAATGCTCCACATTACGTTAGTTCTGATCTTCCAATAGAAAAGGATTGGGTTCGCACCCTAATATTTTATAAAAAGAACGTGGGTATTACATCATTACCCACTTAAAAAGAATTTCGTTCCGAAATTCAAAACAAAGAAAGAGACTAACGAAAGTTACCTCCAAGTAACTCCATACATTTCTCCCGCAGATCTCGGATAATGAAAAATAGAATTAATTTTATAGAACACAGTTTACATTTATTAACTGTTTGTGCAACAACTAGTTCTCGAAGGATCTAATCGCGCTTCGATACCAAATCTGTAACGCCCCGGTTTTCAAAACTCGGATCCTGCCCGGATCCCATGCCCGAAAACCTGAAGTGCCACTTGGAAACCATAGCCGAGGCCGTCTACTAAGCCCAAGCTCATTAAATAATTTATTCAGGCTTATTTAGTTTATGTTCATGTTACTATTTCTGTCGCAGCGGAAAACTTAGAAATTCATTTTGGAAGATCTAACTGTTGATTTAACCTATTTTTTTTTTGACTCTACGTGCTGGACCGCTAAGCGGCTGCCTACGTACCCAAAAGGATCAAGCACGACCGTAGTTCATCAGACAATGCACCAAATACACAATCAACAATTTTAAGATGATCGAATCATTAAGGTTAAACTTACCCAAGATACTTGTTCGACCCATTTAAAAATATTGCTACTCCTTTGGGAGCCCATATCAAATGAAGAAAAGAGAACCAAATTAATCAACACATGGAAACACCACATCCATAAACCATAATTAAATTCAATCAATCCGCTCGCCCAAGGGAGCCCCATATGGAAACACCACATCCATAAACAATAATTAAATTCAATCAATCCGCTCGCCCAAGGGAACCCCATATGGAAACACCACATCCATAAACAATAATTAAATTCAATCAATCCGCTCGCCCAAGGGAGCCTACATATGGAAACACCACATCCATAAACAATAATTAAATTCAATCAATCCGCTCGCCCAAGGGAGCCCCACGTGGGTTTAGGAAACAAAACCGTCCCCAAGGATATCTCGTATCCCAACAATAAATTCAATCAATCCGCTCGCCCAAGGGAGCCCCACGTGGGTTTAGGAAACAAAAACCGTTTCCAAGGATATCTCGTATCCCTTCATAATTAATCTTTAAGAATCACATTCTATGGACCGCAGCCCAACCTTCATAATTATGCTCACAACATCGATTATCATTCATATATTAATGAAAACTTGCAAACATAAATTTAATTAAAAGAAACTTAAATAAAAGAAGAGTTTTAGATTGTGTTGCGACTACCTCAATCGCAAGCAAGTAATCATATGGAAGAACAATACCAAACGAACTAGCAATTCCCTTTTTGCTGGAACCAAAATCCAAAGCTGACTAATATTGACGTTTTATGTTCCCTATAAGGTTTCTTTCATCTATTTTACTGTGTATTAATTGTCTCTGCATATCTGTATCTAACCTCAATAACACCACTAATAAGTTATCATTACACAAAACATAATCATTAAAATAAAACATAATCATTACATAAAAACTTTTTCTTTTCTTTTTCTTTTCCTTTAATTTTTTCTTTTCTTTAACTTTAACTTTATCTTTTCCAAAGTAAAACAAAATAATAAATACATTAAAGTATTAAATTTTAGAGCTGTCATAAGCTCAAAATCAATACGTTCATTCAAACCAAGAGTTTGCACGAAAATACCGTTTTAAACCACTTACTCAAAGATATTACCATGGCTTCGTTTCAAAACAAAATGCGATAAATCTTACCATTTTAGAAACCGGAGAATACCTCCTTTCACACAAAAATCATTAACAAAGCGGAGAAAATCAAATAGTTTAGATAACAAGAGATGTAGGCATATAACAACAAAGTGAGAATATTTCTGAAATTCATATTGTATAGTTTGTGTTAAAAGAAATTGTGTAGACTTCATTATACAACCAAAATGAGTGATTCTTATCTCATTTTAAAGAAGAGAGAATAAGGTATTATATAAAAAATATGGCCAAAAACAATAAATTCCTTAACTGGTCTAATTCACCTCAAGTAAAACCTGTCGGTGCATATAGCTTCAGAAAACCTACAATTTTGAGAGTCCAAACTTAAAAATTCACACAAAATTCATTGCTCAACCAAATACATTGGTTCTTATCTCATTTTAAATATTAAAATATAAGCTTTCATGTAAAAATGTTAGGTAAAAATCAATGAGTTTTAAATCTGTTTGAAAGTACCTCAGAAATGTGCACATAACTTACGTTTTCAGAAATTGCAGTTTGATAAGTGTACATAAACAAAATTCGTATAAAAATCATTAGACAAATAAATTCAGAAGTTTTGGTACCTTTAGAAATCTAAGAAACCCAACTTTAACATAAAAATGATAAACAAGGTTAATGAGGTACATAAGCATGTTTAAATCTCTCTACAAAACAGGACAGAGATGCTGTCCTACAGAAAATCCAGTTTTTATAGTCTGAAATCAATAATTCGGGTAAAATTCATTTCACAACGGAATTCAGAGATTTCGGTACCATTAGAAATCTAATAAACCTTACTTTGACATAAAAATGATAAACAAAGGTAAATAAGTTTATAGATATGTTTAAACGTCTCAACCAAACAGGACAGATGTGCAGTTCTTCAGAAAAATAAGTTTTGGTAGTCTGTTAATCAAAAATTCGTGCAAAAATCATTACATAATGGAATTTAGCAAACTTGGTCTTGTTGAAAAGATGAAAGATTTTACTTTTAGATAAAAATAATAACCAGAAGAAATCAGGTATTAATATGATCTGAAAAGTCTCAAATAAATAAGACAATGACCAAGTTCTTCAGAAATTACAGTTTTGGAAGCATGTTAATCAAAAATTCACCCAGACTTCATTACTTATCGGAATCAGTTGATTCTTAGCTAGTTTTAAAGATTAAAAGATACTATTTCATATAAAAATTACAACCAAAAATAAGAGTCAAACGAACTGGGTGAGAAATATGTCCTAAAACAGGACAGAAAAATGTTTCCAGAAATCCCAGAAATTGCTTCTAAATTGAATTTCAAGAGAAAGTAAAGATCAACTCCAATAAATTGAGAGTACCCATGGATTATTCAAATTAATGAAATTAAATTCAAATCAGTTTTAAAGAAGAGTTTTACCCTTATCTTTTGTGTAGCAAACAAATCCAAAGCTTCCTACTTGAATCAAATGAGCAATTGATATAAAACAAGCTTGAAATTCCAAGTTTTGTGATAGAATATTTTTTTTTGTTTTATGTAGGAGAAAGAGAAATCAGAAGTGAAAATAAAATTCCCCCCTTCTTAGTTCAACCAAAATTCAGTAATTAAAACTTATCAAAGTAAGTAAAAGACCAAAATACCCTTCTTTCAACATAAGCAAGACACATACCCCTTTGCATGTGTCATTTTGTCATAAATTCGAGAATAAATACCTCTATTAGCATTCGTACATGCTACGGGCAGGCTCACGCAAAGAGAATTAAAATTTCTCACGCAAAAATCCAAGTGTTTCTCAACCAAAACACAACCACTAGATTTAATGCTCCACATTACGTTAGTTCTGATCTTCCAATAGAAAAGGATTGGGTTCGCACCCTAATATTTTATAAAAAGAACGTGGGTATTACATCATTACCCACTTAAAAAGAATTTCGTTCCGAAATTCAAAACAAAGAAAGAGACTAACGAAAGTTACCTCCAAGTAACTCCATACATTTCTCCCGCAGATCTCGGATAATGAAAAATAGAATTAATTTTATCGAACACAGTTTACATTTATTAACTGTTTGTGCAACAACTAGTTCTCGAAGGATCTAATCGCTGCTCTGATACCAAACTGTAACGCCCCGGTTTTCAAAACTAGGATCCTTCCCGGATCCCATGCCCGAAAACCTGAAGTGCCACTTGGAAACCATAGCCGAGGCCGGCTACTAAGCCCAAGCTCATTAAATAATTTATTCAGGCTTATTTAGTTTATGTTCATGTTACTATTTCTGTCGCAGCGGAAAACTTAGAAATTCATTTTGGAAGATCTAACTGTTGATTTAACCTATTTTTTTTTTGACTCTACGTCTTTGGACCGCTAAGCGGCTGCCTACGTACCCAAAAGGATCAAGCACGACCGTAGTTCATCAGACAATGCACCAAATACACAATCAACAATTTTAAGATGATCGAATCATTAAGGTTAAACTTACCCAAGACACTTGTTCGACCCATTTAAAAATATTGCTACTCCTTTGGGAGCCTATATCAAATGAAGAAAAGAGAACCAAATTAATCAACACATGGAAACACCACATCCATAAACCATAATTAAATTCAATCAATCCGCTCGCCCAAGGGAGCCCCATATGGAAACACCACATCCATAAACAATAATTAAATTCAATCAATCCGCTCGCCCAAGGGAACCCCATATGGAAACACCACATCCATAAACAATAATTAAATTCAATCAATCCGCTCGCCCAAGGGAGCCTACATATGGAAACACCACATCCATAAACAATAATTAAATTCAATCAGTTTTAAAGAAGAGTTTTACCCTTATCTTTTGTGTAGCAAACAAATCCAAAGCTTCCTACTTGAATCAAATGAGCAATTGATATAAAACAAGCTTGAAATTCCAAGTTTTGTGATAGAATATTTTTTTTTGTTTTATGTAGGAGAAAGAGAAATCAGAAGTGAAAATAAAATTCCCCCCTTCTTAGTTCAACCAAAATTCAGTAATTAAAACTTATCAAAGTAAGTAAAAGACCAAAATACCCTTCTTTCAACATAAGCAAGACACATACCCCTTTGCATGTGTCATTTTGTCATAAATTCGAGAATAAATACCTCTATTAGCATTCGTACATGCTACGGGCAGGCTCACGCAAAGAGAATTAAAATTTCTCACGCAAAAATCCAAGTGTTTCTCAACCAAAACACAACCACTAGATTTAATGCTCCACATTACGTTAGTTCTGATCTTCCAATAGAAAAGGATTGGGTTCGCACCCTAATATTTTATAAAAAGAACGTGGGTATTACAATGGTGGTATTTCCTGCAAGACTAACTCGCCTGGAATGAAACTCCTTTCCTTCACCCTTTTATTATATTCACGAGATAATATTCGGTGATAATTTTTCATGTGTTGTAGTGCAGTTTCCCTGTTCTCCTCCAAATCATCCAACTTTGCTAGAATCATGTCTGAATTCAGACCTTTCTTCCATTCCTCTTGCTTAGTTGTGGGAAACATTATCTCGGTGGGTAAAACTGCTTCTACTCCATATGTCAAACAAAAGGGGGACATTCTTGTCGCTTCTCGCCTTGTTGTCCTGTACGACCATAGTACCTTCGGGACTTCTTTGCACCAGTCATGTAGGTGCCCTTCTAATTTATTTTTCAGAGTGGATGTTATTGTTTTATTGGTCGCCTCCGCTTGTCCGTTACTCTGTGGATATAACGGAGTTGACTTTTCAGATTGTATCTTGAATGTGTTAAACAGCATGGTCACATTTTCGCCTTTGAACTGCTTCCCATTATCGGAGATGATTTGCAGTGGAATCCCAAATCTGCAGATTATGTGTTCAAGAATGAAGTCATATACGTCACCATATCACGTATTCTTCAATGGTTTTGCCTCAACCCACTTCGTGAAATAGTCAGTTACCACTATTGTGTATTTTCGTTACTGACTTCCAGTGACAAATGGCCCCACAATATCTACCACCCACATGGAAAACGGCCATAGACTCAATATGGAATTTAAACTCGTTGCTGGTGCATGTATGCGTTTGCCAAATCTCTGACATGCTTCACACCTCATCGCAATGTTTTTTGCGTCTTTATGCATGTGCGGCCAAAAATACCCTTGTGTTTTGGTTTTGTGAGACAAAGACCTTGTGCCGCTGTGATTCCCGGCATCACCATAGTGGACAGCTTTCATGACATGTATTCCTTCTTCTTGTGACAAGCATCGCAGCAATGGGCCTAGGAATGACCTCCTATACAAGATTCCTTCTCGTAGCTCATAATTCGTGGACCTCCCCTTGATCTTGTGCGGTTCAAATCTGTCACGAGGTAAATCTCTTTTCGTTAGATACTTATAAATTGGAGTTCTCCAATCATCTTCACTTAGTTCAACAGGCGTATTCTCATTCTCAATCATCAGAACTTCTTTACCTTCTAACTCGTTAGTGACTGATGGATCCATTAATCGTTCAATTCAGATGTGCTTCTCCGAGGGGTCTTCAATCATTCAGCATGTCTGTTATTATCTCTACTCACCTGCCTCCAGATTATGTTTGGATTTTTCTTTGAATATTCTTTCATGAGTTGTAAGTATCGGTTCATTACAGCATCATTTGCTTGATATTTTCCTTCTATTTGCCTGACCACCAGCTACGAGTCACTGGTTATTCTTACTTCCTCTAACTTCATTTCGATAGCTAATTTTAGTGCTTGTATGACTTCATTATATTTTGTTTCATTGTTAGTTTCTTTATATTCCAGTCGAAAGAAGAACACTGTTCTTGCTCCTGCCGGCGAGGTAAACACGATTCCCATTCCTCCTCCTGCGTTGTTGGACGATCCATCCATAAATATTTCCCACCTCCTCTGATGGTTTTCTTTTAGCAAGTATGTGGGATCCATGCGATCTTCATCTATGTCCAGCATTTCTTCCACTCCTTCGTCTTCTTCTATTGAGAATTTGGACAGAAATTCTGTGATTATGTGCGACTTCGTAGAAGTCTGGACCTCGTATTTCAACCCAAATTGGTCAATTCGGGTATTCCACCTTTCAACTCGCCCAACTCTCTTCGTATTCTTCAAAGTTGAATCTATTGGGATTCTGGTTAGAACCTTAATCTTGTGAGTCTGGAAGTAAGTTCTTAACTTTTCTGATGAGTATACCAATGCTAGTATTAGTATTTCAATCTTTGGATAATTATTTTCCGCCGCATTGAAAGTCTTATTGACATAAAAGATCGGTTTTTCAACGCCTTTATCCGACCGAAGTAGCACTGAACTTATTTCATTTGGTGTGGTTACGAGACAGGTCAGCAATTCTTCTTCTGGTTCTGGTTTTTGGAGGATTGACAAGTTGATAAGGTGCTCTTTTATATTTTGTAATGCCTGCTCACATTCTTGTTGTAGGACCAGAATATCACTACAACGGTATTTATGCGACATTAACGACACTTCTGCGAGTGTCACCGCAAACTCTTTAATAACATTTCGTGAGCGTCACAAAGTATTTTAAAGAAGGACGTAAAAGCTAACGATGGAAGAAAATATGGGAAAAGCATGTTTGTCCCGCGATGGTTACAAAGCTTGCGAGAATGATCATCGTAACTATCGCGGTACAAGCGCAGATTAAATCCGAAATAAGAGGAAAACTTAGCTGTCATCCATTATGTAACTACCCTATAAATAGAGACCCAATATGTCCAGAAAAAGATGATGTACTTTTTAGAGTTGAGAAAGTCTTGAGGAGAGAGAAACTCTAGAAAGAAAGTTGTATTTCTGAGTTCTTATATTTCTTGTAAAGATTTCTAAAAGTAAAAAATAATAAAAGTATTGTTGTTCATCTTCGAATATGACTTAATTTCTATTGATTCTTATCAAGGGTGTAGTGTAGGATTTCCTGCAACTACATTTTGGCGCCCGAAACAGGGAGAATCAATCTAAGAAATCTCTAATTACAACTTGAAGATTTGAAGAAATTATTAGAGTTGAAGAAATGGCTAGAAGAATAAGAAATACGTCAGAACCACCAACAACTGTGAGGAGAAGTAAAAGACTTGCAGGTGAAGAAACAAGTGAATTAGAAGACTCTTTAAGAATAAGTCCAGGAAGAAATAGAATAAGAAATGAAGCAGAAAGTCCAATTCGACAGCCGAATCAACAAGCACAAATACAAGATAAAAATGTGGATTATGATAGAGTGAGTGTGCATACTTGGAGGTCGGATTCAATAGAAGAAGAAGAAGATCGACAATTAAGAAATGAAGAAGGAGAGGAAAGAAATAAAGAAATAATTGAAGGATCAATTCATGAAGGAGGTGAAAATGAAATAACAAATGATTTGAGACAAAGAGTGCAGGAAGAAAGGAGATTAGAGGTAGAAGAACGTGCGAACTTAACAAGACAAAATCATGAATTAAGAATGGAGAATTTGAGATTGCAAAGAAGGAGATCAAGAAGTACTGTTAGATCAAATTCAAGGACATTTAGAGAAGAACCAAGGCGAAATTCCCCCATGAGAAATGTTAGAGAAAATATTCGAGAAGAAGTGCAAAATCCAAATAGAGAACAACGTCATGGAGAAGAAGAGATAAATGGTGATCGCTATAATCCGCATGGCGAAGCTTTGGATAATAGACCTAATGATAGAAATTAAGAGGGAAGAAACAACCAAAATGATGAAGAAAATCCAAAAGAAGGTAAGAGGATATTACATGGACGAGAGATTCAAAGAAATCGAAGAATAATTGAAGAAGAAATTGAGAGACATTACGCTGAACAAGCACGTCTAGCTTGCGAGAGAGAAAGATTAAGGGCAGAAGTAGAAGAACAAGAATTTCAAGAGGCAGTACGACAGAATAATCATGAAAATCGAGAAAGGAGACGTACACAAAATTGCTACAATAATAATATTCAGGAGGAGTATTATAGGATACAAAGGAGAATAGAAAGACAGCGAAGAGAAATGATGAGAAATGAAGGAATCCGCAGAGAAGAATATAGACAGTATAATCATCTGCGATTTCAAGAGGAAAGTGAAAGAAAAAATCGCAGAGAAAGACAGGATGACGAGGAAGAAGAAGGCACACAAAATCTCGCAAGACAAGAAAGACAAGAACGCAGAAGAAGGGAAACTGCATTAAAGAGACAAATGGAGCAAAACTCAGCTGAGAATGAGCAAATATTGAGAGAATTAGCATAAATGCGAGGAATGATTAACAACAGAAGAGAAGGAGGCAGAAGGCAACTTGATGAAGCAATTGAAGAAGCTGCGAGAACTCCTTTCACCCAGGAAGTGCAGCTAAGAGGAATACCCCCTAAATGTAATCTACCAACATTAACCAGTATCTTTGATGAGACTACGTGTGCCGTTCAGCATGTCAAGGCTTATGTTAGATGTATGCTGCAATGGGAGAATCATGATGATGTATTGTGCAAATATTTTGCATCTAGTTTAACTGGCGAGGCGCTAAAGTGGTTTGAGGGATTGCCAAAAAAATATTATAACTTCTTTCGATCATTTACAAGCTACATTTCTGGGAGCATATATAAGCAATAATTCATCACGACCAGGCATTAAAGATGTATTTGGGTTAAAACAAAGGATTGGTGAGAGTTTGAAGCATTTAACCATAAGATGAAAGTCAATGTGTAGCGATATGGCTGGAAGGGTGGATGAGAGATACCTCATTTTGTCTTTCATTAATGTAATGTTCGCAACCAATCTGCTGTACATACAAATTTTCAGAATCAAAAATACGATCACCATGACAGAATTGCGAGAGTTACAAGAAGAATACATTGCTTTGGAGGAAAAACAAAATGAGATGGAATCATACCCGATCGCAGGCACCAGTTCAGTGGCAGCAAATTGAAGTTTACTTCCTAAAATGATTAATAATATAGCGAGCACCTCGCAGACACAACAAGAGAAAGTGGTGACTGATAGCCAGCAGAAGTTAGTAGCGATCAAGAAGAGTATGAAAGGGAGAATAATTATTACAATCGCGGAGGAAATAATAAAATCCAAATACTTGATATACCACAGGAAACATATGGTGGTCAAAGGAAAAACAATTTCAGAGGTCAAAGTAATCAGAAGATAATATGGGAAGAAATTAAGATGCCACCTCTAAATGCTAGTATAGAAAAAATCTGGGAAGCAATCATTCTGATGGAAAATATACCATCACCATGGAACATGGGAAAAGAGACACATCCAAATAATCGAACTCAAGAATTTTGTCCTTACCATCACTTTCATGGCTATTCAATAAATGATTGCAGGAATGTAAAGAGGATAATTTTAAGGATGATTGATCAGGGGAAATTAAACCACTTTATAGTAGGACATCCACAATCTCAGCCATTACTGCCAGCACCAGAAATTCGCAGAGTAAATGTTGTAAAAGGAGCAGAAACATTCATGATAGAAGTTGGGGCTAAAGCAAAGAATTTATTTTTTAATTCCCTTGTGCATTCATATAGAGCCCTTGAGGATTTCCATGATAATGTTCTAAGCAGAGTCTTCGAGAGAGACACAGATGGAAGAGAAATAATGAATATAGCGAGAGCCTAGCCATTAAAAGAGTGGCATAAACAAACTTTATCTTTCACTGCACAAGATATACCAGAGCCTGGCGAGCAGCATGATAACCCATTGGTGGTACGATTAGAGATAAATCCAAAACAAATGCAAGAATAGGATGAAGAAAATGATGACGAAACTTAAGACTCTTGGGCCATCAACAGAGTCTTAATAGACACAGGGAGTTCAATTGACATCTTATTCTATCATACCTACAAAACCATGGGTGGAAGAGACGAAGATTTAATACCATCAACGTATAAAATCTATGGTTTTAATGGTACTGCTAACAAACCAAAAGGGGAAATTGAAATGCGGATTCCATTAAAGGGGATATCCTCAAAGATCTTGTTCTGCGTTATGGACATTG
Source organism: Papaver bracteatum (assembly GCA_023529315.1). Lineage (NCBI taxonomy): Eukaryota > Viridiplantae > Streptophyta > Magnoliopsida > Ranunculales > Papaveraceae > Papaver > Papaver bracteatum. The sequence continues at coordinate 1,264,794 of JAJJWX010002324.1, forward strand.
AATCACCTTACAATGCCCTGATTGGTCGACCTTGGCTACATGGGATATTGGGTGTAGCATCTACTTTTCACCAGTGTATTAAATTTCCTCATCCTAAGGGCGTTGGAGTAATTAAGGGAGATTGGGGAGAAAGCAAGAAATGTTATGAGATTGATATAAAATCTTGCGAAGAAAGAGCTGAGAAGAATAGCAATTGGAAGTACAACATCAAGCAACGACAGAGATGTGAAAGGTTAATGATTGATACAATAGAGCAGCAAGTGGAAGTTGATGGCGAGCGTCTCGCGGATAAAGAAAAAATAACAAAACGTAGCAGAAAAACAGATCCATAAAATAGTAAGTAGAAAGGTAAGATGATGAATTTTGGAGAAATAAATGAATGAAGAATATGTAATTGAAAAGTGTACTCTACTTGAGAGAATTGCAAAGTTTTACAAAAAGAAAGAAGATCAAAGATGTGAAATTTTATCAGCGATACAATACTCACGAGAAGCACGAATAAAATTTCGCAGAGATTAATAGAATGGGACGAACCTTTATGGCGTGCACCCTAATTCGCGAATAAAATTTCGCGAGAGGCAAATGTAAGACCTAATAGCGCGTCATATAAGGGGGTATCTCTTGACATGACTCAGTGATAAGGTTATACCGCTGCTGGAACCTGAGTTATGCAGATGTTGGGGTTAAATAAAACCTATCTAGGAGAGGGATCTTGGATTTCCAACTATATAAGGTTATACCCTGGTTTGACGACTAAGGACCTCTTCTAAGGAGTGCAAAGTATGACCAAGGCGCCGAGGTACACGATTGAGTCAAGGGTGCCCGGGGCGTACGAAACTACCCTGGCCATCCTTGGCAAGTCTTGGCTATGATGCACTCGGCCCGAAGAAAACCCCACTTAGGGTGTAGTCTTGTAACTATAAGCCATATAGGCATAAAGGACAAGAGGCTGCGAAAAACAACTGGTTGTTGGCAAATCTGGATGGGAGGAGCTAGTCTTGTATGGACGATGTGCCCTCCTTGAAGGGGCAACCAAGGGGAAGATAAGGGTGGCACCCTCCATTAGGGAGTTGATAAGTGTCTAAAGACGACAATGTCATGGGGCTTTATGATCGCAAGAACATTTAGGCCTGTCATATTATCGCGTGACGAAAATTATACATAGGCAACAAGACAAAAGAGAAAAGTTAAGATGATATCAATGGGTTTTTACATGAAAGTGTAAAGACGTCCTGCGATTTCATCGCAAGACGGCAATGTCATAAGGTTTAATTCTTGCAAGAGAATTTATACTTATCATATTATCGCAGAGATGTTGAAAATATATTGATAAGACAAAATCAATTGGTCAATACATACAAATGTAAAGACGTCCTGCGATTTTGTCGCAGAAAGAAAAAATGTGGCAAAATAAGACCTTTAATTAGGAAGGCATGGTAAGACAATAAGAATATTGCGATAATGCTCGCAGAATTTATGATTATACGCATACATCATAAAGTTATGCAATTGTTGCTAGCAATAACATCGCCAATATTGAGGCAACTTTAATTTGATTTACAAGTAATATCTAATCTCTACTCAATTTTTTCATATTACAGATGAATAATAGAGGCAAGTATGGGAATGCGTAGAATGATAAAATTATTATTCATCCATCATATGATAAAATTGCATAGATGATACATTTATACAGATAATTAAAGGATAATAATTATATTGATTGATTAATTTGCAGAAAAAGAATTGTTTTCTAACTCATACAGATAGAAGCAAAAGAAATTTACAAAATTGGAGAAACTCGCAGAAATATTACAGAAAAAGGAAATAAATACATAAAGAAGATAAAAGGAAGAAGTAGAATTAGCTAGATCCATCACCATCCTCTTTGTCATATTTCTCTTCATCGCCGGATTTCTCCACTTCATCTTTATCATCATTATCTTCATCCTCGCCAGAATCCTCAGCCTCGCTATCAGAGATGTCAAGATTTGGAATTTTTGCTGGAATTTCCTTTGCAAGATCAGGATATGTAGAATGAGAAATTCCATGATCATTGCAAACCAGCTTGATGGAATCATTGCGAACAACCACGAGAGAACTATTGAAATTCGCAGTAATAATGTTGAATTACTCCTTCAATCATGAATACTTCTTATTGCGAGCAGTAAGAGTGTTCGCTGTAGTTGCGGATTATCTCACAACTACACCCTCATTAGAATCCATTAAAATGATTCCTAAACCTAATTAATTTGATATGAAACTAAGAATAAAGGTACTAAAATTATAAAGAGACACAAAGATTTTTACGTGGTTCGATCAATGTGATCTACGTCCACGATGCTTCACTAGTGATTGTATGTGATTACATGATTTTACAATTGAGACTCCATTAATGAATATTTGGAGCTCTAGAATTTTGGGGAAGAAGATGATAAAGAAAATAAATCTCTCTCTAAAAATTTCTCTCTCCTCCTAAAATTATCCCCTCTCTCAAAATGTGTCTCTCCCTCCTTCTCATGCCTAAATGGCTATTTATATGATCTTACAAAATATGACAGTTGTGTTGTCCAGCCATTTTGGATTTTAGAATTTATCTTGCGAAGCTTCGTAACTTCACTTCACGAACTTCTTTTGCTTTCCTCGTGATTTCTTTTGCTCGCAAAATATTCTTTGCTCGCAAGATATCTTTTCTCTCCACAATTTCGTAAGTTATCATTTGTTGTGATATTCCGCTCCTACATCTTGCCTCTTTTTTCTTGAATATTGCTTTAAGAGCGATTTTTAAGAAAAGATCACTTGCTGTGGTTGTTGGAGTAGTCTTTGATCTTTGTTGATGAAGGAACGAGCGAAAGAATACTAGTCTTGAAAAGTATATACTTGCCTCTATTCTTTTGCGAAGTTCTGAATCTTTAAGAAGTAATTAGAAGTATCATCTTGCGAAGTATGAAGTATAAGAAATATAAAATATCCTTGAAGAAGTATAAGAAGTACTTAATCCTCGAAATATGTAAGAAGTATGAAGTATCCTTAAGAAGTATAAGAAGTATTTAATCCTCGAATTATATAAGAAGTATAAAATATCCTTGATGAGAGTGATAAATATTGCCTCTGTTCATGTGAAATTATTATTCCACTTTTGGTGAGGATTCTTGCTGAGAAGATAAAGAACATCAAATATTTTCTTGGGTATCCATAGTTGCCTCTGTTCTTTATCTATGAAGGAGAATCCTTGAGAAAATGTTGAATAATTAAATTGCATCTCTATTCTTTTCTTGCCTTTGCCTCAAGTGGTAACCCTGCTAACTTATGAATTTTTCTGCAAATTTCTGAATTTTTCTGTGAATTTTTGGGATTTTCTGCGAATTTCTGAACTTCTGAATAGTGCTGCGAACTTACTATTGCGAATATACTGTTGCGAACTTACTGTTGCGAATAGTGCTGTGTATAGTGCTGCGAACATAGTGTTGCGAACATAGTGTTACGAACTATGAATAGTTCTGCGAGTTATGAACTTTTCTGAGAAATTTCGTGGTATTTTCCTGTAAAAGTTTGTACAATACTTGTGCGAATATAATATTTATGTAATGATTATGTTATGAAATGCGTATGCGATTCTTATGCCATGAAATGTTTATGCAATGCATTTATGATGCAAATATGATGCTTGAATGATGCGAGTATGATGCTTGTATGATGCAAATATGATGCTTGTGTGATGCAAGTATGATGCTTGTATGATGTGAATACTTATCTATTATAATGCATAGATAATGTTTGTGTTACTTAGCTCATTTTGCTGCGGTAAAATTGATATATCTTTGAATTGCCTCTATTCATATAATCATCTTCGCAAGTTTACTTGTATATTTTCGCGAATGAAATCGCCTCTTCTAGTATGAATTCGTGATATATATTCTTATAAAAATTCTTCAATGATATTGACAAAATTGTCTTCTTTTCAAAATTTCTTGATGTATATTCTTGTCTTCTTTTCAGATCTTCATAATGTATATTCTTGTATAATTTCTTCAGTGATATTGATGCAATAAATTTCATTAATTTCTGTGGTCTTATCATGCCTTCCTAAGTAAAGGTCTTATTTTGCCACCTCTTTTGTATTAATTATTTGCGATAATATGACAAGTCTGAACATTCTTGCGAACATACAACCTCGTGACATTATCGTCTTGCGATGAAATCGCAGGACGTTCTTACACTTTCATGCAAAAACCCATTGATCTCATCTTAACTTCTTTGCATAGTATTTTAGCCTCTTCAGGAATTGTTGCGACAATATGACAGGCCTAAATATTCTTGCGAACATGAATCCCCATGACATTGCCGTCTTGCGATGAAATCGCAGGACGTCTCTACACTTTCATGTAGCGACCCATTGATCTCATCTTAACTTTATTATGTTCTGCGAGTTCTTTATTCTTTTCTTTCTTTCTTTCTTTCTTTCTTTTTTTTTTTTTTTTTTTTTTAGAAGGCTCGCAGAACTTCATTTGTTGCACAAATATGACAAGCCTTTATGTTTTCGCAAACAAGAAGCCTCATGACATTTGCGTCTTATAGCACTTATCAGCTCCCTAATGGAGGGTGCTGCCCTTTATCTTCCCCCTGATTGCCCCTTCAAGGAAGCGTACATCGACCATACAAGGTTAGCTCTTCCCATCCGGTTCTGCCAACAACCAGCTTTTGATCGCAACCTCTTATCCTTTTTTCCTATAGGGCTTATAGTTACGAGGTTGCACCTTATGGGGTATCTTTGGGCCAAGTGCATCATTTTCCAAGACTTGTCAAAAATGGCAGATGTGGTTCAACCTCACCCGGCACTCTTGAATCAACCGTGTACCTCGGCGCCTTGATCGTTTTCTGCACTTCTTTGGAAAGACAGTATGCCTTAGTCGCCCAGCATAAATCTTCTTACACCGCATTTTATATTGCGTAATGTCGTTAGATTAGGTGAGAATCCAAGGTGTCTAACCCGGATAGGTACCCTATTATTGGGTTGTACCCCAAAATTTTTACCATGTACTAAGGGCCCTTGGTGGTGTTCCGGTTACCCTTAGCCACGTTATAGGTACCCCCTTAAATGACGTACTTTAGGACTTTGCCTCTTACGAAATATAGCTTCGCGAACTAGGGTGTACGCCACAAAGGTTTGCCTGTATAAAATTTTCTGCGGCTCTCTTTCTTTTTTGGAGGCTGATCACAGATTGCGGTCTTTTATTCGCAAGTTAATCGTAAATGGCGGTATTTTTTCGCCTTTTAAAAATTCATCGTAAATTTTTCATATATATAAAATGTTGAATGTTTTCATGAAATGTTTAGTATAAGAAGTACGAGAAGTATACATATCACATCTTTAAATCAAAATTATTCTATAGAAATATAGGAATTGAATTTTCTCTGTTTTTTGCAATTTTGAAGTCTTTGAAAAATTTTGAGATCTTTTAATTTTTGCGATGAAGTAATTTTAGAATCTTGCGATTGTGTCGCTTTTTACCAATCTAAAAAATCTTTGAAATGTTTTGAAATTTTATAAATTGTAGAAATTTTTGCGAGTATATCGCTTTTAGTAAATAGAATCAAAATTCTTTTGTCTTCAGAAAATAAAGTATTCAAGGAAATGGTACTTACCTTTTTATGGCTTGTTGTTGTCTCTTGCAAAGTATATGACTTGCCATTTCTTGTGAAATAATCTCCCACTTTCTTCTTGCGAAATATCCAAAATTCTTGCGAAGTAAACCTTTGTATGAAGTAATCGAACGTTTGCGAAGTGTTGGTGCTGCGAACGTTCGCAAGGGAAAAATTTGCGAAGTGCAAAGAATAGAAGTATTGGTGCTGCGAACATTCGCAATATAAATATTTGCGAAGTGCAAAAACTTTTGCGAATAGGGAGATTCGATCGTGAATCCTCTAACTCACAGTCTTCCTTGCTAACCATCAGTGCTGGCTTCTGTTTTGCGATTGAACGTGATCATGCTACTTATTTAATGTGATCTTCTGCTCTAGTAAAACATGCAAAAATCTGCGATAGTTGGGATTCGACCGTGCGATCTCAAGCTTGTTGACTTCGAACTTAGTAAGTTGAATCGTCCCTTTAGGGGTAAACTTTATGTAAAGCTTCCTCCCTTTGCTTCATTGAATTTGAGGTTAGTTTTGCGAGTTGAAGTGATGCTACTGTTGATAAGTTGGTGTAAAATCTTGCTGCTCCCATGAACATTAGTCATTAAAATTTGATGATTTATTCGAGTTAGGCATCCCCTTATGAAACCTTGTTTTGTTTTCTGAACTTCTTTGTCTCTTCCATTTCCTCCCTGCTCCTGCGATAGTTCCCTTTATTGCAGTTCCTTTTTAGAAAAGTCCTCATCATTTTAGAAAAGTCTTCACCAAGACGGCAATGTCATGGTACAGTTTTCATCTCTGCGAGCAACAAATTCAGTTAAATAAATTTCTTTTATTGGACTTATCATTTGATATTACTTAAAGCAATAATTTTCAAAGTTAGAAATTGGAGAATGAAAATGCTTCCCTTTCAGTTGATTTGTTCGTGATCTCTATTTTATTCTCCAAGGAATTATTCTGCCAATTAAGGTGCTTGCCGAAGTAATGCATTCATGCTTGACGATTGACGAAGATGAGTTTGTGGGCTAGCTTGTTTCTTAATGATTGTTGACAAAGTAGGTGTTGTTTCTTAATAGACTTTGCGAGTTATCAAAGACTATGAGCTGATTTACTTCATGCAAAAATTACGAAAATACTTCCAGAAATGTATCCCAGAAATGTTACGAAGATACTATGCGAAGATACTTTGCTACTGAAAGTGTATCCCAGAAATGTTATGAAGATCATGACAGATGAATACAAAGATTTTAAAAACTGTGAAGTCGATATTCAATCCTTAGCATTCCCTTTTCCATTCCTTGAATATCCTTCATCAAAGTAAATGATCTGGATAGAGTTATGGAGCTGTAAAGCTTGCACCATTTCCATTTCATACTCAGCATCACCAGAAACTAAGAGTAGCTTTTCAAATAATTGCTATATTCTTCGTGTAGCTTCTTTTCTTAGTGTGATTACGCGCTTCTCAAATAATTGCCCATGCTGAGAAGCTGTCAACTGTTCTTCGCTCTTAGACGTGTTTACTGCTGAGTTTGAGAGAATTTTCTCGTAAGGTTTGAAGGATTGGTTTATCTTTGACAAAAATGATTATTGACTAAAATGATTATTGGTTTGATGATCTTATTCCCCTGACTATTTCTGATCTTACGAAGTATACTTGCGAAGAAAGCATTTGCGAAGAGAACCGCTTGCAAAGTTATTTTAAATTTTGTATTCTTTTGCCTGTGACTAATCGCTCCATGGCTAAATCACTCATAGTTATTGTGTATGTGGAATCTTCTCTCTGCCATTCTGAAAAAACATCTTCGACCTGCACGGTTGCTTGAAGTGTAACATCAACTTCACGAGATTGATGCTCAGCTAAGAGTTGAAAAATCTCTCCGGGTAGATCCAGCATAGTTACTTTATGCACATCATCAGACTTCACGTGAGTAACATCCTTTAGCCAATATTCTTGTGAGGTTGTCAAATAATTGTCAACACTTATCCTTAGACGCTTCGTGTGTGGGAAAGACTTTATGTTCGGATAACGACCATCAGCGGAGGATAAAAAGTACTTCGAACGGAATGAAGTATCAATAACATGAACATCATCATATCCATTTACCCTTATAGCTTATTCAAATGCTTGAAATACACCTACAACAAGCTCAGCTATCTTTTCCCCTGATGAAGTAAAATCCAACTTCGTAGAAACCTTTTGTGGTTTCCTTTTTCTTTTTATCTTCGCATGGATAGCTATGGTATTGGCATAGATCTTTGTGTTCGCAAACTATCCGATATTCTCCAGTTGATGCTTCAAATTCATTCTCTTCATCCCAGTGGGTTAATGGATTTTCCTCTGTGTTCATTTCTCAAAGTTTTTCTTTTCTTATCATAGTTGTGGGTTCGTAAACTATGCAACCTTCACTTGCGAAGAAGACTTCATATAAAGAAATTTTACAGCTCCGCGCGTTCATTTCTCAATGATGCTTTTTCCTGATGCTTTCTCTTCCTGTATTACTGTATCTAAACCATTTTTATGATGATAAAAATTCATGACACTGTTAAATAAACTATTAACGATAATTGTATATGAAATTAACTAAATTCATTTGTTCTGTTCGTAGAAAAATTAAATTTCCTAATCAGCTGGAAAATTTTGGTACTCATTATTTTTTGAAATTAGCCATAACCAAATCATAGGTTTGTATGCCAAGAATTGTTGATTGTAAATTTAAAACCAAATATTGTTTTAAGTCACGTTTTCAAGAGAAAATCTGTTTTTGACAAATAACGGGATATGAGTTTCGCAAAGACATTCTGAAATATTTTGAAATATAGTACTAGATTTGGAAATTTAAAGAGTAAAGTTCAAGAAATAAGAGATTATTTATCCTTTTGAGATTAATATTGTTGCTGCTTTGTTTGATTTGGTTGTAAATGGTTCATTCTTTGAATCTGCTTCCGTTTAGCGTCTGCATCTCTTTATTTTTTATTTTCTTTGACTGTGTTGTCGATATTTAGCGTCTGAATCTGTTCCTGCCTCAACATCTTGTAAATTGCTACTACTCATCTCCTGAAGGTGTATATCCCTCCTCAATCTCCTTGTTTTTCCTTTGAAATTTATGGATCCAGTTTTTAACTCATCATCAACCGTAGCTAATTTCTTTGAGTCTTCTTAAAACCAACAAGTAATAGGTCCCTGTTTCTAGCGCTAATTATGTAGTTGCGGATTATCTCACAACTACACCCTCATTAGAATCCATTAAAATGATTCCTAAACCTAATTAATTTGATATGAAACTAAGAATAAAGGTACTAAAATGATAAAGAGACACAAAGATTTTTACGTGGTTCGATCAATGTGATCTACGTCCACGATGCTTCACTAGTGATTGTATGTGATTACATGATTTTACAATTGAGACTCCATTAATGAATATTTGGAGCTCTAGAATTTTGGGGAAGAAGATGATAAAGAAAATAAATCTCTCTCTAAAAATTTCTCTCTCCTCCTAAAATTATCCCCTCTCTCAAAATGTGTCTCTCCCTCCTTCTCATGCCTAAATGGCTATTTATATGATCTTACAAAATATGACAGTTGTGTTGTCCCGCCATTTTGGATTTTAGAATTTATCTTGCGAAGCTTCGTAACTTCACTTCACGAACTTCTTTTGCTTTCCTCGTGATTTCTTTTGCTCGCAAGATATCTTTTCTCTCCACAATTTCGTAAGTTATCATTTGCTGTGATATTCCGCTCCTACATTCGCGAGTTGATTCTTCTCATTTCAAAGTTCCCCAATCCTTTCAAGATATCTTTTCTCAGCTCCTGCGAGAATATGACAACAAGTTAGAAATTTTGTAAAGAAGAATAATAAAAACAGGAAGCTAGCGAGGGGTGGAACAGTTAACAACCTTCTATTTTAGAAATCATATCCATAATTAAAGCCGCTTGTTCATCCTGGAGGATAACACTTACACCTAAATCATTTATGGCATTATCAAGAATATTCGCAGCCCAAGAAAACTCATCATCGCTATTAATAAGGAGATGAGATCGAACTTGAGTTTCCCTCACAAGAAGATCTTCATTCTCGCGGATAAGTTTATCTCTTTCTGTTTGAACATTAAGAAGAGTTTTATGAAAGTTTGCTAGGGCCTTGGAGCCGTTTTTAACAGTAAGATCCTTCTCATCAATAAGATCACTATTCATATATCTTAATCTATTCACTTCTTCCTTTGAACTAAGATAAAGGTTCATAAACTTGTTGGTTAAATTTAAATTGAACCTATGTTCAATTTTTAAGAGATTAAGTTTGGATTTAAGTTCATCTATAGAGAGAGATCTAATCCTATCATCTAAGAAGTTACTTAAAGAACTATTAAGGCAAGAAATAAGGGTATTATCATCTACAGGTTTAGGAAAGGATTGGAAGAATGTAGCCTCATCAGTAAGGCCATGAACATCTGCAAATTAAAAATGGTTTGCTTGAATAAGTTGTAATAGAGTAAGAAGAATTAAGAGAGAAGGGAAATAAATTATACCATAGAGATGCTGGTTAACTTTGTCAAGCTCAGAGATCTTTTGCTTATCAACTGAATCTTCAGTCTCCAACTTTTTATTCTTCTTGCGAAGCTCAGCAACTTCATATTCTAATTTTTCCTTATCCTGGCGAAATTTAGCAACTTTCTTTTCATAATTAACGCGTCTTTTATCCAAATCAGAGGCAACAACAAAGGAAGCTCTTCCAACCTGCGAGAGAATAATATAATTTAAGATTTGGCGATGGAATAAATACATATACAAGTTGAAGAAATGAAAACATACCAGGGTACCAAGAGAATTTAAGAGACTGGGAGTCAGCGATCTTGAGATTCCTTGGATAGAATCATTGTCTACCAGTATGGGAGCATCGCAGACTTTGGCGAGAGCCTGAGATGTCTTACTAATAACTTCATCTTCATAATTAAAAGTTTTACCGTGGGTAATATCGCCATGTTTTTTAGATAAATGAGCCATCGAAGAATCAAAATCAGAAGAATTGTTTATAGAAGGGAGGTTGTTATTATTGAAATCCTCATCATTATTGTCCTTATCCAAATCAATACTTGTATTTTCTGGAATGGGTTGAGGATTTGAAGAAGAAGAGGGTTGGGTTTTCCTTCTCTTCAAGGGAGGATCGCCAGATTCTTCACCGCGAGGGGCAGAAGACTTCCCTTTGGGAGGAACAATAGATTTTTCCTTTGAAGATTTCTCCTTAGTTCTTGCGGGTTTTATTGGTTCTAGTTCTTCGATTTCCTGCGAGCACAGATGAAGATAAGAAATAGGGGAAACAATATATTGTTAAAATTTATGAGGAGATATTTCTTACTTCATCCGTGAAAGATTTAAGAGCTAGGAAAGTGCTGGGATTCCTAAAGGCCTGGTAGCTGAGTTTCATCATGTCAATATGGAAAAAATTGAAGTAATTAGCGAAAATATAAAAACATGAGGAAGATAATGAATAATAATTATACAAAATATCAGAGAGATTATACCTCTTTAGTTCTTTTAGGACAGTTGAAGACCCAAGGTTGATATTCTGAAAGATTCGCGGGTAATTCGCGAGAACCAGAAATATAAGAACCTTCAAGACATAACGGAAAAATAAACCACTTATCATCGCTGGAGTGGCGAGGGCCTTGATTAGTAGGTGTATGCCAATCAATGTCTAGCATAAGATCCTTATCATCAGCGATCTAATCTTTCTTCAAGCGGACACCCCAGCAAGTGTTATCCCTCTTCATAGGGACTATTTTGTAATTTTCAAAAAATTTATCTACAGTATAATCTGCAGAGACAATAGGGACATCTTTAAATTGAGGATTCTTCGTAGATTCAGGGTAGCGAGATCCTTTATCAGCACCGCGAGAAGCATATTCAAGCAGCAATCGAATATAATCTCCACCCAATTGATATATCGCTCGCGAAAACCTCTCGTCAGAAATTATTTCATAGAATAGTGGAAGCTCCGGATCATAAAGAGGAATGGGAAGACCAGATTCAAGTTGTCCTAGCAATACTATAATTTTCTCGCGATAACATTGATCATCGGTAAATAATTTAAGAGAAAGTTCGGATCTAGGATATTGTCCTGGAATGGTGGACAAAGTAAAACCTTTACCTTTGAGTTTTTCTCGCATCTCACCAAAAGCAGCCAGATTTTTAGCACCAGCAATAACCATTTTTTAGAGTATGGGAATGAAAGAGAAGGTTGAAAGGTAAGAAAGAAATCACAGCGATAACAGATGCGCAATTTGCGGAAGAACAGTAAACTTGCAGAGAGGTTACGGAGAGAAAGAAGAATAAAGTAAAAGAGGAAAAGAAAGGAATGAAAGAAGTATTTATAGAAGAAAAGATTTCTCGAAGAAGATGAATGCAATAAATGCAAAGATAAGACATGAGTGGTCAGATCGCAGCGGTTAGAGAGGACGTGTCAAAAATTTATTAGAAGAGAGAATACGTGAAAACAACTGGCGAAGGACACAGAAACGTGTCAGAACATAGAAGTTTGAAAAGATAAGTAGTTATGGCATTTTAAAAGTTCTCATGATCTTCTCTTCTTCGTAGAAAAGATATGAGAAGAGGCAAGATGTAAGACCAGAATATCGCTACAACGGTATTTCTGCGACATTAACGACACTTCTGCGAGTGTCACCGCAAACTCTTTAATAACATTTCACGAGCATCACAAAGTATTTTAAAGAAGGACGTAAAAGCTGACGATGGAAGAAAATATGGGAAAAGCATGTTTGTCCCGCGATGGTTACAAAGCTTGCGAGAATGATCATCGTAACTATCGCAGTACAATCGCAGATTAAATCCGAAATAAGAGGAAAACTTAGCTGTCATCCATTATGTAACTACCCTATAAATAGAGACCCAATATGTCCAGAAAAGGATGATGTACTTTTTAGAGTTGATAAAGTCTTTAGGAGAGAGAAACTCTAGAAAGAAAGTTATATTTCTGAGTTCTTATATTTCTTATAAAGATTTCTAAAAGTAAAAAATAATAAAAGTGTTGTTGTTCATCTTCGAATATGACTTAATTTCTATTGATTCTTATCAAGGGTGTAGTGTAGGATTTCCTGCAACTACACTTGTGTCCATGCAAACTTAGCCTCCTTCTTCAAGATATCAAAGAAATGCTTGTATTTATCCGAAGACCTAGAAATAAATCTACCCAAAGCCGCTAACTTTCCATTTAGATTTTGTACATCTTTTACTGTTGCCGGCGAAGGCATGTCCAGTATAGCTTGAACCTTGGCTGGATCTACTTCAATCCATTTTTCGGACACGATGTGCCCCAAGAACTTCGCTGATTCTACTCCAAATATACACTTCACATGATTTATTTTCATCTTGTATGCCCTCATTTGCTCGAAAATTTCTTTCAGATCTTCCTCATGATCTCCTGACTCCTTAGTCTTCAGTAACATGTCGTCAAAGTATACTTCTAACTTGGTGTGTACCAATTTGGCGAATAGTTTTTCAACCATCCACCGGTATGTGGCCCCTGCGTTCTTCAACCCAAAGGACATTCTCGTATAACAGTATAATCCCCTTGGGGCGAAGAAAGCCGTATGCTCCTGATCTTCTTCAGCGAGTGGTATCTGATTGTAACCTGAGTAGTCATCCATTAATGTTAATTGTTTGTACCCGGATGCTAACTCCACAATATGAGGTATGTTGGGTAACGGGAAAATATCCTTCGGAGAAGCAGTGTTTAAATCGCTGAAGTCTATACATATCCTTATTCCATTGGTCTTCTTCGGTACTATTACCATATTTTCAATCCAATTTGGATACTTCACAGGTCTTATTATTGTCGAGTCCAACATCTTCTGCAGTTCTTGCTCTATTTAATCGTGGTATACGGTGGCTATATTTCGAATTTGTTGCCTTATCGGCTTGATTGTTGGGTTAAGATCTAATCTGTGGCATGCAATTTATGGATTTATTCCAGGCATCTCGTTCATATTCTATGCAAATATATCAAGATATTCCTTTAACATCTTTATCAATCTTTCTTATTTATCCATCTCCATCGTCGTCCCAATCTTCACTATTTTTGCTTCTTCTTCATTACTCAAATTTATCTCCTTTGTGGGTTCCACTGCGGCGAAGTTCATGACTGGTTCTCCGAGCGTGGATGGTTCCTTTAATTGCTATAAAGGCTTATCTTTGTCTTCTGGAATTTCACTTGGTATAGCCCATCCCTCTTTTTCTTTGACCATGTATATCATCAACTCCTCCTTTTTCTTTGCTTCCAGCACCCTTTTTCTCTGCTCCTTCTCTCTCTTCAACTTTTCTTCGTAGTTATGAACATCTTTCTCGTTGCAGTCTCTTGCGTCTTTCTGATCTCCTTTTATTTCACCAATTCCACTTGGCATAGGGAACCGTATGGCTTGATGGTAGGTTGATGCTATTCCTTTTATCCCATGTATCCATGGTCAACTAATCAGAGCATTATAGGTAGATTCTACATACACCACGCAAACCGTCACCTCGGTTTCCAATTCCCCTGCGAAGATCTTTACAACCAAATCGCCTCTTGGCTTCGATGAAACCCCGTTGAACCCATAGATATTGTATGTTGATGACACTAGGTCTAAGTCTCTATAGCCCATGGTTTTGAACGCATGATAAAATAGAATATTAACTGAACTTCCCGTGTAAGATTTTGTCTATCGCCCATATCCTCTTTTTCCTCGTGGAGTCATTTTCCCACTTCGTATATTCTCCGAAGTTTAAGGTTATTACCAATGGGTCTGTGTGCGAAGCTCCTCCGTCCGGTGCATCTGCTGCTGAGAAAGAAATTGCTCTTTTTTTTTCATTCTTCCAATGGCTCCTTCTTCGCAATACTAAATATTTTGTTTCCTTCGAAATCTCTTTTGTGAACTCTTTTTAGTACATTATCATGAAAATCTTGAATGTTCTTTGCATAATGAATTATATAGTTACAATTCATCCTTTGGGTTCCCCTATAAATTTCAATTATGTATACTTGTGTTTGATTTTTATCGCTCTTATGAGGTGGCGGTGGCGGTAATGGTCCTGTGTTTGCTAAAAAAATGCTTGAGCTTTCCCTTTTCGATTAGGCGAAGTATCATTCGTCGGGTATTTCTGCAATCGTTCATGCGATGTCCATGAAAACGATAATACTTGTAAAAATCACCGCTTTTTGCGCTTGGCAATGGTTCCACCCCAAAATTAGGCGGTGGAGGAATTTCTTCAGTTAAAACAATTGCCTCCCATATCTTTTCTACTGACGTGTTAAGCTCTGGTAGTGCTATATCTTCATATGGAGGTCTCTTTTCTCCATATCGCTGGCTTGGATTATATCTTCGCTGATTCCTCGAGTTGTCACCCCGCGAATCATAATTCATTTGCCTTGGATCATTATATCTTGGATGTTGATCGATCCACTCCTGATCTTCGTTAGACACTGCTACCAACTTTTTTGGAATAATAGTTAACGGTTATGCTTCTTCGTACTGCATGTTATCGTCTACTACATTTTCTACCCTTGGTAAAAAGCGTGAACTTCCCTCCATGGGCTGTATTAGAACTATCTCACTGACTTCCCTTTTTTTTTCTTTTCTAGCGCTACATACTCCTCTTGATACTCTCTGAGCTCGTTCATCGTTATTGTATTTCGGATTATGAATATTTGAGTGTGCAAGAGATCAGTTGGAATCAAAGCGTTCACAAATGCTAGGATGAAATTCCTCTCATCTACTCTACCTGCGAGTTCGATGCATATTGTCCTCCATCTCGTTATCATACTTCGCAAGCTTTCCCCTGGTTTCCTCCTCAGGTTAAATAGAGTTTCAATTCCCGGCCTTAACGAGTTATTGCTTATGTAAGTTGTTAAAAATATTCTTTGTAAGTCTTTGAATGATGAAATCGACCCCTCAGTCAGCCCATCAAACCACTTCGACGCTTCCCCAGTTAAACTGGCAGGGAAATACTTGCATAATACAGCTTCATATTTCTCCCACTGCATCAAGGAAAGAGTATACTGCTTCAAGTGTTGCACTGCACTTCCCGTTACATCGAATATGCTTCCGAAGGTTGGTAACGAGCATCTACCTGGAATTATTCTTACGAGTATTTCGCGTAAGAATGGAAATCTTCCTGCCTCCACTATCGCCTCAGCCAGTTGTATTCGTCCTCCTCTTTGCGAGTTGGTAAATAATGACCTCATATCCTGTAATTCGTTCATAACTGCTTGATTGATCTCATCTCTTCCGTTGTATCGCCTACGCCTCCTCCTTCTTCTTTCTCGTCTATCATCTTCTTCTCTCCTTTCTTTTTCTCGCCTCCTTCTGTCTTCTTCATATCTTCTTTCTTCTTTATCCTCATATCTTAGCCATTCTTCCTCGCGCAATCTCTGTTCCTCATGAAGTCTTTCTTCTTCCAGCATTCTTTCCTCTTCACGAAGTCTCTCCTCCTCGTGTGTTCTTTCTTCTTCAAAACGCTTCCTTTGATCTTCCCGTCTAGTTACTTCAAGTGCTCTCCTCAGCTGTCTTTCTTCACTACTTTCACTTTGGTGTATCCTCCTTCGTTCTCTTCTTTTTTATCCTTGTTCATTCTCCAATGATCCTTCTCTTTGACGTAAATTCCTGCATGTCCTCATGTCTGTCTCTTCACCTCGCGGACCATGAATAACTCTTTCTTCGTTAAGTTGGTGGTTTTGCTGTATCAAGGTGGCGTTCTGCCTCATGAGTATGGTTCTTTGTTCCGTTAGAGCCATATCTCTTTCTCTTTTCAGTCGAAGTACCTCTCTGATCTGTTCTAGCATCATGTTCTCTTCGTTAACATTCTCTTCTATTCCTCCTCTCATTAGTTCTTCCTCCGGTATTATTTTGATATCAGAAGTGTGTATCGATCCTTCACGGTAGCGGTCGTCGCCTTCTTGACGATCTACACCACGTCTTCCTCCCGCGTTTTATGTTTCTCCTTTTTCCATCCTTCATCCTATCTTTTCTGCTAAGCGTAGGATTCTCCTCGATGCAATTATGTGATGCGCCCGATTTGGAACTCTTGCCATCAACAACTTCCACCAGATTTTTCTCTAATCACCGATATACCAACATATTCTCTTGACCATACCTAACTTGTTCACTTTTAGGATGATAAATCTCAGATCTACTTCTTTCCCTCAACTCCACCACAATCTCTAAGTCACTAACTTCTAGTTTTATGAAATAAAAATTCACTAAATGATTTCTTGATGAAAACTTTAAAGATGATTACAACTCTCTCAAACTATCCCAAGTGAGAGTAAACTCTCAACATGAGATCCCTGTTTCTCAGCGCCAAAATGTAACTACGGAAATTCCATAGTTACACCCACTTACTAATTTGAATGACACAAAGAGTAAATCACACAACGAAGTGAAAACAAATCTTTTATTTTATTTTAGTTAAAGGATGAGAAGATACACGCCACTCAAGAACACTCACAAGAACCCTAAGTTGTCTCCCTTAACAATCACTCTCTTACCCCTCAAAATGTTCCAACCCTTTACACCATGGTCTAAGTCCTCTATTTATAGGGAAAAATACAGAATGGATTACATCTCATTTTAATTCGCTGGGAGTCACATAATTTACGTGACTCTAATTTTTACTTCGCTCGATCCATTTTCAATAAAGTTTTTGCTTCCTTTTCTCCTTATTAATCGGTTGTTATCGGGGACAACTGTCCTATTTATTGCATAACAATCCACACTTCGTGTCCTCTCTTCGCGAGATATCTTCCTGTGCAAGTCACCGCTATTTCATAAATTAATACTTCGTTAATCTTCAGATATGACTTCGCAAATCTCATTTCCATTAAAGTAGGCCTGACATTTCTCTGGGAATCAATAAATAATATCTCGTCTGAAGATTTACTTCGTGATCTCATCTAATCTCATACGAACACATGGCGAGTAGGTTTTATGTACCTACAGAAACAAATTCACATATATAGAGTCCTCACTCGCTGCAATTCGTCGGCCTAAATATTACAAATAATATATGGTAAATTTTAACTTATTTTGTTAATTATTATAATTATCTTATAAATTCATTCTCCTGCTCATGGTATAAATTAAAGTGAATACATAGTATCAAAAATCATTTTTATCAAAAATTATTTTATTTTGGAAACATAAAACAGGTGTGCCATCACAACACACATCACAGCGTAAGCGTAATGAGCATAGCACGACTTTTAGCACAACGAGCCAATAACTCTGGGCACAAAACAAGAATCATTTTTTGGGGACTACTCAAAAAAGGTGGGGACTACTTTTGATAGAAATGTCCACCCTACAATGATAAGGGGTGTCCTAAAATGTGGAAATGACTAACCTAACCTAACCTTAACATATATATATATATATATATATTACCACCTCCTCCCATCACCACCACTTATATATATAACCACCTCCTCCTATCACCCCCGCCGCTCACCACCACCGACCTCCTCGAACCACCACCACAGCCACCTCTATAGATATCTTAATTTAAATCATTAACAAAACAAAATCAAAATTATAACAAACCAATTACTTGTCATTCGTTTTTGGTTGCAAAATGAGAAGTAATCATTAAAATAAGTTGAAAATGTAAGTTGCAGAGAGAAGTTCGGCTAGGAATTATGTGAAAAACTTTGTCGAACTAGCTGAACTCAACTTTTAATGAAGGTTTTTCTTTTAGAGAAAAGTTCGGTTACGTCGCAATTTTTTTCTTCTAACCGAACTTTTCTATGAAAACCTATATATTGAGTTCGGTTACGTCGCAACTTTTTTCATTTTTTTTTCCAACCGAACTTTTAGTTCGGTTACGTCGTAATTTTTTTCCTAACAAAAATTTTCTCTGAAACAAAAAACTCCATTAAATCTAACTTCGGCTACCTGTGTTTTTAGAAAAATTAACCGAACTACACTTGCAGATGAGTTCGGTAACCTGTTCTTCAAATGTTGTAGCCGAATTTTGTAAACATGTTTATGGGTAAAAATTGTTTCTGCCAATTTTGGTTAATTCGGTATGTGAGTGAGAAACTGGTTTAAACCCTAAGTAAATGTGCTGCACGTGAACACTTTCTAGATTCGAGAGACCAGTCTTTACAAGTCTGGCCTAAACCAAGAAATTGTCGTTATAGACTTGCTTCGGTCACAAAGTGGAGGAGAAGGGTTAATTTGGGTAGGATAGCGAAGAAAGGTGATGAGACCAGAGAGTTCTAGTTGGGTAGTGTCTCGACTTGAATCAGAAAAAGTAGAAGCTTAGGAAGCTTGCAAGAGATGGAAGCCTTTTGGGTGAGCTTACAAAAGTTGCTTTCTGATAGTGTTGTATTTTTCTCCTGACCAAGACTTGTTGTTTGGCAGAAATATGTGAGACCTATTTATACAAGTGAGATTGAACGTACCCTGCCTCATTAAGGAATAGAGTAAAGTCGCGGATTAAATAGAGGAGGTGGTAACCGCATGTGTTTATGGTGAAAATGTTTTTCACCATTACTGCCTTATTTAATTGACCGCTTTATTCCTTTTCACGCCGTTCTTATTGCGAGCGTAGTGTATGCTGCACGCTGTGACCGCCAAACCAAAACCCCAAGAAAGCATCCCCCAGTTTGTGTTGATATCTCGAGTGTTGGTTTCACCTTGAGTGCAAGTGGCGCGTGTGGCATGTGCGAAATTCCTTGGTGGTAGGTTGCAGGTTGAGTGCAAGTGTCCATGCCAAAGCTGCTAGTGGCGCGTGTGGCATGTGTGCAATGCCTTGGTGGTAGGTTGCACGTTGAGTGCAAGTGGCCATGCCAAAGCTGCTAGTGGCGAATGTGGCATGTGCCAATAGCATGTGCGGAATGTCTTGGTCGCGGGTTGCACTT
Organism: Papaver bracteatum; assembly: GCA_023529315.1. Taxonomy (NCBI): domain Eukaryota; kingdom Viridiplantae; phylum Streptophyta; class Magnoliopsida; order Ranunculales; family Papaveraceae; genus Papaver; species Papaver bracteatum. Next base: position 1,284,332 of record JAJJWX010002324.1, read on the forward strand.
TGAGTGCAAGTGGCAAAGCCAAAGCTGCTAGGGGAGCGTGTGTCATGTGCCAATGGAATGTGCGGAATGCCTTGGTCGCGGGTTGCACTTGGAGTGCAAGTAGAAATGCCAAAGCTGCTAGGGGAGTGTGTGGCATGTGCGGAATGCCTTGACCGCAAGTTACACTTTGAGTGTAAGTGGCAATGCCAAAGCTGCTAGGGGAGCGTGTGGCATGTGCGGAATGCCTTGGTCGCGGGTTGCACTTTGAGTGCAAGTGGCAATGCCAAAGCTGCTAGGGGAGCGTGTGCCATGTGCCGATGACATAGCGGCTTGGTAAGGAAAGATGCTAGCGGTGCGTGTTGGCATGTGCCAATGGCATGCACGACCATATTACCCTAGGTTGCACGGTTTGCAAGCCTAGGGTGTGGGCACTACTTTGGCATGTGCCAATGGCATAGAGGCTTGGAAAGTGGCTAGCGGTGCGTGTTGGCATGTGCCAATGGCACGCACGGCTATATTAGCCTAGGTTGCACGGTTTGCAAGCCTAGGGTGCGTGCGCTACTTTGGCATGTGCCAATGGCATAACGACTTGGAAAGTGGTTAGCAGTGCGTGTTGGCATGTTCCAATGGAACGCACAGCCATATTAGCCTAGGTTTCACGGTTTGCAAGCCTAGGGCGCGGGTGCTACTTTTCCATGTGCCAATGGCATAGCGACTTGGTAAGGAAAGTAGATAGCATAGCTAGGGTCAAGGCAGAGTGCGTTTGGCATGGCGCGGCTAGCTTGGGCTAGGTGTGGCTGGCATGATTTGCCATTGGAACGAAGGTGCGGCTAGCATGGTTGGCATGCTTTGGCGTGTTTGATGTGACTAGCATGGTTGGCAGGATTTGGCGCATTTGGTGTGACTAGCATAGCTAAGGCCAAGGCAGAGTGTGTTTGGCATGGCGTGGATAGCTTGTGCTAGGTGTGGCTGGCATGATTTGCCATTGGCACGGAGGTGCGGCTAGCATGGTTGGCATGCTTTGGCGCGTTTGGTGTGGCTGGCATGATTTGCCGTTGGCACAGGGATGCGACTAGCATGGTTGGCATGCTTTGGCGCGTTTGGTGTAACTAACATAGCTAGGGCCAAGGCAGAGTGCGTTTGGCATGGCGCGACTAGCTCGGGCTAGGTGTGGCTGGCATGATTTTCCATTGGCATAGAGGTGCGGCTAGCATGGTTGGCATGCTTTGGCGCGTTCGGTGTAACTAGCATAGCTAGGGCCAAGGAAGAGTGCGTTTGGCATGGCACGGCTAGCTCGGGCTAGGTGTGGCTGGCATGATTTGCCATTGGCACAGAGGGGAATTAGGGTTTTTCTCATTGTAACCCTAATTTTAAAAAATACCCCCTATTAGTTACTGACTACATGCATTAAATGTTATAATAAATGTGTCACCGGTGACATTAGGTTATTCAGGATTTTACGATTTTACCCTTTGACTAAAAGACCACCATCAACATTAAGTCATCTTCTTAGCTTGTAATAGGAGCTTTGTTGCGAGGTAAGCATAAGATGGTGACAAACTATCAACAGTAAATCGTGAAGAGAATTGAGGAGGCTCGTCTGACCTTTTTTATAGATAGGATTTGGAATCCTTGCCTTTGGAAGTTTTGCACAAATCGGGAGGCTGGCTCAATTGGGAAGTCAGCATCATTGAGAGACGGGAAGCTGGGATGCTTTGAGAAGTTGACGCGAGTTGGGAAACTGAGCGTGCTAGATGGTGGGACCGCCGCAAGGTGGGGAAGCTGAGCGTGCTAGCTGGCGCGACTTGGGTGGTCATTGGGAAGTTGGTGCAAGTTGGGAAGCTTGCGGTTTAGGGTTTGACATGCTGAAACCCTAATTAGCGCCATTTAGTAAAGTGAAAAATACTAGAACCCCTATACTATATGGGTTCAACATTTACAAGCCCCACAAAATGGATCATTCATTGTCAACTCCATACTTTAGGAAAATGATATTGCTAGGCCCAAAAAATCAAATTTTCTTCAGATCTGGCCCATAATTAATTATTAGGAATTTTAATAATACCAAAAATACCCTTTAGTATTTATACAAGAGGAATATCAGAAGATAATTTCATTTTCAGATTTTGTCTCTATCTCTTCTCTTCTGCGGGACGATTTTTTTTCTTCTGATTTCTAAACAAGGATATTTTTCTCGTCAAATTCTTCATTTCTAGATCTGAAACAAGATTTCTCTCCCAAAATCAAGTTCTCACACATAACAATATCATCAACAACTATTGTTCTTCTGATTTCAGTGCATATCGGTGAAGAAAAGTGAATGAAAATCGTCAACAACAACTAGAAATGAAGATTTAATCATCAAATCATGATGACAAAGATAAGTTCTATATATTTTCATCTTTTCATTCGATTTAAACTTCTAATTTGTTAATTTCTAAATAAAAATCAGAAGATTTTTTTTTTGTTTACTGTTGAATACCTAATCGATCTGATTTCATCTAAAAATCTTTATTCAAAACATGATCAGAACATAGATCTATAGTTATTTCATCTTGATATCTCTTTTGAGATTGAAATTTTCAAAAAACATTATCTACAAATTTTCTACGGTTTTGAATTAAAAGTCGATTTAACTTGTGCAGGTTCAACAATGAAATTAAGAAGATTTTCAACTGCAGCAGAAATCAAATTGTCGTCATTCATTTCAGCTTTGACAACAACTAATGAAGAGTTTTTTTAATTATGTTATTTGGGATTGTGATATGTTTGATTGAATTGTTCGTGTTTTTTCTTCTTTTAACTTGATTTTAATAGTTTTCGTATGAACTGTTTTGTACAGATAACCGACTTTCCGTTCTGTTGTACTTTACCTTTGTCATTGAGGATTGCTATGGTTTCAACAAAGTATGTATGTTTGCTTATGTTTATTGTTAGTTGCCGCTACAGTGTGTATCCATGTCTTTAAGTTTTTGTGATTATTTCTTTTCTAAGCTATCTGTCAATGGTTTTTTCCTTTGGTAAATTGTAGCAAACATTGGCTCTTTTCTTCAAGGATCAGTTGAAGAGCATTCTCCTTTCTGTGGTAATAGGACCACAAATTGTTGCTGCAATAATCTACATAGTGCAGGTACCATGGTAGCACCTTTTATTGTTGAGTATCATTTTTCTATGATGGATGAGGTGTTGATATAACCATTGTTTTCTAATGTTGATCTGTTCGGTTGTAGATTGGAGGACCATACTTGGCCATTTATTTGTGGTCATTTATGTTTGTTCTGTCCCTTGTGATGATGACTATCTACCCTATCCTAATTGCTCCACTTTTCAACAAATTCACACCAGTGATTATATTGCAACAAATTTAAGATTTCTTTGTATTTGTCGAACTGCTTCCTTTGTAAAATATACCTCTCAGTGTAGCCGTAGCTATCCTATAATTTGTCTTTCGTTTATTGATTTATCAAGGCATAATTAGTAATAATTGTGTCGCTAATATTTCAATTTTTCTGGGAAAACCAACCATGCGGTTGGATAACTTTTTTTAGCATCAGTAATTTGCTATTAGGATACTAATTGACTTCTGTCACTGTGTGCTTGATTTTGATGGTGGTAGATTAGCATAATAGTATAATTGGGACTTCTCAAATCATATTTTGGGGCGTAGTCTATGAAGGTGTTAGGCTTGGGGTGGACTTTCATTTTGACAAAAAGGGCGCATTTGTATAATTTGTTTCATGTTTGGCACGTATGTAAAAAAATATGAGTAATGAACTCTTAAACTTATCTATCCCTCCTTCCAACACCTGTAGTGTTATAGTTAGAACAAACCTTAGTATATGTGAAGAATCAGGAGGTGGTAGTGGAACCTACCTTAAGTTTCTGAGTTTGAATCGAGAGTAAACAAAAGTGGTGGTATTGAGCTCCTAAATTAGTTGGTTCCCGTAGGAATTGAAGAGTAATTGAAAAAGGGATTTCTGTGTTGTTAACTGAAAATTAAGGTATGAATTCAACCTTATAGCTACTTGCTCCACTATTTGAAACTTACTTGAATAGCTTGTTAAATGATTCTACAGATCTTAATACTCTCTAATTTTGTCATCTTTGTTTGGAAGGACCTAGGGTTGTTCATTTGAAATTGATTTTTAGGGCTTTCATATTACTGTGATGTCATAGGGCTGGAATTTGTTAATAGTTAGTATTATGAATCTATGAATCACCACGAACCTTGGGTTCTATAAGAAAATTTGTTGGATTGATTTAAACAGCATCATTTCAGGAATTTTATATTTTGTTCGTTGACTTTTGAGCTTGATTTATAGGTGTTTTTGGTACTGAACTAGGTTAAGAGGGATTCTTAAGAATCATAGCTCTGTGAACAACAATTTCAGAGTGTTATACAATGTCATTGTTAGATTTATGTGTTTTGAAATATGACACAACTTGAGTAACAACTGTTTTACAGTCCTGGCAGCGCTACTTTCAACAAAATTGACATCAAGGTGTTAGTGCAGTTCAAGGTGGTTGTCTTGTTCAAGATGATATGTTGAACCTCAGATGTAACTACTAGTTACGCATGCTAATTAAATGTGTAACTTCTAGTTACACAAGCTAAATGAATGTGTATCTAATAGTTACACATACAAATTAGATGTGTAACTTATAGTTACACATGCTAAGTTGATGGGATATGCATATGTACCCTAATATGAATATGAAACTTATATCTGTTAATTCTTTATGTCTTTGTTTAGGTTGTTTTTGATCATATGTTATCTCGTGTTAATCTTTTATGCAAGTGCAGCTGAGGTGAAGCTAAAATGATTGATGTGTATAGCTAATGGCTTTGTGGTACTGGTGGTATGGAGGTAAGAGTGGATGTATATGCTGCAGTTGAAATGGCTTGACTGATTTACCTGAAGTATATGTTGGTTGCAGCTGGAGTTGAAGTTGAAATGGCAGAGTTGAAGGGCGGTTCGTTTTTTATGTCTAGATTTAAACATGCCAACCTTGTTAAGGTACATAATAGTTTTCTAGTTTATTTTCGGTGCTAGTTTTCGTGTTTGAGTTGAAATTTCATTTTTTGTGTTGCCTATGATATGGGATTACTGCTCTTGTAGTGTAGTTGCGAATTATCTCACAACTACACCCTCATAAGAATCCATTAAAATGATTCCTAAATCTCATTAATTTGATATGAAACTAATAATTAAAGTACTAAAATTATAAAATAGACACAAAGATTTTTACGTGGTTCGATCAATGTGATCTACATCCACGGTTCTTCACTAGTGATTGTATGTAATTACATGATTTTACAATTGAGACTCCATTAAAGAATATTTGGAGCTTTAGAATTTTTTGGGGAAGAAGATGATAAAGAAAATAAATTCTCTCCTAACATTTTCTCTCTCCTCCTAAAATTATCCTCTCTCTCAAAATGTGTCCCCCTTTCCTCTCATGCCTAAATGTCTATTTATATGATTTTACAAAATGTTAACAACTAATTTGTCCTTCAACTTCGGACTTGAGAACTATCCTGCGAACCTTCGCAACTTCACTTCGCAAACCTCTTTTGATAATTATTCGCAAGTGAATATTGTTGCGATATTCCGCTCCTACATCTTGCCTCTTTTTTCTTGAATATTGCTTGAAGAGCAATCTTTAAGAAAAAATCTGTTGTTGTAGTAGTCTCTGATCTTTGTTGATGAAGGAACGAGCGAAAGAATACCAAACTTAAAAAGTATATACTTGCCTCTATTCTTTTGCGAAGTTCTGAAGCTTTAAGAAGTAATTAGAAGTATCATCTTGCGAAGTATGAAGTGTGTGAAATATCCTTAAAGAAGTATGAAGTATAAGAAATATAAAATATCCTTGAAGAAGTATAAGAAGTACTCAATCCTCGAAATATATAAGAAGTATGAAGTATCCTTAAGAAGTATAAGAAGTATTCGTCCTTGAACGAGAGTGATAAATATTGCCTCTGTTCATGTGAAATTATTATTCCATTTTTGGTGAGGATTCTTGCTGAGAAGATAAAGAACATAAAATATTTTCTTGGGTATCCATAGTTGCCTCTGTTCTTTATTTATGAAGAAGAATCCTTGAGAAAATGTTGAATGATTAAATTGCGTCTCTATTCTTATCTTGCCTCTGCCTCAAGTGGTAACCCTGTTATTCTTTCTGAGTTTTTCTGCGAATTTCTGAACTTCTGAATAGTGCTGCAAATAGTATTGAGAATAGTGTTTGAATAGTGTTGCGAATATGGTGTTGCGAATTATGAATAGTCCTGCGAATTATAAATGTTTCTGCGAAGTTTCGAGGTATTATCCTGTAAAATTTTGTAAAATATTTGTGCGAATATAATATTTATGTAATGATTATGTTATAAAATATGTATGCAATGCTTATGCCATGAAATGCTTTTATGATGCGAATATGATGCTTGGATGATGCGAGTATGATGCTTGTATGATGCGAATGGTTATCTATTGCAATGTATATTTCAAGTTTCTGTTACTTAGCTCATTTTTCTGCGTTAAAATTGATGTAATCTTTAAGTTGCTTCCATTCCTGCAATATAATCATCTTCGCAAGTATATTTGCGTATTTTTGTACATGTATCCGTCTTTGATTGCGAATGAAATCGCCTCTTTTATTATGACTTCGTGATATATATTCTTGTAAAAATTCTTCAATGATACTGATGAAATTTCCTTCTTTGTTAGGACTTCATGATATATATTCTTGTAAAAATTCTTCAATGATATTGATGGAATTAATTTCATTAATTGCTGTGGTCTTATCATGCCTTCCTAAGTAAAGGTCTTATTTTTCCACCTCTTTTGTGATAATATTTTTGTATTTGCTATAATATGACAAGTCTGAACATTCTTGCGAATATACAACCTCGTGACATTATCGTCTTGCGATGAAATCGCATGACGTTATTACACTTTCATGTAATAACCCATTGATCTCATCTTAACTTCTTTGTTATGTTCTGCGAGTTCTCTTTTTCTGTGTATTTTTTTTTTTTTTTTAGAAAGCTCGCAGAAGTTCAGTTGTTGCACAAATATGACAAGCCTTTATGTTCTTGCGAACAAAAAGCCTCGTGACATTTGCGTCTTATAGCACGTATCAGCTCCCTAATGGAGGGTGCTGCCCTTTATCTTCCCCTTGGTTTCCCCTTCAAGGAAGCGTACATCGACCATACAAGGTTAGCTCTTCCCATCCGGTTCTGCAAACAACCATCTTTTGATCGCAACCTTTTATCCTTTTTTCCTATAGGGCTTATAGTTACGAGGTTGCACCCTATGGGGTATCTTTGGGCCAAGTGCATCATTTGCCAAGACTTGTCAAAAATGGCAGATGTGCTTCAAGACCACCCGGCACTCTTGACTCAACCGTGTACCTCAACGCCTTGATCGTTTTCTGCACTTCTTGGGAAAGACAATATGCCTTAGTCGCCCAACCTAAATCATGTTACATCGCATAATATCGCGTAATGTCGCAAGATTAGGTGAGAATCCAAGGTGTCTAACCCGGATAGGTACCCCGTTATTGGGTTGTACCCCGTAAAGTTCCATGTACTCAGGTTCCTTGGTGGTGTTCCGGTGTCCCTGAGACATGCTTATAGGTACCCCCTTAAATGACGCACTTTAGGACTTTGCCTCTTACGAAATGTTGCTTCGCGAACTAGGGTGTACGCCACAAAGGTTTGCCTATGTAAATTTTCTGCGGCTCTCTTTCTTTTTTGGAGGCTGATCACAGATTGCGGTCTTTTGTTCGCAAATAAATTTTTGCTTCTTTCTTCAATGAAAGCTAATCGCAATAAATTTCTGGCGGTATTTTTTCGCCTTTTATCAGTAGAATCAAAATTCTTTTTATTCGTAAAAATTCATCGTAAATTTTTCATGTACATAAAATGTTGAATGTTTTCATAAAATATTTAGTATAAGAAGTATGAGAAGTATTCATATCACATCTTTAAATCAAAATTGTTCTATAGAAATATAGGAATTTAATTTTCTCTGTTTTTTGTAATTTTAATGTCTTTGAAAAATTTTGAGATCTTTAAATTCTGCGATGAAGTCATTTTTTGTAATTTTTTGAAAATTTTGAAATCTTACAATTGTATCACTTTTTATAAATTAAATCAAAGTTAAAACTTTTTGGAAATCTTAAAAATCTTTCATTTTCTATAAGTAAAATATTCTAGGAAAGTGGTACTTAGCTTTCATGCGATTTTCTATTGTTGTCATCTCCTGCGAAGTATATGATTGGCTTGCGAAACTGGCATTCTTGAAATGTATAAATCTCGCAAAAAGTAAAGTAATTATCGCAGCAACAAAAGGAATGTGATCCTATTAATTTGATTCTTCAAGGATTCTTCTTTTTCGCTCGTGACCAACGTTGCTGGGTCCTCTTCTGCAAAATAAACACACAATGTTGAAATTTAATGTTACCTTCTCCCTTAGTAGCTTAGTAAAAAATACATTAAAATGAAGAGTAAATTGAGATTCGATCTCGTAACCCCAATTTCTTTGGGCACTCCCTTAACCAACTGTTTCGGTTTGTGTTTGTGTTAGAACGGCATGATTAGCTTCTTTTATTCTGATTTTAATATCCTTTGTACATTCTTTTTCCCTTATCCCTTTCTTCTTATTCTCCTGAGTTGCTATCTTCGCAAGTTATTCATGCTGCGAATGTTCGTCAGGTAAGGCTGCGAAGAAAATGTTTACGGCATAAACATTTGCGATGCAAGAATTCTGCGAAGATAACTTGGCAGAAAATTTTCCCTTATCTACTGTAGCTTTAAGTAAACTTGTTGTTGAAGTTTTCTCTCTTCGTATTTTGTTCTTATCTTCATACTTGGCTCTTACGAATAATGAACTTCAACTTTTGTTTCTCAGTTCAATTTTTGTATTTACTGAAAATGTGCTTTGTACTTTATTTAAGAGTTCTCTGCTTGCTGCGACCTCTTCGCTACAAACAAGTTCTATTGGTTACTGCGAAGATAAACTTTTTCATTCAATTGCAGCTTCTCTTGCCAGTTTCTTAAGTCTCAACTGTTTCAAATACCATTAAAATTTCCCCGTATTGCACCATTATTTCCTTCCCTCCAGCTTCATAGCCAAACTTAAGCACAAAACGAACTCCACCATTATATCTTCGTAGAAATTCTTCCTTCTTAGTTATTTCTGTGAAGTACAACCCTCCTTGCTATATTAGCTCACGGTTCTTTCAACTTGAAATTATTACTCTCAATCGGTTTGCCACTCGTTGATGTTCGATAAGTAATCACTGGAGTTGATGTTCGTTGAAATTTCTGATGAAGTAGAGCTTCGCCTATGTTCTTCTTTTCACGATTTAACTTCGCTGGAATTTTCCTCTTCCCGCTGCGAAGTAAATCATCTTCACAGAGTTTGATTCCGGTCATTTACTTAAACAAAGCAATATACTGTGAACCATTGGCTGCCTGGTTTTGTACCAAATCCGGCGAGTTGAACTGGATTGTGAGTTATTTTGTCTTCATCAAAGTTGCGAGGTATTCCTTCCTGAATGAACTTCGCAGGACTTCTTATTCTTTGTTTGAGGTTTCATGTGCCACCTTTCGTCGTTGGCTGCTTTATCGTTGTTCAAGTTAACTGAAGAAATGTGTATCTTCTTTCTTTGTATGAGAATTTTCCTTTTGCTTTGCTGGATCATCGGTTCTTGCTCGTATCTCAACTGGTTGGTCGAACGAAATAAAGATGGTTGACAAAGTAGCTTTGTTTCTCTCCTCTTGTACATATTATTTTCTCCTCGCTTTCAAGTTAAGCTTATCTTTGTAACTAAATTGTCAATTCGCTGGAGTTGATGATGTAGTGAACTAAACTTGTATCTTTTCTTCGTTGATTCTCCTCTAACTTCGGCTTAGATATTGGTATTTCTCAAATTTTCATGACTTTACCAATGTCGATGACGAGATGGGGTTCACTGCTGCATCTTCTCCTCTTACCTGTTCACGAAGTTGCACTGACTCTACTTCGCAGATTTATTTTGACAACGGATATGAGTTTACCAATCAGAGCTTCTCGTTTACCACTAGTATATATCTTATTAAATTTAATTCTTATTAACTTATTAACTTTAATCATTGATTCAACTCCAACTCCGTTTTCCACTAGTATACTTTAATTCTTCGTTTATCCTGCGAACTTTAATTCTTATGATGTGAACTGATCCGTATATAATACTAATTTACCCATTCTTCGTTTTCCACTTAATACTTCGCATAACTTCATTTTTCTTCGTTGATTTAAACTAGCTGAGACGCGGACTTAGTTGATTGAACCATAATATCTCCCTGAAGATGATATTGAACTTTCAAATCCGTTTTCTACTCCATTATTGGATCTACTTCTGGAAGACGCCATTGCCGTTTCATATTGAATTTTCTAGAAAGTTAAATTGGGGGAGAAAATAGTAGAGAGAGAAGAGGACCAATTATTAAACGAAATTGTTGACCCAACAAGTTATAGGGAGGATAAATCCATTTAATCTTCCCTGTTTCTAGCGCCAAAAATGTAGTTGCGAATTATCTCACAACTATACCCTCATAAGAATCCATTAAAATGATTACTAAATCTCATTAATTTGATATGAAACTAAGAATTAAAGTACTAAAATTATAAAAGAGACACAAAGATTTTTACATGGTTCGATCAATGTGATCTACATCCACGGTTCTTCACTAGTGATTGTATGTAATTACATGATTTTACAATTGAGACTCCATTAAAGAATATTTGGAGCTCTAGAATTTTTTGGAGAAGAAGATGATAAAGAAAATAAAATCTCTCCTAACATTTTCTCTCTCCTCCTAAAATTATCCTCTCTCTCAAAATGTGTCCCCTTTTCCTCTCATGCCTAAATGGCTATTTATATGATTTTAAAAAATGTTAACAACTAATTTGTCCTTCAACTTCGGACTTGAGAACTATCCTGTGAACCTTCGCAACTTCACTTCACAAACCTCTTTTGATAATTATTCGCAAGTGAATATTGTTGCGATATTCCGCTCCTACATGTAGTTTATTGGAGCTTGTAAGGATCCTATTGTGGTGATATCTTCAAATATTTTGCTTTGGATTATCGCTCTTGTAGTGTACATGGCACTACTGGTTACACATGACACTATGCATGTGTAACTTCAAGTTACACATACAACAAGCATGTGTAACTCTAAGTTACACTACCCATATCCATGTGTAACTCCTAGTTACACATGCTAAAAATGAATAACAAAATTGCTTTTTGTATCAATTGATTTTGAATCTAAGAACATTTAACCTTATATGTATGTATAACTCCTAATTATACTATTCACGTGTATTTGAAAGTCATTATTCTCATAAAATATGTTTGTTTGTTGTTATTCTTCAGGTTGCAGATAACTTCATAAAAGCTGGTGGCTTATTTGTGGTGGTGGTGCAGGTTTTGGAGGAGGATGAGGAGGCAGTGGTTGTGGCTAGCAGTGGTTGTTGGGAAAATGGTGGGTTGTTGGGAGAAAAAATACAATTTGGTTATCCAATTTCTTGGTAGTTTTTCTGTTTTAAGTGTTAATATATTAAGTTTGATGAATGAAATGGTGTTGTTATTGCAGTGATATGTCTATGGAATGAATGGGAATAGCACTGGTTGAGGAATCATATGGGTTTGAGTTAATGATGCTCAAATAGAATGGTTGCAGTTGCGGAAGTGCCTGAGATGGAATGGATGGTGATGTTTTCTGTGTGTTGTTGCTCATAGTATGATAAAAAGGTGTTGCATCTGTATCCTGGATTCATTTACTTTTACTATTTATTATCTATTACTAATTCATAAAGTGAGGTTATGTTGTTCTTGTATTAAATGAAGATGGAATAAGTATCTTGTCACCCTAAGAAATATTGCAACAAATGTTTTTGACATCCCTGAGTTTTGTTTTCAGCGACTGTGCTCTGGTAATCTCTGTTTCTGCCTTAAAGGGTTTTTTTGTAGAAGTTGGGGACTTGCCGGAGTTTAATCAGGTTGGTTACTGTCTTCTTTTGTAAGTTATCTGACATTTTTTAGATGTGTAACTATTAGTTACACATGCTAATAAGTATGTGTAACTCTTAATTACACAAGTGAGATGCATGTGTAACTATTGGTTACACATGCTAATTAGATGTGTAGCTACCAGTTACACATTTAACTTAGATATGTAGTTTCTAGTTACACTTTCTAATTGATGGGATATAAAGGTTGTGAATGTGTAACTCTCATTGTACCAGTCAGACGCATGTGTAACTCCCAGTTACACTAATGAGACCCATGTGTAACTCCAAGTTACACAAGTCATATGCATGTGTAACTCTTAATTACTCTTTTAGTTGTTCTATAATATTATTTCATTCTTTTTGTTCATCCAATCTAATTTCATGGATGTTTATTTTGTTACAGATATGGAAGCATTTTGAAATGAGGAAGACAAGAAGGGAAGGAACAATAGAGGATTTTGTGGCTCATTTCTAAGATTTTGTTTTACATATTTAGTGTTCTAACTCATTTATTGTATTCAATAACAGCAAATTAATAGATAAACAGAAAAATTATTGTAAACGAATATAAAGCAATGCATATCTTTTTTGCATATTTTTTCTTTTTCTGATAACTGTTAGCTATACATGCCATATGCATGTGTAACTTGTGGATACACATGTTATATGCATGTGTAACTTCTCATTACACACTTTTGAATGCATGTGTAACTTCCGGATACACTTGCAATATGCATGTGGCCGGAGGAGGTGGTGGTGGTCATCGGCGGCGGGGTGGTTGTCGGAGGTGGTCGGAGGCGGTTGGTGGTGGTCGAAAGCGGTGGTGGTTGGTGGCGGTGGTGGTCGGTGGTGGTAGGAAGTGATTGGTGGTGGTCATCGGCGGCAGGGTGGTTGTCGGAGGAGGTTGGTGGTGGTCGGAGGCGGGGGTGGTCAGAGGCGGTCGTCGGTGGTCAGAGGTGGTCGGAGGTGATTGGTGGTGGTTGGCGGTGGCTGTGGTGGTCGGAGGTGGTTAGAATATCATCACATAATATTTTAATAATTTTGGGCCTAAATTTAAATTTTATTTAATTATGGTCTTGACAATATAGATAAGGGTATCAAGGTCTTTTAATAATTTGGGGCCTAGATTTAAACTTCTTTTAATTAAGGGCCTCATATTATGGGTTATCCATGGGTTGGGCCTTAGCCTAATTTTCCCTTTGGTAAAATCGTTGTACAATTCGGATACAAACTTGGATTTAGACGGTCCACCCCTCCATCTGACCGGAAAGTAATTTCCCATACCCGTTCGCGGGAATATTTGGGTTCTGAGGTCGTGTAGGTTGTGAAAACGGTTTGGCAGAGAAAATCAGAAAGAAGCCAGGAGGGATGTGCAGGCCCGGGGTTTCATAGTCGCGTGCTGGTCACCCTCTTTTTTTTTCTGTCGTTTGTTTGGAGCCGTGCTTTCGTCTGCAGTGTCTCTCCAGTGGGTTCTAAAATTCACCAAACTCTGTTGTATTCTTGGGAAACTGGAAAGCTTCGGGGCATTGGGAAATGGGAAGCTGGGCGTCCTTGGGAGTTGGAGCAAGTTGCATGCTAGCTTGGTGGGGCCGGCTTAAGCTGGGAAGCTGGTGCAAGTTGGGAGACTGGCCAGGATTGGGAAAGCTTGCACATTGGGAAGCTGTCCAGGATTGGGAAGATAGTCAGGATTGGGAAGCTTGCATGTATTGTGAAGATGGTGCCGGTTGGGAAGATGACGTTGGTTGGGAAGCTGGAGCGGATTGGGAAGCTCTTGCAAGGGAGACCTTTGCAGTTTAGGGTTTGATACGCCGAAATCCGAATTGGCGCCCTTCAGTAAAGTTGCTGTAGAATCCTCGTTTGGAGTCGAATTTTCGATGTCCGTATATGTATCTTCAAGCCCAGGAAATTTCCAAGCTTTATCAAAGAAGCTTTTTGAATTTTGAGCATGTTCAGGGGATGAAAAACGCGAAACAGCAAACTTCCAGGGGGTTTTCAGAACTTTTCCAGGTTGCGTGTTGTCTGATGTTCTGGTCACCTCTCCTTGCTCGTTCCTCCGATTGCCATGAAATTTTGACATGTTTTAGGTAACTTACATGCGAAGATAATGGTATATAAAACAATACTATATCCCGCACTAATTGCTCCCAGTTCGTAATTAAACATAAGGAAGTGTAAATTTCCCTTAGCTAAGTTTGTTTGGAAGACGAGTTTCATGACTTTGGTACATCTTTCACATGTTGTAGAAGCATAATAAGGAACTTAAATGATTTTAGTTCACTTACTTTCTTGATTTTATGATCGTACTGATTTTCCACGCTTGACCCATCCTAATCCCATGTAATATTCGTATTAGATGCTTAACAACGAAGTTGGGAATCATGGGTCCGCTAGTACTAGCAACCCTGGAGATGTTGAAGATGAATCACTTGTGCCTCCAAGTTATGAAGTATTGATTCTCAATGCAGTGGAAGTGGCATAAATCCCAATTGAACCTTAGATGGTGGAACCCGAATCGAGAATAGTAGAAACTGTTTCGTCTGAGGTTGACTGTGTCTTCTGAGATTTGACGGTGAAGGGATCCCGTGTATATGCTCAGTCCTTCAATATGGTTTACATGTTTCCTTCTTTGTAGTAATTGCTGATGCGGTGAAGCTCTGGTTGGTATCAACGATTGAGCAACAACAGTTCTTGGTAGGAGATGTAACCAAAAGAAACTACAGTGTTGTGGTAACAAAGTAGGTCGGCTGGGATTGTATGCGCTTCCATGGAATTAAAATAATTGGCTGGATGTGACCATGATCCTTGACACGGGAGCTGGTGATACGACCCTTTGCAGGAAGATGCGGCGTCGAAGTAGCTTCTGCTCTTGGAGAGGATGTTGAAACTTAGGAAGCTAAACTCTAAAGTTTCATCTTCGGATCCTGAAGCAGCTTATGGAGAGATAGTTGAAGCGGAGCAGCTACGTTAATCAGTGTGTTATCAAACTGGGCATCCTTCAAGAAAACAGTGGTTAGGAATCCCTGATTCCTTCTATCAATCGTGTTTTAGTTTGGGAGTGGCTTCTCTGGTTGGAATATATGCTTCCCTAAATGCAGTGCGGTTGAGGGATACAGATATGTATTGACGTTGTTCCTTGGGGAAACATAGAATCTCACATAAATGTTTCATCATGGACCGCACAGCTTTGTGGGCAAAGTCTCCAGAAATCATGCGTCTCTTGAAATGAAGAGAGTATTTGTGAACCCAGGGGGTTTGATGATTTTCTTTGATTTTGGAGAAGTCGTTACTGATCTTTAAATGTGATGAAATTGGATTGTTGAATCCCTACGTGGTGTTCAAGTGCAACGGTAGAAGGATGCAGGCTGCCAGCGCTGGGAATATGCAAACTGGAAGTGCAAGTGTGACGCAAGCTGTCAGTGCTGGAAAAGATGCAAGCTGCAAGCGCTGGAAAGAATGCAGGCTGTCGGCGCAAGATGTGGTATTGTGGCCGGTTATGTGCGTACTGCATGTTTGCCTGACATGTGCGCCTGGCATGTGCATCTGGTAAGCGCGTCTGGGGTTGTTTTGGACGCGGATTGTTGGCGCTGGAACTTTGGCTATCAAGCTGTAATGATAGCGTGGGAGGCTTATTTTTGTGGGACGGTGGAATCGATACCTAGAAGGCGCGCTGGGTGGATCATGGAATGCTGGTGTTAGCGGTAGCAACAAAGTGGTCAAGCATATTCTGGCTATGCACTCCAGAGTTCCTCCTTCAGTTTGTTCTCCTCTTTTTTTTTTTTGGTGCAAACTTTAGCCATAGGTATGCCTTCCATAAATCTGTATGAATATAGTTCCTCTCTTCGAATATTATTGTAGTAGCGTAAGCTACTTCATGAATATTAACTGGTAACCGTTATGATGCAAAGTCGGTACGCATGGTGATGCAACAAAGAGTTGGAGCTGAAACAGGCGGTCCTCCAAATGACGAATGACATCTTCTTCGAGAAAAGTAAACCATTGTTGAATGGCTTCCTTTGCACTTCTGTCTCCTGAAATTCTTCTGTGTTTTTTTTTGAAAGGCAAATGAAACACCTGGCTTATGGTTTTGATTTTATGGATTTCTGGGTTGATAGAAAAGTCCTTTTTTTATTTTCTGGGTTTCTGGGTTGATAGACAAGTGTTACCTATGAGGGTTTTGGGTTATTATTCGGGATGAACCGTTTTTTGGATATGGAAGATATGAAAATATGAATATGTGGTTCCTTTTTTTTAGGGATGATGCCGCTTTTGGTTATGATTGTAAGTGATACGGACATCCCAGGGAAGATATGGAATCGTGAACATTGTGTGTTGGTAGATGACATGGGACAGAACATAACATAGCTATTGGTTTTATCATTCCCGTGAAAAATTGAAATGGTAAACCATATATATTAAGTCTAGGCAAGACTTACTCGGTTTCCCGGATCTCCTGAAGAAAGGGGATCCTCGTGTGTAAAGCACCACTGTGATTGTGGAAAGTCCCCGGTCGTTTAAAGTTACTTGATGACTAAATCATTTTCTTTCAATTTCTGTGAAGTCCCCAGCCATTTCATATAGCCTCACGATTGGTAACCAGGCTGTCTTTCGATTCTTGTAAAGTCCCAAGTCGTTTCATATAGTTTCACGACTGGTAACTAGGTGTCTGGTAGTCGAGTTGTAGATCCCCAAATAGATTGCTGGCTTCTGCCGTCCTGATGTTTGGATCGAAGTATGAGATCGATTTCTAAAAGCTGTTATGTAACCGAAAGATCAATCCTCCCGCCGTGGTCCCCAATTGTTTATGGGTAAAAATCGTTTCTGCCGATTTTGGTAAATTCGGTATGTGAGTGAGAAACTGGTTTAAACCCTAAACAAATGTGTTGCACATGAGCACTTTCTAGATTCGAGAGATCAATCTGTACAAGTCCGGCCTAAACCAAGAAATAGCCATTCCAGACATGCTTCGGTCACAAAGTGGAGGATAAGGGTTGATTTGGGGAGGATAACAAAGAAAGGTGATGACACCAGAGAGTTCTGGTTGGGTAGTGTCTCGACTTGTATCAGAAAAAGTAGAAGCTTAGGAATCTTGCAAGATATGGAAGCCTTTTGGGTGAGCTTACAAAAGTTGCTTTCTGATAGTGTTGTATTTTTCTCCTGACCAAGACTTGTTGTTTTGCAGAAATAGGTGAGACCTATTTATATAAGTGAGATTGAACGTACCCTAGACGCAAAATTTTTTTCACCATTACTGCCTTATTTAATTGACCGCTTTTATTCCTTTTCACGCCATTCTTATTGCGAGCATCGTGTACGCTGCACGCTATGATCGCCAAACCAAAACCCCAAGAAAGCAGCCCCTAGTTTGTGTGTGATGTCTCGAGTGTTGGTTGCACATTGAGTGCAAGTGGCGCGTGTGGCATGTGCGTAATGCCTTAGTAGTAGGTTGCACGTTGAGTGCAAGTGGCCATGCCAAAGATGCTAGTGGCGTGTGTGGCATGTGCCAATGGCATGTGCGGAATGCCTTGGTGGTAGGTTTCACGTTGAGTGCAAGTGGCCATGCCAAATCTGCTAGTGGCGCGTGTGGCATATTCCAATGGCATATGCGGAATGCCTTGGTCGCGGGTTGCACTTTGAGTGCATGTGGCAAATCCAAAGTTGCTAGGGGAGCGTGTGGCATGTGCGGAATACCTTGACCGCAAGTTACACTTTGAGTGTAAGTGGCAATGCCAAAGCTACTAGGGGAGCGTGTGGCATGTGCCAATGGCATGTGCGGAATGCCTTGGTCGCGGGTTGCACTTTGAGTGCAAGTGGCAATGCAAAAGCTGCTAGCGGTGCGTGTGGCATGTGCCGATGACATATTGGTAAGAAAATCTGCTAGCGGTGCGTGTTGGCATGTGCCAATGGCACGCACGGCCATATTAGCCTAGGTTGCACGGTTTGCAAGCCTAGGGAGCGGGCGCTACTTTGGCATGTGCCAATGGCATAGCGGCTTGGAAAGGGTCTAGCAGTGCGTGTTTGCATGTGCCAATGGAACGCGTGGATATATTAGCGTAGGTTGCACGGTTAGCAAGCCTAGGGCGCGGGCGCTACTTTGGCATGTGACAATGGAATAACGGCTTGGAAAGTGGCTAACGGTGCGTTTTGGCATGTGCCAATGGCACGCACGGCCATATTATCCTAGGTTGCACGGTTTGCAAGCCTAGGGCGCGGGCGCTACTTTGGCATGTGCCAATGGCATAGCGACTTGGTAAGGAAAGTGGCTAGCATAGCTAGGGTCAAGGCAGAGTGCGTTTGGCATGGCGCGGCTAGCTTGGGCTAGGTGTGGCTGGCATGGAGGTGCGACTAGCATGGTTGGCATGCTTTGGCGCATTTGGTATGACTAGCATAGCTAGGGCCAAGGCAGAGTGCGTTTGGCATGGCGCGACTAGCTTGGGCTAGGTGTGGCTGGCATGATTTGGCATTTGCATGGAGGTGCGGCTAGCATGGTTGGCATGCTTTGGCACGTTTGGTGTGGCTGGCATGATTTGCCGTTGGCACAGGGATGCGTCTAGCATGGTTGGCATGCTTTGGTGCGTTTGGTGTAACTAGCATAGCTAGGGAGAATGCAGAGTGCGTTTGGCATGGCGTGGCTAGCTCGGGCTAGGTGTGGCTGGCATGATTTTCCTTTAGCACAGAGGTGCGGCTAGCATGGTTGGCATGCTTTGGCGCGTTTGGTGTAACTAGTATATCTAGGGCCAATGCAGAGTACGTTTTGCATGGCGCGGCTAGCTCAGGCTATGTGTGGCTGGCATGATTTTCCATTGGCATAGAGGGGAATTAGGGTTTTGCTCGTTGTAACCCTAATTTGAAAAAATACCCACTATTAATTACTGACTACATGCATTAAATGTTCTAATAAATGTGTCACCGGTGACATTAGGTTATTCGGGGTTTTACGATTTTACCCTTTGACTAAAAGACCACCATCAATATTAAGTCCTCTGCTTAGCTCGTAATAGGAGCTTTGTTGCGAGGTAAGCATAAGATGGTGACAAACTATTAGCTGTAAATCGTGAAGAAAATTGAGGAGGCTCGTCTGACTTTTTTTATAGATAGGATTTGGAATCCTTGCCTCTGGAAGTTTTGCACAAATCGGGAGGCTGGCACAATTGGGAAGTCAGCATCATTGAGAGACGGGAAGCTGGGCGGCATTGAGAAGTTGACGCGAGTTGGGGAACTGAGCGTGCTAGATGGTGGGACCGCCGAAAGGTGGGGAAGATGAGCGTGCTAGCTAGCACGACTTGGGCGGTCATTGGGAAGTTGGCGCAAGTTGGGAAGCTTTCGGTTTAGGGTTTGACACGCTGAAACCCTAATTAGCGCCATTTGGTAAAATCGTTGTACAATTCGGATACGAACTCGGATTTTGATGGTCCGCCCCTCCATCTGACTGGAAAGTAATTTCCCTTACCCATTTGCGGGAATATTTGGGTTCTGAGGTCGTGTAGGTTATGAAAACGGCTCGGCAGCAAAAATCAGGAAGAAGTCAGGAGGGATGTTGCAGGCCCGGGGTTTCATAGTCGCGTGCTGGTCACCCTCTTTTGTTTTTCTGTCATTTGTTTGGAGCCGTGCTTTCGTCTGCAGTGTCTCTCTAGTGGGTTCCAAAATTCACCAAACTCTGTTGTATTCTTGGGAAGCTGCGGGGCATTGGGAAACGGGAAGATGGGCGTCCTTGGGAATTGGCGCAATTTGCATGCTAGCTTGGTGGGGCCGTCTTAAGCTGGGAAGCTGGTGCAAGTTGGGAGACTGGCCAGGATTGGGAAAGCTTGCACGTTGGGAAGCTGTCCAGGATTGGGAAGATAGTCAGGATTAGGAATCTTGCATGTATTGTGAAGATGACGCTGGTTGGGAAACTGGCGCGGATTGGGAAGCTCTTGCAAGGGAGACACTTGCGGTTTAGGGTTTGATACGCTGAAACCCGAATTGGCGCCCTTCACTAAAGTTGCTGTAGAATCCTCGTTTGGAGTCGGATTTTCGATGTCCGCATATGTATCTTCAAGCCCAGGAAATTTACAAGATTTAGCAAAGAAGCTTTTTGAATTTTGAGCATGTTCAGGGGATGAAAAACGCGAAACAGTAAACTTCTAGCGGGTTTTCAGAACTTTTCCAGGTTGCGTGTTGTCTAATGTTCTGGTCACCTCTCCTTGCTCGTTTATCCGATTGCCATGAAATTTTGACATGTTGTAGGTAACTTCCATGCAAAGATAATGGTACATCAAACAACACTAAATTCCCCACCAATTTCTCCCAGTTCGTAATTAAACACATGGAAGTGTAAATTTCCCTCATCTATGTTTGTTTGGAAGACGAGTTTCATGACTTTGGTACTTCTTGCACATGTAGTAGAAGCATAATAAGGAACTTAAATGATGTTAGTTCACTTACTTTCTTGATTTTATGATCGTACTGATTTTCCACGCTTGACCCATCCTAATCCCATGTAATCTTCGTATTAGATGCTTAACAACGAAGTTGGGAATCATGGGTCCGCTAGTACTAGAAACCTTGGAGATGTTGAAGATGAATCACTTGTGCCTCCAAGTTATGAATTATTGATTCCCAATGCAGTGGAAGTGGCAGAAATCCCAATTGAGCCTCAGATGGTGGAACCCGAATCGAGAATAGTAGAAACTGTTTCGTCTGAGATTGACTGTTTTTTTTTGAGATTTGACGGTAAAGGGATCCCGTGTATATGCTCAGTCCTCCAATATGATTTACATGTTTCCTTCTTTATATTAATTGATGATGCAGTGAAGCTCTGGTTGGTATCAACGATTGAGCGACAATAGTTCTTGGTAGGAGATGTAACCAAAAGATACTACAGTATTGTGGTAACAAAGTAGGTCGGATGGGATTGTATGGGCTTCTGTGGAAGTAAAATAATTGGCTGGATATGACCATGATCCTTGACACGGGATATGGTGATACGACCCTTTGCAGGAAGAAGCGGCGTCGAAGTAGCTTCGGCTCTTGGAGATGATATTGAAGCGGAGCAGCTGTGTTAATCAGTGTGTTGTCAAACCGAGCATCCTTCAAGAAAACAGTGGTTAGGAATCCATGGTTCCTTATATCAACCGTGTTTTGTTTGGGAACGGCTTCTCTGGTTGGAAACAGATGCTTCCCTAAATGCAGTGCGGTTGAGGGCTGCAGATATGTCTTGATGTTGTGCCTTGGGGAAACATAGAATCTCACATAAATGTTTCATCATAGACCGCACAATTTTGTGGGCGAAGTCTCCACAAATCATGCGTCTCTTGACAGGAAGAGAGTATTTGTGAACCCAGGGGGTTTGATGATTTTCTTTGATTTTGGAGAAGTCGTTCCTGATCTTTACATGTGATGAAATTGGATTGTTGATTCCCTACATGGTGTTCAAGTGCAACGGTAGAAGGATGCCGGCTTCCAGCGCTGGGAAGATGCAAACTGGAAGTGAAAGTGTGACGCAAGCTGTCAGTGCTGGAAAAGATGCAAGCTGCAAGCGCTGGAAAGGATGCAGGCTATCGGCGCAAGGTGTGGTATTATGGACGGTCATGTGCGTGTTGCATGTGTGCCTGACATGTGTGCCTGACATGTGCATCCGGTAAGAGCGTCAGGTGTTGTTTTGGACGCGGACTGTTGGCGCTGGAACTTTGGCTATCAAGCTGTAATGATAGCGCGGGAGGCTTCTTTTTGGTGTTAGCGGTAGCGTGGTAGCAACAAAGTGGGCAAGCATATTCTGGCTATGCACTTTAGCGTTCCTCCTTCAGTTTGTTCTCCTCTTTTTCTTTTTTTTTTGGTGCAAACCTTAGCCATATGTATGCCTTCCATAAATCTGTAGGAATATAGTTCGTCTCTTCGAATATTACTGTAATAGTGTCAGCTACTTCATGAATAGTAACTGGTAACCGTTATGATGCAAAGTCGGTACGCATGGTGATGCAACAAAGAGTTGGAGATGAAACAGGCGGTCCTCCAAATGATGAATGACGTCTTATTCGAGAAAAGTAAACCACTGTTGAATGGATTCCTTTGCACTTCTGTCTTCTGAAATTCTTTTGTGTTTTTTTTTTCTTGAAAGGGAAATGAAACACCTGGCTTATGGTTTTGATTTTCTGGATTTCTAGGTTGATAGAATTTTTTTTTTATAATTATTTTCTGGGTTTCTGGGTTGATAGGCAAGTGTTACCTATGAGGGTTTTGGGTTATTATTCGGGATGAACCATTTTTTGGATATGGAAGATATGAAAAGATGAATATGTGGTTCCTTTTTTTTAGGGATGATGCCGCTTTTGGTTATGAATGTAAGTGATACGGACATTCCAGGGAAGATATGGAATCGTGAATATTGTGTGTTGGTAGATGACATGGGACAGAACATAACATGGATATTGGTTTTATCATTCCTGTGAAAACTTTAAATGGTAAACCATATATATTCTGTCTAGGCAAGACTTACTCGGTTTCCCGGATCTCCTGACGAAAGGGGATCCTCGTGTGTAAGATCGGATTTCGCGGAAAGCACTACTGTGATTGTGGAAAGTCCACGGTTGTTTTAAGTTACTTGATGACTGGATCGTTTGCTTTATATTTCTGTGAAGTCCCCAGCCGTTTCATGTAGCTTCACGACTGGTAACCAGGCTGTTTTTCGGTTCTTGAAAAGTCCCCAGCCGTTTCATGTAGTTTCACGAATGGTAACTAGGTTATCTGGTAATCGAGTTGTAGATCCCCAAATAGATTGATGGCTTCTGCCGTCCTGATGTTTGGATCGAAGTATGAGATCAATTTCTGAAAGTTGTTATGTAACCGAAAGATCAATCCTCCCGCTGTGCTCGTCAATTGTTTATGGGTAAAAATTATTTCTCTGCCGATTTTGGTAAATTCGGTATGTGAGTGAGAATCTGGTTTAAACCCTTAACAAATGTGTTGCACGTGATCACTTTCTAGATTCGAGAGATCAATCTATACAAGTCCGGTCTAAACCAAGAAATGGCCGTTCCAGACTTGCTTCGGTCAAAAAGTGGAGGAGAAGGGTTGATTTGGGGAGGATAGCGAAGAAAGGTGATGAGAACAGAGAGTTCTGGTTGGGTAGTGTCTCGACTTGTATCAGTAAAAGTAGAAGCATAGGAAGCTTGAAAGATATGGAAGCCTTTTGGGTGAGCTTACAAAAGTTGCTTTCTGATAGTGTTGTATTTTTCTCCTGACCAAGACTTGTTGTTTGGCAGAAATAGGTGAGACCTATTTATACAAGTGAGATTGAACGTACCCTGGACTCATTATGGAATAGAGTAAATTCGCGGATCAAATAGAGGAGGTGGTAACCGCATGTGTTTATGGTGAAAAAGTTTTTCACCATTACTGCCAAATTTAATTGACCGCTTTTATTCCTTTTCACGCCGTTCTTATTGCGAGCGTAGTGTACGCTGCACGCTGTGACCGCCAAACCAAAACCCCAAGAAAGCATCCCCCAGTTTTTGTTGATGTCTCGAGTGTTGGTTGCACCTTGAGTGAAAGTGTCGCTGCAAGTGGCTTGTGTGGCATGTGCCAATGGCATGCGCGGAATGCCTTGGTGGTAGGTTGCACATTGAGTGCAAGTGGCCATGCCAAAGCTGCTAGTGGCGCGTGTGGCATGTGCCAATGGAATGTGCGGAATGCCTTTGTGGTAGGTTGCACGTTGAGTGCAATTGGCCATGCCAAAGATGCTAGTGGCGCGTGTGGCATGTGCGCAATGCCTTGGTCGCGGGTTGCACTTTGAGTGCAAGTGGCAAAGCCAAAGCTGCGGAATGCCTTGGTCGCGGGTTGCACTTTGAGTGCAAGTGGCGATGCCAAAGATGCTAGGGGAGCGTGTGGCATGTGCCGATGACATAGCGGCTTAATAAGGAAAGATGCTAGTGGTGCGTGTTGGCATGTGCCAATGACACGCACAGCCATATTAGCCTAGGTTGCACGGTTTGCAATCCTAGGGTGCGGGCGCTACTTTGGCATGTGCCAATGGCATATCGGATTGGAAAGTGGCTAGAGGTGCGTGTTGGCATGTGACAATGGCACGCACGGCCATATTAGCCTAGGTTGCACGATTTTCAAGCCTAGGGCGCGGGCGCTACTTTGGCATGTGCCAATGGCATAGCGACTTAGTAAGGAAAGTGGCTAGCATAGCTAGGGTCAAGGCAGAGTGTGTTTGGCATGGCGCGGCTAGCTTGTGCTAGGTGTGGCTGGCATGATTTTCCATTGGCACGGAGGTGCGTCTAGCATGGTTGGCATGCTTTGGCGTGTTTGGTGTGACTAGCATAGCTAGGGCCAAGGCAGAGTGCGTTTGGCATGGCGCGGCTAGCTTGGGCTAGGTGTGGATGACATGATTTTCCATTGGCACGGAGGTGCGGCTAGCATGGTTGGCATTCTTTGGCGCGTTTGGTGTGGCTGGCATGATTTGCCGTTGGCACAGAGATTTGGCTAGCATGGTTGGCATGCTTTGGCGCGTTTGGTGTAACTAGCATAGCTAGGGCCAAGGCAGGGTGTGTTTGGCATGGCGCGGATAGCTCGGGATAGGTGTGGCTGGCATTATTTGCCATTGGCACAGAGGTGCGGCTAGCATGGTTGGCATGCTTTGGAACGTTTGGTGTAACTAGCATAGCTTGGGCCAAGGCAGAGTGCGTTTGGCATGGCGCGGCTAGCTCGGGCTAGGTGTGGCTGACATGATTTGCCATTGGCACAGAGGGGAATTAGGGTTTTGCTCGTTGTAACCCTAATTTGAAAAAGTACCCCCTATTAATTATTGAATACATGCATTAAATGTTCTAATGAATGTGTCACCGGTGACATTAGGTTATTCGGGGTTTTACGATTTTACCCTTTGTCTAAAAAACCACCATCAACAAAACCAAAAGGGAAATCAATTTGTAAATTGTTCATTTTTAGGAATGTTTTGGCCAATTCAAGCACCATTAACTAAATTTGAAGTATCCATGAGTACCCAAAACATCATACTCTTGTTGTGGCTCTTAAAGAAAAAGATCTAAGGTATCATCACATGAATCACTCATATCATAATTACTAAACTCAAAAAAAGATTTTTGGGTTCACCCATCTTCTTCTTCCTATTTCATTCTTGTTCTTCTTATCTCTCAATAATAATGTTTATAACAAAATAATCCCACTTATAAATCACTAATCACTAACTAATCAGTTTTTAATCATTAGACTAACTAAGTTTATCATCAAGTGTAAAGTTGGTATTAATTTTTTTTATAAGGGGTGACTAGATATTACTTCCAATATCCACTCCTAAAACTTAAGAGTAGTCCCCCTATTTTTTGGGTAGTCCCGAAAAAATGATTCCAAAACAACATGGCACACAACAGTTAGCACTTTAGGGACGTAACATGCAGCTTCGTGTGTGGGCCACTACATTGTACACCTCCAACTGAACTTATGAAGCGGGCCCACCTAATACTGATGCAAGTGCAGTTGGGAAGCTGCTACATTTCCCCCGCTCACTTCCTCACTCCCTTCTCCCATTAGGTAGAATTGTTTTTAGCCTTTGAACCCTTGGATTGAAATTAGTAGGGGATCCCATTATTGTTGGATTTAACAATGCCTACATAACATGTAAACGGGGAAAAGATCGGGGGTTATATATCATTTTCGGTGCAGTTGGAACTAGGGATGCACAAAACCGACTCAACCCACCAACCCAACTCACACCCGTCTGAAATTAACCACACCCGACCCAACCCACCTAGGAGCGGGTCGACTATGGGTCACATCATCAAAACCCATCGTATGGTGGGTCGACTATGGGTGACAGCTTCCCTCACCCGACCCAACCCACCCACCCACCTGAATATTTCTAAGTAAATTCTAACCCTTAGATTACCAATCCTAGATAAACCACAACCGTTGAAGTAATGATATATAATACCCTAACCCTAGTCATCACTAACTTCTCTTCAGTTTCCTTGAATCCCTTCAACGACAGCCTCTTCTCTCCCTCTCAGACTCAGACTCAGTTTCGTTTCTTCACTTTCTCTTCGCTTTGTAAATCAAATCACAACATCACCGGCAGAAATCAATCAACATCGTCACCTGTAAGAGTCTTAGTTATTTGTATACAGGTAAGTTTAACAGTAAAACTGTAAGTCTATAACTGTAGTGTAATTTTCATTGTATTTTATGGTGGGTAACCCACCACCCACCCGATCAAACCCACCATAATGTGGGTCGGGTGAAAACCGACCCATTGTAAAGTTGGGTTGGTTACGGGTGAAAACTTATGTCACCCACCATAAATGGGTTGGGTGGTGGGTGAGGCCAAACCCGACCCAAACCGACCCATGTGCAGCCCTTGTTGGAACCTCAACTCAGGTGAAGTTGATGTATAGAATGGTGGGATTTTTTTTGTTTAGGAAGATTCTCTCCTTGAACCACTTTTGGTTACATTGGGGAAACGAGTATATAAAATTTGTTTAAAAGACCAAAATTAATAATTTCTGGGTGAAAATGATATTTAGATTTTGATATTGTTTAAATGGACAAAAATGTAAAAATAGTCAGGATGTA
The DNA here is from genome assembly GCA_023529315.1 of Papaver bracteatum. Lineage (NCBI taxonomy): Eukaryota > Viridiplantae > Streptophyta > Magnoliopsida > Ranunculales > Papaveraceae > Papaver > Papaver bracteatum. The sequence continues at coordinate 1,310,947 of JAJJWX010002324.1, forward strand.
AACAGTTTCATCCTATCCATTTTTAAATATTTTTTATTATTTTTAATTTACATCAGGATGCATCCAGTTTTGCTATTTTTTAAGTTTAAGTCAGAATGAATCCAGTTTCATGGACCTTCCTATTTTTTTGGTATCCATTTCACCCATACTAATTTTTAGGGATATTTTGACTTTGGGTCACAACAAAGTGACCAGAGTTGCGATTGGGTCATGGGGAAATTTTAGTTAGAGTTTGGGTCACAAGACTGTCGTTGACCGTCTCGAACGTTACATAAATAATTATTTTTTAAATTAATTTACATTTTTCTAACGTTGTTAGTTAATCGTTATCATGTGAACCAGAAGCCCATGAAAAATTATTTTCATTTACACTGCTCCACCGCTCCTCCGCCAACAGAAGATCTTATTAACCATAAATATGATCTTCTTTTCTTTCCAATTCCAATTCTGGTCGTTCCGGATAAGCAGTTAATGTACAAAATTATTGATCTTTAGAGCGTTCACAAGGAAACCCATCAAGTTTCTTTGATTGTTTTCAATTACTTGCAAAAAAAAAATCAATGATTACATTTCACCTTCAGAATTGTGTCGTTGCTGCCGCAATCTCACAACTTCGAACACTAACACACTGCGATCTCGTTTAAACCTATCAATTTCGTCTTTCAATCCAATTAGTGCTTGTTGTTACATGTTTTGAGATATATTTCTTCTCCTCCTGATGTATTTGAACAAATGCTTTTGTCTTCCCAAAAATCCTTCATTCGCAAATTCCCACCGATCCATATAAAACCCTTGAAACCCTGTCATCCATTCAACTCAAACAGTATTAAGAAACTGGTGATTACTACTAATTGGATTTGAGCAAAATCCATATAAAAAATTAAAATAACACTTCAACCACACATCGGAAATTACAAAATCCATATAGAACCCTAATTCGGAAAATTTTAAATTGAAACAAAAGAAATTAGATTCCAGTTTGGTCCAAATTAAACCCAAACCACCTCTTCTTTCTTTACTACCATCGGATTTAATTTCACCTATAAAATTATTCTCAACTTGATACCAAAAAGATTCAGTTCACCATCATAATCCATTTAAAATTTTCATAATTTCATACAAACCCAACTTCACTATTAGCATAATCTACAAACCCTGACTCATGTTTCATTAATAACCTTACTAACAAATGAAGATCTATCAATAGAAGAATCAGACCAAAATCAAATCATAATTCGTGTTTAACAAAGAGGATTTTTTTTTGAGTTTTTATTATTTCTATTGTCAGCGATTTTGAAGAAGAATATGAATCGAATTTTGATGAACCCTAATTCGCAGAGAAGAAAATAGGAACTAGGAAGTTTTGGAGAGAAGTAGAAATAGAATCGTCGGGAGGAGAAAGAGACTACAGGGTTTTTATTCTGTTTGTTGTTTTTATGGATTTTTGTTAGCCGTACATGTAGCAAACAGAAGTTACATGGTTTTTTTGGTAAATAAGTTGAAGTCCAATATTTATTTGGTCATTTCATTATTTAACTAACTTTCATAACAGTCAACATGGTCAAGAGAGGTCATGTGACCCAAACTCTAATTAAAATTTCTCCGTGACCCAATCGCAACTTTGGTCACTTTGTTGTGACCCAAAGTCAAAATATCCCTAATTTTTACTCGTTCATTTAAACTATGTTTTAAAAATATGTGGACAAATGAACAATTTTCCGAAACTAATATGTCTTCTACGAGGGTGTTGTAGTGCACATTTGTACGTACCTAGCAAAATGGCCTATCTTCACAGAAATCCTAACATTTGAGTTTTCTAACCGATCCGGTCAACATTTCAATCTAACCAAATGGAAGGACGAGTGAGTTTGTCCTTCTATATTTGCTAAGTTTCATCTTTTTATTCCAGTTTTACCCCAACCATAGTTAGAAACCAAACCGTAGTTAGCCTTTTATATTATGGTTTGGAAAATGAAGAGATGTTTTTCCTCTCTAACTAAAGATTTTAACCTAGATTAAACACCCTACACTTTCTTATCTTGCAGTGATCAATTTGAAATTAGAGGATTGTTTTGATATGATAAGGTTTGGTTCGTTCTTGTTAAATTATTTGATTTTTCCTTCGTTTTTCCCCCCTAAGTTTCTTCATTTGGGTTCATCTCTTCTCCTGAAAGGGTTTTTATTTTAGCTCTTTATGCGAAGATCTTTGCTACCATGCTTCTGGCTAGATATGAGCTTGATGTGTCTAAACCTAAATTTAGTAAAAAGGGTTTTTGAATTTTAAAACTAGGAAAGAAAAGTCTTATGAGTTTTCCATGGATTTGGAAATAGTTTCAGACCTAGAAAGAAATGATGGATGATGGATATTGAGTTACAATTATGTAAGTTTAGAAGGGATGGGTTCTTCTCAAATTAGAGTTTGAATCAAGAATTGAAGGGTTCCTTGACGAAAAAATTACTGGAATAAAAGGTGTTTGTATCTTCTTTCCTATCTGATCTACTTTTAATTTTATTGTTCTAAGTTTTATAATTGTTTGTATGCATAACTAGATTATGATAAAACAAGTATTATGCGCATGCAACTGGGTTTTTGTGAAATGATTCATATTGATTTTCATATCTAAAGATCTTTCCTCTCGACACAATTTACTGCACTATGACTACCCGAGGGAAATCCTCAAAGAAAGAAAAAAGAGTTACCATATGATCTTCACTTTTATCTCTATTTTGTGTATACTACATAATTCAATTATTTTGTTTTAGCGCCTTACATTATTTGAATTTCCTGGGTTAGCTGAAAACAACGTATCACTTAGCATATTAAATGGTTTTCAATTATGGATAATGAGATAGCTTCTTATCACGTGAAATTCATGAATGTCAAGCTTAATTGTATGAATTGCTAAGCTAGTGCATGCAATTATAAAATTTTGTTTCTCATATTAACAACATTTCAGGCATCTTCCCAAATGGGTAGTTTCTAATCATGGTGATTTGTTATAATAATGGTTCGATTGAAGCAATTTATCTCATTATCCATTATTGCTTGAAAATCCCGTATGTCATGTGAACCCTATAATGAAGAATCTCGTTTTTATTATATCTTAAATTCTAACCGTTGGAATAGGGTAAACTTTTAGTATGTTGTTATGTGTTAGGTCATAATTCCACCATAAAAATTTGAGAATGATCAGACATGGGAAAGAACTAAAATTCTTGAATATACGTTGACTATATTCTGCTGAGTAGCAGCTTTGGAAAGTCGACGAATAAGCGAGTTTCTCAGTACCCGTATATCGTATAAAGCTAAATTTTTAGTATGATATTTAAAAATATGTATATAACTTATTATATAATTTTCAAGAGGTTCCAATCATGTTAGGTACCTCAGATTATAAGAAATTCTTGACTGAATTCTATATTTCGGCAGTAAAAGCAGTTAGGTTGTGAGGTGTATATCTTTTTAATGAACCGTTTAAATACTCTGATTTTTTAATATGTTGTTTTACCATGAGTTAAGAGGCTACTGTAAAAATTTCAAGTCGATCTAGAAAGATTTCATACCGAAAAACTTGAACAAACTGGGTCTGATTCTGGAATGCCATGAAAATGGTTATCCATCATTTGGTTTTGATACTTTCCATGAAAATGAAACATTTCGAGATGACGCGGCATATGGATGTAATGATATTGAAGGTATCAGCGGAATATTTGAATCATTCAATTAGAACTGGGTCTAATTGTATGCACAACTAGTAGTGGTCCTAATTGCTATTATTGATATCTTCGTCTTGAATTTAGTACTCTGAGATCAATGCATTGGTATCTTTGTATTGAATATAGTAACATAAGATCAACTCAATGATGATTAAGTGGATACATTCTCTTTCACATTTTTCTGGGTGCCCATGTAGTATTTGTTAAAAATATTTGTATGGCCATTTGTACTATATGGTACTATTTTGTATCCGTAAACACCTGGTTCAAGCATGGACTCTTGCTGACTTTATCCAGTTGAATGACTTGTGTTTTTTGCATTACAGGAAAAGAAAGCTCTAAAAGGTGAGAGATTCTTGTGCAAGTGAAGAAATTTGTTGAAAGAAAAGAGATGGGTATATTATTTAGGTGATGCACACCGTCGATGGCCAGAGGATAGGAAGATCAAAAGATGAAAATGTGTACATGGGAAAAGGATTTTCACAGGATCACGACAACATGAATTGTGTCTGTTGTCTCATTCATTCTGTCTAAACACTAATTTGAGAAAATGCAAATAACTTAATCAAGCAATGTTATGATTAAAATGTTTCGTACTTTTCGTATGTAGATACTAAAGTCTTGTACCAGTGTCTTTCGTTGTTATTATCTTGTATATTTCGACCTTTAGTTCTCTTCTTTTTCCTGCAATTGTCATTGCTACTGTAATTGATTTCCTTGTAATTGTCATTGCTACTGTAATTGATTTCCTTGTAATTGTCATTGCTATTGTAATTGCTTTCCATGTAACTAATACATTTCACTTTCTTTGAAATGCAGATCTACAAAAACTTTGAAGTTGAATGTACAAGGATTAAGGAGTAAGGATGGACTAGAGGAATGTATGTTGTTTACAACTTATAAGTTATGGAAACTCGCATTGCAGATCTAAGTATGACTGGTTGTGCTATAGATATAGCAGGACATGAGGGATTGATAATATCATAACATTTCTTCACATCAAATGACACGAAGAATAAAGACATATCATTTTGGTTGTATAAAATAAATTTGGTACCAGCTACGGTCGTCTTATAAAATAAATTGGTAACATTGATCTTATTGTCGTATAAGTTTAAGTGTGTAGCTTATTCCGAAAGTCATATAAATTAAAATGGGTAGATGATTCAGATGGTTAAGTTAACCACCTAAAGAGTATTTTAGTCATTTCAGCATGGCTCCCTTTCAACTAGGATTGACCTGTTTGACTCTGTCCGTCAAATTATGTTGACTGAAACCTTGTCCGGGTGTGAGGCTTGACTAATTCCTTTGGATTTCTCCGAGGATTTCTCTAGCAAAATTATCAAGAAAAGGGAAACTAGTCGACAACAGACACAGTTTGAAACGCATTGGAACTACAAATTTCGAAATTATAACGCTTAGCTAGGTCCAGGTCTATACTTAGTCTGAGACATGAACACGAAAGTCAGATGCATGCGTGTACACATCATCTCTGTGTTGGAGTAGTCAAATCTTCACCGTAACCAATCAATTCCGTGCTTTTGCAATCTTTCCCAGAGATACTGCACTCAATTACCTGCCCCATTTTGTAAAACCATTAAAAAAAATCTTTAATTATTATTGTACTCTGTAAGTATTTAATTACCATCTCTCCTTGTACCGGAGGCCTAATACAAACAGAACAATATTATAAATACCCATTGCACTCCCCTTTTTCAACCAGGGTCTAGCTTTAAGGCAGTTTTATATCTTTCATATCCAGCTCTCTGTTTATTTCCAGTTGAAAATATGGCAACTGAAATTGTAGAACTTAGTTCATCAGCAAAATTCACTTGGAAGATTGAAAATTTCTTTAAGCTGGACGCTCAAGAAGGGACTTATTCTGATGTTTTTTCTGTTGGTAGTTTCAAATGGTAGAGACTACTACTAATTACTTTGTTTAATCTTGACTGCTTTTTAATTCTATCCTACTTGGGTTACTCTAGTTTCTTCATTTTTCTGTTTCTGATCAATACTCCATGTTTTCGGTTACAGGAAGGTACACATTTATCCCAAGGGAAAAGGGAAAATACATGACCACGTATCAATGTACCTTTGCCCCGTTGACTCGACCAAATTTCCGTATGCGGAGTTCAGCTTCACGATAACTAGCCAAACAGATAGCAAGAATATAGTGAAAAAACGTAGGAGCATGACTAGTATAAGCTTGTCAATGGTATCCGTGGTTAGCTAATCACATTCATTTGTCTAACAAACTTTTTGGATTCTGCAGAATGTAAGCATAAATTCGATGAAGATGACAGTGGCTGGGGTTGGGGTTCATTTATGCGTCTTAGTGATCTCCATGACCCTGCTAAAGGATATATCGTAGATGACACTTTTGTTATTAGAATTGATGTTTCTTGTAGGATGGACGAGAAGCCTGTTGACGATGATGATGCATGAAGGAAAATCAAGTATAGATGAAAGCAACAGAAAGGATGAGTAGAAGAAGTTAGATATTCCAATGAAGATGATCTTTATATGTTGGTTTCAAAAGTTAAGATTGAAGGTGCGCTGATCTGAAGAATGAAGGATAGGTGCAGGCTATCCAGTGTCTTCAACTTTTTGCTTAAAACAAAGTTTTTATGGGTCTGCGCCTTTCTCTCTTTTGAATTTATCACTATTTTGTAGCTCGGCTGGGGATGTACAAATCCTGATCATATAAGAACAAGTATGTTTTGGTTGCAAACTTGCAACCAGTTCTGCCTATTTCGATGTTTCGAATGTTTGTGATAAATCTTCTTATTCACATTTGTTGTGTGAGGCCATATAACATTTTTCTTGTTTTGGCGAATTTATATTGCAACACCGTTTATTTTTAAAAGACAAGTTCTCCAGCAATGTTTTACTTCCTTTCCCCAATGCACCACCGATTTTAACGAAACAAAAGCTCCAAGAAATCAATCATCAAATGAATGTATTTTTGATCAAAGCGGAATTGAAATTTCACCCATTGCATATTTTAGCAATGGGTATGGGAGAGTGATAATTGGGTCCTGAAGGCTGAACACATTATGCAAGACATACGGCGTATTCATTAAAGGTTTTGGAATCCAGTTAATCCTCAAAGACATTTTCTTTGGCGATACGGTGGTCAGTGGTCACATACCTCATCCATTGCAAAAATATCATCCATTGCAAAAATATCCTTATGAACTTTACAAATATCCCTAAGCCTAATACATTACTAAAATATCCTTATTTATATCATCATTATTGTTATAAAAAAAAGGTGGTCTTTGTGTCATGATAGCAAAAGCTATCAGACAGACATGATTGGCCGAAAAGGGTCATCTCGCGGTCATTATCGTTTGGATTTCGTTTGACTTGGACGATTGGGAATGATAGGGGCCCACACTAAAGTGAACCAGTTACAAGTTCCGAATTCTTTTTGCACCACCACCTATCATCGTTTCATCATAGATTTCAATTTTCTTCCTGCTCAGAATGGTCACGCACCTTGATGGGTTCTGCTCAATTAACGACAACTCAATTGTTTGGAAGAACATGTTATATTGCTTTGGGGGTGATCGTGCTGGTGATTTAGGTTAATTGAAGATTCAAACCTAGAGTTTCATTAATGAAGGTATTTTTTTCTCTTCGTTTTTCTCTGATTTAGTTTGCCATGAAAAAGAAAACGGTCTCAGGAGAAAACTATGTTTACCCTGAAACCCAAATCAAGGTTCTGTTTACCGTGTTCTATGGTTTTTCTTTGTAATTTTAATTTTGTAATTTTTATCTCGGAAAGATTCCTTCTTTATTAGTTATTTGGGATTCAATTGATTTGGTGTTGATTACCCTAACAAGGAGAAGCTAAAACTGGTGTATGAAGAACAAGGATTAGAAGAAAGATGACTTGATTAGTAAAGACGAATTCTAGGGTTTGTTCTCTTAATCATAATCTTATCTCATGTTGTTATTATTTTGATGATTTTAATTATGCCTTCGTTTCAAAATTGCCGAGAAATCTTGCTTATGCATTAAACACAAATTCTAGGGTTTGCTAAAAAAAATTAGCTTTATCTCATGTTCTTCATTCTTCCATTTAATCTCAGTATGTGTTACTTCGGCTTCAATTGGTAAGGAGTAATGTTGGTGGTGATATTACAGAAGCAAGTAAAGGGGGTAATTTGAACAATTGGTTGCAACCTTTCTTCATCATCTTCATGCTTCAAGTATTTGTTTTTCCGGATAAGTTTGGGTTTGATTAGTGTTTTTTTATTACAGCCAACCATTGGTTTTTTAAATATGGTCCATGAGGGAGAGATGGATGTTTAATTTGTTTGGTTTTTAAGAGCAGAGAATTGGGTGTTTTAATTTGTTTAAATTGGTTTAGATTCAGAGCTATTGAAACACAATCATGTTCATGGAGAATTTAGTGAAGATTATGGTAAATTTTTAATCTGTAGTTCTGTGTACCATCTATTTTTTTCTCTTTACTCTTCGTTCCCTTTTCCTTTCTTTCTGGATAAATACGATATGCTGTAATGATTTTCGTTTTTTTTTACAGAGTTCAAAGTAGAATCAGAAAGATGTCTAGATTTTTAGGGTTGTTGTAATTGAATTGATGCATATTTATATATGTTTCAGTTGAATCGGAAATATCTCATTGAGAGGAGTAGAAGAAGAAGGTAAACACTTAGAAGCCCTAGATTTTTTTTTTAGGTTTTTTTTAATCTTCAGTCGATTTTTGGTTTGGGTTATGTTTTTTAGTATACTTTAATAAATTTTGTATTTTATGTTGCAGTTGAATCAAAAAGACGATTGAGAGTAGTGGAAGAGGAATGTAAACATATAGAAAACTTTGACATCGTGTCAATGTTTGATGTAACCCGTTTTTATTAGTGTGACTATACTGTGGATATAATCAAGATGGGATTAAATAATTCAACGTGGATTTCCATGGTCCAAAAAAATAATATATGCTTCTGCCTTCTCCTGCAATTCCAAGGTTTTTGCAATGGTTGAATTCCAAAGATCAAAAGAAATTTTAAATGCTTTCATTTTTTAACCTTGGTCATTGCAGGTCTTTGTGAAGGGTGTGTAGAAAATTTGTGTAGAGTTGTCCGATGCGTATCCATACAAGTCTCTTATTGGATTTTATAAAACTTTCATCCCAATGTTGATGATTTGTGAGCAAACTTACTCATGCAGCCAATGTCCAATGCTTATATTGTTACAAACACCTAAAGCTTTCAAGATATTTCAACTTTGCACTGTTAAGCTCTGTTCTTCGTTCTGATTAACATCTAATCATGTTTTTCATTCTCTTATAGTATTGCTTTGGGGAATCCATTATTTAACGGTGGAACATGTATTTTCCATATGGGAAGCTATTACCTGTTGAACTTAATACTTGAAAAAAAATCTACTGTATTATGAATTGTGTTGCATAGCCATATATAAACCCTATATTTTATCGTTAGAGTTTATGTTTGCTTTTTTTTTTTTTTGAATCTGATTTACTTCATAACCCTGCTCTATTCTCAGAACCCTATTTGTTTCATCAAAAAATTGATATCTTCTTACATGGTTGTTGTTTTTGTTGTTCATCTCTGAATACTCGGTTTGCTTATTTGGTTTCAGTTGGAGTCAAATATTGCTAAAAGTTAATCCTCCCTTCTACCTACTGTATTCCCCAATTTCAAAGATAAATCCGAAAATCTATTTTGTTTCCTAATTAAGAATGTTGAGATTTTGTTATTCGAACAAAACAATGCGGCCCTTAATTTTTCCAAATAAAAACAGAAGCTGAAAGAGAATAGAATCTACAAATTGATAAGTGGCTGATCGGAAACAAAATATCGACTGGAGATTCTGAGCGCAACTACAACCATCTTTGGTTATTAGTTGTGCTATATTTATATCTGCCGCAACCACCAGTGTCAGTATTACACTACACCAAATTTAAGGTTTAGCAACGTAAGCGGCGAGTTGCAAAACGGGTCAAGTTTATCTCATTACGAAAGTCGATGTTGCGATTTTTTGCAACGGCTTCATTGCCGTTGCAATTTTTTTCGTCAATGGTTTATAAGCTGTTATGACGTCATAATATCTCATATGATTTGAAACTGTTGCGACAAGCTAGGTCGCAACAGTTTGAAACTGTTGCAACTCATGAAACTGTATGATACGTAGTTCCGGTATAAAATTAGCAATGTTATCCGATCCGGCTATGGTAGTTCCGGTATAAAATTAGCAACACCTTTTGACCGTTGCGAAATATTTGTAACGTCAAAAAAATAATTCCAGGTCAATTTTGACCTGGTTAAAACTAGGGTACCTACTTTCTAAAACAGAGTTCAGCTGCAAGCTTTTCAGCAAAACATTCACAACATACAAGAATTCTCTACAACACACCATTGTTCTCCATTTCTACACCACAACATTTGTATACCAAAACATACAAGTATAAATTTCCACACTACACTCACAATTCTTCGACAAGTAAATTATCATGTGCAGTTTATAAAGAATGTGAAAGGATATATCGCTAACTAAACATAGTCATTTCCAAAGTTGTTTTATTCTCATTTCCTAGGATATACTTGAAGGTTTTGTCTAAGATATACAAAACTGAAAAAAATGCAACAGTGATTGGAGAGTACTTACTACAGAGAAGTATTAACAGTGCTCTTCTCATATTCTACATCCTCAAATTTATCTAGAAGACCTAACTCAGAATTTGTGATACCCAAGAGAACCTGCACAAAGAATATCCATTCATGAGATACCATCCATGACACATCCAGCATTACGAAGAAAAACAAATTCAAAATCCATTGAAGTACAAAAGAATGACAATTCAACTAACTGCCAGAGAAGAAAACCAAGCTGAGAACATTTTTAACAGATGTGAAACATTAACTGCAAGGAAAATAGAGAACTCGGATATGACAAGGAAAGAAACCCAGTTTCTTCAGTTTGAACATAGAGTTGTGTTTAATGACTCTTAAAAAGGAATTCAAAAGCGTAAAAGGAATTATACCTGCACAAGTTGATGCCGATCCTACTGCAGTTCACTTCTCACTCAGCAAAAATGAACATTAAGCATATACCTCGCAAGTAGACAAAACTAAAGGTCAGACTCCATAAACAAGATATACTTGAAGGTTTTTTGTTTAAGACATAAGAAACTGAAAAAATGAAATAATGATTAGAGAGAACTTACTATCAGAGAAACATTAACACTACGCTTCTCATATTCTACATCCTCAACTATATCCACAAATCCTATCTCAGAATCTGCGATACCCAAGAGAACGTGCACAATGAATATCCATTCATGAGATACAGTCCATGACACATCCAGCATTACGAATAAAAAAACAATTCAAACTCCACTAAAATAGAAAAGAATGACAATTCTTTTCTAAGGAGAAAACCAAACTGATGAGAACATGTTTATGATTCGAAACTTCAATTTACGATTCACGTCTCCATTTACATAAAGTTGTGTTTAATGACTCCTTTCAAAAGCGTAAAGAAGAATTATACCTGCACGGGCTGATACCGATCCTAGTGCAGTTCACTTCTCACTCAGCAAAAATGAACATTAAGCATAATACCTCGCAAGTAGATATAAACTGAAGGTCAGATTCCATAAACGCGAACTTAATTATATATGTGCAAGAAAGTAGAGTACTTACCAGGGATTTACATCTCCCCATGTGGCTACTACTTGCTTCATCAGACTTTAAATGAAGCTACTGCACAATCACATATAACAGAAAGACCACCCACATATATACATATAGGCTAAATAGAAACAAGGCAATGAAAAGGAAAAGTAGATTCATAACCGGTTTTTGTTCACATACATATACCAAAAAGATCAGTTGTTTCTAGATTAAGTTAAATACTTCTTATGCGCAACTGCATATAAGTCTTTCCTTAAGGAGAATAGGATAAGACCTTTCCTTATGCATAAATGCATAAGAGTATGCATATTAAAGTGTGAACAAAAGCAAAAAAAATATTGAAGCCATGTGTTAGACATATATATAAGTGATGCAAGATGGCTGATATATCAATGAAGAACTTCATAGTATATCTCCAAAAAAGTAGTGAAGTCGTCTTAATTGTATGCGATGGACTTCTTGGGATGAACCACGAATCCTCCATAGTATATCTCCAAAAAAGTAGTGAAGTCGTCTTAGTTGTTTCTCTTGCACGCTGATGTAGATACTGTCTTCTCTTACTCCTGCTGGTTCCAGCATTCCCATCTACACCTCCACCAACATTCTCATCTACACCATCTGTTGTTGGATTAACTGAAGGGCCGACAATGTGGTCAACTAAAGGATCGACTACAGGTTCAATATCATCAGCAATATCTCCCATATTGGCATCTACACCATCTGTTGAAGTATTACCCCTGTGTACTTGATGCGCTTTTACTTCAGAACTTTCACCATGGAAACGCCACAATGTATACGAAGAATCAATCCCATACTTGAGCAAATGGAACGAAATTTCACCAAGTGGTACTGAACCTTTACCATTGACACATCGTTTACAAGGACATGAAAAAAACATACTCCCACCACCATTATTCTTAACAAACTCTATGAATGACTTTACACCTTCTATGTATTCTGGAGACTTACGATCACTATCCATCCACATCTTGTTGATATCAACTGACATATTCCCCTTCAAAATATAGACTTAAACGATTAAACAATAAACAATTAGCCCTAGTGGTTACAGGGTTGCCGAAGCCCTGTCATATGGAGACAAATTTCTCTTCTTATAGAAAAGAGAATAAGCTACAACTAGCCCATGTAAAACCACCAAGACTAAGACTACAAAAACACCATACAACTACACAGTAAAATCACCAAATACCTAGGACTGTAAAACCACCATAGAACTGAACTAAAGATGTAAAAAAGTGAACAAAGAGGGAGAGGGAGAGGTTCTTTAAGTTTTTAAATTTACTTACAGTTTTATCTTGATTTTTTCAGTTCCTATGTTATTCTTTATATTGAAACTAATACAAAAACCAAAATAAACAAACACCCAATGACCCAAATCTAAACCATCTTAACATGAAACAATCAAATCAATAATATTCACCAACTATCTATGAGTTGTCACTATTATCAGTTCTAAACAATGGACTGTGACTGTTTAACACACTATCATCAGTAATCTCTAAACATACACATTCGAGCTAACCTATTTAAGACAAACTTTGGATAAAGATTATGATAGCATAAGAGTTACATAAACATTTAGATTTATTAATACAATTCTAAGAACTAATACATATACTTATGATATCCCTAGTTATATCATACTAGAATTCAATTATAAAAAAAAAAAAAAAAAACAGTTAACAGGTCATACAATTACTTACAATTACCAACTTACATACAATTACTTAACATAAAAGCTACAGAAATAGGCAAATGAACAAAACCGGGAAAGATACGAGACATTTAATCGAAAATTAAGGCCATAATTAGATGAGTAAGAAGAGATCATAGAAGCAAGGGATGGAAAGGCTTAAAAGTGAGAACATATGGTTGAAATCCCCTGGAAATATAAGTTATAGAGAGCGAGAGAGTAACTAACAACCCTGTTAGAATACAGTAAATAATAGTTTTCCACATCAAACACATATATTATCCTGGATTTTATATACTAAAACAATATAACAAAGGAACCTGTAGGATGCTATTATAGTGACTAAATTTCGAAAAACAAGGTAGCATACAAAATTAGGTCTTGTCAGACTATTAGGCTAATTGGTAATCACATAGACGTGAATCTATACAGGGAGAATATGTTCTGGGATCAAGTTAAGAGGTATCGAATGCGAGAGGACAAGAAAGGTTGTTCAAGCTAAGAGATATAGTATGTAAATGAAGCTACAAAATAGATTTAGGATATCTAGTTAGAGAAGAGGTTGAAGAAAGAATCAGATATAGTTATAGCATGAGGAATTAAAGATAGAAAGGGCACGCAGTCACAGTAATGAAAATGCAAATGTGAATGAAAGAGTAAAAGATGAAATTGTACTCGGCCACAACAAGTTATCACTAGTAGAGACGATTAGTACTAATATATATCGATATACATTCAAGGTAGATGTTTATATATGCTTCAGATATTGAGTACTTTAGCATATAAGAAACAACAAAAAAACAGAAATATGCCTAGTAGTGAAAAGTACCAATATTAACTAAACTAGGTGCAAATTTATATAGACAGGGACGACAAAACACATATATAAGAGCAAAGACAAAAAAGGTGGAGTAACCACCAGCTCAAACATCTACACACTAGATATATTAGGTAATACTAAAGCAAATCCTAACTTATAATAAAACAGATGATAGGGGTTAAAAGCCAAGAAAAAAATCAAATCAAAATTGAAAATAAACAAATACATAAATCTATCAAAATTGAAAATAAACAAATACCTAAATATAACAAATACCCAAAATGAAAGTAGCTTAACATAAAACCAACATTCAACATCTGATTTCATCTATCAAATACCCAAATCAAACACCCAAATTCATACAAAGCAATTATCAAACACCCAAATTTCATCTGACCTAAATTTCAACTTTAAAGAAGAAACGAAAATAAACAAAAAGAAGAAACTTTATACCTAAGATTACCACGATTAGCTGCTGATGATTAGTTCTTCCAACTGCAATAGTACAACTAAGATAAGTTAGACCTAACAATCGAAAAGTAAAACTAAAAAAAAAAAAAAAATCTGAATCTAACACAGAGTACGGTGAGAGAGGTTACACACAGGTGAGTAGGTGATAAACTGATAGCGAGAAATAAAGTTTCTTCTTCACTCAATTTTTGGATCTGGTTTAAGTACTGAGGAGAGTAAAAGAGAGGGACGAGAAAGAGATAGAAAATGAGTGGAGGAGAAGTGGTCGTACAGAAAAAGAGGGGGAAGTAAAGAGAAATCCGCCCAAATGTATTAGGGTGTAAAACATCATGCACACTAGCTTTTCAAATATATGGTTATCTTCTTCTTTTATATGATGAAGAAGCTGATAAAATAGTTTCCGTGATGGATTGGTTAGTGAGGATCAAGAGAAAAAGTCTCTGAAAGCATTCGTAAAGGTATGTGTATGCGCATTTTCATTATCCTTGCTGCTTCTTTATCTTTTTTTACTTACAATTTCTTTAAAAAAATTTGTTAGTTTCACAAGAGCGTTCATAATACAGACCAAATTACCAAATTTTATTAATGATATTTTGTTCTTCGATGTGATCTCCATCATCTCAGGCATCAAAGGTATACGGAACCTCCTTTGTTGGGATGGATGTTGAATATACTGACCTTTTTATAGAGATACGATCTCCGTGAAACAACTATGGAATTAGTTTTAGATCTTGGTTCTATTGAGGAACCAAATATGAAATTTTCTTAGCTTTAGATCTTAGATACATTGTTAGTCTACATATATTAGTTTACCTTGCGGGTATATTTGGATTGAGTATACAGTTGTGCTCAATCAGGTCAGACACTCAATATTTTGCTACTCTTTGCTGCAGCCTTTTACCTTCCCCTACGTTGGTGATATTACAATCATACCCGGTATTCAAAAGATAGTGAACGACATCTTAATTGTTAAGCTACGTATTTTCGTATACCTAGACCTTTTGGGCAGCTGATACAATTAAAATTTTGACTACTATGAATATTCATTGGACACATAGATACTAACTTACATTATAGGCAGGAATAATCTTAATTAAAGGGTGAATCTAGGCCAATTAGACACCAGCGGGGTTGGCTGGTGAGAAAGCAGATCCAGAATGTTTCTCCATGATTAACATGCGATTTTATTGGTGACATGATTGTATAACGACCTTATTAAATAAGTATGTAGGATCATAATATTGCCATGACATTATTTCTATGAAATTAACAACACTTCTACGAGTACGTCTGCGAGTACCTCTGCAACACTTTGCGAGCATCACAAGATAACTTAAAAAGTGACGTAATAGATGACGATGGGAAAAACACGAGAAGAGCATGATGAACCTGCGAGGATTACAACACCTACGAGGACTGACATTATAACTGCTGCAATAATACCACGAGTCAGATCCGAAATTAAAGGACAACTTAGCTGTCATACATTATGTAACAACCCTATATAAAGAAACCCAGTATATTCAGAAGGGGGGATGAATTTTTTAGTGTTAAGAAAGTTTTGAGGAGAGAGAAAATCCAAGAGCGGTTGTGTTCTTGATTTCTTCCATTTCTCATAAACATTTCAGAGAATCAAATAATAAAGTGTTGTTTTTAATCTTCAAATATGTGTTGATTATTGTGAATTCTTGTGAAGGGTGTAGTGTGGGTTTTCATGCAACTACATTTTGGCGCCCGAAACAGGGAGTGAATTAACGGAAATTGTAGAAAAATCAAGGTTGAAGATGAGAATTATTCAAGATTAAGAAGATAATTGAACAAATCGGTGAAATAGTTGAAGGAAAAATGATTAGAGCCAAAGAGAATTGTAGGAAATTGGGGTGTGGTGTGATAACAAGAACAATGGTCGACGAATTCCATGAAAACATCAAAGGGAGGATACATAAACGAGATTTTGAAGGAAAGAAAATTATGACGGTGGAGAAAATATCACCGTTGAAGGATTGGGAAAAGCATAAAATCATGTTTGTAGCAGCGCAAATACCAACAGAAAATTTGAATCATACGTCTCCTTTGGTAATTACGGTATCCGTTATACAAATGAAAAAGGGAAAATCAACAAAATCTACGGAAGAATGGGTTGTAAATAGAACTTTGGTGGATGCAGGAAGTTCGGTAGATATAATATTTTATCATGCATTTAAGAAAATGGGATACAAGGATGAAGAGATGTCTTGTTTAACATATTATATTCATGGATTTGGAAAATCTTTAACAAAACCTAAAGGCGAAATGGTGGTACGAATTCCGCTAGGAAAGACTGAAACACAAGTAACATTATGTGTGGTAGACATGGAATCGCTGTATAACATGATATTGGAGAGACCATGGATACATGCAATCAAGGCTGTAACATCAACATTGCATCAATGCATCAAATTTCCTATGCCTAATGGAATTGGCGAAATTAAAGGAGATACTGATCTTACGAAGCTGTGTTATCAAATTGAAGTGAGAAATTATGAAGAGCGTCCAAAGCTGCGAAAATATCGCAGGAAGATGGCGAAAGAGACAAAGAAAGAAGAAGAATTTCAAGTTTACATGATAAGAGCAAAAGAAGGAAAATGAATACCCAACGAAATCTCACAAGAAGGAGAAAAACCCGTGAGAGCTTTGAAAACACCAACACCAATGGGGGAACCTGAGGCCAGCTATACTGCAGCAGAGCCAACAAAGGAAGTAAATATTTTTGGAGTAAAGAAGAACCTAAGTTACTGAAAATTGGAACTAAAATGGAGGCAGATGAAGAAGAGCGAACCGTAAATCTCCTGCGAGAACATAAGGACATCTTCGCGTGGAGCATGGATGAAATGCCAGGAATAGATCCATCAGTAGCATGTCATAAATTAGAAATTAACAAAGATGTAAGACCATTTAAGCAAAGGATAAGAAAAATCGCAACAACATACCATTCCCAAATAGAAGAAGAATTACAGAAAATACTTGACGCATGAATTATAAGGAAAACAAAATACCCAGAATGGATTGAAAATATGGTAGTGGTTCCGAAGAAAAATAAAGGGATAAGAATTTGCATAGACTTTACTGATTTAAACAAAGCTTGTCCTAAATATAGTTTTCCATTACCAGATATTCCACAAATGGTTGAATCAGCAGCGGGAAATGATAGAATATCTTCATTAGATGGGTATAAATGGTATAATCAAATTCCTCTCGCTGAATAAGATCAAGAACATACCGCATTCTTTGCTCCCAGAGGATTGTACTGCTATACAAAGATGCCTTTCGGTTTACGAAATGCTGGTGCAACATATCAAAGAATGGTGGAGAAAGTGTTTGCGAAGTGGATCCTGTAGTACCAGAATATCGCCACAACGATATTCTCGTGGTAAGAACAACGCTTTCACGAGAAGGTCAAATATTCCTGTAAGTATAAATGACATTGTTCACGAGAGTGACGTAAGGATTCTTCAGCATCATTTGGCGAGCGTCACAGGGAAACTTCATAATAACTGACGATTGAAGAGACATGTTATAAGAGTGTTGTTTCAAGAGGATTACAAAATTTGGCGAAGATTAATATTGCAAATACTACGATGAGATCGCAGAATATATCCGAAA
Source organism: Papaver bracteatum (assembly GCA_023529315.1). Classification (NCBI taxonomy): domain Eukaryota; kingdom Viridiplantae; phylum Streptophyta; class Magnoliopsida; order Ranunculales; family Papaveraceae; genus Papaver; species Papaver bracteatum. The sequence goes on from JAJJWX010002324.1 coordinate 1,328,993, forward strand.
GAAGGGGAAAACTTAGCTGTCACCCACTATGTAATTTCCTATATAAAGGGTTCAAATAAGTCCATAAAGGATGATGTATTTTTTAGAGTTGAGAAAACCTTGAGGAGAGAGAAACTCCAGAAAAGAAAGTTGTAATTCTGAGTTTGAATATTTTCTGTAAACATTTCTGAGATCTAAATAATAAAAGTGTCGTTTAATTATTTAATCTTCAACTAGTTTCACTTAGATTTTTATAGGATCTTAATAGGGGTGTAGTGTGGGAAATCCTGCTACTACATTTTGGCGCCGACTAAGGGGAATCGAAGATCCAAAATCTCTAATTACAATTTGAAGATTTGGAGAAATTAAAGAAATGGCTGGAAGAAGAGGAAGAAATACATCAGAACCACCAACAACAGTGAGAAGAAGTAAAAGACTTGCAGGTGAAGAAACAAGTGTATTAAGAGAATCTTCAAGGATGAGAACTAGGAGGAATAGAACAAGGAATGAAAGGGAAAATTCAATTCAACAACCAAACCAATCAACATCGATACAAAATGGAAGAGTGGATTATGATAGAGTAAGCGTGCATACATGGAGATCAGATTCAATGAGAGAAGAAACAAATCGACAATTAAGAGAAGAAAATGGAGTAGGAAGAAGTCAGGAGGTAGAAGAAGGATCGATTCATCAAGATGAAGATGAAACAGCAGAGGAATTAGGGCAAATAATACAGGAAGAAAGAAGATTAGAGGCGGTGGAACGTGCAAATTTAACAAGACAAAATCATGAGTTGAGAATGGAGAATTTAAGGTTAAAAAGAAGAAGATCAAGAAGTACTACTAGATCAAGTTCAAGATCATTTAGAGAAATACTAAGGAGAAATTCTCCCACAAGAAATAATGGAGAAAATGCACAAGAAGAAACTGAAAATCCAAATAGAGGACAACGTCAGGGAGAAGAAAGAGTAAATAATGATTGTAACGATCCACAAGGAGAAATTCTAAATGGAAGACGAAATATTGAAAATCGAAGAAATGAAGGTAATCAAGATGGTGAAGAAAATCACGAAGAAGGTAGAAGAGTATTACATGGCCGAGAGCACGTCAGAAATCAAAGAATTATTGAGAATGAAATAGAGAGACATTATCTTTGAATGTGCACGCCTAGCTTAAGTAGAGAGAAAGACTAAGGGCAGAAATGGAAGAACAGGAGTTTCAAGAAGAAATAAGGCAAAACAATCATGATAATCGAGAAAGAAGACGTACACAAAATCGCGAAAATGGCAATATTCGGGAAGAATATGACATAATACAGAGAAGGATAGAAATACAACAAAGAGAATTGGCGAGAAATGAAGAAGTTGGTGGAGAAGAAATTAGGAGACAAAATCAATTGCGAATTTCGGATAGAAATGAAGAGGAAAATCGCAGGAGAAGAGAAGGTGCGTTAAAAAGACCAATTGAACAAAGACCAACGGAAAATGAGCAAATTTTGAGGGAATTAGCAGAAATGAGAGGGATGATAAATAATAGAAGAGAAGGTGGAAGAAGGCAACTTGATGAAGCAATCGAAGAATCAGCTAGAACTCCCTTCACACAGGAAGTACAACTAAAAGGAATTCCTCCAAAATGCAATTTGCCAGCACTAAACAGTATTTTCGATGGGACTACTTGTGCTATTCAACATGTTAAAGCTTATGTTAGGTGTATGCTGCAGTGGGAGAATCATGATGTTGTTTTATGCAAGTACTTTGCATCCATTTTGATCAAGTAGGCGCTAAAATGGTTTGAGGGATTGCCGAAAAATACTATTACTTCTTTTGATCACTTACAAGCTACATTTTTGGGTGCATACATAAGCAACAACTCTTCACGACCAGGTATCAAAGATGTGTTTGGATTAAAACAGAGAATTGGCGAAAGTCTAAAACATCTAACCATAAGATGGAAGACAATGTGTAGTGAGATGGCGGGAAGAGTAGATGAGAGATATCTTATTTTATCCTTTATTAATGCAATGTTTGCGACCAATTTGCTCTACATACAAATTTTCAGAATCAAAAACACCATCACAATGACTGAACTAAGATAACTACAAGAAGAGTACATTGCTTTGGAAGAAAAGCAAAACGAAATGGAGTCATACCCAATTGCAAATACCAGTTCTGTAATGGCTAATGGAAGTTTGCTTCCCAAAATGATTAATGACGTGGCGAGCACCTCGCAAGTTCAAGCAGAGAAAGTGGCGAATAATGACAAACAAAAACTAGTGGCTATGGGAAGTCGTGATCAAGAAGAATTTGAAAGAGAGAAGAATTATTACAATCGTGGAGGAAATAGTCAAATCCAAAGGCTTTACCAACCTCAAGAAACTTATGGTGGACAAAAGCAAAATAATTTCAGAAATCAGGGGAACATGAGAACCATATGGGAGGAGATTAAGATGCCACCCTTGAATGCTAGTGTAGAAAAAATCTGGGAAGCTATCATTTTAATGGAAAATATACCCTCGCCATGGAACATGGGGAAGGAACCACATCCTAACACTCGTAATCAAGAATTCTGTCCTTATCATCATTTTCATGGGCATTCGATAAATAATTGCAGAAATGTAAAAAGAATAATCTTAAAAATGATCGATCAGGGGAAGCTAAATCATTTTCTAAAAGGGCATCAACAATCGCAACAATTGCCACCACCACCAGACGATCGCAGAATGACTAATGTAAAAGGAGAAGAAACTTTTGTAATAGAGGTTGGAACTAAAGCAAAGAATTTATTTTGTAATTCTATTGTGCATTCTTTCAGAACCATCGAAGATTTCCACGATAATGTCTTAAGTAGAGTCTTCGCCAGAGATATGGATGGAAAAGAAATAATGAATATAGCGAGAATCTCGCCATTAGAAGAGTGGCGTAAACAAGTCCTTTCTTTACAAAGACAAGAAGTACGTGAGTCTGGCGATCTGCATGATAACCCATTGGTGGTAAGATTGGAAATAAAACCAGAACAAGCAGAAGAAGAAGAAGAAGAAGAAGGTAATGAAAACAATAACGAAATGGAGGAGTCTTGGGCCATTGATAGAATCCTAATTGATATCTTGGCAGTTCCGTAGATATCCTGTTCTACCACACCTCTGAGAACCATGGGTGGGAAAGATGAAGATTTGATACCATCGACATACAGAATCTATGGTTTTAATGGAAGTGCCAACAAGCCTAAAGGGGAGATCACAATGAGAATTCCATTACGAGGAATGACTTCCAAGATTTTATTCTGTGTTGTCGATATTGAATCACCATATAACGCCTTAATTGGTCGACCTTGGCTACACAGGATATTGGGTGTTGCATCTACCTTTCATCAGTGCATTAAATTCCCTCATCCAAACGGTGTTGGGGTAATTAAAGGAGATTTGGGAGAAAGTAAGAAATGTTATGAGATAGATATCAAGTCTTGTGAGGAAAGAGCAAGGAAGAACAACAATTGGAAATACAGAATTAAGCAACAACAGAGAAGTGACAAATTAATGGTTGATTCAATAGAAAAGCATGAAGAAATAACTAACGAGCCTCTCGCAGAAATCAAGCAAAAAATAAAATGCAGCAAAGGTACAAGTATAGAAAGCATAAAAGGAGGAAATGACAAGCAACTTGCGGGAAAACACTGAATAAAAGAACAGATGATAAGGAAGATGAGAAGAATAAAGTGATAGAAAGATGAAATATGACGAGCAGATCGCTAGAAGTAGAAAGGTAAAGTTGTTTTTTCTGTTTTAGTGAAGAAAATGAAATTGAAAAGTTAAAGAAAAGAAATTATTGAGATTTGAATCTCGCAAGAAATTTTAAGAAACGCGAATATAATTTCGCAGAGATTAAGAGAATGGGACAAACCTTTATGGCGTGCACCTTAGTTCACGAATACAATTTCGTAAGAGGCAAATGTAAGACCTACAAGCACGTCATAAAGGGGGTATCTCTTTATATGATTCAGGGATAAGGTTATACCGCTACTGGAACCTGAGTCATACAGATGTAGGGGTTAAAGAAAACCTATCCGGGAGAGAGATCTTGGATTTCCAACTTTATAAGGTTATACCCTGGTTGGACGACTGAGAGTCTCTTCCAAGAAGTGCAGAGTATGACCAAGGCGCCGAGGTACACGGTTTAGCCAAGGGTGCCCGGGACGGACGAACCTACCCTGGCCATCTTTGGTAAGTCTTGGATACAATGCACTTGGCCTGAAGAAAACCCCACCTAGGGTGCAGTCTTGTAACTATAAGCCATATAGGCATAAAGGACAAGAGGCTGCGAAAACAACTGGTTGTTGGTAAATCTGGATGGGAGGAGCTAGTCTTGTATGACCGATGTTCCCTCCTTGAAGGGGCAACTAGGGGGAAGATAATGGCGGCACCATACATTAGGGAGCTGATAAGTGTCTTAAGACGGCAATGTCATGGGGATTTAAGATCGCAAGATCATTTAGGCCTGTCATATTGTCGCGTAAATTATACAGAGGCAAAAATCCATAAGAGAAAAAAGTTAAGATGAGGTCAAGGGGTTTTTACATGCAAATGTGAAGACGTCCTGCGATTTCATCGCAAGACGGCAATGTCATGAGGCTTTGTTTTCGCGAGAAAACTTAGGCTTGTCATATTGTCTCAATACAATAAAGAAATGCAGATAAGACAAGATCAATGGGTCAATACATGAGAGTGTAAAGACGTCCTGCGATCTTGTCGTGGAAAGAATACTATGGAAAAGTAAGACCTTTAAGTAGGAAGGAATGATAAGACCATAAGATCGCAAAAATAATAACACGAGAATATCAAGGTTTGCGACAATCTCGCAGAAATTATGAAATTCGCCAAAATATTCGTTTATTAACTTTCTCATATTGCAGATGAATAATAGAGGCAAGCATGGGAATGAATAGAAGGTTAAAGATTATTATTCATCACCATATGAGAAATTTATATGGATATTAAAGTGCAGATAATTAGCAAGTGCAAACTATATTGACCAAGTTATATTTGCAAAAAAGAGGATGTTCTTTCATTCATATAGATAAAGGGGCAACGAAATTTACACATTAAATTGAAGAAAGTTACAACAAATTGAAGAAACTCGCGATTGATTACATAAAAGAAAGAAGTCAGACAGATACATTGTTTAATTTATCAACATTGTTATCTTTATCAGATTCTTCTTTTTCTCCGGATTTCTCTTCTTCATTATCTTTGATGGGTTCTTCATCATCGCCATAATTTGTTTCTTCGTCGTTATTTTCTTCTTCATTTTCGTCAAAATATTCATCAGAGTCAGAGATACCAAGATCTGGAATTATTGATGGTATTGCCTTTGCAAGATCAGGATACAAAGAATGAGGAATTCCATGGTCGTCACAAACCTGCTTGGTGGTATCATTACGAGTAATGAGGAGGGTTCTATTAAAATTTGCAGAAGTAATCCAAAATTGATCTTTTAATCGCGAGTATTTATTGTTGCGAGAAGTAAGATCGTTCGCGAGTTGATGATTAATATCTTCTAATTCTCTCATCCTTACACGGCATCTGTCTTCAGAATCTGTGAGAATAAGGAACAGATAAGATAGAAGTTATAAGAAAGAATAATAAAAGAAGCAAAAGGTTAATAGAATAGAGTGGTTAAAAACCTTCTTTCTCAAAAATCAAGTCCCTAATTAAGGCCGATTGATCAGCATGAAGACTAGCATCTATACCTAAATTATTCCTAGCATTATCAAGAACCTGTGCTGCCCAAGAAAACTCATCATCACTAGTAATAAGAAGGCGAGAACGAACTTGAGTTTCTCTTGCAAGAAGATCTTTATTTTCACAGAGGAGTTTATCTCTTTCCATTTGAACTTCAAGAAGAATTTTATGGAAATCTGCTAGAGTTTCGCTGCCATTTCTAATTGCTTGATCTTTCTCGTCAACAAGATCACTATTTCTACTTCTTAATCCATTGACCACTTCTTTTGATTCATGATAAAGACGCTTAAATTTATTAGATAATCCTAAAGTGTGTCTGTATTCAATGGTTAGGAGATTAAACTTAAATTTAAGTTCCTCTATAGAGAGGGATTTAATTTGTTAAATCATCAAAATTACTTAAGGAGTTATTAAGGCGAGCAAGAAGAGTATTATCATCTACAGGTTCGGGAAAGGTTTGAAGGAATGTAGCCTCGTCAGTTAGACCATAAACATCTGCAAAAATGATTGCTTGGATAAGCTATATAAAATAAAGATAAAAAATCTAAAAGAAAGAGAAAGTAAATCATACCATAAAGTTGTTTGTTGGCATTGTTAAGATCCAAAATCTTCTGTTTATCAACTGAAGCTTCAATTTCCAACAGTTTATTTTTCTCGCGAAGCTCAGCAATTTCGGCCTCTAGTTTCTCTTTATCTTGGCGAAGGTTAACAACCTTTTTCTTAAATGAAGCACATTTATTATTTAAATCAGCAGCAGCTGCAAAAGAAGCTCTTCCAACCTGCAACAGAGTTTTATAAGTACAAAAAATTTGACGAGAGAAATCTGGCAATTTAAGAAACAACTAAGAGAACATACCAGAATACCAAGTGCATTTAAGAAGCTTGGAGTTAGAGTTCCAGAAATTCCACGAAGAAAATTATTATTAGATAAGATTGGAGCATCGCACACTTTGACGAGCGCTTGAGCTAGCCCATTAAGAGTCTCATCGCCATACTCATTCGCAGTTCCACGAGAAGAATCGCCAAAAAGCATGGACAGCTGGGTCATGGAAGAATCAGAGGAAAAAGAATTTTTCACAGAAGGGACTTCTCTAATATCGTCAAATTCTTCGATAAATTCATCATTAGATTTATTACTAACGATTGAATCCAATTTGATATGTTGAGAACAAGAATGCTGAGTTTTATTTTTCTTCAAAGGAGGCTCATCAACCTTGGGTTCTTTATCACGAGGGGTTGTAGAGCGTCTTCCTTCGCTTGAAGCGATAGAGATTTCCCTTTACGATTAGTTGAAGGTTTCTCCTTAGGTTTTGGCTCTAAAGGTGGTAATTCTTCAATTACCTACAAACAAAGATAAAGATAAGAAATAGGGGCAACAATATATTGTTAATTAATAAAGGAATATTTCTTACTTCATCTATGAAATATCTAAGAGCTAGAAGAGTGCTGGGTTTCCTATATTTCTGGTAATTAAGCTTCATTTTGGAAACCTGCAAGATAATGGAAAAGTTAGCGAGAGTGTGAAGAAATAAATAATAATAGCATAAGAAGATGAGAGAGTATACATCGGAAGACCTATCAGGCCAGTTGAAAGTCCATGGTTCATAGTGAGAGAGATTCGCAGGAAGTTGGAAAGAACCGGATATATAAGGACCTTTAAGGCATAAGGGAAAAATAAACCACTTATCGTCATTAGAATGACGAGGACCATCATTTGTATTGGTATGAAAATCAATATCTTGCATAAGAGCATTTTCACCAGTGACCTTCTTTTTATGCAAACGGATACCCCAACAGGTACTATCCCTTACCATGGGGAGTAATTGGTAATTTCGAAAGAAGTTATCTACAGTATACTTTGCAGGGATAATCGGAATATGTTTATATTTAAGACTTTTATGTTCTTCGGAATATTGGGATCCTTTGCCAGCACCACGAGAGGCATATTCCAGTAATAATCTAATACAATCCCCGCCAAGTTGATACATCGCTCGTGAAAATCTCTTATCAGAAATTATTTGGTAAAAGAGTGGAAGTTCAGGGTTGTAGAGAGGAAGTGGAAGAATAGCTTCAAGTTGGCCTAACGAAATTATAATTTTTTCACGAGAACACTGGAAGTTAGAAAATAATTCAAGAGAAAGAACAGATTTGGGACTTTGATCTGGGATTAAAGATAAGTCAAATCCTTGATTTTTAAGTTTTTCTTGCATCAAATTGAAAGCAATAAGATTTTTTAGCACCAGAAGCAACCATTTTGAGAGAATGGGAATGAAAGGATATTGAAAAAATGGCGAAAGATATTAGATGCGCGATTTGCGGGAAAGCAATGAAATTTGCAGAGAAAAAGAAAGAAAGAGAATGAGAAGAAAGAAAAAGAGAAGAATGAGAGAAGGTATTTATAGCAGAAGAAGTTTCTCGAGAAAATAAAATAGTTAATACAATGAAAGGACGTGAATGGTCAAAATACAGCGGTTTAAGACGACGTGTCGAAAAATATATGGGTGATAAAATTATATGGAGACAGCTGGTGAAAGGTTTAGAGACGTGTCAGAATAAAGACGGAGGTGAAAAGATAAGAGATTACGGCAATTTATTCTCACGATCTTCTCTTCTTCGCAGAAAAGACATGAAAAGAGGCAAGATGTAGTACCAGAATATCGCCACAACGATATTCTCGTGGTAAGAACAACGCTTTCACGAGAAGGTCAAATATTCCTGTAAGTATAAATGACATTGTTCACGAGAGTGACGTAAGGATTCTTCAGCATCATTTGGCGAGCGTCACAGGGAAACTTCATAATAACTGACGATTGAAGAGACATGTTATAAGAGTGTTGTTTCAAGAGGATTACAAAAGTTGGCGAAGATTAATATTGCAAATACTACGATGAGATCGCAGAATATATCCGAAAGAAGGGGAAAACTTAGTTGTCACCCACTATGTAATTTCCTATATAAAGGGTTCAAATAAGTCCAGAGATGATGATGTATTTTTTAGAGTTGAGAAAACCTTGAGGAGAGAGAAACTCAGAAAAGAAAGTTGTAATCCGAGTTTGAATATTTTCGTAAACATTTCTGAGATCTAAATAATAAAAGTGTCGTTTAATTCTTTAATCTTCAACTAGTTTCACTTAGATTTTTATAGGATCTTAATAGGGGTGTAGTGTGGGAAATCCTGCTACTACAGATCCATAAAACATTGGAGGTATATGTAGATGACATGTTAATCAAGAGTAAAGAAGCTAAAAACCATGTGCAGGACTTGAAGGAGATTTTCGATCAAATGCGACATTTTAACATCAAGGTGAATCCCGAAAAGTGTACTTTTGGAGTAGCTTCAGGAAAATTTTTGGGGTATATTGTGTCAAAAGAAGGAATACAAGTTGATCCAGAAAAGGTACAAGCAATTCGCGACATGCCAACTCCCGCGACAGTAAAAGATGTGCAAAAATTGAATGGGCTCTTGGCTTCGCTAGGAAGATTCATCTCGCGATCATCAGACAAATGCAAGCATTTCTTCGATATACTCAAGAAGGGAACAAAATTCAAGTGGACGGATGAATGTGAAAAGGCCTTTCAAGGAATTAAATAAAATTTAATGACCATATCTATCTTACAGAAAGCGGAACCAGGAGGAGAATTATTGATTTATATTGCGACAACCTCGCATGCATTAAGTGCAGTGTTGCTGCGAGTGGATGCAGGGGTAGAGAAGCCAATTTATTACATCAGCAAAACATTTAATTCCACAGAGAGAAATTATTCAAAGATTGAGAAGTTAATTCTGGCATTGGTTCATGCAACTTTTAAACTTCGCATATATTTTCAAGAACATAACGTAAAAGTATTAACAAAGGTGTCAATTGAGTCAGTAATGAAGAATTCGAAAAGATCAGGCAGAGTTGAGAGATGGAATGCACAAGTAGGACACTTTGATATCAAATACGACATTTTATCTTCGCCAAAATCACAAGTTATAGCAGATTTCTTAGCTGAATTTCCTTTAGAAGATGACGAAGTTGTGGAAGAGATGATGGATATAGAAGAAAAACATGGAGACCCAAGAGATCTGTTAACAGAACCCAACAAATGGGAAATATTAGTGGATGGATCATCAAATGGAGAATGTAATGGAGGTGGAGTTGTCTTTATCTCTCCATAAGGAGAAAAAAATAGCTTTTTCATTTAGATTGGAGTTCGCATCCACTAATAATGAGACAGAGTATGAAGCTGTGATTCACACTCTAAAATTCGCAATAGTAATAAAGTTGGAGAATGCTAGAATTACAAGTGACTTGCAATTGGTTATTCGCCAGATAAAAGGAGAATACACAACAAATGAACCATCTTTGAAGAAATACAAAAAACTTGTTGAAGAATTATCTGCGAGAATTCCAAAAATAAGATGGAGACATATATCAAGAAAAGATAACAGAATCGCAGATGCTTTTGCTTTCATATCCAGCATGATGATAAATCCAGCTGTGAGATGCATAAAAATCCAGACACTTATATCACCTTCAATCAACAAAGAAGAAGAAGAAGAAGAAGAGGCAGATGTGATGATGATAGAAGGTGGAGAAGAAGATTGGCGAGCAGAACTTCATGTATATTTGGAAAAAGGAGAAACACCAAGAAACATATTAGAAGCACATAAATTAAAAAGTCGAGCAACAAATTATGAGTTAAGAGATGGAGTATTATATCGCAAATCTTTTAATGGACCATCACTAAGATGTTTGACACGGGAAGAAGGAGAAAAGTGTTAAAAATGTTGCATAGTGGGGATGCTGGTAATCACATTGGAGGGAGATCCTTGGCATATAGAACAAAAATGCAAGGTTATTAATGGCCATACATGCATGAAGATGTGAAACAACTATCAAGGAATTTCGAAGATTGCCAGCGACACGGAAAAAAGATACATGCACCAGGGGCACCATTATCGTCTTCAACAAGTGTATGGACTTTTGGAAAATGGGGGTTGGATATTGTGGGACCATTTGTACCGGGTTATGGACAAAGAAGATATCTAATTGTTGCTACAGATTATTTCACAAAATGGGGAGAAGTAAAAGAAGTACAGCACATTCGCGACAAAGACATTTTTACATTCATATTTGAAAATATAATTTGCAGATTTGGGATTCCTGCATAGTTGGTATCTGATAATGGAAAGCAGTTTGAAGGACAGAATATAGAATTGTTACTTAATGCATTTAAGATTAAATGTTTAAAGTCAACACCACTATATCCACAGGCCAACAGACAGGCAGAGGCAACAAATAAGACAATTGCAGATATATTGAAGAACAAATTAGAAGCATACCACAGAGAATGGTGCGAGCAAGTGCATAATGCAATATGGGCTTACAATACTATTAGATGGGAAGCTACTGGAATGTCACCTTTTTGTTTGACATATGGGGTTGAAGCTGTGTTACCAACAAAAGTTGTTATTCCTACAACAAAAAGAGAGGCTTGGGAGAAAAATCTTAGTGCTGGTATGACTCTAAATAAACTTGATGAGTTAGAAGAGAAGAGAGAAAAAGCTTTACAACATATGGAAAATTATCAGCGGATATTAGCTCGCGAGTATAACAAACATGTCAAAATACGTGAGTTCCAACCGGGTGATTTAGTGTTGCGAGAAACACCAGGTTATCAACGAGAAAATGGTGGAAAGCTGGCGAGAAAATGGGATGGAACGTACATCATTAAAGAGATAGTTGGAACATGGGCATATAAGTTAATGGATCCAGAAGGTAAAGATGTTGGTCAAAGGCTTGGTAGACCATGTAATAGATTATATCTTAAAAGATATTATCGATGACAAATTCTGCGAGATTTGAAATGCTGGTATATTATATGATGAAATGGATAATAAATTTTTACAGTTGCGAGATTTTTAAAATGACAGAGAAAATAAAAAACGCGAGGATATCGCAAGAAACGCGATTAAATTTCGCAGAGATTAATAGAATGGGACAAACCTTTATGGCGTACACCCTAGTTCTTCGTAAGAGGCAAATGTAAGACCTAAAGTACATCATATAAGGGGGTATTTGTTTGCATGGCTCATGGATAAGGTTATACCGCTGCTGGAACTTGAGTCATGGAGAGCTGGGGTCCATCTCGATGAGAGATACCTATCCAGGAGAGGTACCTTGGATTTCCAACTATATATATAAGGTTATACCCTGGTTGGACGACCAAGGGTCTCTCCTAAGGAGTGCAGAGTATGAACAAGGCGCCGAGGTATATGGTTGATCCAAGGATGCCCGGGGCATATGAAACTACCCTGGCCATTCTTGGCAAGTCTTGGCTATGATGCACTCGGCCCGAATAAAACCCCACTTAGGGTGCAGTCTCGTAACTATAATCCATATAGGAAAAAAGTATAAGAGGCTGCGAAAACAACTAGTTGTTGTTAATACCGGATGGGAGGATCTAGTCTTGTATGGCCGATGTGCCCTCCTTGAAGGGGAAACCAGGGGGAAGATAAGGGCGGCACCCTCCATTAGGGAGCTGATAAGTGTCTAAAAGACGGCAATGTCATGGGGCTTTATGTTTGCAAGAACATCTAGGCCTATCATATTGTCACGTGACAAGTATTATATAGAGGCAACAATCCATGAGAAAAAGTCAAGATGAAATCAATGGGTTTTTACATGAAAGTGTAAAGATGTCCTGCGATTTCATTGCAAGACGTCAATGTCATGAGACTTTGTTCCCGCAATGGAACTTAGACTTGTCATATTGTTGCAATAAATTGAAAGAATAGAGAGAAGGAAAGAACAATGGGTCAATACATGCAAATGTAAAGACGTCCTGCGATTTTGTCGCAGAAACAAAAAAATTGGCAAAATAAGACCTTTAACTAGGAAGGCAAAGTAAGACCAACAGAATGATCCCAAACATTAACTATTTTCTTTTAAGAATGCAGGAAAGATTCGTTCATCGCAAGAGAAATAGTGAGAAACAATTACTATTCAGTATTTCTCAAAAGTATTATTCAAATTCTCTCAGAAGGATTATTTATAATTTCGCAACACTATCCATAATTTCACAGTCCTATTCACAACAATGTTAGCGGCAATATACTAAGATGAAGGAAACACTTGTCCATTACAAGAAAGCTAATGAGGGGCAAGTATGGGAATTGATAAATAAAATATCATTATCTTTCTTGAAAATATTCAAAATAACAGAAATGTAATTGAATTCCAAAGTTGAATAAAAGTACATTACTCGCGAGAAAGAGAAAGTAAAGGAAAACAGAAACAAAACTCAAGCTTCTGTATTGGTCTCGCCGGCTTCATTATTTTTGCCAGTATTATCAACTTCACTGTAGGAGCGGAATATCACAACAAATGATAACTTACGAAATTATGGAGAGAAAATACATTTTGCGAGTATAGAATATTTTGCGAAGATAAAGAAATCACGAAGAACGTTTTACGAGTAAAGGAAGTTCGTGAAGTAAATTTGCGAAGGTTCGTATGATGATTCTTTGATCCGAAATTAAGGGAAATATTAGTTGTTATCCAATATGTAAAATCATATAAATAGCCATTTAGGCATGAGAGGAAAGGAGAGACACATTTGGAGAGAGGGGATGATTTTAGGAGGAGAGAGAAAATTTTAGAGAGGGATTTTATTTTCTTTATCATCTTTTTCCCCAAAAATTCTAGAGCTCCAAATATTCATTAATGGAGTCTCAATTGTAAAATCATGTAATCACATACAATCACTAGTGAAGCACCGTGGATGTAGATCACATTGATCGAACCACGTAAAAATCTTTGTGTCTCTTTATAATTTTAGTACCTTAATTCTTAGTTTCATATCAAATTAATTAGGTTTAGGAATCATTTTAATGGAATCTAATGAGGGTGTAGTTGTGAGATAATCCGCAACTACATTTTTGGCGCTAGAAACAGGGAGAGAGTAATGGATTTATCCTTCCTGTAACTTGTTGGTTTAAGAAATTTTCATGAAGATTAATTATTGCTCATATTTTTCTAGATTTACAAATTTTAGGAACAAAAACGGAGATTTCATGGAAGAAGCCACACTTTCAGGGAGTAAACACCATCAACAGTTTAAAGAATTGAAAAGAAGAAAAGAAAAAATTAGTTGTTGTGGTGAAATTAAAGGAAGAAAATTAAAGTTTGAATAAAAGAATTCCGTGTTCAGGAGAAAAAGTAAGAAGCAAATTATTGGAAGAAATTAAGGAACAAGACGAAGATATTTTTGACATGGAAGATATAGCAGTATTTTTATTTTCCAAAACAATAAATTTCATCAGCTAACTACTCAAAGAAATCAAAGCAAAGGAGATTATGGTACATAAGTACAAAATATAAATCAAAGAAGATAACAACCCAAAGAACTCTCAAATAAAATACGAAGGACATTTTCAGCAGACAGGGGAGATATATTCGCAGGGGATAAATGAACATAAAGCTCATAAGAACGATCAACGGACAGTGAAGAAAAATGGAAAAACCGAATCAGTAAGTTCTGCGAAGACAGTACCTCATGCAAACCCATTATCTCATGCTCCAGCAAAATCAGAAGTTTACGAAGAGAAATCGGTAATTTGTGAAGAAATGGAACTAGTTCACTTTGAAGACGAATTCTTATTATCACTCGCAAAACAACTACCAATTCAATGAAGTGTTGTCATCAGCTAACCTCAGCAACTTACATCGTCAATCAACTAATTCAAGGGTAACAAGAAATACAGCCAGAAAGGATTAAACAAAACAACCAAAATCAAAATTTCATTACAACATTCGCAGATGTTATCTTCGCAAATGTTTCCTGGGCAAACATTTTAATTCCTGCAATTACCAATTTCACACAAACAAGTTTGTCAACACGAACCAGTATGAAACATCTAGAAGCATAAGGCAGTAAAGAAGCAACAAAGAAAAGAAATGATGCTGATATTCTAGTTTGCCATCAACAAAAATAAACAACTAGTTTAGTTAGGATAATCTCTACTTAAAGAGCAAAGAAAAGATGGATGGTTATATTCACTTCTGTAGGAACAACCTTCGTCCACAACCTTGGCAGACCAATCAATCTACTTCGCAACAACGCATCAGTTTGCATCATTGAACCCAATTAGCAACAAGTTAGTTTACGGCCATCACTTTAGTTCGCAGTATTAGTCAGCTCAGTACGCGTCTCAGCTTAGTTCGAGTCGATATCAATATGCATCAATCAGTTAAGGCAGAGTGTAAAGTTTATCAAACGAAGACATCAGCAGAAATGAGAACTCACAAACCTGAGCTGATGACAAATAATGATAGCATTCAATTCGGTTGAAAAGCATCGTAACTGAAGAAAAATATCAAGTTGAGTTGAGTAAGCAATCTTTAAGAAAATAGCAATCTGATGAGTTTAAGACGAGACCATTTCTACCATCAATCAACAGTGAAGTGTAAAGCGGACACATTCATGAGTACTCAATCTTATGTTTTCTTCGCAAGCACTTGCTTTGCAAATACTACCTCATTACATGCGAAGTTAACAGTTCATGAAAAGTTCATAGTTCCAGTGAAGTTAAACCAATGTGAAAAGGCGAAAGATGGAAATGTAAAAGCAAAAGCAAGACAAATGTAGAAAATGAAAACAGACGCGCTTCAAATGATAGTTAATTTTCAATGGATATACAAAACTACTACAACAACCAGAGACAAAGAAAAGTGTTTAATATATGATCTCACAAAGCTGAGAACAACTAAGGGTGAAAGAAAAAGAAACTGACATGCAAAAATGTTGGAGGTAATTACCAGCAGCAAGAAAAGAAATATTCGAACATTTATGCGAAGGAATGAAATACCAGCAAGAAGAACACCTTACCAAAGAGAATAAAGGAAATAAAAACAGCCGCACGAATAAGATGCAATAGCTGATATTATTTCATCATCACATAGACTTTTACTATTAACAGATGAGGGAGGAATAGTTTCTGAGAAGAGAGTAACAACACGAGTGAATAAGAAGAGTTTCAGCACGAGTGAATGTTTGCAAATATCTTACGAATATTCGCAGCATGAATACTTCGCATAATATCAACAAGATTTTGAGTAAAATCCCGTTAGTATCAACAGTACCAGCGGGATAACAATCCCGGCGAAGGAGAACCCCCGTCATTGCAAGGTGACAAAGTGGCTTAACCATAACATATGAGGATAAACCTGCGAAATAAACTAGATTGAAGAGAACCAGAAAGGAAACTAACTAAATGAAATTCACGAAGAAGCACTTGCAGAGAAATCCGTAACTTCAAAAACCACAAACCGTGAGTCACCACAGGATCAAGATAGTTCTAAAAGTTGACAACAATCTTAGCAAAGAAAAATGGCATGAATTCACTCCAACTAGCCACGTAATGAAACGTCAAAGCATTCGAGAAGAGGAATGGGAATACAGCTGCAATTCCTGACTACATCAGTTATCATAAACCAAAGAGAAGCTCGTAATGAGAAAGGATGATAACGGAATACACACATAATCATCATTTACAAAGAAAGGGGTGATTGTAATTCAACAATGCGAAGACGAACGAAAATAGCACATCAACAAATGACGAGACAGCATTACTTCATAAAAAAGGAAGATAGTAGCAAGATTATTAATTCACCAAGAATTGGAAGCCAATGGCTGTATATTGCTCCCCTAGGGCAGTAGCCAGAATCCATTTCATAAAGAGGGAAGTTCGCAAACATTTACTTCGTGAAAATTTACTTTAAGTACAGAATATTCATTTTCTTTGTTCGTAAATTTTAACTTCGTGGACATTTACTTCGCAAAAATTTACTTCACGTTTATTCATTTTCTTCGCAAACGTTTACTTCGCAGCAAACTACTTCGTGAACAGCCAGCAATCCACTAGAAGCATGAGGTGAACTCTATCACAATTCACACGGACATGTATCTTCTGCAACCAACCAGTTCAAAAGCTGCCAATGTTGTTTCATTATCTCCGTCCGTAGTTTTATGGCAAGTTAAAAATTCAATTCTCATTCTTTCTCATTTCGTAAGCAAGCCATTTACTTCGCAAGAGACAACAACAAGTCGAAAAAGGTAAGTACCATTTCCTAAAAATATATTTAATTTACCAAAAGCGATATACTCGCAAAATTTCTAAGATTTCAAAACATTTCAAAGATTTTTTAGATTGGAGAAAAACGACACAATCGCAAGATTCAAAAATGACTTCATCACAAAAATTTAAAGATCTCAATTTTTTTTAAAAGACTTCAAAATTACAAAAAACAGAGAAAATTAAATTCCTATATTTCTATAGAACAATTTTGATTCATACTTCTTATACTAAAGGTTTTATGAAAACATTCAACATTTTATGAGCATGAAACATTTGCGATGGGTTTTTACGAATACAAAGAATTTCCATTCTACTTATAAAAAGGCGAAAAAAATACCGCCATTTACGATTAACTTGCGAATAAAAGACCGCAATCTGTGATCAGCCTCCAAAAAAGAAAGAGAGCGCGAGAAAATTTTATACAGGCAAACCTTTGTGGCGTACACCCTAGTTCGCGAAGCTATATTTCGTAAGAAGCAAAGTCCTAAAGTACGTCATTTAAGGGGGTACCTATAACGTGGCTAAGGGTAACCGGAACACCACCAGGGGCCCTTAGTACATGGTAAAAATTTAGGGGTACAACCCAATAATGGGGTACCTATCCGGGTTAGACACCTTGGATTCTCACCTAATCTAGCGACATTACGCAATATAAAATGCGGTGTAAGAGGATTTAGGTTGGGCGACTAAGGCATCCTGTCTTTCCCAAGAAGTGCAGAAAACGATCAAGGTGCCGAGGTACACGGTTGAGTCAAGAGTTCCGGGTGAGGTTGAACCACATCTGCCATTTTTGACAAGTCTTGGCAAAAGATGCACTTGGCCCAAAGATACCCCATAGGGTGCAACCTCGTAACTATAAGCCCTATAGGAAAAAAGGATAAGAGGTTGCGATCAAAAGCTGGTTGTTGGCAGAACCGGATGGGAAGAACTAACCTTGTATGGTCGATGTACGCTTCCTTGAAGGGGCAATCAGGGGGAAGATAAAGGGAAGCACCCTCCATTAGGGAGCTGATACGTGCTATAAGACGCAAATGTCACGAGGCTTCTTGTTTGCGAAAACATAAAGGCTTGTCATATTTGTGCAACAAATGAAGTTCTGCGAGCCTTCAAAAAAAAAAAAAAAAAAAAAAAAGAAGAAGAAAGAAAGAAAGAAAAGAATAAAGAACTCGCAGAAGTTAAGATGAGATCAATGGGTCACTACATGAAAGTGTAGAGACGTCCTGCGATTTCATCGCAAGACGGCAATGTCATGGTGCTTTATGTTCGCAAGAATATTTAGGCATGTCATATTGTCGCAACACTTCCTGAAGAGGCTAAAATACTATATAAAAAAGATAAGGCAAGATCAATGGGTTTTTACATGAAAGTGTAAGAACGTCCTGCGATTTTGTCGCTACGAAAGAGGTGGAAAAATAAGACCTTTACTTAGGAAGGCATGATAAGACCACAGCAATTGATGAAATTTATATTATTGAAGAATTTTTACAAGAAGATATATCATGAAGTTCTAACAAAGAAGACAATCCCATCAAGACCATTGAAGAATTTTTACAAGAAGATATATCATGAAGTCCTGACAAAGAAGACAATCCCATCAAGATCATTGAAGAATTCTTACAAGAATATATATCACGAAGTCATACCAGAAGAGGCGATTTCATTCGCGAAAATACACAAATAAACTTGCGAAGATAATTATATGAATAGAGGCAATTCAAAGATATATCAATTTTACCGCATCAAAATGAGCTAAGAAACACAAACATTAGCTATGCATTATAATAGATAAGTATTCACATCATACAAGCATCATACTTGCATCATACAAGCATCATATTTGCATCATACAAGCATCATACTCGCATCATTCAAGCATCATATTTGCATCATAAATGCATTGCATAAACATTTCATGGCATAAGAATCGCATACGCATTTCATAACATAATCATTACATAAATATTATATTCGCACAAGTATTGTACAAAATTTTACAGGAAAATACCACGAAACTTCGCAGAAAATTTCATAATTCGCAGGACTATTCATAGTTCGTAACACTATGTTCGTAACACTATATTCGCAACAGTACATTCGCAACAGTATAATTCGTAAAAATATATTCGCAACAGTACATTCACAACAGTATAATTCGTAACACTATATTCGCAACATTATGTTCACAACAGTATGTTCGCAGCACTATTCACAGCACTATTCGCAGCACTATTCAGAAGTTCAGAAATGCGCAGAAAAATTCAGAAGTTAGCAGGGTTACCACTTGAGGCAAAGGCAAGATAAGAATAGAGATGCAATTTAATTATTCAACATTTTCTCAAGGATTCTCCTTCATAGATAAAGAACAGAGGCAACTATGGATACCCAAGAAAATATTTGATGTTCTTTATCTTCTCAGCAAGAATCCTCACCAAAAGTGGAATAATAATTTCACATGAACAGAGGCAATATTTATCACTCTCATCAAGGATATTTTATACTTCTTATATTTCGAAGATTAAGTACTTCTTATACTTCTTCAAGGATATTTTATATTTCTTATACTTCATACTTCTTCAAGATACTTCGCATACTTCATACTTCGCAAGCTGATACTTCTAATTACTTCTTAAAGCTTCAGAACTTCGCAAAAGAATAGAGGCAAGTATATACTTTTTGAGTTTGATATTCTTTAGCTCGTTCCTTCATCAACAAAGATCAAAGACTACTCCAACAACCACAGCAACGGATTTTTTCTTAAAAATCGCTCTTCAAGCAATATTCAAGAAAAAAGAAGCAAGATGTAGGAGCGGAATATCACAACAAATGATAACTTACGAAATTATGGAGAGAAAATACATTTTGCGAGTATAGAATATTTTGCGAAGATAAAGAAATCACTAAGAACGTTTTACGAGTAAAGGAAGTTCGTGAAGTAAATTTGCGAATGGTCGTATGATGATTCTTTGATCCGAAATTAAGGGAAAGATTAATTGTTATCCAATATGTAAAATCATATAAATAGCCATTTAGGCATGAGAGGAAAGGAGAGACACATTTGGAGAGAGGGGATGATTTTAGGAGGAGAGAGAAAATTTTAGAGAGGGATTTCATTTTCTTTATCATCTTCTTCCCCAAAAATTCTAGAGCTCCAAATATTCATTAATGGAGTCTCAATTGTAAAATCATGTAATCACATACAATCACTAGTGAAGCACCGTGGATGTAGATCACATTGATCGAACCACGTAAAAATCTTTGTGTCTCTTTATAATTTTAGTACCTTAATTCTTAGTTTCATATCAAATTAATTAGGTTTAGGAATCATTTTAATGGAATCTAATGAGGGTGTAGTTGTGAGATAATCCGCAACTACAATATTCTTCTCATTATGATTTATTCGAGCTTCTTCTTCTTCTAACTCTTCACCATCAGTAGCTACTTTTCTAGGAGGTCTATTTTCTTCTTCTATTGGGTCTTCTTGGAGAAGATCTTCTTCACCACTTGCATAATCTAGATCATTATCTATAGGAAGAGGAATTTCATCATCATCTACTTCTAGAGGATCGATGGATACAGTGGAAAGAGACTTGGATATCAGAATGTCATTCACAAGAACTTCAGCGCTAAGATGAACTTTGCGAAGTAAACCTCTATCGCTATTTCTAATCTCCATATTCTTGAAATATTCAAGATAGTCATATCTTCTCTCTGCTCGATCGCAAGATTGAACGAGGTTAGAATTGAGAACTTCCTTTTCTTTGGGATCTTTAGCCAATTTTTCAGTCAGATCAGAAATGGTATAATGAAGACTTTTCTCAGATTCTGCGAGAAAAACAAATTAACAGAAAAGATATTCAGGTAAAGATCTTGCAATAAGTATAACAGAGAAATTTAAAAAGGAGATTAACAATTGAGGCAGTCAAAATGACTACCTTCCTTTTGTGAAGTTAAATTTTTAATTAGTGTTAAGCAACAATTCTCCCATTGGTTCATGGCATCATCAAAGTTATCCCCAGTTATACCCTTCAGGCGAGATTTTATATTTTCTTCTTTGGAGTGGAGATACAAATTTTCTTTTGATAATAAAGAGTGAGATTCTTCTAATTGGGAATATTGATCTTGGAGTTTACTAGCTTTTAAACTTAGAGTTATCCTACCCTTGATAAGTTTATATTTCTCAGCGGCAGATGATTCGGTTACTTCCTTGAGTTCATCTTTTAGTGAACGAAGAGATTGCTCTTGATTATCACACACTTTTTGAAGAATACTCAATTGTTGTGAGGAAATCGCCATCATGTTCGAAAAACTACGTTTTTCCTGAGATAAAGTTTTATTTTCATCTGATAAAGATTCCATCTCCAAGTTAGCCTGGGTTAACAAATATGAGAGGAGAGTAACTTCGCTACTTAATAAATTTTGCCTTTGCAATAATTGGTCATTCTCATTAGTAAGATTATCTATTTGATCAATCGAGTATGTGTGAAGATTGTCTAGTCTATTATATTGGTCCATCCAAGAATCTTTCTCAGCACGAGCTTCTTCAGCAATAGACTCAAATTGAAATCTCTCCATGAGTCGTTTTTGATTTAAAACTAAATATGCGAACCAAGAATTTAAAAAGAAAACTGAGTACAGAAAAGATGAAAATTTGCTAAAACAAGAAAAATAAGAGACAGAGGCAGGGAAATTATACCTTTTAGTTCATTGTTTTTACCGCGAAGATTTTCGCAATCAAGTGAAGAATTGCGAATCTTTTGGCAGAGAGTGTCACATTATGAAGTCTTGGCTTGGAGATCTCTTCTTAAAGCTTCAACTTCATTCTCAAAAGATTCCTGTGAAGCCATTTGGTTAGAACCAAAATACTTATCTAAAACCTCGCAGACACCCTGCTTGATAGGATCATTAGAAGACTTTCTAGCATCATCTAAAATATCAGACAGGATTTTAAAAGCAACATCTACTCCTACTAAAGTTTACTTAGAAGAAGAGAGAGATACAGATGGTGAAGTAGTGATAGTAGAAAGCTGGAGATTTGAATCATTCGCAATAACTGCATCATCAGAAGGTGGAGTGTTTGGGAAAACAACAGTTGGAAGTGACATATGAGTGGAAGAAACTTTGTTCACAACAGATTTAGGATATTCATTCATTAGAAGATCAGCTGAGACAGGGATGTTGGAAATGATATTCTCGCAGATAAAGGATGAAGGTTCCATTTGCGAGGTTATAGGAACAGAACTCGAGGTGTTAATTTGGGAATGATAACGTCAATATCAACTGTCTTAGCTTGGCGAGATCATTTGCGAGGTTTTGCAATACCTTCGTCATCCTGCGAATAATAATTTAGATAGGTGTTTATGGGAAAAAATTGCCTCTGCCGAATTTGGTAAATTCGATGGTGGAGAGACTGGTTTATACCCTTAAACAAATATGCTGCAGTGAGCACTTTTGGTTCGAGATATGAATCTGTACAACTCTAGCCTAAACCAAGAAGATGGTCATTCCAGATTTTCTTCGGTCACAAAGTGGAGGAGAAAGGTTGATTTGGGGAGGATAGAGAAGAAGGGTGATGAGACCAGAGAGTTCTGGCTAGGTAGTATCTCGACTTGTATCAGAAGTGTAGAAGCTTGCGGAAGCTTGCTAGTGATGGAATCTTTTGAGAGAGCTTGCAAAGTTACTATCTGATAGTGTTGTATTTTTGCCTGACCAAGACTTGTGTCTTTTGGCAGAATAGGTGAAACCTATTTATACAAGTGAGATTGAACGTACCCTGGCCTCATTAAGGAATTGATTAAATGTGTCAATTAAAATAGAGGAGGTGGAAACCGTTGGATTTATGGTGAAAAACGTTTTCACCATAAATTTTCTTATTTAATTGACCATATTCATTCCTTGAACGCCTTGCTTTATTGCGAGCGTAGTGTACGCTGCACGTTGTGACCGCCAAACCAAAACCCCAAAAAAATCATCCCCCAGTTTGTGTTGATGTATTGAGAGTTGGGCGCAAGTGGAAATGCCAAAGTTGCTAGTGAAGCGTTGCGGCATGTGCCAATGTCATGTGCGGGATGTCTCGACCGCGAGTTGTACTTTGAGTGCGGATGGCAATGCCAAAGTCGCTTAGTGGAGCATTTGGCATGTACGGAATTCCTTGGCCACGAGTTGTACTTTGAGTGCGGATGGCAATGCCAAAGTCGCTTAGTGGAGAATTTTGCATGTGCGGAATGCCTTGCCACGAGTTGTACTTTGAGTGCGGATGGCAATGACAAAGTCGCTTAGTGGAGAATTTGGCATATGCCAATGGCATGTGCGGAATTCCTTGGCCGCGATTTGTACTTTGAGTGCAGATGGCAATGCCAAAGTCGCTTAATGGAGCATTTGGCATGTGCGGAATGTTGGCCGCGAGTTGTACTTTGAGTGCAGATGGCAATGTGAAAGTCGCTTAGTGGAGAATTTGGCATGTGCCAACGGCATGGAATAGAAAGTGGCTAGTGGTAACGTGTTTGGCATGTGCCAATGGCACGTACGGCCACTTTGGCCAAGTTGCGGGCGCTACTTTGGCATTTGCCAATGGCATAGAGACTTGGAATGGGGATTGGCTAGTGGTTGCGTGTTGGCATGTGCCAATGGCACGCACGTCCACTTTGGCCAAGTTGCGGGCGCTACTTTGGCATGTACCAATGGCATAGCGGCTTGGAATAGAAAGTGGCTAGTGGTTTGTGTGTTGGCATGTGCCAATGGCGCACACGACCACTTGGGCCTTAAGTTTTGGGCTTGGTAAAGGTTTGGAAAATGGCTAGTGGTGCGTGTTTGGCATGTGCCAATGGCACGCACGTCCATGTTTACCTAGTTGCACGGTTTGCAAGCCTATGGCGCTATTTGTGGCAAGTGCCAAACGGCATAGCGACTTGGAAATTGGCTAGTGGTGCGTGTTGGCATGTGCCAATGGCACGGACGGCCAAGTTGACCTAGTTGGACGGTTTGCAAGCCTATGGCGCTATTTTTGGCATGTTCCAAACGGCATATCGGCTTAGTTTGGCATGGTTGCCTGTGGGTGCAGTATGTGGTTTGGTTTTGGTGTCGTTTCCATGGTGCACAATATGCAGCTCGGTTTTGGCGTCGTTGCCATGGTGCGCAGTAATGCGGCTTGGTTTGGCGTTGTTGCCATGGTGTGCAGTATGCGGCTTGGTTTTTGGCGTCGTTGCCATGGTGCGCAGTAATGCGGCTTGGTTTTGGCATCGTTGCCATGGTGCGCAGTATGCGGCTTGGTTTTGGCGTCGTTTCCATGGTGCGCAGTATGCGGCTTGGTTTTGGCGTTGTTGCCATGGTGCGCAGTATGCGGCTTTGGTTTGGAATTAGGGTTCTGTGTTGAATACCCTAATCCGGTATTTTGAAAAAATACCCCTATTAATTATTTATACCTGAATTAAATGCTCTCAGTTAATGTGTTGCGGGTAACATTAGGTCATGGGGTTTTATGAGGCAACAATATTTTTATTAAGAAAACAAATGTTTCTTACTACCTTATGACTCGCAGGCTTCCTTTTCTTTTCAGCTAGTTTTTTCTGCGAACCTTTAAGAAGGTTAGGGTTTTGGATTACAGACTGTGTGTTAGGAGAAGTTTCACTGAAAAGAAAACACATTATGGGAATTACGAAGAATCAAGTAGAAAAGATTGAATAATATGGATGAACATAGTTCAGACAAACAAAAATCGAGTCCAATAACGTCATAAGAACACATACCTTGGTGATTCCATTAAAGCAGTAGCAGGTGAATTTGTAGAAGAAGAGAGTTGCAGGTGAGAAAAGTTTGCAGAGAATGAAGAGGTGAGGAAGACGAAGAAGTAAAAGAAGAAAAATATTTCTTTGACAGATTCTCTCTTTTATAGACAAAAGAATGGTAAATAGATAATAAAGGATTAACCGGTAAAGAAAAGAAAATTCGACACGTGTAGGCGGTTACACTCAATTTACGGAGTTTTGTCGGAAAAAGAAGATGAAAAAATGGGTAGATGCGACATTAAGAAGAGATAAATTTCTCATGATCTTATCCCTTCGCAGAGAAGACATGATAAGAGGCAAGATGTAGGATCAGAATATCGCCATGACATTATTTCTATGAAATTAACAACACTTCTGCGAGTGTGTCTGCGAGTACCTCTGCAACACTTTGCGAGCATCACAAGATAACTTAAAATGTGACGTAATAGATGACGATGGGAAAAACACTAGAAGAGCATGATGACCCTGCGAGTATTACAACACATGCGAGGACTGACATTATAACTGCTGCGATAATACCACGAGTCAGATCCGAAATTAAAGGACAACTTAACTGTCATCCATTATGTAACTACCCTATATAAAGATACCCAGTAGATTCAGAAGGGGGGATGAATTTTTGAGTGTTAAGAAAGTTTTGAGGAGAGAGAAAATCCAAAAGAGCGGTTGTGTTCTTGATTTCTTCAATTTCTTATAAACATTTCTGAGAATTAAATAACAAAGTGTTGTTTTTAATCTTCAAATATGTGTTGATTATTATGAATTCTTATGAAGGGTGTAGTGTAGGTTTTCCTGCAACTACAAAGTAGGTAACAACTTCTTTTGCTTGGAAGTTCACATTATCATTGCCAACTGCTATAAATATGTACTACCTTGATTCTCCCACAATACTAGAAATCAGAGAGGCGTGATTTATACCATCTTAATTTTCACTTTTATAATGTTACATTCAATCCCAGTAACAAACTAATTTGTGACTGCAGATGCTGTCGAATTACCGACTACAATCCCAGGTCCCAACCCAACAAGGGAAAGGGCATGTAGGCATTTTGGGTTCCTAGAGCATCTTTTGCCAAAATGAAAATTCAGGTACTAGGTAATGTTGCAAGTCGGTGTTGTTACATCCAGCTTTTGTTGAATGATTTTTGTGTATCGAGCTGATTATTTTGTATGTGTTTCCATGTTCTGTTTGTGTAAATAGGGAAATATTATGCGAGTCAACCCCTACCAAAATTGTTGGTCACAACAGATATTACCATGTATTGCAGAGACTGTAGTAAGAAAGAGCTGGGCGATGACCATTGGTGTACCAAATTTGAAATTTGTAATAGAAGTTGGAGGTCCCAGGTAACGCAGTTGTAACTTTAATTACATTCCAGTTTTGTATCTGCATATTTATCCATACTAATGTACTTGCATATAAAAGGAACAAAACTCTGCCGCGTGTTGCACTTTGAAGTTGAATATTAAACAGCATCCGACCTTCACATGGTGGAGAAGTAAAAAAAAAAAGAGATATCTTCGTGGTTTTAACTGTCTATTATGCGACTTATTATGAAGTTCACAATGGGCTACAACACCAAAGCCAAGGCTTGCATTTTCACCAATCTTAGGTCCAGCGATTGACCTCCAGATAACACTCAATGCCTTTACTATGGAGAAACAACCAATGCATGTAATAAATTGATTTTTTTCCCTGCAGTCTAAATATAAATGATATTAGATTAGGTAAAGATCTGCATTGGTTGTTTCCGTGTAGCCGACTTCCAATTAAAATTCACTTTGCTAAAGAGTATAAGGTGGAGCATGTGTTAGACGAAGATGAGAAGGATGAAGCCGCCACGTGGGATGAAAAAAGATGGTTCAGTGTCAGCATTTGGCAAATGTAAGGAAATGGAATGTTGGTGGGTTGATTACCTCCAAGTAGCTAACAACTCAGGTGTCACATTAATTACATGGGCACAGGCATATAGTATACCACAAAGCCCTGCAACTATAATGCTCAATGATTGTCAAGTGCAATCACTTCATAATTTATTTATTTTTTATGAATTAATTGTTGAGTGGTAGAGTTCATAAGTATGACTGTATCATATAATATATTTTGGATAATTATAATGAAATGAATATCTTAGTGCCTCTTGAATTTTGATCAATAATTATACCTGATTTGTAGGATTAGTTCTTTAAGTGTGTAAGTTTTTGAATTTTTTGTTGCATCCCTTTACATACACATTCTCCAATAACGCACGCCTTCAAGTCATCGGAATATATATAGAGTAAATAAGTGAAAATACGGAGTACTGCATTTGTAGGAGCAGAATCTCGCAACAACAACGCTCTTACAAAGATTTCTGCCACACACGGCAAGTGTCGCAGATTGATTACCAAAACGACGCAACAAAGGATAAAATATGAAGAAAGACGTGAAGATTTTATAGAGAAAGCTCGCAAGAAATGTATCAAGAGAAATCCTACGAGATATTATAGAAACCTGCGAGAAATGACAATGATGTTGCTGCGATATTACCGCAAGAGTTCAGATCCGAAATTAGGGGGAATGTGAGCTGTCAATGAGCTGTCATCCACAATGTAAATACCTATATAAAGAAGAGAGCAGGAGAGAGAAAGGGGAGAGATAATTTTAGGAGGAGAGAGAAAGTTATTTTGCAGAGAGGGTTTTTAGAGAGAGAAACTATAATTTCTTTATCATCTTCTTCCCCAAAACTAGATCTAGAATTCTTCTAAGAACTCCATTAATGGAGATTGCAAATGTAAATTAATATAGTTACAAATTATTATAGTGAAGATCCGTGGATGTAGATCACGTTGATCGAACCACGTAAAAATCTTGGTGTTTATTTATAATTTGTGTATTTTTATCACCATTTTTATATGTAGATCTAGGAATTGTTATCAAGATTTGATAAGGGGTGTGTTGTAGGAAATCCTGCAACTACATTTTGGCGCTAGAAGGAGGGGCTACTATTTGATAGATTGAAGAAGATTCAAAGAAATTGTCTATGAGGAGTTAGAATTCGTGAGATCTAAATTTTTTGAGAGGAAATTATCTAACGGAAAGATTGTGTCTTCAAGCAAACACCGACAACACAGTGAAAGAGCATAAAAGAAAATGACGAAGATGCAAAACTATGTAAAAAGGATGATTTTTCAAGAAAATTCCAAGAAAGATTAGCTAATGTTCATGTATATTTTTAGATCTAAAAAAAAAAAAAAAAAAAAAGGGGTTAAAATGGAAATTTCATGGAAGAAATTACATTTTCAAAGAGTAATCATCATCAACAATTTAAAGACATGAGAAGACTAAGAGAAAAAAATAGTTGTTGTGGTGAATTTAAAAAAGAAAACCAAGGTTTCAGTGGAAGATTTATTGATCAGGAGAGAAAACAAGAGGCAAATTGTGAAAGAAATTAAGGGAGGACGAAAAGAAGATAAGAGGTAGACGCTGCAATTTTAATCACAAGCACAAGTTTGCACAGATGGTTCAAGTCTGCGAGAATAACAAAGAGGTCAAGGGTTCAAATCTCGCAAAAACACATATTTTTCATTTTCTTCTCATTTTCAGCGGAGAATAAAAGAATAAGTAAAAAAGTTCTGCGTTAAATGTCGCAAAGAGATTCTTGAACAGTTGGTCCAGAAAACAGTATGTGAGTTTGTGGTCACAAAGTTCGAATTTTCCTATGAGCATAATTTTCTTCTTTTTACAAAGGGTGAAAAAATAGATAATTTCGCAAGAAAGCATTGTTTCATTATCTCGCAAACAAGAGCTAGTACAGATTGGTAATCTGCGAAATTAATGAGTTTATGGTCGCAAGTTCAAGTCCCAACACATACATATTTTTTCACGCAATATTTGATAATTTCGCAAGTGTATTTCACGCAGAAGATAGTAAATGATAATCTCGCAGAGAAATTTCGCAGAGAAGGGTTAGCACAGATGGTTTAGCGTGATATGTCGCAAGCAATAGGTCGCGGGATCAATTCTTACTTCACGCAAGTTTATTTTGGTTATTTCGCAAGTTAGCCTTTGATTATTTCGCAGATAAATTTCGCAAGCAAGAGAGCTAGCACAGTTGGTTGAGAGGCATGAATGTAAGCAATAGGTCACAGGATCAATTCTCATCTCACGCATGTTTATTTTTGTTTTGCGAGAATTGTCTCTAGAACAGTTAGACTTTGATTACTTCGCAAGATCTTTCCTTATTTCGCAAGAGAAGGTTAGCAAAGTTGGTATGGTGTGAGAAAATGCAGGAAGTAGATCAAGGGTTCAAGAGCTAAGTACCTTTTCTTAGAATATTTTACTAACAACAAACAAAAGATTTTTTATTTAATTTCCAAAATGCGATATAATCGCAAGATTTCTAAAATTCTTAAGATTTCAAAAGATCATAAAAATGTCGGTGAATTATCGCAAAAAGTTACAAATTTCAAAAACTACAAAAAGTTAAATTATCGCAAAGATTTCTAAGATTTCAAAATATTTTACAGAGAATTTACTTCAAAAATGATATTATGAGAATGAAAGAAAGAATGAATAAAGAAATGCGAAATTATCGCAAGAAACGCGAATAAAATATCGCAAGAGAGAAATGCAATTGCATAAGATGGCGGAATTATCGCAAGAAATGAAAGAATAAAGAAATGCGAAATTATCGCAAAAGACGCGAATAAAATTTCGCAAGAGAGAAATGCAAATGCATAAGACGGGCGCAAATCGCCTAAAAACATATAAGAATGGGACGAACCTTTATGTCGTACACCCTAGTTCGCGGATTCTATTCCGTAAGAGGCAATGTCCTTAAAGTGCGTCATAAGGGGGGCATCTCTTTGCATGACTATGGGAAAGGCTATACCGCTACTGGAACCTAGTCATGGAGATTTGGGATTATAGAAAATCCATCCGGGAGAGATAACTTGGATTCCCAACTATATAAGGTTATACCCTGGTTGGGCTCCCGAGAGTTTCTCCTAAGGAACGCAACGTATGATCAAGGCGCCGAGGTACACGGTTGAGCTATGGATGCCCGGGATGGATGAACCTACCCTGTCCATCCACGGAAAGTCTTGGCTTAAGATGTTTTCGGCCCAAAGAAAACCCCACTTAGGGTGCAGTCTTGTAACTATAAGCCATATAAGGCATAAAGGACAAGGCTGCGAAAACAACTGGTTGTTGGCAGAACCGGATGGGAAAGTGCTAGTCTTGTATGGCCGATGTATAATCCTTGAAGGGGAAACCGGGGGGAGAGATAAGGGCGATACCCTCCATTAGGGAGCTGTGTATCAAAAAATACGGCAATGTCATGGGACTTTATATTCGCAAGAATATTTAGGCCCGTCATATTGTCGCGTGACTGAGACAGCAATGTCATGGGACTTTATATTCGCAAGAATATTTAGGCCCGTCATATTGCCGCATAACAGGCCGAAAATCCTAAAACTAAATGATAAGATGAGATCAATGGGTTTTTGCGATAAGATCAAAAGATGAGATAAATGAAATCAATAATAAGAGGATATAAATCGCAAAGACGACAATGTCATAAGTCTTAAAAAGCAAAGACGGCAATGTCAATGAGATGTCATCCACAATGTAAATACCTATATAAAGAAGAGAGCAGGAGAGAGAAAGGGGAGAGATAATTTTAGGAGGAGAGAGAAAGTTATTTTGCAGAGAGGGTTTTTAGAGAGAGAAAATATAATTTCTTTATCATCTTCTTCCCCAAAACTAGATCTAGAATTCTTCTAAGAACTCCATTAATAGAGATTGTAAATGTAAATTAATATAGTTACAAATTATTATAGTGAAGATCCGTGGATGTAGATCACGTTGATCGAACCACGTAAAAATCTTGGTGTTTATTTATAATTTGTGTATTTTTATCACCATTTTTATATGTAGATCTAGGAATTGTTATCAAGATTTGATAAGGGGTGTGTTGTAGGAAATCCTGCAACTACAGCATTAGACATTGAAACAAAATTGATGTATCTGCAAGTTAATTTATTTTAGTCCTTTGAGTAATTACTGATTATTGGGCACTTTCGTAGTGCTCCATTTGTGCGAGGTATGTATTCCGGATTTTTCTTTTTTCCATAACAGGGTGGGATTTGGGTTGGTTGGGTGGGTTAGAAGGTTTGGCCGAGTCAGATCCTAGTTAGGAATCCTTTGCCTAGATTGCCCATCAAACCAATGTAGTTAATCTCGGCCGAGATGGCCGAGATACCGCCGATAATATCGATTTCGATGTTTCACCGAGATGCCGATATTGCCAGTATTCGCCGATATTTCGCCGAAATATCGTGTCTCAGTACTCGACCGATATCCACCGAAATCCGATATTGACTACATTGCATCAAACCCGTGGAACTCATAGAAGTGCTGCCCAATGTAGTTAATATCGGATTTTGGTGGATATCGGTTGAGTACTGAGACACGATATTTCGATGAATACCAGCGAAATATTGGCCAATATCGGCGAATACCGGCAATAACGGTATCTCGGTGAAACACCGAAATCGATATTATCGGCGGTATCTCGGCCGAGATTAACTACATTGGTACTGCCCAAGCCCGCCCAAGTTATGTTCCTTGGGTTCCCCGGATTCCTAGGGTTGGCCCAAGTTTCGCTGGACATACGAGTTTGTTAATATAATAATAATAAATTTTAGTAATAATAAGATTTAAATTTATCTATTTATTTCAAATTTCCAAATAACTGAAGATTATTTACAATAATATAAACTTTTATCATAGTGAATGATTAATGAGACAAGTATAATTTATATTTTCATTATTAGATTTGAAGATAATATCCAAAATTACTCTAAATATATAATAATACAAATGATAAAAATAGTTTTATATAACTATATCATAGTTCTTCGGGTTGGACGGGTTATTTGGGTTAGAAATATTTGTGCCCGGGCTTGCCCAAATTTAACTCAAATTTATAAAACTTATTCCCAAGCTTGCCCAAAGTCTTGAAACACGTTGCCCATGTCCGCCCAATGTTCGGGTTGGGCAAAGGTTGGGTGGGGTAACCCAACCCAAGTCCCATCCCTAAGCAATATGTATTTGGATTTGGTTATACTCTTTTTTTATTTTTAAATGTATTTGAGCATATATTTAAAAACAAATGTATTTGAGGTGTGAATTCCAAGTGTCTCTATTTCAAACAACAAATAAAAGAAACATATTATAGGGCTTTCGAAGGCTCACAAGATGAAAAACCCGGGTCATCAAATAGCAATGGACGGAACCCGTTATCCTAGCTACTAATTCTATTAATGATTAGAATGTCCTCGGTTAATTAGTGCTAATAATTACATTAACTAAAATAAGTAAGATTAATGATTACATTATATTAATAATTTAGTTTATAATTAGTGTTCAAAAAAAATTAGTCAGGTTAAAATATAAAAATTAGTGTTAAAAAAAAAGTAGTCGGGGTAAAATCTAAAAATTAGTTTATTACATTAATAATAATAAAAAAAAAATTAGTGTTTAAAAAAATAAAATTTAGCAATTAATTTTACTGTTCAAATTTACGATTGGGAGCTCGTATTTTTCCTACCGTTAGATAAAGTCAGGGTAACTTACGGTTGGGAAAAATTGTGATTTTCTTTCTGAAAATTAAATATATGGTTAGGGAAAAGCAATAAATACGGGTGGGAAATCAATATTTCCCAAACGTAAGATACTTCTACTATTGGGAATTTGTATTATCCCAATTATTTGAATTGGTTTACGATTGGGAACTCATATTTTCCCAATTGTATCCAGTTCTGAAACTAATTTCTAAATCCTTGATTTAATCAAATCTAACTTATTTGTGCAATCAAAAGCAATTCTTACCTAATTGAAGTCATTATAGGTTGAAAATCAACGATTAGTCATAGTTCAAGAAGAAAGAAGATGAATAAGATGCGACGAAGGAGAATAAAAGAGGAAAGGGAAAAAACTATTTGTTTCTCTTTAGATTTATATTCTGGTTTGTATTTAGATTTAGGTTAAATTCTAAAGGATAAAGGGTGCTTTTGTATTTTTTTATGGATTATGGTCCCTATGTCAACACGTGGGTCATTTGAATTCACAATAGCCATAAAAACCAAATCCTTAGAGTCCCCTATAATATGCTTCAAACAAGAACCCATACATCTCAATTTCCGACAACAAACAAAACCCCGGGCCGTTACGGCACGGGTCATATCCTTTCTCCCACAGTATTCTTCTTTCACACAAAACCTAGAATTTATTTTTTCGTCGGCTGCTATCGGTTTGGACAAGCACGGAACAGATAGCATGATTTTAAGAATTCTGGGTTATTGTTTGGCCGAGAGAATTGGGAAGAAATGTGATCTTGTTGCGGTCTTTTTAAGTGATTAAGGGATGAGATATCAAGTATTTGTAGTCTATTTAGGATCAAGAGATGTGGTTTTTTTTTCTTCTAAACTCCGACCCTATAATTCTATCACTGTCACTAAGTTATATCAACGCGTGCCCTCTCTTTTTAGAGCAGCTCTAAAATCAAACTTTTTTATATTTGCTAAATTAGTTTAACTGTTGGACATGAATAAATTGGGGTCAGTCGATTTGGTTAACATACGTACATAAGTATGTTATTAATATTCGGTCTACAATTCTGTGCACTGACTTGAGCAAATAATATTCATGTGTTCATCATTGTGATGAACTACGTTTGGTGGTACTAAACATCCTAATCTGGAAATTCGAACCCTTGCTTCGCGTTGTAAAAAATATCAAGGTAAATCATCCAACTTCTTCTTCGTTGTACTAAACTTTAATCCCCTAGCTTAGCAACTTATGTTATTTCATCATGTAGGTTTGATCAGTCAAGTACTCTTTGTCCTCCACAATGCCACCAATGTCATCTTCAACCTTCCATTCATGAGGTGCATGACATAAACAAAGGTACCTTTACCATGTATACTCTTTTTCATATATGTAGCCAATGATTGAAATTACCATAGCCTTCTTGACATTTTTATGCTCGATAATAAGAAGACCATTTCTGAATTGTTAGAAGGTTCATAATTTTATAGACAATTACAGAACTGTAGATAATTTATGTAAAAATTTTAGTTCATTTTTCTATATAAATTCTGTTTTCGCTAAAATTTCAATTGGTGGGTAATTGCAGACATATACTGTCAAGCGAATCTTTATTGATCTATTGGTAGGTAAATGAAATATAGTATTAGATTTACTGAATCACACACTTCTCTTTGATTTTCATTTTGCAGGGAGCACAAAACGAATATATTAGGTGAATCATCATGTTTACTGATTTTGTTATTCAATCCAGGTTCCCTTTGGTGAATCATCATGAGTGGTAACAACAATTCAAATCCAAATCCAGGTTCACTTAGGTGTATTTATTAAAAAAGATTTTAAATTGATAAAAATCAAAGAATTTCGTGGACATAAAAATCGGAGAAGACAACGTCGCTGCTCTAGTGACCTAGCCAAGGTCCCGAAGGTGTTTTCAAAGGTGAGTGGAAGAGGAAACTGTAGATATTTGGGAAGTATCTTGGACAATTATATAGATCCAGAGCACAAGGGAACAAATGGGTTGTTGTAGCCGTCGTTAAATTGGTGATGAAAGATGGTGCCGGTGATATAGTGGTTCCTAATGTTAACACTGAAACTACCACGTCCTCCTCCTCCTTTTATCGGTTGCTTAATTCTTCTTAACTTAGAAGGTTCACCACCGATTAAGATAAAAATATATTTTTCTTTGCTGAATTAAACTGTTATTGTCTGACCACTGCAGAGATTGATTCATTGATGGTTTCGTCAACATATCTATGAGTACAGTTTTGGTTTTCTGAAATATGTTATTCTTGCTTGACCACTGCAGATATTGATTCATCCTTAGTTTCGTGAACATATCGTTCTTTATACCAATATGAGGTATGAATTAAACTATTTTTTTACAATTACTCTATTACATTTCATTAGATTATCATGACGAGGTACGAATTCAATTTATTATTGTAATTAATATGTTTCTAATATTAAATGTACGTGTTGTTGTTTACGGGTTCGGGAATTATCATTGTGGTTAGGACATTCACAACTGGAGTTACTGTGATGTGCGTGTTTCTTACTCAATTTTAGAATTTTTTTCTTCAAATTGAAATATTTTAGATTAAGTTGATCCATTATTTGTCTTATTCTGGAGGATGACGTTATTATCTTCTGATATTTTTGTTATAAATAAGAAATTAGATGTGAGATAGAACATTTCCAGGGTAGAATTTGATAGTGAGAGTAAATACTTCTTTGACTCCATAGTAAAATCGTTAAGTAATTTTCTTCAAAATGTTGTTGGTGGAAAGCTTCATAGATAGAAAATATTCCAATTTCTCACTTTACTGTGTGTGACACTCTTCTCCTTTTCTAGCTTCACTCACTGTTATTTAAACAGGTTTTCAGTTTTGGTGTTTTGATGAATCGGGTTAATATGATACAAAATCTGAATTTTCCAATGAATTAGGTAATACTATAGGTCAGGACAATCCGAAGCAGGTATTTCAGTCATTGAGGTTAGTTTAGTTCATTAAATAAGATATTTAAAGCGGGGACTATATTTAACTCTAGGAATTCTAATCCACGGTCCGGGCATACACGATTACCCAAACAAAGCCCTAAACATTACCGGATGATTAAAATTTTATGTGAGGATACTGACCGGCTGACCAAATTTGATCAAGCCAGCAAGACATCGTGATCTTCCTTATAGGTTCGACCCTCTAAATTTCAACCTAACCACAGATAATTTTAAAGTGGAGACTATATACAACTCTAGAAATTCTAATCCACGACACGATTACCTAAACATAGCCCCAAATATTATCGGACGATTAAAATTTTGTGTGAGGATAATGACCGGATGACCAAATTTAATCATTCCAGCTGTAGGAGCGGAATATCACAGCAAATGATAACTTACGAAATTGTGGAGAGAAAATACATTTTGCGAGTATAGAATATTTTGCGAAGATAAAGAAATCACGAAGAACGTTTTACGAGTAAAGGAAGTTCGTGAAGTAAATTTGCGAAGGTTAGTATGATGATTCTTTGATCCGAAATTAAGGGAAAGATTAGTTGTTATCCAATGTGTAAAATCATATAAATAGCCATTTAGGCATGAGAGGGAAGGGGAGAGACACATTTTGAGAGAGAGGATGATTTTAGGAGGAGAGAGAAAATTTTAGAGAGGGATTTATTTTCTTTATCATCTTCTTCCCCAAAATTCTAGAGCTCCAAATATTCATTAATGGAGTCTCAATTGTAAAATCATGTAATCACATACAATCACTAGTGAAGCACCGTGGATGTAGATCATATTGATCGAACCACGTAAAAATCTTTGTGTCTCTTTATAATTTTAGTACCTTAATTCTTAGTTTC
Organism: Papaver bracteatum; assembly: GCA_023529315.1. Lineage (NCBI taxonomy): Eukaryota > Viridiplantae > Streptophyta > Magnoliopsida > Ranunculales > Papaveraceae > Papaver > Papaver bracteatum. The sequence goes on from JAJJWX010002324.1 coordinate 1,365,069, forward strand.
ATATCAAATTAATTAGGTTTAGGAATCATTTTAATGGATTCTAATGAGGGTGTAGTTGTGAGATAATCCGCAACTACATAATTGGCGCTAGAAACAGGGAAAGAATAAATGGATTTATCCTTCCTGTAACTTGCGGGATCAACCATTTCGTTTAATAATTGGTCCTCTTCTCTCTCTACTATTTTTCTCTTTTCTCTACTATTTTCTTAGTTCAATATCATCTTCAGGGAGATGTTATGGTTCATCGTTTACAAATTCATCATCGTCTAATTCAAGCCTTTCGTCCGGTTTCGCATTGTCTAGTTCGAATTTCACGTGTCGATCTAGTATTTTTTCCAGGGATCAGCTTCACTAACTCGTGTGAGTTCATTTGGATCTGTACAAGGATCTCCATATGTTCATTTCTCAATGGCGGATCATTCAATTCCACCGAGTCGATCAATTACAGCTTCAACTTGTGAAAACTACAAGTAATTGATTAAATGTTCCGTCGTCGACCAAGAAAGCATGTATGTGTTCGTTGACAACTCATCCAGGAAGATAAGTCAAATTCACGAAGAAATATGAAGTTATGTACTTCGCAAAATGATTATACGTCCCAGCTTGGAGTATACGAAGTCCAGTATACAACTACTTGGAGTATATACTAAGTATATAATTAAGTATATTACCCCACTTTAGTGTTACCACATTAATTCTTACGAAGATGGTCCCATATACTTACGAAGATGATCCCCATCAAAATTCTTACGAAGATGGTGCTTACGAAGATGGTCCCCATCAAAATTCTTTTCTGTCATATACTTACGAATATCATCTTCGTAGGGTCAAATCTTACGAACGTTCGCGAGAAGCGACATTTCTACTTTTACACTTCGCAAATATTCACTTTGCGAATGTTATAACACCAATACTTCGCAAATGTTCGTTTACTTCGCAAAAGTCCTCAAAACAGCAGAATTCTATTTCGCAAGAGTGGGCTAGAATAATTGGTATGCTATGAGAACATGCAAGACGATGCTAGCTTCGCAAGAAAATCACATACTTCGCAAGAAACAACAACGACTCACATAAAAGCTAAGTACCTCTTTCCTTAAACATTTTATTTGCTTACGAAAAATAAAAGATTTTTGATTTGATTTACAAAAAGCGATTCAATCACATAATTACAAAGATGATACAATTACAAAGTTCTCAAGATTTCACAATTACAAAAGAAACCGAGAAAAACATCTCGCACAAATCAATTTATATATTTCTCTTGAAAAATTTACTTTATTTCCAATGATATGATATTCGACATGGAGAGTAGTAGCTGGCAAACCTTTATGGAGTATACTCGTAAAAGGCAAAGCACCTCAGTGCGTCATATGAGGGGGTACCTATTAGGATCATTTCCATGGAAAAATATTTGTCAAGAGAGATGAAATAGATAATACAAAGGAAATCAAAACAAACAAAAAGATTTTTAAGTAGCATAAAAATAAAAAATAAGAAATTTTGATAAAAGAAATGTTGAATACTAATCTAAATTTTTATTTGCATTACAGCATAGCATGAGGCAAAGAACATGGAGTGAGAGTTCGCATGATGGGTTCGCAATATTTCTTACATTTAGAGGATTAAGTACTTCTTAAGGATACTTCATACTTCTTATATATTTCGAGGATTAAGTACTTCTTATACTTCTTCAAGGATACTTCATACTTCTTATACTTCAATGGTTGATACTTCTTATTTACTTCGCAACATTCGGGACTTCGCAAAAGAATAGAGGCAAGTATATACTTTTCAAGACTAGTATTCTTTTCGTTCGTTCCGTCATCAACAAAGATCAAAGATTACTACAACAACGGATTTTTCTTAAAGATCGCTCTTCAAGCAATATTCAAGAAAAAAGAGGCAAGATGTAGGAGCGGAATATCACAGCAAATGATAACTTACGAAATTGTGGAGAGAAAATACATTTTGCGAGTATAGAATATTTTGCGAAGATAAAGAAATCACGAAGAACGTTTTACGAGTAAAGGAAGTTCGTGAAGTAAATTTGCGAAGGTTCGTATGATGATTCTTTGATCCGAAATTAAGGGAAAGATTAGTTGTTATCCAATGTGTAAAATCATATAAATAGCCATTTAGGCATGAGAGGGAAGGGGAGAGACACATTTTGAGAGAGAGGATGATTTTAGGAGGAGAGAGAAAATTTTAGAGAGGGATTTATTTTCTTTATCATCTTCTTCCCCAAAATTCTAGAGCTCCAAATATTCATTAATGGAGTCTCAATTGTAAAATGATGTAATCACATACAATCACTAGTGAAGCACCGTGGATGTAGATCATATTGATCGAACCACGTAAAAATCTTTGTGTCTCTTTATAATTTTAGTACCTTAATTCTTAGTTTCATATCAAATTAATTATGTTTAGGAATCATTTTAATGGATTCTAATGAGGGTGTAGTTGTGAGATAATCCACAACTACACCAGCAAACATCGGGATCTTCCTTATAGGTTATACCCTCAAACTTTCAACCTAATCACGACTAATTTTAAAGTGGGGACTGTATTTAACTCTAGAAACTATGACACGATTACCTAAACACCGCCCCAATCATTACCGGACGATTAAAATTTTGTGTGAAGATAATGACCAGCTGACCAAATTTGATCAGGTCAACAAGACATCAGGATTTTCCTTATAGGTTAAACCTGATTCAATCATAGTTTAAAATAAAAAGAATGACGTTGGTTATAGGCACTTAATGATATCTACACTTCTAGATTTTTTGGCCAATCAACATGAATTAAACAAATTTAAATCACGTCCTACCTCTCTGTCTCACACTTTCTCTTTCTGTAAAAATCAAACCATTCATGTCCACGAAATTATTAATTTTACCAAGAAAGATATAGGATATACAATATATTTGTATTATGTTTTTGCATCTTCTCTTATAGTATTTTCAGCTTCCATTATTTAGTCTATCAAGGGCACCAGAAGTTACAGCACCATCCACAGTTGATATTCCATCCTACCATACTTAGGATGCTCTGCAGCAGGTATGTTAGACGAGTAGATTAATTAGTATGGAGATGTAGTATATGGTGAAACCTGCAATAATCGAGCAAGGGTCTCTTTGCCAAATATATGAAGAGCAACAGGTTTAGTACTATGGTTTTTTAATTTAATATTTGAACTAAATTGTGGGTGTTAATTCTGAAATATTCCGTTTACGGCTGTACCAAAAATAACAGATTGCCCAACAAGCACGATGAAATGTGATGTTTGAAAGAAGTATATGCCATGCACTGATTTACAGTGTCAAAACTGGATTCTTTTGTTATTATTGTTTGCAATGTGAATTTTGCATTATATGTTCTTGACATAATTTTCATGCGTCTAATGCAGATTCTCAAACTTAAACGGATACTGACATGTTATTCTTTGATTTCCAAACCTAAAAAGATATTCACATGCTATTCAAAGAATACGCCTGATGGTATTGTCTTGGACTATCCGGTAAGAATATAAATAACTATTTTTGTGGAATCTATACTCCTTACAGACGCAGCCAGGGATCTAAGAATAGTTTTTTTTATTTTAGATCAATGTACTGGTGAATCTCACCATAACGCTAGCATGGATCCTGCAGATTTAACTTTGGGTTCCTACACTAGAATGTAACTTCACATTTGAACTATTTCTTGGCTTTGTACTTTCTTATATTTGTCCATGTATGTTTGACATTAACTGTATGTATGCTACCGAAGATTTTGCATCAGATGATTGAGATTAATCGTGCGGAATTTTGGATGATGAGGACGAATTCTTGGATGCAAACTGGATGACAGAGCTCTAAAGGGTAACGGTCCAAAATGCTTTTCAATATATTAGAAACTTCGTCATAGGACCGGAGTGTTCGATAAGAAAATCTTCAAATATATGTTAGAAATTAATACATGATTGGATAATTGATTATGGTGATTTTAAATTCTTAGCTAAAATTCTACACACTTTTGCAATATTACTGAGCATTTTCTTATCCAAACGTAAAATTAAACATGGAAAGGTGAGAGGTTAAGCTTGGTTTCATATAATCAAATTTGTTATTCGGATAAATTTTGAGATACCTTAATTTTTCATTATTCTTGAATTGAATTTTTATTTGAATGTAATATTTACTTGATAATCACTAGATTCAATTCTATAAATTAATAAATGACTAAAAATTTTGAATTAAAAAAAAGGCAACATGTAAAGATAAAATGTTGAGCTGGGTTCTATATAAGCATTTTAAGGTTACGTTAATTTTTCACTATTTGTGAGTTGAATTTTTATTTGAATCTAAATAGTGTACTTGCTTTTACTAGATTCAATTTTATCTTTTTGATTCAAGGAATTATTTAAGGAAGAGAGAAACAGATGATATTGTTTATCAAGTTTCTCATGATGTCATTGATCGATGGTGACATAGATTATGTTTTTGGTGATTTTGTGAATGTGTGTAGTTACCGGTATAGTATGAATATGACAACTAAAACTGGGGATGAATATCTCATATTTATGTGTTAGTTAATGAACAATTTTATGGATTCTTATAATCATGTAATCCAAACATGTACATTGTTTCACATTGTTATCACTATTAGTAAATACATGAATAAATTCTAAAAGTTTCATTAAACATTATAAAGTTGATATAGTTGCTCAAGAGAATTTATCAACGTGCAACTACTCGGAAAATCTGTAAGCAATCAAATTGGTTACATATCCTTAATTAATGATTAGAAAAACAAGTAACAACGTATTAGAATCTTATCTGCTAAAAAGTAATGTTTACCAAATTGCGCAGGCTTATACCATTTTTTTAACCAAATTGATGCTTTAGTATCACGTTGCCGTAGCTCTTACGCTCTATTACATGTCTTTTGTTATGTAAAAGATTAACATACTGTACTTTCAAAGTAAATTACTAGCAATTTAATCTTTCATGGAGTTGACCCAATTTGAGTACTTCTGTTCTGTATCATTCTCTAAATATATTGAAATATGTTTGGTAGAGAAAAATGACATCTCATTTGTTGTTCTCTCATCGTTATCATCATTACATTCTAAAGTTATAAACTAAGTTGCTTCCTGAATAGTCTTCCTATTTTCACTAGGATCATCCGGTTGTGGCGTGCCGGTCATTGTGACTCCCCGTGTAAATTTATGTCGTGATTTTAACAGTCAAAAAAAGATATGGTACTACTTTTTGTTATGGTCACTTGCTTCTTCTTGAATTCATTCACTCCTACCTCCAGATTGATCAATACTCTAGAGGCATTGGTAGTTGTCGCACCTGTTGCAAGGTATAATGGTTTGTTAGGTAACAAATAATTGTCGGCACATGTCTTGGTTAATTAAAAACAGACCACTAACCTCGAAGTTTGCTTACAAACGTTCCAGTAATGATAACAATTATTGGAGTATTGATGAAATCAAATCAAGTGATTGATTATTCTTTTTTGCTGGAAATGAGTGCCTAAATGCATACTGATTCGATTAGTACTAATATTATTAGGTGTTTACTAATGTTATCAAATTATGAGTACCCGAAAAACAAATAAATTATGTAAATTGACGCTAATGTGGGAGGTTGAGCCGGGGCCGTAAGGCCCCGGTGATACCTAGTAGTGTATATACAAAACCACTAACCACTATTTAAAAACAAAGAAAAAAAAAAACATTTACTGTCCACCGCCAACCACCACCACCATTGTCCACCGCCAACCACCTCCGTCACCAACCACCACCACCACCGCCAACCATAATCGCCGCCAACCACCACCGCCGCCGACCACCACCGCCAACCACCACCACTGTCCACCAACACCGCCAACCACCACCACCACTGTCCACCGCCAACTACCACCGCCGCCAACCACCACCACCGTCGCCAACCACAATCGCCGCCAACTACCACCGCCGCCGACCACCACCGCAAACCACCACCACTGTCCACCAACACCGCCAACCACCACCATTGTCCACTAACACCGCCAACCACCGCTACCGATGTCCACCACCATCGCCACCAATTACACCGTCGCCGCCAATAACCGCCACCCACCAACCACCACCGCCGTCAACTACCATCACCGCCACCAACGACCACCACTACCATGTGGAGTCAACTAGCTCAAGTTGTGTCCATATAGGAGGCAACTAGCTCAAGTTGTCTCCAATAAATAATGTCCATATCGGAGGCAACTAGTTCAAGTTGTCTCCAAAAATGGAGGCAACTAGCTTAAGTTGTCTCCAATAAATAGTGTACAGGAATAAATTGCAAAACAAAATGGAGGCAACTAGCTCAAGTTGTCTCTGAATCTGAGGCAACTAGCTCAAGTTGTCACCGAATGTGAAGGCAACTAGCTCAAGTTGTCTTCAAAAGTGAAGGCAACTAGCACAAAGTTGTCTTCAAAAGTGAAAGCAACTTGCCCAAGTTGTCTCCAAATATGGAGGCAACTAGCACAAGTTTTCTTCATATATGGAGGCAACTAGCACAAGTTATCTCCAAAAAATAAAATTTGTACACAAATGAGTGAACCTAGTGTGAATCGAACACACATCTTCTGACATATAGTCAGTTGTGTTACCATTACACCACAGATTCATGCATAACACAAGCCATCTATTAGTAATCTCAACTTAACTACTGATATGAAACCCCATCTCTATTCACCAAGCTTCAGCTGCAACACCAAACTGCTTCGCCAACTACAACGTTGTTCTGCACTTCAACTCCAATTTGTTCACTACTTCACCAACTGTAACCTTGTTCCACTAACTTATAGCTCAACTCCAACAACAACTACAATTTTGCATTTGCAGCATCACCAAAACTGCAATTTCTGTACTTGCATCTTTACCAGTACCAGTCATTGTATTCACTCATTCCCTGGTTTCAAACATTGTCTGCATCTTATAATAAGAACCAAAAAACAATAACAAGACCAAACAACAGTAAATCACCAGCTCCAAACAACAACAACACTATCATCAGTCCAACACTGCTGTCATCCGGAACTAATTAATCACCTACAAACCAATCAATTCATTTACAACCTACACTTCAGAATAAATGCACACTATCATCACCAGTGCCTTCATTGCAGCTCATGCCTACAATATCATCCAAACACAGACCAGCATACTTATCCACCGGTCCCATTATCATTTCAGCTTTCTAGATATCCCATACAGCTTTATTACCAGCATATCTCGCTTCATAAATGTAAGTTACTGTTGGCATTGTGTTGTAAACAATGATTTAAAAGACTGTATAATAAAAATTAATCATATACCTTAACAATGTGTTCTCCAGCAAGTGGCTCAACCATGGAAGGTATGGGAGAGTCATTAATTCATTTTCCAAAACCGAGTTGGCCTCGATTTGATTTGCCCCATACCCACAAGAAACCATCCTCTCCAATAGCAGTGAAAACAACACCAAACACATACAACTTTAACTCTAAATTGACTCATCCCTTGTACCATCTCGGGCTTACTCCATGAATCTATACTATTATAAACCAAACATTCAACAAGTCTCAAAAGCCAATCCAAATTTAAATCAATCGTCATTTAAAAAACTACCATCATCAAAACAACAGATTAATTTATTGTACATACCTTGGAACAACAAACGGATTAATTTATTGTACATACCTGAAATTCCTTGTTTCACCCCCATGACCAAACGTCTCCATGAGAAGTAACAGCTAGAGAGTGATAATGTCCAGCTCCAGTACTCATGCCTTCACCAGTTTCCACTACAGCAACAAACTCATTATTGATGTTTGGACTCTGAGTACCAACTCCAATACTCATGCCTTCACCAGTTTCCACACTGTTACAGCAAACTCCATTTTCTCTTTGCCAAATTCTTATTATGTCCATTTCATCATTGTTATGAACCTGGATGTGATTCACAACAAGAATGGGGATAGATATAATAGTAACGTCAAGATCCTCACGGATCAAGCCTCCCGGTTCAGCGAACACGGTTTGATCGATTGAAACGATCTAGTTCTTTTCATTAATTCTTAGATGCCTTTCACTTACAGACTCTCTAGCTTATAAAGCTTAACACAGAGAACTACCCTAGATCCTACGGCTATAATGCCATCATATGTTTACATCTAAACCACTCATTACAATTAATAAAGACAACCCTATTTGGTTAAAGGCTACCCACTAAGGATTACACTAAATACCGTCATCGAAATGATATGGGTGCCCTCCTCCAAAGATTGGGACATGACAAATACCATCCCCTTCAGAACATCCTTGTCCTCAAGGATGAAGGTCAAGAAAAAGGCTTGTTAAATTCACAAGGGAAAGATTTGCTGATGCCTTTGTGTCGTCGAAATGATATGGGCCGCTCTTTTCTTGTAACAGGTACATGATGACACTTTGTTGTATTTTGTCGTACCAACATCTTTGCTTTCCGTAGCACCATGACCTTGTGGTTGTCTGTAGTCATCTCTATCCCGGCAAACAAGAACTTCCAAGTGAATGATGACCAACATCGCATAACAAAACTTCTCATAAGCCTCCGAATGTCGTGCACTCCATAATCCCATTACAAACAAACTGTATTTCCGAATGACTGTAGCACCAGAAAAATTCATAGTCCACATGTTGTGTATACCAGGAAGTGGATATCCCCTAGGCTGAGCTACTTCAAGCAAATCCCTTGCCAATATCTTGATAAGTTCGATTCCAACTGTGAGTTTCAGGAGCACATATAAAAGAATCATTGTCGTTGGAATACTACGAACCTCTTCCTTGGTAGTTGACATAATGGAAAATGCAGCTTTCTTATCTCTCCCTGGCAGTGCTAACTGCACATTTTCTACACCCACCAACCTGTAGAAAGTAACTTGAATTTCAACTTCAAGTAATCAAGCCACGCTAACCCCTTAAGAGTTTGAATCTCAGTGAGTAAATACTTAGCCCAAAAGCTGTATAATTCCTTGGTGAGACTATTAAGTCCTTCAGCTGCCATTCTAATACAAGTACATCTGGAATCATCAGTCTTTAAAGTGTAAGTCGGCAACCTGTAGAAAGTAAGAATTTCAATTCAAGTAATCCACTTAAGAGTTTGAATCTTGAGTAAATCTTAGCCCAAAAGCTGTATAATTTGATATTAAGTCCTTCAGCTGCCATTCTAATACAAGTACATCTGGAATCATCAGTCTTTAAAGTGTAAGTCGGCGCAGAATGTCGATTATCCACTTCTTGAACATCATAAAGTTGATGGGCCACATGTGAGGTACTTGTACAGTTCCAGGTATTAGAATGAGAAGTCCAAAATATTAAATCAAGCAATTTTCCTCTGTCAAACAAAAAACTGCCGCAGCCTATACAACCATGTGACTCACTGAAATGCCATACAGTACCATGAAACCTTCTTATACTCCATAAATCTGCTGAGACCAATCGGAATTTCCACTTCAACAAGGCTGCCATCCTTAACGCATTTGGAATATATAGCATAGTGAATAGATGTTTCACTACCCTTGCAAGCATACCACTAACACAGTCCTTCTTCGTTGTTGGAGATGCCAATACCCAGTGATAACTGTACCACACATTTATATACTGACTAAAATCACTGTCATACAAACTAATTAGTTTAGAATGACCCACTGCCATCACAACTGTCTCTTGCATTGAAAAACTCTTATGGGCTTCAGATGTGGACAAACAAAAGTGCAAGAAACACGTAATTTTTGAAAGGTAACTTTGACTCTTCTCCACTATACCTTGAAGCATGTGGAGATACCCAAGCTCCTTCAAGGGAATCCATTTATTAAGTAACCCCAAGCTCAGCTGCAACAAGAACAAGGATTCTATATCGGCATTCCCACTCCATCTCCCTTTGTCCGGAATAAGACAGCCATAAAACACATATGAAGGCATCTTTGTTTTGCCAACTTCAGTCACTTGGGTGGATATCTTATTGGATAAAATGAGAGATTCTATAAGAAAATGATAGAAGAAAGAAGTATTACCTTCACCCCCACGGTCGCAACATGTGAAGAATAAGGAATCTAAGATTAACTTGACAGAACCGGTGATAGAAGATAGTCGAAGTGTCGATGGGAGGTTGTTGTATAAAGTGTGACCTTAAAATGAGAGCTTCAAGGTAGTAAAAACACAACCATTGCTCACTCTTTCCTTCCCACTTCATGGACAGTTCACTACTTCCACAGCCAAACAAGCGAACTAAAAGAAATAGCACAATGATAAACAATTTTAAACCACTTCCCTTTCCCAAATATTGGAGACAAATAGTTAGCACTTTAAATTTCCACCTCAAGTGATCTACCAACATGGCCATAGCTGAATTTTGAATCACTATGAGTAAGACCTGAGTCCTCAACTTTCTTGTAAAAATTCTGGTCCAGCTATAATTTTCCTTTGCATGGTATATTGGACTGCACATATAGGTGTAATAATGAAGTAGACATATAGAAAAATCAAAATCGCACATACCCCCAGCAGAATAAGACTTGTACAGACAAGTGCAAGCGGAATGCCGAATTGTCCCTTGAACAACCAATCTACCAAATGCTTTATATCCCAGAAATGAAGAGTGTTGACAAGAGACTATTCCCGAGAGATAAGAATGAGAACTAACCCTTGTGGAAATGGAAAAATGTAATAGCAAAAGAAATATAAACTCCCTCATATTAATTTGCAGCACAGCACCTTCATGTCCCTTAATTAGAACTTCAAATAATTCAATGCAGGGAATATCTTTTCTAGCCGGTAAAAGATGATGAAATTGCAAGGCTATAGCATCTTCATATTGACGCAAACTCCGAAGTAGACAGTCGAGCACACTATCCATTTGAATCATTTTACCAAACACTTGCCCAACAGTAATACAAACACCACCTTCAGTTAACATACCATTTGTAAACAACATCACTACAAATGAATTCATAATCCACGAATGTAGTCTATACCCATATTCAAGAAGTATCTCAGGAGAATAATTTGCAGGGTATTCAGCCAATAGGATCGAACATATAGTGAATACACAAAAACCAGAAGTAGTGATGATTATATTGAATTCAAAAACACCCACAAAGCCAGAAAAACCCTGAGGGAGATGGAACCTTTTCCCATGATCAAATATTCTACGCACAAAACCTAAGGCAGGTAAGTAATAATCATCAATTAGTACCGTGGAACTCACCTCAAGCAACTCATCGATCTGTAAGAAAACAGTTTCTGCTCCTTTCCTACTCAGCACTGGAGCATACCATTCATATGTCCTATGAAAGCTCACCACTCTAGCCAACAAGAGCAACAAAACCCCAGTGCTCTCAGTCAGTTGATAAACCCATTGATAAGCAATCCGAATTATACCAGAAAGATATAAGGACCTCATAATGAGTTCAATGATTTTCCCACGGTCAAATACTTTATCCATTTTGAGCTGCCAACAAAATTCGACTCCAACACCACTCAATTTTAGACTCTCAGACATTTTATCAAACAGTTTGCTCGCATCTAGAATTTCAGCCTCATTAATACACAAATGCAAAGTCAAATGGATGCACGAGAAATATAATTGGTACCCCAAACTTGGAATCCATGGAACAATCAATTTCTTATGTGAAGTAAAAGAAATAAGGATACGTTTACCTCGATCAAATATGCTACGAGAAGCATCAAAGAGAAGAGAAAAATGACTCTTACCAAATAGGTTACTGTGACGAAAGACCAATTCCTTCAAGTATCCAAGTTTCTCACAATTAACCGCTGAAATGATAACTTCTTTAGATTGAAATTTCACCTTGGAAGGAGAATTTTCCTCCTCATCGAAAAAAAACGAAGGAATGAGCAAGTCGAAATTGAGAGAATCATCACCTTCTTCAAAGAAATAAGAAGGAATCATCAACTCGAATTCATCTTCTTCTTCCTGTTCTGCTTCAATAGAATAAGAAGGAATCAACTCAGAATCGTCTTTCTGGGTGACAAGATCCTCAATAATCTCCGCTTTGTCGATTACAGGTTCTTCAGATGGTTCAAGTTGAATTGATGCAATAGATCTGTTGAGAGAGTCCAACTGGTTTAAAGTGATGTTAATGTAACTATCCATTTGACGAAGAGCCTCTTGTCGATTTGGTAAGTTCACATCCATCACTACCTTTGATTTCTCCAACCGCATATAAGATAATCTCTTCTCTACAAGCTTAATCACCTCCAATTGAGATACAAAATCCCCCATTGCAGAGTACACACAAAATCTTCTGGATGATACCAATTGTTATGAACCTGGATGTGATTCACAACAAGAATGGGGATAGAGATAATAGTAATGTCAAGATCCTCACGGATCAAGCCTGCCGGTTCAGCGAACATGGTTTGATCGATTGAAACGATCTAGTTCTTTTCATTAATTCTTAGATGCCTTTCACTTACAGACTCTCTAGCTTATAAAGCTTAACACAGAGAACTACCCTAGATCCTACTGTAGTTGCGGATTATCTCACAACTACACCCTCATTAGAATCCATTAAAATGATTCCTAAACCTAATTAATTTGATATGAAACTAAGAATTAAGGTACTAAAATTATAAAGAGACACAAAGATTTTTACGTGGTTCGATCAATGTGATCTACATCCACGGTGCTTCACTAGTGATTGTATGTGATTACATGATTTTACAATTGAGACTTCATTAATGAATATTTGGAGCTCTAGAATTTTGGGGAAGAAGATGATAAAGAAAATAAATCCCTCTCTAAAATTTTCTCTCTCCTCCTAAAATTATCCTCTCTTGCTCAAAAGATCTCCCCCCTACTTCTTATGCCTAAATGACTATTTATATGATCTTACAAAATATGACAGTTGTGTTGTCCCGCCATTTCGGATTTGAGAATTATCTTGCGAAGCTTCGTAACTTCACTTCGCGAACTTCCTTTACTCATAAAACGTTCTTCGTGATTTATTTATCTTCGGAAAATATTCTATACTCGCAAAATGTATTTTCTCTCCATAATTTCTTAAGTTATCATTTGATGTGATATTCCGCTCCTACACCTACGGCTATAATGCCATCATATGTTTACATCTAAACCACTCATTACAATTAATAAAGACAACCCTATTTGGTTAAAGGCTACCCACTAAGGATTACACTAAATACCGTCATCGAAATGATATGGGTGCCCTCCTCCAAAGCTTGGACATGACAATCATCCATTCTAACTATCCAATATATTTCAAAAACTACAAGCAATCTCATAAATATCCAAAAAACAATCACCAAGTTTCTCACCAACACTGTGAATACACCCTTGCATCCTTGAACCCAGCTCATTTCTCAGCTCTAATTCTTGATGTCTACAATAGCAACTCCCATCCCTGTAGTTCCATTACTAGCAACTTTTGATTCCATTTTAATATTGCACAACAACAATCAATTAGATCAACTCCATCTGAGATACCACCAACATCTTCCAATTCATTCTTAAATCAATCACAAATAAAATCCAACCAAACTCAAAATTGATTAGTAACTTTCAATTATTTCATTAGGGAGCTTCAATTTCTTCTCAACAGATCCCTGATTCTTCTCTGCTTTGTTGGTTACATAAAAATTGAAATCAACAAGTACCAATGAATGATATATCTTTCTCGACACTGAATTGTTCATTCAAAATTGAATCTCGATCTCAAAAGTTAAACGAAACCAAAAAATCAATCTCGATCACTCTGAATATGATATTGAAATCATTTATCATCGAAAATTTAGTTTAAAATGAGAATCAATACCAGAAATCAAAACCTAAAATTGAGATCTCACATGAATATTCAACGAAGAAGAAGAAGCTAAACCGCTGCTCCTGATGATTTTATATTCGGATTTCAGAATTTAATTCACAAATAGGTGACATAAAGAGAGAATTGTTGATGGATATGGTGATAGATCTGGTGGATTTTGAGGTGGTGGTGGAATTGGAGGTGTTGTTGTTATTGGTGGTGATTGCCAGAGATAAAGAGAAGAGAGATACGTGATAACTTACTGATATGGAATGAAGACGATGGTGGTGCTGGTGGCGTTGGTTGTGGTGGCGACGGAGATGGAGATAGTGGTGCGACGGAGATGGTGAGATTTCCCTGGTTTTTCTCGACTGATAAATAAAGAAGAAGAAGAAGAAGAATAAAATGTAAAGGTTAAAAATGGGATTATACGAAATATTTTTCTGCTCATAAATTCAATCATGCCATTAAGGGTATTTGTAAATACTCATAAGGGTATTTGTGCATGACCCATGGATAGTAGGGGCATAAATAACATTCCCATATCAGATTTTATTTATTTTTTGATCGGCACATAACCTTTTATTTTCTAAGTTACATGCGAATGTCAAATATGTGGTCAATATCGGATTTCGGCCGGCCGAGGACCGAGACATTATATTTCGGTGAAATATCGGCAAATATTGGTGAAATATCGACAATACCGGCATCACTGATAAACACCAAAACAAGATATTTTAGGTGGTATCTCGGACGAAATTAACTACATTGTCGCAATACAGCAGAAAAGTTCCATTTCACGCTGGCTATACAGTGGGGGAAAGAAAGTACCATGGTCCCTGGTTAGCTGGGGAGAGGAATGAAATACAACTGGATCTTTAAAATGGATGGATAGTTACTAGTTTATACCATTTTTCAGTGATTAATATGTTTAAGTCACACAGATTATGTGAATAATCCCAACTTCATTTGACATGCTATTATGATGATCACAAATTCATAATAGAAATTTGGCATATTATCAAAATCTATTTATTTATCGTCTTCGGGACTTTTGTATATAATAACACCTGCTAATTCCAGGTTAGGTTATAAGGAAGGAAAATCATGACCAAAATATGTTGGAATGCATTTTATTTATTTACTCATATTAAAGTAATTGAGATGCCATAGAAAATTGAGAATAATGATGATGAAGGGAGTGTTAACGGATATAGTCACTTTTTACAGAATTTAAACTTACGAAATATTTTCCATCTTCTTATATTTTTCTGATTCAGAATTACTAAAAGAAGTTTGTTCTGGTGGATACCATGTTTTATTTATAGATATTTTTGTGCAATGACGTCAATCCAATGACATACTTAACATAGACAGAAGTGCAACATCCGGTAAGTCAGAGTCTTGATTGAATTATTTTGCGATGCCAACTCCTAACCAAACTAGTTTTCCTTAATTAGTTTTACTTTTTTAGTTAGTTTCCTTATTTAATTAGACTTCTTAAATTCAGCATCTGGCTTGAACATCAAGCTCAGTAAAACTATAAATACTTGGTTTTAATTGTAACGAGTATCAATCAATACAACTCGATTTTTATTTTAAAGTTTTTTCTACTGCTAAGGTTGTTAACCCCAAAGAAAAAGGGTTTTATCCTAGGGTTTTGAGTTTTCTTGTGTTCTTAATCCAGTGTAAAGGTCTTGAACCCTAACACCTGGATCATAACAGGTTTAGATCATACCTAAATTTCACCCAATTATTTTTTCTTTTACGATGACTTATACAGAAGAATTGAAAAGTCTTCAAGATAGTATTACAGGTGTGACAGAAAAGCTAGATACACTTACGGATACTATTACTAAGCTTTATATGTATGAGGAAGATCAAAAACTTCAGAAACAAGCTGAAAAACTTAAACAACAAGATGAAGCAAGCACATCTCTGTCAAACAAGCTTATAGCATCCTTAAATTCAATTATTACTGGAACAATGACAACTTCCTTACATACTGTGTTCAGGGAATTTTTACCTCAGTTTCAACAACGTACTGGAACTGCTTCACTACCACCACCTCCACCACCTCCACCTCCAGTTAATGATGGTAAACCACAATATCCTAGAACTGTTAACAATATCAAGTTACCAAACTTCAGTGGAGAAGATACGGATGGATTTTCAATGCCGACCAGTATTTTAGCGTTTACAACAATTCTGATGCCCTAAAAATTATTGTTGCTTGTGCACATCTCAAAGGTGAGGAAAATATTTGGTATAGATGGAAAAAAAAACCAGAGTTCATGTAACTACATGGTTGGAATTCTGCAACTTGATTCGCGCTCGATTTAATCCTAAAAAGTTTGTTGATGCTAGATTAGCCATTAACACGATTGACCAAAAAGGTTCGGTTCGTCAACATATTCCTGATTTTGAAAAAAATGTTGAATTTCGTTGATTTTCCTGAGGATTACTTGATAAGTTGTTTCATTCGTTCTTTGAAACCGCATATTGGTTAATTTATAATAAATAAATTAAGTGGTTAAGGAATAAAAATGTTAATTGCACCACAAATATTGGATGATTCCTACACTAAGGAAATTCATCAAGAAGAAGCTTATACAGCAACTAAGTTTCTTCCAATACAATCATATCTCCCTCTACCAGTCAGGAATGCAAATACTACTCCTCCTAATCAGTTCAAAAAGCCTATTCCTCCTGGACCTAGACGATTAACACAAGAAGAACAACGGGTAAGAAGGGACCAAGGTCTCTGTTTCAACTGAGTTGAAGCTTGAACGATATTCTGTTTGTTGAAAGCTATTTCATATTAAACCATTATGTTGAAAGGTGGGTTCACAATAGATATCGCTCTGGCCTGGAAATTGGGTTGTCTTTACTTTTGGGTTGTCTCTTATTTATCATGCTTGTGAGAGTTGGTGTTGAATAATTTGGGTTATATATCGTGAATGTTTCTCGATTTTTAAGACCGAAGGTAAGCGGTAAAGTTGAGTCGGGTTCGATTCAGGTTGTGAGTGTATATATATCTTATAATGAAAAGAAAAGAGTAACCCAACCAACCTTTTCTTCGCTCGCTCATTATTCTTTTGTGTTGTGAAGATATAATGGAAACTAAAATCTAAATTAGTAGAGATTCTTTATTGCCGATTTCTGGATAAAGCTCTTCCTGTATTGTTGATAGTTTTTGGAATGAATACAATCTAAAACTCTTCTTTATTTAAGTTTCTTTTAATTAAATTTATGTTTGCAAGTTTCCATTAATATATGGATGATAATCGATGTTGTGAGCATGATTATGAATGTTGGGCCGCGGTCCATGTAATGTGATTCTTAAAGATTATTTATGATGGGATAAAGATATCCTTGAAATCCATTTTGTAAGCGGATTGATTGAATTTATTGTTGTATTATATTGGGATACGAGATATCCTTGGGGACTCGTTTTGTTTCCTAAACCACGTGGGGCTCCTTGGGCGCGGATTGATTGAATTTAATTATTATTTATGGATGTGGTGTTTCCATATGATCCCTGCGCACGGATTGATTGAATTTAATTATTTATGGATCTTATAAGCGGATTGATTTAATTTAAATATTTAAGATATGTGGCTCCTCAAGTAGCTGGGATTGATTTAATTTAATTATTATTTATGGATGTGGTGTTTCTTATGCGGGCTCCCTTGGCGAGCGGATTGATTGAATTTAATTATTGTTTACGAATGTGGTGTTTCCATAATGGAAATTGAAAATCTAAAATGATTGTGGATGTGGTTCAACAAGAAAGTTAAGCAATAATTTGATCATCAAAATTATTGATTGTGTATTTCAATCGTCGATGAACTATGCGTGCTTGATCCTTTTTATCGAGGTAGTCATGAGTGAAAAGAAAAAAAATTTAGGTTAAATTAGATCTTCCCAAATGATTTTTTTTTTAGTTTTAAATGTAAATGGTAAAATTGCTGAATAAATTATTTAATGTGCTTGGGCTTAGTAGCCGGGCCTCGGCTATGGTTTCCAAGTAGCACTCCGGGTTTTGAAAACCGGGGCGTTACAAATTCTACAGGCCGGATCATGTTTGTGTAAACCCCAGATTAACTATCTTGGATACTTTAGAGGAGATTAATGTAGTTTTTACAGCACCATCTGAAGCGCTACCTATTACTTCATCTGAAGAGACGCCTCTCGCTTTTGAGGTTGTAGAATCAACTGATGCTGAACCAAAAATTTCCTTTAATTCATTCATGGGATTTACTTTTCCATGAACTATGCGAATTAATGGTAACACTAAAACTCAGTCTATTACAGTTTTGCTTGATTCAGGTTCCACTCATAATTTCTTGCATCCGTATGTGGCTAAGAAATGTGGTTATGAGATTCACTCTAAAAAGTCTCCACTAAGTGTCACAGTTGGTGATGGAGGACATCTAGCCACTAGAGGTTATTGTATAGATGTTGTTATACGACTTCAGCAATACGAATTTACCACCGATTTCCATTTGCTTGATATTAGTGGATGTGATGCAGTTTTGGGAGTTCAATGGTTAAGGACGTTAGGACCAATTAAATGGGATTTTTAAAAGTTAGCCATTTAGTTTCACATTAATGACACAATTATTTCATTAATAGGGAACAACAAATCATAAATAATGATGTTAGAAGCACAATCAATGCAGTGTGTATTACATCAACAAAATCATTGAATTTTTTTTAAAATATGTGCATTAAATACTTCTATGAATGCTTCTTCAGTTATACCTCCAGAGGTGCAGCAATTACTTTCTCGGTTTGATGATATATTTCAAGTACCAACTCCTCTTCCTCCAGAACGTGTTCATGATCATCGTATTCCATTATTACCAGATTCTTCTCCGGTTAATGTGCAACCATATAGGCATCCTCATTTTTAGAAAGACGATATAGAGAAGATAATTATTAAGCTTCAAAAAGATGGCTTTATTCGACCAAGTACGATTCCTTATTCTTCTCCCATCCTTATGGTTAGAAAGAAAGATGGCTCTTGGCATACGTGTGTGGATTACAGGGCCTTAAACAAACTGACCATTAAAGATCGTTTTCCCATTCCAACAGTTGATGAGTTACTCGATGAATTATTTGGTGCAGCTGTGTTTACTAAAATGGATTTACGTTCTGGGTATTATCAGATCAGACTTTATCACATAGATATTCCAAAAACTGCTTTCAGGACACATGATGGTCATTTTGAAATCTTGGTTATGCCTTTTGGATTATCAAATATACCTGCAACTTTTTAGAGTTTAATGAATCATATCTTCAGGACACACTTACGGAGGTTTGTACTTGTTTTCTTTGATGACATATTAGTCTATAGCAAGAACATGTCTGACCATCTAGAACATTTAGCTATTATGTTTAATATTTTATGCACTAATAAGATGTTTGTCAAAGATAGAAAGTGCACTTTTGCACAACCATCTGTAGGATATTTGGGCCATGTAATTTCTTCTGCAGGGGTTTCAATGGAGAATGATAAGATACAGTGCATATTGTCTTGGCCACTTCCGACCCTAGTTAGAAATTCGGGGTATGGGTAGTAGTTCGGGACAGCATACGTACGGGAATTATACAGATTTGGATAGATCGGATTCGATCAAAAATACGGTCAACGGTTCGTTGTTCGGACAGTAGTTCGGAACGACATACGTACGTGCATATTTGTTTTATAAATTTGAGTTCGACACTTAAAATTCGGCTAACATATATGATAAATTGATAAGTATTACGACCTTATTACGAGACTAATTTGATTTGTATATGATTTATAAGATGGAAAAAAATATTTTAGCGTGATTATTTAACAAGAAGTAAAAAATTTAATCGCATAAATGTATTATAAAACTTATAGACTTTTAAACAAAAATTAACACATAAAACCTTTGTTAAACAACTACCAATAGAAAATTTTAATTGAATAATTGTATTTAAATATAAAGTATATACAAAATCAAACAAAAACCAATCAACAGAACTCTGGTGAGAGAGTTACCTATGGGAGTTCTAGTTCGGAAATATCATTCGGATACGGTCAGTTTGGATACGTTCGTGAATCATTCGTGAGGTCCATATAATCCGGGAACTAGGTTCGGAGTTCAAATAGTTCGGAAGTATCATTCGGATTCGGTTAGTTCGGATACGTTCGCGAATCATTCGGAGAATTACTAACTAGGCTTCCGACTACAGTTAAAGAGTTGAGAGGTTTTCTTGGTTTAGCTGGTTACTATCGAAAATTTGTGAAGGATTTTGGTAAAATCAGTGCTCCTCTAACACATCAAGAAAGATTCTTTTCATTGGACTGAACAAGCTACTGTTGTATTCAAACTGTTACAACAGGCTCTCGCTGCAACTCCAACTCTAGCACTTCCAGATTTTACAAAAGAATTTGTGTTGGAAAGTGATGCATCCGGAAATGGCATTGGGGATGTTTTAATGCAATCAAAGCAACCAATTGCATTCTTTAGTAAACCTCTTTCAGGTAAAAATTTAAATCTCTCTATTTATGACAAGAAGATGTTAGATGTGGTTTCTGCAGTACAAAAATGGCATCCATACTTGCTTGGAAGGAACTTCAAGATATATACTGATCATCGTAGCCTCAAGTTCTTTTTAGATCATAAATTGTCTTCAATGGAATAACATAAATGGTTATCCAAATTGTTAGGTTATGATTATGAGATAATTATCCATCTTGGAAAGGAAAACGTTGTAGCTGACGCATTATCCAGATGTCCAAGCTCATATTTTCATATATCTACACCTTTTTTTTTTGGTATTGATGACATTAGTCAAGAATGTCATAATGATACAGATTTAGGCGATCTAATTCAACGGTTACGCCAAGATGGAAGCTGTAAGACGCATTTTTCTTATACTGATGGTTTATTGCGTTATAAAAATCGTATAGTTGTGCCATCATCCTCTGCATGGTGTGATAAGTTGCTTGAAGAGTTTCATTCTAATCATATTGGTGGCCATTCGGGATACTAGAGAACTTACAAGAGACTGCAGCAAAAATTTTACTGGAAAGGGATGAAGAAATCGATAAAGGATTTTATTTCTAAGTGTGATACTTGTCAACGTAATAAGTCAGGATCGATTGCTCCACCTGGTCTTTTGAGTCCCCTTCCTATTCTTGATGACATATGGTTAGATGTTTCGATGGATTTTATTGATAGGTTTCCAACTTCTCATCGAAAAAATTCGAATCACGTGGTAGTGGATCGTTTATCTAAATATGCACACTTTATACCTCTTACACATCCGTACACTACCAGTTCAGTGGATGAGATTTTTGTACGAGAGATTTTTCGTCTTCATGGCATGCCAAGGAGCATTGTCAGTGACCATGATCCAATATTTCTCAGCAATTTCTGGGAAGCATACTTTGCCTTACAAAACACCAAGTTGTGTCGTAGTTCTGCATATCATCCACAATCTGATGGGAAAACTGAGGTTACAAATTGCACTTTGGAATCACTACACCAAATTCCTGGATTAGTAACATACCTGAGACGTTACTAAAACGGGTTGTAACGGCTCTTGGTTGTTACAAAAAGGGGCGTTACATTTTTTTTGTAACGGCAATGTAGTCGTTACGATTTTTTGTTATAACGGCCCTTAGTAACATGTGAGGGCCATTACGAACCCGCCACGTGGTAACAGCTCAAGGAAGTTATGATTTTTTGTAACAACGTGGTCGTAACATCTTCCAGCCGTTACGAATTTTTTTGTAACAGCAAAAAAATTACTGCCAGTCAAAATTGACCTGGTCAAAGTTAGTCAATATTGACCAATTTTGACCGGGTCAATTTTTACCGGCAGTTCATTTTCTTACAGTAATAAGCCGGAATTTCTATTAACCTGCATCCACCTTTCATATCAACCACATTCAACAATCAATTTACACTACATACAACCAATTCATGTCAGAAAACAACACAAATTCTTCTAAGTACAATTATTTTTTTGTTTAGTACACAAATTCTTCTAAGTACCAATATTTTTGTTAAGTATCAAATTCTAAGGGAATAGATAGAAACTAAGTTCCAAATTTCTAATGCAATACATAGAAACTTACTTACTAAAAATTTCATACAAAGCACCAGCTAGCCTCTAGTTCATCATATACAAAACACCACAAGGAAGAAATCTACCATACAAATAAGTGCAAGACACTTTGCAACCCACCTATCATACGAAAAATCGAATCTCAATAACGGGCATCATAATAAAAATCTAAAGAGCATGTCCAAAAGATTATTACCATGTTGAAGATAAATGACATTCTACTAGGAAGAAACATCTTATTTAACTTGATAACAGTCTGTGGCTTGGAAATCCATTGATACACTGACTGCACAACCAGGAAATCAATGTCAGAAACCAAATAACACAACTCCTTCCCATCCTCATATATCGTAACTATAAAACCAATACAAATAAAAAGTTCATCACATTCTATGCAGGAAAAACACACCTTTGCAGTCACGGCATGAAAAAACACAGCATGATCTTCCTTCGTAACTTTCCTGGACACAAACAACAACAAACTTAGTAAAACACCCCACCCAATAAAAGCAAGCACAACATCACCCAACACACACAAAATAAAATAATTACAAAATAATCAAAGTAATTCATTCGTTCATTCACCTATTCTTTCCATCAGTTTCGTCTCCAGCTTCTGGTTTCTTAATCTCATTACGCACATTGTTAAGTAGCGCACAATCCAATCCCTTTGCCAAATGTGTATGTTCCACATCACCTACAAACCATAAAAAAACCACCACTCAATTCAAATTGGGCATACAATTAACCATCTCTCCAACACCTATAACTACGAATTTCATACAATCTCGCTACGCATTGCATAAGAGAACTAGTACAGGCTAAGTGTTGTGTGTCTAAATCAATAGTGAGAACTCAAGATAAGCTTGGGAGGGTACTCTTGTAGGTGGGGAAGGTGAGTTAGAGACAGATCATCCTATGAGATTTACTTACAAACTAATACAGATTAAGATAACTCCAGCATTATTGTGGTGGGAAATTCCATCAACACTTGAGTAGATTAAAATCATTACACCCTTCAGATGCAGTGAAGAATCTCAACAAAACAACATCACACAGTAGTTGCCCTATGAAAATGATATATTCTTTAATGTACGTGTAAAAACAAAAAGGATAAGAAAACAAAACAAAACAAAACAAAACAAAACAAGATCTAATCAAATGAAGGAACTATAATTTGCTTAAAAGTGACTCTTGATTACCCAAGGTTAGAGGAACTATTATGCTATGTAATGATGGTGTCTATGTCTAGTGAGAGCAATTGGTATTTGAGGATATACATAAACTAAATGAGTTGCAAGAATAAGAAAAGAAAACCTAGACTACTGGTACCTATTCATATTTAAGCTTCTTAACAGGATACAATTTTCAGAAAAATAATAATAATAATAATACCAGCAGGAACAAACAAATATGACACGAACCTATGTCTCTTCTTGGTCCTCAACCTTACAAATCTAATATTACTAAGTGAGTATTGTTAAAATAGTTCTTCATCACCTGAACAACCTTGGTTTTTGATCTTTCTAAGATCCGGTTGGTGCTTCCTTAGTAAGTTGTGAGAGCTAGATCCATAATTACCTAAGTATGGCAGTTGCAGACTTCTGCATCAAGCGCTGCCTCTTCAGCATCCCTCTTAACCTCAATATTACCCTCCTTCAGTAACAATGCACATAAAACACGTATTACAATGATAGTTGCAGAGATGCTAGAATATATAAAAAAAAAATGGTTAATATCATCCAAACCCTTTTCAAGAGTCAATTTAGGTAAAACAATAAGCTCCATCATATTGTAAGGTATACAATAAGGCAGTAAATTATAAGTGAAAGTTTTATCATATAGCCAATTGTCACTTAGGCAAAGAAAGAGCACAATACACTACATTTTTGAAAATGATAATTCTAGGAAACCATCGCTAAAAGAAAATAAGCTAAGTACTCACAAGACAAGAAAATGCATGAGCTAGTGATATAAACTTTGGGGAACACTGAGAGCATTATCTTCAGTAACCCGAGGGGCATGCGTCACAAAGATATCAACTTAGATATAAAATGTTTGGCAAAATAAAAAATCAAAGCAATGATAGAAGCCACCACAGGTTATCAACAATAATTTACAAGTGCACCAAGAGCTGAAAGACAAAATTCGATAAAGAAAAGCACCTGCAGAGTGCATGAGTATATAAACAAGATTAAGAATTACACAGAGAAAATTTCCAACTAAAAATACACATAAAGCGTACTGGTGAAGGATATCACTATTTCGACAAGTAATAGTGATAAACTTGAGGACAATGTGCACACAACTTAAGACTCCTATGAACCATTACAATATCACTCATCAATTCAGGAGGTTGTAACTTCAGTCATAATCAGTAAATTAGATAATATTAATTTTCTCAAAGCCAAAATTGGAGTGACAATCTACCAGAGTTAGCGATGGGTTTCATATTCATAAGGATATAGTTAGTAAAAAAAACTTACATCTAAATGGGATTGTATTACCTACAATAGTATGGAAGGATCACTCAAACCCATGTAGCTTCTCTGCCGGAAATAGGCCGGAATTCCAAATACCCTGCATACACCTTCCAATCCATTCATTATCCACTAGTTAGATGCAGGACATAAGAACAAGACAAACAAAAGCTCAAGTAAGGAACAAGACAAGCAAAAGCAGAAGCAGAAGGATATATATCGAAGCAAAAGCGGAAGAACTTACCAAAATAAAAACTAGGTAAATATATATCGAAGTAACAAGAAGTGCAGGACATAAGAACAAGACAAGCAATAGAAGAAGCATAAGGATTCTACTAAAAAATGTCTCATGTTGAAAGTCATAATAGCAAAAGCTGAAGTAGTTCAGTCACCTGAGTATGAATGTTTCCACATCCATTCTGCAGGTTCAATCACCTCCCTGCAATGTTCATCTAGTTGCACACCCAGTTGCAACTCATTCTGCTATTCCCAATAATTCACAGCCAAACAACCACTATAACTCAGCCGTCACTAACACAACAATACCACTTTTTGACCTAGACATCCTTCCTTATGAGCTCAAACTGCATCACCAGAACCAGCATCCTCTTACCCTTGGCAACATTAAATTAAACCCATTTCCATCTGTAATCAACAGCAACATATAAAAACTGGAAGCTATCTAAAATCAAATCAATTTTATTGGTAGTAGAGATGTAATGCTTCTTATTAAAGATATGAAGACCGATTTTCGATCAAGATTAAAGACATAATTTTTTTCCAGATTTTAAGATCAAGAAACCCTAGAACTTTTTGTTGATTTTTTTTGAGATTTTGATCTCAAAAGAAAGATTAAGATGAGATATTAACAGATCTAAGCTCTAACCATAATTTGATAGAGAATTTATATATGAAATCTACAATTTTAGTTTTCAACACTCGGATTTGTTTTCTTCTGAAACCCTAAAAACAGACAAAGAAATCCTAAAATCGAAAAACTATGAACACTTACCCAGATCAAAACACTGATTATGATTGAACATATTTATGATAAAAACAAGATGTCAGCTGCAATCGAAACCCAAAATATGAGAGGGAAGAGAAGGAGAGGCAGGAGGAGAAAAAAATATAGAGAAATGAAAATGAAGAGAATACTCGAGAGGGAAGGGGGAGGAAAAGACTAAGTTAGGGGAAGAAACATCCTCTAGTACAAATGAGTGTAGGGTGGAAATATAATGGTACGCATGTGAGTGGAACACGCACATACTCAAGGTGTGACGAACATAGTGTGACCAAGCGTGTGAATGGCACGCCTATAAAAAATTAGTAACGGCCTTAAAATATTAGTAACGGATTTACCATGTTACGAATTTTTTTGTAACGACATTTTGTAACGGTGTTTTGTAACGGCCCATAAGCCGTTACGAATTCCTATTACTATTCCAGGAATTTGGTGTAGTGAATGTTACTTATGTTGTTTTGCTGGAACAAAGCCTAGTGACTGGTCAAAGTGGTTACAATGGGCAGAATGGTTGTATAACACCAGTTTTCACTATGCTATTAAGATGTCACCGTACCAAGTAGTGTACAGTCGATTACCACCTACAATATCATCATACTTACCAGGGTCTACTTCGGTTCATGCTGTTGATTCTAATTTTAAGGCAAGAGATTATACTTTAAAGCTTCTGAAGTCACCTTTACAAGATGCTCAAGAAAGAATGAAGAACTATGCTGATAGAAATCGTACTGAGTGTAGTTTTGTTGTTAATGATTTGGTTTTCATTCATCTACAACCTTACATACAAAGCACAGACGCTACCTAGGCATATTCTAAACTCTCTCCGAAATTTTATGGCCCTTTTCGTATTTTGGAGAAAATTGGACTAGTTGCGTATAAGTTGGAACTACCTATTACAATTCGAATTCATACAGTATTTCATGTTTCACAATTGAAACTGAAACTTGGTTCGACCAATATTGTTGATACTAATCTTCCCGTTACTGTTGACTATGCATATTGGGAACCAGAGAGCATTTTAGAGCGTTGAATGTTCAATAAAGTAAACCATGCAACAACTAAATGGTTGGTTAAGTGGAAGGATCATTCCGTAGAAGAGGCTACTTGGGAGGATGCTGATAAGCTTCTTTTGCGTTTTCTGGATTTTGATGTTTGAGGTCAAGCATGTTTTTCAAGCAGGAAGGGATGTTGCGATGCCAACTCCTAAACAAACTAGTTTTACTTAATTAGTTTTACTTTTTTTAGTCAGTTTCCTTATTTAATTAGACTTCTTAAATTCAGCATCTTATTGGCTTGAACATTAAGCTCATTAAAACTATAAATACTTGGTTTTAAGTTGTAACGAGCATCAATCAATACAACTCAGTTTTCCTTTTAGAGTTTGTTCTACTGCTAAGTTTGCTAACCCCAAAGAAAAAGGGTTTTATCCTAGGGTTCTTAGTTTTTTTGTGTTCTTAATCCAGTGTAAAGGTCTTAAACCCTAACAAATTAGCATGGATGCAACTGATCGAATTAGTAGTTGCATTTTGGCTGACACATAATGAGTCAATGACTGACGAATGATCACGCCTGTCTGTTTTAACTGTATAAGTCATTCATTCATGGTGCAAGAGATTCGCTTAATGTACATCAATTTTATCAATTCGATTCTCTCTATATTGTCATGTTCTGTATTTTCTGGTTTGTTATTATGTAATGTATTTTTGCTTCGTATTTTTTTACAAACCAAATTGTATGAATTTAGGAGTTTATATAATCATTTTAATTTCCATTGATTCCCATGATTTCTATTACAATATAATGCACCTAAATCTTTTATGAGGTTGATTTAGAATAATATGACAATTGAAAATCATAATGAAGATTTACGTAACATTTTTTATGCTCACATAAAATGGTAAATTTTAGGTTGGTACAAGCCAGGATGCATAAACCGAAACACATAAATATGATGATGGATTACATGTTCTATTAATCATAAAAGCAAGGTGAAATTCTAAGGTCCCAAGGGATGGCCAGGACAGGCCATGTGGGTTCACGAATATGTTTTGGTCGGCGCAATGGCGACTACAACTTTGTCCATTTTTATGTTTCAGATGCTTGTCACGAGTCCTCCATTGACAGTAAAATTTTCAACAATGTAAAATTTTCAACAATGCTAATAAGAATATCACATTACTTAAGGTGTATTAATCCAATGTTTGAGATGTGTTGTCTTATATGGATACATGCATGGGCATAACAATTAAAATTGGTACTCCCTTTAGCATCCGTATAATTTCAAAGAAGATCAACTGTGAAAATCCAAAGTGACTAGGTAGGGATCTGGCTCATGATGGATTTGGCTCATACTTGGCCAAGCAATTATATTACACACTGTGGAAAGTGGTTAGGGATCTTATACCTGCCGTGGTCATTTGGATCATTTGGAGGGAAATAAATTGACGTATCTTTGAAGAACAGTATACATTCAAGTCGGTTTTGGATATGCGTATAGGTACGGAAAACCTACTCGCCACGTGGTCGAACGAGGTTAAACGAAATCACAAATTAAATCTTGAGATAAGATATTAATTGCTAATTCCCAAAGAAACGTCAGTGACGAGTCAAATCAGATGTCAGACTTACTTTAACGAATATCGTACTTACGAAGTAGATCCAAGATTAGCGAGATATAAATTTCTTGCACAGGAAGATATTTCATGGATAAAAGTAAGGATATGAAGTAGAAGATGCGAAGTATGGATTGTTACGCAAGAAATGGGACAGCTTTCCCCGACAATAACCGAATAATTAGGCGAAGGGGAAGGAAAAACTTTATTGAAAATAGATCAAGCGAAGTAAAAAGTAGAGTCACGTGAAATGTGTGATTTCTGGCGAGATAAAATGAGTTGTAACCCATTATGTAATTTTCCCATAAATAGAGAGCTTAGTCCATTGTAAGAGGGTTGGAATTTTAAGGAGTGAGAAGGTTATTGCAAAGATAGATAAGATAGTGTTCTTGAGAGGGTTACTTGTATTATTTGTACCTTCATGATCATAAACTAAGTGAATAAATAAAGACTTGTTTTCATTTCATTGTGTGTACTGATCTTTGAGTGATAGGAATTAGTAATTGAGTGTAACTATGGATTTTATGTAGTTACATTTTGGTGCCGAGAAACAGGGATCTCATGTTGAGAATTTCCTTTCACTTGGGATAGTTTCAGAAAGTTGAAATCGTCCTCAAGTCTTTTCATCAAAAATCATTTCATAAGTTATTCTTTTCATAAAGTTTAAAGTTGGTGATTTAGAGATTGTGGTGGTATTAAGAGACAAGAGTAGATCTGAACTTTAACCTTAGAAATTTCTCATTTGAAACATTCATCCTAAGAGTGAGCAAGCTAGATCTGGTTAATAGGAGTTTGTCAGCGAATCGGTGAGTGAAGATTAATTCGGCATGAGCTTGTTGATGGCAAGAGTTCCGTATTGAGGACAGCACATCATTGCATCAAGAAAGAGCCAACGATTAGCAGAAAATAGAGGAGGAAGAATGGAGATGGGGGAAATGTAAACTATGGGAGGAAGGCATGGTGTAAACCATCATAGAAACAACAACTGTTATCGTGAAGGATCGATGCATACTGCTAATACGGAAACTATGGTAGAGGAAGAACCAATAGGAGGAGGCAGAGAAGAGAATATTGACGAAGAAAACTTGACGTTGGAGCAAATAAGAGAAGTACTTCATCGAAAAGAAAAGAGAGAGAGATCTGTAGGAACAGAGAACCATACTCATGAGGCAGAACGACACTTTGATGCATCAGAATCTCCAACTCAATGAAGAAAGAGATGTTCATGAACCACGAGGTGAAAAAACAGATACGCGAACAGGGAGGAATTTGCGCCAAAGGGAAGAAATGTTGGAGAATGACCAAAGAGAAGAAAGAAGAGAACGAATGAGGATATGCCAAATAGAAAGTAGCGAAGAGAGATGACTAAGGAGAGCATTGGAAGAAACTAGATGGGAAGATCAAAGATGACGATTTGAGGAAGAAAGAACACGCGAAAAGGAAAGACTTCGTGAAGAAGAGAGACTATGAGAAGAAGAAAGAACACGCAAAGAAGAAAGACTTCGTGAGGAAGAAAGATTACGCGAAGAGGAATGGAAAGAAGAAGAAAGAATGTATGAGGAAAAAGAAGAGAGAAGACATGGAGAAGAAAGGAGGCAAGAATATGATGGGTGAGATAGAAAAAGAAGAAGGCATATGTGAGATGAATAGAAGGACGAGATTAATCAAGATGTTCTGGAAGAATTACAAGATATGAGGTCCATGATTAACAACTCCCGAAAAGGAGGACGAGTGCAGCTGGCTGAAGAAATCGTAAAGGAAGGAAAATCTCCATTCACCCGCGAGATACTGGAGGAAAGAATCCCGGGAAGGTGTTCATTACCAACCTTTGGAAGCATATTCAACGGAACGGGAAGTGCAGTAAAATATTTGAAGTAGTATACTCTTTCCTTGATGCAATGGGAGAGATATGAGGATGTGCTGTGTAAGTATTTCCCTGCCAGTCTAATCGGAGAAGCATTGAAATGGTTTGATGGGTTGCCAAAAGGATCGATCTCGTCATTCAGAGACTTGCAAAGGATATTTTTAACGACCTACATAAGCAATAACATACTAAGTTCAGGGATAATAACTCTATTTAACCTAATGAGGAAACCTGGAGGGAGTCTGTGAAGTCTAATAACGAGGTGGAGGACAATATGTAGCGAACACGCAGTAAGAGTCACTGAGAGGAACTTCATCTTAGCCTTTGTAAATGCCCTAATTCCAACTGATCTCTTGTATACTCAAATATTCATAATTCTGTAGTTGCAGGAAATCCCACAATACATCCCTCATAAGAATCCATAATAATCAACTCATATTTAAGATAAACAATCTCACTTTTTATTAATTGAATCTAGAAATATTACAAAGGGGGAAATGAAATGAAAAATACAACACTGTTTTGGATTTTCTCTCTCCTCAAAAGTTTCTCAACACTCTAAAATTGATCTCTCCTTCCTTACGCCTATTCGGCTCTTTATATAGGATTTTCCATAGTGGATGACAGCTAAGATGTCCTTTATTTTCGGATCTAGCCTTGCGATATTCTCAACTATACAAATGTTAAATATCGCAATCATTCCTAAATCTCGTTAAGTCTTCACATCTTTCTCGTGTTTAAGTTGTCATCATCTGTCACGTCATTTCTATAGTTAAGTTGCGACGGTCTTGCCATGTAATTTAGATGAAAACTTCGCAAGAGTATTGTTGTTTCGATATTATGACAATTTCGCAAAAGCGCTATTGTTGCGATATTCTGATCCTACATCTTGCCTCTTCTCATGTCTTCTCTGCGAAGGGGAGAATGTCATGAGAATTTGTACTTCAAAATGCCGCAGCTGTTCATTTTTCCATATTCCTCTGTACTATCATGATTCTGTATTTTACGCATAATTTATTACACGTATCTATTTCTCCATCCACTTCTTGACACGTCTCTCTAAACCGTCGTTTCTCAACCATTCACGTCTTCTCTTCGCATTAAATGTGCTTATCTATTCGAGATTTCTTCTCTCTATATATATTCTTCTCTTTTCTTCTTTTTACTCTTCTTTTCAATTTATCTGCAACTTTACTGTTCCTCTGTAAATTCCGCACATGCTGCTACTGTGATTTTTCATGTTTCTTCCCTTTTCGATCTTTAATTTCTCCTTCATTCCCATACTTAAAATGCCTCCAAGCGGTCATAAAGCTAAAACTTCTTCTGAGGGAATTCAAAAAGTTTTCCAAAATAAAGGTTTCATATTATCCACCATTCCTCATCAAGAAGCTACTTCCATTCTTTCTGCTAAGTTATTTTCTGATTATCACTGTGATGATAAGGAAATTATAGTTTCGCTGGGTCAGCTCCTCGCTGGCCTTCCTGTCCCTCTTTATGATCCTGATCTCCCTTTATTTTACAAAATACTCTCTTATACAAAATTCTCGCGGGCAATATATCAATTAAGTGGGGATTGCATTCGCCTGATGCTAGAATTCTCCAACCGTGGAGATGGGAAAGGATCTCTTTATGCAAAAGAGTTTAGGGATCCTGAATTTAAGGACTTAGAAATACCTCCCGAAAAATACACCGCAGAAAGCTTCTTTGAAAATTATGAATTAATACATATGAAGAATGACAAAACTCGCTGGGGTATTCATTTAAATAGGAAGGAAAATATTGATGATGATAAGAAACTTATGCATGACATTGATTGGCATTCTGGAAAGAATTTCACTCCTTGCCAGTCTAAAGATGATAAATGGTGTATTTTTCCACTGGTTCTGAAGGGTCCTTATATTTCTGGCTCAAATGTACTTCCTGCGAATCTCGATAATTGTCCCGAGAAAGAGAAATAGGTATGTCCTCAAGTCTTGCTCACTTCATAATCTCTCGTTCATTGTTATTTTCTTGTTTTCTAATTCTTGCTAAAATTTTAGATTAAAAAACTGAGATCAAGCTACAATAGGACTGGGAAAGCTAGCACTTTGTCTGCTCTACGCTCCATCACGGATGAAGTAAGAAACACCTTCTTTTATTATTTTTAACAATATTGTTGCCTCTATTTCTTACCTTCATTCGTGTGCGAAGATTGGTGTTGTAGTTGTTGAAGAAGGAGGATCTAAAGTCACGAGAACCAAAGGAAAGGGTAAAGGTGTTCCTCGCAAGGAGAAATCCGTTGTCTTATCTTCAAAGAAAAGAAAAGTTCGCTCTCCCTCTCCTTCAATTTCCCATTCTGATGAGAGTACTGATGACGATGTTGTATTCGTAAAAGAAGATGCCTCTTCTGAATATTCAATGGCACAACTATCCAGCATTGTTTCTAATTCTATGCAAAGAATTGGTGATGTTCCTCTAACTAATTCCTGCAAGTCTATAGCTGTTATCTGTGATGCCCCCCTCTTAGAAAATAATGAGTCTCTTCGTGGAGTTTCCAGACTTGTATCCCCAAGTTTCTTACATTCGCTCAATAGTTTGGTAAATTTTTATACTTGTACTTTTCTTCTTTTACTTTTTGATTCGAAATTGTAGTTTATCTTGAGAATTCGCCTTATTCTTTCGCATGATGGAAAGGCTTCCTATGCGATAAATTCTGATTTAGTTAGGAGATATGAGAATTTTGAGAAGAAGAATCTTTAACTTCGCAAAAAGAATGAAGAATTGGGAGTTGAGGCAGCCAGTCTTCGCGAAAAGAAAAAACATTTATAAGTTGAATCTTCCACTCAAAAGAACCAAATATCCAATCTTTAAAGTGCTAATCAGCAACTCTATGGTATGGGATTTTTCCTATTTTCCTTTATTTTGTTTTTAAATTATCATTCCTTATCTTAATTTATCATTTTCGCAAACATTTATGGTATTTCTGATAAAACTACCATTCTTCGATCTTTTTCTGACCCTATAGATGATGATACCCTTCTCGAGCACCTTAATAATTCTCTAAACAGTTTTTCAAATGACAGAATTAAATCTCTTTCCATAAATGAACTCAAATCCAAACTTTGCCTTTTATAAATTGACCATAGATCCAGCTTAAGTTTAGCCAACCAATTTAAACGTTTTTATCTTAATTCTTAAGAAGAACTCAATAGGTTAAGAGCCAAAAATAGTAATCTTATAGATGACAGAGACCGCATCTCTAGCTAGGGTGCTCAAACTCTAGCGAAATTTCAAGAAACTCTTCTTGGGATTCAACTGGAACGAGATTAGGCTAATTGAAAAAATGCTGAGCTTAGAGAAAGAGAAAATCAAATTCGCTCTCGTCTTCTCATAAGTAATGATGATGAATTCGCATGGGCTGCGAAATTTCTAGATGACGCCAGAAATAATCTATGTGTAAATGTTAGTCTTCAAGATGAGCACACGGTCTTGGTTAGGGATATAATTTATGACAGAGAAGGTTGTTAACTGTTATTTTTTATTGGTCGTGTGTTTTTCATAAATTTCCACTAAGTTATTGATTCATTGTTATACGTTCGCAGAATATGAAGAAAGATTTTGCAAAAGAATCGAAGAGCTTGAAACTGAAAAAGCGAAACTCGCAAAGGATCTTTCTTCTTGCAATGATAAATGTTCTAAGCTGAAGAGCCAATTGAAGACTATTGTTGCGAACTTTAAGAATGATGCTATTCTTTTTCGCAACCATACTATTAAAACAGTTTGTGATGATAATAACATTCCTCACTCCACATATCCTTGTATTTTAGAAGAATTCCCAAAGAATGCTCCTAATCTAGTCATCTCTGATAGTGATGCAAGTGAAGAAGAATCGGATGAAGATGTGGAAGAAGAATCTGATAATGTCGAAGAAGAAGAATCCGGTGAAGATGATGAAGATTCAAGCAAGAAATAATTTTTGTTTTATGGTTATGCCCAAAGCCTGTATGAGTCAATTCCCAACATTTCATCATCAGAGACAATATGGATTCAATAATCCAAATACTATGTTGATTTACATTTCACTAGATTGACTCATTAGTTTCTCTAAAATATATTTCCTTCCAAATATATTAGAGACTATAAAATATGCAATCAATTACATTCTCATCACTATGAGGTTCCACATGATATTCATTTACATGGGTTTCTTTGGAGTTTAGCAAGGTGTGATTATCTCTCGGCACATGTAGAGATTCTGTGACATCTTTGTTTTATCTTGAAAACAAATTTTTGAGCAGTACTTCGCTCGATGATCCAGTCATCATAGTCACCTTATAAGGAATTAGTTCAATAACTAGTGTATATTCCTTAAATTAGTGAAAGAAAAACCACTATCATTTAAACATTGAGTCTTGAGAGATTTAATAAGTGGTATGGCCTTATTACGTAACAAAAGTTGGATTCAACTCAATTACTTTAGAGTGGATATATGTTATGTTTCATCCAGATATATCTCAAGTTCTTTAGAGAATTTATGTCTCGTGGGAATGATGTACCTTTCATTCCATAAGCGCAGACGTTGGATCTAGTTCAATTAAATAGTCAATTGGCCATGCAAAGTTCTTCTTGTCATTAAAGTTGATGTCTAAAGCATGACCTCCTCTAGAAATTGGTTGCTACTATTATACACACGTTGCATTGTATATACTGATAGGCTTAGAAAGATACCTACAACTATAAATACTGCAAGTGCACAGCGTCAACAAGCAACACAGGGCAAGCACAGGTCGAACCACAGAGACTTGGAGAGTGTAGAAGTTGATTCTAAATCCTTACTTACAACTGATTCAGAGAGTAACCAAAAGGGGTTTGATTTTGTCGATACGACGAGATATTGGCAAAGACTTAAACAGAAAGTAATTTGAATTAAAATATGCAATTAAATCAAGATGTAAATATTGAGAATATGGATACTAGGGTATTCAAATCCACCACTAACCTATGATATGCATTCAACTTGTAATATTATTCTTGTCCTTACAGCAGATTCAAGTCTACCATATATCTAAGGTGTTTCTCCAATGGATAATTTAATCACAACTAAAGTATTTCTCCAAAGCATTAACTGTCTAATTAAAGCACAACTAATCTGAGGATCAATATTTGTTTAAGCATGAGTTGCAGCATAATCAACATAGAGATATTCTAACTACAATGGATACATGGCATACATTGTGAGAGAAAGATGTTGACAAACTTGGATTAAATTATATCTTTAAACAATTCTAAACTTTAAAGAACAATATACAAGATATGAATACATAACAATAAGTTACGGCTTCATTTAAACCCTAGCAAATGAAATTAGAACATGAACAACATTACAACAAAACTGAATTTAAGAAACTAACATGAACAAGCTATTCTTGGATGAGTTTTAAACACAACAACCCTCTCTATTTATACACAAAAATTCTCTCAATACTTGAATTCGAATTTTGGCACTCATAAATTAAACAAAACATGTTTTCTTTAATTGATGGATGAAATGGAAAACAATGGGGGTGAGGTGGATGTTTTGGAAAGAATCCAATGGCTAAATGTGGAAACGGATTTGGGTCTTGGGTCTTGGATCATGGGTAGTTTAATCCCATGTATTTGTAAACAGGTTGCCACTGATGCGCAGGCGGGTTGCAACGCTTCCATAGACGCTAGCCTCCAACTTTCTGCACTTTTGGCTTCTCAATTCATCCAAGCTTTATTTAGTACCTAAAAACACAAAATTAATTAATACGAATATTTATTCTTGAAAATAGTAAACATACATAATTTGGGATAATATATGAAAATAAAGCGCAAAAGATGAGTTAAGTGCCAATAAAAATATGTATGAATATGCAATGTTTGGCACTCATCATATACCAACACCCATGACCAGGTGCATTTCCAATTCTTTCATTTATGATGGGAGCTACATTTTAGTTGATCCCACGTTCGTTTGATACTTGTGTGTTGGTGTTGTTACTACCGAAGACAAAGGTACATCTTTGTCTCATGATACATATGTTCCTCTGCACATATTTTCACCATGCGAGCAAATGGATTATGTCCCACGGAACATTCAAATTTGGGGGGAAATATCAAGTATCTAATGATGGTGCTCAAGTACTTCTAATCTCCAAATGAATACATTGGTATTGAGTTGGTACAACCAATTAAACAAAAATAAACATCATTCAACTATAGCCAATATCATATTCAAGAGAACAAAATAATAATAAGATCAAAAATTCTTAATGAACAAGATCAACAATCATAATTTAAGTGTACCGTTTATATGCTATGGACTTATCTTAAGGGAAATACAGAACTATCCATGTTCTAAATACTAGATAAATAATCCCAAGAAATATTCGATGTAAATACCTACATTAGTTACATACCTCAAATATTGATTCCCACTGCATATACACCTAAAACCGGAACAACCTTTGTCACGCATAGCCGGATAACATAGCTCGAATTAGGGTCAGAACAATAACTGAGCTGAAGCGGACAGGGTTGAACCGGACTGAGCTGAACCAAACTGGGATAAACCGGGTTGGGTTGAACCGGGTCAGATTGGGTATTTTCTCACGCGGACAGACATAGAGGATCGTGAACATATGGTGATAGTACATGCACAGTCAAATCAATCAATTAAATGCTTAGTATCATATTCATAACCCACTGTAAAAGTAAAAACGTTACAACAATTCACTAGAGAGAATCACAAGAATTTTTTTTTGATTTACATGTGACCTCAATACCACATTAGTGGCCATAAAAGACGAGAGAGAGCAACATACTATCATGTATGATAAAAACGTATGGATGACAACATATAAACAATGACAAAGCAGGATATGATGATAACAATAAAGAAAAAAAAAATTATACATGACATCATGGATTGAATCATACATACCCATAGGAAACAAACAATACATGAAACATGTGGGTTGCTTTATTAGCAAAAGAAAGAAAATATATAATATACCCTTTTAATCTTTAATGGATCTGATTGAAAGAAGAATGATTTGATCTTACCAAGGTATATTGATTCAGTAACAATTCTCTTTCTATGGTTTATTTTCTTTTTCTGTGCGGCAGCGTCTCCGTGCGTTAGGTATACCTCCAACATATTCTCTTGATTGAAAGAAAAACTGAAATACCGATCCAACTCCTTATGTGATTTGATTTGATAATTAACTTCTCAGAAGACCTAAGAACATACAGATGTATTGAGAACAATTAGTGAGAAAAAAAATATGTTGAAGACAAATCCAATGGAACTTTCCGAAGTGTTGTTCACAGAATCGATGATAACCAGAAAAACAAATCTCTCTTTTACAGATCTCGTGCTTGATAACGTTTTTCAGTAGATAATCAGGAGAGATAAAGAGGCATAGAGAGAAAGATATTGCATTCATTAGCATTAGTGTGTTACATAGATAGTCATTTATATATAATATGAATAGAACCCTAGCTACTATATTGGGATGCACATTCGTGGGCTAAAGCCCTACAACAGGATGCAACTATTTTTTATTTTATTTTGCGTTATAAAAGAAACCACAATTTAGGGATACTAAAAAAATAAAAATAAAAACATTTTGAAGTAATTTGGAAAACCCTGTATCCAAAAATGTTTGGTAATGTCTAAATTAACCTCGAGTATCCCTTTTGAGCCTAATTATTTTATTCCGAACAACAAATATATAGTTAACACAGATTATGTGAACACAAATGTAACGATGATAGCAGCGTGTCCATAATCAATGTTCACAGTATCAATTAAATGCGGTATTTATAATATAAGGATGATCGGATGATAACACTAAAGTAGAAACTCTGAACGTGTGGGCTCGTAATCATTTCTTTTATACTACTTAACATAAATATAAGAATACGATCATAAATAAGTGCATGAGACGTAAATACATAAATGTCAAGTACAGAATGTAAACGAGACAACAATTTACGTGGTTCAGCACTAAGACCTACATCCACGGGGTGTTGGGTTTTTCACTATGGATTGATCGGAATTACAATGTTTAGTCAAATGACTTTGAGTAGAGAACTAAGACGAGGTAAAGGGAACAAATTCATACCTAATGTTTAGATTTTTTCTCTCTCTCATAACAGTTCTCTCTTAAATTGGTCGACCCCTTCTTCTTGGGTAGAGAAGGGTATTTATAGACTCTTTGAGTGGACCCCCTCCTCTTAATACAGTTGTTCCCTATCACCTTTGTTCGTGTGCCAATCCTGAAGATTACCTTCGTGATAATCCGATGACATCCAACAGTAATATGATACAATGATGATCAGCCTCTGCTTCTTCCATAGGAATGGCGACACGTATCTTATGTGTGTAGCATTTAATGCGGGTGGTTGAGCAGTCTGCATGCCTCAGACATATGTAAACACAGATGTCATTTCGGTGTCAGTTGGGTTTCATCTTACCCGTTCAATTTGAATCTGCCTCGTGATCTGATAAAGTGATTTCTAAGATGCAACTATACATCTCATGTAACCTCTCATCACGTAAGATATAATGGTAAGCTCTGATACCAACATTGTAGCGCCCCAAAAGATAACAGCTTACTAATCCAAGAGATTAACTAAATAAATAGGCACTAAGGATCTAAATTAAATACTTAAGCATTCAATTAAGAATTCTGTTACAAAACTTAACCCAAAAACTAACCCGACTCTGAAATATATACATATATATACAAGAACTCCTCTCATATGATACATATACAATATCATTTGGTTTACAAATAGAATATACAACATAATAAATATAGCCGAAGTTAACCAACTAACGGACTCAACTCCTCGAAGCTTTCGCTGTGCAACTCTGATCTGTTTCTGAAACTGAAAGTGGGAATGAGTGAGCACATCATCCCTAAAAGGGGTGCCCAGTAGAAATAAGATTTAACTTTCAAGTAATCATGGGAAAGATTTGGAAAACCATACATGTTTTCCAAAAAACATTAAAAAGCGACCAAGTCACTGAAATAAACCAACATGTATACGGACAAACTCCTTCTTCAAACAATTTATAATAATGATGTCAACCAGCTCCACACATATTAGGTAATATTATGTTTTTTCTCCCTAGCTATAGCATAAAATCTGAAAGTAAGTAGGTATAAATATGAAGGAGCGTATCCTATATACCACACGTGGAAATTATTATTTCCCATAACAATTCATAATGACAAAGAAAACATTACAGGTCCTTTCCAAACCATGGAAAAATTAATAGAATCAACAGAACTTTCGGAACTCAAAATTAAACAATGTATGAAATGTACAATCAGACAATGCATGAGTTTGATAAACATAAATCTTTTGTAAAAGAAAACAACAATGGTTACAAAATAGTTAAATGTAAATTACCACCTCTTTTGATGACAAGCCACACCTACCTCGAGATCCATGATCCACTGGTTCATCCTTTGAATCGATCGTTGTTAATAAAGACTAAATGTTAATCATAATGATCTCTCAGAATCTAGCCAAAAGGCTCATAACAATTTCATACATGTTACAATTATAAGCTAAGTGAACTATCTAATGGTTCTACACCTTTTTATTATCTATCTTTAGCATGCATATTGATAGACACATTTTTGTGTCTGAATTGTCCTCAGTGTCTCTATTGTTAGCGCTTGATTTTGTACTTATTATGG
This sequence comes from Papaver bracteatum, assembly GCA_023529315.1. Lineage (NCBI taxonomy): Eukaryota > Viridiplantae > Streptophyta > Magnoliopsida > Ranunculales > Papaveraceae > Papaver > Papaver bracteatum. Next base: position 1,404,716 of record JAJJWX010002324.1, read on the forward strand.
TGTTTTTATGTTTGTATAGGTGTTTTTGGAGAAATACACTTGTGTGGAAAAAGTTGCTCAAAGAGTGCTATTTGGACCCCCGAAGAAAAGTACTAAAGGCACCCTCATGTTGGTTAAGGGGCACCCTAGCTGTTAAAGGCGCCCGTGTTTTGGATTAGGGCACTTCATCCTCTACATTTCAAATTTCAAAAATTGGCGGGAAAACTATGTTCATCAATGGCAGATTATGGTTGGAATTTTGGGCGTGCTATAAGGAGATTCAATGGCTGATATTCATTGGGATGACTTGATTGATCGTAACAGGAGTGGAATGGTTGATTGTTTTGGTTAAAATTGGCTAGATAACTTGCGAGAATAAATCAGGACAACACGTACACGAAAGAAGATTTTCACGGGTTTGCATGAGTTTTGGAGAATTTGAACATGTTTTGTGCATGTTTGTTGACTCGAGCAACAACCAGTAGCGTGTAAAAGAAAAAAATAAGGAAGGTTGGACAGCTGCAGATGAATGGATTAAGCAAGAAAGGAAAGAAAATATTCCGAGAATATTTTCTTTACTGCCGGAGTTATGAAGATTATATGGAGTTATTACGCGTGATTGTTTTGTCATGTTGGGTATAAAATAGGAGTAGGGGATGCTTACAGGGGTTACGGAGAGTTTGGGGAGATTACAGATCTGAGAAATTCGAGTTGGAGAGATCTGCTGCTGCCATTGAAGAGAGCTCGAAGAACATTAGACGCAAAGAAGCAGTCGTATTTGCTACATTGAATGCGACAGTTTTGAAGACAGTCTTATATGCTACAGTGACAACGACACTCTTGTTTTATCGTTCTCTGTAATAGCTCGGTTTGTAACAAATTAAATTGTTACAAACCCGTTTTTCATTATATTTCTCCCAATTTCATCATTTGTAATTCCTTTAAGCAATAATAATGATTTTTGAGCGTGTTTCCAACATGATGAGCGGCTAATTCTCTCAAAACCAAGGCAATGAGGAAGCTATTTACACATGAATAATTGGTAATTATTTATTTTCTCTAATTTATAATTTATAATTCACTCAATCACTGCTTTTGCAGAGTTTTTAATTATTTGCAAAATTTTCTTCATTAGTTGTGATTCAATTAGATAGGTAATGCTTTGTTTAGATAATCTATGCTTAGGGGATACAATTAATTTTTGAGAATTTGCCTGATTATTTGTGAACTAAGAAATAAGGGACTTAAAAGATAATTATAGTTTTGGATTATTTACCATAATTGTCTTGGTTATTCCTAATATCTTGAAATCAATTTTGCATTAAGTTTTCTTTATTTTTAATTTAAGTTTTATAAGTCTAAAATCTATTGCTTTCACAAGTCTCAACGAATCTTTTACTACAACATTATTGAGAACAATATGCTCTATGTTCTAACTCAACAGGTAAATGACATTCCTTTCCATAAACAAGCCGATAAGGCGACATTCCAATGGGGGTTTTAAACGCAGTACGATAATCCCATAAGGCATCAGTAAGCCTAGACGACCAGTCTTTCCGATTAGGATTAACTATTTTCTCTAATATACGTTTTATATCCCTATTGGAAACCTCTACCTAACCACTAGTCTGCGGATGATACGGGGTAGCTACCTTATGTGTAATACCATATTTCTTCATCAAAAGCCTAAAAGGTCCATTACAAAAGTGCGACCCTCCATCACTAATTATAGCACGCGGTGTACCAAAACGTGTAAGTATATTATCTTTCAAGAACTCAATCACAACGGTCATTGGTTTTACACGCAACCGCCTCAATCCACTTAGAGACATAGTCTACAACTACATGGATGTATAGGTTACCAAAAGAATTAGGAAACGGACCCATAAAGTCAATACCCCACACATCAAAGACCTCAACAACTAAAATAGTATTCAAGGGCATCATGTTCTTACGGTAAATGGTTCCTAATTTCTGGCAACGTTCACAAGTAACACAGTAACTATGAGAGTCTTTAAACAACGAAGGCCAATAGAATCCACACTGCAATATCTTAGCAGAAATCTTCTTAGCACTAAAGTGACCCCACAAGCATGATCATGACAAAAGGAAATAATATTGGACTGGTCACTCTCAGGTATACATCTCCTAATAATCTGGTTTGGACAATACTTAAATAAATAAGGATCATCCCAAAATAAGTGTTTAACCTCGGATAAAAACCTAGAACGATCTTGTTTACCCAAATTTTGGGGCATTCGACCAGTAACAAGATAATTCACTATATTTGCATACCAAGGTGATTGGGAAACAGAGAACAATTGTTCATCAGGAAAGCTATCCCTTATATGAAGGGAATCATTAGGGGAACTAACAACTAGCCTAGACAAGTGGTCTGCTACTACATTTTCTTCACCTTTTTTATCTCTAATGTCTGGAGAAAACTCTTGCAACAAAAGGATCCACCTAATCAATCTAGGTTTTGTATCCTTCTTAGACAAAAGATATTTCAAAGCAGCATGATCAGTATAGATTACGATCTTAGAACCTAATAGATAGGGTCTAAACTTGTATAAGGAAAACACAATGGCCAACAATTCCTTCTATGTAGTGGTATAGTTCAATTGGGCATCATTCATAGTTTTGCTAGCATAGTAAATCACATGAAGTAATTTGTTTTCTCGCTGACCTAGCATAACACCAATAGCATAATATGAAGCATCGCACATGATCTTAAAGGGTAGGTTCCAGTTGGGTGCCTGGACTATGGGGGCGGTAGTGAGTAAATTCTTAAGCTTCTCAAAAGCCTCTAAACAAGCATCATCAAAGACAAACTTAGCATCTTTTGCAAGAAAATTGCAAAGAGGTCTAGAAATCAAGCTAAAATCCTTAATGAATCGACGATAAAAACCTGCATGCCCTAAGAATGACCTAATATCCTTTACGGTTTTTGGGACCTGTAAAGTCTTAATAAGGTCAACTTTGGCTTTATCTACCTCTATACCCTTAGAAGAGACGGTAAGCCCTAGAACAATTCCTGAACGAACCATAAAGTGACATTTTTCCCAATTAATCACTAAATTTTTTTCCTTACACCTAGCCAAAACTAATGACAAATGATGCAAGAACTCATTAAAAGATGAACCAAACACTGAAAAATCATCCATAAATACCTCTAAGAACCGTTATACCATGTCAAAAAATATGCTCAGCATACAATGCTGAAAGGTCGCAGGGGCATTACATAGCCCGAAAGGTATGCGTATATACGCAAAGGTACCAAAGGGACAGGTAAAATTGGTTTTCTCTTGGTCTTCTGGGGCAATAACAACCTAATTATAACCGCAGTATCCATCTAAAAAGCAATAATGGATACGTACAGCTAATCTCTCTAGCATTTGGTCGATGAAGGGAATGGTAAAGTGGTCTTTCCTAGTGACCTTATTCAATTTCCTATAGTCAATATAGACACGCCAACTCGTGGTCACCCAAGTAGGGATTAACTCATTGTTATCACTGTGGACTACAGTAATACCAGATTTCTTGGGAACAACCTGAACGGTTCTGACCCACTTACTGTCTGAAATAGGGTAGATAATGCATGCATCTAACAACTTAAGAACCTCAGTTCGAACTACTTCTTTCATATTATGGTTTAGTCGACGTTGCATCTCCCTAAAAGGTTTGGTATCTTCCTCTAAATAAATCTGATGCATACAAATAGTAAGACTTATACCCTTAATGTCTGCTATGGTCCACCCTAAAGATTCCTTGTTGTTTTGAAGGATGGTCACTAGCCTACTTTCCTGATCACTATCCAAGTCGGAAGCAATAATCACATGTAAAGTCTCAGACAGGCCTAAAAACACATACTTCAAGGTATCTGGCAATGGTTTTAGGCCCAACTTAGGAGGCTTTTCTAACGAAGGAACTAGGGTAGACTTAGAAATGGGTATAGGTTCAAACTTAGGTTTCCAGCCATTACTAGTGTCTATCAAAGGGGTTGAATCTAACAAACATTCACCTCATTAATCAAATCATCATCATAAAAATAAATTCCAAAGTGAGCTAGGCATTTCTCTAATGGATCTTCTAACAAAGTGTTTGGTAATGACTCCTCTACTAATGTCCCTATCATGTTCACCTCTTCTATGCTCGAGTCATCTAGTTCAGAGGGTAGCTTACTAATATGAAAGACATTTAGATTAATAGTCATATTACCAAAAGACAAATTCATAATACCAGTTCGACAGTTAATGATCGCATTGGATGTAGCTAAAAAAGGGCGACCTAAAATTACCAGTATCTGGTTCTCTGGGTCAGGGACATGTTGGGTATCTAGGATAACAAAATCCACTGGATAAATAAACTTGTCGACCTCTATAAGAACATCCTCGATCACACCACGAGGAATTTTAACGGACCTATCATCTAACTGAAGAGTCATCTGGGTAGGTTTCATCTCTACAAGTCCTAGCTTAAGGTACACATGGTATGGGAGTAAGTTCACACTGGCTCCTAAGTCAAGCAACGCTTTCTCAACACGGTATTTACCTATTGTACAAGAAATGGTAGGGGACCCTGGGTCTTTGTACTTAGGAGTAGTGGTATTCTGAATAATATAACTCACGTGACTAGCTAGGAAGGCTTTCTTTTGAACACTAATCTTACGCTTTCATGTACACAAGTCCTTAAGAAACTTGGCATAAGCGGGAATCTGCTTAATCGCATCTAACAATGGTAGGTTGATAATTACCTGCTTAAAAACCTCCAATATATCATTAAAATTGGACTCACTCTTAGTTGGAACTAGCAGCTGGGGGAACGGGGATCTGGGAACAAATCCTGGCTCAATATGACCCTCATTGGTCTCTTTAGAGACTCTATCATTCTCCTCAGTTTCTGGTTCGGAAGGGTGAACTACATCATGTTCACTTACAGTCATGGCGACCTAATTGTCAACTTTATTTCCACTCCTAAGGGTTGTAATAGAATTCACATGATTGTACAATTTCTCTCCTTTAGGATTAAGATCAGTATGACTAGGGAACCTCCCGTCTTCTCTCTCACTTATAAACTTAGCTATTTGGCTAACTTGAAGTTCTAATTTAGAAAGAGTCTGGGAATTATTCTTCAAATTCTTCCGGGTTTCTTGTTGAAAGCTAAGGTGGTTAGTTGATAACATATCATGGTTCTTTGCTATTATAGTGAGAGTTTCTTCTAAGGTAGAGATTTTTTTCTCAGAAGGGTTATGAAACTGGGCTTGACCTGAAGAATTCTTATTATAACCAAAATCTGGGGGAGGCTGATAATTACTAGACTGACCTTGATTTTGGCCCTTAGACCAAGAGAAATTAGGATGGATTCTCCAACCAGGGTTGTAGGTCTCTGAGTATGGGTCAAACTTCTGATGGTTTTCAAACCTAGCGTTGTTATAGACGGCATGGGATTTTTCTTCACTAACATGACCTTCCCAAAACGAGTTATTGGGTTCTACTCCACAACTAGAGACTTGAGAGGCTCTAATCTTATCATCAGGTTCAACAAGAGACCTATTGAGAATACATCACATATCTAAGGTTTACTAATTTATTTAGATTGGTTCTATAGTCCATTAAATAGGTCTCATGAATATCTAAAACTTTGTAGAAGGAACCAAAGGCTAATTTGGACCATAAAGGGTCCAAAACATCAATTTAAGAAATCAGGGTTCATCTTAGTCAACTTACAGTCACTAACGGTGAAAGGTCAACTAACAGTCAATATCTAAGTCAAGGTCAAGTCCCGAGTCAAATGTAAAGTCAATGGTCAACTCAAAGGGTTAACTCGGTCAACGAGTCAACCAGGAATCAGTCTGGGCCAACTCAGTCAATAAGACTGTTTCAGGTAAGTCATGTTTACATTTGGCTCAGTCAGATTGACTAAGTCAGCTAAAGTCAGATACCTGACTAGGCTGAAAGGCATAAGGTCAAAACCTATGCACAGGCTAGAGCCATTGCTCAGGACAAAGAACACTAATGCATCACCATGGTGTAGCACACTAAAACTCTTAAATCTACAATACTAACTTCTTCTTCATTAGTTCAATTTTACTAGATTGTATAACTTCATCCGTATCATTTCAAACATACATTTAATTCATAAAAACTTCAAAACTTATTCATAACAATAAGCTCAGATTACCTGTAATAGCAGTTGTAAGCCTCCATTATAAGTCGTTGTTCGCGTATTCTGTTTGCGAACGGCTGGACAAAGCCAAAGTCTGGAATTTTTATTCGTGTACTCAATTCACGAAGACAGTGGTCAAGTTCTAAAATCGGTAAAGTGTGATTTTCATACTCATGAACTCGGGTTCGTTTGTGAACTAAAGCCCCTAGAACTTTAATGATTTATAAGGTATGTGAACTAGTTTTACAAACCGTGGCATTATGTTCATGAATTGGTTCTTGTATAAGTATTTTGTACGATTGCAAACCAAACCGATTTTATTTCAAATGGTTCATATACATATTCCAATGAGATGATGAACATTTGAACAACTCTCTTGAATCATATTTAGATTCATTTGATTATCTATCATGATTGATTGATCATCATATTTGATCTATAAGTGTTAGATGAATATGGCTAAGTTATAAATATTAATATGGCTAACTTTGGTTAACTATTATTGAGCCAACAAGTTATACACATTTGGGTACGGTTCATCCATATCTATAGGTATATTTCATTTGTGTATATCAAGCTAATACCATCTAACGGTGGAGATTGATTGCTTAGTTTCTAAGCAGACTTAGCTTGAATCTTAAACCCTTTTGTTCATATAAAAGTGAATATCAATTGCTTTGTTATTAAGTTATCTTAGATTTGATTGTAAGCAACCCTGGTTTGAAAGACTATATAAGGGAGAACTCTAGCAGCTGGAAACTTAATCCCGACACTTTTGTGTGTCCTAATTGTAAACTAGAGTCAATTCTCCTTTAACCTAGGTTTTTTCCAAAACCATTATTAGGTTAACGACTTGAAGACTTCATTTGGGATTCATGAAGCCAGATATAACTATTTCTCTGTATTTGCGTATTCTAATCTTACTTGTTCTATCGTATTGAGTTTTATCTTCTCTACTATTTTCTCGAGATTTATCTACGATAGGTAAGATATAAAAAGTAATCACAATAGTTCTTTGTCTCAAACTCTTGTGATTCCGCAATAACTTTTTCCGTCAATCAGTTAGGTTGTTGTAAGGTGAATGATATTTATAGACTGCTATTCAGGGGTATAAGACCGGATTATTAGTTGGTTCTTGTTCACCTTGATATTTGTATCAAAAGAAGGAACAAAAAGAATAAAGGATAAACATATCAGTGGGAGATAGATTTGTTTATAATACTTCGACTTTGGGTCATAGCAACTCTTAGTTATGGGTGAGATCAGCTAAGGAAATCAAGTGTGTAGAGTCCTATTGGGATTCAAAGGCATAATGAACGCGACTGTACCTTAATCGGTGTGAGACTTGGTTAGGGATCAACTACATTCTAGTCTGAAGTTAACTTCTAGTAGGCTAGAGTCTGTAGTGGCTTAATACGGTGTGGTGTTCAATCCGGATTAGGTCCCGGGGTTTTTATGCATTTATGGTTTTCTCGTTAACAAATATGTGTTATTTCTTTTCTACGTTATATTAGTTTATATAATTTAAATATCACAGGTTGTGTGTAGTTCAATCAGTTGATAAATCCGACCTTGATTGTTGGATAGAACTTGATTGGCATTTGAGAATTGGTCTTTGGTACCGTCCAAGTTCTCATATCAATCAGTCTCACGAATTTTTATCTTGTTGATTTACTGATTGTATTGAGAATGAGATAAAGCTCTTTCAACATCTTTCTTGATTGAGTCTCACTTTTTGAGTTGGTGCTCTCGGAATTATATTGGAGATTAGTCCATACAAATTGCCGAACGAAATATTGGTTGTAGTTGTTATTCCCCTACGTTTTCAATAATCCTTCATTTAGAAGCAATTTTCAGTTACCTTCAAGAACCTCTACTTTCAATCATTTTCTTTTTCATTCACAACCACCACCACAACCACCTCATCCAACACCACCAAACAATCTTTTCTTACCTATTGCTTTTACTGGAATAAACAATGTCATTTGTCAAATCTGTAACAAAGGTGGTCATACTACTTTGGCTTGTAGGCATAAACTCAATTTGGCTTATCAAAATGTTAATAATCCTCAAAATACGAGTGTTATACTAGCTACAACTAATATTTTAGATGAAACCCGATGGTATGCTGACACTGGTGCCAACAATCATATCACGTCTGATGGTTCTAAAATTTGATTTTCTTATGCATATGATGGAGTAAAAGAAATACAAGCTGCTAATGGTGAAGGTATGAAAATCACTAATACTGGTTTTTCCGTCAAATCTACACCTAATCACACATTTAAGTTATCAAATGTTCTACTGGTACCCCAGGCTTCACAAAACTTGATAGTCGTTGTAATTGTTGTAGATGATAATGGTAGTCGTTGTAGTACCATTTGATGGTGGGGGTTATGGTTGTAGTTGATGATGGTGGTGATGATTGTAGTTAACCGTATGGATAAAGAGAAGATCGAGATGATGGAGAGAAGATTTTTCCATGGTAATGGTGGTGTCGATAGTAGAGAAAAAAAAAAGATGTTATCGATGATTTCTTTCTGGAGTGTATAAAGAAAGAAAAACTAGGGTACAATTATCAGTTTTAAATTAGATTATTTCACTCCATTTAAACCCATACAAAATTTTACTCGTTCATTTTAACCGGATTTTTAATGGTTTATGGGCGTTTGACCCATGTTTTCTTGTTCTTTCTGTATAGGTTTGTTGACCATTATAAATCGACAATGCTATCCAAATCCTTATTTTCCACCTCACTATTCATCTCCCTCCAAATCTAAACCCTATATCTGGGGAGTAGTGAACCTCACTTGAACCTAAATGTGAATCTAAACCCATATGTGTGGTTTAGATTGAAGGGAGGTGAATGGGAGATGGAAAACGTGGAGTTGAATAACATCTTTCATTCCATGTTACTTAAACGACAAGCTTCCTCTTTCTTCTCCTCTCTTTCTATGTTACTTAAACGAAAACCTCACCGGAGGCTCCTCTTATTCTGCTTAGATCGGCTCCATTAGGAGTAGATCTGGGCAAATCCCTTTGTTTTATTGCTTTCTTAGCTTGAAATATCCTCTCTATTGTAGTTTTTATTTTATTTTTTTATCTTTTTAATTTCATTTATTAGTAATTTAAGTTTAGTTTTTGTTATTCCTTTGAGGAATGACCTTTCTGGACATTTTCTTGAGGATTTCTTAGTTTGTTGTATTAAGGGGGCATCGTCACGACGAGTTTCTCCGGAGAGTGCATGATTTTGAAGAAACTCAAGATCTGATTATATCATCTAGAGATAAAGGTTGGTTTGTATTGGGTGATTATTATCTCTTTGCAGTGATGAGAAATCAAAGCATATCATCTCTTTGCAGTGATGAGAACTGCACCTAAGCTTTTTAGTTTGGGATTTTTATTTGTTGATGGTGTAGATCGGATATTAGTTTATTTTGTTTCATCTTTTTGTGTTCTCATTGTTCTAGTCTGGTTTTCTGACCTAGTTACAATTAGATGTGTTTTGTTTTCAGATGTTAGTTTTAGGCTTATGCTAATTTTTATCCTTACTTACTTAGTCCCTGCAAGCCCTAATCTTGTGACCCTTCCTCTTAATTGGGTCTCTGGTTTCGGTGTTTGTCGTCTGATGGTTGCTATCCACAAGAGTAGTGTTGGTATGTGTCTTTTCCAGTGGGAAATAAAGTTGTGTTATGTTATCCGGCGAGCTTTCTTTGTATCAGCTGTTGAAAATTGGAATCAAGATGAAATTTTTGGTATCTCTTCTTTGGGAAGAGAAATCTATCAAATGGTTGTGGTTATTATTGAAGAAGTTCACCTTATGTGTTGTGAATCAAGTTTCAACGATTTAAGTTCTCCCGTAAAAGCGGGTGATGTTGTTTTACTATTACAATTTGATTGTCCGATGAAGATTTTGGGTACAAAATTCGGGATTCGATTTGGAGATCACTTAGTTGTGAGTCTTAATTTTTCGGGATTTCTCGGTCTAACAAAAAAAAAACTTTTTCATTTTTTGCACATATTTTTCCTCTTTTATTTATCCACCTTCCTTTTTCACAAAAGATTTTTTTTTAGTTTATTTGACCAGTGTAACCGAAGACCTCGAACAAAACAACAGAGGGCAGTATCGTTCCCTTGAAATAAATGCTAAGGCGTTGCATGAGCTGTCACGTCACTTGAAAATATTGAACTTTTTGGCGGTCAAGTTCTCAAAACTTCAAACGTTTGGGTATCCTGGAACGAACCCCAAAAAAAGACTTAATTCCTAATTGAGAAATCCGTGCATTTATATAAACACTTCTCTCAAAGAAGCTCTACCACGGCTTTTTACATTTCCCGTTGGATTTTCTTCATCTTTATCTTCATCTCCTCTCTTTTTACCCATCGATCTTCTCCCGACAGTGTTCAATGGTTAATTCAACTAGATTTTCATTTGACTCATCTTCTCCCTAGTTTCAACTGATTTCTGCACCAAACCAATTGACGATCTTCATACAGATTTAATTTTCACTTGCCTAATTCGTCACCGTTATCATCAGGTTAGTGTTCTCTATTGAAAAATTTAATAGATTTTTTTTTTTTTGTAAATTGTATTGGGACATGCATGATTTATTGATCCTTCTCGTTAGTAAAACAAGAGATTTTGTTAATTTCAGGTGATTGAGATTGATACTTTGCTTCAAATTTGTAACGACGCTCTTTAGCTTCAATTAGTAACTTATACAAACGGAACCTTAGCAAAGTTTAGATTCATCGGAACTTTTTATGCTAATGTGGGTTTTTCTTCCTTTCTATTAGTATAATATTGGCAAGGGACCTTAATGTGTGTAGTTAGGTCAGTGATAACCACAACAAGCGTGAAGGCAGTTGCTGCTTAAGAAACTGAATTTTAAGTGTTCTCAAACTAATTTCTTTTAACTTCACAATTTGAAGTGTCATCAAATCGGTTCAGCAAACTTTAAAACTAAAACATGTACAGTATAATGTAAATAGACGCTTCATCTATAATAGGTACAAGCCATTAAATCATACCAAGCTTTGTTAATTTGTTGTTGGAGTTTTAACAACAATAATGAAAATAAATTGAATAAGCACAAGTGATACTTAGCTTGATGTGCAGCAACTTGGTGGATGCATCACGTCGAGTAGCATGCAGAGCAAAAATTGATAGAGGCACGTATATGATACGCTGAACTAAAGACAATATTGCTTGCTACTCCTATAAATAGAGAGATGCTATAGCTTCATTAGCGAGTTGCCTCCAGAATACAACTATCGTTAGCATTCCTTCTTGTAGCATACAAGAGAACGCCCTTAGAACTTGGCAAAGAAAACAACTCAGTGAAACCACCTTGTTTCACTCAAAAAACTCATAGAGAAAAATCGACGAAATAAAACTTGGTTTTCTCATTTTTCTCTCCTACTCTTTTTCCACCAAAAACAGAGGAGTTAATGTTAAGTTGTTTTTCTCTCAAAAACATGAAAAACAAAAACATGAAGAAGTTCATTTTGTTTGTTCACTTTCTCTACTGTTCTCTGATACTCCCTTAAACCTCAAAATGAATTGAACACAATTTCTTTAAATTCATTTTCTTGTACTTGACAAGCATCAAAACTTCATTTTGTTTCATCTGTAATTTCAGAATCGTTATAGAATTTTTTCGGTCTAAAGGACATTAAAAACTTATCTCGGCATAGAGAAGAGAAAGGGAATCCTAAGCAGGTGCAGGTGCAGGTGGTGGGGACATATGTCTACTTCCTTTCTTGGCTAACTACAGCGTGCATTATTTCCGAATTCCTTTTAGTATTTTAAGTAAGGTGTGGCAAACATCTTTTGCATAAGAAAACATTTCTTTTGCTTTTGAGAAAAGCTTTTGCAGGATTAGTGTATGAGAATGAGGTTTAGACACTTTTTGTGCATGTAAAACAAAAGGATTAATTAAGTCCAAGATTCTTTTCTTTACATGCTAAAGAGACCGAATTCAATTTCAGTCAAAAAACAATTTAGTTTTTTGCTTAAGCAAGTGTCAGGAATATAAAAAAGGAAATCGTCTTTTGATTTTTCTAATGCCTATAGCATGCGAGACATAATGATGTTTCTTCACATGAGAACTGTGAAGCAAGCGGAGAGAATAAGATTCTTCACGCCCACTCCCAATCCCGAGCCTGAGCTCGACCATACGGACGGCGGCGTGCGTGCTTCTGTGCGAAGCGCCGCGCGTAAGAGAAAATGCATCCTTGTCATACTCTAGGTCTTCACCCTCACACAAAAGTGTGTATACCCAAAGAGCCATGCCCTTTAGTCTGTGGAATTATTGTTTTATCTATTCAAATGAAAAAACAACTAGAGGGAAATAGGTTTAGGGATCAAATAATGGTCCAAGTTTTTTCAAAACCCTGTTTTTTCTAACAATCCCCCACATGAATGATAAAACATATCGATAAAACGCGAGAAAACAGAAGGCATCAAAATAGGCTAAGGTGTCCCAAAGATTGAACCTTAGCTTAGTGATAGGTTACCGGAAATGCTTTTTGTAACGGTGAACACAATGTTTTTAACCGCCAACAGTGAATGCAATTCAGAAATAACAACCACACTTGATGTCTCCACCGAAAGCTTCCAAGATCTTACCGTTGTGCCCATTTTGGCCGTGGGATAAAATTCCGGACTTAATGAATGTCTCTAGAGAATCAGCTCAAATTCTCATAGGAAGCGGCCCCATTTCCAACATCCACAAAGGTGAGTCCATAAAGAGTGTCCTGCCACACCCCGCTTTAATCAAAGCCATGGAACCCATTAAGATCTCAAAAGATCATCCTGAAATTATGCAGGCAGCACTATCACACGGTTACACCATAGGGAGGGACAAAGATAGTGCTTTCACGATATCACCATAAATTAGTTGTCTCATTGAACCTTGATCTTGGAAATCCAGTCACAAGGTTGAGTATCCTTCATGGTGATTTATTCTATGAGCTTAAGTCCCATCCCCCTCGATGTATAGATAACTACCTTTATTTATAAACCTTTCGTCAAAGGAACTGCAATATTATTCTTGGACCTTACAAAGTCAAGAGAGATAATACCAGTAGAAAGTAGTTGTTTCATTATCTCTTACTTTCTCTGAAGCTATAGACTCTGACTCCATTGTGGATCGAGCTATACTTGTCTGTTTGTCTTCCATGACATAAACACATCTTCAAGCATGAAGATGTACCCACTTGTGGATTTTGACTCATCTGAGTCCTACATCCAGTTGGCATCACAACACCCTTCTGTTGAAGCAGGAATCTTTTAAAACTTAAGCAAAAGTCTGAAGAGCCTCTCAAGTAGTGCAAAACTCTGTTGAGAGAATTCATGTTATCCTGCTCAGGGTTGCAAGTGTACCTGCTCAAACTACTCACAATGTAATAAAAACCAGGACTTATACAATTAATCAATTACATAAGACTGCTGATTACGCAAAAAAATACTCAAGGGTGGAGTAACATCATCACCCTTGTTCTCACAATTTGAGAAACACCGTTACAAGGAGTAGAAGCAAGTTTAGCCAGATCGTGATTAAATTTCTTTAATATGGTTTCAGCAAAATGAAATTGACTAAGACTATATTCATCAGATGTCTCTCTGATTTTCATCACTAAGACTACATCATTAGTGCTTAAGTCTTTCATGTCAAAATTCTCATTTAGTATGCTTTTAGTGGTATTAATAAAATCAATGTTACTGCCTAATATGAGCATATCATCAACATACAGGCACACAGTAACATAAGCACCATCCTCATATTTAATGTAAACACATTAATAAGATTTATTAATATTAAACCACTAAATATCATTACATGATCAAATTATCATGCCTTCGTTTAGGTGCTTGTTTCAAACCATACCTAAATTTAATCAATTCGCATACTTTGTTCTCACAACAAAAAACCTTTTAGTTGGTACATATATTTAATTCACCATTTAAAATTACAGTCTTAACATCCATCTGATGTATATATTCAAATCATGAATAAAAGCAATATTTATCATCATCCTAACAGAAGTGATTCTGGTGACAGATGAATAAGTGTTAAAGAAATTTATACCTTAATTTTTGGTTATAACCCATAACCATACTAGGTATTTCTCTACAGTTTCATTTGTACCAAGGTTTCCTGTTGAAGACTATTCGGAATAACATATAAATTCCATGTGGGTTCAGTGTCCAAACTCTACCATAAAGGTCACATAGACGAGGATAAAACTTGTCTAAGTTCTAACTCTCTTACTTCTACTATGTCCAGTCTCAACAACTTGAGACTAGGTTGACTAGTCGAAGGAACATATACGAAATTGTCATGGATCCTTTTTTCGAGGTCCAATCCTCAAAAGAATTATAGGATCAAAAACCAAAGCATCTCTAGATTGCACTACCGTGTTCATACCAATGTTATCGATGTCAAATCTTATGACCATTAACCTATATGCACTAGCATGCTTATGATAGGTTAGGAATACAAAATCCATAATCTTAGGTCAAAAATTTGAATTGCTTGGGAGGCGAAATAGCCAATACACCCCCCCACATTTTAGGTATACAGGTCAAGAACACAAAAATAGGTTATGCACCTTGCACAATCTTCTTGAGAGATTAAAATAAATATTTTTTATTTTACACCCCCACAATTATCAGGATTTCTCAACATGCTACGATTTTGTGTCATTTAACACACGCCGCATACTCAAATTATGATTTAACATGTTCATGTATTCATTATCAATTAATAGCATACAAGTTTCACTTTATCTATTAATTCCTCATGTTCTCTTATGTTAAGAGTTCAAAGCATTACATGAACTTATTTCCAAATATCATATCTCATAGTAAAGTAGATAACCATTGTAAATTATATTTAAAGCATAATGCACATGTGGAGAACGAAAGTTTCCATACCTGAAACCATTTTACCTATTTTCCTTCAACTGTTTTGATAGTTGAGTTTCTCAAAGAAATGCTTTCATACCTTGGTTCTTTTGGTAGAAGACTTACACACTTCTTCTGGAGCACGCATTCTAGCATCCCGAACATTAACCAACTTTCTTGTTGGATCAATTATTGTACCTCAACATTAGATTCAATCAATCATTAGTAGGTCACTAAATATTGGTAATTAAAACCAAATGCTTTGTGTATTCACAAATCGATTTAAACACACAATTTTCTTGTTGTATCACATTTATTAACCAACATGTGATTTATGCAAATTGATGTTACACAAAACATATATGATCCAAGTGATTTTGAACATAAACAAAGTTGATATACAACTTATCAAAATCATATTATTCCTTGACAAAGTAATACAAATTTATCTCTACAAAAGATTATTATTCGTGTCGGAGGAATCGATTGCTAGCTACATGCTTAAGTTATCATGAGAATTAAATCTCAACTAAATATCCTCCAAGTAATCACTGCTACATGTTCTCATTATATTCCCAAAGTGATAGCACATCACTAATCAAAGGTTGCTTTACATAATCAACAGATTACACACATTTCACGTTTTTCTGGACAGACATGCACAACAATTTTCCAAATACCTTATCTCTCAAACCGCATATCCAAATTAGATGAATCAAAAGGGGGTTTAAAGATAAGATCCAGAACTAAATATCTTATTTAGATCAACATTTCTAAAAACTCATAGTTATGCCAGAAAATAAATTTTTCAGCAGAGTTTTTCCTGCCCGTCAGAAATTTCCAGAAACGTATAACAGTTTTGTAAAATATCTAATAAATACTTTTACAACTCCAAAAATCATGAAATTTGGTGGAGTTAACCAAAAACATGTATGTATCACTGTGTTAAAAGTATTCAGCAAATGTTTTCCTGGGTTAAGAGATAAACCCAAAATTATACAGCTCATACAAAACTTTTAATTTGTGTTTTTTCACTTTAGAAAAATATGAACATCTTTATTTTTCCAAAATTAATATCAACACCATTCATTCAATTTTTGATTATGTAAATCCCTTATTACACTTTCCATTAAACTTAGTAGTTTAATTTGTCAACAATATTTTTCTTTATTATTGTTACAAAAAATTAAACTAGCATATATTGTCTTTAGATTGTTGGAGTTTTATCAACAATAATGAAAATAAATTGAATAAGCACAAGTGATACTTAGCTTGATTTGCAGCAACTTGGTGGATGCATCACGTCGAGTAGCATGCAGAGAAAAAATTGATAGAGGCATGTATATGATACGCTGAACTAAAGACAATATCGCATGCTACTCCTCTAAATAGAGGGATGCTATAGCTTCATTAGCGAGTTTCCTCCAGAATACAACTATCGTTAGCATTCCTTCTTGTAGCATACAAGAGAACGCCCTTAGAACTTGGCAGAGAAAACAACTCAGTGAAACCACCTTGTTTCACTCAAAAAACTCATAGAGAAAAATCGACGAAATAAAACTTGGTTTTCTCATTTTTCTCTCCTACTCTTTTTCCACCAAAAACAGAGGAGTTAATGTTAAGTTGTTTTTCTCTCAAAAACATGAAAAACAAAAACATGAAGAAGTTCATTTTGTTTGTTCACTTTCTCTACTGCTCTCTGCTACTCCCTTAAACCTCAAAATGAATTGAACACAATTTCTTTAAATTCATTTTCTTGTACTTGACAAGCATCAAAACTTCATTTTGTTTCATCTGTAATTTCAGAATCGTTATAGAATTTTTTCGGTCTAAAGGACATTAAAAACTTATCTCGGCATAGAGAAGAGAAAGGGAATCCTAAGCAGGTGCAGGTGCAGGTGGTGGGGACATATGTCTACTTCCTTTCTTGGCTAACTACAGCGTGCATTATTTCCGAATTCCTTTTAGTATTTTAAGTAAGGTGTGGCAAACATCTTTTGCATAAGAAAACATTTCTTTTGCTTTTGAGAAAAGCTTTTGCAGGATCAGTGTATGAGAATGAGGTTTAGACACTTTTTGTGCATGTAAAACAAAAGGATTAATTAAGTCCAAGCTTCTTTTCTTTACATGCTAAAGAGACCGAATTCAATTTCAGTCAAAAAAACAATTTAGTTTTTTTGCTTAAGCAAGTGTCAGGAATATAAAAAAGGAAATCATCTTTTGATTTTTCTAATGCCTATAGCATGCGAGACATAATGATTTTTCTTCACATGAGAACTGTGAAGCAAGCGGAGAGAATAAGATTCTTCACGCCCACTCCCAATCCCGAGCCTGAGCCCGACCATACGGACGGCGGCGTGCGTGCTTATGTGCGAAGCACCGCGCGTAAGAGAAAATGCATCCTTGTCATACTCTAGGTCTTCACCCTCACACAAAAGTGTGTAGACCCAAAGAGCCATGCCCTTTAGTCTGTGGAATTATTGTTTTATCTATTCAAATGAAAAAACAACTAGAGGGCAATAGGTTTAGGGATCAAATCATGGTCCAAGTTTTTTCAAAACCCTGTTTTTTCTAACATTTGTTACATGTTTGGCCAAACCTGGAATGATACGGGTACATACTTCAACAGTTCAACTGCATATTTTTTGGTTTAATCGGATAAGTTGATTGTTCATGCTTTCAAAAACATAGTGCTGGTGGAGATGGTATTAGTGGATTTCATTTAGTGTGTTGATAATTCGATAGGAGTATATTGAGCCTTATCAGACATTAATTATTAATGGAAATCTTAGTGAAAGATATGTTGTGAAATATGCTCATTTCCCGGGTTGAATGTTTGGAGTTGGTTATATTATGGATTATCTGTCTTCAAGGAGAGATAATGCTAGCGCTACACTGTAATTATAGCATCTTAACAATAGGTTCATCATCTCAAACCTTTCCATGACACTCTAATATTTAGCTCTTCGAAGAAAGTGATCCTATTTGTACTATCCATATAGTTATAAACTGATGCTTATAACAATATCCTAGCCCTGTAGAGTGATCTCGACACAGCCCAGCCAATGATGCAGTTAATTTTGTTGAATCTAATTTTGTTAATTTTCTTAAAAATTTAACCGGTTTTCTGATATGAATGTGGTGTTGTGCAATTTTTATTTTCTTGTAGATCTGAATATAAGATTCCAATGGTTGAGATTGATAAAGATGAACTGCTGCACCCTATGGAGCGAGCTGAACATATTCGGTCGAGTTTAGACCCTACAAAGCCAAGTTTTGTTACAGCTATGGTTCAAACACATGTTATGGAATCATTTACTGTGGTGAATGCTCCCATTGGTTTTCCACTTGTAATGATCTATGTCTTCATTTGAATGTTCTAAGTTATGGTCTTGAAAATTTCACTTGCTTTTTCTTGACAGGTGATTCCCTCGAAATTCAGGGCTAAACATATGCCAAAAAAAGACACTGAATTGACTTTGTTGGATGAAGAAGGGAAAGAGCATATTGTAAAATACCATACTGACCGTCATAGACTGGGTATAGGATGGAGAAATTTTGCTACGGATCGCAATTTGGCTTTGGGGGATGCAGTGGTTTTCCAGTTAATGGAGATTAATAAATTCAAGGTGATCAAATGGTTTTTTGTTGTGACAAATTTTCATTCCTTTAATGTTTTCTCGCTATAAAGTGTATAGATCGCATTGCTCAGAAACTTATCTTTCATGACTTGCTTATCCAATAAAAGGAGGCAAGACTACCTGACCTAACTTTACACACTCCTACATCCGTAGCATCTTCCGCTATGAAATCAGCGTATATTTTACTACTTTTTTTGATAAACAAACATCCCAAGAAATAGAATTAACCAAAAAAGATTCAGACATGCACAACATTGTAGTGATGTTGCTAGGCAGTATACTAATTGCTTATTTGCTTTTCCTTTAAGAGTTTGTGCTCCATTCAGCACAAACCTGTCAGAATTATGACCTTATGAAATCCCGTTTCTCCTGCCCACCTAACTGCCTCCTCGAGGGCTGAGCATTTTGCTCTGATCTTATAATACATTGTTGTTGATGCATTTGGCTCCTGGGTGTCACCTGCTAAATTTGTAGTTATTAAACCTGTAGGACCAGAATATCGCCACAACGATATTCTTGCGATAAGAACAACGCTTTCACGAGAAGGTCGAGCACTCCTACAATATTAAATGACACCTTTCACGAGAGCGTCATGGAATTCTCCAACGACATTTGGCGAGTGTCATGAGAAAACACCACAGTAGCTGACGATTGAAGAAATATGGTAAGAGTGTGTTGTTTCACGAGGGCTACGAAAGTTCACGATAATTAACATTGTAATTACCGCGAGGAGATCGCAGAATAGATCCGAAAGAAGGGGAAAACTTAGCTGTCGTCCACTATGTAATTTCCTATATAAAGGGTTCAAGTAAATCCAGAAGAGGATGATATATTTTTGAGAGTGGAGAGAATTTTGAGGAGAGAGAAACTCTAGAAAGAAAGTTGTGTTTCTGAGTTTGAATATTTTCTGTAAACAATTTTAAGATCTAAATAACAAAGTGTTGTTAATTCATCAAATCTTTAACTAATCTCTCATAGAATTCCATAGAATCTTAATAGGGGTGTAGTGTGGGAAATCCTGCTACTACATTTTGGCGCCCGAAACAGGGAAAACCAAGTTACAAAACCTCTAATTACAATTAGAAGATTTGAAGGAATTGAAAAAATGGCTAGAAGAAGAAGAAATACATCAGAACCACCAACAACTGTGAGAAGGAGTAAAAGACTTGCAGGTGGAGAAACAAGTGAATTAGGAGAATCTTCAAGGGTGAAAACTAGAAGAAATAGAACAAGGAATGAAGGGGAAAATCGAATTCAACAGCCAAATCAACCAACATCAATACAAAATGGAAGAGTGGATTATGATAGGGTGAGTGTGCATACATGGAGATCAGATTCAATGGAAGGGGAAGAAAATCGACAATTAAGAGATGAAGATAGAGAAGGAAGAAATCAAGAGATAGAAGAAGGGTTGATTCATCAAGATGAAGATGAAATAGCAGAGGAATTAAGGCAAAGAACACAAGAAGAAAGAAGATTAGAGGCAGAGGAACGTGCAAATTTAACAAGACAAAATCATGAGTTGAGGATGGAGAATTTGAGATTACAAAGTATAAGATCGAGAAGTACTACTAGATCAAGTTCAACATCATTCAGAGAAGTACCAAGGCTAAATTCTCTCTTAAGAAATGTAAGATCAAATGTACAAGAAGAAACGCAAAATCCAAATGGAGAACAACATCAGGGAGAAGAAAGAGAGGTTAATGATCGTTATGATCCACGAGAAGAAATTTTAAACAGAAGGCGAAATAATGAAAATCAAAGAAATGAAGATAATCAAGATTGTGAAGAAAATCGAGAAGAGGTAAGAAGAATATTACGTGGACGAGAGAATGCCAGAAATCAAAGAGCTATCGAGGACGAAATTGATAGACATTATGCTGAACAAGCACGCCTAGCTTGCGTGAGAGAAAGGTTGAGAGTGGAAATGGAAGAACAGGAATTTCAGGAGGCAGTAAGGCAAAATAATCATGATAATCGAGAAAGAAGACGCACACAAAATCGCCAAAATGATAATATTCAAGAAGAGTACGACAGAATACAAAGAAGAATAGAAAGACAACGAGGAGAAATGACGAGAAATGAAGAAACTCGTGAAGAAGAAATTGGAAGACATAATCAATTGCGAATTTTGGAAGGAGATGAGGATGAAAATCGCAGAAGAAGAAGAAATAATGATGAAGATGAAGATTTACAAGCTCTCGCAAGACAAGAAAGGCAAGAACGTAGGAGAAGGGAAGCTGAGTTAAAAAGACCAGTAGAACAAAATCTCGCTGTAAATGAGCAAATCTTAAGGGAGTTAGCAGAAATGAGGGGAATGATAAATAACAAAAAAGAAGGAGGAAGGAGACAACTTGATGAAGCTATCGAGGAAGCAGCTAAAACTCCCTTCACACAGGAAGTACAACTAAGAGGAATTCCTCCAAAATGCAACTTACCAGCATTAAATAGTATTTTTGATGGGACTACTTGTGATGTTCAACATGTTAAAGCTTATGTCAGGTGTATTCTACAGTGGGAGAATCATGATGCTGTTTTATGAAAATATTTTGCATCCATCTTAACTGGCGAGGCCCTAAAATGGTTCGAAGGGTTTCCAAAAAACACTATAACTTCCTTTGATCACTTACAGGCTACATTTTTGGGTGCATACATAAGCAACAATTCTTCACGACCAGGAGTTGAAGATGTGTTTGGATTAAAGCAAAGAGTTGGCGAGAGTCTAAAACATCTTACTATAAGATGGAAGACAATGTGCAGTGAAATGGCAGGGAGAGTAGATGAGAGATATCTTATTTTATCCTTCATTAATGCAATGTTTGCGACCAATCTGTTCTATATACAAATTTTTAGAATCAAAAATACCATCACGATGACTGAACTAAGAGAGTTACTGTAGTTGCAGAATAATCTACAACTACACCCTCAATAGAATTAGTAAAAACTCAAGAAGTTCTTGATGGTGAATGATAATTTTATTATTAATTCTTCTTAGTTGATTACATAGAATTATCAAAATGGAACTAGAATAGTTACAACTTTTTCTATTCCCTTTCCTAAGATAATTTCTTACACTCATTAAAAGAACCTCCCGAATTTTACATTTGAACTCCTATTTATAGTAAAACTTATGCAGCTGTATATGAATTGCGAAGTATCGCAATTCATCCTCGCAAAATTATTTCATCCTCGCAAAACTTCATATTTCCCCGCACTACTTCTATCATCGTATCATTTTATAACTCTTTCCTCCTTTATTTATTACGACACTCATGAACTATTATCTTGCGATATTCAGTACCTACATCTTTCCTCTTCTCATGTCAATTCTACGAAGAAGAAATGTCATGAGAATCTCTATTCTCGTAAATTTAGTGTAGTTATTACCACCCATCAAGTTCGCAACACGTCTTTTTACTTTTCCCTTACCTTTTTGACACGTTTCTTCGTAACCGTTCTTTTCAACCGTTCACGCTTACTCGTATTAATGAGTTTCTTTCTTCATCAAACTCTCTCTATTTATAAATATTATCCTTTGTTTTTGATTTTTATTCTCTTATCTTATTCATCTTCTTCACCACTTCTGCCTCTGCAATCTCTTTTATCTTTTTTCCTTTCTATTTTCCATCTTATATTCAATGGAACCAAAGAAGAAAACTATTGAACAGATTAATGCGGAACTTGCTGATAGGGACCTGGTAGGCTCGGAAAGATACCTACTATTGTGTATACTGCAAGTGCACAGTGTCAACAAGCAACACAGGGCAAGCACAGGTCGAACCACAGAGACTTGGAGAGTGTAGAAGTTGATTCTAAATCCTGATTCAGAGAGTAACCAAAAGGGGTTTGATTTTGTCGATACGACGATATGATTTTCAAGTGACTGAAATAATAAAAGTAAAAGATGCAAATAACAAGATATGTAAACAATGATAATATGGATACTAGGGTATTCAAATCCACCAATAACCTATGATATGCATTCAACTTGTAATATTATTCTTGTCCTTATAGTAGATTCAAGTCTACCGTATAACTAAGGTGTTTCTCCAATGGATAATTTAATCACAACTAAAGTATTTCTCCAAAGCATTAATTGTCTAATTAAGCACAACTAATCTAAAGATCAATATTTGGTTAAGCATGAGTTGTAGCATAATCAACATAGAGATATTCTAACTACAATGGATACATGGCATACATTGTGAGAGCAAGATGTTGAAAAACTTGGATTAAATTATATATTTAAACAATTCTAAACTTTCAAGAACAAGATACAAGATATGAATACATACCAATGAGATTAGGGCTTCATCTAAACCCTAGTAAATGAAACTAGAACATGAAGAACATTACAACAAAACTTAAATTTGATAAACTAACATGAACAAGCTATTCTTGGATGAGTTTTCAACACAACAACCCTCTCTATTTATACACAAAAATTCTCTCTCACTTGGATTCGAATTTTGGCAATTATTTACTCAACAAAACATGTTTTCTCACTTGATGGATGTTTTGGAATACAATGAGGTGGGTTTTGAATACAATGGGTTGAGGTGGATGTTTTGGAATCCAATGGTGGTGAGGTGGATGTTTTGGAATCCAATGGGGTGAGGTGGATGTTTTGGAATCCAATGGTGAGGTGAGTTTTGGAATGGTGGTGAGGTGGAAATGGATTTGGGTCTTGGGTTTTGGATCATGGGTTTTGGATTATGGGTAGTTTAATCCCATGTATTGTAACAGGTTGCCACTAATGCGCGAACGGGTTGCAACACTTCCAACTTTCTTCTCTTTTGTCTTCTCAATTCTTCCAAGCTTTATTTAGTACTTAAAAACACAAAATTAATTAAAACAAATATTTATTCTTGAAGATGGTAAAAATGCAGAATTTGGGATAATATATGACTTTGAAGCGCGAAAGATGAGTTAAGTGCCAATGAAAAGGTGTATGAATATGCAATATTTGGCACTCATCAAATACCCCCAAACCTGAATTTTACTTGTCCTCAAGTGAAACAAATCCGTAAATCCTAACTATACCATTGTCCATTTTGGTTTCTCGAATGCATTTAGCGTATGCATCAAGCCTTTAAACCCCTAGGTGTCCCTAGTGGACGAGTTGTAGTCTCGTGAGGGCCTACCAAAGATGTACCCACAAAACCTTCTCCAAATTCAGAGCATCCATAGAAATTCCTTCGTCTTCGGTCTTCAACTGTAGATGATGAACTTCGGAATTTCGTAGAACCTTGATAATTTGTGACCATTTTTTTTTTTTTTTTTTTTTTTTTTTTTTTTTTTAAGACCCGCTACACAGCTGATCATCATTTTTTTTTTTTTTAATTAATATTTTTTTTTTGTTGACCCGCTACACAGCTGATCATCAGATACCAAACACAAGATCCGAGACAAAATAATTTTTTAGGGACCCGAAACAACAACACAAAAAACTGGTCATCATTTTTTTTTTTTTTTTTTTTTTTTTTTTTTAGAGACCCGCTACACAGCTGGTCATAGAAAACAACAACACAAAAATGCAAAAGACTACAAAGGATCCTACAAAAGACCCGCTCCACAGCTGGTCATAGAAAAATGCAAAAGACTACAAAGGATCCTACAAAAGACCCGCTACACACAGCTGGTCATAGAAAATCAAAAACTACAAAAAAAAATGCAAGAAAACTGGTCATAGAAAAGACTCACAATGCCATATGCAAATACTCCCCAAACCTAAATCTAACATTGCCCTCAATGTTTCAAAAATGATAGAAACAACAACAAACCATGAGAACAAAACAATTCAAAGGAAAGAGATTAACAAACCAAAGACAAGTGGAGTATGTCTAAAGCAACCAGCAGGGAAGATATCTGTGGTATGTACAAGGGGTGAACTTTTTAGTCCACATAGATCGGATCAGCAAGATGAGTTGTTTCAATCTCAGGTGGAATTGGTTCAAGGAACGGCTTCAGTCTCTGCCCATTGACCTTGAAGACATTCTTGGTTGTTACATCTTCTAGTTCTACATCCCCATGGGGGAAAATTGTTCGCACCACGAACGGGCCTGTCCATTTAGAACGTAATTTTCCTGGAAAAAGGTGCAGTCGTGAGTTATACAATAGAACTTTCTGGCCTGGAGTGAATGACTTGCGCAAAATGCGTTTGTCATGGAACACCTTCATTCTTTGTTTGTACATTTTTGCATTATCATATGCATCATTTCTTAACTCTTCCAACTCATTGAGTTGAAGCTTCCTTTGGGTGACATCTTTATCTAGATCAAAGTTCAGTTTCTTTACAGCCCAATATGCACGATGTTCTAACTCTACAGGGAGATGACAAGCTTTACCGTACACAAGTCTGTAAGGGGACATACCAATGGGGGTCTTGTATGCAGTTCTATAGGCCCATAAAGCATCATTCAATCTTAAAGACCAATCTTTTCTAGACGGGTTAACCGTCTTTTCTAGAATGTGCTTAATCTCCCTATTTGAAACCTCTACCTGGCCACTGGTCTGTGGATGATATGGGGTTGCAACTTTATGAGTTATGCCATACTTACGGACTAAGGACTCAAAAGGCCTATTGCAGAAATGTGAACCACCGTCACTGATTATAGCTCTAGGGGTGCCAAATCGAGAAAATATGTTTTCCTTTAAGAACGAAAGTACCACCTTGTGGTCATTAGTTTTGGTTGCAATTGCTTCTACCCACTTAGAAACATAGTCAACAAGCAACAAGAATGTACAACTTTCCTTCGAGCTAGGAAATGGACCCATGAAATCAATGCCCCATACATCAAATAGCTCAACAATCAAAATGGGTTGTAAGGGCATCATGTTTCGTTTTGATATACTTCCCAATTTCGGCACCGGTCACAAGAAATACATAATTCATGGCTATCCTTAAACAATGTTGGCCAAGTAAAAACCACTCGCAAGATCTTTGCAAGCATTTTTTCTTTGCACTAAAGTGGCCTCCACATGCTTGATCATGACAAAAAGAGATGACATCCCTTTGTTCGAGTTGGGGACACATTTCCTAATGATTTGGTCGGGCAGTATTTGAACAGATATGGGTCATCCCATAGGAAATGTTTCACTTCGGCCAAGAACTTAGACCGGTCTTGTTTAGACCAATGAAGTGGCATCCTACCCGTAGCAAGGTAGTTCACGATGTCGGCAAACCATGGCATTTCGTAAACTAGCATCGTTGTTCATCTGGGAAAGATTCTCTAATAATCTCTGATTCATCAGTAGACTCGACATTCAATCTAGATAAGTGATCAAGCAACAACATTCTCTCGACCCTTTTTTATCTCGAATTTCGAGGTGGAACTCTTGTAACAAGAGTATCCATCGAATTAGACGAGCCTTGGCATCTTTTTTAGATAAAAGATATCTCAATGCGGCATGGTCGTAATATATGATGATTTTAGATCCTATCAAATAAGATCTAAACTTATCTAATGCAAACACAACAGCTAGCATCTCTTTTTCGGTTGTTGAATAATTCATTTGTGCCTCATTCAAAGTGTCTTACTAGCATAGTAGATCACATAGGGTTGTTTGTCAACTCGCTGACCTAAGGTAGCTCCAACAAAAAATCGATGCGTCACACATGATTTCAAAAGGCAATTTCCAATCGGAGGTCGGACTATAGGGGCCGGGTTAAAAGAGTTTTGAGCTCCTCCCAAGCATGCACACAAGCATCATCAAACACAAATGCAACATCTTTACCGAGTAGATTACACAATGGCCTTGAGATCTTATGAAATCTTTGATGAATCTACGGTAGAAACCAAAGATGGCCTAAAAATGATCTAACCTCCCTCACAGAGCGAGGTTGAGGCAAGTGTTGAATGATATCAACCTTGGCTTTATCTACTTCTATGCCTTTTTCTCGAGATGATATGCCCTAGAACAATGCCCGAGTCAACCATGAAATGACATTTTTCCCAATTCAAGATCAAATTCTTTTCTTTACACCGAATAAGCACACGAGTAAGATGATGCAAACATTCATCAAAAGAAGAGCCAAAGACAGAAAAATCATCCATGAAGATTTCAAGAAACTCATCTATCATGTCTGAAAATATGCTCATCATACATCTTTGAAAAGTAGCAGGTGCATTACACAACCCAAAAGGCATACGACGATAAGCAAATGTTCCATACGGACAAGTAAATGTGGTCTTATGCTGATCTTCGGGTGCTATGTGAATTTGGTTGTAGCCTGAATAGCCATCTAAGAAACAATAGTACCTATGTCCCGACAACTTTTCTAGCATTTGATCAATGAAGGGCAGCGGAAAATGGTCTTTCTTAGTTACTGTGTTCAATTTCCTATAGTCAATACAAACTCGCCACCCTGTAGTTACACGGGTGGGGACAAGCTCATTCTTCTCATTTTGAACTACAAGTAATGCCGACTTCTTGGGTACCACTTGAATGGGACTGACCCACTTGCTATCAGGAACTGGGTATATGATACCCGCATCAAGAAGCTTTATGATCTCACTCTTAACAACCTCTTTCATGTTAGGATTGAGATGCCTTTGCATCTCCCTAGATGGTTTGGCATTGTCCTCAAGGTTTATATGGTGCATGCAATCAGTGGGGCTTATGCCTTTAAGGTCCGAGATGGTCCATCCTAATGCTTCTTTATGCTCCTTAAGCACTTCTAAAAGTTTTCTTTCCTGTTTTGTATCTAAGGCAGATGAAATGATTACAGGCAAAGTATTAGAAGGTCCCAAAAAAACATATTTAAGAGTATCAGGCAATGGTTTCAGTTCGAGCTTTGGTGGCTCAACAAGAGATGGAACAGACTTGGATTCCAAGAGTGGAAGTGGTTCCACTCTAGCTTTCCACTTAGACGTGTCCATGAGTGGTGTGGATTCAAGCAAAGTATTCACTTCACTTATGTATTCATCATCAAACAGATCCAGGTTGAAATTATTCAAACAAGCATCCAAAGGGTCAACAGACATGCTACTAGGTAGCGACTCCTGAATCAAACTTTCAATCATGTTGATTTCATGCACATCATTATCATCATCAAGATCTAAATGTTGTTGGCTAGCATTGAAAACATTCAACTCCACAGTCATATTACCAAATGACAACTTCAAGCACTCCATTACGGCAAAGTTAATGATTGCATTGGACGTCGCTAAGAAAGGACGTCCCAAAATGACAGAATGTGGATCGTCGTGGTTTTGCACAAGTTGAGTATCTAAAACGATGAAGTCCACAGAAAGTAAAATTTATCAACCTTAATCAAAACATCTTCTACCACACCACGTGGCACTTTGACGGATCTGTCCGCCAATTGCAGAGTTATAGGTGTTGCCTTCAACTCTCCAAGACCTAACGCACATATACCGAATATGGCGTAGAATTCACACTTGCCCCTAAGTCTAGCAACGCCTTCTTAACCGTATGGTCACCTATTTTGCATGTGATAGTTGGACTACCTGGGTCTTTAAACTTAGGTGGTGTGTTGCTTTGAATGATTGCACTCACTTGCTCAAAGGAGAAAAGCACGCTTATGCACATGAAGCTTTCGCTTTTGTGTGCATAGATCCTTAAGGAATTTAGCATAAGCAGGACTTGCTTGATTGCATCAAGAAATGGGATGTTGATGTTAACTCGTTTGAACATTTCTAAAATCTCATTGTACTGTGTACTCTCTTTTTGTTGCACCAATCTTTGTGGGAATGGAGCAACGGTACATGAGATGGTGTAGAGACATTATAATTATGGGAATTCTTATGTTGCTCAGATTTGTTTTCAACAATAGGTGTTTTCTGTGGTATTTTATGCACTGGTGAGTCTGATGTAGACTCACTCGATTGTGGTACACCTACATTGTTTTCAACAACTTTACCACTACGAAGAGTGGTGACAAAGATTTACTTGATTATTGGAGGCCTCATTTCGAGTTGAATTTTCTCATTCTGATATACATTTTTGGATTTTGTTGGGGTTGACTAGGAAGTTTGCCTTTGTCTCTTTCATTCAATGCTTCACAAATTTGACCCATTTTAAGTTCTAGACTTGAAAAACGTTGGTCTGTGGTCTTTTGAAGTTGTACCAAATTTTGGGTCAACAAACCGAAACTTTCTTCGAAGCTAGGCTTTTTCTCTGCAGGTACCGAGAATGTGGTTGCACTTGGGGGTTTCTAGGATAAGGGTATCCTTGGTTATTATTTGATGTTCCCCCTTGCACATGCCCCTTAGACCATGAAAAGTTAGGGTGATTTCTCCACCCGGGTTGTAGGTCTGAGAATATGGGTTGTTCTCTTGCCTTTGGTACAATACATTGGCTTCCTCGGTTTTAGACTCTTGAAATGCATGGAGGTCTGGACAAGTGTCCACTAGATGGTCTGAACTATGGCATGCGGCACAAGTGGCCATTTCAATTTGACTACGGAGAGTAGGGATATTAGTTTTTCCATTCTTTTCTAGCTCTAGCTTTTCTATTCTCCTGGCCAAGGATGCCATCTTTGCACTTCCTTCGAAGTCGAGTCAATTCTATGAACATTGGATGAAAGGGTAATCCTATTTGGTTCACGGGGATTCCCACCGCTGAGTCTTTTCAGCGACTTCGATTAAGAAATCCCAAGACTCATCAGCAGTTTTTTTCAATAAATTGACCATTGCACATGGTCTCAACCGTAGTTCGGTTCTTGACATCTAAACCTTCATACAAAATTTGCACAAGTCTCCATTTTTCAAAACCATGGTGAGGACATTGGAGCAATAATTCATTGAATCTCTCCAAATATTTTGCCAAAGTTTCCTCCTCTAATTGCACAAAACTATTCAGACTTTGACGAATTGTCGTAGTCTTATGGTTTGGGAAGAACTTTTTGAAGAACTCTTTCGTAAGAGCATCCCATGTATGAAATGACTGTGGCTGTTGAGCACACAGCCAAGTCTTGGCTTTGTCTATCAAAGAAAAAGGAAAAAGTTTCATTTTGAGGTGCTCATCCGTCATTTGGTTGATCCGAAGAGTCCCACAAATTTCCTCGAACTCTCTCACATGGTGGTAGGGATTTTCAGCTTCAACCCCTTAAATTTAGGCAACATATTGAGGATACTTGCCTTTAGCTCAAATTGTCCATCAATAGCTGGTAAGACAATGCACGAGGACTGGGTTGTCCTCGTTGGGTACATGTAGTCCTTTAGACTACGGACTGGGTTTACCGGTTCTCCCATTGTTTCGGATGGGTTTGGACTGTCTGCCTTAACTATGTATTTCAATTAACTCTTCTTGACTCGATTCTAACTAGTCGGCGTGTATGGTCTCTAAAAGACACAATCATAGCCTAGCTAGCACATCAAGCATGTTAACCATTCACCTAGAAGGCAAGTTCTATGCAATCACAAACAAGGATGACTCCACCACAAGAAACCTACCGATTTCTAGCAAACAAAAAGCATGATGGCTCCACTTAGATTGTTTTCTAGACCAGCTTCTAATCCTTCGAAAGGGAATTCGTTACAACTGAGCAAACCCTCTCGGAGTCAATCCGAGTTTAAGTAAATTGAATAGAGGCGAGGGAAGCTGCTAGAGCTTTGATACCCAAGGCCTCACCGTATTACAAGGCGGCGCAATCACGCATTCAATTTACTTAAACCGTCATGAACTTCAAGTATGCTTAAAGAGTAACCAATATTTTTCAAATGACTTTCCTACTAAGCTCGTTACCTTATAGGTCTTGTTCTATTCAAAATTTTAAAGCTTAGGTTCGCGTATGTATCGTTTTCCTAAGGCGGGCAAGAAGAGAACGGTGATGAAATCCGAACCCTTATCTTGTATGGCCAGTCCTTGCCCTTTACTAGGAAAATAAAGCAGCCGTATTCAATTCCTCAACATATATGCAAACGAAGGAATACAGTAACTCGCTAACAAGGGATTCGCGAGTGTTTCGACAAACTTACCTCCCGTTCCAGACGGGGGATGAACCGTTGTTGTCGACTCGGGCCACGACTCCTATGTCATGAACGAACCCGAGGGGCCGAGGTGATATTGTAATCACCGTCCTTCTCTGCAAACATTTGATATTTAATAATACCCTTCCGTAGGGTTTAAAAATAAAAAATAAAAATAGAATGTCCAAGTCCAAAGTCCAAAATAAAGTGCAAAAGAAAAAGAAAATTACAAGAGTAAAGGAATCCTAATACAAACTAAAAATAAATAAAATAAACTCTCTTTTTTTTTTTTTTTTTTTTTTTTATTAAAATAAAAACTTCCGCTTTCCGCTTTCGCTTTCCTTTCCTTCGCCTTTACAACAGCTACTCGTGCACCCGTTGAGCTCAAAAGAGGTAGTTAGGGTTTCGAAGTTTTAAAGCAAAAGCAAAATAAAAAAAAAAAAAAAAAAAAAATGTAAAAAAATTGAACGATGTGAATAGTTATCGTTACAAGTACTGAAGAAGATGAAGAAAATGTTGAACTATCGTTGCAAGAAAAGCAAAGAATAAAGAATGATGAAGAACACGAAGAACGACGCTTTAGAACCGTCGTTTTGAAGAACACGAAGAACGACACAGAGAATAACTGTCGTTGTTTAACAGTGACACATTGAATAATTGTTGTTGAAGTGCGACAGTTTTATGCGACTGTTCTTGGCGGGCGTTTTTTTTTTTTTTTTTTTTTTTGGTGTTCCCGAATACGCTACAAAATAATAACGACTTTAGTACAGCGTTTTATCTACAGAAAATGCTACAGTTCCAGGAGACAATTTATGAACAATGACAGGAGATGAAACTTGAACTACACTTCTACCAAGTCCCAGAACTGCGCCAAAAACTTGGTAGGATCGGAAAGATACCTACTATTGTGTATACTGCAAGTGCACAGTGTCGACAAGCAACACAGGGCAAGCACAGGTCAAACCACAGAGACTTGGAGAGTGTAGAAGTTGATTCTAAATCCTGATTCAGAGAGTAACCAAAAGGGGTTTGATTTTGTCGATACGACGATATGATTTTCAAGTGACTGAAATAATAAAAGTAAAAGATGCAAATAACAAGATATGTAAACAATGATAATATGGATACTAGGGTATTCAAATCCACCAATAACCTATGATATGCATTCAACTTGTAATATTATTCTTGTCCTTATAGTAGATTCAAGTCTACCGTATAACTAAGGTGTTTCTCCAATGGATAATTTAATCACAACTAAAGTATTTCTCCAAAGCATTAATTGTCTAATTAAGCACAACTAATCTAAAGATCAATATTTGGTTAAGCATGAGTTGTAGCATAATCAACATAGAGATATTCTAACTACAATGGATACATGGCATACATTGTGAGAGCAAGATGTTGAAAAACTTGGATTAAATTATATCTTTAAACAATTCTAAACTTTCAAGAACAAGATACAAGATATGAATACATACCAATGAGATTAGGGCTTCATCTAAACCCTAGTAAATGAAACTAGAACATGAAGAACATTACAACAAAACTTAAATTTGATAAACTAACATGAACAAGCTATTCTTGGATGAGTTTTCAACACAACAACCCTCTCTATTTATACACAAAAATTCTCTCTCACTTGGATTCGAATTTTGGCAATTATTTACTCAACAAAACATGTTTTCTCACTTGATGGATGTTTTGGAATACAATGGGTTGAGGTGGATGTTTTGGAATCCAATGGTGGTGAGGTGGATGTTTTGGAATCCAATGGGGTGAGGTGGATGTTTTGGAATCCAATGGGGTGAGGTGGATGTTTTGGAATCCAATGGTGGTGAGGTGGAAATGGATTTGGGTCTTGGGTTTTGGATCATGGGTTTTGGATTATGGGTAGTTTAATCCCATGTATTGTAAACAAAGTTGCCACTAATGCGCGAACGGGTTGCAACACTTCCAACTTTCTTCTCTTTTGTCTTCTCAATTCTTCCAAGCTTTATTTAGTACTTAAAAACACAAAATTAATTAAAACAAATATTTATTCTTGAAGATGGTAAAAATGCAGAATTTGGGATAATATATGACTTTGAAGCGCGAAAGATGAGTTAAGTGCCAATGAAAAGGTGTATGAATATGCAATATTTGGCACTCATCAAATACCCCCAAACCTGAATTTTACTTGTCCTCAAGTGAAACAGAAATCCAGAAATCCTAACTATACCATTGTCGCTGGTCTCTCGAATGCATTTAGCGTATGCATCAAGCCTTTAAACCCCTAGGTGTCCCTAGTGGACGAGTTGTAGTCTCGTGAGGGCCTACCAAAGATGTACCCACAAAACCTTCTCCAAATTCAGAGCATCCATAGAAATGTCTTCGTCTTCGGTCTTCAAATCGTAGATGATGAACTTCGGAATTTCGTAGAACCTTGATAATTTGTGACCATTTATTTTTTTTTTTTTAAGATTATTATTATTATGATCATCATTTTTTTTTTAATTAATTTTTTTGATTTTTTTTGACTTTTTTTTTTACATTTTTTTTTTTTTTTTTCAAGACAGTCTTGATCATCAGATACCAAACACAAGATCGAGACAAAATAATTTTTAGGGACCATCTTCTTCTTCTTCATCTTCTTCATCTTTTTTTATTTTTTTTTTTTTTAGAGACCCGATTTTTTTTTTTTTTTTTTTTTTATATCCACTTAATCATGGTCATAGTTTAAAACAACAACACAGAGGAATAAATGCAAAAGAAAGACTGAGACAAATGTGAGATCCTACAAAAGAAACCAAGAAACAGATGGTCCACAAACAAGTCAACATTAGAAGATTTAAATCATCCCCCTTTTTTTAAAGACTACAAAGGATCCTGTTGAAAGACCATCTTTCTACACAGACTTTGGTTCTTTGATCAATGTTGTTGATGATAAACTGAAAACAAAAAATACAAAAAAAGATCCTACAAAAGACCCGCTACACAGCTGGTCATAGAAAAGACTCACAATGCCATATGCAAATACTCCCCCAAACCTAAATCTAACATTGTCCTCAATGTTTTAGAAAAACAAAATATGAGAACAAAAAACAAAGGAAGAGATTACAATGCCAAACCAAGAGACAATGGGAGTATGTCTAAAGCAACCAGCAGGGAAGAAATCATGTGGTATGTACAAGGGGTGAACTTTTCAGTCCACATAGATCGGATCAGCAAGATGAGTTGTTTCAATTTCGGTGGAATTGGTTCAAGGAACGGCTTGATCTACTGCCCATTGACCTTGAAGACATTCTTGGTTGTTACATCTTCTAGTTCTACATCCCCATGGGGAAAATTGTTCGCACCACGAATGGGCCTGTCCATTTAGAACGTAATTTTCCTGGAAAAAGGTGCAAATGTGAGTTATACAATAGAACTTTCTCGGCACGGAGGAATGACTTGCGCAAAATGCGTTTGTCATGGAACACCTTCATTCTTTGTTTGTACATTTTTGCATTATCATATGCATCATTTCTTAACTCTTCCAACTCATTGAGTTGAAGCTTCCTTTGGGTGCCCGCTTTATCTAGATCAAAGTTCAGTTTCTTTACAGCCCAATATGCACGATGTTCTAACTCAATGTGGAGATGACAAGCTTTACCCATACACAAGTCTGTAAGGGGACATACCAATGGGGGTCTTGTATGCAGTTCTATAGGCCCATAAAGCATCATTCAATCTTAAAGACCAATCTTTTCTAGACGGGTTAACCGTCTTTTCTAGAATGTGCTTAATCTCCTATTTGAAACCTCTACCTGGCCACCGGTCCTGTGGATGATATGGGGTTGCAACTTTATGAGTTATGCCATACTTACGGACTAAGGACTCAAAAGGCCTATTGCAGAAATGTGAACCACCGTCACTGATTATAGCTCTAGGGGTGCCAAATCGAGAAAATATGTTTTCCTTTAAGAACGAAAGTACCACCTTGTGGTCATTAGTTTTGGTTGCAATTGCTTCTACCCACTTAGAAACATAGTCAACAAGAACAAGAATGTACAACTTTCCTTCAGAGCTAGGAAATGGACCCATGAAATCAATGCCCCATACATCAAATAGCTCAACAATCAAAATGGGGGTTGTAAGGGCATCATGTTTCGTTTTGATATACTTCCCAATTTCTCGCACCGGTCACAAGAAATACATAATTCATGGCTATCCTTAAACAATGTTGGCCAGTAAAAACCACTCTGCAAGATCTTTGCAGCAGCTTTTCTTTGCACTAAAGTGGCCTCCACATGCTTGATCATGACAAAAAGAGATGACATCCCTTTGTTCGAGTTGGGGACACATTTCCTAATGATTTGGTCAGGGCAAAGATTTGAACAGATATGGGTCATCCCATAGGAAATGTTTCACTTCGGCCAAGAACTTAGACCGGTCTTGTTTAGACCAATGAAGTGGCATCCTACCCGTAGCAAGGTAGTTCACGATGTCGGCAAACCATGGCATTTCGTAAACTAGCATCAGTTGTTCATCGGGGGAAAGATTCTCTAATAATCTCTCGATTCATCAAGAGACTCGACATTCAATCTAGATAAGTGATCAGCAACAACATTCTCGATCTTTTTATCTCGATTTCGAGGTGGAACTCTTGTAACAAGAGTATCCATCGAATTAGACGAGCCTTGGCATCTTTTTTAGATAAAAGATATCTCAATGCAAGATGGTCAGAATATATGATGATTTTAGATCCTATCAAATAAGATCTAAACTTATCTAATGCAAACACAACAGCTAGCATCTCTTTTTCGGTTGTTGAATAATTCATTTGTGCCTCATTCAAAGTGTCTTACTAGCATAGTAGATCACATAGGGTTGTTTGTCAACTCGCTGACCTAAGACAGCTCCAACAAGCAAAATCAGATGCGTCACACATGATTTCAAAAGGCAATTTCCAATCGTGGAGGTCGGACTATAGGGTGAAGTTAAAAGAGTTTTGAGCTCCTCCCAAGCATGCACACAAGCATCATCAAACACAAATGCAACATCTTTACTGAGTAGATTACACAATGGCCTTGAGATCTTCATGAAATCTTTGATGAATCTACGGTAGAAACCAAAGATGGCCTAAAATGATCTAACCTCCCTCACAGAGCGAGGTTGAGGCAAGTGTTGAATGATATCAACCTTGGCTTTATCTACTTCTATGCCTTTTTCTGAGATGATATGCCCTAGAACAATGCCTGAGTCAACCATGAAATGACATTTTTCCCAATTCAAGATCAAATTCTTTTCTTTACACCGAATAAGCACACGAGTAAGATGATGCAAACATTCATCAAAAGAAGAGCCAAAGACAAAAAAATCATCCATGAAGATTTCAAGAAACTCATCTATCATGTCTGAAAATATGCTCATCATACATCTTTGAAAAGTAGCAGGTGCATTACACAACCCAAAAGGCATACGACGATAAGCAAATGTTCCATACGGACAAGTAAATGTGGTCTTATGCTGATCTTCGGGTGCTATGTGAATTTGGTTGTAGCCTGAATAGCCATCTAAGAAACAATAGTACCTATGTCCCGACAACTTTTCTAGCATTTGATCAATGAAGGGCAGCGGAAAATGGTCTTTCTTAGTTACCGTGTTCAATTTCCTATAGTCAATACAAACTCGCCACCCCGTAGTTACACGGGTGGGGACAAGCTCATTCTTCTCATTTTGAACTACAGTAATGCCAGACTTCTTGGGTACCACTTGAATGGGACCGACCCACTTGCTATCAGAACTGGGTATATGATACCCGCATCAAGAAGCTTTATGATCTCACTCTTAACAACCTCTTTCATGTTAGGATTGAGACGCCTTTGCATCTCCCTAGATGGTTTGGCATTGTCCTCAAGGTTTATATGGTGCATGCAATCAGTGGGGCTTATGCCTTTAAGGTCCGAGATGGTCCATCCTAATGCTTCTTTATGCTCCTTAAGCACTTCTAAAAGTTTTCTTTCCTGTTTTGTATCTAAGGCAGATGAAATGATTACGGTGCAAAGTATTAGAAGGTCCCAAAAAAACATATTTAAGAGTATCGCAATGGTTTCAGTTCGAGCTTTGGTGGCTCAACAAGAGATGGAACAGACTTGGATTCCAAGAGTGGAAGTGGTTCCACTCTAGCTTTCCACTTAGACGTGTCCATGAGTGGTGTGGATTCAAGCAAAGTATTCACTTCACTTATGTATTCATCATCAAACAGATCTAGGTTGAAATTATTCAAACAAGCATCCAAAGGGTCAACAGACATGCTACTAGGTAGCGACTCTGAATCAAACTTTCAATCATGTTGATTTCATGCACATCATTATCATCATCAAGATCTAAATGTTGTTGGCTAGCATTGAAAACATTCAACTCCACAATCATATTACCAAATGACAACTTCAAAGACTCCATTACGGGCAGTTAATGATTGCATTGGACGTCGCTAAGAAAGGACGTCCCAAAATGACAGGAATGTGACTGCTGGGTTTTGCACAAAGTTGAGTATCTAAAACGATGAAGTCCACAGGAAAGTAAAATTTATCAACCTTAATCAAAACATCTTCTACCACACCACGTGGCACTTTGACGGATCTGTCCGCCAATTGCAGAGTTATAGGTGTTGCCTTCAACTCTCCAAGACCTAACTCGCACATATATACTGAATATGGCAGTAAATTCACACTTGCCCCTAAGTCTAGCAACGCCTTCTTAACCGTATGGTCACCTATTTTGCATGTGATAGTTGGACTACCTGGGTCTTTAAACTTAGGTGGTGTGTTGCTTTGAATGATTGCACTCACTTGCTCAAAGTGAGAAAGCACGCTTATGCACATGAAGCTTTCGCTTTTGTGTGCATAGATCCTTAAGGAATTTAGCATAAGTAGGACTTGCTTGATTGCATCAAGAAATGGGATGTTGATGTTAACTCGTTTGAACATTTCTAAAATCTCGCAGATGTGTACTCTCTTTTGTTGCACCAATCTTTGTGGGAATGGAGCAACAGGTACATGAGATGGTGTAGAGACATTAGAATTATGGGAATTCTTATGTTGCTCGATTTGTTTTCAACAATAGGTGTTTTCTGTGGTATTTTATGCACGGTGAGTCTGATGTAGACTCACTCGATCTGTGGTACACCTACATTGTTTTCAACAACTTTACCACTACGAAGAGTGGTGACAGCATTTACTTGATTATTGGAGGCCTCATTTCGAGTTGAATTTTCTGCTCTGATATATACATTTTTGGATTTTGTTGGGGTTGACTAGGAAGTTTGCCTTTGTCTCTTTCATTCAATGCTTCACAAATTTGACCCATTTTAAGTTCTAGACTTGAAAACGTTGGTCTGTGGGTCTTTTGAAGTTGTACCAAATTTTGGGTCAACAAACCGAAACTTTCTTCGAAGCTAGGCTTTTTTCTCTGCAGGTACTGAGAATGTGGTTGCACTTGGGGGTTTCTAGGATAAGGGTATCCTTGGTTATTATTTGATGTTCCCCTTGCACATGCCCCTTAGACCATGAAAAGTTAGGGTGATTTCTCCACCCGGGTTGTAGGTCCGAGAATATGGGTTGTTCTCTTGCCTTTGGTACAATACATTGGCTTCCTCGGTTTTAGATTCTTGAAATGCATGGAGGTCTGGACAAGTGTCCACTAGATGGTCTGAACTATGGCATGCGGCACAAGTGGCCATTTCAATTTGACTACGGAGAGTAGGGATATTAGTTTTTCCATTCTTTTCTAGCTCTAGCTTTTCTATTCTCCCGGCCAAGGATGCCATCTTTGCACTTCCTTCAAGTCGAGTCAATTCTATGAACATTGGATGAAAGGGTAATCCTATTTGGTTCACGGGGGATTCCCACTGCCGAGTCTTTTCAGCGACTTCGATTAAGAAATCCCAAGACTCATCGCAGTTTTTTCAATAAATTGACCATTGCACATGGTCTCAACCGTAGTTCGGTTCTTGACATCTAAACCTTCATACAAAATTTGCACAAGTCTCCATTTTTCAAAACCATGGTGAGGACATTGGAGCAATAATTCATTGAATCTCTCCAAATATTTTGCCAAAGTTTCCTCCTCTAATTGCACAAAACTATTCAGACTTTGACGAATTGTCGTAGTCTTATGGTTTGGGAAGAACTTTTTGAAGAACTCTTTCGTAAGAGCATCCCATGTATGAAATGACTGTGTCTGTTGAGCACACAGCCAAGTCTTGGCTTTGTCTATCAAAGAAAAAGGAAAAAGTTTCATTTTGAGGTGCTCATCCGTCATTTGGTTGATCCGAAGAGTCCCACAAATTTCCTCGAACTCTCTCACATGGTGGTAGGGATTTTCAGCTTCAACCCCTTTAAATTTAGGCAACATATTGAGGATACTTGCCTTTAGCTCAAATTGTCCATCAATAGCTGGTAAGACAATGCACGAGGACTGGGTTGTCCTCGTTGGGTACATGTAGTCCTTTAGACTACGGACGGGTTTACCGGTTCTCCCATTGTTTCGGATGGGTTTGGACTGTCCGCCTCGAACTATGTATTTCAATTAACTCTTCTTGACCGATTCTAACTAGTCGGCGTGTATGGTCTCTAAAAGACACAATCATAGCCTAGCTAGCACATCAAGCATGTTAACCATTCACCTAGAAGGCAAGTTCTATGCAATCACAAACAAGGATGACTCCACCACAAGAAACCTACCGATTTCTAGCAAACAAAAAGCATGATGGCTCCACTTAGATTGTTTTCTAGACCAGCTTCTAATCCTTCGAAAGGGAATTCGTTACAACTGAGCAAACCCCTCTCGGAATCAATCCGAGTTTAAGTAAATTGAATAGAGGTGAGGAAGCTGCTAGAGCTTTGATACCCAAGGCCTCACCGTATTAAGGCGGCGCAATCACGCATTCAATTTACAGAAACCGTCATGAACTTCAAGTATGCTTAAAGAGTAACCAATATTTTTCAAATGACTTTCCTACTAAGCTCGTTACCTTATAGGTCTTGTTCTATTCAAAATTTTAAAGCTTAGGTTCGCGTATGTATCGTTTTCCTAAGGCGGGCAAGAAGAGAACGGTGATGAAATCCGAACCCTTATCTTGTATGGCCAGTCCTTGCCCTTTACTAGGAAAATAAAGCAGCCGTATTCAATTCCTCAACATATATGCAAACGAAGGAATACAAGAACTCGCTAACAAGGGATTCGCGAGTGTTTCGACAAACTTACCTCCCGTTCCAGGACGGGGGATGAACCGTTGTTGTCGACTCCGGGCCACGACTCCTATGTCATGAACGAACCCGAGGGGCCGAGGTGATATTGTAATCACCGTCCTTCTCTGCAAACAGTTGATATTTAATAATACCCTTCCGTAGGGTTTAAAAATAAAAAATAAAAATAGAATGTCCAAGTCCAAAGTCCAAAATAAAGTGCAAAAAAAGAAAAAGAAAATTACAAGAGTAAAGGAATCCTAATACAAACTAAAAATAAATAAAATTAAACTTTTTTTTTTTTTTTTTTTTTTTTTTTTAAAATAAAAACTTCTTCCGCTTTTTTCGCTTCCTTTCCTTCGCCTTTACAAAATTTACTGTGCACCGTTGAGCTAAAAGAGGTAGTTAGGTTTCGAAGTTTTAAAGCAAAAGCAAAAAAAAAAAAAAAATAAGTGTAAAATCGATCTGAATAGTTTTTTGTGTTAAAGAACTGAAATACAGTGAACTATCGTTGCTAAAGACAAAGACAGGATGATGAAGAACACGAAGAAACGCTGTGAACAGTTCTTTACGACTTTAGTGAATAACAGAAGCGATTTTATGCGACTGTTCACTGGGTTTTTTTTTTTTTTTTTTTATACGCTACAGTAAATGAAATGTTTTACACAAAATCCAGGAGACAATTTATGAACAGTGACAGAGAGATGAAACTTGAACTACACTTCTACCAAATCCCCGGCAACGGCGCCAAAAACTTGGTAGGCTCGGAAAGATACCTACTATTGTGTATACTGCAAGTGCACAGTGTCGACAAGCAACACAGGGCAAGCACAGGTCAAACCACAGAGACTTGGAGAGTGTAGAAGTTGATTCTAAATCCTAATTCAGAGAGTAACCAAAAGGGGTTTGATTTTGTCGATACGACGATATGATTTTCAAGTGACTGAAATAATAAAAGTAAAAGATGCAAATAACAATATATGTAAACAATGATAATATGGATACTAGGGTATTCAAATCCACCAATAACCTATGATATGCATTCAACTTGTAATATTATTCTTGTCCTTATAGTAGATTCAAGTCTACCGTATAACTAAGGTGTTTCTCCAATGGATAATTTAATCACAACTAAAGTATTTCTCCAAAGCATTAATTGTCTAATTAAGCACAACTAATCTAAAGATCAATATTTGGTTAAGCATGAGTTGTAGCATAATCAACATAGAGATATTCTAACTACAATGGATACATGGCATACATTGTGAGAGCAAGATGTTGAAAAACTTGGATTAAATTATATCTTTAAACAATTCTAAACTTTCAAGAACAAGATACAAGATATGAATACATACCAATGAGATTAGGGCTTCATCTAAACCCTAGTAAATGAAACTAGAACATGAAGAACATTACAACAAAACTTAAATTTGATAAACTAACATGAACAAGCTATTCTTGGATGAGTTTTCAACACAACAACCCTCTCTATTTATACACAAAAAATTCTCTCACTTGGATTCGAATTTTGGCAATTATTTACTCAACAAAACATGTTTTCTCACTTGATGGATGTTTTGGAATACAATGGGGTGAGGTGGATGTTTTGGAATCCAATGGTGGTGAGGTGGATGTTTTGGAATCCAATGGGGTGAGGTGGATGTTTTGGAATCCAATGGGGTGAGGTGGATGTTTTGGAATCCAATGGTGGTGAGGTGGAAATGGATTTGGGTCTTGGGTTTTGGATCATGGGTTTTGGATTATGGGTAGTTTAATCCCATGTATTGTAAACAGGTTGCCACTAATGCGCGAACGGGTTGCAACACTTCCAACTTTCTTCTCTTTGTCTTCTCAATTCTTCCAAGCTTTATTTAGTACTTAAAAACACAAAATTAATTAAAACAAATATTTATTCTTGAAGATGGTAAAAATGCAGAATTTGGGATAATATATGACTTTGAAGCGCGAAAGATGAGTTAAGTGCCAATGAAAAGGTGTATGAATATGAAATATTTGGCACTCATCAGGACCTCATTCTCTCTGAGATTGAAGGTTATGATAATAAATCTTCTCTCTGTGTGAAGCTCTTTACCAACTATGTTTGGGATGATCAGAAAATTTTAATCTCACGAGGTCAAATCCTCGCAGGTCTTCCTCTTCCTCTTTATGATGTTAACTTTCCTCTATTCTATGAAATTATTTCCCACCCCAATTTTTCTTGTGCCATTTACCAATTGACAGGTGATTGTATTCGCCTCTTAGTTGAATTCGCAAATCGTGCCGCTTTTGGGAAATCTTTGTATTCAGTTGATCTTAGGAAACCTGGATTTGAAAATATGGAAATTGTTGATGCGAATTATACAGTTGAGGGTTTCTTCAAAAATTACACACTAATTCCTGCGAGGAAAGAAGATAATCGTTGGGGTGTTCGTCTTCATCGTAAAGTTAATATCGCAGCAGATGATCTTCTCATGCACGATATTGATTATGCCTCAGGAAATAATAAGACACCTCGTCATTCTAATGATGAATATTGGTATAAGTACCCTTTAATATTATCGGTTTCTTATATTTCTGGGATAGTAGAACTTCCTGCGAACCTTTGTAACCGCCATTATCAACCTTGGGTTTATAGAAATGTATGTACTTCCATCTCCTTATCTTTTTGTTACCCTTTAATTTAAAATGAGGTAAGAAACACTCTTGTATTTTTCTAAACAATATATTGTTGCCTCTGTTTCTTATCCTTATTTGAATTTGCAGGTTCCACTTCTTCCTGAGATTGATACGAGTGAAAATAAGAGTTCTACTTCTTCTAAAAGGTTTATCGCAAGACAACAAACTCTTCGTTCGCGAAGGTTACCCAAGCTTGGTAGTCAAGATGATGCTCTTCGCAAAGGGAAAAGGAAACTTCAAGATGTTGTTTTTAGAGGAGGAAAAGAAGAAACTCTCAACCAAGTCTCATTCCAATGTAATCTCTTCTAATGAGAATATTGAGGAAGATCTTGGTGATGAAGATGATAAATTTCCTGAGAAGGACTTTAGTTCTAATTCCGATACCCTTTCTGACGAAGGAGATGATGATAATGATGTTGATGAAGGTGAAAATGAAGATTGCAGTATCCCAGAAACTTTTGCCTCAACAATGGTTAGCATATATGAGGCTTTCCTCCATTCTTCTCGTGGATTAGGAAATTATCCTACAGCAAATGCTCGCAAACTTATTGCGAAGGCTTGTAAAGTTCCTACTGTAATTGATAATAACTCCCTCAAAAGCGTTTCAAGATTCGTCTCTCCTGCTTCATTATATGATTTAGGTAGCATGGTAAGTTTCTTCTCTATTCCTTGTTTATTTCCCTTATTTTGTTGATTTCTAACCCCTTTTTTCTTGTTTAGGTTGGAAGAGTTAGTTGTGCAAATGCTTCGATTGGGAAAGACGTCATTCTATTGCACGAGAAGAAAAATTTGAATCGTTGTAAGAAGTTAGAGGTTGAAAATTCAAATCTCCGTCGAAAGTAGAGGATTTAAGTATTGATAACGCAGAATTAACATCCCGTCACGAAGATAATTCACAATCATGAGCATCGCAATTGATAATTCTTTCTTCTTGAGGAGAATAATCAATTAAAGCTTGAAAATTCTTTCTTCGTAATGATAAGAAGCAATTAGAAGGTAAATTTTTTCGATGGTAATTATTTTGATTACTTTTCCTTCGTAATTTGCTAA
The DNA here is from genome assembly GCA_023529315.1 of Papaver bracteatum. Classification (NCBI taxonomy): domain Eukaryota; kingdom Viridiplantae; phylum Streptophyta; class Magnoliopsida; order Ranunculales; family Papaveraceae; genus Papaver; species Papaver bracteatum. The sequence goes on from JAJJWX010002324.1 coordinate 1,448,286, forward strand.
CCAATTCCTTAATTTCTCTCCTTGCTGCAGAAAATTATGCGAAGATGAATGACGATCTGGAAACTATCCTTGCTAACCGTAATAAGAAAATTTCTCGATTTGAGATCTCACTTCTAATTTCCCAAAGATAACCATAGTTTATATGTCAAGCGTTTTAGAGCTAAGATGACTTGCAAGATTTGCGAAGATAATGAAATTTCTCTCAAGAAGTACCATACGCTCCTTTCCGAAGAAATTCTGAAGATACTCCATATCCGAAATCTATGATAGTGAAGTTGAAGATGATAGTGAAGTTGAAGAAGAAGATCATTTTGATGGGAATAGATCGCCTGAAAAATAACTTCACTCTTTTTGTATATCTCGTTTCAGAACTTCACTCTTTTTTGTATGTCTGCTTGCTTTCTTTTCAATACAACACTTTCTTTTTTATTGCACTTTTAATCAATCCAACAATTTCTTTTTCAAAGCTTAATTTGAATTAATCTTTCTTTGATTGATTGTTTCCCTTATTCGCATAACTTGATCATGTGGAGAGAAATAATATATCTTAAAGACTTAGCTTAGTATTCCCCTTCCCCTTATTATTGCTCTTCAAATGATCAACTATCGCTGGAAATATTAGAATATCCTTCTCAATTTATCTTACGAAGTTTCGTCTTATTGTGATTATGAATAAAAAGTCCTCCCTTTGAAGTATAAGAAATATAAGCCTTTTGCCTTTTGAGGAATGTTGCGAAGTAAATAATAAATCTCCCCTTGAAGTATAGGAAGTATGATCAAATATGAAATATGAAGTATACGAAATATGAAATACCCTTAAGAAGTATAAGAAGTATAAAAAATCTTTGAAAAAGTATTAGCAGTATTCAATTCATGAAGAATTGCCCAATATATGAAGAAGTATAAGAATTATTACTCACTGTATGAAGAAGTATAATAAGTACTTAACCTTCGCAAAATTAAATATCCGTTGAAGAAGTATAATAAATATGATATATTCTTGAAGAAGTATAAATAGTATTGAATTTGTGGAGAAATATTCAATATATGGAGAAGTATAAGAAGTATGTAATTTCGTAAAATTTTACGAGTATGAACTTATCTGTATTTGATTGCTATCAAAATCGCATCTTTTGTTAAGTCTTCGTGAAAATTCTTCAATGATGTTATCTTCTTTGATAGGACTTCTTGTAAAAATTCTTCAATGATATTGACGAAGCTGTCTTCTCTTCAAAACTTCATGATGTATATTCTTGTAAAATTTCTTCAATGATATCGACGAAGTTGTCTTCTTTTCAGATCTTCATAATGTATATTCTTGTATAATTTCTTCAATGATTTTGATTTAATGAATTTCATTAATTTCTGTGGTCTTATCATGCCCCTAGTTAGCAATTCGGGGTACGGGTAGTAGTTCGGGACGGCATTGATGAGTGCCAAATATTGCATATTCATACACTTTTCATTGGCACTTAACTCATCTTTCGCGCTTCAAAGTCATATATTATCCCAAATTCTGCATTCTTACCATCTTCAAGAATAAATATTTGTATTAATTAATTTTGTGTTTTTAAGTACTAAATAAAGCTTGGAAGAATTGAGAAGACAAAAGAGAATAAAGTTGGAAGCATTGCAACCCGCTCGCAAGATCATTGGAATCCTGTTTACAAATTCATGGGATTAAAAAAACCCATGATCCAAAACCCAAGACCCAAATCCATTTCCACCTCACCCCCATTGTATTCTTTCCAAAACATCCACCTCACTCCCATTGGATTCTTTCCAAAACATCCACCTCACCCCCCATTTTATTCCATTTCATCCATCAATTAAAGAAAACATCCCCATTCTCTCACTCAATCACTCCCAATTTGTTTCCCACAACCAAATATATTCCATTCAATCCATCAATTAAGAAAACATGTTTTGTTGAGTGGATGCTTTCCAAATTTCGAATCCAAGTGCTTGAGGGAATTTTGTGTATAAATAGAGAGGGTTGTTGTGTTGAAAAACCATCCAAGAATAGCTTGTTCATGTTAGTTTATCAAATTTAAGTTTTGTTATAATGTTCTTCATGTTCTAGTTTCATTTACTAGGGTTTAGATGAAGCCCTAATCTCATTGGTATGTATTCATATCTTGTATCTTGTTCTTGAAAGTTTATAATTGTTTAAAGATATAATTTAATCCAAGTTTGTCAACATCTTTCTCTCACAATGTATGCCATGTATCCATTGTAGTTAGAATATCTCGATGTTGATTATGCTACAACTCATGCTTAACCAAATATTGATCTTTAGATTAGTTGTACTTAATTAGACAATTAATGCTTTGGAGAAATACTTTAGTTGTGATTAAATTATCCATTGGAGAAACACCTTAGTTATACGGTAGACTTGAATCTACTATAAGGACAAGAATAATATTACAAGTTGAATGCATATCATAGGTTATTGGTGGATTTGAATACCCTAGTATCCATATTATCATTGTTTACATATCTTGTTATTTGCATATTTTACTTTTATTATTTCAGTCACTTGAAAATCATATCGTCGATCGACAAAATCAAACCCCTTTTGGTTACTCTCTGAACCAGGATTTAGAATCAACTTCTACACTCTCCAAGTCTCTGTGGTTCGACCTGTGCTTGCCCTGTGTTGCTTGTCGACACTGTGCACTTGCAGTTTATACATAGAAGTAGGTATCTTCTTGTCCACAGTGTCGACAAGCAACACAGGGCAAGCACAGGTCGAACCACAGAGACTTGGAGAGTGTAGAAGTTGATTCTAAATCCTGATTCAGAGAGTAACCAAAATGGGTTTGATTTTGTCGATACGACGATATGATTTTCAAGTGATTGAAATAATAAAAGTAAAAGATGCAAATAACAAGATATGTAAACAATGATAATATGGATACTAGGGTATTCAAATCCACCAATAACCTATGATATGCATTCAACTTGTAATATTATTCTTGTCCTTATAGTAGATTCTAGTCTACCGTATAACTAAGGTGTTTCTCCAATGGATAATTTAATCACAACTAAAGTATTTCTCCAAAGCATTAATTGTCTAATTAAGCACAACTAATCTAAAGATCAATATTTGGTTAAGCATGAGTTGTAGCATAATCAACATAGAGATATTCTAACTACAATGGATACATGGCATACATTGTGAGAGCAAGATGTTGAAAAACTTGGATTAAATTATATCTTTAAACAATTCTAAACTTTCAAGAACAAGATACAAGATATGAATACATACCAATGAGATTAGGCTTCATCTAAACCCTAGTAAATGAAACTAGAACATGAAGAACATTACAACAAAACTTAAATTTGATAAACTAACATGAACAAGCTATTCTTGGATGAGTTTTCAACACAACAACCTCTCTATTTATACACAAAAATTCTCTCTCACTTGGATTCGAATTTTGGCAATTATTTACTCAACAAAACATGTTTTCTCACTTGATGGATGTTTTGGAATACAATGGGTTGAGGTGGATGTTTTGGAATCCAATGGTGGTGAGGTGGATGTTTTGGAATCCAATGGGGTGAGGTGGATGTTGAAGAAGAAGATCATTTTGATGGGAATAGATCGCCTGAAAAATAACTTCACTCTTTTTTGTATATCTGTTCTGTAACTTCACTCTTTTTTGTATGTTTGTTTCTGTTTCTTTTCAATACAACACTTTCTTTTTGATTGCACTTTTAATCAATCCAACAATTTCTTTTTCAAAGCTTAATTTGAATTAATCTTTCTTTGATTGATTGTTTCCCTTATTCGCATAACTTGATCATGTGGAGAGAAATAATATATCTTAAAGACTTAGCTTAGTATTCCCCTTCCCCTTATTATTGCTCTTCAAATGATCAACTATCGCTGGAAATATTAGAATATCCTTCTCAATTTATCTTACGAAGTTTCGTCTTATTGTGATTATGAATAAAAAGTCCTCCCTTTGAAGTATAAGAAATATAAGCCTTTTGCCTTTTGCGGAATGTTGCGAAGTAAATAATAAATCTCCCCTTGAAGTATAGGAAGTATGATCAAATATGAAATATGAAGTATACGAAATATGAAATACCCTTAAGAAGTATAAGAAGTATAAAAAATCTTTGAAAAAGTATTAGCAGTATTCAATTCATGAAGAATTTCCCAATATATGAAGAAGTATAAGAATTATTACTCACTGTATGAAGAAGTATAATAAGTACTTAACCTTCGCAAAATTAAATATCCGTTGAAGAAGTAAAATAAATATGATATATTCTTGAAGAAGTATAAATAGTATTGAATTTGTGGAGAAATATTCAATATATGGAGAAGTATAAGAAGTATGTAATTCTCGTAAAATTTTACGAGTATGAACTTATCTGTATTTGATTGCTATCAAAATCGCATCTTTTGTTAAGTCTTCGTGAAAATTCTTCAATGATGTTATCTTCTTTGATAGGACTTCTTGTAAAAATTCTTCAATGATATTGACGAAGTTGTCTTCTTCTTCAAAACTTCATGATGTATATTCTTGTAAAATTTCTTCAATGATATCGACGAAGTTGTCTTCTTTTCAGATCTTCATAATGTATATTCTTGTATAATTTCTTCAATGATTTTGATTTAATGAAATTCATTAATTTCATAAATGTATTATAAAAATGAGTTTGTGGTCTTATCATGATTCATGCCTTCCTAAGTAAAGGTCTTATTTTGCCACCTCTTTTGTAGTAAATTTTTGTATTTGCGATAATATGACAAGTCGGAACATTCTTGCGAACATACAACCTCGTGACATTATCGTCTTGCGATGAAATCGCAGGACGTTTTTACACTTTCATGTAATAACCCATTGATCTCATCTTACCTTCTTTGTTTCATTCTGCGAGTTCTTTTTGTATGTTTTCCTTCTCTTTTTTTTTTTTTTTTTTTAGAATGCTTAGAACTTCATTTGTTGCACAAATATGACAAGCCTTTATGTTTTCGCAAACAAGAAGCCTCGTGACATTTGCGTCTTATAGCACGTATCGCTCCCTAATGGAGGGTGTGCCGCCCTTTATCTTCCCCCTGGTTGCCCCTTCAAGGAAGCGTACATCGACCATACAAGGTTAGATCTTCCCATCCGGTTCTGCCAACAACCGGCTTTTGATCGCAACCTCTTATCCTTTTTGCCTATAGGGCTTATAGTTACGAGGTTGCACCCTATGGGGTATCTTTGGGCCAAGTGCATCATTTGCCAAGACTTGTCAAAAATGGCAGATGTGGTTCAACCTCACCCGCATTCTTGACTCAACCGTGTACCTAGGCGCCTTGATCGTTTTCGCACTTCTTGGGAAAGACAAGTATGCCTTAGTCGCCCAACCTAAATCCTCTTACACCGCATTTTATATTGCGTAATGTCGCTATATTAGGTGAGAATCCAAGGTGTCTAACCCGGATAGGTACCCCATTATTGGGTTGTACCCTAAAATTTTACCATGTACTAAGGGCCCTTGGTGGTGTTCCGGTTACCCTTAGCCACGTTTATAGGTACCCCTTAAATGACGTACTTTAGGACTTTGCCTCTTACGAAATATAGCTTCGCGAACTAGGGTGTACGCCACAAAGGTTTGCCTGTATAAAATTTTTCTGCGGCTCTCTTTCTTTTTTGAGGCCGATCACGATTGCGGTCTTTTATTCGCAAATTAATGAAAGTTTAATCGCAATATAAATTTTGAAATTCGTAATTTTTCCCAATTTCCTGCGAGCAAATAATATTCGTAAAATTTATCACAAAATAAATAAAAAAAAAAATTTGTAACATACCTCATTTCCACGAGCAAACATACTGATTACCTTCTTGTTTTATTATTTTCCTTCTTCTTTCTTCGCAAATCACAACCCCTTATTATCATCGTAAATTTCTTGTATGATTATCATCGTAATTTTATTCTCTTTTGCCTTAATCCTCCGCCATTAAATTTTCACTTCTTTTCACATCCTTTGCTCTTTTTCTCCAATTTTCCTTCTCAGTAGTTTTTCCTTCGCAAACTTCTACTTCTGTATCGTAACATTTATTTCCCTCATCCCAATCACCCTTGATAATTCCAATACCCTTCATATGAGGAAACTTTATGCACTGATGTAGAGTGGAAGCTACGCCTAGAATTCCATGAAGCCATGGTCTTCCTATCAAAGCATTATATGGTGATTCAACATCAACAACACAAAACAGATTTCAGTTCGCATTCCACTTAATGGAATTCGCATGCTCACTTCTCCTTTGGGCTTGTTAGCAGTTCCATTAAAACCATAAATTCTGTAAGTAGAAGGTATTAAATCTGCATCTTTCCCCCCATAGTTTTGTAAGCAGAATAGAAGAGGATATTGACAGAACTTCCCATATCAATCAAAATCCTATTAAGACCAATTGATTCTTCCTCCATATCATCTTCGTTTTCTTCCATATTCATGTAGATTGCTAATCTTACTACCAATGGATTATCATGTACTTCACAACCTTCTGGAATTTCAGTGGCTTCAAAAGAAATTTCACGTTTTTGCCAATCTTCAAGTCGTGAAATTTTTGCGATGTTCATTACTTCCTTTCCTTCACCATCCCTCGCATATATACCCTGCTTAACACATTATCATGAAAATCCTCTATGGTTTTATATGAATGAACAATGGAATTACAGAAAACATTCCTTGCTTTTGATCCCACTTCTATATGTAGGGTTTCTTCTCCCTTTTCTTGTGTTGTGTTCTCCTGTGAGTTATGGTGGAGCCTGTGGTAATTGTTGCGCGTGTCTTCCGCTTAAGTAAAAATTGATTTAGTTTTCCTTGATCAATCATTCGCAAGATTATCCTCTTGATATTATGGCAATTATTTGTAGAATGTCCATGAAAATGATGATATGAACAAAATTCATGACTTCTTGGACCCATTGGTGGTTCCTTTCCCATGTTCCATGGAGTTGGTATATGATTTACCAGGATAATTGCTTGCCATATCTTTTCTACACTTGTATTCAAAGGTGGCAACTTTATCTCTTCCCTTACCATTCTTTGACCTCCTTGACCGTTGTTATAATTTTGTCTCTGGTTCCCTTGTCCAAAATAATTTTGCCTTTGTCCCCCATAATTTTCTTGTTGTTGATCTAATCTTGGAATTTGGTTATTTACTATTCGATTATAGAAATTCCTCTCTCTATCATACTCTTCTTGATATCTACTACCCATTGCTACCATTTTTGGTTGGCTATCATTGATTTTCTTCTCTTCTGAAATTTGCGAAGAAGTTTGTGAGGATGTTTGCGAAGTACCTGCTACTACATTGATTATTTTGGGAAGTAAATTTGCTCCTCCATCTTGATTGCTAGTGTTTTCTACTGGATATGACTCCATAATGTTTTGCTTTTCCTCTAGTGTAATGTATTCTTCTTGCAATTCTCGTAACTCTGTCATCATTATGGAATTCTTTCTTCTTCAAGATTTGAACATATAATTGTTCAGTTGCGAACATCGCATTTATGAAGGACATAATCAAGTATCTCTCATCCACGCGCCCCCGCCATATCACCGCACATAGTCTTCCATCGTCTTACCAAATGCTTCAAACTTTCACCCACTCTTTGTTTTAAACCAAATACATCTTCAATACCAAGCCGTGAAGAGTGATTTGTGATATATGCTCCAAGGAAAGTTGCTTGCAAATGACTGAATGACGTAATAATGTTCTTAGGGAGTCCTTCGAACCACTTTAAAGCTTCCCCGTTAAACTCGATGCGAAGTACTTGCATAACACAAAGATCATGATTCTCCCATTGTAACATGCATCTTATTTATGCTTTAATGTGCTGAATAGCACATGAAGTCATATCAAAGATACTGGTAAGTGTGGGAAAATTGCATTTTGGTGGAATTCCTCCCAATTGTACTTCTCTAGCAAATGGAGTCCTCGCAGCTTCTTCTATTGCTTCATCTAATTGCCTTCTATCTCCTCCTCTTCTATTGTTTATCATCCCTCTCATTTATGATAATTCTCGAAAGATCCGTGCATTTGCCTCAGAATTCTCATCCATTGGTCTTTTTAATGCAGCTTCTCTTCTTCTACGTTCTTGCGCTTCCTCCCTTGCGATCCTTCGCATTCTATCATATTCTTCATTAATGTTTTCATTTGCATAATTTTGCAAATATCTTCTTTATAAATTATCATAATTGTTCAGTCGCAGAGCATCTTGGAATTCTTGTTCTTCCCTTTCTATTCTTCTCATGTGAATATCAAGAATTTCTTCTTCTTCATTTCTCCTCCTTCTGTGATTTATTTCTTCTTGATTTGCTTGTACTCTGATTCGAGAGTTTGGTTCATTCCTATCCACTTATGTTTGTTGATTTACAATTCTTCTCTTAATTCTTTCATACTCAACATTTTGTTTGTTACGAGCCTCTTCATATCTTCTTACTCCATTCTCGTGATTGTTTTGATGTACTGCTTGTTGTCTCTCAGTTTCTTCCATAAGTTTCTGTTCTTCCTCTCGATTCTGATTGTTTTCTCTAGGATTTGGCCTTGTTCGTAAATTCTCCATGTTTTGTTCGTGGTTTGGTATTAAAATGAAACGATTCTCTTGATTTCTTTCACCTTGATTATGCGCTTGTTCTTGCATATTATTTTCATTATTGATTATCGGTGAATTTTGTCCTTCTCTTTCTGTTCTAACATTTGATCTTGCAACACTTTCAGATTTCCTTCTTTGTAGCATCTCATTTTCCATCCTCAATTCTTGATTTTGTCTTGTTAAATTGGCACGTTCTTCAGCTTCGATCATTCGTTCTTCTTGGATTCCTTGTCTCAATGTTTCTAACATCTCCCTTTCTCTTTCAAGAATTGTTCCTCCCATCAACCTCCCATTTTCTCTGATTTGTGGTTCTCTATCTTCTTCTTATGGTGTATCAGTTCTCCAAGTGTGTATACTCACTCGATCATGATCTATTATTTGTTGAGCTTGATTTCTTCGATTACTCCTTCTCCTACTAGGTTCTCCTGTTATATTTGCTTCTCCTCCTGCGAGTCTTACACTTCTTCTTACTTCAGTTAATGGTTCTGATGTGTTTCTTCTTCTTGTCATTTTTTGGTATGAGAATTCTTCAAATCCTCCTTTTAGCGCCAATTATGTAGTTGCAGAATAATCTACAACTACACCCTCAATAGAATTAGTAAAAACTCAAGAAGTTCTTGATGGTGAATGATAATTTTCTTATTAATTCTTCTTAGTTGATTACATAGAATTATCAAAATGGAACTAGAATAGTTACAACTTTTTCTATTCTCTTTCCTAAGATAATTTCTTACACTCATTAAAAGAACCTCCCGAATTTTACATTTGAACTCCTATTTATAGTAAAACTTATTCATATGTATATGAATTGCGAAGTATCGTAATTCATCCTCGCAAAATTATTTCATCCTCGCAAAACTTCATATTTCCCCGCACTACTTCTATCATCGTGTCATTTTATAACTCTTTCCTCCTTTATTTATTACGACACTCGTGAACTATTATCTTGCGATATTCAGTACCTACAGTTACAAGAAGAATACATTGCTTTGGAAGAAAAACAAAACGAAATGGAGTCATACCCAATGGCGAACACCAACTCTATAGTGACGAACGGAAGTTTACTCCCTAAAATAATTAACAATGTGGCGAGCACTTTGCAAGTTCAACCAGAGAAGGTGGCGATTAATGACAAACAAAAGTTAGTGGCTATGGGAAGTCGTGATCAAGAAGAATATGAAAGAGAGAGGAATTATTATAATCGTGGAGGAAATAATAAAATCCAAAGGCTTGATCAACCTCAAGAGACTTATGGTGGGCAGAGGCAAAATAATTTCAGAAATCAGGGAAATATGAGAACAATATGGGAGGAGATTAAGATGCCGCCTTTGAATGCTAGTATAGAGAAAATCTGGGAAGAAATCATCTTGATGGAAGATATACCCTCGCCATGGAACATGGGGAAGGAACCACATCCTAATACTCGCAATCAAGAGTTCTGTCCTTATCATCACTTCCATGGACATTCGATAAATGACTGCAGAAATGTGAAGAGAATAATCCTAAGAATGATTGAACAGGGAAAGCTAAATCATTTTCTAAGAGAGCGTCAACAATCGCAACAATTGCCACCACCACCAGAAAATCGCAGAGTGAATAATGTAAAGGGGGCAGAAACTTTCGTCATAGAGGTTGGAACCAAAGCAAAGAATTTGTTCTGCAATTCTATCGTGCATTCTTTCAAAATCATCGAAGATTTTCACGACAATGTTTTAAGTAGAGTCTTCGCCAGAGATATGGATGGAAAAGATATTATGAATATAGCGAGAGTCTCGCCATTAGAAGAGTGGCAGAAACAATTTTTTTCTTTTACAGCACAAGAGGTACCAGAACCTGGAGAGTTGCATGATAACCCCTTGGTGGTAAGTTTGGAAATAAAACCAAGACAAATGAGGGAAGAAGAAGATGAAGAAGACAAAAATGAGGTAGAAGAATCTTGGGCAATTGATAGAATTCTAATTGACACTGGTAGTTCTGTAGATATCTTATTCTATCACACCTATAGAACCATGGGTGGGAGAGATGAAGATTTAGTACCATCAACATACAAGATCTATGGTTTTAATGGTACGGCCAACAATCCTAAAGGGGAGATCACAATGAAAATTCCGCAGAAGGGGATGTCTTCCAAAATTTTATTTTGTGTTGTTGATATTGAATCCCCATATAATGCTTTGATTGGACGGCCCTGGCTACATGATATATTAGGTGTTGCATCTACCTTCCACCAGTTCATTAAGTTCCCTCATCCAAATGGTGTTGGGGTAATTAAAGGAGATTTGGGAGAAAGTAAGAGATGTTACGAGATAGATGTCAAATCTTGTGAGGAAAGAGAAGAGAAGAATAACAATAGGAAGTACAGAGTTAAACAGCAACAGAGAAGTGACAGATTGATGGTCGATTCAATAGAAAGGCATGAAGAGATGGATGGCGAGCCTATCGCGAATAACAAGAAAATAATAAAGCGCAGCAAAAACATAGATACAAGGAGCACAAAAGGATGAAATGGTGAGTAACTCGTGAGAAAATAACAAGTAGGGAGATAGATAAAGAGAAGGAGGAGAGAGATGAAATTACGATAAAGGGAGAGTCAAATAATAGTAAGTAGAAAAGTAAGATTGTTTTTGAAAAATATTTTGTTTGAATGGAGAAGATGAAATTGAAAAGTTGTAAAATAGAAGATCAAAAAGAAATGAAATTTTAACAGAAAATTGAAGCTCGCAAGAAATTTTAAGAAACGCGAATACAATTTCGCAGAGATTTAAAGAATGGGACAAACCTTTATGGCATGCACCCTAGTTCGCGAATACAATTTCGTAAGAGGCAAATGTAAGACCTACAAGCACGTCATAAGGGGGGTATCTCTTTATATGATTCAGGGATAAGGTTATACCGCTATTGGAACCTGAGTCATACAGATGTTGGGGTTAAAGAAAACCTATCCGGGAGAGAGATCTTGGATTTCCAGCTTTATAAGGTTATACCCTGGTTGGACGACTGAGAATCTCTTCCAAGAAGTGCAGAATATGACTAAGGCGCTGAGGTACACGGTTTAGCCAAGGGTGCCCGGGACGGATGAACCTACCCTGGCCATCTTTGGTAAGTCTTGGATATGATGCACTTGGCCTGAAGAAAACCCCACTTAGGGTGCAGTCTTGTAACTATAAGCCATATAGGCATAAGGGATAAGAGACTGCGAAAACAACTGGTTGTTGGTAAATCTGGATGGGAGGAGCTAGTCTTGTATGGCCGATGTGCCCTCCTTGAAGGGGCAACCAGGGGGAGATAAGGGCGGCACCCTCCATTAGGGAGCTGATAAGTGTCTTAAGACGACAATGTCATGGGGCTTTAAGATCGCAAGATCATTTAGGCCTGTCATATTGTCGCGTAAATTATACCGAGGCAAAAAAGCCAAAAGAGATGAAATGATAAGATGAGGTCAATGGGTTTTTGCATGAAAATGTAAAGACGTCCTGCGATTTCATCGCAAGACGGCAATATCACGAGGCTTTGATCTCGCGAGAGAAAATAGGCTTGTCATATTGTCGCAATATAATTAAGAAGCAAAGATAAGACAAGATCAATGGGTCAATACATGAAAGTGTAAAGACGTCCTGCGATTTTGTCGCAGAAAGAAATGTGTGGCAAAATAAGACCTTTAAGTAGGAAGGCATAATAAGACCATAAGATCGCAGAAAGAATATCACAAGATTCCAATGTTGGCGAATGTCATAATTATTATTATATTGTCAATAACTTTCTCATATTGCAGATGAATAATAGAGGCAAGTATGGGAATGCACAGAATGATAAAATTATTATTCATCGCTATATGAGAAACTAACATAAAGGGGCAAAGAAATTTATATATCAAATTGAAGCAAGTTGCAACAGATTGAAGAAATCCACAGTTGATTACATCAAGGAAAAAGAGAAAAGTTAATCAAATACATTGTTTCACTTATTAACATTGTTATCTCCACCTTCATATGATTCTTCTTCTTCGTCAGATTTTTCCTCTTCATTATCTTTGATGAGTTCCTTCTCATCGCCAGAATTTGCTTCTTCGTCATTATTTTCCTCTTCACCATCATCAAATTCTTCATCAGTATCAGAGATACCGAGATCTGGAACTAATGGTGGTATGGCCGTTGCAAGTTCAGGATACAAAGAATGAGAGATTCCATGATCATCACAAACTTGCTTGGTAGAATTATTTCGAGTAATGAGGAGGGTTATGTTAAAATTCGCAGAAGTAATCCCAAACTGAGTTTTCAACCAAGATTATTTCTCGTTGCGAGCAGCAAGATCATTCGCGAGCTGATGGTTATTATCTTATAGTTCTTTTATCCTTTTACGGCATTTTTCGTCAGATTCTGCGAGAATAAAGGATAGTCAAATCAGAAATTTTGTAAAGAAAAATAATAAAGACAAGAAATCAACAGAGTAGAGTGATTAACAACCTTCTTTCTCAGAAATCAAGTCTCTAATTAAGGCTGATTGATCAGCATGAAGACTAACATCTACACCTAAATTATTCCTAGCATTATCAAGAACCCTCGCCGCCCAAGAAAACTCATCATCACAAGTAATAAGAAGGTGAGAACGAACTTGATTTTCCCTTGCAAGAAGATCTTTATTCTCGCAGATGAGCCTATCTCTTTCCATTTGAACCTTGAGAAGAGTTTTGTGGAAATTTGCTAGAGCCTCGCTGCCATTTCTAATAGCTTGATCTTTTTCGTCAATAAGATCACTATTTTTACTTCTTAACTCATTGATTACTTCTTTTGATTCAAGATAAAGACTCTTAAATTTATTAGACAATCCTAGATTGTGTCTATGTTCAATGGTTAAGAGATTAAACTTGGATCTAAGTTCATCTACAGAAAGGGATCTAATTTGTTCATCGGCAAAATTACTTAAAGAATTATTAAGGCGAGCAAGAAGAGTATTATCATCTACAGGTTCAGGAAAAGACTGAAGGAATGTAGCCTCGTTAGTTAAACCATAAACATATGCAAAAATGATTGCTTGAATAAGCTATGATAGGGAAAAAACGGAGTTAAAAGAAATAAAAAATAAATCATACCATAAAGTTGTTTGTTGGAATTACTAAGATCAGAAATCTTCTGCTTATCAACTGAAGCTTAAGTCTCCAGCTGCTTGTTCCTCTCGCGAAGCTCAGCCATTTCAACTTCCAACTTTTCTTTATCCTGGCGAAGATTGATATCTTTCTTCTTGAATAAAGCACATTTATTATCCAAATCAGAAGCAGCAGCAAAAGAAGATCTCCCAACCTGCGAATAGAGCTTTATAAGTAAAAGAAATTTGGCGAAGACTAAAGTGACAATAAAACAATTAAGAGAAAACGTACCAAGATACCGAGTGCATTTAAGAAGCTCGAAGTTAGCGATTCTGAAACTCCGCGAAGAGAATTTTTATTAGATAAAACTGGGGCATCACAGACTTTGGAGAGCGATTGAGCTAACTCATTAAGAGTTTCATCTCCATAATCATTTGGAACTCCACGAGAGGGATCGCCAAAAAGCATGGACAGTTGAGCCATGGAAGAATCAGACGAAGAAGAATTCTTCATAGAGGGAACATCGTTAATATTATCAAATTTGTCGCCAAATTCATCATCAGACTTGTTACCAATATTCAAGTTTTCTTGAATATGTTGAGAAGAAGAAGGCTGAATTTTCTTCCTCTTCAAAGGAGGCTCGCCAGATTCTTCATTACGAGAAGAAGAAGGATTTCCTTTACTAGAAGCAATAGATTTCCCTTTGGCATCAGTTGAAGATTTATCCTTGGGTTTTGTCTCTAGAGGAGCTAATTCTTCGATCACCTATGAGCACAGATAAAGATAAGAAATAGGGGCAACAATATATTGTTAAAACTAATAAAAGAATATTTCTTACTTCATCTGTGAAAGATCTAAGAGCTGAAAGAGTACTGGGTTTCCTGAAACTTTGGTAATTAAGTTTCATTTTGTTAATCTGCGAGATAACAAAGAAGTTAGCGAGAATATAGAAGTATGACGAAGATAATGAATAATAATGCAAGAGGATAAGATAATATACATATTTAGATTTAGTAGGCCAGTTGAAAACCCATGGATCATACTGGGAGAGGTCCGCAGGAAGTTGGAGAGAACCAGAGATATAAGGACCTTCAAGACATAAAGGAAAAATATGCCACTTATCATCGTTGGAATGGAGAGGGCCATGATTGGTCTTGGTATGAAAATCGATATCCAGCATGAGAGCCTTGTCAACATTAAGTTTATTTTTGTGTAAGCGAACACCCCAACATGTGATGTCCCTCTTCATAGAAAGCAGTTGGTAATTTTTAAAGAAGTTATCTACAGTATAATTTGCAGGGATAATGGGAATATGTTTGTATTTAAGACTCTGGTGTTCTTCAGTATATCGTGATCCTTTGCCAGCGCCACGAGAGGCATATTCAAGTAATAATCTAATGCAATCTCCACCAAGTTGATATATCGCTCGTGAAAACCTTTTATCAAAAATTATCTGGTAAAATAATGGAAGTTCTGGATTATAGATAAGAAGTGGAAGACCAGCTTCAAGTTGGCCTAGTGATACTATGATTTTTTGACGAGAACATTGAAAATTAGAAAATAATTCAAACGAAAGTTCAGATTTGGGATTTTGGTCTGGGATTAAGGATAAATTAAACCCTTTGCTTCTGAGTTCTTCTTGCATTTTATTGAAAGCAATCAAATTTTTACCACCAACAACAACCATTTTTAGAGTATGGGAATGAAAGAAGATTGAAAGAAGGAAGAAATGGCGAAAATAATTGATGCGCAATTTGCGGAAGAACAGTAAAAATTTGCAGAGAAGAAGAAAGAAAGATAATGTAAAAAGAGAAGAAAAGAAAGAATGAAAGAAGTATTTATAGGAGGAGAAGTTTCTCGAGAAGGTAAATGTAATTAATACAAAGAAAAGACGTGAATGGTCAGATTATAGCGGTTTAAATTGACGTGTCGAAAGATATATGGATGATAAAAGTATGTGGAGACAGCTGGTGAAAAGCTAAGAGACGTGTCATAATAAAGATGGGGGGAAAGGATAAGTGGTTGCAGCAATTTATTCTCACGATCTTCTCTTCTTCGCAGAAAAGACATGAGAAGAGGCAAGATGTAGGACCAGAATATCGCCACAACGATATTCTTGCGATAAGAACAACGCTTTCACGAGAAGGTCGAGCACTCCTACAATATTAAATGACACCTTTCACGAGAGCGTCATGGAATTCTCCAACGACATTTGGCGAGTGTCATGAGAAAACACCACAATAGCTGACGATTGAAGAAATATGGTAAGAGTGTGTTGTTTCACGAGGGCTACGAAAGTTCACGATAATTAACATTGTAATTACCGCGAGGAGATCGCAGAATAGATCCGAAAGAAGGGGAAAACTTAGCTGTCGTCCACTATGTAATTTCCTATATAAAGGGTTCAAGTAAATCCAGAAGAGGATGATGTATTTTTGAGAGTGGAGAGAATTTTGAGGAGAGAGAAATTCTAGAAAGAAAGTTGTGTTTCTAAGTTTGAATATTTTCTGTAAACAATTTTAAGATCTAAATAACAAAGTGTTGTTAATTCATCAAATCTTTAACTAATCTCTCATAGAATTCCATAGAATCTTAATAGGGGTGTAGTGTGGGAAATCCTGCTACTACAAAACCAATTCCACTCTTTTAGTTTCAACAATGAAAAAAGCATCACCGTTGGTTCCAATAATAGAAAGTAGGGAGCTTGCCATATATGTTTTCTGCATGGGTTCTAGCATGATTTGATTTCACATTTGTGCAAGAAGACTGATTTAGAAGAAAATTTCTGATCTTGTATATTGACTGCATTCAATTTTGCTTTGTCCTTGAAAAACAGCTTTACAATTGTCTTTTAACAGATGCTACTTATGTCGAAGGCAGTGATTGCTTCAAAATCATCTCTGTCATCATCACGTTGTTGGATATCAGTCATTCCTTAACTTGACAATGCAATATGTTTCTCATGTTTTCCTAATTAGTTCCTGTGTTTTGTAGATGTATATTGTAAGGAAAACTTGTTTAGCAGCAGTTGATGGTGCTTTTGGCCGTCTACAACCGGAAGCTTGCGCGCAGAAAAGTTCTCCAGGTATCTTTGATGTGCATCTCCTGCTGATTGTTCTATCAGTCTATATCGAGCTTCGAACTGTCGGCTTTTAATTACTTATACCATGTTGTTTGATGTTTAAATTAGGCAAGGCAGGCAATGATATTAAGCCGACGAGAAAAACTGTTGTAGGGAAACCAAAGCGAAAGCATCTTCCTTTACCTGTTGTTGATCAACCTGAAATTTGCAGTGAAGAGACAGGTTCAGAATATTTGGAAGGTATTAGATTTGCAAGCTCGGTGCCTGAGTTTGAAGATATCAAGAATATAGAGAGTTTCACCATAATCTACAACGAATTGATTATAGATTCAGAAATGTCCAAACATGTCAAGTCTAGATACTACGAGCTCTGCTGCAGTCAAAATTCATTCCTGCATAAGAATCTTGTGCCCGGCCTCAATTGTAAATTAGTTGCGGGTATGATATCTGAAACCATCAACATTTCTGATGCTGTAAGATCTGGCCAAGTTAGCAGTACTTCTGGGGATGTGCTTCAAGTTTGGAGAAAGAGTTTGGAAGCATTTGAACACCTTGACATGAATGTGGGTTTTTTGCTTACTCGGTTGGATGAGCTTGAGAAAATGGCCTCTGAATCAGAACAAGCAGTAGATCTATCTGAATCAAAAAAAAAAAAACAATTAATTTGATAAGGAAATAAAAAGCAGTAGAACTGTAAAGATAAAAAAAAATGCAGTGGATCTTATGAAATGAACGCAGAGAAGCTATAGTTGAATGAAAGCTTGCAGAAGAGTAGATGAAAACTCTTGAAAGGCTAGTGCTCCCTGGTAATTTTACTTAGTAGGTATGCAGGCTAAGATAGGGTGGTTGGAGCGATTATGATCTCAACTTTTTGGTAATCTGTGAAGCTAATCTCAAACTTTTGGCAACATACACGGATGTGTCTTCTTCTATTTTTAGCGTAACGATGTAAGCTTCTCAAAACAGGCAATCTAGATAGAAATCGGCATTTCAGCATATTTTTTTTCTTATCAGAACGTGTAAATTTTTCTCTTTGTAGCCAGACATTCGGGAAATTTATGAATACAGAAGTGCTACATTTTTATCTGGGTGATAAGGAGGATTAACGTGTGGAACTTCAGCATTCATATGCAAAATTGATATGAACACATCCATTTTTATTAGCTGCAACAGATGAACCAACCTTGCAGCCAACACAACGTAGTCATGATTTATTGTTTCTTAACTGCTCCCAGTCTACCAATCTGTTTCACTAATGGAATTAACATGACACAACAGACACAATTTCGATATGATCTATGCCCTTTGAAATTACGAAGTACTACTTGCTCTCAAAATGAGACCTCTTAGAGCAAGGGCCATGGAGTGAGACAGATTTGGGTAAATTTGGTGCCACTATGAAGAAGGAAAAGATCCCTTTATCCCCAAAATCTACCAAAACACTCCTTCATCCGGATCTTGTCTCGGAGACTAAGTTTGTATAGTTATCCTATATCCTTGTTTGAGAACTAAGTTTCTCGATTCGCATCTACAGATTTGAGAATCAACGGCATACAAATTATTCGAGAACCTACACAAACCAAGCCACAATGCTAGATCCCAAAATTTTAAGGAAAGTACCACTACACCAATTCCTTTGTCTTAGAGAGGAACTCATCCTTAAATTAAATGTTGCCTAACAAAACCGAGGTTTGAAAAACGGCCATTTTTTTCGGAAAAACATCCGTTATAACGGTCACGCTTACATAGCGTTGTCGTGAGGCACACTGATACGCTTGGCTAAATAACACCGATAAATAGGAAAAAACGGCATTATTTAGACCCGTTATCACACACGTTATAACCGTTTTTCTAAAATTAATATTTCCGTTTTTTTTTCTTCTAAATAACATTTTAACACCAGTTTTTTTTGACCATTTTTCCCGTTTTCATGCCAGTTATAACCGTTTTTTAATAAAAAAAGAATATAAAAGTATTTTCTTACAATTCTTTATATTTTAAATTAAAGATTAAAAAATTACAACTAATATTTTAAAAATAAAATAATAATATATAGAAAACATTATGACAACGTTATTAGACCCGTTATAACTATTTTCACGCACGTAACTATTAGACCCGTTATAACTATTTTCACGCACGTAACTATTCGATAGGAAATTCAAACCATAATTCTTTTTCATTTTCTATTTAACCGTTATAACGCCCGTTATTTTAAAATAACGTATAAAAAACGCATTTTTTTCCTAAATAACACGATTTTTGTCTGAAACGTGCTCACACCCGTCAAAACACATTATAACGGTCACGCTGAGTAGCCGTGTCCTGAGCCATGACCTGTTTTTAAAACCTTGAACAAAACCCAGGGTCAATAGATTCCATATGATGAACAGAAAAACCTACACAATCCAAATGGCCGGAAAATGATCATGAACCAATATAAAGTCAGTCTTGTTTATCAGTCTCACACTCTAATCTATACAAAATTCCAATACAATGACATTTTTCACAATTAGGTATTTGAGCTCAGCAGAACTATTGGGGCGAATGTTCCAGATCAACATAAAACAAGTATGAAAATCAAGGTTTCAAGATTGCACTGTTATGTATTTGATGTTCAAGTACGGGGACTAATGTAACTTAAACAGACTTGAAGCTTTTGACAGACAACAGAATAAACAGTTGAGATCTAGTACTCAAATATTAGAATGGACAAGCTCAACATTCATCACACCTGGTCATTTAAACATGGGGAACCTACAAAATTTGAAAAAACTATCATTCTTGGGAAGCAGTTGTTGCATCCATAGGTTCAGCTTCAGTTGACTCCTCAGCCTTATCACCCTTCTTACCTGTGTCATCAACAAACACAAAAAGGCAGTGCAATCATCATTCCAAACACGATAATGTTTTTCAGAACTAGATAATGTTTTCAAGGAAAAAGATTATACATCCACAGTAGAGAACTTTTAGAACATACCTTTCTTCTTCTTTCCACCTCCTTTCTTTTTCGACTTTGTGGCCAAAGCTAACCAAGCCTTGATTTCAGGTTCTTCATCTAACGTCTTTGTTGGCTGCACTTCTTGAAGAGCATGAGATGTGATTCTATCTGAACCGTTGGGCATTAACAGAACTGTAAACTTGATATGTGCAACAAGATCCCCTGCATATAGCCAGTAGTACGAGCCCCAAGATAGGATGCCAAACCATTATAATATTGAACGTGAACAAAAAACTGATTCACACGATTGTGAACAAAATTTCAACTTAAAACTTGAACAGATCATTACCAGGCTTCTCATGAAGTACAGGGTATGGCTGCAAAAGTTCATGGTTCACACATTCAACTAATCCCAGCCGGGCACGCTTCTCTTCCAAAGCCCTACGAGGAGGAGAGAACAAAAAAAAAACTACATCAATGCTTTTTAAAGAGAATAAAATATCTAAAAGTAAATTATGCAGAACAAAGTTGTCAGAAAATCGTACAAGAAAGCCAAACCTTGCTGAAAATGGCATGATGGGGAAGTTCTGATTAATTTCGCTGAAGATGAACCTAGATGCTTTCATCTTCAACTGATAACTCTCCCCCACAGCTCTTTTGTATACAGTAGTTTGCCTTTCATCTAACAGCCTAGGCTGCAATGTTTTGACAATTGCAATGTATTAGAATAATCAGATATATTAGCAGAATAAACTTGGAAGAATGAATAAAGTTCAAAGCATCGTGTGTCCTTGCCTTGCCTTCTCCTGTGCTGGCAACTATATCAATTGCATAAACTTCATTCTCCTGAAATTCTGCATCATCGACTCTGGTTTCGGGACCTGGAACACTGAGTACAACCTTGTTTCCATCTATCACAAACTGCTTGAGCTGATGGCTGAGCACACCTTCAACAATTTTGCAGTCATAGGCAGCAGCAACTTTCTGAATAGCTTCAGTTACTTCTTTATTCTGCCACAGCATTACAAAAAAAATAGATCAGTAAACGGAACATGATGATCGCAAAACATGAATAATCACTATATAAATTTGAGATTAGATTGCGATAAACATGGAGCATTTCTGCTTCACAAAGAATTATCAAGGCTTAAGACTCACACATCAAGGAAATGAAGAGTTCATTCTGTACCAACAAAAGCATATTAATTACTAACTTGCCCCATCAGAAAAAAGACCAAAGAGGCTCACTTGGATGTCAAACCCATAGCTTCTGTTAAGTAATCATCACTAGGGCACAATCCAAAAAGATACTTGACGATTTACTAAACCTGATACATATCATACAAAAACTAGTTCCTTCGATAAACAAAGTTCAAACTGTTCATAAACCAAATAAAAAAAAACAGATGAAAGTCTATCAACCTTTGACAATATTGAGGCGAAAACATAACCTTCTATCAGTGTAACTATGACAAAAAAAAAAAGCTTAATTGGAGCATGCTCCGTAGCAATTTAGAGTTATCATCATTTAGATAGATCATGTCCACCAAAACCTCTTCAGGATGCAAACAAAGAAAGATGGCAGAAAAAAAGAACACACAACCACTTGAAAAACAAATGATGTAAGGCTGGTCAAACAGGTGAAAGTCTATCAACCTTATACAATATTGAGGCGAAAACATAACCTTCTATCAGTGTAACTATGACAAAAAAAAAAAGCTTAATTGGAGCATGCTCCGTAGCAATTTAGAGTTATCATCATTTAGACAGATCATGTCCACCAAAACCTCTTCAGGATGCAAACAAAGAAAGGTGGCAGAAAAGAAGAACACACAACCACTTGAAAACAAATGATGCAGGGCTGGTCAAACAGGTGAAAGTCTATCAACTTTTGACAATATTGAGGCGAAAACATAACCTTCTATCAGAGCATCCAAGAAAAAAAAGCTTAATTGGAGCATGCTCCGTAGCAATTTAGAGTTATCATCATTTAGATAGATCATGTCCATCAAAACCGCTTCAGGATGCAAACAAAGAAAGGTGGCAGAAAAAAAGAACACACAACCACTTGAAAACAAATGATGCAAGGCTGGTCAAACTTATTAAAATTCTATCTCTTGAAAACAAAGAATACACTCGATGCCCTAGCGTGTTCCTGGCAAACGATTTTGGCTACGAAAGAACTGTGTCAACCAACAAAGACAAAATTTCTCACCTAATCAAACATAGCCAACCAGAATATCGGCAACAGGGAAAAAGAGGAAACCAAATGTATTGACAACCTCGGCAAAGTTGCCCGCCTATCTGTGTCTCATCAGATCACAGAAACTCAACCAGGACTAGTATGTGTTCACAAACAAAGATATTGGCAACAAATAAGACTAGACAAACTATCTAAAATAAGTTTGCCCAAAAATCATATAGAATAGCCAAGTAAAATATTGGCAACAGGGAAAAAGAGGAAATCAAATGAATATTGATGACCTCAGCAAAGTTGCACATCTACCAAAAAGTAAAAAGATCTAATAAACACATCCAGTACACTATTGTGTGTATTAACAAGAATATTTGGCTACATAACACCAGGATCAACCACCAAAAAATCAAAGACCCTAGATATCACAGCATAGCCAACCAATATGTAAAGGCAACAGGGAAAAAGAGGAAACCAAATAGATATTGATGACCTCGGCAAAGTTGCCCCTTTGGAAAGGGAAAAAGCAATATGGGGTACTAAAGTATACATCAGTTGTGAAATTCTTTGTAGAAAAATATACAGTAACGCAAAAGTTTCTCAGCTAAAATATTAACTATGAAAAGATGTTGGACAAATACGTATTTCATTGTCCCCAAAAAAACAAATCATAGCCAGATCAATATAGGCAACAGGGAAAAAGAGGAAATCAATATCATTCTGATCACCTCGGCAAAGTTGCCTTCACAAATAAAGCACGCAATTAACTAGAACAAAAAAGTTACATATGATTCATCTATCAAGGTAACTATGACATAAAGCCTCATTTGGAAATTCATCCATAGCTAAGATCTGTGACATCACTTAGATGAATCATGAATCCCCTTGACTAAAGAGATAAACATAAAAAAACAACCATTAACAAGCTATTTAAGAGTATGAAAGTATATCCCAAACAACATGAATTAATAGCTTCTAGTTGCACAATCAGAAAATAATTATTTTTACCTTCTTTCCAGGTCTAACAAGCCTCAATGCTACTTCAGCTGCAGTATTGGCGGCAGCAATAACATCAGCTGCTCTACCAGTAACTGGTCCTTCTTGAAGAACATGAGTATGTGCAACAACAGCAATAAACCCATCAATATGGCAACCCATATCACTGTCATATAAAAAAAAACAAATAAAAAAAAACCCATCATCAACAAACCATAACCAAACATATAAACCAACAAACATCATCATACTAAAAAAAAAAAAAAACACTCACATCTTTAAGATGTCACCTTCTTCCAGAAGAGTTCCATCACTAGCAAGTGGTGAGAAATGACATACAGTATTATTAACTGAGATACATGTAGGAAATGCAACACCTCTTTCAATCTTCTTCTTCGTATTCTTATACAATTTCCCAGTTTGCCTTTTAAAAATCAACAAAAAAAAACCATCATTAATATCATTAAAAAAACTCCAAATCTCCAAACAAAACCTTCAGGAAAAAAAAAACTTACTCTTTGATAAATGCATCTCCTTTATCACATAAATCAACAATCTTAACTTTGGGTTTACATTCTGTTAACACCAACTGCAATGCCTCTACAACACACATCAACAAAACCACATCCATTAGCAAAATAAAAGAAAAGAAAAGAAAACCTAAAAACAAAAACAAGCTAAAACCCTAAAAAGAGAGTGAGAGAGCTTACTGTTGATAATCTCAGCAGCAGATTTGTATTTAGTTACAACTTCAGGAGAAGAAAGATCCAACTCTTTCTCATCCTTTCCTACTTCATCATCTGACATTCTTAAATAACAATTATAATCTTATCACTGCAAATAAATAAAAAATGAATCAAAACCCTAAAACAAGAACAGCAGAGAAATTAGGGTAATGAAAAAATAAGATTGAGGAGAAGGAGATGATTCGTTTACCGAATTAGGGTTTTAGAGTTTTAGAGGAGGAAAGGAGGCGCTGAGGTTTGATTATTATAAGGAGGAGGAGAATGGGATTTGAGTTATTAGGGCAACGCCGGGGGCTTTATAGAAATGTTGTTACTGACTTTACTGAATCACTGCTGTAACTTTTACAAACAAAATTACCATTTTATCTTTTAGCACCCCGTTTTTTTTAATGGTAAAGGAGACTCATTGATTAGACTAGTTCCAGTGGCTCTTCCCAGCCATTGCCCAAACCACTTTATACCTCAGTCTTGGAAGAGGCTGGGTCTTGCGGGTTTTTCTGGACACTTCCGTGAACGGCTAATGGTTAGCCGTTTTCATGGATAAAAACGGATACTAATTACCCGTTCTACATATAACGGTTAATGAACATCTGTTTTAGGTTAAACGGTTAAAGATTAACCGTTTTATAATCTTGACCGATCAAAATCAATTGAATTGGTTAACCATTATCCGTTCCACTATTAGGAAAAACTCCCTGCAAACGAACACAGTTCATTCATCCTTCATCATATTCTTCTACTTCCCCTCTCCTATTCATTCTCTTCTCAACCGTAACTAAAAAAACAAATTAACATCACCTACACAATTTAAGGTTTTGGGCTTGTTGAGGAAGCTCTTATTGAAGGTGGGGGTTATTTTTGAGGAGGTTAATCATCTCAAATCATAGGTAATCCAATAAACTTAAAACCCTAAAAAAAAATTGGTTTTTATGAATTGAAAACATTTTCATTAATTATTTGATGATAAACATAAATTCAATTAGTTTGGAATGTATGCATTGGGGTTGGAGGGTGTGTCCGATGGACGAGGCGGGAACATACACATGCCACAAAAGTTATACCACATGTGTTCTTGAGGCGGTTGCTTCCTACGATAGGTGGTTTTGGCATGGGTATTTTGGAGTGGGTGGATCAAGCAGTGATCTTAATGTTTTGAAGTCCTCCAATTTGTTTGATGACAATCTGAATGGTATTGCACCACCTTGTCATTATACTATCAATGGCAACCAGTACTCGCAGGGGTATTATCTAGTTGATGGAATTTATAAGAGTTACTCTGTGTTAGTCCAAGCTTATGGTGCACCTAGTGGTATTCCAATTCTGGAGTTATTTAACAAATATCAAATGGCAAAGAGGAAAGATGTGGAACGGGCATTTGGGACACTTCAAAGTAAATTTAGGACCCTTTACCATAGATGTAACTACTGGGAAAAACAAGATATGAAATCAATCATGAGAACCTACTTGATATTGCATAATATCGTTGTAGAGGATGAACATCGTGACCCGGACTGGAAATATGTGTCAGACCCCCCACATGCACCTATAGTTGGATACATGAGGCAGACAAGCGAGTCATTGCAAAACCCAGTTCTTCAGGAGAGACTTCGTACCGATCTTGCATCTCATATATGGGAATGACATGGTCAAGGTCTACGGGATGGTGAAATTCCCGAAGATGCGATAGACAACGAGCTGGATTCCGGAGAAGACACAGACGAGGTTGATGTTGGTCAAGACCAGTACGAGCTGGGACAAGTTCTTTTAGGATCCGATTCTAAATGATTTTATTATATGTTTTTAATTTATGTGAGCGGTGAGACATGGTTACTACAAATTCAAATTTAATTTAAGAAAAACAATACATTTGCAGCCAAATTTGAAAAACATTACATTTTGAGCTACTCAGAAAAACATTACATTTGCAGAAATAAAATAAAACACATTACATTGTTAAATAACACAACATAGAAACACACAACAATAAGATAACCTATAAAAAATAAGCATATTATATTCTCTAGATAACTCGGTAGATTATAAGATATGTTATGGATTGATGTGCAAATGCACTCCAAATATATCGTTAACGCTTGAGTGACGAAATGTTCCCCATCGTTTCTGAGTATACAGATTTATGGCTAAGATTTCGTCATTACATGCCTCGCGTAGACAGATCCTAAACTCCCTGCAATTCATCCTAAGGAAACCTAGGCGACCCCGAAGAGCATTCGCGGACCTTTGCCTCACACCCCCTCCAGAATAAAACTCCACCGACATATCATTCCAAAAAGTTTCAGCTGACATTTCCAAAAAATATGGTCATTGTACTATAGTGCAAAAGCTTCTCACAAGTTTAATATCTTCTTGTTCACTGAAAAGAGACATTATATTTTTTCAACAAACAAACATAAATTAATAAAATGTAAACGTAAAATTTAGATAAATTTAACTATCACACTTGATTGCTGAATTTTTTTGAGTGTAAATGATGTGAGTGAAGTGAACCTCATATTCGAATATTTATACATGGGTGCAAATTTAAACTGTTTAGGGAAACGGTAAATTGTTAGCCGTTATTATGGAAAACCGTTAGATTTAAAAGATCGTTGTTGATCTAACGACAGCCACCGTGAAACGGCTAACTATAAACCGTTTAAACGGTCGAGTGTTAGCCATTCTAATTCTTGTCTGTTAGATCTTCAATGGGTTGAATAATCATGCGGCCAAAAACAAAAACGGCTAATCATACACCGTTATTACCAACGGTTATTTTTTTAAAACGCCTTACATATATATCTCATTTTTGGTAACAAAAAAAACAACACCAATCCAAATCTAGCCATCATACTACTACACCCAACAGCAAATCACTTAAAAATCTTATATTTCTCTGCATATTTTTTTTTTGGGGTTTAATTTATTGTACTTGTTTGAAAACATAATGGTTAATTTTACACGAGCATAAAATTTGGCAATTGTAAAGGCTTATGTTA
The DNA here is from genome assembly GCA_023529315.1 of Papaver bracteatum. Taxonomy (NCBI): domain Eukaryota; kingdom Viridiplantae; phylum Streptophyta; class Magnoliopsida; order Ranunculales; family Papaveraceae; genus Papaver; species Papaver bracteatum. The sequence goes on from JAJJWX010002324.1 coordinate 1,474,931, forward strand.
TGTTTGCAACTGATTTAGTAGTCGGTAGGTATCAAGATTCCGAAACTTTTTGGGATAAAATCGAACCGGAATACCACCGTACGTTTGGCACTCGTACAAACTGAACTCGGAAAGCACTTCAAAATAGAATGAGTGCCATCAAATCAGATTGCAGAAGATTCGCTGCGATAGTTGCAGTTTTTCTCAGGAACCCGCCTAGTGGATGGACGGATGAACAAGTAGTAAGTTTCCTCATACAAGAAACGTTATTAATTTTAATTTTATTTCATTTGATAATATTTATTCTGGGATTCACTTGATATAAACTTGATAAATGTATGGATGCAGTACGTAGAATCAAGAATGAAGTTTGTTGAAGGAATGGGTAGAAAACCTTGGAAACATGACGCAATTTTTGCAGTTTTGAGGCAGCATGTTCAAGGTTGCAACCCGGAGAATTTAAGGTCCCATCATGGTGAACCTAGCCAGTCAACCCCGATTGCTATGGTTGTCTCTGAAAGTGAAGAAGGTGATGGCACAGATACACCAATGGAAACACAAACACAAACGCGTTTTTTTTTTTTTGCAAAAGATAAAGCCAGGGGACTTAGCATAAACAAGGCTAAGATGGAAAATTCCATGGCTAAAGTTGCAGAACGAGGCTGGAACAACATGATTCAGTATTTTGAGAAGAAGGATGCAGTCAAACATGAAGAAAAATTAGCTAATGCGCCAAGTAGTTGAAAATGGGATAAGGGATACCTTATCTAGAGAGAAAAAAGCACACAATGAAGAAATGTCCATTAGGAAAAAAGATATGGAAATGTTATTAACATATGTGGAAGGGATGCCTGAATGGAAGAAATATGCAGTAACTAAGATGCAGGAGGAAATATGTACCCGGTTGGGATACGATCCTCGTAATTAGTTAATTTTATACTTTCTTAATATGGTTAGTTGGTTTTCTTGGTTATTAATCGTCTTGTTTAAAGGTTAATTAATTTTCCCGGTTATTAGTAAATTAGTGGTGTTGTTAATTAGTTATGATTTTAATTTGTAGATGATTTTATTTAGTTACAGTGTTTGTAAACTTTAATCTTATTGTATCCATTGGTTTTTGGAATTTAATACTATTCAGCTTAATATTCATTCAACATTATAACAAAGTACAACATCTTTCAATTGCTCATACAATGCATCAAATTTAAAAGGCCTCTTATTGTCTTCATGGTACTCGATCCGAGCTTTCATTTTCTGAAAAGGAAAAAATATACATTAACATCAAAACTTAACATAAAACATTTGACATTATAGTACTTAGTTAACCAACATATTAACTAGTTTTTATGATATCCCTACTCGATCTTCGTATGACAATGATGCATGCTTCAAGTTGATATCAAACAAAATAGTAACAAAGGTTTGGATTTCAGTATTAATGAGGTTGAATCTGTTTGTTACATACTTCTTTGTTCTTTTATTGTCGTTTCCGGTAATATCTTCAAAAAAAATTAAAACGCGGTTCCAAAATTCCGTTGATTCGTTCACTTCTACAGGAATCGTGGCTCGATTAGTTTCTAAAATCCGTGCTTCCACAACACTGACATCTACTTCATTACTAAACCTCATCACGTATATTTTGTTACAAAACTTACTAGAAATTTTACTTACAAAACTTGCAAATGGAAAGAGGGTATGGTATTTTTGATCCAATTTAGGGGATTTTATAGAAAATATATTTTTTACCCTACTATTGGTGATCTGATGACTCTTAAGAGAACTACATTCTTTATTTGGAAAAGTAGTCGACCAAATAGGTCACGACAAAACATACTAAAGATTCCAAAAATCCAAATTCATTATGACCATGCTCAAGTTGCACTTGACCAAAATACTAGATGGCCACGTATAAAAAGATAAAGAAAATAAACGGAGAATAGTTAAGTCTAAATAATTGATGTGAGTTGATATGTCGAAAGAGGAAAAAAACATTGATCCGTCAACTCAATATCCGAATCTTTAATAAATTAATGAGTGAACCAACGAAAAAAAACAACTGGTTATAAGAAAACTCACTTACAGTTCCCCTATGTTACAAAATTATGAGTCATATGACTAAACTGACAACTTGTGATAAGAAAACTCGAGACGACATACATGCATCGGTAAACAAAGTGACAAGAGTAGCCCCCATTAACAGTAGTAACATTTGAAAATTGAGATACCAAAACAAAAGGGTAATGTACTATAAATAATGTTTCTAAACAACACAACCCAAATATCAACATCTTATTTTTTCTAGATATAGCTTGTCTTCAATTTTCATCACCTCCGTTTATTATTTTAGTAGTCATGGTCGCCAGATTCAGCCCTCTTGAAGATGCAAGTATCATCCACTCTTGGATTAATGTATTTATCACTGAAGGAGAAACAAGAAATATTATTTCAGGGGTCAATTTATGGGACCTTGTGGTTCTACATTTGACGGTTAGGAACGGAAACCCACACCAGAGAACATCTAGAGTTTTACAAAATAGAGAACCAAATATTAAGAGAAAGGTTAAGCTTTACCTAAGTTTTTTTATTCCAGTTTTAAGAAACATGCCTGCTGGATGGACTTTCGACCAATGTGTAAGTGTACTAATTTTGAACTAACGTCTAAAATTTTCATTACATAGTTTTAATAACACAATTTTAATATTTGGTTGTATAATATAGGAACTTCATTCGAAATAAAAATACGAAGATGCAACCGGTAAAGCATTCCAATTATACGAATGTTATTTAATCATGAAGCAGAGGTTGCCCGAGGAGTACGATACCAATATATTATGTCGTGAAGAGGGTGGGGATGATGACGAAGATTAGTTTGGTTGCGCCAAAACTAAAGATATTGTGGGTGAATCTATAGCAAACCCTCCCGAGACTAAACTCGGCTGTTAGGGACGCTGAACGGTTTAAAGAGTTGATGCACCGACTAAGTGCAGTCGCGATGCCTGCGACAGTGAGTTAGGTTTAATTTCCAGTGATTTTCATTTATTGTACTACATAAAATGAAATTATCCAAATAACATAAGATAAATCTTTGTTACTTAGTTACATATGCTTGTTCACTAAATACGACTTGCCAACTCCATGTGTACGCTACAACTACCATATTGTACAAACAATAATCTACCCGATACCGTAAATTTCATTTATGGTAACACAAAACGTAAACTGAAAATGGGTGTACACGGAGTGTAAACGGAAAAAGGTCAAGGAACGGCTAGCCATTAACCGTTAAAGGAAATAGAAACCGTTGGATGGTTAGCCATTCCTTGGAAACGGCCAGTGATTCACCATTATTTTAATAATAACGGTCAATAGATAACCTTTTTCTTCTTTTTGGGAATGGCTAACCATTAGCCGTTCCAGGAGTCTTCCCGCTGGGATTCCCACACACTAGGGAAGCTCTGCGGGAATCACCCCTTTAGGCCACGATTTTTCTTCTTGGGTAGCCCTTAGGCATGCCCATAAGACCCAGTCTTAGAGCATATCCTATGGGTAGTCTCCATTTGGAGACTAACTCGTCCATATGAAGGAGAACTCAATCAGATGAACGAGTGAATCCACTATGGGCAAAAAAAAAAAAACACTACACGGGAGACAGTCCCCCGTGCAATAGAAAAATGTGAAAACAGACGAGGGACAGTCCCCGTCAAAAAAAAGAAAAAAGAAAAAAACCCGAAAGAAGTGGAATACTAGAGAACTACTAATACGTGTAACTGAACTCCACTTTGATGGAGGTTGTTTTAAACACGCGTCAACTTAAATTCGTGCCTAATAGGAAAGTACGCAGTTATTTAGGAAATGTGTAAGTTGAAAATGCACACCAACTGGACTAGTTTAAGGCCTAGTTTAACCAAGACCGAATCCCCTTGTTGTACTAGGTGAAAAAAAAAATCAAATGGGAGATTATCTCCCGTTTATGTCTTAAATACTACCAGACGGGGGACGGTCCCCCGCCCAAACCAAATTTTTTTCCTATACGGAGAATTGTCTCCCGTGAAGCTTCATTTTTCCATATGGGGGACTGTCCCCCGTCTAGTGTTACACTCCCAACCACTCGTTCATCTGAAAGAGTATATGAACGGGTTTTGGGGAAAAGTGGGGTAAAGACTACCCATAGAAGCCTCTAATTTTCTCAAATTGGTAGTGTACTCCTTCGTTTTAAAGGATGACACTACCCATAGGATTTGATCTTAGGATTTTTGGTAGAGGGAGAGCAAAAAACGATTTGAGGAGAGCGAAAATCATAGTTGACTCACTAATTAGGACCTAACCAATATATTTTTATGACCCGAACTATATTAACCTTTCTAATTACACTAATGGAAAATTTAATCACCCCCATCCTAGATAACTTCAACAGTACCACTGAAACAATGATAGTGATTAAAAAAATCTAATCCCTTTTAAGATCGTTTCTCTTTTAAACAAATCTGTGTGATCACCTTTTGTTCTTCCACCATTTTTATTTATCCGATTCCCCTCGGAAACAAAAAAAAAACAACTAGAGATAAAAAAAAATGCGTACTTTATCATATCACTAGATCTTAACCCGTGCCGTAACGACACGGGATTTTTTTTCTCTAATACGATATTTTTCACATTCCTCTTGCTTCATTTTTTTCGTGAGCAATTATTTTGATATTCAAATAGGTTTTGGGAAACAAAATGGGTTACCTGATCTTTTTATTTTTTACTTAAGCATCTTATTCCAATTTATTATCTGGACGGAGTAATAATGTTGTGCCAACATGAAAATAAAAATAAAAAATACAGTAAATAAAAAAAATTCCCCATTTATTGTTCCATCATACCATAATTTCAAATTTCAAAAGGAATATTTCATCTAACAGTACATATACCTAAACTGGCAATCCAACTCCATGATGTTTATGAATACATTTGTTCCAAATTTATTGATAACTAAGGCTCTAAGGAGTGAAGCAAAAACCCATAATATTTTCCCTACTATAGATAATCACTATTTATTTATTTTTTGCAAATGTGAGAGTTATAAAAATGAAGAACCATTGGCTATTGGAAGGCTGAGATATACACATGTGAGTTGAAAAAATAAACTTATAATAGTAAATTAAAACATGTGTAAGATTCTTTCTCAATCATATTGATAACATAAAATTGAAGAAATTCGTGGATAAAAAGATTTCACACCACCTATGCTAAGTAGTGCATGAATGACATTCTCACATCTAGTGTTACTCAAGTAATTTGGAGTTTTAAAGAGCATAGTCATATTGATATTTGTATCTACATAAATTCAACTAACCTTCTGAAGAAAAATTATTAGTTTCAAGGTAGAGCCGACACAAACTTTTGTCGCCTTCAATGTATAGAACACACACTAGGTTTAATCGGCATTGAGATTAAACAAATACCCCAACACTAGTCAAATAATTTCTACAGATACGGGATCGAAACAAAGTGCTAACGGGAAAAATGAGAGACTAACATCAGTGCTACAAAGAAAATACCCTATATGTATCAAAGTTTGTTAACCAAACATGTTTCAAATTAAAAAGTCATCAACTTAACATAAAAATATAAAACAACCCAAGTTAAATGAGTACTTGCATAAACAAAGCTTACAAGAGAATTTTGTAATTATTAAATACCTTTAAAATAACTATTAGAGATTTAATTGCATGCCTCGTTAAAAACTATGGTAGGAAGAAATCACCAGATTAATCTGTAGAAATTTCACTGGATATGTAGCAATTCAGAGAAGTTTACACTGGTGGTGATGCGTTCCATCTAAGTGTTGTTCGATTCATATTTTTTTAGAAGGTTTCGGTTTTCATTGGAGAAACCGAGAGGGAGCGTTTCATTATATTCATTATCATTCAGAAATCCAAGACCAACTCGCCCTATGCTTACAAGATCTCAATACAACCTTAGATTTATCTATTGGACGGAGAAACCTTGATATTAAATATGTAGTTTTTAGTATTATTTATTATATAACGTGACATCCAAATGTTTTTTTCTTCTTCTTAATTTTCATGTATTTTAACCGAGTTTATATTAGCATTAAGACGATCAACCACATTTCTAATTTATAGTGTTATCCTTTTGTAGCAGCACATAATTAACATAGTCAATTACTACTCATCAATACCGTCCAGTACCACAAACCACCAGATATCACTTCTTTCTCCACCACCACCATTTTCCATCCCTCGTAGAATATTGGACACACTTATAACTTTTAATCCCACACTTCATGTATAAATTTTAGATTTAACAAACTCAAGTCGTCAATTAATTTATTCAACTATATGTTTTTTGTTAATACTGAAAATCATGCGTACGAACGGTTACCAAAGATAGCAGTGGTACCAAAAACAACCATTTTGTCTTATATGGTTTGGTATGATCCCAAAAGTATTTGTTATCTGCCTTTATTGATCGTGTCAAAAACAACCAATTATACTTTTCACAATACAATGTTACCCGTCATGTAAATTATTTTTTATTCAAAAAAAAAAAAAAAACCAATACCACCGCCATTAAAACCATCCAGCGCCACTATTTCTTCCACCAAAACTAATGTTACCGCCTCCACCACTTAGTAACACCATCCACCGCTTCCACCACTTAATTCTTCCTCTACTACCACCACCACCACTAATATCTATTCAAATAATTTTTTTCAAAATTATTATTTATTGATGGAGATATGTATTAGTATTAATTAAGGGACATTTATGATGTAAAATTAATAAATCATTTATCACGAGAAATTAATGAGACATCAATTAATAAAACACTTATACTAATTAATATTTAAGTTGAACAAATCATGACCATAGATTTATCTTCTCTCTAGACAAATCACTTATATACTAATTAATAAAACACTTATACTAATTAATATTTAAGTTGGACAAACAACCACTGTTGATTTATCTTTTCTATCAATTCCAACAAAGGTGGAATAATGGTTAGAGGCCACTCTTATGACACAATAGGTCATGAGTTCGAACCTCCCCGTTATAATTTTTGAAATTCCATATCTTGACTTGAGTATTCATTTTTAATTCATAATATTGGAATGAACACCACGTGTGCGACTTGTAGGGGTGGCACGGAGTACCACAGCCCTTGATTTATCTTTGCCAAGGATAAATCCTGACCACCACTCAGATAGTCAAAGTTAGCCAAACTGTGCTTTATACTCTTGAAAATTCAAGAGCAATCATTCACTTTACATTAACTATTCTTTTGATTGTTTTCCTTTTTATTTTATTTTATTTGGGTATGTTACAACTACTGTTTATTCGAACTTCCGAACTATTTTTGCATCCATGTTTGACCTAATAAAATTCTCACATATTAAAATAGAAAACACAAAAACTAAACAAAGTGGTTTAAGTTCAAATAACAACTTATAAAGATGATGGAAATCTATCGATCCAAAAAGAAAGAAAAAAATATCCAAATCTTCAAGTTCCAAGGTAATGATAAACGTAGTCTCAAGTTTTTAAAATACCTTTCCAACTCTTTTCGATATATTTTGATTTGTTTTTTCCTGATTTTGATGGACACAACATATACTGATACATATATTTAAAGAAGTGACTGATGGTGAATAACATTTCTGTGGGTTATAGGCAGGTGCGGGAGGAGCTATTTCGGGGGAAGCTTTTAGTTCTTAATGGGTGTATTTAGTAAAGATAATCGGGTCAGAGTCATAAAAACATATTGAATGGGTCCTAGTTAGCGAGTCAACTACGATTTTTGCTCTTCCTCTAACAAAAATCTTGATTAGATGATAAGAGTGGGTCTTATGGAGATGCCCAAGCTCTTCCCAAGGCAAAAAATCGTGGTTGAAACCCGTTCTTCCCGCAAGCCTTCCCTGATATGTGGGAATTCCAGCGGGAAAACTTCGCATACGGACAATGGTTAGCCGTTCTAATAAGTGAAAAACGGGAATCCATAGGATATTGGTGGTGATTAGATGGACAGAAGATGGAGATAAAGCTATAATGAGGAGCTCAAAAATCAGTGGTTTTTACGTATTTGAATGGGAAGTAGTCGAAACTGAAATGTTTGTTGGTAGTAATGATTTTTACGAGCTGATGATACCAATTGAGGATAGTCAGTGGTTATATGGGAAGAAACTAAGAATCTGTTGAGAAAGGAAGGGAAGTATTAGACCTTAATAGAGATGGCAATTAGTTGTGATCGAGAAGTTACATGGTCAGGGAATAATATTATCAAGCTGGTGCAGTTGGTGTTAATTGTGGCTAGAGTTTGGAAGGAGTTGGTGCTACGGCTGTGAAGAGGTTTGGTATTGTGTCTCATTTGGAATCTTAGTCCAAAGTATGGAAACAAAATCTCTTGATTTGAATGAGTACGAAATGGATTTTGAGTACGGTGGTGTCATAAGGGATGATGTGGCACACTCTCATTGGCTGGTAGCATATTTGTGACGGGGAAAGAAAAGAAATAAAAAGAACTGAAATCTTCAAGAATGGATGGGACCAGAGGCGTGGCCGCAGAGCCGTTTACAGATAAGAGAAAAAAGGTTTTTGGTGTATGAGAATTTTCTTTTCTCATGGTTTGCTAAATTGATTGTTAGGGTCTTGGTAAAAACCATTTTAATTGCGTAAACTCTACATTTATATGCTTAATAATTATTTGATTGATTAATAGATTTTCTTCATATAGCTTGTTACTTAATTGCTCATGTGATTTTCTTGATTATTTATGCTTTTCAATTGATATTTCGTACTTTGGTTAAATCCCTTGACGTGATATGCTTTAGGATTGATAAGTAATGCTTAAGAATTACTACCCATGAAGGGAAGAAATCTATAACTGAGAAACAGTATTTGAAAAGCATGGAATATATTTTTAAAAATTAGTAGAGTTTGCATAGTTAATTGGTGGAAACCGAAAACCCTAATAATTCATTCCCATTTTGTTTATTGTTAAATTTATTTATTATTTCCTTTTGTTCCGAATATTTGAAAAATCGTTAAACATCATCTTGTTGATTACTTAGTTTTTGGTATTGGTTGGTAGAGTATTTCACACTCCTCGTGGAAACGACCTATACTTGTCATTGTCTACTAGTTAGACATTGTGCACTTGCAGTATATTTATTGTGGGTTTCCCAACATATCAAGTTTTTGGCGCCGCTGCCCGGGAGTGGTTGCATAATACTCTCTGATTGATATCTTGTACATAGTTTATTTAATTTTTATTTTTGTATGTACATAATTTATTTTTATTTTTCTTTTATATTTATATTTATTTTAGTTCTTTTTACGCAGTTTGTTTGAATATTTTCCAAGTACCTTAGTCTGAAGTGCTACCGGCGAAAAGATGCACTCACAAAGCTTTTGCAAGAGCCACTTGGAAGATCCACTAGAGGTTTGCTTAGCTTATTTTGGGTATGATTGTGATGATGATAGTGTTATTATGAAGTCAATGCCTTATTAGACTCCATACCACTACTAGACACTAATAAATGAAACCCAAACTAGAACCTCTAGTTTTACCCAAGATTCTACTAGTTCCATCAGTCGAGAAAGCTCCGACTTTGACCATTGAGCTATCAACTAATGATTTCTTTCATCTTGGTGATATTAATAATGAAACCATTGTGGATGAGAATAGGTTTATTAGTCAAGATATTATTGCTGCATTGAGCCCTTGTTCCGCGAATGAATTTGAGCCAACATATTTTTGTGTGTCTCTTTATGTTGAATTTGAACCAATATCCGTGGAAGTTATTTCCGCCAATTTAGAGCCTGATTTAGGGCACACACCTCAACAAGAAGCTATTGAATAGTTTATACCTCTTTGTGTGAATGATTTACATATCCCGACAATGCATGGCTTGATTACTAAAGATTATTTTATAAGGGAAATGGATTCACATATATTTTTGGATGATTATAGTGTTTGCATGTGCATATTTTCAGCTGACCGGATTGGTTGGGTTGATTCCCAACTTTTCAAACTCTATATATATGATTGCAGCGTACTTTGGGGTACCAACCTCACCTTGTTTGAGAACGTGCTACTGGAAAACAAGGAAACATATATATTTCGCTTCATGGGAGTCAACCCATCAGATTTGTTCCCTTTACTTTTCTTTTTTTTTAAAAAAAAATCTCTCATCTTAATTTCTATGTTGGATGACTCAATTACATTGAGGACAATGTAATGTTTAAGTATGGAGGTGTGGCACTTTCGTTAGGAATATTTTTTTAAAAATAAAAATAAAAAATTATTATGATTGTTAGGATTATGACCAGCTGTGTAGCGGGTCTTTTTCATTCTTTTCCAAAATTTCCATGATCAGTTGTGTAGCGGGTCTATTTTTTTTTTGTTAAGATTATGACCAGCTGTGAGCGGGTTTATTTTCTTATTATGAAAGTTGTGTGGCGGGTCTAAAAAAAATAAATAAAAATTGAATTGACCAGCTGTGTAGCGGGTCTCTCTCTCTCTTATTATATGACCAGCTGTGTAGCGGGTCTTCTTCTGTTTTGCTCGAGGACTAGCAAAATATAATTGTGGGGGTGTGATAAAGCACATAAATACTATATTTTATACTCATATTAATAATATCTAGTACTCGACATTTTGACTAATAACACTATTTTAGTGCTTTTACAGAAAGTACAAACAATTCTGATTATCCAGAGCGTAAACAAGCTAAATGGCATTTGTGACCAAAATAAAAAAACATGGCTGGCCTGGTATTTCATATATCAGCAACATGAAAATCATCATACAGAGGCCATGAGATGTGATTCAAGGGAGCAAAGCGTTATTCTTGTTTGCCAGGCACATGAGTCCTATTAGTGGGACGTGGTCAAATCTCTACCACACTTCTCAGTGGAAATCAATCCCATGAGAATAGTATTTTCTCGTCTATATCAAAACAAGATAAATTCTCAAGCTGTCGTCCGTTATTTAGTGTTCTTGGTCTGTGATGAAATGAGATTCATGGTGCGAATCGATGGAAGTATGAGCTATTGTTGAATTAAGGGTTTGATGGTGTTTGTACCCCATCCAAAATAGTATACATGTGGGTTACACGCGGCTTATAATGGAAGCTTAAATCCGGTTTATCAAGGAAACCGTAGGGTTTATTCTGGAAACCCGCAGGGCTTATTATGGGAGCCTGGATTCGGTTTATGGTAGAAGTCGAAGGGTTGTTGTAGAGACCCATCTGGATTATTATAGGAGCCCAATCAGTTTATGAAAGAAACCACTTGGCTTATTGTGGAATCCCAAAGGTCCATGGGTAAAAAGATTTTCATGGAATAATTGTTAAATACTATTTAAGATAAATCCTGATGAGAAAAAGGGATAATTATCTTAAGTAGTTAGGATTATTATTCATGAGAAGAGTTATCCAAGATAAGGAAGGATTTGATAAATATTAGGGTTTATCATGAATCTAGATGATATTTGGGATGTATACAGATGTGGTTAGTTATTAGGATAACTATCAAAACCCTAAAGTTATATCTGTTTCTGCCTATACTAGATTGTCACCCGTGCGATGCACGGGTCTGTTTATTGCTTGTGGAATATTGAATGCTCTTTTTATACATAGATTAAAATTTATGCCGCAAAACCAAAGTGTGCAAGAAAATAAAAAAAATGAACAAAAAAAGGGGCAAAAATATTGATAGTAATAAAATTTTATTATTTTTGATTCATTATTGTTTTGATGGATCCCAGAAGACAAAATAAAATAATTTAATAAAGGGAAAACTAAACAGAAGTAAAAGGTAAACTGAATATAAGTATTCCTAATAAATAAAGGGCCTAAGTATAAATTCTAAAATGAAATTGTGTTTCGTCGCTAATAAACAGAAGTAAAAGGTAAAGTGAAACGTAGCATATGCTCAAACTATTCTAAACCCTAATTTGATCTCAAATAAAATCACTATTTCTCAAAACCTAAGTAACACATGCTTAAAATATACTAAAATGTAACTTGATCTCGAAGACCCTAATCATCCATTGAACTTGCATGAGCAATGGCCTGGATGATAGTATCATCTATGAATTGTAAATTCTCAAAGTTCTGTATGTAGATAGTGGATCTTGTATAGTGATTTTCCGGATGTTCTCTTTTTATGATTGTAATCTCCAAAAGTGAACTTCCGTACATTGCTTCCTTTGTCGAAACACCAATGTACTTCGGATTTTCACTATAAGATCCAGAACTTAGATAGAACCCAGTGTTGCGTAAGCTCTGTTGCTTGCCATCATCAACCATCATTGCCAAACATACTTTCACGGGAAACTGATACCTGATAATCGGCAAGGTACTGTCCAACATCATTCGCATTCGTGGTATTACTACTATCTTACCAGCACCAGCACCGATCAGGACTTCTGCTCTTATCTCATGTTCTCCTAACTGAGTTACAACTAACCATGTACCTTCAACGATGCCTTCCCCCCTGTTGATTTTCCTGAGAAGAATAATTGGTATTCCAACTTTCAAGTGTAACTTATGACTTGGTAGATGTACATATTCCAGGCCATTCAACAATATCTGAGGATATAAATTTACATTGGCATCGTAATTCTCAGCAGCAAGTGATATATAATCCGCACTGAGATATAAATACTCATGTCCATCGAACAAAGACATCATTTTTCTGTTTATGTCCATGACTTTATCAGCTTCAAGGACCAAGATGCTCATCTGTGCCAAATACTTTTTTTCGAACTTGTTATCCATAAGATTCACATATGAGATGGCAATTACCGTATTCAACAACTCATCTTCGGTTAATATGGTCAGGTTTGTTTCACTGTAATCACCATCCATTGTTTGAGTCTTCTCAGCAACCATTTTAGATTTAGAAAGGTTCCTTCGCCGAATCTCCTCACCAACACAATCGAAAAGGCTCCGATGTTGCTCAATTTATGTAGTGCGAAGCTGATCAATTTCCTCCATGGTTGCCATCACTATTTATTTAGTCATGAAGCAAACAATTTTTTTTAGCACACCACCAAAAAAAAAAAAAAAACTAAATTAAAAAAAGAAAACGACATAGCAATTCAAAAATAAATAAATCATACCGTACGGAAAATACAACTTTTGATAATAAAAACAATTAATCACCACCATCGTATCACGAAAAGAATACACATGCATGCGTTTAAGAATAACTAAGAGGGGGAAATACTGATGATACCTTTTTTTTTATTGAATAGAAATAAAACTGGTTTTTGCGTGGGTAGAATTTTTCACCTAAAATCGATCTGTATATATAGGTAGAGAACGGACATCCTTTACATATTGATCCATCAAGTCATTACCAAAAATAACCTTTAATTCATTTATTTTGGTATAGTATATTTTTCTTGCAAATCAAAATCAAATTTTGTTACATATATATGTACAATTTTCCTGATATAACTGACTATTCCAAGGATCCCATTGAATATATTAGGTTAAATTCTATGCATGTAAATAAATATCCAGTACCCAGTAGTTAATAAACAACATATTATTACAACGACGTGATTTTGTTATTGTATCTTATCTTTACCAAAAATTCTAGATTTTGTCACACAGATATTTGCATTTATAACTTAATTAACAATCCACTGTCACGACGCCATGATCTCGCGTTCATTTATTTTGGTATAGTATTCCATCTTTGGAAAAAAATCCCGATTTTGCTACACAGATATTTGCAGTTAACTTAATTAACAATCTTCGTGTTCATTCACTTTGGTATGGTATCTGGTGTTATTCGTGGACATTGTTTTAGCTTTTGTGAATAATTTGTATCCTTTTACTATGGCAGTAAAAAAGAAATAGACTCAAAAAAGTTATTTTAATAAATCGTAATACTATCATCATAACTCAGAGACCGCATGAATGGACTACCCAATTCTTATAAATAAAAATAGTCATAACTTTTAATACTAAGTACTAATTAATGGAGGCTTTGGGGATATTTTCCATCATCAATCTGATCTTCTTTGTAGGGTTTCTCGCCAAGTGCTTATTTTCTTCATCAACTTGATGTCGTTTGCAACTCTGCCCAGAACCACTATCATTGACATGCACATTACCATTATCATTGGCATGCACATTACCCAGTATTTGGGTTACTATAGCTCCGCTTTTGTGTCCATGTTCCAAAAAAGGATCTGCAAGCTCTGGAAGAGGCTGTTCAAAATACATTGTTATCCTCCTCTTTTCTTTGTGGACACAGTTAAACAGATAAGATATGTATCTACTGCGAGCCATGAAAACTCCATCGGTATCCATAATGAGCTGTGTTTTATCCGGTTGTTAACAATCATACACACTAATTAGCTCAACCGAGTTATAAAATAATATATTTATCTATGAAAATAAAAGATTGTATTTATCTATGAAAATAAAGAGAAGCCAATCGCACCTTACAGTGAAAATCTGTCCACGAGGTGTGCATCAATAAATTAATCAATGGTATGCATGCTTGGACACTATTCATCGCCATTTATATAGTTCTCAAAATACCGCGTTCAATAATTCCTAAAATAGGGGCATATTATACCTTTTTCAAATATTCTGTGTTTTATCTAGAATTTAAATCAAAATTATAGCATATTTAGAATGCCATATATTCGGCCATACAGCACGATCAAAATCAAAGGAAACTTTTATATTTTCTTATCTTTATTTTGAATCGTAGCTATTTTTTCGATAAGATTGATAGTAATCAGGCCTAATTTACTTAAAAAAGGGATGCACCAAAATAAATTCTGATGGAAATCCAGGGTTGCCAGTTTTGGGGTGTGGGTCAATGAAGCAAAGACCGGGTGTGGGTTAATGAAGTAAAGATAAAATTACGGTAGGCTAAAACTCGCATGCGGCAAAGTGGAAAAGTATTACTATATTCACGAAACCCTAACCCTAACCTGGAAGGCAAGCAGTAGATGCCGAGCTGAATGAAAATTATTTCACACACTTTAAATGATGCCGTTGTAAATAATGCTTATGTCGGATTTGTATTTCCACGTTACGGTTTTGCACCATTTCGAACAATGATGTTTTTTTTTCCAACATCTAATTGCCTCTAAATAACTCGTATGTAGCCCGGAGTGATTTAGCCATCATCCTATCTCTCATTTTGTCAAATATTATTTAGTTTTTCCCCGTATAGCTATATACTTTCTTTAGCAGAATTGTTGCTTAAAAATGTTATTTAATCGACTTGCTCCTACCCATCTCAGGGCACCATACTGGGCGTAATAGAGTTAAGTTTTTGTATGTATTGAATACAACCATTAAAATGCATGTCGTAACACAGATGAGAAAAAGATATAGAAAGAAGGAGTTTAGTTGGCTTAAGACCCTGCATATATCTCACTGAGCACTGAATTTATTGCATTTTATCCCTAATGCTCATGTCACACTACAACGTCAGAAGTCAGACTTCTAAGAAAAAACACTAAGGGCAGGTTGCAATACAAAAGTTCTGAAAAAATGCATGAATGAGCTCTGAGTTTTTTTTCGCTATTCCAACCCCCTTGAAAATGAAAATAACAGAAGCTCACTAATACAATATACACCAGTGGAGGAATACACGGGTGGAGGAAATAACCTGTACTTGAATTTGTTTTGCAGTTCCTCCCCATTACTATCATTTTACGCCTATGACGATTCACCCTAGCATGTTCTAGTTCACAACTTGGTTGATCTGGCACTGTTATTGGTTGTAAACCTTCTGCATGCATCAAAAATAACAACAAAATAAAATCAAACAACGTCCTGGAACATGATTTTATTAGCTGAAATATGCATGTACCTGCATCCGTACCTTCAAGCATCCTATGTATTTTCCTGTTTTTTCTCTCTAGTATCACGCCCTTACGCTTCATACGATTCACCCCTTCCTGCTCTGGAGTAGGCAGGTCTATCATAACTGGTTTCTTGGTTCTACCCACGGACTTTCTCACTGCATGAATCATATGTAAGGGAAAAAAAACATGCCGATGAAACATAGTCAACCACAAAGCATACCTGGATTTTTGCCACTGCGCACTCCACTCTCAACGCTGGAGTCCCGATCCATTACCAAGCGTAAGGAACTCAACCGACTGTTGCACATAATATTTTAGATCACTACATGTTGTTTTGTAAAGGATACCAGATCTACCTGGATAATTATCCAGCATTGAAAAAACAATCAAAAACTAAAAGCGATGAGTTCCTCACCGCAATGTAGACTGGAGTCTACGACCCAAAAAATAAACCCGTCTCTAGAATCAAATCAATCAACCAACGAAACAGTAATTCATCACTAAAAGTCCAAGAAAAACAATGGGAATAGCATATAAAAAGCGATGAGTTTACGATCAAAGCATGCCGATGAAACACATTCAACCATAATTTATACTTGTTTTTTTTTTTCTGTTCTTGCGCAATCCACACCAAATTCCGTGCAATGCACACCCCACATCGCACCAAAGAAAAATGGGATCATGGCATCCGTGCCAGGGCCTTAAATAGAGTGTAGGTAAACCCAACAAATTCCAAAAATAAAAACTGTCGTGTAGGAAATAATATACGTATCCGATATTCATATATTATTTGGATATCATATTGCATATTTTCTTCCTTCCACATTTATATTAGTATTTCCCAAAATTGTTAATGAAAATCGCCTTTATGACTATAAACCCAAAAAATTCCGTAAAAAAAACTTTATTTTTTGTAGGAAATAATATGCGTATCTAATATTCATATTTATTTGGATATCACATTGCAATATTTCCTTCCCTCAAATATTTCCTTTCTTGCTATTTTCAATACCCACATTTATTTTGGTATTTTCCAAAACTGCCAATGAAAATCGCTCTTATGATTTTATTTTATTTTTCTGCTAATGTTCGTGATTCGTGATTTTTTTTTTGTTAATGTGCGTGTTTTTTTTTTATCCGGAATTTGGAATTCATACTCCTGATGGCTCTGTATTGTTTGTTTTTTGTACAGGATTAACAAAATCTTCACCCCTTCCAGGCATGACTCCCACAGATCAGGTATTTTCTTTTAATCACTCCTACAGATCATGAAAAAAATAAATTCATTCAGGTTTATGGTTGTAATTAGGGGGAGATTTTTATTTTATCGTAGTTTGGAGATGTAACTAAGGAAATTTCATTACAAAAACTGTAAATGGACATTGGACATTCGTTTATTTATATGAGTTTTTCTATTTACATGATTGTTTTTTTAATCATATGATGGATTTAATTTTACGATGAAATTATGATGAATCATGATGAACATTTTATTTTATCATATTTGTTTTGATATGTTTCTTAGAATAAATAAGATTTAGGAAATTTAGGAAATTATTTTCTCAAATGTGATTGGTCAAAAAATATTTCGCGGGCCCACAAGATTCTACTGGAATTCTATTGGCTGAAATTTAGAATGGTGGGGCCAGAATCAACCAGAAGCTCCGATTAACCACGTCGCTCGAAAAAACTCAGTTTTTATATAAAGAATATAGAAGCAAAATATCAACACGAAAGGTACAGAATACTATTCTTTTCACCAAAAAAATTACGTGCATATAACATCCGCTGATTTTAGCATCAGAGTGTTTTTGCAGGTACCCCCACCTATGTGATTAAACTTTGGAGATTCATTATCAGCGGCAGTGATTGAATCAACCTTCCCGCATCTCGAAGATCGTTGGATTGATTATTTTTGCACCAACATCTTTTGGCGCCGGCTAAGGGGAGACAAAGAAGGATCGTTCTCCCAAAAATTGAGAAAAGGTTTTCAAAGTCGTTTGAGAAAGAATCAAGTCATATCACAACTTTTTGGAAGTTGTAGTCACGTCAGTTCGCAACTTTAGTGAAAGTTGTAGTTGGATCTAACAACAACCAGAAAGTTGCAGAGCTTCAGAACACTTTGAAAAGGTTGTTGAACAATTCATAACTTTTTTTGGAAGTTGTAGGAAGATCAAAAAGTCACAGAAGGTTCTGCCAAAGTTGTTAAAAGAAAGTTTGAAAAGAAAAGTGAAACGAATGGAGCCATCAGGTGCCGATCGATTTGAGATGGATACAGACGTACCAACTCGGCATCAATCGAATCAAAAAGCAAATACTCGGGCTTTGAGAAGCATTGTTGTCCAAAACTACGACGAAAGGGATGGTAGATCGACGTCGGTGTCGTCAACTGCGTCGGCTTCACATTCAAGATCTCAGGGAAAAGCTCCAAGGGTGAACTATGCGTTGGTAAATAGATCCCCACCTCCAACCATCAACGGGAGAGTCCGATATCAAGGAGAGTCTTCGTCTAGACATCCAAGCAACCAGGGCCTTCGAGAGTTAGATTTTGCTAGCAGAGGCGTTCGAGCACGAGCTAGTAATCCACTTGTTGGTCAGGTTAACACAACTCCTGCTATACGAACCAGTGTTCCACCAGCTAAACAAACCAACTTTCCAATAGCTCAACTGGCCAACGACCCACCAGTAGTTCAAACTAATTTCCAATCGATTTCTCAACTTGCTGCTCAGCATAATTCACAAGTCATACATGGAAATATTCCACAGGTGACGCCTATTAATTTAACAGCTCGTGAGAGACTATAACAGTTGCAAAGGGAGAAAAAACGACTCAAGGTCGCGTTGGAGAAGAGAAGGGAGTTGGAAGCACCTATTATCTCACGTTCTGGAAGTGAAAGGACAAATCATCAAGAAATAGATAATCCACATAGAAGTGACAGAGTTGTTGATGATCGTTGGCGGAGCCGGGATGACTATATGAGAGTTGAGGAGGAAAGGGACTGTAACCAGAGTCGTGATCGTCGAGGTAATGACCTTTACGATCGACGTACTCCTAACAATGATTATTATCATGGAGTTGAAAGAGATAGTCAAGCAGGGACAAGTCGTATGAGGCATAGGAGGGTCGATCGCAACAATGATCGTCACTTAAATAGGTCTAGGCATGAAAATGAGCATTCAAAAAAGAGGACGGCCCTGGTTAGGAATGAACGTATTAGCAAGGAAACCGAAAGTGACTCAGAAAAAGAAGAAGTGTTCAGCAAAAAAAGACTTAGCGCCATGATTGACGAATTGTTAACATAGAAATAATCCAGAGAAAATTAGAGCAATATTGGAAATGCCATTTCCAAGGAACAAAAAGGAAGTACAAAGGCTTACGGGGAGATTAGATGCGTTGAACAGGTTCATATCTCGAGCTTCGGACAAGTGTAAACCTTTTTTCCTGATTATGAAAAAGGAAGATAAGTTTGGTTGGAACGAGGAATGCGAGCATGCTTTAAACGACATAAAGCGATACTTAACTTCACCGCCAGTCCTCACAAGCCCGAAGACTGGCCAAATCATCTATATTTATCTGACGGCAAATGATTACGTTGTTAGTGCATTATTGTTCATTCGAGAGCCGTAAGAGAGGCCCGTCTATTTTATTAGCAAATCCCTAATAGACGCTGAGACCAGGTATTCAAAAATATAGAAAATGGTGTTAGCTCTTATGCATGTAGCAAGGCTCCTAAAGCCATATTTCGAAGGATGGCGACTTGTAGTCTATAAGAAGGTGTTAGGGAGAACTGATGATTCCAGCAGGCTGGTTACATGGGATACTTATCTTGGTGCATACACCATTGATTATAAGCCAAGAAAGGCCAAGAAGGGGCATGCAATAACATTGTTGATGGCGGACTTCCTAGTGGATGATATTCTAGTTTCAGAATACATGCTCGAGGAGGAGGTCTTGCATGATAACGATGGTATAAAGCCCATCCCGCTGCCATGGGAAACCATAAACTTTAGTAAGAAATCCTCAAAAGTAGCAAAGGATCAAGTGAGTAACAAGGAATCAGTAATGGCGCCTGAAGGTGATAGCGGAATATGGCAGGTCTACACCGACGGAGCAGGCGTTGGGTGTGTGATGATTTCCCCTGAAGGATTACGGATTAAAAAGGCTGTCCGGTTGGGATTTACAGCCTCAAACAACCAAGATGAATATGAGGCTGTAGTTTCAGGCCTGAAGACGGCTTTTCACTTGGGGGCGCAAAAGGTTAAGCTGACAACGGATTCAAAACTGGTTGCCAACCATTACAGTGGCGCATATAAAGCCAGGAATGAAAGGTTAGCATCTTACTCGGAGTACATACATGAATTAGTAAAGGAATTTGAGGTGTTCGATATCGAGCAAAAGCCAAGGATAGAAAATATGCATGCAGATGCCCTTGCTTACGTGTCAGCAGCCATTGTGTCAGAAACAACACGGTATATTGTAATCGATTTCCAAGAACTCCCCAACATTCACAACACCGTCGATGTTGCATACAAAGTTTACGCCAGTAGGGGTAATTCCTCCTCATCCGAAACCCAGAATGATCATATGGATATAGATGAGGATAGCAACGGGCAGCCCGAGGATTAGAGGCATCCTTATGTTCGATACTTGCAAACTCAAGAGCTTCCACATGATAAGAATTTGGCTAGAAAGATATCAAAAACGGCTTGAAGATACGCTCTTATTGAACGAGAGCTTTATAAGAAGCCAGTTTCAATGGAGCCATTCCTACGGTGTTTAACCCAAGAGATGGGGAAACAATTGATAGCCGAAGCGTATGAGGGATGTTGTGGGAACCATTCTGGAGGAAGGAGTCTGGCGCACCGGTTGCTATCTCAAGGATATTTTTAGCCTTACATGCAAAATGACGCAAAGTAATATACCCAAAAGTGCGTGGATTGTCAACTGCATGTACCTCAAATTAAGAGACCAGCAAATGAGCTACATCCAATCATGAGCTCGTGGCCATTTGATAAATGGGGTTTGAATATTGTAGGTCCATTCCCCACGGCACTTGGGGGCGTCAAGTATTTGCTGGTGGCAACTGATTATTTCATAAAGTGGGTGGAAGTAGTAGCTCTGGTAAGAATAAAAGCAGTTCATGTCCGCAGATTTATCTAGGAGAATATCATCTGCAAGTTCGGCGTGCCGTCGATGATCATTTCCGATAATGGGAAAGAGTTCGATTGTGAGTCGATAAAATTATTGTGTGAAGGGCTACACATCAAACACAATTTTTCAACTCCATATTATGCATAAAGCAATGGACAGGCCGAGGCAACTAATAGAGTTATCTTGGATAACCTGAAGAAGACATTGGACAAAGCTAAAGGAAGGTGGACGAAATTATTTCTTGGGGTTCTGTGGGCATAAAGAACCACACCGAGACGTTTAACAGGATTCTCACCATTTACACTAGCATACGGCACGGAAGAAGTACTGCCTGTGGAACTTTTGGTTCCAACCACCAAGACATTGGCGGAACGATCGGGTCAAAACACGGAAATCCTTTCAAGGGACAAGGAGCTGTTGGAAAAATTCAGGGATGAAACTTCGAGAAGGTTAGCAGTGTACCAACAATCTATGAAGCAACAATACAACAAAAAGGTACGAGAACGGACTTTTCTTCCCAGAGAGCAAGTTTTGAGAATGACAAGACCTAAGTCATTAGATGGAGGCAGTGGTAAGCTAGGGGATAATTGGGAAGGACCCTTCATAATTGATAGACTTGATAGTGGCGGTGCTTATTGGTTAAGGAGCATGAATGGGAGGGAAGAACCCAAGCCGTAGAATTCTTTCAACCTCAAAAAATATTTCCATTAATGTAGATTTGTTTTCGTATTAATGTAGACCGCATTTCATTAATAATCTCTTTATCAACAATTGAAGTTTACTTTCCAAGAGTTGAAGCGGATAATGATCATTGCGTTAGTGTAATATGGCAAGTTAAAGGTGTAAGCAATGTTGCCAGGACTACCTGCATTCTAACAAGGTGTATCCCTAGGAAGGATTACCTTACGACAAGTTAAATTTTAAAAGTGACAAATGCCGAAAGATGGATAAGCGATGGCTAGAAGTTCTCCAAGCGGAGTGGAAAATTAGCAGACATTCGATGATGAAAAGGAAGTACATTAAGAATGATAACTGGATACTAGGTCCTTACGGAAATATTGAAGTGTTCATTGTTGCACATATACCAAAAGGAAATAAACAGAGCTAAAAAAAAAGAAAAAAAAATAAAGAGCACAAAATTGAGGCATTAGACTAAATGTCTAGATTCCTATACTAGACAAAGGAAGATGGCAGGAAAATCTCTGGAAAACACAAATGAATACTTGTCACTCCTGTTCCGGGTCATAGAATTTATCGTCAACACCATCAACAACTTTCTCAGTAACAAGAGTAGTGGCAGCATAACCGCCGAATCCTTTAACCTTGAATTTGCACGATCACGTTGCATGCGCATCAGTTCCAAGGCATTGTCAGCTCCACGTCCTTTGGCATGGAGGGTTTCGATCTGGCATTTCAATCTTTTATTTTCATGCTCGAGATGGTAAGAGGTAGCTGCATGAAGCTTTTGTTGCTTGACCAAGGCATTGTAGTAGAGCTCACCAGCCTTTCGAACAAGCGAAAGACCCTGTAAGGAGATTGGTTGATCATTGCAATGATTCCGAAATTTAATAACACAACAAGATATATTAATTTAGTGATAAGATGCGTACTTCAAAATGAAATTATGTTGCACGGTCAAGAGCTTGGTCTATGTCAATCATCTGATCGTAGCAATGGTGATCTCACAGAAGCATGCCGGAGAGTATAATACCACGTGCTACAGAAGGGTTCTGAATGACAGAGTCGCCGATAGTCACTACAGAGCCTGTGGACTTGTACAAACCTGGATTGAAAGCATCGTCTTCGAATGGCAGATGAGTTTTGGCTGGAGTTTTTGAAGGGGAGTAGTAGGGTTATACTTCGGCGACGAACAAGGATCGATGGCACGGTTGATACTCCCAAGCTCATCATCGCTTATGGCCACAAAGAGAGGTTTTTTTCTTCCCACATCTCCAGTACCAGCACCAACATTAGGCGTAGAAGCCATATACGCCTTGGCAGCTCCGCGGAAGTTGAGAGGCCAAACCCTAACAGCTTACGGGCATTTGGAGACACATCGTTTGTGGCCATATCCTAGAGTTTTAGCTTTCTTAGGAGAAGGACCGACAACTGTCGAATTATCCTTGCGGTTGGTTGATCATTTCAGAGAAGTCATACTGTAGGGATTCAGTGAACCAGCCGTTGATTTCTTGGAGACTGCAAGTGTACAATAGAGACGAAAGAATCAAGAGACGGTCAGTTAATAATCCTCGACACTAGGAAAGAAAGAAACAACCAAACAAGGTGTTAGCTGTAATGTCGATGCACCATGCATTGTAAAACAAAGCGACAAGATTAAATATGGATTTTCAAGCTTGAAAGCTAACGTGTCAGAACAAGAAAAATAAAGGGGCAAATAAAAGAAGAAAGGCAAAACCGCACTTACCCAAGGGAACTAGCGGGGAAGAAAGGTAGCTGCAATTGTTGTTTCATGATGATTGTTCATCCTTATTTATATGGGAGGATAAGGGTAGACGAATAAAGTTCAAAAGAAACCAAACTCTTAGTTTGAACGAAGATCAGATTCCTGCCAGATATAGGCATACGGTGTAGAGATATCGAAGCCAGATTTCTTGGGATATACGGGATGAGGATTGAAAGGGAACAAGCGTTCTTAGAGTTCCAAAGGCATTCAAATTCCCTAGTTCTGTATGGAGTGATATTCTTCATGTCAACGACGGCTGCTGATAAGATATTGTCATAGATCTCCGGTCAGTAATAAAGCTGAGATAGGAGATGTACGCTGTAAAGATAGGGAAATGGTTTCATTTAAAAGGATGACACTTATTAAAAAAGTGGCAAGAAGAGAAACCTGGAGAGGTGGTGTTCTCTTTAAGATGGAAATGTTTAGGCTTAGGTCGAGAATATTAGGGATTCGAAGATTCAAGGGACAGATGGAAGCCCACAACCATTTTGGATTTGAAGTTTGTCAAGAGCATATTCCTGCTTGACATATGGCTTTAAATATTCTTAACCCTTCGAACAAGTCGAGAGTTAAGAAGGGGGCGATGTTTGTACCCCATCCAAAATAGTATACGTGTGGGTTATATGCAGCTTATAATGGAAGCTTAAATCCGGTTTATCATAGAAACGGGTCGGTTTATCAAGGAAACCGTAAGGTTTATTCTGGAAACCCGCATGGCTTATTATGGGAGCCTGGATTCGGTTTATGGTAGAAGCCGAAGGGTTGTTCTAGAGACCCATATGGCTTATTATAGGAGCCCAATCGGTTTATGAAAGAAACCACTTGGCTTATTGTGGAAGCCCAAAGGTCCATGGGTAAAAAGATTTTCATGGAATAATTGTTAAATACTATTTAAGATAAATCCTGATGAGAAAAAGGGATAATTATCTTAAGTAGTTAGGATTATTATTCATGAGAAGAGTTATCCAAGATAAGGAAGGATTTGATAAATATTAGGGTTTATCATGAATCTAGATGATATTTGGGATGTATACAGATGTGGTTGGTTATTAGGATAACTATCAAAACCCAAAAGTTATATATGTTTCTGCCTAATATAGAGGCAAAATCTCAACATAAAAGGTACATAATACTATTCTTTTCACCAAAAAAATTACTTGCATATAACATCCGCTGATTTTAGCATCAGAGTGTTTTTGCAAGTACCCCCACCTCTGTGATCAAACTTTGGAGATTCATTATCAGCGGCAGTGATTGAATAAACCTTCCCGCATCTCGAAGATCGTTGGAGTGATTATTTTTGCACCGACATATGGCTTACATGAATGAAAGGGATCTCAGGAGTTTCTGATTATGGATCGAAACTGGTGGTGATTGAGCTATTGATGCTTGATTGCAGTCGACATAATATTTGATGTGAATGGAGTTTGGGGGACTTGGTTTCCCGTTACATTTGAAATGGCCGATACAACTAATCTATAGAAAGGAACTAGATAAACAACAGATAGGTACCTCTCGATACATGAAATATCGCACGCCTGTTATTCAATACAATGACTAGAAGGTCCAAGAATGGAAAGAAGTAGTTGGTCCTGAGAATTGGATCTGCAGATAGTAGCTAGAAGCGCTGGAGATGTTGATCTCATTCGATCGGCAATTGAAGGAAATACTAGAAAACATGAACTCACGCGATAGCATTACTCAATATTAATATTGCTCGGAGTCTGCAGTTGACTGAGAATGAAAGGAAATGGCAGCAACGAACCTATCTATTCGGGTAAACTTGCAGACGTGAATGGAGAGAAGTAAGAGTTTTGCAAGAGTCATTTGTGATGGGTACCGTAGGCTCAACAAATTAATAATCTTATTTCCACACAATTAACTGGTAATATAATGGAAGTAAGGATCGTTCCCACGAAGAGCAGTGAGTTTTAGTTGTCGAAGTGTCACAAAAGGGGGGGTTTTTGTTTTAGATTGTAAACAAAATAAATAATCAAAGCAAATAAAATTTTATTGTAATCAATAGTCCTTCTTCGTATATAAATCTTCAATGAGTTAATATATTCATCTATTCTCATTAATCATAGATTATCACCAACCTTAGAATAACAAGTACGCTTAGTTATTCCCAAAATTTCTTATATCACTGGATAACATGTATGCTTAATTACCAGATTCTATTCGTCTGAACCACCTTGAGGTATGCTTACAAGATGTAAATCAATCAAATGCTTTAGGGTTTGTGAAGAATTTAGGTTTGATCCTAGTAGTTAGACTCAGTACGCTTGGTCTACTTGCTAGGTTTGTGTTTGCACGTGATCGCTTTATAGAATCCCTCTGCAAGGTTTCACGTTTTCTACTTGTATAAGGAATTATTCAACAATTACGAATATCCTAACCCTTACTAGCAATAGATTAGACTAATAAATATATTTAGTTGGCCACCTAAACATCTATCATAGGTATTTTAATAGTAAACACAAATGATAATCATATGAAGAAATCAAAATAGATTCATATATTAAATCAAATCAAGTTTACAACTTAGAATTCATCCTCAATCAATAGGTGTTTAGCTATTCATGGATGTAGAAACATCCATGATATACATACGAGAAAAGTAAGAGATAACGTTACGATTGAGAATCGCTCCATGTGATGTTTCTTCTCTCCAAGCCTTACAATTTCGTGACCTAATGATATGATATGTTTTTCATAACCTAACACCCTTTTATAGGTTTACCTTGCTTGTTCTTCACGTTTTTAGTTCGATTCAAGAACCCGACCTAAAATAACGTCTCCAAACGCGCCGTTAGGCCTTCCAGGGAGTTTATACATGTTTTCCTACTTGCTAAGTATGCGTACCTCAAATTCCAGCAAAATTTTCGGAACTAGGATATGCATACCCGTATGCGTACCTTACTGTCTTCGGTATTCAATAAAAGCTTGTTTTGGCCACAACTTCTTCGTCCGAACTCGTAATGACCTCATTCTTTTTGAATTATTTTTATCTTTCAATTATATTTAAGATGGTAATAATAAATCCTTAATTTTAATGAGTTAAGATCGGTCTTTGGCCCTTCTCTTGATTTTGAGCGTTTTGCTCCTTTTCATCGCACTTCTTCAACTTCTCTTGGACTTGGGCACTTGGATACTTGGAATACTTATCTTCTTAGATATTTTCAGAACTTTATAGCTCCTTTTAAGATGATTCATCTAATAAATACAAATAAGATAAAACAAGAGTAATAATACGAAAATATGCAAGAATAATAGCTTAAACAAGTATGGAATGGACACTAAAAGCATATGAATTATGCACTTATCAATTTGTTGTCATGGTCGATGGTTACTGTAGATTTGGATGCGAACTAAAGACGGACAGTACTGTGGTCGGGAGACTTGAGTTTTCCATGATTTCATTTAGGAGGTGCGGTGGCCTGAGTTGGTTGTCGATGGCTGGAAGAAATTGCAGGCAGTTAAATGATGGCATGTACTGTGAACTGGTACTCGAATAGATTGGCAGCAAAATCTTGGATCGAAATTTGTGGTGATTAGATGGAGATAAGATGGAGATAAAGTTATAAGGAGGAGCTCATAAATCAGTGGTTTTTACGTGTTTGAATGGGCAGTGGTCGAAACTGAAATGTTTGTTGGAAATAATGATTTGTACGAGCTGCTGATACCAGTGGAGGATAGTTAGTGGTTATATGGGAGGAAACTAAGAAGCTGGTGCAGCGAAGACGAGAAAGGTAGGGAAGTATTAGACCTGAATCAAGATGGAAATTAGTTGTGGTCGAGAAGTTACATGGTCAGGGAATAGTATTGCCGAGTGGTGCAGTTAGTGTTGTGGCTAGAGTTTGGAAGGAGTTGGTGCTACGGCCAAGAAGAGATTTTGTATTGTGTCTCATTTGGAATCTTAGTCCAAAGTATGGGAACAAAATCTCTTGATTTAAATGAGTACGAAATGGATTTTGAGTAAGGTGGTGTCATAAGGGATGATGTGGCAGGCTCTTATTGGCTGGTAGCATATGTATGATGGGGGAAGAAAAGAAATAAAAAGAACTAAAATCTTCAAGAATGGAGGGGACCAGAGGCGCGGCAGCAGAGCAGTTTACAGATAAGAGAAACAAAGGTTTTGGTGTATGAGAATTTTCTTTTCTCATGGTTTGCTAAATTGATTGTTAGGGTCTTGGTAGAAACCATTTTAATTGCGTAAACTCTACATTTATATGCTTAATAATGATTTGATTGATTAATAGATTTTCTTCATATAACTTGTTATTTAATTGCTCATGTGATTTTCTTGATTATTTGTGCTTTTCAATTGATATTTCGTACTTTGGTTAAATCCCTTGATGTGATATTCTTTAAGATTGATAAGTAATGTTTTAGAATCACTACCCATGAAGCGAAGAAAACTATATCGGAGAAACAGTATTTGAAAAAGCATGGAATATATTTTTAAAGATTAGTAGAGTTTGCATAGTTAATTGGTGGAAACCAAAAACCCTAATAACTCATTCCCATTTTGTTTATTGTTAAATTTATTTATTATTTCCTTTTGTTCCGAATATCTGAAAAATCGTTAAACATCATCTTGTTGATTATTTAGTTTTTGGTATTGGTTGGTAGAGTATTTCACACTCCTCGTGGGAACGAACTGTACTTGCCATTGTCTACTAGTTAGATATTGTGCACTTACACTATATTTATTATGGGTTTCGCAACCTATCAAATACTTGTTTCGATTAAAGAGGATCCAACTATAATCGGTTTATCACTGTGGTAGATTGGATTGATTAGTTGTGTGGATCGACACCAATACAATTCTTTGTGATTAAAAGTATTGATTGCAAAATCTTAACAATTACTTTGGTAGTTGTTGATAAGATAGATCTAAGAACCTGACAAAGGAGTTTATTGAGATAAACAAAAGAGCCTTTTGTCAAACTCATATCACTTGGTTGAAAAGAGTTGATACCAAACATATTTGTTGCTCCTGAACTGTTTGGAATACGAACCAAAGGAATTGTTCCAAGTACGTGACATATTACAGGTCGGAGGCATGGGAATACAAACGGAACTAAGTGAACTATAGGGTTAGTTTCTTGGTCTCAACTATACGAAGTTGGTTTGATTTTGTATAGCGGCTTAATACTGCGAGTATTCAATTCTGAACAAGGTCCATGGGGTTTTCTGCATTTGCAGTTTTCCTCGTTAACAAAATATTGTTGTGTCATTTACTTTTATTTTCCGCAATTATAATTGTTGTTATTATAATTTAAAGTAAATCACACAAACGTTAATTCATATTTACTTGAAAGTAATCATATTGTGTTTGGTTAAGTCCGAACCTTTTATCAAGTAAACATACTTCGTTGTTGTATTGTCTCGATCTCGTATCCATAGATGATCACACGAAGTGTGAACTAATTTGTTGTATTGTCTTGACTCAGTCCATAGACAATCACTTTCGGATAAAGGACTTATAGGTGGAAAAGTTTTAGATTGAGGTATATTTTGTTACCCTCGTCTTTTCAGAATGCTTTACTAGTTGCGGCTTCGTATCTATGTTGTGACTCCTTTTCCTATATTAAACAACCAAATATTAAAATAGTGTTTAAAAAAATAAAATGTTAGTCCAAAATTTAAACACTTACACATCCGTGCATAGTCCATCCAGAGTGGAAGTTTCTCACAAGTGAAACCAAAAAACTTAGGTACAACTCAACCTTTCTCTTAATGTTTGGTATCTTATTTTGTAAAACTCTACATGTTCTATGGTATGGGTTTCCATTCCTAACCGTCAAATGTAGAACCACCAGGTCCCATAAATTGACCCCTGAAACAATATTTCTTGTATCTCCTTCGTCGACAACGACATTAATCCAAGACTGGGTGATAACTGCATCTTCAACAGGGGTGAATCTGGCGACCATGACTTCTAAAAGAATAAAAGAAGATGTTGATAATTTGGGTGTGTTGTTTTGGTATAGAGAAACATTATTTATACTACATTTGGTGTCTTATTGCTCTTTGAAATTTCAAATCAATTTAGTGATATTTGTGGTCTAGTGTGCTTACTTTGGTTACCGATGCATTATGTCGGTCGAGTTTTCTTATCACCGGTGGTTGGTTCCGTCATATCACTCATTAATTTATTATACTATTTGGGATTCTGTAATTGAGTTTACGTATCAATGTATTTATTTTCTTTCGACATATCACCTCACATCATTTATTTAAATGTACATTTGTTCCTGAATTTATTTGTCATTCATTTATATGCATTATTACGAGTATTCTTGTCAAGTGCAACTTGAGTATTGTCATAATGTA
Organism: Papaver bracteatum; assembly: GCA_023529315.1. Lineage (NCBI taxonomy): Eukaryota > Viridiplantae > Streptophyta > Magnoliopsida > Ranunculales > Papaveraceae > Papaver > Papaver bracteatum. Next base: position 1,504,729 of record JAJJWX010002324.1, read on the forward strand.
TTTTGAATATTCGTTTTGTTTTGTCATAATGTATTTGGACAACTACTTTCCAATAAAATACATGTTCTTGTCCTTACGACTCATCAAATCAATGTCTCATTTTGGTGAGTTTTCATATTGATGTGTTTCCTGTAGTCTTGATTATGTTATTCTATAAAATTTACTATGCAGTATGGTAAGATGTTATACTTTTTTATAAAATCCCCTAAATTGGATCCCATTGAGCATACTCTCATTCCATAGCTAATAAGATCTACCAGTAAGTTTGTAAGTATATATTCGTGATGCGGTTTAGCAATGAAGAAGATGTCGGTATTGTGGAAGCATGGATTTTAGAAACAAACAGAGCCATGATCCCAGGAGAAGAAAATCAATCAACCGAGTTTTAGAACCGTGTTTTTCAAAATTGTGAAGATATTACCGGAAACGAAAATAGAATAACAAGAAACTCAGTAACAAAAGGATTCAACCTAATTAATATTGAAATCCAAACCTTTGTTACAATTCTGTTTGATGTCAACTTTAAGCACGCATCATTGTCATACGAAGTTCGAGTAAGAATATTATAAAAACTAGATAATAAGTTGATTACCTATATAGTCTCATGTTTTATGTTCAGTTATTATGTTAATGTTTTATGTTTCTTTTTCAGAAAATGAAAGCTCGAATCGAGTACTGTGAAGACACAAAGAAACCTTTTAAATTTGATGCATTGTATGAGTAATTGAAAGATATTGTACCTTGCTATAATCTTGAATAAATATTTGAGTGTCAACATGAAGCAGCATGAGATTTAAATCCAAACATCCAAAGCATACATAGGATTAAACATAAAAAAAATTACATTAAATTGACGGAACTGGAAATTAAAAAGCACAACTAATTAACTAATAACCAAGATAACTCGTTAACTAATTACGAGGATCGTATCCCAACTGGATGCATATTTTCTGTTGCATCTTAGATACTACATGTCTCTTCCATTCAGGGAGCTTTTCCACATCCATTAATAATATTTCCATATCTTTGTGCCTAATGGCCATTTCTTCGTTGTGGGATTTCTTCTCTCTTTCCAAGGTATCCCATGCCCCATTTTCAATCAACTGATGCATCATCTTATTTTCAACTAACTTTTCTTCATGTTTGACTACATCCTTTTTCTCAAAATAATTTATCATATAGTTCTAGTCTCGTTCTGCAACTTTATCCATGGAATTTTTAATCTTAGACTTATCTCTACTAGGTCCCCTTGGTTTATCTTTCGCAAAAAAACGCGTTTGTGTTTCTGTTAGTGTATCTGTACCATCACCATCTTCAGTTTTTGATAAAAGCATAGGAATCGGGGTAGACTGACCAGTTTCACCATGATGGTTCCATAAATTCTATTGGTCACAACCTTCCACATGGTTCCTCAATACTGCGAAAGTCGCGTCATGTTTCCAAGGTTTTCCGCCCCTTCCTTCAACAAATTTTACTCTTGATTCTATGTAGTGCAACCATATTTGTGGAAAGTGTCAATGAAATAAAAATCTAAATTAATATAATCATATAAATTGATATAAAAAATAATAAGAATATGTTAGGTTGATGGAACTTACAATTTGTTCATCAATCCATCTACTTGGTGGGTTCCTCAGATAAGCCGCCACTATTAGAGCATAGTGCGGTTGAACCCACCAAGCATTGGTATATCAAGATTGTTTGTCATAATTTAGTGAATCAAAACTCATCTAAGAGTTGCTTGATTATGTAACTAGAGACAACTTCGTAAAGATTATACTAGAAAGTCTAGGATTATGAGACATACAAGTATTACTCGAAGACTTGAAGAATGTGAAGAAGTAACAAGCTACAACGACGACATCATCCTTCCTCTTGAGGTTAGTAATATTTAACTTGAAATGTTTCATTCCTAATGTATCTTTCAAGTCGTGCTATATTGAAAACATAACTGCAAAGCTGTGAATGATTATACTCTAGTAGTAAGACATGATCACATGATCATAGTGTTAAGGAATTAGGATATAAAGTATAACGCTTATCTTTTGAACTTCATATATTTATGAAATCAACATAATCATATAAATGCTATTGTGATTATGTGTATGGGTAAAGGTGAAGATTTCATACTGGGAAACAATGTATACATACATTTGTTTAAAGGAAGTACATTCATGAACTTGTTTTATGAATCAAAAGGGAAATCGCTAGGCTTATTGGTATTGTTATTCATTGCATATCTTTGGATTACCAATATGTATGAGTTAGTATAACCGATCATAAATTGTTATGTATCTTGGTATAACTAATCACAGTGCCTAACTTACGTATTAGTGTAACCGATCCTAAGTAATCACCAAAGATGGTATGATCGATCCTTGTAATTGGCGTAATCGGTCCTAGTAATCGGTGTAACCGATCTTAGTGACTCGTGTAACCGATCACAAGTAATACCATGAGTATATGGTAACCGGTCCTGGTAATTGATGTAACTAATCCTGGTAAATGATGTAACCGGTCCCAGTAATCATATTAAGGTAGAACCGATCCTTGTGTTTGGTAGAACCGTAAACCCATGACTAGTGATTCGATATTTAATCAATCATATAGTTGTCTTGGAATACAGATGAACCAATTCTAAACTTGTTTGGAAGTGTGGTATAATCGATTCCAAGATTGTAAATATGAAAAAGGATTTACGAAGAAAAGATGTCAACATTATCTTTTATTGTTCAAAGATATTCCTTAATAACTCAAGGAGATCATGGACCGAAATAAATTAAGAATCTTTGAATTAAGGTTATTAGTTTTATATGATTTTAATTACCAACAATTAAATGCATATTTATGGAAAATAAAAATTGGTAATGTGTATTTAATAATTGGAGATTTTCTAGAGAGATTTCGGTAAATATTGGATAGAGCATTTCTAGGAATTATGAAAACAGATTTGGGAATTTATTGCATATCTTGAGAATATTCGGTTTTGGAAATTCGTTGGTGTCCAAACATCCTTGGTCTATAAATACCCAAGTTTGCATTTCGAGCAAACTATCCTAAGAGCCAGGCAAACTTCATCTTTTTGTTGTTTCTGGTGGAGACGTCTATTCGTAGAGGAAAGTACCCTAATTAGGCGAAATCTCTTACAACCGCTCATTTAAAGACTTCCGTGGGATCAAGAAGCTCTACGGGTACCGTTGGTGGGAAACTAAATAATTGTAGTTTATTTTAGTTTTTGATTAATTTGACTGACTAACGATTGTTGAACTTTGATTGCACCTAGTTTGTTTATTCTTGATAATCTTCTCTTATGATATAAGATTCACCCACACTAGATCGAAGTGTCGACATGATCTTTAGAACTGTTTGTAGATCTAAAGACATCTTGTGATAATCCATTATTAACAAACTTCGTTCTGTGCGTGATTGATCACAAGAGATTCAAGTGGTGTGGTGCAGGTGTTTATTGAAGATTAAAGAAGATTTCTGATTTGGTTTATATATCTTTGGGTGTGCACAAACCTTGATTGGATTGGATCCAACTAGAATTAGATTTATTCTATTGGCTATTCGTGTAAGATCGACATCACCTTACAATTTCTTGTTTGATTCTATATTAATTGATTGAAAATCTAAACTCTGCTACTTCGGTAGTTGTTGGATAGATTAATCTGACCAGGCAAAAGAGTCTATTTGTTAAACGGAAGAGCTTTGCTTATGACTTGAGATATCTTCATCTGAAAGAATCAAGAGAGTTGTTACCAAACAGATTTGTTATTCATTTACTGTTTGGAATACGATCTAAAGGAATTGTTCCAGTGCGTGCACTTATTGAATGTCAGAAGTGCATGGATACTGAAGTAACTAAGTGAACTATAAGTTTAGTTATTTGGTCTCAACTATAAGAAGTTGGTTTAGCTTTTGTGTAGCGGCTTAATTCTGAGAGTATTCAATTATGGACTAGGTCCCGAGGGTTTTCTGTATTTGCGGTTTCCTCCTTAATAAAATCTTGTTATGTCATTTACTTTTGTTTTCCGCAATTATAATTGTTATTATTATAATTTAAAGTAAATTACACAAACGTTAACTCCGTATTACTTTATATTGATCCTATAGAGTTTGGTTAAGTCCGAACCTATTATCGAGTAATCACACTTTGATTGTTGTATTGTATCGATCTCGTATCCATAGACGATCATACAAAGTGTGAATACCAATTTGTAGTATTGTCTCGACTTTGTCCGTAGACAATCACTTTCGGTAATAGGACATATAGGTGGATAAATTAAAGAGTGTGGTGTATTTGGGTACCCTCGTCTTTTCAATTGGTATCAGAGCAGGAAAAAACGAAAAGATCTAACAACCTATATTTGGTACGATCCAACCTTTAAGAAATGAATCCTATGGATGTTTCAGGTAGCGTACCACCAATATTTGATGGGACAAATTACCCATTATGGAAATCTACTATGAGAATTTTTATTCAATCCTGAGATTTTAATACTTGACCATTAATCGAAGACATATATAAACTACCGAATGAAGAATATTCGGAAAAAGAGTTTAAATGCTTAGCGTTCTACACTCATGAAGAAAGGGCTCTTGCAAAGCATAATTCTGATGGATTAAATGCCATAATACATGTAGTAAGCCATGATATTTTACATCATGTTCTGTCATGTGAAATTTCTAAGGAAGCATGGGATACTGTTGAGATTGTATTTGAAGGAAGTGATTCTGAAAGAGAAGCACGACTTTTTTTATCTTTCTTCTGAATGAGAATACCTCAAAATGGATGATAACGATACCTTTGAGGGGTTTAAATCTAAACTTTCTGAGATTATCAATGCCTCTTTCTTTCTTGGAAAGGCTATACCTGAAAAGTAAATAGTGTGGAAGATTCTCATATCGTTACCATCCAAATACGAGTCTAAGAAACATGTCGTAATAGAAAATATCTTAAGAAAGATCTTCGAGAAAGTATAGAAAGATCATTGGCTTCTATTACGACATTGATAGAATAAAGATATGGATTCTATAGAAAGAACCAAGGATCATACGAGTCGAAGATCTGGATGTCATTGTTACCTATGGAGAGTTTGATCCTCACTTCAACACACACTGACTGTGTTGAAAGTTGGATCCTGACTTGTTGCCCAAAATTCTGATTGCGAGGAGGCATAAAATTGGGCATAATGTACAAATATGTTATTTAGGTAACAATAAGCTCATAATCGATATCTTTTACTTTTGGGATAAATATATTCGGTTTCCATAAACCAAAATATATCACCTCTTGATTTTCTCCTATGTTATAAGTATTATTATAAATCTTGTCCAAAAGAAGACTATCTTGCATCAATGGAGAAATCGGTAAATAAAGGATCATCCCTTGATGATTTAGCATTATGCATCGGTTATGACTGAAACTCATGATATCTCTCAACATGATAATCTTCAAGATTATATAAGAAAAAATATTCTTACTGTTAGAAGTTGCATAAGACACCATGAGCTAATGATAAAGGATTCAAAAGAGATACTAGCTGATCCTCATTCTCAACTGCTTGAGAGGAACAAACATTCTACTAGAAATGGAAGTGCTCAGAAGAATTTGAATCCAGTATTCGAAAGCGATCTTCACAAGACTCGCAATTAAAAGAAAATATATATCAGTTCTTGATTATTTTAATGATTGTATAAGGTCTATTTCTGAATAAAACTATCTACTATTAATGAATACAATTATTATATTATAATTTTTCTTATGATAGTTTTTCCGATTACATAGCACGTGCTTGAATGCTTTATGTTTGTAAATGGGGAAAAACGGTTCACTGGGTTTTTAGGAAAGTGAAGAGTCGAGCGTGTTGTCGAGACTCCTCAACCATGCAAACTACTTAACCTCACACAGATGCACTGCAAAGGGAGTGCTTATATTCGAGAGATCAATATGTAGGACTCCGGCCTAAACCAAGTCAATGTCCATTCCAGAGTCAATTCGGTTGCAAAGAGGAAGATGGGTTGATCTGTAGGAGGGAAGCTGAGAATTGTGTGGGATCAGTGATGATCTAGGATTATTGATGTGTTGTGGGTTTCTGCAATAATTAGTGAACTGTGGAGTTTTGAAGGATTGATGAATTCTTGAGAGTAGTTACTCGAGAAATTCCGTGTAGATTGTGAACCTTGTTCTCAATCATGGATTCAGAGACTTATTTATATTGTCATAGTTATGAACACCTTGATCCCTGTAAGTGTGACAGTTTCACGAGTGGAAGAGTGGCCAAGTAGAAGATCATGGTAAAGTCGGTTCCATGTCGTGTGGGAGAATTGACAGATCGTGTACCCACTACTTTGCTAACTTCTTCAACAGTTGACACAACTTACGCACATTTATCGTGTGGATGAATCCACGTGATGTAGGACACCAGACCAAAACCCTAGTTGTTATCCCCCAATTTGACGTGATTGATATCTCATGAATCATGGAGTCTGTATAACAAACGTGTATTTAGCTTGTCAGTTATTGATTGATTAGGAAATGATCCTGGGTTTTGTTGAATCGAGCATGTTTGACAAGTGCTCGGCGATTCATGAATATAAATATTGTAAATTCAACGAGTTGTTAAAATATTGATGAGTTACTGAATATATGTGGATTATTCGAGCAACTGAGCAAGTATTGCTCGATTCGACGAAATATTGATAAATTACTGAGTATTGATAGTTGGGTCAACATTCGAGCAACTGAGCAAGTATTGCTCAATTCGACAAATTACTGATAAATATTGATATGATCAATATTTGAGCAAATGTTGCTCAATTCGATGAAATATTTATTGGTGACGTGATCCAATAAAATATTAAAATATTGGTAGACTACCAAATATTATATGATTTATTTAGATGCTAGTTGCTGAATCAATATAAATTTATTAGTGTTTGAACTTGCTCAGAATAATGATTTGTTGAGCGTTTGTTCGAAAACCCTAATTTTTGATGAATTGCTCATTAGTTGACGAATTGCTGAAAATAGGTCATGAGCAAAGGAGGGACCGACCACATGAGACCATGGATATCCATGTGATGCCCAATTTCTCGAGTGAGCATGTACCAGGGTTCTCAGTTGGAGAGTTGGTGAAGGAATGATGATTAAGTTTCGGTTTCATCATTTAATGAATTATTGCTGGGTTAAACATTAGGAAATCCCTAAGTATGAAAGATAGGGGACCGACCAAGAGAGCATGGACCGTCTCTTGGTGGTCTCGTTTGAGCAATCCCCAGGTTGGTTGGAGACAGTTTGGGCCCAACACGAACAATTCAGCAAATTAGGTCAGAATTATGAAAACATGTGGGACCGGCTTTGTGCAAGCCCTAGGAATAACCCTGATCGGTCATTAGGGCATGTGCGTGTTTCCATGGTATTCGTATCTCCGTACTGAGAGTTTCAGTATTTCTTGACGTGCGTTCAAGCAATATTGTGAATTTTCAGAAGAGTTTCGTCTTGACTAAAATTCTTGATTTTGTTGGAATGAGATTTTTTTTTTGTTAAGTCAAAAATGGTATTAAAAAGAACAAGAGATACAAGAGAGTGTTTAAAAGAAAAAGGGCCTAAAACCCCTAAAACTTACAACACTATTTGAATCTAAAATAAGCCACATAAGGTTTTTTATTTATTTTTAGAAAATGTGGTTTTCCCTCAAAATGAACTCCCACCTCATTATCAAGTAAACACCCCCTTTTTGCCATCGCATCTGCCGAGAAATTAGCTTCCCGATAAGTGTGGGTAAAACAAATGGAAGCATATAACCATTTAACCGCTAGCCACCTTGGAGTTGCAAACCAAGGTAAGTTGTTGTCCCTATAGGCTTCAACCACAGTAGCTGAGTCTGATCTTATAAATTTTTTATGAAAACTCCATCTGGTAGCCCACTCCAAGCCCACCAAAATACTATAAATTTCATCTAAGTAGTTTGTGGTAGTACCCAGCCCAATTGACAAAGCTCCAATAACATTTCCGCTAGCATATCTGGAAATAACACCAGTACCAGCCACGCCAGGACTGCCCCTTGCTTCTCTATCACAACACAGCTGCAGTTCATCACATTCAGGGGGATACCAAAAGCATTCCACCGGAGAAAAAAACTTTACACTCTTATGTTTGACACGAAAATACTCAAGCAGCGCCACATCTTCAGTACAGTTATACATGTGACATTTTAGGCGAACATAAAAGTCTTGAATAAGGAGCAAAAACCTCCTGAAGAACACATTCCAGTTTGGTTTTATGTTTTCAAAAATAGCTTTGTTTCTGACAGACCATAGATCCGAATGAATGACCAAATTTGATAGGAGCCACAGGTCACGGATCATATGAATCCTACCCTTAGCCGCCTTAAAAAAAACCATGAGATTAACGTTAGCATTCACATTAAAAACAGATGAGATCCAAGTCCAAGCCTTGGTAGCAAAACTACAGTGAAAAAGAACGTGATCAAGATTCTCATCCGAAACTCCACAAAGAGAGCAGTTGTTTGCTAGATGAATCCCGAATCTCTTTTGAATTAGGTCATTTGTTGCACAAGCTTTCCTCAATAACTTCCAGTTCTGAACATCTAGAGTCGGGTGAATCTCTTTTCTCCAGATAAGAGACGCCCTCTCCAGACCACCATACCTATGCCTAATCAAGTTTTTAGCTGAGCTGACAGTGAATAAACCTTTGTATTTCGACATCCAAATATGAGTATCTTCCCCTCCAGCTGGAATTGGTAGTTGATAAACATCCAGGACCATAGCCCGCAAGTTGTTTAAGTGAACTTCAGGGATCATCCACTGATTGTCTACTAACATATCACTCACCAAAATAGATTTGTCAAGGGAGAAATCATTTAAGATATCTGCTATACAAATATTACCGTGACATGCATCATAGTAGAGGGAAGTCGACCTACCATCACCAAGAAGAACCTTAGTGTTAGAGTCCACTACCTTGTAAACCTTCCGAATTCCATTAATGACAGATGATTTTACCCCGTACCGCCTGATATGGCCATTTCTCCCAAAGAATTTATTTTGAAAGAAACCTGCCCATTTCTTATTAGAAGTTCTGATATTCCACCAAAGCTTCATGAGAAGAGCTGAATTCATAGTAGTCAAACGAGTTAAACCAAGGCCCCCCTCCTCCACCGGGCAATAGATTTTATCGAACGCTACAACCACAGCCATGCTCACATTAGAATCACCCGACCAGATAAAGTTTTTAATTGCGCGTTCACATTGGGTGATGAACTTTCTTGGCCAACGATAGATAGCCATGTTGTGAATGAAATAAATGTCAATGATAGATTTTACCAACATAATTCTGTCATTAAAAGAGAGATTTCTTCCCTTCCAACCAGACATCTGAGTTTTGATCTTCTCGACCACATTAGCAATGTGGTGATATTTAACTGCACCTGGCATAATTTGCACTCCCAAATAACAGTCATGAAAAGAAGCTATACTCATTCCTAAATAATCCGCTAGATAGGTTCTTCTAGACAGAGGTCCACCCCCATAATAAATTCTACTTTTTTGATGACACACCATTTAACCTGAAGCTTTCTGGTATTTACCCAGTAAATCCAACAGATTATGCATACTTTTGATGTTTCCCTTGCAAAAAACCATAATGTCGTCTGCAAAGAATAGATGAGTAGGAGAAAAAAATACCTCTTCTGACCATAGGAGTTATTTTCTTCTCACTAAACAGCTTCATAAGATTTTTGCTCAGCACATCTTCAATCAGCACAAAAATAAACGGAGACAGGAGATCGCCTTGACGCAATCCTCTATTAATTTTGAAATAACCTTCCGGGTTTCCATTAAGAATAATTGATATTCTAGCAGAATTTATATATCAAAGATCCAAGAACACCACTTATCAGAAAAACCATATCTACGAAAGACTTGAAACACAAAAGACCAACTCACCGTGTCAAATGCTTGAGAAATATCCAGCTTTAGGCCTATGTTTCCATCCTTGCATTTTATCTGCAGTTCATTGACCATCTCATAGGCCAAATATATGTTCTCATGGATGTTTCTGCCCTTCATGAAAGCCACATGCTCCTCTGACACAAGCTTTTCCAAAATAATTCCCAGTCTAGTAGCTAGGATCTTAGTAAAGATTTTGAAAAAAAAAAGTTACTAAGTCCAATTGGACGAAAATTACGCAAATTATTTGCCCCCTGACCTTGGCAGGAAGAATGATAAGGCTAGAGTTTACTTCCTTTGGAATATGACCAGTACTCCAAGAGTAAACCACCGCCTTCACCAAATCTTGATGGATTATCTCTCAGCAATGCCGATAAAAACACCCCGAAAAACCATCAGGCCCCGGAGCACTATCATCTCTCAACTCAAAAACAACCTTTTTGATTTCATCCTGCGTCGGAACAATGTCCATTGAAAGAATAATTGAGTCATGATTATACTCAAATAACTCCATATCATAGTCTAACTCCAGGCCATTAAATTTCTCTACATAGTAATTCACCACATGGTCGTGCAAGAGGTCACAATCAGTAATAGTAACCCCATTTTCATCCACTAACTCTGAAATAGTGTTTGAGCTTCTACGGATGCGAATACTATTGTGAAAGAAATTTGAGTTGCTCGAATCCTCAACAAGCTACTGGTTTCTAGACTTCTACTTTAGAATAGTAGAGTGTTGTTTCCTTGTTTCAGCAAGAGTTTGCATAACATTCTTCATAAGATTTAGATTAGCAATATCATAAGGATCTTTATCTGAGATGCACACAACAGATTCAAATATGAACTTATCCTGATTTAGACGAGAATTAATGTTACCAAAAACCCGCCAATTCCACTCCTTCATAACCCCTTTCAATCTCTTCATATTGTACGGGAAAATAAAATACGGCAACCCATGAGCCGACATATTCCAACTTTCTTGAACCATACACATGAAGTCCAAATGCAGAAGCCACATTTTATGAACTCTGATAGGAGCTCTCTTCGGACGTGAAACCACGAACGGATAACCCTGCAGAGTAGAATGATCCGAGATTTCTCTAGGAAGAGCCTTATAACGCCAATTTTCAAACCTTGCCAACCAAGCCGAATTAATAAGAGCACTATCAAGTTTACTTATAATTCTATCAGAGCTGGATTTTCTATTAGACCAAGTGTATTTGGTACCCAGAGAGTCAGATTCGAACAGGTTTTTGTCCTCAATCCAGTCACTAAACTCATCAATAGCCGAGGTCCGAGGCTCCCGACCCCCTTCTTCTCATCCAGGCGCAGAATACAGTTAAAGTCACCCATGACCAACCAAGGGGTAGTTGCATCTTGCATATAAAGCTGACTCCAAAGCCTTCTACGAGTAACTTGGATATAACTAGCATGAAAAAAAGAGATATGAACTCCCTCTACTGCAATAGTAATATCCTGCCTACTCAATTGCACTACCGAAGGATTTATTTCATTCAAAAAACACCCAAACATTAGCCATATTCGAAACAGAAGAGTTATGAATAATATCTGTAGAAAAACCTTCCATCTGAAGTCTCCTACCAAAGTTAAACGAGCACGCTACCTTTGGTTCAACAAGACAAAAAATGTCAAGCTTGAACTCTCTAATTAAACTAGTAAGCTTACAAATTGCTGCATCACGCGCAACACCATTGATATTCCAAAACAACACCCGCATAATTAAATTTTTGGGTTTTGTTTCTTGGTTAGCTTAGTTGTTTTAGGAGCATAAGAGGAGAGGTTGGTACTTGGAGGTATACCATTTCGAGCTCGAATTCCCACCTGCGAGTTTTCCTCGGATTCTGACAGAGAGTCATTATCCTTTAGAGAGTCCAATCTGGTAGTCATACTCTTTATCTGACGGGGGTTTGTCTTCCTTGCAGTCTCATCAATCTTTCCAGTATCCGTAGAAACATTTCCACCGCCATCTTCCAGAATTGCATCTGAGTTTGTAGTTATAGAGATCCCATTATTATTTTTCCATTCCATATTACCATTTGGTTTGTTGTTCACTATCGAATCATTACTAACCAAGTGCAAGCGAAGTGCTTATTTCCTTTGTTCATAATCAGCATCTGCCAAACGCTTATTAGTGTCAGATATTTCGAAATCCTTTTGCATTTTTTGTTGTATCACTACCATATCCAATGTCATTAACTGCAGAAAGTGCTGAAATACCACTCTCATCTTATGGTTGGACTTCATTGACAACATGAATTATTGGAGTGAACTTTCCTTTATTTCTTTTCATAGCTTCTTGCCACTCTTTCCCTTCCTTATCATTCTGATGGGGAGCATCAAAAATTTGATTTGAGCTTTTAGGTTGATTTGTAGTCTTGTTTTTACGATATTCCGAGTCCGAATGACCTATAATACCACAATTTGAGCAAAATTTAGGCCTTTTGAGTATCTCAAAAGGTTGACAAAATTTTAAACCTCCCACTGCAATATGGATACCATTTGTATCTAACTCTGCAAAATCAATATCAATAAGAATGGATGCGAAATGACCATACTCATGAGCCAGCGTTCTTTTATCGACTACAATTGGATTACCCAATGTTTTTCCCATAGCTAGTAGAGTTTTCTCAATCCAAAACTCCATCGGTAATCCCCGAAATTTAACCCAAACTGAGGCTCTAGAAGATCTATGTTTATCTGGATCGAAACTCGGGTACCATTCCATTAAATTTAGGTTTTGATTAGCAACAACCCATCGCTCAGCTTCTAAGATTATAGCTTTATCTTCCTGTGATTGTACCTTGATGATGAAAAACCCTCGGTTTAATGGAACAAACTGAACTCGATCTTCCCCCAATTTCCATTGAAGGGCCAATTTTTTTTTAACATCAACAAAATTGAGATCCTTTAAATCCAGCCTACCTATGAGGCTAAATTTCCAAATCGCGCATCCTTCCAAGTAAAGTTCCTCAGGAATCACAATCGCTGGTTTTCCTTCTTTTGTAGTTGGTTTTGGTAACGAAGTTAGATCCACAATTGTTTTTGGAAACACTTTTTTCCCTTTCAGCCTATCAGTATATGTTAACAACTTAACCGTTCGGGACGGATCAATCTGATCCCCCATCTGAATTCCCCAATCCGAGATCAAGAAAAAATTTGAAATGAAAATTCGCCTTGAAAATTGCCCTTTTCAACAGAGAGACTCTTTGCCTCTCCTTTTTTTTTCTTGTTGGAATGAGCATGTATGCTCAATTGATCAATATTTTGTAAATATTAAAATAAGAGTATTTTAACATCTAAATTTTCCGTGAGAGGCTAGCCGGTCACGTGACCATGTTGGCTCTTGATTTTTCATAATTTGAACAAAATTTGAGAAATTATGAAGAAATCATGATTTTTGCTCAAACCAAGGAGTTTCATGAATTCGAGGAAAATAATAATTATAAAAGACTAGGGATTGCAGGGTGTGGGACCGGCCACGGCTAGGTCATGGCCGGCCGACCATGTTGCCATGTCCCACACTCCTTTCCCTATTTTATAATATTATTTTCATGAATCCGTGATGTTATGAAGAATCTATGAATTTTTGTTGAAATGAAGGAGTTTCATGACTTTAGGGAATAATAATAATTATAAAAAGCTAGGGATTGCAAGGTGTGGGACTGGCCGAAGCTAGGGCATGGCCGACCGGCAATGTTGCCCTGTCCCGCACACCTTTCCCTATTTTATAATAATAATTATTATTTTTCATGAATTCGTGAAGTTAATCCATGAATTTTGTTGAAACTGAGGAGTTTCATGAAATTGAGAATGACTATTATAATAGGCTAAGGATTGTAAGGTGTGGGACCGGCCACGGCTTGGGAATGGCCGGCCGGTCATGTTGCCCGGTCCCGCACACCTTTTCTTATTTTATAATATTTTTTCATGAATCCATGAAGTTATGGAGAATTTGTGAATTTTGCACAAACAAGGAAAGTTGCTAAATTGAATGAGTTTTTCATGAATTTATGAAAGTAACGAAAAATATGGAAAAATAATGGAGGAGGCATGGGACCAACCATGGCTAGGGCATGGCCGGTGGGCCGGCCCCTGGGCGCTTCCCATTATTTTATTATTATTTGTTGTTTTCTCCCGTTTTGCGTAGGATTCTCATTTGTTCATATCTTTGGACGCTCATTCGTGCATCCGGGTGCTCAGTTATGCATCATTGTCGAATACACTTACACCATTTTTGTGGGGATTACTCAGTGATAGTTCAGATGCCCGGTTGTTGAGTATTTATTGCTAATCTATGAAATTCAGTGCAGAATAATTCATGAAATTGAACAATGAAAATGAGTAGTTATTTATTATCAATTCATAGGATCATCCGTGGATTCGACCATGAATTCAGAATAATAAAATAGGCATTACCATTCCATGGGATTGTGGATTGGACCATAGAATTGGAGTAATAAAATTATCTATTGCCATTTCATGAGATTAACAGTGAATTCGATCATGAAATCGGAGCAATGAGATAAATTGTTGTTGCCATTCCATGGGATCAAGTCGTAGATTCGATCATGTAATCGGAGCAACTGTTATTGCCATTCCATGGGATCAGGCCGTGGATTTGACCATGGAATATGAGCAATAATAGATTATTGTGGGAATTCAGTGGCGAATGTTACGGCAGAATTAATCTATGTGCATAGTCAGGAGACGTCTAATCCTGAGGGTGCTCTCAGACACTAGAGAGAGCATCTGAGTCTATACACAGTAGCTCTACATAGTCAGGATCAGTGAGTGTCACTGACCTGAAGGCGTTGTTGCTCTCAATCTTACGGAGAACCGCCCAATCGTTCTTCTATGCAGACGGGAGTTGCTCTCATGTAGTCAGGGAACAATGAGTATCACCGACATGCTGAAGGCGTTAAGTACCTCTCAACAAATAATTATGTAGGAGGACTGCCCAATTCTATTATTCTACATAGAGTGCACGATGAAATGCCAGGGATCGAACGCTCAACTAGTGGAGGATTTTCGAAAGACATGTTCATCATGGCTTCGTAAAATATGAATCGTCACATGCTTGAAGCTGTATCAGAAACATGCAGTATCATGATTTTATGGATTTGACCTTTGTTGAAAATCCACCATCAATAATTTCTATGTGTTTATGGGATATTTGATTTCGGTTTTCGTAACCTTAATATTCGATCTCATATGATGTGAACACTTATGGTTTGTGTGACTTTTTGATTTAGCGGGATTAAATTCTATCCTATGTTGGTAGGCTTTATCAAAGGATCATAAGGAGTTCTGATTGAGACTCATATGTAAAAAATCACAATGTGTTGAATCAATTTGTGTTTACATGAGTTGTGTTTATCATAAACATATGTGTTTCGGGTTTCAAATTTTGATATTTGGCACGCATTGGTTAAAACAGATTCAACCTTTATCTGGTAAAGGTCGCTCTTGTTGTTGTTCTTTTGTTCTTGCGGGAGAATGGCAACATAATGGGAGAGGGTTCTAACTTGAACTTGCGCTTAATGATATATCTTTTTGGGGAGAAGAGGATGCGGAATCTGAGGTAATGAATTTGTTAGTTAATCGTTTTCCTGTTTAAGAAAAGCCTGATTTTATTGCATATATTTTGCTTTTGCTTAACAAAATTTCGGTACAATTGATGTTTATTCCATTATGTATGTATGGATGTGTGTGTGTGTGTGTGTGTGTGTGTGTGATTCAGTTGTTTCCGGTTAAGAAAAAATGTGTCAATCTATTTGACTTATTGTTTGATATCTTCTTTATTGTTTGGTATCAAGTGTTTTTGACTTAACAAAATTTCGGTGCAATTGCGGTGCTATAATATCTATGTTTGTTTCAATTGCTTCCGGTTCAGATAAATAATTGTGCAAGTCAATTTATGTGGTTTCTATGTATTATTTATGGCTTAAAAAAATACGGGATCATTTGTTTAGTCCAATTCGATTTCGGATAAGGGAAACTAAGTTAATTCTGATATTAGTTAGACTTATCAAAGTAAAGGATTCAGTTATTCAAGTATAATCGAATGCCTTGACGAGAAATACTAGTTAACTAACCTAGTACTTGTCTTGTATAAAGTGAAAGTTCTAAGTTATTATCTGAATAATTAGAACCTAATGAGAAAAATAAAGTTAATCCGGTTCTTTATTTTGGTCTTATCGAAATAAACGATTGTATTTGTGCCATCGGTTTAGCAATGGAACTAAGTTTCTTAGTCAATTTGTTAAACTATTAGGGAAAATTGGTTTTGGAAATTGTTTCCTTGATAACATATTAAAACCAAATTACATGTAGTTTCAGTTTTGATATTGGTTATCTAAAATGGTATGTTAAACCTTCGTGCTTAACTCTTATAGGTTGTACAAGTATTTTAGATTTGTAAGATCCTTTCAGTTTGACCTTTATTTGCTCGAACCTTTGTGATTTTATGACAAAAAGGAGGAGAAATATATGGAGTAAACAAGTGATTTGTAATCACTAAGGAAAGGACAAATGTACTTAAACGTCATATCTAACGAAAGAGTAAAGTATTGACTAAGGGGGAGCAACATATCATATTGATATTGTAGTTATCTTGACTATAAAAGGGGAATAACAAAGATGTTCAGATTGAAAATATACCTATCTTACCTTTAGGGGGAGTATTAGCTTTGTTATTCAAATGTCAACATCGGAATTTATGGATTGAATATATGCATGTTATTGTTCTGTTGAAACTTGGAATCAAGCGTATGTGTAATGAATTCTTGTAATTTATTTATCCATATGTATTAAGAGTTTTTTCACTAAAATTGACAAAGGGGGATATTGTTAGAGCATAGCTCGGTTGAACCCACCAAGCGTTGGTATGTCAAGTTTGGTTGTCATATTTTAGTGAATCAAAACTCATCTAAGAGTTGCTTGATTATGTAACTAGAGACAACTTAGTATATGTTAGACTAGAAAGTCTAGGATTATGAGACATACAAGTATTACTCGAAGATTTGAAGAATGTGAAGAAGTAACAAGCTACAACGACGACATCATCCTCCCTCTTGAGGTTAGTAATATTTGACTTGAACTATTTCATTCCTAACGTATCTTTCAAGTCGTGCTATATTGAGAACATAACCGCGAAGATGTGAATGATTATACTCTAGTAGTAAGACATGATCACATGATCATAGTGTTAAGGAATTAGGATACGAAGTATAACGCTTATCTTTTGAACTTTGTTTATTTATGACATCGACATAATCGTATGAATGCTATTGTGATTATGTGAATGGGTAAAAGTGAAGATGTCATCCTAGGAAACAATGTTTACATTTGTTTAGAGGAAGTACATTCATGAACTTGTTTTATGAATCGAAAGGGAAATGACTAGGCTTATTGGTATTGTTATTCATTGCATATCTTTGGATTACCAATATGTGTGAGTTAGTAGAACCGATCATAACTTATTATGTATCTTGGTATAACTAATCATAGTGCCTAACTTATGTATTGGTATGACTTTTATTAGTGTAACTGATTCTAAATAATCACCTAAGATAGTATGATCGATATTTGTAATCGGTATGACCGATCCTAGTAATTGGTGTAACTGATCACAAAATTGTTGTGTAATCGATCCTTGTGATTGGCGTAACCGTCCTAGTAATTGGTGTAACCGATCCTAGTTAATTGTTTAACTGATCGCAAGTAATACCATGAGTAAATGGTAATCGGTCCTGGTAATTGATGTAACTGATCCTTGTAAATGATGTAACCGGTCCCGGTAACCATATTAAGGTAGAAACGATCCTTGTGTTTGGTAGAACCGTAAACCCATGATTAGTGATATGATATTTGATCAATCACATAGTTGTCTTGGAATACAGATGAACCAATTCTAAACTTGTTTGGAATTGTGGTATAATCGATTCCAAGATTGTAAAAATGAAAAAGGATTTACGAAGAAAAGATGTCAACATACTTTGAACGTGATCAGTAACTCTTATCTTTTATTGTTCAATGATATTCCTTAATATACTCAAGGAGATCATGGAAGTAACTCTTATCTTTTATTGTTCAAAGATATTCCTTAATATACTCAAGGAGATCATGGACCGAAATAAATTAAGAATCTTTTAATTAAGGTTATTAGTTTCATATGCTTTTAATTACCAGCAATTAAATGCATATCTATGGAAAATAAAAATTGGTAATGTGCATTTACTAATTGAAGATTTTCTAGTGAGATTTCGATAAATATTGGACAGAGTATTTCCAGGAATATTCGGTTTTGGAAATTCGTTGGTGTACAAACATCCTCGGTCTATAAATACCCAAGTTTGCATTTCGATCAAACTATCCTAAGAGCCAGGAAAGCTTCATCATTTTTTTTGTTTCTGGTGGAGACGTCTATTCAGAGAGGAAAATACCCTAATTAGGCGAAATCTCTTATGACCGCTCTTTTAAAGAATTTTCTGGGATCAAGAAGCCCTACAAATACCATTAGTGGGAAACTAGATAATTGCATTTTATTTTAGTTTTCGATTGATTTGATTGATTAACGGTTGTTGAACTTTGATTGTACCTAGTTTGTTTATTCTTAAGAATCTCCTCTTCTGATATAAGATTCACTCAAACTAGATCTAAGTGTCGATGGGATCTTTAGAACTGTTTGTAGATCTAAAGACATCTTGTGATAATCTATTGTTAATAGACTCCGTTCTATGCGTGATTTATCACAAGAGATTCAAGTGGTGTTGTGCAGGTGTTCATTGAAGATTAAAGAATATTTGAAGACAAATAAGATTTTTGATTTGGTTTCTATATATTTGGGTGTGCACAGACCTTGATCGCCCGGGATCCAACTAGAATCGGATTTATTCGATTTGTTAGTTGTGTAAGATCGACATCACCTTACAGTTTCTTGTTTGATTTTATATTGATTGATTGCAAATCTAAACTCTGCTACTTCAGTAGGTGTTGGATAGATTGATCTGACCAAGCAAAGGAGTTTATTTATTAAACGGAAGAGCCTTTGCTTATGACTTGAGATATCTTCATCTGAAAGAATCAAGAGAGTTGTTACCAAACATATTTGTTATTCCATTACTGTTTGGAATACAATCCAAAGGAATTGTTCCAATGCGTGCACTTATTGAATGTCGGAAGCACAGGGATACTGAAGCAACTAAGTTAACTATAGGTTTATTTTTTTGGTCTCAACTATACGAAGTTGGTTTAGATTTTGTATAGCAGCTTAATTCTGAGAGTATTCAATTTTGGATTAGGTCTAGGGGTTTTTATGCATTTACGGTTTCCTCGTTAACAAAATCTTTCTATGTCATTTACTTTTCTTTTCCGTAATTATATTTGTTGTTATTATAATTTAAAGTAAATTACACAAACGTTAACTCTGTATTACTTGATAGTGATCCTATAAAGTTTGGTTAAGTCCGAACCTATTATCAAGTAGTCACACTTTGATTATTGTATTGTCTCGATCTCGTATCCATAAACGATCACACAAAGTGTGAATACCAATTTGTAGTATTGTCTCAACTTTGTCCATTGACAATCACGTTTGGTAATAGGACTTATATGTGGATAAATTAATGATTGTGGTATATTTGGGTATCCTCGTCTTTTCAATTGGTATCAGAGCAGGCAAACACTAAAAGATCTAACAATCTGTGTTTGGTGTGATCCAAGCTATAAGAAATGAATCATATGGATGATTCAGTTAACTTACCACCAAGATTTGATGGGACATATTACCCATTATGGAAATATGCTATGAGAACTTTTCTTCAATCCCGAGATTTTAATACTTGGCTATTAATCGAAGACAGATATCAATGACCGAAAGAAGAATATTCGGAAAACGAGTTTAAACACTTAGAGTTCTACACTCACGAAGAAAGAGCTCTTGCAAAGCAGAATTTTGATGGATTAAATGCCATAATACATGCAGTAAGCCATGATCTTTTACATCATGTTCTGTCTTGTGAAACTTCTAAGGAAGCATGGGATACTCTTGATGTTAGAGCATTTATCGATCGAACTCGCATGCGTTTCTATCTCAAGTATGTTTGCCAATATTAGTGATCAAAACTATATGTATTGATTTCTAGTTTACTTATGACTAAGTCTCGGTCTAGGATAGTTAAGTATAGATGAGCTCCAGACTCCATGGCGATTATCTTACGAAGACGAAGAACTACTCAAGAAACCAGTGGAACTTCATCCGACCAAAAAGGTATGTGAAGACTTGAACTCATATAGCACTCAAAAGTCTATCTATCTCCTACTCTTGAGACAACAGTCATATAAGTATGATAGTTTTCATACATACACATTTGTTATTTCAAGCCAAGTTTACTCGTCTATATTTTTCTCGAAATATGTGTTGGTAAGCTTTCGCTTTAACCACATTTCATCTTTACCCGTAACAAAAGTCATGATGATGTTTCAATCTTGAAAATAGCTTTGATGACGATAGTCGATTCTTTATGTCAAACGACTATTATTATAACATTATAGAAGAATGTTTCAATGATTGAAATGTAGAGTTGAGATTACGTAACCACCTATGGATATAAGCATATACAGTGTATAAATCCATGTACCGGAAACCAAGTGTGTGCATATGTGTGCATGCGGTATTGGTGAAGGAGACAGGTTGGGTATGCATACTCGTACACGTACTGGTGGAAGTTTTTGAACCGAGAATTTCTGTTGAGTTTTGAGTTTACGAACTTACAAACCAGTCACCTTAGGTATGCGTACCCACAGAAGCTTTTCAACCGAAAATTTCTGCTGGGTTTTCAAACCTAATTCCGGTAAAGCTAGAGTACATGTACCCGTATGAGTATGCATACCCAGGCTGGTTATATCTCATATCGGTTAGCTCATGAACTTAAACAATAAATCAATAAGTAATACAATCTTTGAAAACCATGGCTATATTGTTCATGAATTGATTCAAGTGAATCAAACCGGTTTTGTTTCAATTGTGTCTATGTATAAAGACCTACGCAATTGAACAACTCTTGAACTAGTTCTTATGAGTCATTTTAACTAGTTATGAGAAAGATGAATACGGTTGATATGAAAGTACTCATATGGCTAACCATTGGTCAACCAACCAAATGTACATGTTTAGGTACGGTTACTCAAACCTAAATGAAATACATTTCATGTGTGTGTGACAAGCTATGTTTCGATCTAACGGCTGAAAGATATTAGCTTGGATAAATCAGTTTTTCATCTAACAATGAATATTGAATGCTTTGTTACCAAGGTAACTTAGATTGCAAATCCTGATTTGAAAACTATATAAAGGAGACATCTAGCATATGGAAAAACTATTCCCCACACCTCCTGTGTGATACTAATTGGTTTGCTAGAGTCGATTCTCCTTTAACCGTAGGTTTCTTCTCGAGATCCGATCGGTTAACGACTTAAAGACTTCATTGGGATTGTGAAGCCAGACGAAACTACTTCTCTTGTAGTTGTGCGGTCTGATCTTTCCATTTTATATCGTAAGAGTTCGATTGAATAATTAACTTGAGATTATAACTCCGATAGGTCAAGATAAAAAGAAATCACAAACATCTTCGTCTTATCGTTTGTTATTCCGCAATATCTAGTTTCGCTACCATACAATTTAGATTATTGTGAGGTGGTTAATAATTCTAGGATTAGGTAGTTGTGCAAGTATACCTAAACCAAAAAATATACCTAGGAAATTTCAAAAAATGTGGATTAACCATCCTAATTTTTTACAAGTAGTATCTGAATGTTGGGAAAAAACAATTACTGGTGATCCTTCTTTTCAATTTTTATACAAGTGGAAGGAACTTAAAAAGGTGTTAAATGATTGTAATTGGAAGGTTTTTGGAAATGTTCAAATCAAGATTAAAGAAGCTGAAGAAAAAGTTAAAGCTGCAACTGTGATATCTGATAACAATCCATTTGATGAAGATGCTCTCAATGATTTAGTTCAAGCTCAAAATGAATATGCAAGTAGAGAAGTCCAAGAAAACATATTGTTGAGGAAAAAATCAAGAGTTAAGTGGATTAAAGAAGGAGCAGCTAATACAATATTTTTTCATACAAATATGAATATAAGAACTACAAGGAATACAATTAGTAAAATTGAGGATAATGATGATAATGTACTTGTAAATCAGGATTTAATAGCTCAATACTTGGTTGACCATTTTCAAAAGAAATTTGAGCATGCTCTTGTGGAAGTAGCTGATGAATTGTTGGAAGTAATTTCTAAAGTTATTACTGAAGATGATCAAAAAATGCTTGATGTTACACCTGAAGAAGAAGAGATAAAGAAAATTATTTTTGACATGGATCCAGAAAGTGCTCCTGGTCCAGATGGTTTTTCAGGTATTTTTTATAGAAGTTGTTGTCATATAATTAAACAAGATTTAGTTGCATCTATTCAACTCTGTTGGAGAAGGAGATTTATACCCAAATGCATTAATTTAGGTTTCTTATTCCTATTACCAAAGACATCGGCTGCAAAAACTGCTAATCAGTTCAGACCAATAGGTTTGAGTAATGTAATTTTTAAGATATTTACAAAAATAATCACAAGTAGAATGAGTGAATTAATGAAGAAGCTGATATCTCCTCAACAAGTAGCATATGTGAAAGGAAGAAGTATTCATGAGCAAGTTATTTTAGCATCTGAGCTTGTTAATGAAATGAAATTTGAAAGAAGATGAGGGAATGTAAGTATGAAACTTGACATTTATCAGGCTTATGACACAATGGGTTGGGTGTTTTTGATCAAATTATTAAAGCAATATAGATTTTCAAATGATTGGTGTGAATGGATATTAACTTTGTTCAAGTCATCAATAATTTCAGTATTGGTGAATGGAGGACCCTGAGGATTTTTTAAAGTTGAAAGAGGACTGAGACAGGGAGATCCATTATCTCTAATTCTTTTTGTGATTATGGAAGATGTACTTATCAAAAACATATCAGCTTTGGTGGAGAAGGGGAAAATGCATCCAATGGTCACAAAAAATGTATTCATCCAACTCACCTTTTCTTTGCGGATGATGTGTTCATTTTTAGCAATGGTGGTAGGAAGAGTTTATTCAATCTGCTTCAACTTCTAGATACTTATCAAGTATGTTCTGGTAAAGTTATCAATAAAGTAAAAAGTAAACTCTTTGTGGATGGCATTACACAGCAGAGGAAAATAATGATCAGTGAACTTGTAAATATGGAAATCTCTAATTTTCCAGATAAGTATCTGGGTGTTTATTTATCTCCTGGAAAAATTACTTCTGTAATGATATAGCATATAGTTGAACTAATTCAGCAAAAGTTGGCAGCTTGGAAGGGGAGATTGCTTTCATTTCAAGATAGGTTGATTCTGGTGAAATTTGTTCTTTGCAGTGTTCCCATTTATAATATGTCAGTCTTCAAATGGCCTTTGTCTGTGATTAAGGTGTGTGAAAAGTTAATTAGAAACTTCTTTTAGACTGGTGATGGTGAATTAAGAAAGTTTAAAACAATTTCTTGGGAAAGAATGTGCACACTTTATGAAAAAGGAGGTCTTGGCATCAAAACAGTAGAAATAATAAACAAATCATTATTAATGAAGATGATGTGGAAAATCTTAAATTCAGAGGAAGATTGGGCACTTTTTATCTCTTCAAAGTTTAAAGACAGAATTGGGCAATGGTCTTGTAATTGGAAATAGTCTTCAGTTTGGAAGGGATTAAAATGGGCATGGAACACTTTAAAAGAAGATATTAAGTGGACAGTTGGAAATGGCTCAAGGATTTTTGTATGGTTTGATAATTGGTTAGGTGTAAATCCTATAATTGAATAAGCTGGATTCACAGATTATGTGAAAAATCATATTGGAATGAAAGTACAAGACTTGATTCTAGAAGATAATTGGTGTGTTCCAACTGAACTACAACAAATCATTTATGTGAATTCTTTACCAGTAATAATGGGTGGAATTGATAAGAATGAGTGGACTGCTAGTAAAGATGGAAATTTCTACACTGATATTGCAGTTGAAAAAATAAGGCATAAAGAAGCAATACTTACATGGCCCAAGTTTATATGGCAAAGCTTTATTCATCCTAGCATAGCTAGTAACATTTGGAAAATACAGCAAGCAATGTATGTTGATGATGAAGTAAAGAGAAATAATGGCTTTGAAATGGTTTCTATGTGTTGTATATGTTTGGTAGCTCGGGATAACATGAATCACACACTGTGGGAATGTGGTTTCAGTGTTGTAGTTTGGGATTGGCTGAACAAAGTTTTTTGGTTTAGCAAATCCAAAATCATTTGATGAAGTTTGTATAGCATCTAAGAATAAGAGTCCATTAGTCAGACAGGTTTGGATGATTGTAGCTTGTGAAACCATGAGAGAATTGTGGTTTCAGAAAAATGCAAGATTGTTTGAGGAGAAGAAACCCAATTTGAATGGATTCAAATGCAGAATAATGAACCTAGTTCATGAAGGGGGATATAGATTGAATGGAATTAGCTGGAAGCAACCTTATGATGATCATGTGAGAAACTTTTTCAGAGTCTAGGAGGAATCAGTGTCTGTAATGCTACGAAGCAAATTTCCTCTTAGTTTATGGGCTTAGAATGCTAATGGGCCATGTACTTTTTTGCCTTTGTGTTTCTTTCATTTATTTTGGGTCTGTTATGTTTAGTTTGGGTCAGTCCTGTAAGTTGGATTTCTAGCTTTTCTCTTACTAAACAATGTGATTCAGAAAAAATAAAATAAAATAAAATAAATAATTCTAGGATGTTCTTCGGGAATATAAGTCCAGGTTATTGATTGGCATTGTTCACCTTGATTTTATTATAAGACGGAAAAAAACTCGTAGGTTTATCTATGGGAGACAGATTTATCTATTATCATAGACTTTACTGTATGATACAATTTTTTTTATTAATGTCTTCGACTTTGGGTCGTAGCAACTCTTGGTTGTGGGTGAGATCATCTAAGGGAATCAAGTGCGCAGTATCCTGCTGGGAGTATAGACGTAAGGAGCGAAACTGTACCTTGAATCAGTGTGATATTGATTAGGGTTCAAATAAAGTCCAGACGGAAGTTCGTTTGTAGTAGGCTAATGTCTGTAGCGGCTTAATACAGTGTGGTGTCAATCTGGACTAGGTCCCGGGGGTTTTCTGCATTTGTGGTTTACTCGTTAACAAAATTTCTGGTATGTGTGTTATTTCTATTCCGCATTATATTTTGTTATATAATTGAAATATCACAGGTTGTGCGTTGCATCAATCAATTGTGAAATCCAACCTTTGGTTGTTGATTGGAAATTGATTTATCCTTGGATATTGGTATTTGGTACCATACAAGTTTATATATCTCTTGTATTTGATAAAGACTCGCATATTTATATTTGCTTGAGTAAAGATCAAATCGAGAGATAAAGATATTAACTCCTTGATATACTTTTTTATTAAGATTGAGTTTGACTGTCTAGTTGATTCTCTTAAAAGTACATTCGAGTTAGTCCATACAGATTTCTAATCAAAATATTGGGTGAGGTTGTTAGACCGCCGATTTTTCAATTAGTATCAGAGCAGGCAAACACGTTTAAAGACCTTATCAGTATGTTTTTATAGCGATATGACTCTATGGAAAGAGGTGTTATCTCTATTAATGTACCACCAGTCTTCGATGGCTCTAATTACTTATGGTGGAAAATTGTTGTGCGAGATTTTCTTCAAGCATGTGATTTTCAATTATGGGTATATGTTGTTAATGGATATGATGCCCCCGTTGTGGAAGTTGGAAATGTAAACGTTCCCAAGAATATTGGTGAATACGATGTTGCTGAGATACTCGCTGCAAAGAAAAACTCCGACGGTTTGAATGCCATCATACATGCCATTACCCTAAATCTTCAACACCATGTGTCAAATTGCACTAGGTATACAGATGCGTGGGACATCTTAAAAACCGTATTCTAAGGTAATACTAGTGAAAAGGAAGCAGGCTTCAAAACCTAAATTTCGATTGGGAAAACCTTCGTATGGCAGATGAAGATTCATTTGATGAGTTTAATCACAAAGTGTCTAAAATTGTTAATGCATCTTTTGCATTGGGTAAGACTATTCCTGAAAAGGACATTGTGATGAAAATCCTCAGATCGCTGCCATCTAGATACGATTCTAAGAAGCATGCCATCATTGAGGGAAATAACCTTGATAATCTCTCCAGAAATACGCTGGTTGGGAATCTTAAGATCTTTGATCACGAACATTCATCCAAATCTAAGGATGTTGTGTTCAAAGCACTAAAATACACAAAATTACTTGATAAAAGTAAAAATGTGTGTATCTCTGAAGATGATCACTCTAAGACAGATTCATCAGATGAAGATCTTGACAAATCGATCTCGATAATCACAAGATAGTTTAGGGACCTTCTATTGAAGAGAAATAAACGGTTCACCAGAGATAATCCAAAAGCATCAGTAAAACCTCATAATCGTATTCCTCCTAAAAACAGGGACACGGATGAAACTGATGACGAGGATATTCCTCCGTGCTTTAAGTGTAAAGGATTTGGTCATTTTGCAAACGAGTGCCCAAATCGTAGAAAATACACTGGGAACAAAGGTCGTGCTGCGACACTTGATGAGATGTCTGACAATTATGATTTTGATGAAGACAAAAAATCAAGTGTTGCTCTTCTATGTGAAAATATTGATTTTGATAATTATAGAAATACATACATCAATCTTGATAATATTTTAGAAGAGAACCCAATCAAGATGGAAGAACCAATTGACCCTTATTTTGGAAACTCTATAAATATTTCAGGATCTACATTGTGCCTAGCATCTTTATCACAGGCGCCTGAATCATCTTATGCATTTACATGCTCTTATTGTTCTCTTAAGGGTCATAGACTTTCAAAGTGTTTTAAGTACAAACACAAGATGAGATATGTCAACAAGCTTCAACGGAGAGCAGATCGTCTAGCTACCAAGCTCAAACTATCAGAGAAAATAGCTGAGGTATGTAAGATCTTATCCTCCTCAAAGAGAGTAGTTTCCAAAGATAGAATTAGACCATTAGAGAGGAAAACATGGTCTAAACATAAGGAAATACAAGGTTCCATGAATTCCAACCAAAAGGATCATGGTGGACAGATTATTGTTCACCACAACACAACTTGATTGTGTTGTCTTTGTGCATCTTGTCTCATGTGCCTATTTAAAAGAGACAAGATCTTGCACACCTCAGTCTTGAAAATAGTTTTTTTTTTAAAGCTTTATGTAGTTTGGTTTTTGGAATTCCTTCATGTCACTGTTGATATTGGAAAGGACTTGTTTGCCGAAAGAAAAGGGTTATTTACGATAATTCCCCTCTTTATACGGTTGTGAGTTGTGCGTACACAAACCTTTTATAGGTGTAGAAACCCTACATTCATTTTTCCTTCTCTGATACTCTTTATATCTTTAGACTGCTTGTTGAAGCTTATTTGTGAATTCCTCTCACAAAAACCGCGTCATGGAAACTCCAAGCACCGTGTCTTCTAATGAAAAATATATCAATATGATTGTTAAACCATCAATCAATAAGGAAAAGGATAAATCTCCATTGCCTCTAACTTTGAAAAGAAAAAGAAGGAATGTGAGGAAGCCAAGAGTTGTTCCTTAAAACTCTTAGAAGTTTTTTGATGTTCTTGAAGAGTTGAAGCTGGAAAGAAAAGAGATTCGACAAATAAAGGCTCGTGGTTTAAGATCATTAGAAATTCAGAAGGCCCTGGTTCGATAGCATCAGCCAAGCAGGTTTATTGGTATTGACTCCTTCCTCCATGAACCATATGTTCCAATGGCTGTTGACGACAATGAATTTTTCAAAGATCTTAATGTCTAGGAAGTCTTCTTATGAGAATTTTATTCTTGTGTTTTAGGAAGAATAACTAGAGATTGGAATAGTCATTATTATGATTACACATAGCTATGTCCAATATTTTTCATCTTTGTTTCTTAGATTTTGTTTTATTTATTTAAAACTCTAAAAATAGTTTGGAAGATGATTTTTGCAGTATTAATCTTTATGGTTTCGTATATTGCAATATGTTATGGGATATGTATGTTTGCGTCCGTGAACTATTATTGTCCCATACGATGTCAAAAGTTATCTATATGAAAGTATTGATACAAGATCGATGAACTTTTGACAAACAAAAATTGAACCTATTTTGTCGTTATGCAAATAATTCATGGAAGATAGGATGAATTTTTGTTTCCAAGAATTATGTCTATTGTATGTCATTGTAAAAATAATGTTGGAAAATATAATGAATCCTTGTTTGCCGCAGTATTGATCTTTCCCTGATCCATATTTTATGTGTATACTGCAATGCTCCGTAAGTTCTCTTATGTCGAGCATGTTCAATTAAATTGATCACTTTTGTGTTTAATTTGATTGTGTATTCCGATTAAATTAATCATGGGTTTTCTTATGGTTAGTTTAATTGAGAATTTTGGATATAGAAAATCATTTCTTATGGTTTTTGGTATCCAATAAAATCATTCTTTTCTTGTAAATGTAAGGTCGCTCTTGTTGTTCTCTCGAGAATGACATCAAATGGGAGAGAGTTCTTTTGAACTTGCACTTAATTTCCATATATTTGTGGGGAGTGCAGCTGTGGAATTTTTTAGGGGTTATCTTGTATCTTTATAAACTCCTTGATGAATACATTTAGCTTCAGCTTTATGATTGCATCTAAACAAGTTGATATGTCATTTTTTTTGGTCTTGAAGCGTCTCCGTGAAAATTTCATTAGGATCCCGTTTTCGTACCTTTGGCAATTTTATTGAAAAAAGGGGGAGAATTAATGTGTAGTTCACACTACAAATACATATGATTTATGTGCTTTACGGGTCATTATGTAAGGGGGAGTGGTTTTCATGTTTAGACGAAATTATTGACTAAGGGGGAGTGATACATATCACCTTATAATTGTTGTCGAAGTTGTGATATAAGAACTTTGATGCTCTGTAATAATACTATGACACTATATAACAATGATCGAGAGCCTTTGTTTTCTCATTGTTATGGATACGAAACTTCAACAACTATGATGCTGAACTGAACAGCTATGGAATCATGGGAGTACTTGGAAAAGACGAAGTTTTCGAGTAATGTTGAACCACCAAGGAGATCAATCATGTGGACTAGAAGCTACAAAGTTTTATCTATTTTTTAATCCATATGTATTGATAGTTTTGTCACTAAAATTGACAAAGGGGAGATTTTAGAGCATTGCTCGGTCGAACTCGCAAGCGTTGTTATCTCAAGTATGTTTGTCAATATTAGTGATCAAAACTATATGTCTTGATTTCTAGTTTACTCATGACTAAGTCTCGGTCTAGGATAGTTAAGTATAGTTGAGCTCCAGACTCCATGGCAATTATCTTACGAAGACGAAGAATTACTCAAGGAACCAGTGGAACTTCATCCGAACAAAATGGTATGTGGAGACTTGAACTCATCTAGCACTCAAAAGTCTATCTATCTCCTATTCTTGAGACAACAGTCGTATAAGTATGATAGTTTTCATACATACACATTTGTTATTTCTAGCCGAGTTTACTCGCCTATCTTTTTCTCGAAATATGTGTTGGTAAGCTTCCGCTTTAACCATGTTTCATCTTTACCCGTGATGAAAGTCATGATGACGTTTCAATCTTGAAAATTGCTTTGATGACGATAGTCGATTCTTTATGTCTAACGACTATTATAACATTATAGAAGAATGTTTCAATGATTGAAATATAGAGATGAGATTACGTAACCACCTATGGATGTAAGCATATATGGTGTGTTCGCACTATAGGATCCAAATATCGCATAACATATTTTATTAGTGTGCGAGATTCAATTATTTTCTTAACTTGCGAGAATGTAGCAGAGATTGCGAGAAGGTAGCAGAGCTTGCGAAATTATAGAGGGAAAGAGCCTGCAAAATTATAAAGTGAACCTGCGAAATTATAAAGAGAGCCTGAGAGAACATAGAAGGAGATCCGAAAATGAAGGGTAATATGAGTTGTACTCCACTATGTAAACACCTATATAAACAGAAGAGGGAGAAACACAATTTTGGAGGAGGGGGGATATTTTTAGAGAGAGATTATTATTTTCTTTATCATCTTCTTCCCTTAAAACTAGATATAGAGCTCTACTAAAGATCCTTTAATGGAGATTCTAAATATAACAATTATATAATTCAAACAATCATAATGAAGAACCGTGGATGTAGATCACATTGATCGAACCACGTAAAAATCCTTGTGTCCATTTTACAATTTTAGCACTCTTATCATCATTTTTATGTTTAGATCTAGAAATTGTTATCATAATATCATAAGGGGTGTGTTGTAGGATTTCCTGCAACTACATTTTGGCGCTAGAAACACTACCTACTACTTTTTATATTGAAGAAGATTCAAATAAATTAGCTATTGTTAGAATTGGATTCCCTGGATCTACAAACTAAGAGGTGTTAAAGTTGCATAAAGACCAGAGACGATAAAAGAGAGAAGCAAATTTGAGGAAGACATAGAAAAGAAAGATACATGACAATATATAATTAGATATTCGTCAACAGTAGGATAAGCAGATAAAAGGAAAAACAAAGCTGCACCACCAACCAGTTTAAAAGGATGAATCCTCTTACTATTTATTTAATTTATCTTTAACACGTTTAAATCTATGGATTTAAAGAGAGATTGCAAAAAGATTTTTACAAAATTTATAACTTGTTCTTCTCCAAAATCTTAGTTTTCTTTTTAAAAGACATGATTTATACGGATTTCGCCCCACAAATTTTTGATTATTAGAACTTGTTTACAAAACCCAACCAACTAATTTTGAAAACATTAAATGTTGAAATTTCAATTTAATTTGGCTATTCAAAAAGGGCTAGCGGCACAGCTTGTCGCTCGCTTGCCTAGTATGTAATTTTTAACTTTGTAAGATTTTGTTTTATAATCCATCTTTGATTCCATTTGAAGATTCGACTGTCAAACATTAATTTCTCTTTTAATGGTTTGATGTTACAACAAAAGATTGAGAGAAATCTCATAAAACAAGTCAAGATATCCCCACGGATGAACTACTTGGTGCGATGACTTCGCTGAAGGAGGGAAACGATGAGTTAACGATAAGTTAACGTTTGTAGTAACAAGTCCAAAAACAATTATAGGATAAAGAAAACACGTCACAGTCACGCGAAGAGAGTAATCACTGAAGCTTTGGTTCAACAAGGAGGAAGTTTTGTGAAGACATAAAGCTCTCATGCGAAGACATAGGTTAGGACTGAGAGGATGAGTAGCCTTATGCAGAACTGAAACAATGATGAAGAAAGTGCAACCAACCGAATCTACGTCAACAATCAATTCAAAAAAGATTAAATCACTTCCAATTTCTCAAACTTCATTTTTAAGCGTTCAGATTTGATGATTTATAAACAAAAGCCGAAATCCTATAGTGAACTTGCGATATCATTGCAGAGGAGAAAAAACTAGAAAAGCATCATTGACAAAATTTAGAGAAACTGCGAAGAAATCTGCATAGCTAAAATAAAATAGCAAAGCCGCATAGATGACGTCGGAGAAACAAAGTAGAACCTCAATCAAAGCAAGCGAACTTCCCAGACTTCAAAAACGCATAAAACAAGCAAATTTCAAAGACGTACAAAGGAAAATAGCAATGAAAAGGTTCATAATATTATAGGTTACATAATGGCAAAAAAATACGCAACTCAATAGAAAGGTAACATAAAGAAAAAGATGAAGGTTTAGCAGGCGAAGGAAATACCACTACGGCGCGAAGCAGACTCAACTCAGCAACACAAAGAATTCTCAACAAATCCAAGAACGCGAAGGAAATACAAGGAAGAAAAATCAATTAACATGATAAGATAAACTAAAGAAAATAACAGAGACGGTGAAGTTACGTGCTAACTTGACAGGAAAACAAGCTAGTACGCCAAAAATTTCGCAGATAAAGGAACTAGGGAAGAGATCATTGTTGACCAACAACATGAAGAATTCGCAACAAACCTATGGAAGACACAGAGAACAAGAAGGGTGCACAACTTATGCGAATTAAACACATAGAAAAGGAAGTATAGAGAAATACCAATAATTGTTTAGCTGCGAAAGAGACCTGCATAATCACGCCAAGGAGACGCAGTATAGCTAAAGGTGTCAAAAAGAGGATTCACACAACATAGGTACATCTCAGGACCAAAATGATGGGAAAGATTATTAATATATAAGGAAGGAGATATAAAAGAATAAATCCAGTGACTCATGTGAAGTATGATAGATCTAAACTAACACCAACAATAACAAAAAGCAAAAATTCGCAGAATCTTTACAGAGCGAATGAATTGGAAAAGAAAAAAAGTAATTAGCAAAAACAAATAGACAACAACAAAGTTTACGAAGTTCATCATCAACCAACAAACCAAGTCAGACTGGCAGATTCAAGTGCAGTTTTCAATGAGCAGTGGAAAAGATATGTTAACAGAGGCTATTTGATCATTAACTTCGACAAACAACTAAGTTAGTTGCGAAATTAATCTTAACATGAAGAACAAGGAGAAAATAACATCACACAAATTTTTAGCAGCGAAGTAATTTCGCAAGAACCAACCGCATCACTAACGAAACAAACCAACTGTTAGAAACAATGGCTCTTCCAAGCACGATCAATCAAGAATTGAAATAGAAATGAAATCAAAAGTAAAAGAAGCATACACAACACAAGGATTTATAGTGGTTCGATCAAGATGATCTACATCCACTTTGGAAGACGATGATAACGATTTCACTGTGATTCAAACGAGATTACAAGAGTATGATTCACTCCCTTACACTCTCTCTTAGTTACATATGTTTATCTTACTAAAACAAGAGGATATGAATAGTAATTATATCTTTTGATATCTTCTCTTGAACAAAAGGTATGCCTTGCCTTCCCTTGTACAAAGATATGCCTTCTATTGCACAAAAGGTATTCCTTCCCTTGTACAAAAGATATGCCTTCTCTTGTACAAAAGAAGACTTGTCTACACTTGCCTTCTCTTGCACAAAAGGTAAACGGGCAAACGGGTTGGGCAAATGGATCGACCCAACTGAATACAAAACCATATTCAAGACACATACACTACAAATCTCCACCTTGACTTGAATACCATCACCACTCATCATCATCGTCTTCGCTCAGGCCCTCAAGGGCTCTCAACACCTGTTGACACCAACCAAGTCCAAGCAGTGCTTGAACTTGATACTTGGAACCGGCTTCGTCAACATGTCCGCAGGGTTATCCGTTGTAGTAACCTTTAGCATCGTTATCCTACCTTCCTCAAATGCATCCTTAATAAAATGATACCTGACATCGATGTGTTGTGTTCTCTCATGATACATCTGGTTCTTGGTCAAGTGAATGGCACTTTGACTGTCACAGAACAATGTTGCACTCTCTTGCTTAAAACCCAAATCACCAACCAAACCCATCAACCATATACCTTCCTTCACTGCTTCCGCGGCTGCCATGTAATCTGCCTCAGTTGTAGACAATGCAACTGTGCTTTGAAAAATCGACCTCCAACAGATAGTACTACCACACAATATAAAAGTATAACATGTCAATGACCTTTTTCTATCAAGATCACTTGCATAATCAGAATCAACATAACCCACAACATTCTTCGAATCACCATAGTGTTTATCAAACACTAAACCAACATCTGTACTTCCCCTAAGATACCTAAAAATACACTTTACAGCTTACCAATGAGAGAAGTCAGAGATTGGGTATCTGATCCGGTAATAAAGGAAAGATGACAAGTAAATCATCCTTCCAACTAACCTTTGATACCCCTCTTTATCAACCGGGATGCCATCAGTATCTTCCCCCCAACTTCTGATTTTTCCCGGGACTTCCCATGTATCTACTTACCACACTCACAGCTAATGCGATATCCGGCGTTGTACAAACCATAACATACATGATTCTACCAACTGCGCTTGCATATGGAACTCGAGACATATACTCTGCCTCATCTGCAGTTTGAGGTGATTGCCTTCTAAAAAGTTTAAAATGAGCTTCCAAAGGATTACTTACTGGTTTTGCATCTTTCATACCAAACCTCTCCAACACCTTCTCGATGTAAGCCTTCTAGGAAAAATGCAATTTGCCATCATCTCGGTTTTTATGAATCTCCATGCCCAATATCTTCTTTGCTGCACCCAATTCTTTCATCTTAAACTCACTACTCAACTGCACCTTCAACTTATGTATCTCTGACATGTCTGTGCAAGCGATCAACATATCATCAACATACAAGAGTAAATACACAAATTAAACATCTTGGAGTTTCCTGTGATATACACAACTGTCATACTTACTCCTACTGTATCCATTTGCCAACATAAACGTATCAAAACATTTATACCACTGCCTTGGAGATTGCTTCAAACCATACAAAGATTTCTTCAACAAACATACATGGTCTTCTTTCCCAGGAACTTCAAACCCTTTTGGTTGTTGCATATAAATACGCTCTTCCAAATCACCATGAAGGAAAGCCATTTTAACATCTAGTTGTTCCAATTCTAGATCTTTCAAAGCAACTATAGCAAGCAATGTTCTAATAGAACTATGTTTAACAACATGAGAGAATACCTCATTATAGTCAATGCCTTCTATTTGTGTAAACCCCTTTGCCACAAGCCTTGCCTTGTACCTTATTCCTTCACCATCTGAAGTACCTTGTTTCTTCTTAAAGACCCATTTTCTTCCAACAATCTTTTGTCCTTTTGGTCTTGCAACTATCTCCCAAGTGCAATTCTTGTCAAGAGACTCAATTTATTTGATTGCAGATGCTCCCCATTATGTTGATTCTTCACCACCGATTGCTTCTTCATAGGTTCTTAGATCATCCCTATTTATGCTCTCACCCACTGCAAGTGCATACGCAACCAAGTCAGCATGGCCATATCTCTGAGGTGGTCTAACTTGCCTCCTCTCTCTGTCTCTTACAAGATTGTACTGATGACCTTGTGCTTCTTCTTCCTGGGAAGGTTCTTGCACAATATCTTGATTATCATCAGAAACAATAGTCTCATTGCTTCCTTGAACTTGCGCCTCAAGTCTATGTTGTAAAAGGCGCTAGGCAAGGCGAGGCGCCAAGCCCAGCGCCTAGCGCCTTTGGAGCCTAAGGCGCCCTAGGCGAGGGCCTTTTTTTTTAGAAAAAACCACAATTAGGTATAATTTAGCGCCTGGGAGCTTTTTTTTGCCAGGCGCTAGCCTTGAGCCTAGTGAGCCTTTGGCGCTTAAGCTCCAAAGGCGCTAGACTTTTACAACATAGCCTCAAGTTCCACCTTGTCACCAAGATCCACCTTATCACTAACACCCTCTTCATCTCTTCCGTCTAGTTCTTCATTCTTTGGCTTCAACATCGATTGCTCATCAAATTTCACATCTCTGCTGATAAGAAACTTGTTTGATCTTTCTGCAGGACACCATAACCTGTATCCTTTCATGCCATTTGCATACCCAAGAAATATACACTTTGCTCTAGGATCTAGCTTCCCCTCATTCACATGAGCATAGGCTAGACATCCAAATATCTTCAAGTCTTCATAGTTAGCATGTGAACCTGTCCAAACTTCATTTGGAGTCTTATACTCAATAGCAGTCGATGGAGATCTGTTCACTAAATAAGCTGATGTGTTTGCTACTTCTGCCCAAAACTGCTTTGGTAATCCGTCATTAGAGAGCATGCACCGTGCCTTCTCCATTATGGTTCTGTTCATCTTTTCTGCAACACCATTTTGCTGTGGTGTTTTTCTGACTGTGCGGTGTCTCACAATCCCTTGCTCCTTGTAGAACTCATTGAACTCACCCCCACAAAATTCCAAACCATTGTCTATCCTCAAGCACTTAATTTGTCTTCCGGTTTGCTTCTCAACCATAGTCTTCCATTGCTTGAACTTGAAAAAAGTTTCATCTTTGTGTTTAAGTATGAATACCCATACTTTCCTTGAGAAATCATCAATGAATGTCAGCATACCAACACCATGTGAATCAACCCGAGAAGGACCCCAAAGATCATAATGAATATAATCCAGAATACCCTTGGTGTTATGAATAATTATACTAAACTTGACTCTACACTGCTTTCCAAAGACATAATGTTCATAGAAATCAAGCTTACTTGTTTTGTGACCACAAAGCAATCCCTGCTTGCTTAAAACATCCAATCCCCTCTTTCTCATATGCCCTAGCCGCATATGCCACAACTTGGTAGTATCATCTTCAGAACTTGAAGAACATACAGCTGCATCACCTGTCACAGTAGTACCTTGCAGCGTATAAAGACCATTAATTATCTCTCCCTTCATAATTGTAAGACTTCCTCTTGAGACACGAATAACTCCACCTTCACCTTGATACTTGCATCCATTTGAATCAAGCGTACCCAAAGAAATCAGATTTCTTCTCAGGTCCGGAACATGCCTAACCTTAGTTAAAGTCCTCACCATACCGTCATACATCTTAATTTGAATTTTACTTATACCCACCACTTTACAAGTGTCATTGTTTCCCATAATAACTTTACCACCTTCTCCAGCTTGATAAGTAGTAAACCACTCTCTATGAGGACACACGTGAAAAGTACACCCTGAATCAAGAATCCACCCATTCTCCGAACTTTCAGTATGAACCGTGAGAATCGTTCCATCATCACTTTCTGTTTCAACATTTGATGTGGTGACTTGGTTAGTATTCTTCTCAACACTCTTCAATTTTGGACAATCCTTCTTGAAATGCCCCTTTTCCTTACAATGAAAGAATAGAATTTACTGGATTTTGATTTAGACCTTGACTTTGATCTACTCCTATTAAATCCGCCCTTTTGGTTTCCTCTTCCTCTAACAAACAACCCATCTCCCGAATTATCTTTACTATCAATCCCGTATTCTTTAACTCCTTGGAGTTCAAAGCCGCTTTAACGTCTACCATGGAAATTGTGGTTTTTCCATACATCACGGTATCAACAAAATTATCATAAGATGGTGGTCAGGAATAAAACAAACCCAAAGCTTGGTATTCATCTTCAATTTTAACATCAATATTTGCCAAATCCAAGAGAATTTTATTATAATCATCAATATGATCTATAATAGACATTCCTTTATGCATTCTAAGAGTATGTAATTTCTTCTTAAGATATAAACGATTAGTTACGGATTTAGTCATATACCTCTTCTCCAACTTGTTCCATATCCCGTCCGGTGTCATTTCCGTCGCCACTTCTCTCAAGACCTCATTGCTCAAACACAATAAAATTGTTCCATGAGCTTTCTCCATGATTTATTCCTTTGCTTCATCCGACAATGTTGTTACTAGAGCCATTTTCCCCTTCAAAGTTTTCACCAAACCTTGTTGCACCAAAACATCCCTCATCTTTAGCCTCCATAAATTGAAATCATTCCTTCCATCAAATTTATCAATCTCATACTTTGCCGCCATCGTAGATCGCTTCTACCCGGAGCTCTGATACCGATTTGTTAGAAACAATGGCTCTTACAAGCACAATCAATCAAGAATTGAAATAGAAGTGAAATCAAAATTAAAAGAAGTACACACAACACAAGGATTTATAGTGGTTCGATCAAGATGATCTACATCCACTTTGGAAGATGATGATAACGATTTCACCATGATTCAAACGAGATTACAAGAGTATGATTCACTCCCTTACACTCTCTCTTAGTTACATATGTTTCTGTTACTAAAACAAGAGGATGTGAAGAGTATTTATATCTTTTGATATCTTCTCTTGCACAAAAGGTATGCCTTGCATTCCCTTGTACAAAGATATGCCTTCTCTTGCACAAAAGGTATTCCTTCCCTTGTACAAAAGATATGCCTTCTCTTGTACAAAAGAAGACTTGTCTACACTTTCCTTCTCTTGCACAAAAGGTAAACGGGAAAATGGGTCGGGCAAATGGATCGACCCAACTGAATACTAAACTGTATTCAAGACACATACACTACACCAACTTGTAGCTGAGTTACAGTAACTCTCAGCGAAGAGAAAATGTGCAATAATCGATATAATTTGAAAGAGATACCGACCATTAACGAAAATGAAGTTACCAACAAACTTGCTTTATCATTGACTAAACGAAATATCATCATCATCGAACAATCAATATAGAGCAAAGTTTGGTTAACTCCAGCACATCACCTTGTCATCCAACACCATCAGCAAAGACAAATTATTTTCACCACCCGTCAATATAGTCACAACACCCATGAAGATTATCTCCAAGCAAATAATTAAGACCAACAAAGGCAAGCTACCATTATTACTTGTCAACATAACCCAAATGCCAGTGAAGTAACACAGTTCAAGGCAAATTAATTCAAGCTTGAATTATCACCAAAAACTCACAAATTCAAAGGTTGCATTTTCAGCATTCAACAAGGATAAACCAATGTCATAACATCAAGGGATTTATGCATATCATTCTTAACAGCAAGAACGATAAAATCAACAACTGAAAGCCACTAAGGGCAAAATAATATATGCATTGAGAATTCTTTATGTAAGCTTCGCAGAACAGTTTAGTACAAAACGCAGAACAACATTATCAAGTTCAGAGAATATGGAGCGAATGACAAAGGGGATGACATGCAAGAAGAAAGAAAAATGATAAAACAATTTGGCAGGTGAATCATTTACTCCTTTAGAACTGACGAAAAGGTACAACTAACAAGGTTCACTCCACTATAGCAGCCTCAGCACGCAAGTGACAGAATAAAAAATCCAGGAAATATATATGAAAACGAAGACAAACTTCTAATGTTTGAAAAAGAAGGGGCGATAACAAGAGAATAACCAAGTGAAGTTTACCTTACTTTCAAAAAATGGCAACCATCACAGATGTTCGTGCACAAAGTATACTAGGTGGATGTCATGAGAGTTCAATCCTCACTCCACTCATATTGTTCATATATTTTTTCCAGAACAGTAAAGAGCGGATGAACTCAAGTTTCGTCATGGTGCGTTTATTTCACACAAGAGAAGTAGCAAAGTTGGTAGCTAGCGAAGAGAGCAATTTTTATGACGCTTGTTCGAATCCCATTTTTTTCTAGAACAGTAAAGGGCGGATGAACTCAAGTTTTGGCATGGTGTGTTTATTTCGCACAAGAGAAGTAGCAAAGTTGGTAGCTATCGAAGAGAACAATTTTTATGACGCTTGTTCGGATCCCATTTTCTGCATATCTTCTCACAAATTTTTGAGATTCAAAAAGCAAAGAAATGGAAAAAAGTTGTGGCATTGTGTGTTTCTTTCACACACAACAATTGGCACAGATGGTCAGAGAAGGGTTATGCAAATTAGAGGACATGGGGTCAATTCTCCCTGCGACCAAATAAGTTTTGCTTCGCAGATCGCATGATCTTTAATTATTTCGCAAGAGGAGGTTAGCACAGTTGGTATGGTGCGACAAAGAAAACCATATACTTCACGAAAGAATTATTAACATGAAGAAATGAAAGAATGAAAAAAGTGAAAGAAAGAAAGAATGAATAAAAGAATAAAGAAACGCGAAAATTTCGCAAGAGACAATCTAAGATCCATAAAAATCTAAGATTTAGAATGGGGCGAACCTTTATGGCGTACACCCTAGTTCGCGAATAAAATTTTGCAAGAGGAAAATGTAAGACCTAAAGTACATCATAGGAGGGGGTACCTCTTGCATGGCTCAGCGATAAGGTTACACCGCTACTGGAACCTGAGTCTTGGAGATTTGGGGTCAATAAATCCCATCCAGTAGAGGCACCTTGGATTCTAAAATTAAGCATATGACTTGAGTTGGGCGACTAAGGTAATAAGGACTCTCCTAAGGAGTGCATAGTATGATCAAGGAACCGAGGTACACGGTTGATCCAAGAGTGCCCGGGGCGTATGAAACTACCTTGGACATTCTTGGC
Source organism: Papaver bracteatum (assembly GCA_023529315.1). Lineage (NCBI taxonomy): Eukaryota > Viridiplantae > Streptophyta > Magnoliopsida > Ranunculales > Papaveraceae > Papaver > Papaver bracteatum. The sequence continues at coordinate 1,544,813 of JAJJWX010002324.1, forward strand.
AAGTCTTGACTATGATGCACTCGGCCCAAAGAAAACCCCACTTAGGGTGCAGTCTTGTAACCATAATCCATATAGGCAAAAGGGATAAGAGGCTGCGAAAACAACTGGTTGTTGTCAAGACCGGATGGGAGGATCTAGTCTTGTATGGCAGAAGTACGTCTCCTTGAAGGGGCAACCAGGTGGAAGATAAGGGTGGCACCCTCCATTAGGGAGCTGATAAGTGTCTTAAGACGCAAATATCATGAGTCTTTTTAATCACGGGAGTATCGAGGCTTGTCATATTTGTGGAACAATCCTGAAGAGGCAATAATACAAAAAATAAAGATAAGACGAGATCAATGGGTCGTTGCATGAAAGTGTAAGGACGTCCTGCGATTTCGTCGCAAGACGACAATGTCATGGGACTTTATTTTCGCAAGAATATTTAGACCTGTCATATTGTCACAAAAAAATTAACAAAAGAAAAATTTAAGGCAAGATCAATGGGTTTTTGCATGAAAGTGTAGAGACGTCCTGCGATTTTTTCGCAATGACAAGAGGTGGAAAAATAAGACCTTTAACTAGGAAGGAAAAATAAGACCACATAAGAAAATGAGTAAGTAAATAAGCTTGCGAAAATTATTATATGTAAACAAATAAGTTTGCGAATATATACATGGAAATGAGTCTGAGACAGCGAAAATAACAAATAAGTATTATTCAAAATCTCTCAGGAGTATTATTCAGAATCTCACAAAAGTATTATCAGAATCTCTCAGGAGTATTATTCAGAATCTCTCAGGAGTATTATTCATAATTTCGCAGAAGTATTCATAATTTCGAAAAATGTGTCAGAATTTCTCAGAATGTGATTATTTTGCAGAATGTGGTTATTTCGCTCAATTATTTCGCACAATTATAAGCAACTTGAAGAGATTATACTATTGCATAAGCACAAAACATGAAACAAAGAAATAATTCAATCATTTAACATTTTCTCAAGGATTATACCTTCATAGATAAAGAACAAGGGCAACTATGGATTACCAAGAAAATATTTTATATTCTTTATCTTCTCGGCAAGAATTATTTCCAAAGTGGACAAGAATCCTCACCAAAAATGGAGTAATAATTTCACATGAATAGAGGCAATACTTATGACTCTCATTCAAGGAAGAATACTTCTGATATTTCGAGGATTGAGTACTTCTTTAAGAATTGATACTTCTTATTTACTTCACAGAGCTCCGGAACTTCACAAAAGAATAGAGGAAAGTACGTACTTTTCAAGTCCAATATTCTTTCGCTCGTTCCTCCAACAACTACAACAAACAGGATATTTCCTTAAAGATCGCTCTTTAAGCAATATTCATGGAAAAAGAGGCAAGATGTAGGATCCAAATATTGCATAACACATTTTATTAGTGTGCGAGATTCAATTATTTCCTTAACTTGCGAGAATATAACAGATCTTGCGAGAAGGTAGCAGATCTTGCGAAATTATAAAGGGAAAGAGCCTGCGAAATTATAAAGAGAGCATGAGAGAACGTAGCAGGAGATCCGAAAATGAAGGGTAATATAAGTTGTACTCCACTACTTTTGAGTTGTCATCCACTATGTAAACACCTATATAAACAGAAGAGGGAGAGACACAATTTTGGAGGAGGGAGAGATATTTTTAGAGAGAGATTATTATTTTCTTTATCATCTTCTTCACTTAAAACTAGATATAGAGCTCTACTAAAGATCCTTTAATGGAGATTCTAAATGTAACAATTATATAATTCAAATAATCATAATGAAGAACCGTGGATGTAGATCACATCTTAGCACTCTTATCATCATTTTTATGTTTAGATCTAGAAATTGTTATCATAATATCATAAGGGGTGTGTTGTAGGATTTCCTGCAACTACACACACATTAGTGTATTAATCCATGTACCGAAAACCAAGTGTGCACATATGTGTGCATGTGGTATTGGTGAAAGAGACAGGTTGGGTACGCGTATTGGCGAAAGTTCTTGAACCGGGAATTTAACTGAGTTTGGAGTTTACAAACTTACAAACCAGTCACCTTAGGTACGCGTACCCATGAAATTTTTTCAACCGAAATTTTTTGTTGGGTTTTCAAACCCAATTCCGGTAAATCTAGAGTACATGTACCTGTACGTGTACCCAAGCTGGTTATATCTCAAAGCGGTTAGCTCACGAACTTAAACAATAAATCAATAAGGAATGCAATCTTTGCAAACCGTGGTTATATTGTTCATGAATTGATTCAAGTTATTCCTTCGATTGAATTACCTGATGACTTATTTGAAGAAAGTTTAGATCCGTGGAGGTTCTCGTTAATTGGAAGACTAAATTTACAGCATACTAAATTTGTTGATGCTGCTATTCTTCTTCGTCAACAATGGAAATTAACAAGAGATTGCAAGCTTATACCATTAGGGAGAGGTTTTTTTACAATAAAGTTGGATAACGAAATTGATCGGCAATACATTAAGGAAGGTAAATGGGTGGTGATGAATCAAGTATTACAAATTCGTAAATGGATCTCTAATTTTCGACCTGAAAGCCAAAGAACCTCAAAAGCTATGGTATGGGTTAGATTTCCTGGTTTGGGTCTTGAATTTTGGGGTGAAAAAATTTTGTTTAAAATCTGCAAAGAAATTGGAACACCAATCAAATTAGATGAAGCTACTGCAAAATGTGAAGTTGGGTATTATGCAAATGTTCTTGTTGAAATTGATTTTGCAAAAACTGTGCCTAATAAAGTGTGGATTGGTACAAAATATGGGGGTTTCCTTTAAAATGTGTCAATTCTTGTATTTCCTAAATTTTTCCATAATTGCAAGATTATTGGTCATACCATTGCTGAATGTAGATTTGATAGACAAAAGAACCAGCAAACAAGTAATACTCAGGGTAACATGTCTTATGCAACAAAAAATGCTGAACTACACACACCCAATGGAGGTAACTCTCAGGTTCCTTTTGATATTTGTGATAATTATGCGGTTGGAAAAAATAATCCTAATACAGAAAGAAGACACAGTGGAACATCTGGGATTGATTATACTCAAGTGATAAATGAAAATGTCATTACTAATATTGTAACACCTAGTCACAAAGGCAGTAACTTAACTCCAGTTAATATCAGTAGGGGGAGATTTAATATTCTTAATCAAGGTGAAATTGAACAAGAAGATGATATGAGTATAGATGAAGAAATCATATTAGAAAAAGGTTCTCCAAAGAAGTTCTCAAATGCTGCAAATTCTGAATAAGTAAGTGTAGTTAAATTGGTGGATGTTGTGTCAGGAAAAAATTCTAAAAACGATATGAGTAGAAATCAAAATAATGTTGATGAGGATCATTCAACTTCTTTAGAAGTTCCAAAATTGCTCAAGATTACTGAGGAAAATAATTTGCAGAATAGCACTGTTTCCATTGTTAATGGTTCCACTGGAAAGGTAACAAATGAGGTTGTTCAAGTTTCTTCTTGGGCAAAAGTAGTTGAAAAAGAAATGGTAACATGAAGTTCTTCTTCATCACCAAAAACAAAAGGGGTTCAGCAATTTCCTGTTAACAACAAGTATAACTTTAGGAAAAATCAGAGCAAAGGGGGTGCTAAAAAACCCCTAACAAACAATGAAGATAGTTTATTGGAATATCAGGGGCCTTAGAAGAAAAAGGGATCAAGACAAATTATGGTCCCTGGTACATCAATTTATCCCTTCTTTATTATGGATTGCAGAACCCAAAGTTTATTGTAGTGATTCTTTTTGTAGTAAACTCAACCTTCCAGGAATGTAGAAAATGGTTATTCATAATTCAACTTCTGATAATAAAGGTAACATTTGGCTTTTTTGGAATGCAAGTATAACTCAACCAACAGTTATTTCAATGTCAAGTCAGATGATCACTGTTAGTATTGGTGAAGTACTAGTTTCTGGTGTGCATGCTCATGTGAAGTCAGTTCAAAGAAGATTTCTCTGGTCAGAAATGGAATTGATAAGTGATATGAATAAACCTTGGATAATTTTAGGTGACTTCAATGCAATATTAACTACTGATGAAAAAGTTGGTGGAAAAAATCCTAACAAATCTTCTATGTTGGAATTCAGTGAATATTTGAACAAATGTGATCTTCCCCGGGCTCCTAAAACAGGTTTGCAATTCTCTTGGTCCAATTGTAAACAAGGAAGTAGAAGAATCTTGTGTGCTTTGGACAGGGTGGTTTTCAATCAAAAATGGATACAAAAATATGAAGATTGGGGATATAAAGTAGGCCTTAGAATTGTATCAGATCATTCACCTTTATTGGGAGGATGTGCAAATATTCCAAAACCTAAGAATACACCAAGAAAATTTCAAAAAATGTGGATTACTCATCCAGATTTTCTAAATGTGGTTAAGGAATGTTGGTTTAATGAGATTTGTGGAGATCCTGCTTTTATATTCATGAAGAAACTGAAGAATTTGAAAAGTGAATTAAATGATTGGAATTGGAGGGTATTTGGAAATGTTCATGTCAAGCTCAAAGAAGCTGAAAACAAAGTTATGGAAGCAATGCAAGTGTCAGATTCTAAGCCATTTGATTCAGATCTTTTGGATGAGCTAGTTGCAGCACAAAATGATCATGCAAATAGAGAAGTTCAACTTAACACTCTAATGAGACAAAAATCAAGAGTTAAGTGGGTCAAATAGGGGGCAGCAAATACAAGTTTTTTTCATACCAACTTAAAAATTAGAGCTTCTAATAACTTGATAAGTGAATTGGAGGATTCTGAAGGCAATATAATATCAGATCAACAACAAATTGATGAATGTCTTGTAAATCATTTTCAAACAAAATTTGAAGAGCATGGTGTTAATATTAAGGAAGAATTATTGGAAGCAGTTCCTCAATTGATTATTGAAGAAGACCAAAAATGCTTGGATGATGTACCTAATATGGAGGAGATCAAAAAAACAGTCTTTGATATGGATCCTGATAGCTCTCCAGGTCCAGATGGCTTCTCATGAATTTTTTATAGGAGTTGTTGGGATATTATTCAACATGACTTGGTGGCTGCAATTCAGTTCTGTTGGAGGAGAAGATTCATTCCTAAAGGTATGAACTCTAGTTTTTTAGTATTACTGCCAAAAATACAAGGTGCAAGGAAAGCTAATCAGTTTAGACCCATAGGTTTGAGTAATGTACTTTTCAAAATCTTTACAAAAATTATTACTTCCAGAATGAGTAATTTGATGGTTAAGCTGATATCTCCACAACAAGCTGCATATATAAAGGGTAGAAGCATTCAAGAACAAGTTATGCTAGCTTCTGAAATGGTGAATGAGATGAAAATTAAAAGAAGAGGATGGAATGTTGGACTTAAACTGGACATTTCTAAAGCATATGATTCTGTCAGTTGGGAATTTCTTGTTAAAGTATTAAGGAAATATGGTTTTTCTTCTTCTTGGTGTGATTGGATGTTGACTTTATTTCAATCTGCAAGGATTTCAGTCATGGTGAATGGTGGTCCAAGTGGATTTTTTTCAGTTGGTAGGGGTTTGAGGCAAGGAGACCCATTATCTCCAATTTTATTTATGTTGATGGAGGATGTGTTAAGTAGAAATATTTCTAAGTGTGTGGAACTGGGTAAAATATCTCCTATGGTGATTAGAAATGGTGTCCATCCCACTCATCTGTTTTTTGCAGATGATGTTTTTTTGTTCTGCAATGGTGCAAAAAAGAGTTTGAGAAACTTATTAACTCTTTTGGATGATTATCAAATAAGCTCAGGGCAAGTAATCAACAAATGCAAAAGCAAATGTTTTGTGGATGGTGTCACAAATGCAAGGAAGCTGCAGATTTGTGAAGTGGTTAATATGGAGTTGTCTAAGTTTTCAGATAAATATTTGGGAGTTATTTTAGCTCATGGAAGAGTAACTTCAGTAATGGTATGGCCAATGGTTGAACAACTTCAAAGAAAACTTGCAGCTTGGAAAGGTAAGCTTCTTTCATTTCAAGATAGAGTGATTTTAGTCAAATCAGTATTGTGTAGTATTCCCATATATTCAATGGCTGTATATAAATGTCCATCTTCTGTGATTAAAATCTGTGAGAAGATTATCAGAAACTTCCTTTGGTCTGGTGATGGTGAAAAAAGAAAATTCAAAATTATTTCTTGGAAGAGGGTGTGTACTCCATTTAAAGAAGGAGGACTGGGTATACACATGCTTGAAGTAATTAACAAGGTGCTGTTGATGAAAATGTTATGGAAAATTCTTAATTCTCATGAAAAGTGGGCTCAATTTTTCAATGCTAATTTCAAAGATAAATATGGATTGTGGACTAATACATGGAAACAATCATCTATATGGAAAGGACTGAAATGGGCTTGGAATTATTTAAAAGAAGATATTAGGTGGAGTGTTGGTGATGGTCTAAATATTTCAGTTTGGTTTGACACTTGGGTGGGTGATTCACCTTTAATAGATCAAATTGGTTTCTCTGAGCTGGTACAAAATAATACAAAAATGAAAGTAGCAAGTTTATTAAATGGAAAGGAATGGTGTATACCTGTTGAGATGCAACAACTTTTACCTGCCTCTTGTTTACCAGAAATTAATAATGGAGCAGATCAGATGATATGGATTGGGCACAAAAGTGGGAAGTTTGTCAATTCAAAGGCAGTTGAAAGAGTTAGAGAAAAGAAACCAAAACTGATTTGGCCTGACTACATTTGGAAATCTTTCTTACACCCCTGTATAGCTAGTAATGTATGGAAGCTACAACATGGTGTGTATGTGGATGATGAGGAAATGGTAAATATGGGCTATGACATGGTGTCTAGATGTTGTATCTGTCAGGAGAAAGTAGATAATATGTTTCATACTCTCTGGCAATGCAAATTTAGTTTGGAGATTTGGTCATGGCTTGGATCTATTTTTAAATTTAAAATTCCAAAATCATTTGAAGACATCTATGTAGCTGCTAAGAAGAAGAGCCCAATTATCAAAGAAATTTGGATGACTGCAGCATGTGCAACATTGAAAGATCTGTGGTTTCAAAGAAATAAACAACTATTTGAGGAGATTAAACCAAATTGCAATGTATTTAAAAGCAGAATATGCAAAGTTGTACAAGAAGGAAGCTACAGAATGAAAGGTCATAAATGGAGCCAAGAGTATGATAATCAAGTTCTGACATTCTTCAAAATTGGTGATAGGCAAATAAAATTTAATAGCATCAAAGAAATCTTCTGGATAGCTCCTGCTCCAAATTTCACTCTGTTTTGTTGTGCTGGTGTTTCTTATGGAGATCCAGGAAAAGCTGTTATTGGAGTCATTGCTAGAGACATCAACATTCAGGTGATTGGTACTCTTACAGGTGGAATTGGGGTGGCTCTCTCTTTCATTGCAGATGAATATTCTATACTCTATGCTCTGGAATGGGCTGTTCACACAGAAAATCCAAAGGTAATTATTCAGTCAAGTTCAATTGCTGCTATTGAAAGTTTCAAAAGTGGAAATCTTTCCTGGTATATTAAAGACAGATGGTTAAAGGTGATTAAGAAATTTGAGAGAGTACAATTAATACACTGTCCAAAGGAAATAATTTTTTCTGCAATCAATCTTGCAACAAATGGAATAAACTTGAAAGCTGGAGAGAGAATCATTCATAAAGGGAGACCTTTTTTCTTAAAGAGAGTTGAACAACCAAATGTTGCTTACTTTTACTTGTGTTAGCAGTCTAGTTTAGCTTTCCTCTTGTTTGCTGTTTTCTTTTTGAGTTAATGTCCAGTCATGTATTTCATTTGGCTTGAAATTTTAGCCTTTATATTAATAAAATATGTGATTCAGCAAAAAAAAAAAAATTTGATTCAAGTGAATCAAACTGATATTGTTTTAATTTTGTCTATGTATAAAGACCTAAGCAATTGAACAACTGGTGGGACCGGTCTTTATACACACGATCTTGGTAAAAAGGAAATCCTTCCCTATTTTGGAATCTTCACACCCATATATAAAATCTCTTTCTCTCATCTTGCACTTTGTTTTTTCATCCTTTCACACTAGCGGCAGAGTCATAAAGAAAAACCGTCTTCCAGGTATGTTCTCCAATACTTCTCTTGTTTCCCTTTTCATGTAGGTGCAAACCCTAACAACATGCATTTTTCTTTTACAATCCTTGCAATGATATTGCGCATATGATTTCTTGGCGTGTTTCTTGTAGCAAATATTGTACATATGCACCCAAGGAAAAAAATACTTCATATATGATTTGAACCCGTATAAAAATGCTGCATATATAATTTTGAACACGAAGAAGGATACTGCAGATATATTCGAACCCGTAGAAAATACTGCAGATGTATTCGAACCCGTAGAAAAAACTACGTATATAGTTTTGAACCCGAAGAAGGATACTGCAGATGCATTCGAACCCGTAGAAAATACTGTGTATATGCTTCATATAATTTGGAACCCATTGGAAATATTGCATATATGAATTATATAATTTCGAACCCATAGGAAATATTGCATATATAAATTTCGGACCTGAAGAAAATACTGCGCGTGCAGTTTTGTTGGGTGCGGTTATGTGTCAGGGAGATAATTTCGTCTTTCTCCGTTTGTTTTGTGCATATATCTTGTTACCAAATTGTTATGAAGAAATCCGACAAGATGTTACCTAAACAAAATTTCGCTTCATCGAAGGATGTTGACAATTCCAAACCAGACACGGATGATGAATTCTTCTCCAAACCCCTCGCCCCTGCTCGGAAAAATCATCCAGGTTTCGTGCCAATTTTGTTAACCGGTGGTGAAGATGAAAAGAAAGCACGTTCGGTTCACCCAGAGAACACCATACGGTTTTGTCTTCATAAAGGCGTATATTCTTCTTCCAACATTGATTTCAGGATGTGTCAAAGCCCATTTCGTTCTTTTGATAGATGGGTTGAGTTCATGGTGAGTAAGGAGCACATAAATACCAACTTGACTCGAGCGCAGGTTATTGATGCTGTCAGAGCTTCAGTAAGTCTCCAGATTAGGAAGGATATCTCGGGCTTGGTTGCTTTCATCTCCAGATGGTGTTCGGACACCCATACGATCATATGTAGATGGGGTAAAATAAATTTCACCTTGGAAAGTGTGGCTCTCTTGCTGAATCTTCCGGTAATCGGGAATCTTAACATCCAATTGTCTGAAGATGAGGAGAAGATGCGGGATGATCTTGCCGCTAAGTTGGGAGATTTCTCTCGAAAATACTTCACTGCGAAGTCGAAGGATTCTGTTCGAAAAGAGGATGAAAAGTGCTTTTACTGCTGATGGATATCTCAATGGGTTCCGGACGATCTGGAACCTAAACAGAAAAGAAGTGATCTTCATGTTGCAGCATTTTTGGTTTTCTGGTTGTCTAGAGACATTTTTGATGACGGTTCTGGCAAGAAGGAAATAAGACCAGAGTTGCTAGTGATTGTTGTGAAGTTGGAAAAAGGTGAAGTTCTTCCCCTTGGCAAGCTATTCCTTGGTTCCCTGTATGTGCATCTGGATCACCTAGTTGCAAACATGCGAGTTTCGAATGGTTTCATGAAAGTGGATTCATATGTGCATGTTGTTTTTCTACAAGCCTGGTTATGGGAGCACTTCGATAAGTACGCTCCTAAACCTTTACCTTCGATTCCCGCGAGTTGGGGTGGCTCCCGAATTCTTCGATGGGTGAACAGGCGTCCAAGAGTTGGTGTGAGCTTGGTTAGTCTTCTCGATAAGTCGCATGAAATCCTTTTTCGCCCATGGGAGACGGTCCATAGGTCTATGACTCAAATTGACACCTTTGATTCTACTCCGAACATGATTTTGTCTTCTGACGTAAGTTTGAGTGTTGGTGAAAACTTGTTTATTCAAAGTTGCCTGCCTGGTTATATGTCGTCTTTCTTTATGGGGTCTTTCAGAATAGATGCTTACAATATTGACCGTGCCGCTCATCACATGGATTTTTATCAAGGGGTGCCTATTTCTTACTAGCTGGTGGTTCCTAAGGATTCATTACGTGCCGCCCTCAATGCCAGTGCCCTTGAGCCGGGTATCCTCCTTCCTTTCTTTCAAACGGGAAGAGTAACTTCGACGGATTTTGGCTATAATGAGTTCTGGTGCGATGAGTTCATTATGATCCAAGATTTTGTAAATAATGTGGTGGAGAATGTTCGTTGTAAACCTTCCCCAGCAGTTTTGAAGAAGTATCCGATATTGAGGGACCTCAAGAGAAAGTTGTTTGGCAACTCAGAAAGTCCCCAGGCGAAGGAAACAGAGAACAAAGAATCGTTCTAGCGGGTTCCAGGCAGTTTCAAAAGATCCTCATGCAGCTCTCGTGTCTTTCAGTTCTTCCAATAACCAGGTATGTGTCGTCTCCTTGTTGGTTTATCTCGAAACACATGAATTTCTGCTGAAAACATGTGTCTTGTTTCTACCAGGGCTTCGGTAGTGTTAAACGCTTTCGCTGCTCTTGCACGTTGCCAGGAGACGGCAATTCCTTAGAAGAATTCCGGAAGTACTGAGACTTATCATAACGGTGATGAGCCAGGGGAAGAAAAAAGTTCGACAAGTGATAGTGATTCTTCTGACAGCAGCACTGGTTCTTTTTCGGGAAGTGGTTCGGTGAGTTTCGCGCTTCTTTTCTTTCTTGCTCTGTTTTTTTTTTTTTTTTTTGAAAAATGTCTAACTCAAGTTTGCAGGAGGAATCCGGTTTGGAAGACGATTCTGGAGCGAAGCCACACGTAAGCTTGCCTTTGGTGACAGCGACCGCTGCCGGTGACTTGGAGATGGAAGTTGGCCAACTGCTGGGCATAGATGTGGTTCGAACGGTGGATGATTCCCAGATGGTTGCGTCCGTGGACATGGAAAAATACCCTTTGCAAGTCGCGGGTCCAGTTGCAGGCGCCATTTTCGATCCCCCGTACTTGGCTCCTTACCCAGGTCATGTGATGGTTGGATATTTCAGCGTGTTGGCTAAGTATGAGGCGTTGTACACCAGAATCTGGGAGAAGTATGGACATATGGCCACAACCAAGAAGGTCACTAGTCGGTTTGCATTGGTTAGGCGTGTGGAAGAGGCTTTATCTTCCATCAAGGGAATGCGCGAGGTGACTGGCCACACCATTTCTGGAGACGTCATTGCCGACTGGGAGCACCATCGCGACGTGTGTGTGGAAAAGAAGTTCAATGATTCGTGGTTTATCGAAGGCCTTGATGATATCCAGAAGTTGAAGGATGCAGCAGTCGGAAGCCTTTCTGCAGAGGAAATTGCACGACAGGAGGCAGAACTCGAACAACTTTCCAAGATGTTGACTATGAAGAGAGCGGCTCTTGAAGATGCAAAGGTGAATTTCTCCAAGAAGAGCAGACCTATGTTGGATGATTTTCCTTGAATGTTTCTCTGTTCTTCTAAACTTTCATTTAGGTTTTTTTTTTTTTTTTGAAAGATGGATGTCTGGTTTAAAGTTCGACCGGTTTTGATAGACAATTGGTAGCTTTTAAAGATATTAGATTATTTCTGGGATGAATGGTTTTGATAATATAATTCTGATTGTGCTTTCTAAAATGAATATTGCTTTTATGAAAGTGTGTGCTAGCAATCGGCACAAGACGCAATAGTGTGACGGTTTTATTAAGAACCCAAAAACAGATCATATATCTTGTCTGACTTAGACTTACTCAACTTTATCAATCTTTTACTGCAAGCAAGATCCTTTCATGTGAAGGCCGACGTTGCGGGTAGCATTGTTAGTAAGTCCCCAGTCGCTGGTAGCATCTTTAGCGAGTCCCCAATTTTCTCGTGTAGTCTTCACGACTGGTAACCGAGTTGTCTGGTAGTTGAGTTATATTGAGTCACCTTCCCCTACCATCTTGACATCTGGGTCGAAGAACGAGATCGACAGTCTAAAATTGACATTGTAGCCGATAGATCAATCCTCCCGCTGTGGTTGCCAATTATTTATAGGTAAAAATCGTTTCTGCCGATTTTAGTAAATTCATTAGGTGAGTGACAAACTGGTTTAAACCCTAAACAAATGTGCTTCACGTGAGCACTTTCTAGATTCGAGAGATCAATCTGTACAAGTCCGGCCTAAACCAAGAAATGGTCATTCCAGACTTGCTTCGTTCACAAAGTGGAGGAGAAGGGTTGATTTGGGGAGGATAGCGAAAAAATGTGATGAGACCAGAGAGTTCTGGTTGGGTAGTGTCTCAACTTGTATCAGCAAAGTAGAAGCTTATGAAGCTTGCAAAAGTTGCTTTCTGATAGTGTTGTATTTTTATCTTGACCAAGACTTGTTGTCTGGTAGAAATAGGTGAGACCTATTTATACAAGTTGAGATTGAAACGTACCCTGTCCTCATTATGGAAGGAAATAAAAGGTAGTTAAATGGGAGGAGGTGGTAACCGGCGTGTTTAAGAGTGAAAACGTTTTAACTTTTATTTCCCCATTTAATTGACCGCTTTTATTCCTTTTCACGCTTTCTTAATACGAGCGTAGTGTACGCTGCATGTTGTGACCGCCAAACCAAAACCCTGAGAAAGCATCCCCCAGTTTGTGTTGATGTCTCTAGTGTTGGTTGCACCTTGAGTGCAAGTGGTCATGCCAAATCTGCTAGTGGCGCGTGTGGCATGTGCCAATGGCATGTGCAGAATTCCTTGACCACAAGTTACACTTTGAGTGTAAGTGGAAATGCCAAAGCTGCTAGAGGAGCGTTGTGGCATGTGCCAATGGCATGTGCGGAATGCCTTGGTGGTAGGTTGCACGTTGAATGCAAGTGGTAATGCCAAAGATGCTAGTGGCGCGTGTGGCATGTGACAATGGCTTGTGCGGAATGCCTTGGTGGTAGGTTGCACGTTTAATGCAAGTGGTCATACCAAAGCTGCTAGTGGCGCGTGTGGCATGTGCCAATGGCATGTGCGGAATGCCTTGACCACAAGTTACATTTTGAGTGTAAGTGGTAATTCCAAAGCTACTAGGGGAGCGTTGTGGCATGTGCGGGATGCCTTGGCCGCGGGTTACACTTTGAGTGTAGGCGGAAATGCCAAAGATGCTAGGGGAGCGTTGTGGCATGTGTGGGATGCCTTGGCCGTGGGTTGCACTTTGAGTGCAATTGGTAATGCCAAAGATGCTAGGGGAGCGTGTGGCATGTGCTAATGGCATTGCGGCTTGGTAAGGAAAGCTACTAGTGGTGCATGTTAGCATGTGCCAATGGCACGCACGACCACTTGGGCCTAGTTCGCATGGTTTGCAAGCCTAGGGTGTGGGCGCTACTTTGGCATGTGCCAATAGCGGCTTGGAAAGTGGCTAGTAGTGCATGTTGGCATGTGCCAATGGCACGCACGGTCATATTGGCCTAGTTTGCACGGTTTGCAAACCTAGGGCGCGGGCGCTACTTTGGCATGTACCAATGGAATAACGTCTTGGAAAGTGGCTAGTGGTGCGTGTTGGCATGTTCCAATGGCACGCATGACCATATTGGACTAGTTTGCACGGTTTGCAAGCCTAGGGCGCGTGCGCTACTTTGGCATGTGCCAATGGCATAACGGCTTGGTAAGGAAAGTGGCTAGCATAGCTAGGGCCAAGGCAAGGTGTGTTTGGCATGACGCGGATAGCTTGGGCTAGGTGTGGCTGGCATGATTTGTCGTTGGCACAGGGATACGGCTAGCATGGTTGGCATGATTTGGCGCGGTTGGTGCGACTAGCATAGCTAGGTCCAAGGCAGAGTGTATTTGGCATGGCGCGGCTAGCTTGGGATAGGTGTGGATGGCATGATTTTCCATTGGCACAGAGGTGCGGCTAGCATGGTTGGCATGCTTTGGCGCGTTTGGTGTGGATGGAATGATTTTCCATTGGCACAGGGATGCGGCTAGCATGGTTGGCATGCTTTGGCGCGGTTGGTGTGACTAGCATAGATAGGGCCAAGGCAGAGTGTGTTTGGCATGGCGCAGATAGCTTGGGCTAGGTGTGGATGGCATGATTTTCCATTGGCACAGAGGTGCGGCTAGCATGGTTGGCATGCTTTGGCGCGTTTGGTGTTGCTGGCATGATTTGTCGTTGGCACAGGGATGCGGATAGCATGGTTGGCATGCTTTGGCGCGGTTGGTGTGACTAGCATATCTAGGGCCAAGGAAGCGTGTGTTTGGCATGGCACAGCTAGCTTGGGCTAGGTGTGGATGCCATGATTTTCCATTGGCACGGAGGGGAATTAGGGTTTTGCTCGTTGTAACCCTAATTTGAAAAAATACCCCTTATTAATTGCTGACTACAAGCATTAAATGTTTTAATAAATATGTCACCGGCGACATTAGGTTATTCGGGGTTTTACGATTTTACCCTTTGTCTAAAAACCACCATCAACATGAGGGAAACCACTATCTATTAGACATTGAGTCTTGAGATATTAAATAAGTGGTGTGGCCTTACTAGTAACAAAAGTGACATTCAACTCAAGTACTTTAGAGTGAATATATGTTACGTTTCGTGGGGGGGCGGGGGGGTTGGGGTGATATATTTTTCATCCAGATATCCCAAGTGTTGTAGAGAATTTATGTCTCGTGGGAATGATGTACTTTTCATTCCATAAGCTCAGACATTGGATCTACTTCAAATAAGTAGTCAATTGGCCAGGCAAAGTTATTCTTGTCATTAAAGTTGATGTCTAAAGTATGACATTCCCATGGAAATTGGTTGCTACTGTGGTACCCGCATTGCATTGCTTGTACCGATATCGGTAAGTAATTTCATTCCCAAATATTTGGTACGTCTAACCCTCATTACCTCGGGGTTCTTTCCATTTTCAATTTTGCTAAATTTAGCTTAATTTGAAAATTTTCTTTATCTCAACAGGCCAAGAGAATCTCACTACACATGTCAACCAATTACTTTAGGTTGAATAGATTACTAAAGATAGTTCTATTGTTTTCATACTTCAACATATACTGGTTCGTTAGTATCATGGATGAAGTAGGGAAATGGAAATTTTCTGACTCATATTACCTTTTGTGAGTTCTTACCAAAAAATTGGAATACATGTGATTTTATTTGCAACGTATCTTTTGAAACTACCGACTCTTTAATAGTCGAGCAAGTGAATTACATTCCATGGAACATTCAAATTTGGGGAGACAATATCAAGTACGCAATAATGGTCCAAGTACTTCTAAACCCCAAATAAATACATTGGAATCGAGTTGGTACAACTAATTGAACAAAATACATCACACAACTATAGACAATATCATATTCAAGAGAACAAAATAGCATTAAGACTAAAATTCTTAATGATCCAGATCAGCAATCATAATTTAAATTGACCATTTATATGATGTGGACATATGTTAAGACAAAATAAATAAAACAAGGCATGTTCTAAAAACAAATAAATAAGCCTAGCATAGCACGTACTCAATGAAAAAACTCATTATAGTTACATACCTCAGACTTTGGTTTTTGTTGTACATGGCCAAAACCAGAACAGCCTTAGTCGCACACAGTCCAAGAACGGAACACGGCTGGAATGGGTCTGGTCCAGAACAGAACATGACACGTCTGGACCGGACATGGTTGGACCGGTCCCGTAACAACATTCTTCAACAGATTTTATTTCTCCGCGGAAGGAAAGTGTTCACAGAGAATTCCCACTCCCACCGGCGGTTTTCATTCACAGAGAATTCCCATTCCCACCGGCGGAACTGTGACATGATCAATCGCACCATAAAAATATACAAATACGAGGGAGGATCCATGCACATTCTTAGATGGACAAGGTCAGATATGATTTGCGCCAATTTCTCCGCAAAACCCAAGCGACTATTAATTTAAATCTAATATTTTGATGATATGTTTCTCTTATAAGACTCTGCATTCCTAACAAAAATGAACGCAATTCAAGATAGCTTATCTCACCATCTACCGATCTTAATTTCAAAGTTAATTTTGAACGGCTGATGTTCAAAAGGGTAGATGGTGGATTTATACATCTAGAATTGTACTCATTTTTTATGCGAATGTAGAGTCTTATAAGATGAACATATCATCAAATATTAGATTTAAATTTATTGTCGTTTGGGTTTTGTGAAGAAAATAGCGCAAATCATGTATGACCTTGTCCATCTAAGAGTGTCCATAAATCCTCCCTCTACAAATATATATATATATATATATATATCATAAAATGCAATCAATCACGGCATAGACATATATATTATGAAATTTAATCAATTGATCATGGGATTTGCACAGATATATTGGATTTAGCTTGGATTTAGCCAAAATCAAAAACATCGAAAAGAAATTAAAAATTATATAAGAGAAAATAGATCCAACTTAGTTGATTTGATTCCCGCAATTTCAAAATTAGCTTAACGATAATTGCATAACTGCGTTGATCTAAATCATCCATGCAAAAAAAGAAAAAAAATCAACCGATCCAATCTAGCTCTGCGGCATAGCTTCGTGTTGATAACATTTTGCAGTAGAGATATACGGGAATGTAAAGAGGCAGAAAGTAGTTTCCATTAAACAACATCATCAGGTTACATGGAATAATATCTTTTATATACATGTAAAAGGAAACCCTAGGTACCTAGTTGGGCCGCACATCCATGGGATGTAAGCCCTACAACATTTCTATTATTTTATAGCTCATAAATCCATTCATTTTGAATTTTTAGGCTATTACTAGAGCTCGAACCCGACCTCTCCTAAAACCATCGGACCACTTGATTGGGTCTTTGAAGCAAAAGGATTTTTACGGAAGACGGTGTTGACTAGATTTGATGCAACTAACTATGATCTAGAGGATTTTCTCAGCAACTGAGACAGGTTTAAATTGAAAGGGGTCCGGTTCTTTTGGATTATGTAAAAGCTAACCTAGAGTTTTTAAGGAGAGGACTATAGACCCGGCCAGCTAACCTAGAGTTCTTTTGGATTATGATCTCTATGATTTTTCAGTTAAAGGATCCTGGTAGTAAAAATACTAAAAAATTATACTTTACAAGGTTAAGAATTATTGGGCTTGATCTAATCTCAAATTAAGGAGAGGACTAGACCCGGCCAGCTAACCTAGAGTTTTTAGAAATTTAAAACATAATATTCTTACATAGCAGGCAAGCGAGCAACAAACCCTTTTTGAATTGCAAAGCCTATTTTTTTGAAAATAAACTTTCTTGAACCGGGGTTCATGACATTACAAGATTTACTTTTTTATTTTGTTAAATCATAGAAGAAGACTTGCTCAGTTGATACTTGTGCATTCGTCCACAATGGTTACACATGAATCACAGCTATGAGAGGGACAGGATTCTCTCAACCACCTCATTGATTGGAAGATTCCCCAAGGCGATCAAACGCTGGCGTGAAGAGATAATTTGTTTACATGAATTGTTAGCACGGAAGTATTAGAGGGCTATGAAGGTAGAGATAGAAAGATAGGCTTCTTATAATAACGCCCGGTCAAATTTGCTGGTTGAGGGAAAGGAATAGAAGGTTTATGAAGTAAAGAGTTCCATTCGCTGCCATTGCCAATACCTAATGGTTTGGGAACATTATGTTCAGCGAGTTAGTTTCACATTGAAACATAATTGTAAAAAGGGGCGATTATACTGGCTCTGCAATTTGTAATCATGGATGGTAGGTGCTCTTTGTAATGCCTATTTGCTTTTCTATTAATAAAATTATAACCCTCGCCTTCAAAAATAATTAAGAAACAAAAACGCTATTCAAAAAATAATTAAGAAACAAAAACGCTAATTATATATAGTTATCCCTCCAAAAAATCAATAGCTGCCCATTGGAGGCATACCGAAAGCTGGCATTGGAGGCATACCCATTCCCCCCATAGGTGGTGGGGGGCCATAACCTCCCCCGCCCATACCACCCATCCCTGGTGGAGCAGGCAAGGCTAGTGGAAGTAGTTGTGCATACATGTTCTGCAACTCAAACATAAAAAGTCAGTTTCCCGCCTTTACAACTTCATTATTCAGCAAAACTGAGTTCGAAAGTAAGAGACAAGAAAGGTCAAAACCCAGAGTCTCTGACCCTTTATGGGCATCTCCAAATGTATAAAGAGGCAGAAGCCAACTTTTTGTTCATTTTGGATAATAGAAGCAACATCAAGCAGCAGAATATGAATCTAGACAATTATACCTGTTGAGCAACCATATCCTTCTCCTCCTTCTCTTTGGCTTTAACTTCACTTTGAGCTTCAATTCTATCCTTGACAAGCTCATCAACTTTGCCCGTGTATTCACGGATAAACTATAGAAAAAAAAAGCGAGATAAGGGGTTTGAAGAAGTCCAGAGATGATGATTAAAAAGGTAAATAACCACAAGAGAATTGACAGAAATGAGTAGAGTACCTGTAAGAGATAGGGGAAAGCAAAGTCTATCATGTTGTTCATCCATGCAAGTTCAAGTGCAACATCCGGTCGTATCACATCATAACAAACAAATAAGCATGAGGCAAAACACTCCTTCTTTCCCTACAAGGCATCAAGTTTAAAAATCAATAAGCATGGATACTACTGAAGGGTTTTCTGCTCAATACACCTTTTAGTGTCACCATTAAAAGAACGAGTGATGGATGACCTAAAACGAAGAACATACATATTTTTGCTAGGTTATGGAATTGTTTTTGTTTTTTTATTTTACCTGCTCAATGAAATAAACAAGCAATTCTTCTGCAAGTTCCCGTTCACCAGACTGCGAACAAGTCTCCATTGCATCTCTGTAGTGATTGTCTTTCTTCGATAACGTAATAGATTGCCTCCATCGACCTGCTTTCTTATAGATGTAAGCAGCAACTCGCCGCATCTCAAGAAGCTCGTGTTTCTCAATCTGCTCATAGAGATTGCTTCAGTGAATACATATTAAAAGAGAAGATATTCAAAGTAGATAATTTACTTGGCTCTACCTTCTGTGCAAGACCAATCTGGTCGAAGTTATCATGCATATCTATGGACTCACGCAACCTATCATAGTCCTCCTCCTCAATATAGATCTCATTCAATGCCTCATTCACAGCAGATACATTGTTACTTTGAACTGCAACCATGTAAGGCTTCACAAGACGCAGATGACCAGCCTGACACCAAGAAACACAAACGTAGAGTAATATTAGATAACAATCTCTTGCCACCCTCTCTGTACATGCTGTTGAATGAAAGGATAACATTGGGCAATCAAAAAGTCAAGCAAAATCACGGGTGGGGGGGTCACCTTTCGCATAATGTCCACGACACGAGTATGATCCATGCGAAGGGCGAGTACATTGAGCATATCATTAATAAGGTCAGGATGTTCCTGCAGGTAGAAATGTACAGCTTTATAATAAAGCTCAACATTCGATACTTTAACTGCAACGTCTTTGAACTGCATGTGGTCCCACGCGTCCGGAGAATGATTCATAATGGTGGTTGCTGCATTGTCAAACTCGTCATACTGGATGTACAGATAAACAAGTTCCTTCCAGTGCTGTTGTTCATCACAAGCTCGAATAAGCTTGGGAATGTTAAGACGTGTCGAGAACAATTTAATGTGCTCCATAAGCTTCTCATAACGGTATCTCGCATAAAGGACACCTAGCTCAGTAAAGATACCCATGTGCGCACGTTCCAGGCCTAGACCACTCTCCATGAGAGATATAAGCTGATCAAAGCAGCCTCTATTCTGGTAATAAATACTGACTTCCTCTAGATCGTCCACCTACAATATAACATCAAAAAAATAAGACTACGCAGCATTTAGGGGAGATAACATTAAAGAAAACTGAAAGATAATTGGCACATTAATTGCTTTACAGCAGCAGTAGGCCTTACCCATTCAGCTTAGTGAAGGATGCAAACAATGTGCAAAGAACCCAACAAAGAATGCATATGAGAAAAAAGTTTAATGTATTAACGTCACCTGTACAATGATGTTGAGCCCACATATCTGTGCCAAACGGAACTCCTCAGCATCAACACAGGCAAAGCAGACTTGTTTCCATGTCTTCGCACTGTTGGCTTTTCTAGCTGCATCAACCGCACCTTGGAATTGCTGCAACTTGACGAGGGTGACAGCCAGCTTGGCCCAGTTAGAAGTAAAAGCAAATATAATCTTTGCAGCCTCGTATAGCGCTTCATCATATAAACGGTCGCCAACAAGTGGTAGATTAGCAACATTAGGCATGAGAATAAATTCTTCGATGTCACTAAGCCTGTCGATCTTGGCATATGCATAAATAAGCTCACTGTCTACTTTAGGCTCCTTAGACTTCTGCCTTACCATCTGGAGGTACTTAACCAAATCATGGTAAACATTACCATCCTCGGCAGCTTTAATGACATCTAAAAATTGAGAAGCATCATCTGCACGGATGAATGACTCAATTGCATCACTCACTAGTCCCTCTCTGAGCTGGGCCTTCGCTACCTGGCTCCAAACAGCATCCTCTTCAACACGGAACGCAAACTCCACAGCTCGTTCGATGTTCTGGATGTTATCCAAAAGAACATTCACGGCTTGTACATTCAAGTTGAACTTCCTGAAAATGGCAAAAGCTTCTTCATAGAGTTGCGCCTCCACAGCAACCTCTCCAACTGCAGGTCCATCGAAATTGTCTAATCTGTTTATGTAATCCATCACTCTTGACGTGTCTGCCTTAATGGCTGTGAGGATCAGCAGATTCTGCAAATTAAAGTTCCCACTGAAAGCGGAGTTTTGAAGTACGATCTTTTCGAGAAGCTCTATTAGCTCATGTGGAAGATCAGCAGTCATAAAAGCTTTAACAGTTGCAGAAACTTGCTCCGGGCTCTTGCTTTCAGGCAAGGCAGTTGATACGACTTGATCAATAAGCTGTCTTCTGTACTCATTCTCAGGGTTGAGAACCTTTTCCCAGAGGTCAGAATCCATCCTCTCCACCACATACCTGAATAATGAAAAGTAAGGTAATTACACTACAAAACAAAAAGGCTTTTGATGCGTAAATAACAATATACAATCTACAAAAAAAAAATTAGAGGTAAATAAATCCAAACCTGGCCTGTAATTTGAACAAGGAGTT
The DNA here is from genome assembly GCA_023529315.1 of Papaver bracteatum. Classification (NCBI taxonomy): domain Eukaryota; kingdom Viridiplantae; phylum Streptophyta; class Magnoliopsida; order Ranunculales; family Papaveraceae; genus Papaver; species Papaver bracteatum. The sequence continues at coordinate 1,565,868 of JAJJWX010002324.1, forward strand.
CTTATTTGTAACATTGATAAGTTCATCATCACACTGCCCTCTTCGGTAAGCAACAACAGCCAAAGTAGGGTCACGTTTCTCACAATATTTACCCACCACCCGTGGATCATAATATGGGTTGGTTGTGAGAAAATGCTCAGGATTGTTATTGCTGTCTATGATTATTTTACCTAAAGCATTGTGAACATGTACATCTTGGCTTCCTTCACTCACAAGATGCTCCAAGAATTGGGTTAGTAAGCGGAGGCGATTTCTGCAGTCAAAAGAGACTAGTGAGGCATGAAAACAACATACAAGGAAGAAGGAAAAGAGTAGAAGAGAGGAAGAAGACATCACCTCTTTTCACACTCATCAACAAGGGGCTCCACTGGAAGAAGAGAGCGGACAGAAAGAATAAGTCCTTTAATGAAATCTTCAGGGCATTCATCATCAAGTAGCTGACCGACAACTAATGGAGCGTTTCCTGGATTGACCTGTAAAGGCAGAGACATAAGAACCAGAATGCTTACTCCATCCCGTAAAAAGTAATGTTTTGATAATGATAACAAATGCAGAAAACTATATTGGCAATAAGTTTACAAACAAGTAAGATGGCGTCAAATAAAAACAGAAGTTACCTTCTGAACATAACCTTCAATATATCGGAGCATGTTGCTCGTGTAGAGATAGTGGGTGAGATCTGGAACAAAACCAAAACGATCACATACATTGATCAGGGGTCTTGCATCAGGAAGCTTGGCCTCCATGAGAAAATTCTTGGTTTTTTCCGCGTCATAGAAGTTTGATTCTCTAGTCACGCGTTCAACCTCTTTAATTTGACCAGTTTTAGCTGCGGCCTCGATATATTTAAAGTGAATGTCAGGATCCTCACTGTTCCAGAATCAACAGTATCATTAGAAACAGTAAGACAACTACATTTCTTAGAGGGCAAAAAATATGACCCCACACGTGGCGCTGTAAAAACCATGTGTCAATCTTTACATTCTAGCACTTGTTCTTCATTTGTGTTGGTTTTAGCTTAGATTTGTTCTTTGGGTGTAGTTGTAGGATTTCCTGCAACTAAAATTTCATTAATAAAATGAAAGAACAGTTCTCGAAAAATAGAAAATACCTGGAGCTCAAATACGATCCCAAGAAAAAATATAAACCCTCATAAGACTTGAATTGCTCAAAAAGTTTTATGCATGCCTCAACACCCAATTGCTCGGAATATTCTTTGGCGGTCTGCAAATATGGTTTTAACCACCTTAATAGAAAGAATGGTGTTTCAACAGATAACAGAATAAAAGAAGGAATGGGTAGTTACCTGCACAATTATCTGGAGATTTCCCCTCAGATTAACAAGTAAAAGGTCCTTCATGCACTCCAACGCCCACTCTTTCGAGAGGGTTCCAAAGAACTCCACAAGTGACTGGAACAACCCCATTTCATATCAATATTAAACAATTTATACAACAACAAAAAATGAATGTAAAATTAGTGTGAAATACCTGTGGCTCAATGGCATGTGTATTCACAATGACACGTTTAATATCTGGCAACTCCGCATAGTGCTGCACCAACAAGAAGTTCCTTAATAAAGGTATAATATTTAGCACTACTTTCTTCACACAGATAGATATCACACCTGAAGGGCTCGCACATATAGACCAGCTTTTTCACAGAGCTGTGCAATTCGAGGACGATCATAGTGACTGAACATTCCATTAGCCAAGATGGCATCAGCCACATTTGGAAATGTTACCAAATTGATCTCCAAGACCTGTGCATTAGGCAAATATCATGATGCTGCGTAAATAGTTGAAAATAATGGGGTGCGTCATATAGGAAAACCATTGCAAAAGAAGAACAAAACAAAACAAAACAAAAACAAAAAACCTTTGTCTGGAGGTGAGCATGTTCTGGTAGATTTGGCTTCAACACATCTAACAAAAAGGCAGTGGCCTCACGGATCATGTTCCTCTGCAAGAGTCAAGACCAGGAACAAAAGAATTTCAGTACATCTCGTAATATCTTTTACATGTTGAATAAAAAGATAAGCCATATTAAAGAGTTGCCCAGAGAATGATAGAGCTGCCACGCTATGCAAAATGATCAGGAGGTTGCATGGACGTGCAAAATTTTTGCAAACAACTTGGGATAATTAAACTGCAAATAAAGGTATGCAAAGGAGAAACCTGAAGGAAGAGATCAGTGATTGTGTTGTAATCTACAGGACAACCTCCCTCCATTTGTGACATCATTAGAGCAAAATTGACAGCTCCCTATCAAGAAAGGAGAGTAAGTTATCAGTAATTGGTTTAGATTTATAATACATGACCAGGTATAATTTTAAAAAATATTGTAACTAGAAAATTCAAAAGGAGGTGAACTCAAGAAGAATGTTTCCAAACAAAGAGAACCCTAAATTACTTTGGACAGTAAAAGAAGAAATACGAGAAAAACGAGGTATGTTATAATTGCATCCTTTGACAGAAGACTGCAAGTACCTGGGGATCTGATCGCAGAATTGTTTGCAAAAGGAAGAGATAATCAGGTGTGTACCCAACCTGCATAATGAAGAAATCAACTCTTCAAATGACAAACGTCTTTGATCAATTGCAAGAAAAATAAAAAATGACACCCAATTTAAATTATGTTTGACATTCATAAAACGAAAACAAAAAATTATCTACTTTTCTCACAGACCAAAGGGACTCCGACTAGGAGAATAAAAAATCAAATAGCACCAATGACAAATAGATTGACACTGCACCAATAATACACTGACTGAAATCATTACCTGCTTCGAGTAAATAAGAATCTTGTCAAATTCCCTTCGTTCAGCAAAAGCTGCAACAACTTTTGGTGTAGCCCTAGCCTTGATATATATTTTCAGGGCAAGGTCATTATCCACAGTCTACAACAGAGATATAAAAATGTCAACGGATATGAGAGAAAGAAACAGTGATCATGAATAGGTGATTGTGTAGCAAGAAGGACATTCTCATAGTCCACAGGTGCAAACAGATACCGGATAAACTCAAAACCAAATCTGACCTTCACAAGATCTCCAAGTTCCTCGCTGCACTCAAGCTTGTCCTCAGCCAACCAATTTTCCAAAAGATTCTTCTTATTCTGATTCACTACAAGACGTGATAATTCCAGAGACTCAAATGCATTGAGCTTTCCTCTAGTTAATAGTGTTCCGAAGTATTGCAATAATGGTGGAGTTTGGCCAGCTTGCACAGGTACACTCTGTGATGCATGAGAGTACGACACGGAGGTCATTAGTTATTCAACTTATTCTACTTTCTCACATCCAGAACGCAAAATTAAGCATGTTCGCAACTGATAGAATTTATTATGTCTAACATTTGTTGTATTGTGACAGCAAGCTGAAACAAATGAAACTAGCATTAAAAAAAACAACTCTAAAACACAAAATAGATAGTAATAGTACATAGCCATAAAAGGAGAAGAGTTTAGTAACAAGAAGGAAAATAGAGTACGAAATAAGGAAATAGACAAGCAACAAGTGTCTACAAAAAACATTTAGGCGAGGATAATGTCCACGGAGGATAAAATATAAATGCATCAACTCAGTGTAACTCAAATACCTGAAACTTTGCAACGGTATCAGGAGTTCGAAGGATCCCCTGGGGAGATTCTGCAGCAAGCTCTGCAGCCTCCTTATATTTTGTTTGTGAGAACAATTCTTGAAACCGCTGGACAACCTGAAGACAAAGAGACAGACGAGTAAACCCACTATATAAAATATTTACAAAATGTTATGCTGGAAGGTTATTAAAAACTAATCAACTGCAGCCAATATTACATTAAGAGATTCAATACAAAATAAATTGTTGTAATGCATCACCACCTCATGTCAATGTCTCACAAAATGCTAGTGTAGTATTCAAGAACCATGAAAGAAGAAACAGAAGCATGACGTACCAAATTCTCTGCCCCAGGAAGGTTCCCTCTTTTTGCAAGATTAACAGCAAGTTCCAGATTGTTTAACTGTAAAATTGCGAAGTAGCATTCATTAAGCTAAAAGAAACTCTGCAAAAATAAATAACACTGAAGGGAAATACATCATAATGTACACTTACTTGGCCGCTGACAAAAGGCACTATGGTTGCTTCATTGACAGTCGCAAGTAGCACCTGACCTCTCCTATTAACAGCATAAAACCCTCCTACTGATGTAGCTTCTGCCGTCAAAAATATAGGATCTGGACTAATTCGGTTTCTATAAACCGCGGTAGCTGTCTCCAAGTCATAAACAAATAGAAGTCCAAGCTTTGTAATCACGTATATCAACCCATACTTATGTGAAATCTGTCAAAATAACAAATCAACAGCTTAACATTGGCACCCAGCTTCATTGCAATAAATTCAAATAGAAGGGTAGATCAAAAGTGAGACCTGCATCGCCACAGGGAAGTCATCAGCAAAATCTGGGGGGAAGAAAAGATCTGCTTGTTTCTTCGTAAAAGCTGGTTTCCCTGCTTATCAAATTCACACCAAAAAGATCAACACCAGAAATAACAATTGAATATTCCAACTAATATTAGAAAAAAAAAATTGTTACAATCTTAGCTTGCCAAGTAATAAAAATTGCTACCAGGATGAAGTACCAATTGCAATTTCATTGAAAAGACAGATCAAATGCTATCGCTCAGCCATGAAGCAGAAAAGAACTCGTGATATAAATAGATATATAATAAAGAAATGGAAGAGACGAGATAAATCGACCTGGCTGGGCACCAAGTTCAATAACATGCAGCTTCGAGGTAACTTGTCCAGCATTGGTAGTTTTTGAGGCAAAACTAATAAGCGTTGAAGGAGTTTCGTTCCCGGGAACCTGCATACAACGTCCAAACAAATATTATTCCATACAAACTAATGACAATTATATGTAATAACTAATAATAGGTTACTCCAGTCATAGGTCAAAACAATTCTCACTTTAAATGTGGCAAACGATGCTGCATGTGCTTCAAGCGCTTGACTGCGCTGCTGATCCACAGAATACAGCTGCATATTCCCTTTGACCAGTTGAGGCCTCTGTAGTTAATGATAGAACAAGAAAGCAAAATTTAGAAGTGTAGATACTAGGCATATACTTCCCAATTAAGCCCTCCGTCATAGGTACTACTGGCTAGATTATAACAATTTTACACCAGTATACAGTGTTATTACATACCTCAGGTGACCCAGGAGCAATACCAATTAAGACCAACCACTTTTCAGAAGGATCGCTTCGGTAGTTTATTATTTGATTGTTTGCTAAATTAGCGGTTCTTTCAAACATCTTTACAGGCTGTGACTCACCTGGGTTTTAAACATAGCAAATAAAGTGTAATGAGCATGACTTATTTATTTATCCGTGATGGGAAACATGCAGCAAAGTATAACTCAGAAGTAAGGAACGTGTCTTACCTTCAATTGCCCAATGATACACCGAGGTTTGGGTGACTAGACCCAACATTTTTGGTGTGATCCATTTCCAAAAGACAATCTGTAGGATGTCAGGAAAACAGATTAATGACGTATTGTCAAACAAAAATCTAACAAATCAGGTTTATGCTGTGCGAAAACAAGGTCAACACCTGCTCAGGCATTTGATGTGATTTCATTTTTGCTTTCATTTCAATGTTAAATATTTGTAGGTGATCCTGAGTGGTTCCCGGCAGTTGAGCTGCAAAAATGTATCATATTTCATCAGCAAGTAGAAGATGATAACAGAATCTCCAGCACCCACTTATTACAAAATTCATGAAACTATTGAATTCCATATAAATATATTACATGTTTATTGTACTATTGACATGAACCCAATGGAAAAATTAAAAACAATGCACATTTCACCTTCTAACTTCTAAGTAATTCTATTACACTCATTAATGCAATTGCAGATTTTTTTTTTATTTTTTTTTTGTATCAAATTACTCAAACCAGATGTAAAAAGAATATTTGCAGAGGACTATCAAACAGAAGCTCCAGTATGTACTTAGTAAGGGGAAGAAAAAGTTAAGACAAAGTTATCGTCATCCAATCATGAACAGAAGTTTGGAATCTCCAAACTGGTGTAAATTTGAGAAGTTCTATATCTTAAGACTAAAACTAAATTTCTGATTCGATGACAGTAATGATGCAAAAGGCGACGAATTATTCAACAGACACAGCAATGTGGATCACACACAACACATACCTTTGAGAGCAAGAATTCTGGAATTAGGGTTCATCAAAGCAGAATCAGCAGTAATAGGTCTTCTCAATGGTTGATTCGGCATGCTCATATCAATAATAACAACACTATTCTGAGGTGATGTTTCTCTTACACAAATGTACTTATCCGATTCCATGGTTACATGCGTGAATGTTATATGTTGTGGATTTATTCCAATACTTGGCAACTGCATTCACATTCACATAATAAAAACACAAATCAATTATCAAATTCACAGAAGAATCAGATCAAACATCAATCCTCAACAGATCTTAATAAAAATGGATCCAATTACATTCGAAACATTAACTAAATCTATAGAGACTTACAGTTAGTGTTTCTTTCATGGCGATCGGGGCGCTAGCAGCAGCCATGATTGCTAGAACGGAACTTTACCAGAATTAGGGTTTCGCTTTTACAGTGGGTGGGGGGGAATGATATGATATGTAATGTAATGATGGAGTGATGAACAGCGATCCGATTTGGCTGATAAAGAAAGAAGGAGAGAAAACCTTCTAATCTAACCCCCACCGAGTAGGAGAGAGAGACGGATCTAGATGTACTTGTTTCCTACAAATAGAACCCCATAACTACTAAACTTTCCGTTTCATCTTCTTTCTTCCTACATAAGCAAACACACACACAAAAAAAATAAAAAATAGGAGGCTTAAATGCTAAGGTAAAATGACGATAGTTACTGACTTGCTGTGAATTTTGTTATCTAGGAGATGTGGTTGGAGATAAACAAACACACTATTAATAGCTTGGGATTCTTTATGCTTTTCGAAAAATGACGGAGGTTTATCCTTTAGGAACTTGGAGCGGTATAATAATGCTCTAATTATTAAATTGGCTTGGAGAATAAGACCGAATCGGAAAAAAATTGGGGGAAAATTATGAAGTCAAAATATCATCCACAGTGTGATTTTTTACATCTACAAGATAAACCATACAACTCTTCGTGATTTGGAAAGGCATAAACAAGAGTTATAAAATTCATACATATGGGATATTAGGTGTGGAACTAAAAAAATTCTAATTTGGTACCGTGAGTGGGTCAAGGGTCTTGATCATCCAGCTGTTCTTAAAGATTCCTACTATGAACCAACATAGATAGTCTATGTGTCTGATCTTATGTTACAAAATTGTGGGAGATAAAATACTTCTCTCATACATGAATTATATGTAGATCATATAGTTGAATTAATTATAGGAATGTACCTAGTGCAACGTGGTGAAGATATGATGATATGGGTACCTAATAGAACTTGAGAATTCACAGTCAAATCAGCTTACAAAGCTTCAATTTCTGATGCTCACCTAAGGAATCGACTATCAACCAATCCTAGATACAATTTGGAAGCATCTTTGGAAAATCAAAGCTCCTCATAAGGTTAAAATATTTATCTAGAAATGTATTAAAAATATTGTTCTTGCGAGGGAGAAGTTCAGCAATTATAGGCAATGTCCTCACTGCTACAAAGCGGATGAAACCCTGGAACATCTAATCTAATCTACCCCCCCCCCCCGAGCATGAGAGAGAGAAGGATCTAGATGTACTTGTTTCCTACAAATAAACACACATAAATACTAAACTTTTCGTTTCATTTTCTTTCTTCCTACATAAGAAAACACACACACACAAAAGGAGGCTTAATTGCTAAGGTAAAATGATGATAGTTACTGACTTGTTGTGGATTTTTTAACTAGGAGATGTGGTTGGAGATAAACAAACACACTATTAATAGTAGCTTGGGATTTCTTATGCTTTTCGAAAAACGACGGAGGTTTATCCTTTAGGAACTTGGAGCAGTATAATAATGCTCTAATTATTTAATTGGCTTGGAGACTAAGACCGAATCGAAAAAAAATTGGGGAAAAATCATGAAGTCAAAATATCCTCCACACTGTAATTTTTTACATCTACAAGATAAACCATACAACTCTTCGTGGATTTGGAAAGGCGTAAACAAGGGTTATAAAACGTTAAAAAATATCACATATGGGATATTAGGTGTGGAACTAAAACTCTAGTTTGGTACAGTGAGTGGGTCAAGGGTCTTGATCAGCCACTTGTTCTTAAAGACTCCTACTATGAACCAACAAAGATAGTCTATGTGTCTGATCTTATGTTACAAAATTATGGGAGATATAATACTTTTCTCATACATGAATTATTTCCAAATCATATAGTTGAATTAATTATAGGAATGTACCTAGTGCAACATGGGGAAGATATAATGATATGGGGAGCTAATAGAACTTGAGAATTCATAGTCAAATCAGCTTACAAAGCTCTGATTTCTGATGCTCACCTAAGGAATCGCCTTCCAGTTTGTCCGCATTGATGAGCTTGCAATAACCGCCTAAGACAACATCCGCCACCAGGTATGGCTTATCTTCCCCTTTTTTAGGTGAACCAGACCGAGCGGTTATTTTCACTGTCACATCCCCAACCTGAAATGCGGTCGCATTCATTACCCAATCTCCAATTTGAAATGGGTTTGGGCGTTGTACAACTACTTGATCCTTGTGCTTGCCGTCTTTGACCAAAATAGCTTTTAAACTTTTAACAAGGCGTTTAAAAGGACTAGCATCCCATTCACATCTCTCAGTGGCGAATGGGTTGTTGATTGGAGCGAGTCCCTGAGACTCAGCGGAAGGAGGAGTGACCCATTGCAAGAAAGGTTGTTCGATAAACTTACTTGGGTTCAGAATCTTTTAATGTATGCTGATGGGATCTCTCCAGGTAATTGCGTCACATCGGCAAGCTTTCGATATGGAAAAAGATAATCTTCGGGATTTGACGGCTTGTTGGTAATCCTTTCAGGTATAGACACTGTCAAGGGACTCACTCCTAACTTTGTTTTGTTGTTATGCACACACGAGCGCCCAAGAATCATATTATAGTTCGGGTAATCTTTCACAATATGAAACCTATTGCGTGTTAGAGCGTCTCCTATCTTGATCTCGATGTCGATGTACCCATAAGTGTCTCTACACTCTCTTTCAGAATTTTTAATTATGATTGGGCAATGAACAGCTTCCTGCTTCGAAATCTTTGCAGTTTTTAGGGCCTTGACACTGACAATGTTGAAATCAGATGCTACATCAATCAGTGCGTTGTCGAATTCGACATCTTTTAAGCGAGCGACGGTTAGGAGTCCCCAATTACATCTCGCGTTTCCTAGGAAAGATTGGGGTTCATGGTGTAACTTCCTTGACCGGGAACAAATGCTTGCCTAATATGACACGGTTAAGAGCACCAAACATGTCTTGACGCTGTGTCTTAGAGAAATACAAAATTTCACATAAATGTTCCATCATAGACTGCACGGTCTTGTGAACAGAGTCTCCAGAAATCATGTAGCTCCTGACATGAAGAGGGTGTCTGTTGACTCCTTCATTTCCTAGTTGAAGTTCTCCTGCATCCACCTTTTTTTTGAAAATGCACTTCAGCTTGTTGCAGTCACTGGTTGGGTGATTGACGAACCTGTGATAACGACAGTATTTGGGATTCGCCATCTCTTCTTCAGTTAACGGACGTCTAAGAGGAGGTAGCTTGATTGAATCATCTTGAATCCATGATTCTAGGAGTTCGGTGACCTCATCTATTAGAAATGGGAGGTTTGGAGCAGCATCTCCAGCTTCAGGAGTCTTAGCCGTGATTTTATGGGATGGAGTCGTCTGCGCTGGCGCTGCACATTTGGGTTGTTGCTAAGTTGTTGGAGTTTTGCTTTTTCCTCCTTCACATACCACACTTACAAAAGGACCAGTGTTGTATTGTTTGTTGATAAGACGCATGTTACATCGAGTTTCGCGTGCATCCTCACCCCTAGCTGGTCTGGTTCTTTCTAAAAGCGCTGGTGCGGTCGTAGCCGATAGCTTAGTAGCTTCATGAAGTTCAGATAATGTCTAGAAGCGCAGGTTTTCCACGATAGATGGGAACCATACCATTAATGCACGACTCTATTAATTGTTGCTCGGTCATGTTTGGATCGTGACAATCCAAAGCTTGAATTCTGAATCTCTTGACGTAATCGTTTTGGTGCTCGTTGTTTCGTTGAAATATTCTTCCCAAGTCCAAGAAAGTGATTTGTTCGGATACGAAGAAATACTTTTTGTAGAAGGTGGTGACCATCTCACACCAGTTTGATATGATATTTGGTGCAATGTTGTTGTACCATGTGTATGCCCTTCCAGTAAGCGATTTTGAGAACTCTTTCAGGCGGAGGACGTGATTGTATTCATGTTCTCCCAAAGATTCCAAAAAATGAGAAATGTGTTCGCGAGCGTTACCAGTACCATCATAAAGGGAAAACTGAGGAGATGAACTCTCTGCACATTAAGAGGATACGAATGTTGGTGCTGGTGCAGGTCCACCGGGTTTTCCTTGCCTCGATTTTGGAGAAGTCGTTTCAGGTCTTCGCGGGTGATGAAGTTAGACGGCTGGTTCCTTTATCTTGAGCGTTCAGGAGCAACACGAACCTCCTCATCTATGAATACACATCCTGCTGAAGTGATGACACCAAGGGTGTTGAAGGTACTTCTATGGGTTCCATGGATTGACGCGGTTCTTGCGGTAGTCGCTCTGTTAGCATCTTGAGAAAAGTAAGTACCTCTTTTTGAGTCGAAGTCATGTCTGTCTGAGCCTTAGCGAGAATTTTTTGCCTCTCCATCAAATCAACAATGGTAATAGGGGGTTGTCCTCCTCTGATTCCTCCAGCCCCTCGTCCGGGAGTAGCAGCTGCTCTGGTGATGACCAGAGGTGTTACACTTGAAGAAATATTGGGGTTTGAGGCTGCTCTGGATCTGGTAATGAGAGGTGTTACCGAAGGAATATCTCCAGCTCCACTGGTGTTGGTGGTGGAGGACATAGTTCCACGAGATGCATTGATCGTATTGACTGGCTGTACGGTAGCGCCACTGACAGGGACATCAATAACGAGAGTGTTGTCAGTGCTAGTTCTATCGGAATTGGTCATCGATCCAGACCTAAGATCCACCATCTTGTTAGAAATCATATTGAAATTTGATCTTGCAACCGAGAGATCAATCTCCCACTGTGGTCGCAGTTATTTATGGGTAAAAACTGATTCTGCTGTTTTTGGTAATTTTGGGTGTGTTGATGAGAAACAAGTTCAAACCCAAAACAAATGCACTGCATGGGAATGCTTTTAAGTTCGAGAAATTAATTTGTAAGACTCTGGCCTAAACCAAGAAATGGCCGTTCCAGATTCAATTCGGTCACAAGGTGAAGGAGAAGGGTTGATCTTAGGGAGAGAAGTGGAGAAGGTGTTTGAGATCAGAATGTTGAAGGTGTGGATGTTTATGACTTGTGTATCAGAAAATGGTTTCTGGCTACTCGTGTTGATAACACTTGTTGTCTCTCGTTCAAAATAGATTGAAAATCTATTTATACAAGCATTGAGCGCACCCTGATCTCTTAGGAAGTGGAGGAAGTGAAGTAGTGGATTTGTGCAGAAGGTAGCGATCGTGTTTCCGTTATGAGGGAAGACTGGTCACATGTTCTTACACCACTCTCATTACTATAAACCGCCTGTCTTTCCTGACACGTTCTCGTAATAGACTCGTTGCACGTCGCATGCTGTAAACCGCCAGACCAATACCCCAATAAGTATCCCCCAGTTTGTGACATGTTTAATGTCTCGATTAAGTGGGTCAAATTGTGGGACTTGCCGCGGAGAATAAGCAGCTCAAACTAATCGATACATATGAAGCATCATTGTTTAGAGCCTGATTGCATCAGTCGCGGATTGGCGTATTAAAGGAGACAGCATGATCGAGTTTCTTTGGGTGATCGTTTGAAGACCCTACGGTCAAGTCATCACTTGGTCAATCGCCTCATGTAGAAGAAGGATGGCCGGTCTTCACAATGTTGTTTTGCTTATTTTTTAAAAATAGATCTATACCATCCAACTAGGCTGGCGAAGTTGGATGGTCGTGATCATTTGTGGCAGTTTCAAACTGCCATTGACATGACTCTAGGGTCCAGGGGGCCGCACGACCAACCCTCTTTGGGCGAGCGATTCGAGGCTTCGATCGTCAGCTCGGGCAAGTCGGTCGTTCACGCGTGAAGGTGGGCCGACAGTGATCACGTTGACATCTTCGGGGTCATTTAATATTAAATCTAAGACACTCAAATCAGCTGGCGAAGATGAGTGGTCAAGATCAATTTGCAGCAGTAATGTGTTGCCGCAAAGCGATTTTAGGCTTTTGAAAGCAGAGCAAACACCCATGTTTGGGCCGGCGATTTGATGCGTTTTGGTCTTTCTATGAGCAAGTCGATCGGTCACCTGTTGAGTTGGTTCGATGTGAGCGCGTTGGCATCTCTTTAATCATTTGAAACACAATTTAAGCCGTCCAACTAGGATGGTGAAGCTGGATGGATACGATTGATTAGCGGCAGTTGTGTAATGTCGCTTATTCAATTTAGGTTTTTTAAGGCTGCGCGATCGTCCTAATTCAATTGAACAATTTGGTGTGCTATTAACTTCCCATGAGCAAGTCGATTGGTAAGGGATAACATTGGGCCAGTGGTGAACGTGTTAGCACTTCTATGATCGTTTGGAACGCGATCTATGTAGTCCAACTAGGATGGGAAAGTTGGACGGATATGATGGCTTTTGAGACCATTTTCTTACGGTTTTAGCTCGTTCGAGCTTTGTTTTTCCGCAGCACAAATGCTCATGTTTGGGTCGGCGTTTGAGGCGCTTGTAAATAGGCAACATGGGATTCGGTCAACTAGAAGACTAGTGGGACCGCCGGTGATCGCTACGGTGATTGCTTAGTTCTACTATGAGTAGTCTAAGCTTGTTAAATCGCGCGGCCAAATTGTGTGGCCGTGTTTGTTTTTGAGACTGACATTAACAGTCCAGATTTTCTTTAAAAATAAATATGCGTTCGATCATGCTAACTTTAATTTAAAAGTGTGTGAACGCATTGATCTCTTTGTCAGAGAGTGATGTAGCCCGTGTGGGTATTTTCATGCAGATCTCAATACTGGCACTTCGGGAGATTCATGCTACTCTGCTGAGAGTGAACGCTTTATCGTCATGTCATGTCAATAATGAGAGTTCAGATGAGAACATAGCATAGGAAATTATCAGGCAAATTATGCATTAATTAATAATGTTGGTATAAAATAGAATTCACATAATATTTGGGATTGCTTTTGCACGCACCATCTGAATGAATTTCATATATATACATACTGATTTGTTCAATACATGTGTAAGTAAAGAGGTTTGAGCACTCGTTACCTTTAAATGGCCTTTATTCCTTTGCAGGATCACAGTGCTAAATATAGGGTTTTACGATTTTGACCCTGAACTAAAAACCACCATCAACATCAAAATGGAATAAATTTCTTCTTTTACCACTTCACCCCCACCCCCACCACCATTCCACCACCGCTAGCACCATTACACATCAACCACCACCACAAACATTCAACTACCATTCCATCACCACCGTCCAATGACCACCACCTACCAACCGCCACCACCATTACACCGCCACCACTAGTCCGCCACCACCACCGACGCCATCATCTCCAGTCTATCGATGTCATCGCCACCACCACCACTAATCTACCGTCGACGTCGCTATCAATCCACCATAGTTACCACCACCACCACTTCTGTCGCCGCTACCACCAAATTTTTGTGTCAACATCAGAAGTTGATCCAAAATTAAAAGTTCAAAAATAACTTTGCTAGTACGTATTCTAGTTTTTTTGTGTCAACAATGAAAGTTGATCCAGTGAGTAGAGTCAAAAACAATAGTTGATCCATAAAAAATGGGATCAATAACAGTAGTTAATCCATAAAAATTTGGATCAACAACAAGAGTTGATCCCATAAATTTGGAATAGCTCAGCTGGTTAGAGCATGTGGTTGTTAACTGATAGACGCATTTATGTGTGTATTTTGGCCTCAATTATGTGTATTTTTAGTGCTTGATTTTGTAGTTATTTAATTATTTTATGTTTTTGTAGGTGTTTTTGGAGAAATAAGCTTTTGCGGAGAAATTGACTCGAAAAGTGGCCCTGGGAGAAAATTACTAAAGTCACTCAGAGGACGTACTACATGCACCCAAAAGTATGTTAGAGACGCCCCAAAAAAGTTATATTGACACCCCCAGAAGAATTGCTAAAGGGACCCCAGCAGTGGATAAGGAGTAACCTAATTACTAAGGAGCATCCACTTTCAGGGCAACTACTATTGGCAGCCCCATACAGGAGAGGTCATCTTCAAGAATTCAAATTCTCTGTTTTGGCGAGGAATATGGCAGCAAAAGAACGGATTTTAGGGTTCGCAATTTGAAGGGATTTAATGAGATTCAATCGCCAGAATCGGTGGGGATGGACGTGAACTCGACAAACAGGCTTGGTACAGTGAATTGATTCAAAAAAATTGGGCTAGTTAATTGAGTTCGGGATTAAAACAGGGAAAAAGTCTTCTCAACTAAGTTTCGATAAACAATTAACTTATTCTCGGGTTCTTCTGCTAGTTTAATTCAAGGAAGATTGCGAGGAAAAAGGGAATAATTCTTCTCAGCTCGATTTGATCGTATCTTAGGCAGCAGACGCGTACAACGGGGAAAGATAACCTTCCTCTCGGCTAAACAGGGAGATGGAAAAAGTCCCGGGATTTGATAATAGTTTTAGAAGTTACAGGGCATATTAGGAAGGAATATATTTTGTTGAGATTTTGTCTCCTTTTAGGGAGTTTGTAGTAAACCAGAATACGCGTATAGGAGAAGAAAATAAAAGAGAAAGTCTGTGACTTTTGGGGCAAAAGAAAGAAAAAAATTTGATCGAGTTATATGGATCCCGTGTGCATAAATACGAGGGGCTGAAGTTCAGAGAAGTAATCGGGAGTTAAGGGTCCGGTCAGAGGCCATATAATCGAAGAAAGAATATTTGCATAGGAGTTCTCTGCTGCTGCTGAAGAAGGAAGAGACGAAGAACATTGGACCAATAGAAACAGTCGCAGTTCTGCTACACTAGAAAACTATCGTTCCTCTACAGTCTTAAAACATTGTAACAATAACCTATGTAACACCATTACAGCGTTGCAAATCTCTGTGTTATATAATTTCTTCAATAAAACACCTTTTGAGCTATGGATTATTATTTTGTGCGTGTTTTTGATATGAAGAGCTAAACCCCAACACTGGGTCGATGGAGGAAGCCATATTTCATGCATGTGGTAATTATATTTAATTATTTTATGATTTTTTGCATGGATTATTAATTGTTTTATGGTTTTTATTGAATGGTTGTGATTTCAATCGATGGGTTATACTTAGGTTAAGTCTTTTGATATCCCATGCTTTAGATTTACAGTCGTTGCTTTTCAAAATTCTACCTTGGCAAAGAAACACAGTCAATATTCTATTTGAGCTATAATTGTCCAGAATAAATATATGAATTGCATGAATGAGTTTATGGTGGAATCCGAAGTCCTAGTATCTCTCGTTATTGTGACAATGTTGTATATATATTAAGACTAAAATCAATCTTTATAAGTCTGAGTGAACGACATCTTTCTTACCACTTTTTCTACAACATCAAAAAATGACATCAATTTTTGGCACCGCTGTCGGGGACTTGTATTTAGATTTGTTTTAGGTTTATTTTTATTATTTTCTTTTTTACGCGTTTTGGTATTTTTCGATTCTTTTTAGATTTCGAGTGAAGCTAAAAGGAAAGAAAAAGTGCTATAAAAGGAAAGCATCACCAAAGAAGGAAAGAAAAGAGGAGTCCAAAAGGAGTAAAGAAGATTTTGTATATATTTGGATTTATTGTAGTGGAAAATTTAAGGAAGGCAAAGAGGCAGATAGTTTCTATTGATTAGCATCAGCTGGTTACATAAAACAATGTCATATATATACTTATAGAAAGTAAACCCTAGACACTATATTGGGCTGCACATCCATGGGCTACAAGCCCTACAACAATCCCCCTTGTGGGGTCCAGTTGAACTTCATATGTAGTTCTTCAAATGTCGTCCTCTCCTTGATTATTTGCGCCGAAATCAATTTCCTTATTAAAACTTTTACAAGGAAAAACCCAGTGGGATAAAATCTTGGTACAACTCTTCACATGTTATCTCGTACTTTACATGTAGCTCATCACATGTAATACGATCTTCAAAGATCGATGAGTCTAAGTTAATTGCCTCGTTAAAAACTTCGTCAGGAAAATCCAGAGGGACAAAACCTGAACTAAATAAAAAGAGTACAATATTAAGCAAACTTAGAACATAGTTGGACTCAAATATGTTGCCTCATTAAAACCTTGACAAGGAAAACCCAGTTGGATAAAACCTTGACGAAGGGAAAAGAGTACAACGTGACAGATGCAAGTAAAGGTGATCCGTTGCAGATGATCACTTTGCTCTGTTGAAGTTGAATAGTTGTTTCACAACTCTTAAGGAAGAAAATACTCGTGGAAAAGATAATAGCCTTAGTTGGGAAATTACATTCCCGGTGTTTGTTGTTATCTCATTAAAAACCTTTCCGAGTAACAAAACCCTGTGGGAAAAAGTAACCTCGGTGAAGGAAAATAGTTCAACACACTGTTAGATTATCTCCCTGATGTCAGATAATTTTCATTAGTCTAATGCATTAAAATGGAGTTTATCACACTTTACTTTTGTGATTTGAATGTTTATAAGACCATGTTGTTGATTCTGGAAGTTACGTTTCTTAACAAAAAATCGCATTTCATTTCTTTGATTCAGATATTTTTGGTAATATCAACGCGATCTTTATGTATTCAAACGTTCAACATACTTGATGCTTTTAGTGTTGTCTCGCTAAAAACCTTGTCGAGTAACAAAACCCTTTGGGAAAAACTATTCTCGATCGAAGGGAAAAAGAGTACAACACATTTTCAATTTCGAAGTAAAATATGTCGACATCATATCCTTGGATCCTCCCCCTGATGTCGCCATCTCCCCCTGATTACTTTCAGAGTTGTTACAAACAGTTCCTTTAGTCATGTATTTTTCGAAACTGAATATCAGTAATAACCTAGAAAATAGTCTACCGTATCTCCCCCTGATTGCTTTCGTTGGAGAAGAGATTATTTGTCCTTCATAATCAACAACTTTTGGATTGCACTTTCATTAGCATTCCTTTTAATGTCTTTGTAGGGATAAAACAAATTTGTGTCAATGTTTACCTTTAAGTACAGGATTATATTCACTATACCATTCCAATGACGTTGCGTTGGCGCTGAGGTATATCTAGCTAACAAGTTACCTGAGGATGTAAAATTTAATCGGGTACATTATTATACTAAGTACAACAATGCGTCTATTGTACTTAGATATGGGAATTTCATCTCCCAACACATCTTCGTCATACTCCTTTGGACGAAATGTTTACTTACTTACATTTGAACCTCGACTAATCATGGGAGTGCTATCAGGATGCATGTCTTTGTTAAATTGCCTAACAACTTTAGACATATGCAAACTGGTGGGATAATATACCACAAGCTCAGTATTCGATCGAGCTTTCCCTAGATTTTTCATCTCAAATTCGGAGTTTAAATAGCTTTTAAGGTCTCTTATTACATCAAGAGTACACATCATGTATGTAACATCAACATAAATAGCTACAATTCCAAATCAGGAACTTTCTTATGAACACGCAAGGAAAAATAACTTACTTGTCTATCACCTCCAAATCAAATAACCACTTAGACAGGTATACCACATCCGCCTAATTGCTTGAATCCATAAGTGAGCGTTCTATCTAACTGTAAACGTACTCTGTGGTTTAGAGTCATTTGATTTGGGAAACAAAAGTCTACCAAGTACTTTGGTAAATATCTTTTATCTCTTGATTCTTTTAGAGATACGTAACAACCACATACATATGCTGCATTTCAAGTCCTTTTGAAATTACCAATCTAACTAAGTAGTGGAACTCTATAACATTCATCACAAGAGAACAATTCCAGGGCTTTGTGAGAAACCTCGCGCCACAAGGCGAGTCATTGTACTTTAAGACTACTTTCTTCTTATTATGCTTTATGACAAATTAATTATGTATGTCCAATAGGATTTACACTTGGTTGGTTAGCACTACCACACCAAATACCCATATATTTGCCAAAGAACTAAGTTCTACCTGGATTGTGTAGGCCAAATATGCTTTTTATTTGAAATTAATCAAAATAAAGCATGGTTCAATCTCATTGTGCTCTACTTCTGGAGCAACTATTTATGGATTATATCATCATTATGCACGCATGATCCCTCCATTGACTCATGTGCATTCTCCCAATCCATTAGGATTTCATTGTTCTCTAGAATCATTTAAAACTTTGGAGCGTCCTCCCATTTGATTCATGGACATATTCAGAGACAACATTATGAGATGATTTCTGATGATATAAGTAAGTTGTGCCTTACTCACCTACTTCCTTTCTAGGTGAGCATTGATCGAACCAAGCAGTCTTTCCAACTTCCTTTATGGAGCCACGGCCTCAACCACACTTCCACTAAGTGTAGTTGTAACACCTTAGTCTATGGTGTATATACCTTCTTGAGGATTTGTAACCTTGCAGGTAGGTTTACAGCTGGTATGTCTGATCTTATCACTTTAACGACATCAGTATACATTTTGAAAATCGATTATTCTTTGTTACTTCACATTTACATTTGTGGAGTGCAGGAATCAATATGTGACACAGTGGGAACACAGCACGACAATTCATGTCGTTCCCTTAGAAAATACTTTTTCTTATCTCCCCCTAACGATGGGAAGACTATCTCACTAAAGTGATAAACCGCAAATCTAGCGGTAAGAGATCTCCTGCCAAAGGTTTTAAAATACGGATAATTGTTGAGAGTAAATATCCAACAAAATTACTTAATCATTTTCGTGACCCATCATAGTACGAGGTGGACTCGTAATGGCACATATATAGTGCAACCAAAAATGCGTAATAACACAAATGTCAGGCTTAAATTCAGTTACCAACTGGTACGCAGAAAAGGTTGACTAATATTGGGTTCTAAAACGAATTAAGTAAAGATGCACGTAATATTGCATATCCCCAAAGCAATAAAAGGTAGGTTGGTACGCATAACCTATTCCTTAGACACCATCTGTAACCTTGATGATAGCCTCTGTGAGACCATTGGGTATAAGATGCTCTATATTGATCATATTAAGCATGCAATATTCATCAAGTCCTTTTGATGTAAATTCTCTAGCATTAACAAGGGTGGTTAGCCTTTGCACTTTGTATTGTGTAATATGTGCTAGGAGTTTTTAAACGCAAATTCTTGGGAACTATAACTAGTCCAAAAATGTCAAAACATTCAGCAGAGCCATAAGTCACTTTAATGGTCCGCACTCTGCATGAATAATTTTCTAAATTTCACCTTGTGTTCTTTGTAATATGGATTTTTTATCATTTGCATCTTAGGATGGTCTCGATCCTATTTTATTGAAGACTTTGGAAAAATGAGTGATATGCTTTCTTACCTAAAAGCATAATGGGAAGGGGGGTTGTGCATCTAGTATTTTAGAAAACACATATTGAGAGATATGTCGTCACTTTGCATTCTGTCAATCTTTTTCCCATTTTCGTTCACTCAAATAAAGTGATATTTGTATGAGTTCTTTCAAAACAATCATCATGTCACAACCAAAGTTTCTTTATGGTTATGCCCAAAGCCTATATGAGTCAGTTTCCAACATTTCATCGTCGGAGTCAATATGATTCAATAATCCAAATATTATAGTGAATGACATTGCACTAGATTGAATCATTAATTTCTCTAAAATATATTTCCTTCCAAATATATTAGAGACTATAAAGGATGCAATCAATTACATTCTCATCATTTTGATGTTTCACATGATATCCATTTGCAAGGGTTACTTGGGAATTTAACAATGTGTGATTATCTCTTGGTACATCTAGAGATTTTGCGACGTCTTTGTTCTATCTTGATGTAGGACCAGAATATCGCTACAATAGTGTTATTGCGATATTAACAACACTTCTGCGAGCGTCGCTGCAAGCTCTTTAACAACATTTCGCGAGTGTCACAAAATATCCAAAAGAAGGACGTAAAAGTTGACGATGGAAGAAATACAAGAAGAGTATATTTATCCTGCGATGGTTATCAATCTTGCGAGAAGGAATATTGTAGCGATCGCGATAAGATCGCAGATTAGATCCGAAATAGGAGGAAAACTTAGCTGTCATCCACTATGTAAATTCCTATATAAAGGATTCGTTAGATTCAGAAAAGGATGATGTCTTTTTGAGAGTTGATAAGGTCTTGAGGAGAGAGAAACTCTAGAAAGAAAGTTGTACTTTTGAGTTCTTATATTCTTTGTAAAGATTTCTAAAATTAGGATAATAAAAGTGTCGTTGTTCATCTTCAAATGTAATTCAATTTCTATAGATTCTTATCAAGGGTGTAGTGTAGGATTTCCTGCAACTACATTTTGGCGCCTAAAACAGGGATTGATTAACGAAAATTGAAGAAAAAGTGAAGAAGAAGGTAAGAATTGTTCAAGATTAAGGAAATCATTAAGTAAATCGGTGAGATAATTGAAGGAAGAATGATTAGAATCAAAGAGGATTGTAGAAAATTGGAGTGTGATATGGTAACAAGAGCAATGATTGATAGATTTCATGAAAACATTAAGGGGAAGATACATAAGCGGGATTTTGAAGGAAGAAAGATTATGACGGTGGAGAAAATATCGTCATTAAAAGATTGGGAAAAGCAGGAGATCACATTTACAGCAGCAGAAATACCAGAAGAAAATCTAAGTCATACATCTTCTTTGGTAATCACGGTATCCACTATACCAGTGATAAAAGGAGAATCAATAAAATCTGTAGAAGAGTGGGCTATGAATAGAACTTTGGTGGATGCAGAAAGTTCTGTGGATATAATATTTTATCATACTTTTAAGAAAATGGGATATAAGGATGAAGAAATGTCTGGTTCAACATATCATATTCATGGCTTTGGAAAATCTTTAACAAAACCTAAAGGTGAAATAGTGGTACGAATTCCGCTAGAAGAAATTGAAACACAAGTAACATTATGCGTGGTAGACGTGGAATCACCGTACAATATGATATTGGGAAGACCATGGATACATGCAATCAAGGTTGTAGCATCAACATTGCATCAATGCATCAAATTTTCTATGCCCAGTGGAATTGGAGAAATTAGAGGAGATACATACTTTGCAAAACTGTGTTACCAAATTGAAGTGAGAAATTGTGAAGACCGTCCAAAGTTACGAAAATCTCGCAGAAAATTGGCGAGAGAAGCAAAGAAGGAAGAAGAGTTTAAAGTTTACATGATAAGAGCAAAAGAGGGAAAAGGAGTGCCCAGTGAAATCTCGCGAGAGGGAGACGAACTCGCGAGAATTATGAAAAAACCAACACCAATGGGAGAACCTAAAGCTAGTTACACTGCAGCAGAACCAACAAAAGAAGTAAATATTGGGAGTAAAGAAGAGCCTAAAATGCTGAAAATTGGGACTAGAATGGAGGTAAATGAGGAACAAAGAACTATAAATCTCTTGCGAGAATATAAAGATATCTTCGCATGGAGCATGGATGAGATGTCAGGGATAGATCCATCAATAGCATGTCATAAATTAGAAATCAACAAAAATGTAAGACCATTTAAACAAAGAATAAAAAAAAATCGCAACAACATACCATTCTCAAATAGAGGAAGAATTACAGAAAATGCTCGACGCAGGAATTATAAGGCTATCAAAATATCCAGAATGAATTGCGAATATGGTGGTGGTCCCAAAGAAGAACAAATGGATAAGAATTTGTATAGATTTTACTGATTTAAACAAGGCTTGTCCTAAAGACAATTTTCCATTACCAGATATCCCACAAATGGTTGAATCAGCAGCGGGAAATGCAAGAATATCTTCATTGGATGGATATAAATTAAGGATATAACCAAATTCCTCTCGCTGAAGAAGATCAAGAGCATACCGTATTTTTTTCTCCAAGAGGATTGTATTGTTATACAGAGATGCCATTTGGTTTGCGAAATGCTGGAGCAACATATCAAAGAATGGTGGAGAAGGTGTTTGCAAAGTGGATTCACAGAACATTAGAAGTGTATGTAGATGATATGCTAATCAAAAGTAAAGAAGCTGAGAATCATGTGCAAGATTTGAAAGAAATTTTTGATCAAATGCGACAATTTAATATCAAAGTGAATCCTGATAAGTGTACCTTTGGAGTAACTTCAGGAAATTTTTTGGGATACATTGTATCAAAAGAAGGAATACAAGTTGATCCAGAAAAAGTGCAAGCAATTCGCGATATACCAACGCCTGCGACAGTAAAAGATGTGCAAAAATTAAATGGACTCTTAGCCTCACTAGGGAGATTCATTTCGCGATCCTCAGACAAGTGCAAGCATTTTTTTGACATATTAAAGAAGGGAACAAAATTCAAATGGACGGATGAATGTGAAAAGGCTTTTCAAGGAGTTAAAGAACATTTAGTGAACATATCTATTTTACAAAAAGCTGAACCAGGAGAAGAACTATTGATCTATCTCGCGACAACCACATACGCGTTAAGTGCAGTATTGCTGCGAGTAGACGCGGGGGTAGAAAAACCAATTTATTATATCAGCAAAACATTCAATTCTGCAGAGAGAAATTATTCCAAGATTGAGAAGTTAATTCTAGCATTGGTGCATGCAACTTTCAAGCTCCGTATCTATTTTCAAGCACATAAGGTCAAAGTATTAACAAAAGTACCAATTGAGTCAGTAATGAAAAATTCAAAAGTATCAGGCAGAGTTGAGAGATGAAATGCACACGTAGGACACTTTGATATCCAATATGAAATTCTATCCTCGCCAAAGTCACAAGTCATCGTAGATTTCTTAGCTGAATTTCCTTTAGAAGATGATGAAGCTGTGGAAGAAATGATGGATGTAGAAGAGGAATGCGGAGATCCAAAAGAGCTATTAACAGAACCCAACATATGGGAAATATTAGTGGATGGATCATCCAATGGAGAATGAAATGGAATTGGAGTTGTTTTTATATCGCCAGAAGGAGAAAAAACAACTTTTTCATTTAGATTAGAATTTACATCCACTAATAATGAGACAGAATACGAGGCTGTAATCCATGCTTTAAAATTTGCGATAGAAATGAAGTTGGAAAATGCCAGAATCACTGGCGATTCACAATTGGTTATTCGTCAGATAAAAGGAGAATACACAACAAATGAACCATCCTTGAGAAAATACAAAAGACTTGTTGAAGAGTTGTCTGCGAGAATTCCAAAAATAAAGTGGAGACACATATCAAGGAAAGATAATAGGCTCGCAGATGCTTTCGCTTTCATATCTAGTATGATGACAAATTCATTGGCGAGGTGCATAAAAATTCAAACACTTTCATTTCCATCGATAAACAAAGAAGAAGAAGAGACAGATGTAATGATGGTAGAAACTGGCAAGGGAGAACCAAGGAGCAACATTACATATTGGCGAGCAGATCTTCATGCATACTTGGCGAGAGGAAAAATTCCAAGAAATCGATTAGAAGCACATAAGTTAAAAAGTAGGGCAACCAATTATGAGCTAAGAGATGGAGCGTTATATCGCAGGTCCTTTAATGGACCATCGTTAAGATGTTTGACAAGTGAAGAAGGACAAACAGTACTAAAGATGTTATATAGTGGTGATGCTGGTAATCACAGTGGAGGAAGATCTTTGGCATATAGACCAAAAATGCAAGATTATTACTGGTCGTATATGCATGAGGATGCAAAGCAACTCTCAAGGCGTTGCGAAGATTTCCAGCGATACGGAAAAAAGATACATGCACCAGGGGAACCGTTATCATCCCCAACAAGTGCATGGCCTTTTGGGAAATGGGGATTAGATATTGTGGGACCATTTGTACCTGGCTCTGGACAAAGAAGATATGTAATTGTCGCAACAGATTATTTCACAAAGTGGGGATAAGTAAAGGCAGTACAACATATCCGCGATAAAGACATTTTTACATTCATATTTGAGAATATAATTTGTAGATTTGGGATTCCAGCACAATTGGTATCTGATAATGGAAAGCAATTTGAAGGACAAAACATAGAATTGCTACTCAATGCATTTAAGATAAAATGTGGAAAATCTACTCCTTTATACCCACAAGCAAATGGTCAGGCTGAGGCAACTAATAAAACAATCGCAGATATCTTAAAAAAGAAGTTAGAAGGATACCACAGAGTATGGTGCGAGCAAGTGCATAATGCAATATGGGCTTACAACACAACTAGATGAGAAGCAACTGGAATGTCACCATTTTGTTTGACATATGGGGTTGAAGCTGTATTACCAACAGAAGTTGCTATTCCTACAACAAAAAGAGAAGCATGGGAAAGAAATTTTAGTGATGGTATGATACTGAATAAATTGGATGAGTTAGAAGAAAAGAGAGAACAAACTCTACAACATATGGAGAATTACCAGCGCAGATTAGCACGCGAGTACAATAAACGTGTTAAGAAATGTGAATTCTAACCTGGCGATTTAGTACTGCGAGAAACACCCAGTTATCAGCGAGAAAACGGTGGAAAATTGGCGAGAAAATGGGATGGACCATACATCATTAAAGAGATAGTTGGAACTGGGGCATACAAACTAATGGATCCTGAAGGGAGAGATGTTGGCCAAAGACTCGATAGACCATGCAATAGACTATTTCTGAAGAAGTACTATCAATAACACCTTCTGCGAGATAAGAAATACTGGTATGTTATATGATGAAATAGATAAAAATTATTCTTTCTCTCTTACAACTGAAAGGTTCTTCTGATAACAAAGTGCAATAAGAGCAGCGAGAATCATCGCAAGAAAAGCGAATAAAAATTTCGCAGAGATTAATAGAACGGGACGAACCTTTATGGCGTGCACCCTAGTTCGCGAATAAAATTTCGCAAGAGGCAAATGTAAGACCTAATAGCACGTCATATGAGGGGGTATCTCTTGACATGACTCAGTGATAAGGTTATACTGCTACTGGAACCTGAGTTATGCTGATGTTGGGGTTAAAGAAAACCTATCCAGGAGAGGAATCTTGGATTTCCAACTATATAGGTTATACCCTGGTTGGATGACTAAGAACCTCTTCTAAGGAGTGAAGAGTATGACCAAGGCGCCGAGGTACACGGTTGAGTCAAGGGTGCCCGGGGCGTACGAAACTACCCTGGACATCCTTGGCAAGTCTTGGATATGATGCACTCGGCCCGAAGAAAACCCGACTTAGGGTGAAGTCTTGTAACTATAAGCCATATAGGCATAAAGGATAAGAGGCTGCGAAAAACAACTGGTTGTTGGCAAATATGGATGGGAGGAGCTAGTCTTGTATGGCCGATGTGACCTCCTTGAAGGGGAAACCAGGGGGAAGATAAGGACGGCACCCTCCATTAGGGAGGTTATAAGTGTCTAAAGACGACAATGTCATGGGGCTTTATGATCGCAAGAACATTTAGGCATGTCATATTATCGCGTGACGAAAATTATACAAAGGCAACAAGCCATAAGAGAAAAGTTAAGATGAGATCAATGGGTTCTTGCATGAAAGTGTAAGGACGTCCTGCGATTTCATCGCAAGACGACAATGTCATAGGGATAAATTCTTGCAAGAGAGTTTATACTTATCATATTGTCGCAGAGATGTTGAAAAAACATGGATAAGACACGATCAAAGGATCTTTACATGCAAATGTTAAGAAGTCCTGCGATTTTGTCGCAGACAGAAAATTTATTGGCAAAATAAGACCTTTAACTAGGAAGGAAAAATAAGACCAACACAATAATTTTAAAAAATTAACTATTCTATTTAAGAATGTAGGAAAAATTTATTCATCGCAGGAGAATATATAAGAAGGCATATTCCTAACATCGCAGACCTCTTCAAGTTTCTTCAGAATATCGCAGCAATATTCGTTACATCGCAGATTTATTCATACTTTCGCGAATAATATAGCCACACAGTTCACAAAAAGAAGGTACAAGAAAAGATTCACTATTTCAAGAAAGATAATGAAGGGAAAGTAGGGGTGTGGAGAAATATGATCTCATTATCTTCCTTGAGAATATTCAAAGTAAACAAAATCAAAAATGGAATTCTAAAAGTTTCAAAAGTTACATTATCCGCAAGAAAGAAGAAGAAAAAAGAAAGCAAAAATGAAATTCAAGTTTCAACGGTGGTCTCACCAGATTCATTATTCTTGCTCGCTAGATTCATTATTCTTGCCAGAATTTTCAGCTTCATCAGTATTCTTCTCACCGCGAGTTTTTTCTTCTTTTGATTCTTCGTCAGCGATTACTTCGCCACTTGTAGCTACTTCTTTGGGAGGACTTCTTTCTTCTTCGTCATTTTCTTGAGTGGTATTTTCTTCATCGTTAGAAAACTCTAACTCCTTATCCATGGGAAGAGGAATTTCATCATCGTCAACTTTCAAAGGAAGAACAGATACTGGAGGGAGAGAATGGGAGATCAAAGTATCGTTCACAAGAACTTCATCACTAAGGTGAACCTTGCGAAGGAAACCTTTGTTGCGATTTCTAATTTCTATATTTTTGAAGTACTCAAGATAATCAAGTCTTCTCTCTGCTTTGTCACGAGTTTCAATAAGATCGGAAGTGAGAACCTTATTTTCTTTGCGAGCTTTATCCAACTTATCAGTAAGATCAGCGATGATAGAATGAAGGCTTCTTTCAGATTCTGCGAGTAACAAAAGTGATAAAATATCAGTCAAACAAAGATCTCGCAAGAAATGTAACACAAAAAGAAGATCAACAAGAGAGGCAGCCAATTGACTACCTTCTTTTTAAGAAGTAATATTTTGAGTTAACGTAAAGAAACAATTCTCTCGTTGATTCATAGCGTCATCAAATTTATCGCCAACCACACCCTTCATACGAGATTTCATGTTTTCTTCTTTAGTGCGAAGATACGAGTTTTCCTCTGTTAATAAAGAATGAGATTTCTTTAATTGAGAATATTGATCTTGAAGCTTGCTGGCCTTTAAACTAAGAGTTAATCTACCCTTGATAAGTTTATCCTTTTCAGCGGCAGATGATTCAGTTAATTCCTTGAGCTCATCCTTAAGATAACGAAGAGGTTGTTCTTGATTATGACATGTGCTTTGAAGATTACTCAACTGATGCGAGGAAATCGCCATCAAGCTTGAAAATCTATGTTGTTCTTGGGACAAAGTTTTATTCTCATCTGATAAAGATTCCATCGCCAAATTAGCCTTGAAAAACAAATATGAGAGGCGATCAACCTCGCCACTTAATAAATTCTGCCTTTGCAATAATTGATTATTCTCATTAGTAAGATTATTTATGTGATCAATTGAATAAGAGTAAAGATTATCTAATCTAGTATGTTGTTCCATCCAAGAATCTCTTTCAGCGCGAGCTTCTTCAGCGATGGATTCAAATTTGAATCTTTCCAAGAAACGAGTCTGATTTGAAACTAATATATGAACCAAGAATTTAAGAAGGAAGCTTGAGTACAGAGAATAATAAAAATAAAACAACAAAGGGATGGAGGCAAGAAAATTGTACCTTTTAGCTCGTCATTTTTTCTGCGAAGATTCTCGCATTTAAGAGAAGAATTGCGAAGTCTATAATTCAAAGTATTACATTCAACAATTTTGACTTGAAGGCTTCTCCTTAGAGCTTCAATCTCATTTTCCAAAGATGTTCGCGAAGCATTACAACCAGAGCCAAAATATTTGAATAAAGTCTCGCAAACTTCATATTGGAGAGGGTCAGTAGAATACTTTCTAGCATTGTCTAAAATGTTAGACAAAATTTTAAAAGCAACGTCAATGCTTGATAAAGTTTCATTTGATGAAGGAAGAGGTGTAGAAGGTGAAGTAGTAATGAGAGTAAGTTGACGATTTGAATCATTTGCGATGGTTGAATTATCAGGAGGAGGAGTATTTGGAAAAACAACAGTTGAGGGCAGTAAGGGACTATAAGGAGTTTCAGTCACATCGATTTTAGAAGCTTGATTTGTCAAAGGGTCGGGAACAAAAGAGGTATTGACAACAGTATTCTCGCAGATAAAAGAAGAGGGGTCATATTTCGAGAGTGTGGGAGTAATCCTCGCAGATGTTAATGTAGGGATGATGATATCAGCCCCGGGGGTTTTGAATTTGCGGGATTTCTTAGAAGGATTAGCGATGTTCTCGTCATTCTGCGAATAATAACTTAGATAAGAAACAGAGGCAACAATATTGTTATTAAAAAGTAAAATGTGTTTCTTACTACCTTATCACTCGCAGAACTCCTCTTCTTCTTTTCAGTAGGCCTTTTGCGGATATTAGGGTTTTGAGTTGCAGATTGAGTATTAGGGATAATTCCACTAAAGAGAAAACATAATGCAAGAGTTATGAAGAATCAAATAGAGAAGATCGGAGAATATAAGTAAAAATAGGTTCAAATAAATATCACAATCAAAAAACATACCTTGATGACTCCATTAGAACAGTAGAAGGAGAATACAAAGAAGAAGAAGAGTTGCAGATGGACGACAAAGTAAACAAGTGAAGAAGATAGGAAAACAAAAGAAGAAAATTAGTTCTGAAATTTAACTCTACCTTTTATATGCAAAAGGGGGTGACCTGTTGAACATGAACGTGTCAGTAAAAAGAGGAATTCACTACACGTGTAGGCGGTAAGGCTAGATTAACGGAGTCTTGTCGAGAAGAAAATATAGAAGGAAAAGAAGTTGCGAGCGTTATGAAGAGTGTGGTATTCTCATGATCTTCTATTCTTCGCAGAAAAGACATGAGAAGAGGCAAGATGTAGGACCAGAATATCGCTACAACAGTGTTATTGCGATATTAACAACACTTCTGCGAGCGTCGCCGCAAGCTCTTTAACAACATTTCGCGAGTGTCACAAAATATCCAAAGAAGGACGTAAAAGTTGACGATGGAATAAATACAAGAAGAGTATATTTATCCTGCGATGGTTATCAATCTTGCGAGAAGGAATATTGTAGCGATCGCGATAAGATCATAGATTTATCCGAAATAGGAGGAAAACTTAGTTGTCACCCACTATGTAAATTCCTATATAAAGGATTCGTTAGATTCGGAAAAGGATGATGTCTTTTTGAGAGTTGATAAGGTCTTGAGGAGAGAGAAACTCTAGAAAGAAAGTTGTATTTTTGAGTTCTTATATTCTTTGTAAAGATTTCTAAAATTAGGATAATAAAAGTGTCGTTGTTCATCTTCAAATGTAATTCAATTTCTATAGATTCTTATCAAGGGTGTAGTGATTTCCTGCAACTACACTTGAAAAATAAAAATGAGCAGTGCTGCACTCGATAAGATAGTCAATTGGCCAGGAAAAGTTCTTGTTGCCATTAATGTTGATGTGAAAATTGGTTGTTACTATGATACACATACACATTATATTGTATATACCAACACCTATGACCAGATGCATTTCCAACTCTTTTATTTATGATGGGAGCTAGAATTACATTTTAGCTGATCCCATGTTCAATTGATACCTATACTTTGGTGTCATTACTGCTGGGAAAAAATAATATATATTTTTTTTCATGATATATATGTCCTTTTTCACATGCTTTATATGAGTCGGTACGTCTAACCCTATAACTTTGGGGTTCTTTCAATTTTCAATTTTGCTACATTTAGCTTAATTTGAGAAATTTCTTTATCTCATTAGGCCAAGAGAATCTCACTACACATGTCAACCAATTACTTTAGGTTGAATATATTACTAAAAAAATAATTAATTCTCTTGTTGTCATACTTCAACATATACCGGTTCGTTAGTATTATGGATGAAGTAGAGAAATGAAAATTTTCCGACTCAAATAAAAGAAATTGGGAGTTCTTCCACACAAAAAAAATTTAGAATACATGTGATTTTATTTGAACATATGTTTTGAAAAATTCCACGGAACATTCAAATTTTTGGGAAAATATCAAGTATCCAATAATGGTGCTCAAGTACTTCTAAGCCCCAAATGAATACATTGGACTTTAGTTGGTACAACCAATTGAACAAAAAAATAAACATCATTCAACAATAGCCAATATCATTTCAAGAGAATAAAATAGCGATAAAACCAAAATTCTTAATGGTCGAAATCAATAGTCATAATTTAAATTGACCGTTTATGGACTTATCTTAGAAAAACAGAACTAGGCATGTTCTAAAAGATAAATAAATAAGCCCAGCAAAAATTCGATGTAAACATTAGCTACATACCTCACATTTCATTTTTGGTTCCCGCCATATATAGACAGGACCGGAACAGTCTTAATTGTGCGCGATCCAATCCAGAACAGGAACAAGACTGGACTGGCTCGGTTGGAACTGGGCATGACTGGCTCGGCTGGAACTGGCCAAGGCCGAGTTGGATCACTGGACAGGGCCGAGTTGGATGGGTCAGGACAACTAATCCACAACGGAACAGGACAACTACGAGAACAAGCTAAATGGGTCGATGGGTCCCAGTATCCAACATTTTATGTTTCTACCTTACCCGGCTCTTAGGTCAATTATCTCCTCCGCCGTCCAGACAAGAAAAGAAAAACAAAAAATCAAAAAACAGTAACCGACCATGGAATTACAATCAACACATCATCAATCAATCTAATAACATACATAGGGGGTCTACATACCCATAACAGCCAAAAATCTTAGATCAAGATATAAATTTTTTATTTTAACAAATCCAAAATTCTATCATTATCAATACATATAAACATACGCAAATGGGGACAAAATCGAAAGGTGATTTTTTTTTATGAGGCACACAGAACAAAGAAGACATGTAAGTAACAACAATATAGTAACATTCATCAGATCAACCCAAAAGAGACGAGAAATATAAAAATTGATTTTTCTTTTTTGTTTAGATATTACCCGGCTGTGAGATCCCCTTTATTTTCTTGATCCGGCCACGATTTGAAATGCGATTTGAGAAGAAAAGCATATCAACAGAGATAGCTTCCTTTTTATGTCCATCGGTAGATAAATTTTTTTTTGAATAAGAGCAGTATCGGCTAAGATGGATCCTCCCAAATTAGTTTTCATTGTCCACGAATTGATGATAAAAAAAAATCTCGTGTGGTTGAGCATCATGGTGATAACGTATTGTAGTGGAAAATGTAAGGAAGGCAAAGAGGCAGAGATTTTCTATTGATTAGCATCAGCTGGTTACATAAAACAATGTCATATATATACTTGTAGAAAGTAAACCCTAGACACTATATTGGGCCGCACATCCATCGGCTACAAGCCCTACAACAGGATTTTATTTCTTTTTATTTTTGGAAAATTGTATTGGGGTTTGTTTTATTTTTGTAATTTTTCTTTTCCTATTTGGACATTTCTATTTTTGGACCTGGACATTATTTTTAAAACCCTAAGGAAGGGTTAAAAATTAAATAAAACTGTTTGCAGGGAAGGACGACAGTTACGATACTGTCTCGACCCCTCGGGTTCGTACACTGACATAGGATTCAGTGGCCTGAGTCGACTTCAACGGTTCATCGTTCGTCTAGTATGGAAGGTAAGACTCTATGCACCCACGAATCCCATTTCAGTGGGTTTTCTTTTGTGATAAAACACGTGCACACACCAATTGCATCGTCAGACACCGATTATTAGGAAAACCCGTGGTTTAGTACGGTGAACCCTTTGGGCGTTATCATCTGAAACACCACAAACCTCAGCCTCGTACCTTTGGGTATATTTTGATGTAGGTAACCTGATCTTACCCAATTTAAGTCAACCCTGTATTTGCACGTACACAAAAGTATGTCGAACTGGTATTACAATAGCCAATACAATGATTATCCGACTCATTTTCAAAATGGACATTTCAACTTTGACCATAGTGTGAATAGTGGTCGGGAGCATCCACCTTTTCAAGGTTATGGTTCATACCATGGTGACCCAAATTACTATTCGCATACCCACCAGTCATATGAGCAAAACAATCATTTTATTTCTCAAGAAGAGGATTTCAAGAGTCATTCCTTATTTGTGAAGGAATCCTTAAATATTCCAGACGAGTCCCCAGAGCAGTCAACTAGGATGTCTTTAGAAGAGACTCTTAAGAAATTTACTGAAAGTACAAATAGGATTGTTGAAAAACTTGCTCGAAATAATCTTAATTTCCAATACAGTGTTTCCAATAATACCCTTGAAAATGAGGATATTTATTTTCATAATCAAGATGACAAGGTTAGAATTGGTAACACTACTCTTTTAGATGAGGTTCAACCATTTTCATGTAATTATAATGATGATTATGATGAGGATAGTGTTGATGAAGAATTTGAAATATGTATGCACAGTGATCAGGAATTTGCTACTCCAATTGAGCTTTATAATGATAATGTTATTCTAGTTCAAATCCAAATAATTTTAATAATTATTCACCTATTCAAAAGGATGAGGATTTGACTAGAGATACCCCCGTTTTAGACGATGTAGTATTTCCTTTTGATTACGAAGCCGATAATGGTTTAGAGGAACGAGTTTATTATGAGAATACTATTTTAGAGTCTAGCGATTTAGAAACAACAGTCTTAGACAAAGAAGATGAACTCGTAGTGCTTTTAAATATGAGTGAGGATGCATCACCTGAGTATAACCTACAAGAATCAATTGACCATTTTCAGGACTTTAATGACCTAGAAATTAAGGATATTGTGACTAGTCTATCTAGAGACACCCAAAATTCTAAGTTTGGGGGTGATTATCATTCTCCATGTGCCTTAACTTTAGATCTTACAGAGATATCTCACTTGGGACTTGACATATGTACCTCAACCATTTTATAAGATTATCTTCATATATGTTTTCCTTAACCTAGTGATGTCCATAAGGAAGTTCAGTTGTTAGAAACTGATGTAATTTTAAAGTGGTAAGTAAGGTTGTCGTTCACTCGGACTCGTAAGGTTTGATTTAAGAAAACACTAAAAACAAAGAAAATATATTCACAAGGTTGTCACAAAATATCGAGAGAACTGAGACTCGGGTTTCCACCTTTAATCACATTTAATTGGTTCGTATATTGATTCATAACACTTCTAGCTCTTTTATGGACTCTATTTCTTTGCCAAAGGTAGATTTTGTAAAAGATTAATTGAAAATCATAAGCATGATGCATCAAAAATTTTAAGTCTAAGCATACGTCATCAGACAAAATCATAACTAATTAATAAAAATCATAAATCAATGAAAAAAGTCATGAAGAATCATTATAGTTACCAATCAATTGTGAAACATGGCTTCCTCCGTTGTCCCAGTGTTGGGGTTTAGCTCATCATGCTCAAAACACACTCATAAGATAGAAACATGGATCAAAAGGTGTTTTTATTGAAGAGGAATAATAATACAGAGAATCTGCAACACTTAGCGGTCGTTACAGAAGTCACTGTTATAATTTTTTAAGACTGTAAAAGAACGATAGTTTACTGGTGTAGCAGAACTGCGACTGTCTTTGTTGGTCCTATGTTCTTCGTGTTCTTGATAGCTGCAGCAGCAACAACAACAATTCCTGCAGCTCTGAATCTTCGTTCCTTTGCCTCTGCCTTCACCCAAAAATCTAGACAGACCCTTATTAGAC
This sequence comes from Papaver bracteatum, assembly GCA_023529315.1. Taxonomy (NCBI): domain Eukaryota; kingdom Viridiplantae; phylum Streptophyta; class Magnoliopsida; order Ranunculales; family Papaveraceae; genus Papaver; species Papaver bracteatum. Next base: position 1,599,819 of record JAJJWX010002324.1, read on the forward strand.
TCGTACCTTCTTATTTATACCCAACATGTTGAATTAATCTCGATAAATTCTCTACTTTTCCTTCACGGAAAGTTACGGACTTTTCTCTCTTTTCTTTTCTTATTCTTACGCGTCTTCTATATATGAGTATCCAGAATGATATCATGAATCCGACGGAGTATATCCTCTTTCCGTTTTTCCGTATTTTCCAGTTATATCCAAAAGAAATCTCTGAGAATAGTTAGCTCCCTGTTTTACATATAATCACCGGAAACCTTCCTCTTTTACGCGACAACATCAACTAACTTCCCTGTTTTGATATATCGTATCAATAGCAATTCATATCCAGGCAAAATTCCGACGAAATCTCTCTAAAAATTCACCCAGAAAATCTCGCAGGAGTAAAAAAGTTTTCCCGTAAAAACTTCACCTCCCTGTTTTTCTAAACGGCCCAATTCACTCGATCCAACCACCTATTCTAAGCCTGTTTATTCATAAGAGGCCTATCCTAGCTAAATCCGTCGATCAAATCTATATCAAACACGCCCAAAATCCGATCAAAACTTATGCAGTAAACTGCCTCTTTTTCCCGCCAATTTTCTCTTTTGAAACGAAGAAGAAAGGACAGCCCATATCCAGTGCAGGGGTGCCAAAATCCGTAGGGTGTAAATATCAATTAGAGTGCCCCTTATCAATGGAGTACCCCTTAGTAATTTATGTGCCCCTTATCCAAATGGGAGGTTCCTTGAGTGATTTTCTCCCGCGACGCAAATACCACTTTTCAAGCCAATTTTGCCGCATAAGCTTATTTTTCCAAAAACACCTATAAAGACATAAAAAGCCAAATAAGTACAAAACCAAGCACTAACAATATATACAATTGAGATCAAAATAGACACATAAATGCGTCTATCATAAACCCATCCTCTAGTTGATGTGGTTTACCCAGGCTATGATACCCAGACTGATTTTGTTTTCCCACCAAATATTTTTCAACCGATTGTGGGAACGTATAAGTTTCAGATGTGTCAATTATTGAGTTTTGAGACTAAACCTAATTACTTTAGGAGATTAGGGATGACATATTTGTTTAAGGAAGACCACCACTCTCATTGTGGTCAGCCGTGTAAGTCAAATCTGATTGACTTAGAGGATCCGCAGTTATTTAGGTTATTATTATGTTCTTCTAAATTTTTACTTGAGTTTTTCCAGACTCTAATACCTGAATCGGATCTTAGCTACGAGGAAATGCAACCCATGCAAATATTTTATTTGGACCCAGTTATGGAACCTGAACCTGAACCACAGCTAGATGTAGTTGTCTTAAACAGGAAACTAGACAAGGGTGTGATTTATTTGTTTATTCTCTTAGCAGGTTGCAGATTCATTTTATTTGTAATAGCTCTATTTGGTTTTGATGACCCACAGAAATTCCGGCTATTACTTTATGATTTTATGAGGTGACTAATCCTTTCTTAGTCTGGCTGAAGACGTTAAACTTAGCACTTATTGGGAGGTAACCCATGCTCATGCAACACGGTAATATCTTTCCTTAACTCTTTTGCTTCAAATGGTAACAGTTTCTCCTTGTTCATGTTTTTTAATTTTATCTTTAGAACATTGAAGACAATGTTAGATTTAAGTTTGGGGGTATGGGAGAAACTTTTTAGTTGCATTAATAAACTCCAGAGCCTAGAAATTTATGCTTATTAAGGATGTCACTAACCAATCTAAGTGGATGGAAGCATTTTGATTGTAGGAGTTGAGGAACCAATCTGATTAGATGGAAACATCTAAAGAGTCTATTCATAAAAGCACAAAGCGCAGGTGTTAGAAACAACATGATAGTTTCAACGTATCTCGGAATCATCTTGTTACTTCTGTTTTTATTTTTAAGCAATTTTTATGTTGATGTATGCTGGGTTGAATTAGGGAGATTGAGTACTAAAAAAAAAACAGACCAATTAGACCAATCAGAATAAATATTAACACTTGGATAGCAATATGTGTGTGTTCTCCCTGTCTCTGTCACCTAAACAAGCGTGAAACGCAGGATCCACGGGAATTACCATGTAATCTGCTGACAAGAAGCATGCGCTTGGATCCACAAGATCTAATCATGTTGTTAGTTCTTAAAAAAAAGAGAGGTGTTAATGTTCAATAAATCGACCGCTGGTTCCCTTGTATATGCCAGCTGGTTGATCTAGAATTAGGTTATTGACCACTGGTTCCCTTGTATATGCCAGCTATGTTGATACTAGTCTAGACCAGTATCTCAATCCATTAGGTCATAGGTTCATCTTGGCATTTACATCCATTCGCAACCGTATATTTCTATTTCTATTTCTATTTCCATCTTCTTAATCTTTCATGTGATTTGTTTGATTCCGTTATATTGATGTCCATAGTGAGACTATCTGAGTATAGCTCTGTCAATTATATATGAATTTTAGTATGCTTGAGTGCAAACTCGTGTGCAACAATTGGAATTTCGCATCAGGGTACTTCCTCCTGTAGTCAATAAGTATGCCGACCAAGGAGATTCTTTAGTGCATTCCAAGGTTCTGCGTAGATAGCTAAGGTCTAGAGTAAAGGTTTTGTGGGTATATCTCTAATAAGACCTCCCAAGACTATAACTCGGCCACTAGGGCCACCTAGGGGTTTAAAGGCTTATTGCATATGCTAATGCAATCGACGATGCCTGCGACAGTGAGTTAGGATTTTATTTTAGATTTGCTCGATGACTAGCAAATAATAAGTTTGGGGGTATTTGATAGATGCATTTATGTGTCTATTTTGGCCTCAATTATGTGTATTGTTAGTGCTCGATTTTGTAGTTATTTAATTATTTTATGTTTTTGTAGTTGTTTTTGGAGAAATAAGCTTTTGCAGAGAAATTGACTCGAAAAGTGGCCCTGGGAGAAAATTACTAAAGTCACTCAGCGGACGTACTACAGGCACCCCAAAAGTATGTTGGAGATGCCCCAGAAAATTTATATTGACACCCCCAGAAGAATTGCTAAAGGGACCCCAGCAGTGGATAAGGGGTAACCTAATTACTAAGGGGCATCCACTTTCGGGCAACTACTATTGGCAGACCCGTACATGATAAGGGGAGGTTATCTTCAAGAATTCAAATTCTCTGCTTTGGCGGGAAATATGGCAGCAAAAGAACGGATTTTAGGGTTCGCAATTTGAAGGGATTTAATGAGATTCAATCGCCAGAATCGGTTGGGATGGACGTGAACTTGGAAAATAGGCTTGGTACAGTGAATTGATTCAACAAAATTGGGCTAGTTAACCGAGTTTGGGATTAAAACAGGGAACAAGTCTTCTCAACTAAGTTTCAATAAACAATTAACTTATTCTCGGGTTCTTCTGCTGGTTTAATTCAAGGAAGATTGCGAGAAAAAAGGGAACAATTCTTCTCATCTCGATTTGATCATATCTTAGGCAGCAGACGCGTATAACAGGGAAAGATATCTTTCCTCTCGGCTAAACAGGGAGGTGGAAAAAGTCCCGGGATTTGATAATAGTTTTAGAAGTTACGGGGCATATTAGGAAGGAATATATTCGGATGAGATTTTGTCTCCTTTTAGGGAGTTTGTAGTAAACCAGAATACGCGTATAGGAGAAGAAAATAAAAGAGAAAGTCCGTGACTTTTGGGGCAAGAGAAGAAAGAGATTTTATCGAGTTATATGGATCCTGTGTGTATAAATACGAGGGGCTGAAGTTCAGAGAAGTAATCGGGAGTTAGGGGTCCGGTCAGAAGCCATAGAATCGAAGAAAGAAGATTTGCAGAGGAGTTCTCTGCTGCTGCTGAAGAAGGAAGAGACGAAGAACATTGGACTAACAGAAACAGTCGCAGCTGCTACACTAGAAAACCATCGTTCCTCTGCAGTCTTAAAACATTGTAACAATAACCTCTGTAACACCATTAAAGCGTTGCAAATCTCTGTGTTATATAATTTCTTCAATAAAACACCTTTTGAGCTATGGATTATTATTTCGTGCATGTTTTTGATATGTGGAGCTAAACCCCAACACTGGGACGACGGTGGAAGCCATATTTCATGCATGTGGTAATTATATTTAATTCTTTTATGATTTTTTGCATGGATTATTAATTGTTTTATGGTTTTTATTGAATGGTTGTGATTTCAATTGATGGGTTATACTTAGGTTAAGTCTTTTGATATCCCATGCTTTAGATTTACAGTCGTTGCTTTTCAAAAATCTACCTTGGCAAAGAAATAGAGTCGATATTCGATTTGAGCTATAATTTTCCAGAATAAATATATGAATTGCATGAATGAGTTTATGGTGGAATCTGAAGTCCTAGTATCTATCGTTATTGTGACAATCTTTTATATATATTAAGTCTAAAATCAATCTTTATAAGTCTGAGTGAACGACATCTTTCTTACCACTTTTTCTACAACATTAAAAAAATTACATCAATTTTTGGCGCTGCTGCCGGTGACTTGTATTTAGATTTGTTTTAGGTTTATTTTTATTATTTTATTATTATTATTTTTACGCGTTTTGGTATTTTTCGATTCTTTTCAGATTTCGAGCGAAGCTAAAAGGAAAGAAAAAGTGTTATAAAAGGAAAGCATCGCCAAAGAAGGTGTAGGAGCGGAATATCACAGCAAATGATAACTTACGAAATTGTGGAGAGAAAATACATTTTGCGAGTATAGAATATTTTGCGAAGATAAAGAAATCGCGAAGAACGTTTTACGAGTAAAGGAAGTTCGTGAAGTAAATTTGCGAAGGTTCATATGATGATTCTTTGATCCGAAATTAAGGGAAAGATTAGTTGTTATCCAATGTGTAAAATCATATAAATAGCCATTTAGGCATGAGAGGAAAGGGAGAGATCTTTTAGTAAGGGAGGATGATTTTAGGAGGAGAGAGAAAATTTTAGAGAGGGATTTATTTTCTTTATCATCTTCTTCCCCAAAAATTCTAGAGCTCCAAATATTCATTAATGGAGTCTCAATTGTAAAATCATGTAATCACATACAATCACTAGTGAAGCACCGTGGATGTAGATCACATTGATCGAACCACGTAAAAATCTTTGTGTCTCTCTTTATAATTTTAGTACCTTAATTCTTAGTTTCATATCAAATTAATTAGGTTTAGGAATCATTCTAATGAATTCTTATGAGGGTGTAGTTGTGAGATAATCCGCAACTACAGAAGGAAAGAAAAGAAGAGTCCAAAAGGAGTGAAGAAGATTTTGTATATATTTGGAGTTTATTTCTTTTTATTTTTGGAAAATTGTATTAGGATTTGTTTTCTTTTTGTAATTTTTCTTTTCCTTTTTGGACATTTTTATTTTTGGACTTGGACATTATTTTTAAAACCCTAAGGAAGGGTTAAGTTTAAATACAAAACTGTTTGCAGGGAAGGACGACGATTACAATATCGTCTCGGCCCCTCGGGTTCGTACACTGACATAGGAGTCGGTGGCCCGAGTCGACTTCAACGGTTCATCGCCCGTCTGGTACGGGAGGTAAGACTCTATCCACCCACGAATCCCATGTCAGTGGGTGATAAAACACGTGCACACACCAATTGCATCGTCAGACACCGATTATTAGGAAAACCCATGGTTTAGTACGGTGAACCCTTTGGGCGTTATCATCCGAAACACCACAAACCTCAGCCTCGTACCTTTGGGTATATTTTTCTGTAGGTAACCCGAGCTTACCCAATTTAAGTCAACCATGCATTTGCACGTACACAAAAGTATGTCGAACTGGTATTACAATAGCCAATACAATGATTATCCGACTGATTTTCAAAATGGACATTTCAACTTTGACCACAGTGTGAATAGTGGTTGGGAGTTTCCACCTTTTCAAGGTTATGGTTCATACCATGGTGAGCCCACTTACTATTCGCATACCCACCAGTCATATAAGCAAAACAATCCTTTTATTTCTCTAGAAAAGGCTTTCATGAATCATTCCTTATTTGCGAAGGAATCCTTAAATATTCCAGACGAGTCCCCAGAGCAGTCAACTAGGATGTCTTTAAAAGAGACTCTTAAGTAATACACTGAAAGTACAAATAGGATTGTTGAAAAACTTGCTCGAAATAATGTTAATTTCCAATACAGTGTTTCCAATAATACCCTTGAAAATGAGGATAATTATTTGCATAATCAAGATGACAATGTTAGAATTGGTAACACTACTCTTTTAGATGAGGTTCAACCATTTTTCATGTTATTATAATGATAATTATGATGAGGATAGTGTTGATGAAAAATTTGAAATATGTAGGCACAGTGATCAGGAATTTTCTACTCCAATTGAGTTTTATAATGATATTGTTATTTCTAGTTCAAATCCAAATAATTTTAATAATTATTCACCTATTCAAAAGGATGAGGATTTGAATAGAGATACCCCGTTTTAGATGATGTAGTATTTCCTTTTGATTACGAAGCCGATAATGGTTTAGAGGAACGAGTTTATTATGAGAATACTATTTTAGGGTCTAGGGATTTAGAAACAATAGTCTTAGACAAAGAAGATGAACTCATAGAGCTTTTAAATATGAGTGAGGATGCATCACCTGAGTATAACCTACAAGAATCAATTGGACATTTTCAAGACTCTGATGACCTAGAAATTAGGGAGATTGTGACTAGTCTATCTAGAGACACTCAAAATTCTGAGTTTGGGGGTGATTATCATTCTCCATGTGCCTTAACTTTAGCTCTTACAGAGATCCCTCACTTGGGACTTGACATATGTACCTCAACCATTTTACAATATTATCTTCATATACGTTTTCCTGAACCTAGTGATGTCCATAAGGAAGTTCAGTTGTTAGAAACCCATCCTCTGGTTGATGTGGTTTACCCAGGTTATGATACACGGACTGATTTTTTTTTCCCACCAAATATTTTTCAACCAATTGTGGGAACGTATAAGTTTCAGATGTGTCAATTATTAAGTTTTGAGACTAAACCTAATTACTTTAGGAGATTAGGGACGACTTATTTGTTTAAGAAAGACCACCACTCTCATTGTGGTCAGCTGTGTAAGTCAATCTGCATGACTTAGAGGATCCACAGTTATTTAGGTTATTATTATGTTCTTCTAAATTTTTACTTGAGTTTTTCCAGACTCTAATACCTGAATCAGATCTTAGCTACGAGGAAATGCAACCCATGAAAATATCTTATTTGAACCCAGTTATGGAACCTAAACCTGAACCACAGCTAGATGTAGTTGTCTTAAACATGAAACTAGACAAAGGTGTGCTTTATTTGTTTATTCTCTTGGCAGGTTGCAGATTCATTTTATTTGTGATAGCTCTATTTGGTTTTGATGACCCACAAAAATTTCGGCTATTACTTTATGATTTTATGAGGTGACTAATCCTTTCTTAGTCTGGCTGAAGATGTTAAACTTAACACTTATTGGGAGGTAACCCATTCTCATGCAACACAGTAATATCTTTCCTTAACTCTTTTGCTTCAAATGGTAATAGTTTGTCATTGTTCACGTTTTTTAATCTTATCATTAGAACATTGAGGACAATGTTAGATTTAAGTTTGGGGGCATGGGAAAAACTTTTTAGTTGCATTAATAAACTCCAGAGCCTATAAATTTATGCTTATTAAGGATGTCACTAACCAATCTAAGTGGATGGAAGCATTTTGATTGTAGGAGTTGAGGAACCAATCTGATTGGATGGAAATGAAAAAGCGGGGATCTAACAACCTCACCCAGTATTTCGATTAGCAATCTGTATGGACAACTCCGAGTTGTTTTTCTAGAGAATCAACTAGACTCAATCAATAGAAAATACTCAATGAGTTATTATCTCAATCTCTTGATTTGATTTACTCAAGCAAATATGGTTTGCGAGTCTAATCAAAGAGAGATAACTTGGATGGTACCAAAGACCAATATCCAAGTGTCAATCGATTTAAATCAACAACCAATAGGTCGGATATTCTAATCGATTAAACAACGCATAACCTGTATTATTTCAATTATATAAAAATATAATGCGGAAAAAAAATAACACAGACACCATAATTTTGTTAACGAGGAAACCGCAAATGCAGAAAAACCACGGGACCTAGTCCAGATTAAACATATACTGTATTAAGCCGCTAAAGACACTAGTCTACTCCAAATTAACTTCGGTCTGGACTGTCGTTGAACCCCAATCAATCTCACACTGATCCAAGGTACAGTTATGCTCCTACACCTCTGATCCCAGCATGATACTACGCACTTGATTCCCTTAGCTGATCTCACCCACAACCAAGAGTTGCTACGACCCAAAGTCGAAAACTTTAGCAAACAAATCTGTCTCACACAGAAAAGTCTATAAGATAGATAAATTCGTCTCCCACTAATAAACCTATGAGTTTTGTTCCGTTTTTTGATAAATCAAGGTGAACAATGAACCAATCAATAAAACCAGACTTATATTCCCGAAGAACAACTCAGTTTTATCAATCACCTCACAATAGTCTTAATCGACGCAACGAAAAAAAGATATTGTGGAATCACAAACGATGAGACGAAGATGTTTGTGATTAGTTTTATATCTTGCCTATCGGAGATAGAAATCTCAAGCCAATTATTACAATTGTACTCGTACTATAGAAACAGCAAGATCAGATCATACAACTACAAGAAAAGTAGTATCGGTCTGGCTGCACAATCCCAATGAAGTCTTTAAGTCATTAACCTGGTTTTAAAAGAAGAAAATCAAAGGTTAAAGGAGAATCGACTCTAGCTTATCAAACTAATATCACACAGAATGTGTGGGGATTAGGTTTCCTAGTTGCTAGAGTTCCCCCTTATATAGTTTTTCAAATCAGGGTTTGCAATCAATGTTAGCTTAGTAACAAAGCATTCAATATTCACCATTAGATGAAAACCTGATTAGATACAAGCTAATATCTCTCAACCGTTAGATCAAAATATTAGCTTGCCATACACTCATGTCATTGACGATTTGGGTTTGTGTAACCGTACCCAAACATGTACAATGGTTGGTTCAATATTAGTCAACCAAATGGTTAGCCAAATGATAACTTTCATATCAACCATATTTTTCTTCACCATAATTAGTCCAAATGAACTAGTTAGAGAGTTGTTCAATTGCTATGAGATCTCATGTACTACACAAGACACAATTGAATAAAAAATGATGTGATTCACTCGAATTAATTCATGAACTATAAAGTCACGGTTTGCATTAGCATTCCTTAGATAATTTAGATAAGTTCACGAACATCGTTTTCAGACATAACATTCTTGAGTTCGCGGACTCAAGTAACCGAATGGAGTTCACAAACTCCAGCAGAAATTCCCGAGTTCGAGAACCTCCGTCAGTTCGCGGACTGGGTTCGCGGACTGAAACTGAGCTTCAATTCCATCAGAAATTCTCGGATTCGAGAACTACGCCAGTTCGCGGACTGAGTTTCCATCTCACGTTCCGGTTTTCACATGATCAACAAAGTTCGCAAAATTCTATTCAAGTGCTAAGGACTTATACATATATGTGTTTCCACACCAATGTTTATATCCCCCAATGGTTATATAGCCTAAACTCTCATTTCGATCATTGAAACATTCTTAGAGGACGTCATATAGTTGTTATTCACGAACTAGTTTTTGTTAGAGCAATTTCCAAAGTGATTGAAACATAACATGACTTTCTTCACTAGGCAAAGATGAACTTGGCTAAAGTGAAAGATTTACCAACACATATTTCGAGAAATAGATAAGCGAGATATACTCAGCTCAAAATGTCACATGTGTATATCTTTAGTATATATAGTAAAATAACTTTTGTATCAAGATAGGAGATAGAGTAGATAGACTTTTGAGTGATAGATAATTTCAAGTCTCCACATACATTTTAGTCGATGAAGATCCACTGGTACCTTGAGTAGTCCTTCGTCTTGTATGATGATTGCCATGGAGTTCTTGAGCTCAACTACATTTTCTATCCTAGTCCGAGACGTTAGCTATAGTAGACTAGAAATCAAGACTTTATAGTTTTGATCACAAACATTGACAAACATGCTTGATATAGCAACGCATGCGAGTTCGACCGAGCAGTGCTCTAACAATCTCCCCCTTTGTCAATTTTAGTGGCAAAACTATTAATACATATGGAATACAAAAAATATATAAATAAACTTTGTAGATCCTATTCCACATGTCTAATCTTCAACAATACTCGAAATCCTCGTCACTTCCAAGCAATCCAATTATCCCAAAGGTTGTAAGTTTAGCATCATCGTTGTTGAAAATCCGTAGCTATAACAATGAGAAAAGCATTGGTTCTCAGTCATTGTTATACAGTGTCATAGTATTATTACACAGCGTCAAAGTCCAATTGCATCACAACTTCAACAACAATACAATGGTGATACTTTACTCCCCCTTAGTCAATACTCCATCTCACATGGAAACCACTCCCCCTTACATAATGATCCGAAAACCATATGTATTTGTAGTGTGAACTACAATTAATTCTCCCCCTTTTTGTCAATAAAATTGGAAAAGGTACAAGAACGGGATCCTAATAAAATTTCCGTAAGAGACATTTCATGATCAAAGGTAAATATGTATCATCTTTAGATGCAATCATAAAGCCGAAGCTAAATGCATTCATCAAGGAGTTTATAAAGACGCAAGATAACCCCTATAATATTCCACAACCGCACTCCCCACAAAGATTTGGCAATTAAGCACAAGTTCAAAAGAACTCTCCCACATAATATGTCATTCCCTAAGGAACAACAATAGTGACCTTAATTTCAAGAGAAAGGAAGGATTTCTTTAGACTCAACAAATTACATACTAGTACAAGCGTTGCCACGGTAGGAGGGCCGACCGAAGAAGAATATGAAGATGGTGTTTGTCTGCGACTACTTTTTCCCTGTTTCAGAAAAAGTGATACTTTTGCTCCATTTCTGGAAAGTGATACTTTCGTCCCGTTACAGAAAAAGTTATACTTTCGCTCCGTTTCAAAAATGGAGCGAAAGTATCACTTTTTCTGAAATGGAGCAAAAGTATCACTTTTTCTGAAATGGAGCGAAAGTATCACTTTTCCTGAAACGGAAAACTAGTCGATCCATAAACCAAAATATGGTTGCATGATGTGTTATGCATCCTTTATGGTGGTTTGCATAATGGCTATGCATTCACTTTTCGAAAATTGTGCCTAAAGTGAAAATATCACTTTTCTTAAAACGGAGGGAGTACTTTTTTTTGAAGCATGTAGCATACGTTTTATTATTTGCAACGGAAAATTAGTTGATGTATAAACCAAAAAATGGATGCATAATGTGTTATGCATCCTTTGTGGTGGTTTGTATAATGATTATGCATTCAATTTTCAAAAAATGTGCCTAAAAGAATTAACATCTCCGAATTTTTTGTAAAAATTCTAAATTTGATATTGTTGTTTATACTCGTTCCGTAGGTTTTTTTATAAGCTTTCCAACGAGATAAAATTTATAAAATTCCAAGGCACAGATTTTTAAATATGTTATATTAAAGTTTACATTCCAATTATACCCCTAAAAAATAGGATACACAAGGAATTATAGTAATTGGACTAAAAGGAAGGGATAATTTTGTCTAGTGAAAAAGTAACCATGGATACAGAAATTTCCAATCTTTTTATCAAATTGAACATTTATATTACTCTTCATTTTACAAAAAAGTGGCCATAAAAGGGTCTCCCTCCCTTCGGGCCCTCCGGTACGTCGGCCCAACAAGTATGAATTTGGAATCCAACAACAAATATTCAATCAAATTAACCAAAGCGAACCCAGATTAATTTGACTAAATATGCTCAACACAAGTAAACTAATGGAGACTTAATACATCGATTAGATTATTCACGAGTAAACCCATAATTAATCCAACCGGATACACAATTAAACTAGTCACAAGAGTAATCAATTTAATTAGCCACACTCGACATAAGAATATCTATGGAGCAATGACTAAGTTAATCATAAAAATAACCATCCTAGTCAATTATGCTCAACAAGAGAAGAACTTACGAAGTGCTAACTAAATAATCATACTAGATGATTGATTTAGTTCATTTGGGCTCAACATAAGAGATTATGGAACCCCGACTAAGATTATCATAACATGACAACCTTAACCGTACATGTACTCAACATAAGAAAGCTTATGGAATACAAACTAAATAACCACACAAGTTGATTAATTTAGTTCTTAATGCTCAACATATAGCATCTCATGGAACAACCAACCATGCCAATAAGAAATCGACTTAGTTGTATCGTGCTCAACATAAGATACACAATGGAGCCTTCACGGTAATACATAAAAATGGATCAATAAGGATCTATACCGTGGATAACACAAGGATTCATTCTATGTTTCATCACCATTTTCACAATGACATATAATAGACATAATCCTTGAATCACAAAAGATTTTAGCCTATCTTACATCAATAATTGACAACATAGGATTAACTTTTGTGTTTGTCAAAAGTCTATTCATCCTTTTATCCATATTTGTATATCAATTCACGAACGACTTTACTTTTGACAAAATATGGGACAATCAAGTTCATGACGTAAACACATATATCCCATCAAAATATTGCAATATATAAAACCATAAATATTAATACTGCAACCATCATCTTCCAAACAAGATTAGAATTAACACCAATAAATCTAAAAACAAGAAGATGAAAACATTGGACAAAGAAATCACAATAATTGCTATTCCAAACTCTAGTAATCCTTCTCAAAAACAAGAATAAATTCTCATAAGAAGTTTCCTAGGCACTAAGACAAACTCGTAATTCACATATAAGATGATTTGTCCTTAGAGGGTGGAATCAATTTTTTTCGCCCGTATTTATACCGATAATAGCTACAAAAGGCATATAAAAATATTTTCCAACAACATTCTTGTAAAAGATACAAATTATCTTAGAAGAGTAGTACTCCAAGAATCCAAGTTCCCAAGTTCAAGAGAAGTGGAACAAGTGCAATGAAACGGGGAAAACTACTCAAAAACAAGAGACGGGACAAATACCAATCTTAACTCATCCAAATTCAAGGTTTCTCATCTCCATTTTGAAGAGAATTCAAATAGGACGAGAGTACAAAAAGAATGAGTTCATTCCGAGTTCGGGCGAAGAAGTTATGTCCAAAATGAGTTGACCGAATATCGACGTCTACAGGCAAGTACGCGAACTTACGGGTTTGCACATGAATTTTCATGTCCTAGAGCAGTATGCATACGGGGTTTGCGAACTTAAGTCCCTGTATTTTTGTTTTAAATGATGTTTTACATACTTGGTATGTGTACCATGAAGTCCAAACATCCCGAACTAAAGTTTTCAAACCTAAACATTTAAGAACCTTAAACACAGATCAAGTTAGGTAGAAATGAATGATAAGCAAGGTACATGAATCATTATTAGTACTCCAAGCAAATAAAAACACAAATATTTCTCAATATTATAGACATACCTTTTTAGAAGAATCCAATCGACTTATCAAACATAATCTGTGTGCCCCAATTCTCGTGCTTTCCTCACCGTATACATAGCAGGGCATTCCTTGGTGAGGATGCACTTACAACACAACTAAGTTGTGTTGGGGTGAGAAATGTCTTGATCACCACAAGTGACTTTTGGATTATCATGAGATAGATCACTTTTAGAACCTTTCACATCCAAATCCATCTTTCCAAAGAACTTTTTAAGTTCCAACATCATGGATACTGTCTTCTCCATAGTCATGGAACTTTATGGGAGATCATTCCTTTGCACACTCAAAACATTATTGAATTTCTTTGGTATCCACTTCTGAGTGTGTTTAGAAACAACCAAAACCTTTTTCCCATTACACTCTTCAAGATTTCTCGGAAGAGAATTGGATTGACTATTCTTTTGCAAGTTAGTCTTTCACCACCAATTGGGAACATCGGATCTTGTCTTCGTCTTTACGAAGTTATCCTTTTGATAACCATTACGATTGTGAAAAGGCTTCATATGACATTTATAGGCAAAAATAGGTTTATCACAGCACTGATTCCTTTGCCTAAAGGTTGGAGAATTACAACCCATAACATTAATGGGATTAGCCTTAACATATGATCTTGGTTTTACACCTTCTTGTGATGCCCAAACAAGAACATCATGAAGTTTTTCATTCCTTATACGGTAACGACATCTCCTTTCCAGGTGACCTTTATTTCCGTAATAGTGGCAAACATAAGGAATGTTCTTACCTCGATCCGTATGTGCTGACTTTGGAGGTTGATATACTTTGCTATTTCGAACCTTAACTGCCGGTGAAGGTATTTCACTTTTTCCATCAGTGGAAACCTTTTGTTGAGAAGAATCACTAGCCATGACAAATTTTACCTCTTTGCTAATACTTGGAGCATCTATTCCCTTATAGCCCAATCTTCGTGTATCACGATGATTTTTACTTGCTCCTAGCATATTGGTTAATTTTCTTGAACTAGTATTGAAATTTTTCAAGTCATCTTCCAACATCTTGATTTTATCAAGAGCAGCAGCTAAATCAGCCTCAAGGCATTTTTCTCGAGCGAGAAAAATGCTTTATCTGTCATCAAAACTTGCTTGCTGAGAGTTAATCCTTCCTTCAGTTTCTGCAAGTTTCTCTTCCAACAAGAAGTATTTTTGATATACACGATCACATTCAAGTGACTTTCTACTCAGGTTTTCCTCGGTATCTTTGAGGAATTCTTCGCAAGAGGTATTCAGACCATAAAGACCACCGTAGATCCTTTTCAATTTCTTGTTTTCTCCACATATTGGAGTCAGAAGAGATGTGACATGAGAAGTTATAATCTTCTTCATTTTCAACGAATCCAAAAACTTATCATACTCTGAGACTTCCACATCAACTTCTCTATCAATATCTGAATCACCTTCATCAGAAAGTTCATCCAACTGTTCTTCTAGGAGTGTTTCCTAATCAACAGTTTTTACATCAATAGAATGTTTAGATATTGACTTAAATGTGACAGTTCTCTCAGGTGAATCCAAGATTTTAGAATCATCTGGTAATTTCTGAATTGGTACGTTATTAGAGATAGACTCGTCCATAATCAGATCGCTACAAACACAGACTGATAATGTCTTTAAACGTGTTTGCCTGCTCTGATACCAATTTAAAAAGCGGGGTCTAACAACCTCACCCAATAATTTGATTAGCAATCTGTATGGACAACTCCGAGTTGTTTTTCTAGAGAATCAACTAGACTCAATCAATAGAAAATACTCAAGGAGTTATTATCTCAATCTCTCGATTTGATTTACTTAAGCAAATATGGTTCGCGAGTCTAATCAAAGAGAGATAACTTGGATGGTACCCAAGACCAATATCCAAGTGTCAATCGATTTAAATCAACAACCAATAGGTCGGATATTCTAATCATTGAACAATGAAAAACCTGTATTATTTCAATTATATAAAAATATAATGCGAAAAAGATATAACACAAACACCAGAATTTTGTTAACGAGGAAATCACAAATGCAGAAAAACGCCGGGACCTAGTCCATATTAAACATACAATGTATTAAGCCGCTACAGACACTAGCCTACTCCAAATTAACTTCGGTCTGGATTGTAGTTGAACCCCAATCAATCTCACAATGATCCAAGGTACAGTTATGCTCCTATGCCTCTGATCCCAGCAGGATACTGCGCACTTGATTCCCTTAGCTGATCTCACCCACAACCAAGAGTTGTTACGACCCAAAGTCGAAGACTTTAGCAAACAAGTCTGTCTCACACAGAAAAGTCTACAAGATAGATAAATTCGTATCCCATGAATAAACCTATGAGTTTTGTTCCGTCTTTTGATAAATCAAGGTGAACAGGAACCAATCAATAAAACCAGACTTATATTCCCGAAGAACAACTCAGTTTTATCAGTCACCTCACAATAGTCTTTATCGACGTAGCAAAAAATATACTTTAGAATCACAAACAATGAGACGAAGATGTTTGTGATTGCTTTTATATACTTCCTATAAGAGATAGAAATCTCAAGCCAATTATTACAATTGTACTCGTACGATAGAAACAACAAGATCAAATCACACAACTAAAATAAAAGTAGTATCGGTCTGGCTTCACAATCCTAATGAAGTCTTTAAGTCGTTAACATGGTTTTAGAAGAAGAAAACCAAAGGTTAAAGGAGAATCGACTCTAGCTTTAGCAAACTAGTATCGCACAGAATGTGTGGGGATTAGGTTTCCCAGTTGCTATAGTTCTCCCTTAAATAGTCTTTCAAATCAGGGTTTGCAATCTGTTAGCTTAGTAACAAAGCATTCAATATTCACCATTAGATGAAAACCTGATTAGATACAAGCTAATATCTCTCAACCGTTAGATCTAAATCTTAGCTTGCCATACACACATGTACTTGACTATTTGGGTTTGTGTAACCGTACCTAAACGTGTACAATGGTTGGTTCAATATTAGTCAACCAAATGGTTAACCAAATGATAACTTTCATATCAACCATATTCTTTTTCACCATAACTTGTCCAAATGACTCAAATGAACTAGTTAGAGAGTTGTTCAATTGCTATGAGATCTCATGTACTACACAAGACACAATTGAATCAAAAACGATGTGATTCACTCGAATCAATTCATGAACTATAAATCCATGGTTTGCAATAGCATTCCTTAGATAATTTAGATAAGTTCACGAATATCGTTTTCAGACATAACCTTCTTGAGTTCGCGGACTCAAGTAACCGGTTGGAGTTCACAAACTCCAGCAGAAATTCTCGGGTTCGAGAACCTCCGTCAGTTCGTGGACTGGGTTCACAGACTGAAATTGAGCTTCAACTCCAGCAGAAATTCCCGGGTTTGAGAACTACGCCAGTTCACGGACTGAGTTTCCAGCTCACGTTCCGGTTTTCACATGATCAACAAAGTTCGCAAACTTCGGTTCAAGTGCTAAGGACTTATACATATATGTGTTGCCACAACAATGTATATATATCCCCTAATGGTTATATAATCTAAACTCTCATTTCGATCATTGAAACATTCTCAGAGGACGTCATATAGTTGTTATTCACGAACTAGTTTTTGTCAGAGCAATTTCCAAAGTGATTGAAACATAACATGACTTTCGTCACTAGGAAAAGATGAACTTGGCTAAAGTGAAAGCTTTACCAACGCATATTTAGAGAAATAGATACGCGAGATACACTCAGCTTGAAATATCACATGTATATCTATAGTCTATATAGTAAAACGACTTTTGTCTCAAGATAGGAGATAAAGTAGATCGACTTTTGAGTGATAGATAAGTTCAAGTCTCCACATACCTTTTAGTCGATGAAGATCCACTGATTCCTTGAGTAGTCATTCATCTTGTATGATGATTGCCATGGAGTTCTTGAGCTCAACTACACTTTCTATCCTAGTCCGAGACCTTAGTTATAGTAGACTAGAAATCAATATTTTATAGTTTTGATCACTCACATTGACAAACATGCTTGATATAACAACGCATGCGAGTTCGACCGAGCAGTGCTCTAACAAGAAACATCTAAATTGTTTATTCATAAAAGCACAAAGCTCAGGTGTTAGAAATAACATGATAGTTTCAACGTATCTCAGAATCATCTTATTACTTCTGTTTTTATTTTTTCACAATTTTTATGTTGATGTCTGCTGGGTTGAATTAGGGAGATTGAGTACTTAAAAAAAAATGTAATTGATGTCTACTTGGGATCAACAGTAGTAGTTGATCCATAAAAAATGGGATCAACAACAGTAGTTGATCATATAAAAACCGGAGTCCAGATATCTTTTTAACTTGTTACCATCAACACCATGTGAATATATAAGATCCACACACAAGCTCAGCTACTTGTAGGTACTGAATATCGCAAGATAATAGTTCACGAGTATCATAATAAATAAAGGAGAAAAGAGTTATAAAATGATACGATGATAGAAGTAGCGCGGAGAAATATGAAGTTTTGCGAGGATGGAGTAATTTTACGAGTATGAGTTGCGATACTTCGCAATTCATACACAGCTGTATAAATTTTACTATAAATAGGAGTTCAAATGTAAAATTCGAGAGGTTCTTTTAGTGAGTGTTAGAAAATATCTTAGGAGAGAGAATAGAGAAAGTTGTAACTATTCTAGTTCCATTTAGATACTTCTTTGTAATCAATTGAGAACATTAATAAGAAAATTGTTATTCATCATCAAGAACTTCTTGAGTTTTTACTAATTCTACTGAGGGTGTAGTTGTAGGTTATTCTGCAACTACATAATTGGCGCTAGAAACAGGGACTTGAGAATTGTGGTAGCCAAAATTTGAGGGAATTGTGGAAAATTTGAAGATCAAATGAAGTTAGTAGATGGAGATTGTAAAAAAGAAGAATGTAATGTGATCACAAAGACAATGATTGATGAATTTCATAGTAATGTGAAGGGAAAAATATATAAGCGTGATTGTAGAGGAAGAAAGATCATGGAGGAAGAAAATATAACAACTTTAGAAGAATGGGAAAAGCAGAAAATCACATTTTCAGTAGCAGAAATTCCAAATGAAGACTTGAACCATACTTCACCATTGGTGATCACAATGCCGATCATGCTAGAAGATAAGAAACCTGTAGAAAAATGGAAACTAAACCGAATTTTGGTTGATACAGGGAGTTCTGTTAATATCATATTCTATCATGCACTTAAGGGGATGGGAATTAAAGATGAAGAAATCACAAATTCAAAATGTCTTATTCATGGATTAGGAAAATCTACGACAAAATCTAAAGGGGAAATCGTGCTGCGAATATTACTAGGAGAAATCGAAACACATGTAACCTTGTGTGTGATAGATATGGAATCTCCATATAACATGCTGATAGGAAGGCCGTGGATTCATGCGATCAAAGCTGTTGCTTCAACATTACATCAGAAAATCAAATTTCCTACACCAAATGGAATACAAGAAATAAAAGGAGATCTTGATAGTGCAAAATTTTGTTATCAAATTGAAGTAACGCAATGCGGAGGAAGAGCAAGAAAGAAATAGCTTCGTAGGAAACTTGCGAAGGAAACAAAAAAGGAAGAAGAATTCTGAGTGTATATAGTAAGAGCAAAGGAAGGGACAGGTATACCAAATGAGATTCCAGAAAAATAAGGGGAACCAACAAAAATAATCAAAGAACCAACACCTATGGGGAAGCAAAATCCAAGCTATGTTGCAGCTGAACCAACTAAAGAAATAAATATTGGAAGTAAAGAGGAGCCTTTATTCTTGCGAATTGGAACTAAGATGGATGAAGAAGAAGAAAAAAGAACTATTGATCTTTTACGAGAATATAAAGATATCTTCGCAGGAAGTGTAGATGAGATACCAGGAATTGATCCATCAGTGGCGTGTCATAGATTGAACATAGATAAA
Source organism: Papaver bracteatum (assembly GCA_023529315.1). Taxonomy (NCBI): domain Eukaryota; kingdom Viridiplantae; phylum Streptophyta; class Magnoliopsida; order Ranunculales; family Papaveraceae; genus Papaver; species Papaver bracteatum. The sequence goes on from JAJJWX010002324.1 coordinate 1,619,300, forward strand.
AATGTAAGACCATTCAAACAAAGAATAAGGAAGATATCGCAGAATTATCATGTACAGATAGAAGAAGAGTTACAAAAGATGTTGGATGCAGGAATCATAAGGGAAGCAAAATATCCAGAATGGATTGCGAATATGGTCATTGTTCCGAAAAATAATAAAGGAATAAGAATTTGCATAGATTTCACTGATCTAAACAAGGCATGTCCCAAAGACAGTTTTCCATTACCAGATATACCACAAATGGTGGAATCAGCTGCAGGTCATGATAGAGTCACTTCACTTGATGGATATAAAGGGTATAATCAAATATCACTCACAGAAGAAGATCAAGAACATACCGCCTTTTTTGCTCTAAGGGGTTTGTATTGTTATGTGAAGATGCCATTTGGTTTGCGGAATGCGGGTGCTACATATCAACGTATGGTTGAAAAAGTGTTCGCGAAGTGGATACATAAAACTTTGGAGGTATATGTAGATGATATGTTGATAAAAAGCAAGGAAGCTAAAGACCATGTGCAAGATTTGAAGGAAATATTTGAGCAAATGAGAAAGTTCAACATCAAATTAAATCCTGAGAAATGTATAATTGGGGTTTCATCTGGAAAATTCTTGGGATACATAGTATCGAAGGAGGGAATAAAAGTTGATCCAGAAAAGGTCCAAGCAGTTCGTGACATGCCAACACCTGCAACGGTAAAAGAAGTACAAAATCTAAATGGACTCTTGGCTTCACTTGGAAGATTTATTTCGCGAATGTCAGATAAGTGCAAGCATTTTTTCAACATACTTAAAAAGGGAGCAAAATTCAAGTGGACTGATGAATGTGAAAAAGCTTTTCAAGGAATCAAAGAATACCTCGCAAATACATCTATACTAAAGAAACCAGAGAGAGGTGAAGAATTATTGGTATACCTCGCAACAACTCCATATGCTCTAAGTGCGGTCTCTTTGCGAGCAGATGCAGGAGTAGAGAGGCCTATTTACTATATTAGTAAAACCTTTAATGCAGCAGAGAAGAATTATTCTAAAATGGAGAAGTTAATCTTAGCCCTGGTTTATGCATCATTCAAGTTACGAATATACTTTCAAGCACATGTGATAAAAGTGGTAACCAAAGTCCCAATTGAATCAACCATGAAGAACACAAAAAGGTCAGGAAGAATAGAAAGGTGGAATGCACAAGTAAACCATTACAAGATAAAATACGAAGTATTATCATCGCAAAAATCACAAGTTGTCGCAGATTTTTTTAAGCAGAATTTCCTTTGGAAGAAGATGAAGCAAAGAGAGGAAATGATGGATGTTGAAGAAGAATTTGGAAATCCAAAAGACTTGTTAACAGAACCAGATAGATGGGAAATTCTAGTGGACGGATCATCCAATAGTGAGGGAAATGGAATTGGAGTCGTGTTTATTTCACCAGAAGGAGAAAGAACAACATTCTCATTCAGACTAGAATTTGCATCCATGAACAATGAAACAGAGTACGAAGCTGTAGTGCATGCATTAAAGATCGCAATAGAAAAGAAGCTCGAAAGTATAAGGATAACAAGTGATTCGCAGTTAGTGATTTGTCAAATTAAAGGGGAATATACCACAAATGAATCTTCTTTGAAGAAATACAAGAAACTCGTTGAAGAATTATCTGCGAAGATACCAAAATTAAAATGGAGACATATATCTAGAAAATATAACCGTCTCGCGGATGCTTTTGCATTTATTCCAAGCATGATGACAAATCCAAATACAAGAAATATCCAAATACAGACAATTCAACACCCATCAGTGGACAAAGAGAAAGAAATTGAGGAAGCTGTTGCGATGGAAGTAGAAAGAGAGTTATCAAACAACATCGCAGATTGGAGAAAAGAAATTCATGCATATCTCGCAACAGGAGAAATATCCAGAAACAGACTAGAAGCACATAAATTAAAGAGTCGTGCAACAAACTATGAGTTGCGAGAAGGAATTTTATATAGAAAGTCTTTCAATTGACCACCTCTCGTGTGCTTAACTCGCGAAGAAGGAGAAAAAATATTGAAGATGTTACATGGAGGAGAAGCTGGAAATCATAGTGGGGGAAGATCTCTAGCATATAGAGCAAAGATACAAGGATATTACTGGCCTTATATGCATACAAACGCAAAATTGTTCGTACGAAGATGCAAGGAATGTCAACGACATGGTAAAAGAATTCATGCACCAGGAGCCACGTTAACTTCTTCAACAAGATGCCGGCCTTTTGGAAAATGGGGTTTGGATATTGTTGGACCATTTATACCTGGATCTGGACAAAGGCGATACTTGATAGTTGCAACAGATTATTTCACGAAGATCGCAGAAGTAAAAGCAGTACATCATATTCGTGATAAAGATGTTTTTACATTCATATTTGAGAACCTCATTTGCAGGTACGGGGTTCCATCACAACTAGTATATGATAATGGAAAACAATTTGAGGGGCAGAATATAGAGATGTTACTTAGTGCTTTTAGAATAAAATGTGGGAAGTCAACCCCGTTATATCCACAAGCTAATGGACAAGCAGAAGCAACAAATAAAACAATCGCAGATACAATCAAAAAGAAATTAGAAGGACATCTCAAAGGGTGGTGCGAGCAAGTACCTAGCGCAGATTTGGGCATACAATACAACTAGAAGAGAAGCAATGGAATGTCTCCTTATTGTCTAACATATGGAGTAGAAGCAAAAATACCCACAGAGGTTGTAATTCCGACAACAAAGAAAGAAGATTGGGAAAGAAATTTAAGTGCGGGAGTAATATTAAGAGAATTGGATGATTTGGAAGAAAAAAGAGAAAATGTGTTGCACCATATGAAGATTTATCAGGAACGATTAGCTCGAGAATACAACAAGAGAGTCATTGAACGTGAATATAAACCAAGTGATTTGGTCATGCGAGAAACACCTCGATATCAAAAAGAAAATGGAGGAAAATTAGCACCAAAATGGGATGGACCATATGTTATTAAAGAAGTTGTAGGAAGCGGAGCTTATCGGCTGATGGATCCAGAAGGGAGAGACATGGGTTTGAGGCTTGGTAGACCTTGGAACAGACTATATTTGAAAAGGTATTATCCATAAAACTCATGAAAATTTTTACGAATATTGTTTGCTCGCAGGAAATTGGGAAAAGTTACGAGTTTCAAAATTTATATTGCAATTAAATTTTCATTAATTTGCGAATAAAAGACCGCAATCTGTGATCAGCCTCCAAAAAAGAAAGAGAGCCGCAGAAAATTTTATACAGGAAAACCTTTGTGGCGTACACCCTAGTTCGCGAAGCTATATTTCGTAAGAGGCAAAGTCCTAAAGTACGTCATTTCAGGGGGTACCTATAACGTGGCTAAGGGTAACCGGAACACCATCAAGGGCCCTTAGTACATGGTAAAAATTTAGGGGTACAACCCAATAATGGGGTACCTATCCGGGTTAGACACCTTGGATTCTCACCTAATCTAGTGACATTACGCAATATAAAATGCGGTGTAAGAGGATTTAGGTTGGGCGACTAAGGCATACTGTCTTTCCCAAGAAGTGCAGAAAACGATCAAGGCGCCGAGGTACACGGTTGAGTCAAGAGTGCCGGGTGAGTTTGAACCACATCTGCCATTTTTGACAAGTCTTGGCAAATGATGCACTTGGACCAAAGATACCCCATAGGGTGCAACCTCGTAACTATAAGCCCTATAGGCAAAAAGGATAAGAGGTTGCGATCAAAATCTGGTTGTTGGCAGAACCGGATGGGAAGAGCTAACCTTGTATGGTCGATGTACGCTTCCTTGAAGGGGAAATCAGGGGGAAGATAAAGGGCAACACCCTCCATTAGGGAGTTGATACGTGCTATAAGACGCAAATGTCACGAGGCTTCTTGTTTGCGAAAACATAAAGGCTTGTCATATTTGTGCAACAAATGAAGTTCTGCGAGCCTTCTAAAAAAAAAAAAAAAAAAAAAAAAAAAAAAAAAAAAAAAAGAAAGAAAATAATAAAGAACTCGCAGAACATAATAAAGAAGTTAAGATGAGATCAATGAGTCACTACATGAAAGTGTAGAGACGTCCTGCGATTTCATCGCAAGACGGCAATGTCATGGGGCTTTATGTTCGCAAGAATATTTAGGCCTGTCATATTGTCGCAACACTTCCTGAAGAGGCTAAAATACTATACAAAGAAGTTAAGATGAGATCAATGAGTTTTTGCATGAAAGTGTAAGAACATCCTGCGATTTCATCGCAAGACGATAATGTCACGAGGTTGTATGTTCGCAAGAATGTTCAGACTTGTCATATTATCGCAAATACAAAAATTTACTACAAAAGAGGTGGAAAAATAAGACCTTTACTTAGGAAGGCATGATAAGACCACAGAAATTAATAAAATTCATTGCATCAATATCATTGAAGAAATTTTACAAGAATAAACATCAAGAAATTTTGAAAAGAAGACAGCTCTGCCAATATCATTGAAGAATTTTTACAAGAAGTCCTATCAAAGAAGACAACATCATTGAAGAATTTTAATGAAGACTTAACAAAAGATGCGATTTTGATAGCAATCAAATACAGATAAGTTCATATTCGTAAAATTTTACGAGAATTACATACTTCTTATACTTCCATATATTGAATATTTCTCCAAAAGATTGAATACTTCTTATAGTTCTTCAAGAATATCTCATATTTATTATACTTCTTTAACGGATATTTCATTTGGGGAGGGTTAAATAATCATTATACTTCATCATATGTTACGTAATTATTCACAGATTGAATACTTCTTATATTTCTTCAGTTGGTGAATTGAGTACTTCTAATACTTCTTATATTTCTTCAGTTGGTGAATTGAGTACTTCTAATACTTCTTATATTTCTTCATTTGGTGAATTGAGTACTTCTAATACTTTTTATATCTCTTCATTTGGTGGATCGAGTACTTCTAATACTTATTATATCTCTTCATTTGACGGATTTGGTACTTCTAATACTTCTTCAAAAGTATTGTATATGTAGTATACTTATTAAGAATATTTCATATATTTTATTTTTTATACTTAAAAGGGAGGATTTCTTATTTACAATCGTAACAAGTTGAAACTTCGTAAGATAAATTGAGGCAGATATTCTAATACTTCAAACAATGTTTAATCATTTAAAGAGAAATAATAGGGGGAAAAGGAGATACTAAGCTTTATCTGTGAGTTATATATTATTTCTCCTCATATGATCAAATGGGGCAAATTTAAGGTTAAATTATCTTCGCAAAATATCAGAAAGAAAGGATAAATCATCTTCACAAAATATCAGATGTACTTCTTAAAAAATAGAATTGTTCGCAAAAAGAAAACCAACAGTAACTAAGGGAAGGAATTCAAAAGAAAGGAGGACAAGAGAGTTAATGATAAATTGAAAAAAGAATGTTATCATGCTTCATCAACACTCTGTGCTGGATCTTTAAGATCAGTAGGGTCATTAGCAGCCTTCGACTTTTACGAGATATCATCCTTGGAAGAATATGCAACAGGAACATCTCCTTGAGGAATAGATTCTTTCTCATCATCAAGATCTTCATCATCACTCTCATAATAGAAATCACTATCAGGCTCACGAGCAACTTCATCGTCAGATATCTTCGAGGAGTAATTTTCACAGAGGCAAGGCTCTTGATAAGAGAATGTTATTCGTAAAGACTTGAGTTTTCAGATGACTTTCACGAAGTATAGATTTTTGATGATTGGTATCTTCGATATCTTTGGAATAAGCAAGATAGTTGAATCTCCGAGTAGCACGGTCACGAGAGTTGATTAAGCGGGTAGAAAGCAAAGCATTTTTCTTACGAAGCTCGGAACATGAGGCTTATAATTCAGCTTTCGCATTACGAAGGTTGTTCTCAGATTCTGCAAATAAAACAAAATTCAAAGGATAAAGTTTGCAAGTATAGCAAAATTTAAAGATATACCAGAGGCAGTCAAATTTTAATGACTACCTTCTCTTTGCGAAGCAAGAGATTGAGTTAAAGATAGACAACAGTTCTACATCTGATTCATCGCATTATCAAAACCATCACCAACTAATCCTTTAAGTCGATATTGAAGCTTTTGATCTTTAGAAAGGAGAAAATTTTTATCCTTCGCAAGTTTGGCATTAAGACTCTTTAATGACGAATAATCTTCTTCAAGTTGATTCTTCTTAGCACTCAAGACTATATTCTTATTAATAAGGGAATTCTTCTCAGTAACAAAAGAATTTCTTTCAACATCTGAAGACTTCTTTAATTCCTCAAGTTCACCTTTCAACAAAGAAAGAAGATTTTCTTGATCGCAACATTTATTCTGAAGAGTCTTTAATTCTTGCGAAGAAACAATCATTGTATTCAAAAATGAACATTTCTCTTAAGGTTTTGTTCTCTTCTAATAAGGTTTCTATTCTCAAATTAGCTTTAGTTAAGGAACAAAAAAGTTGAGATATGTCATTATTCAAAAAATTTTGATCATATATTAATTGAGTATTCTCTTGAAAAAGAGCATCAGAGTTGTCAAGAGCACACGAGTAAAGATCAGATAAATGGGAGAATTGGTTTGAAAGGCTTTCATGCTTGGTTCGATATTCTGTTGCATCTGATTCATGGTGAAGTACCAATCTTCTACATTTCTGGATGGATTCTATAAAGGGGAATGGGTTTTAATGGATGTTTCAAGCATATGAAGAATATAAGTAAATAAAAGGGAAAATATGAAGATAAGAAATCATACCTTTCAATTCATCATTTCTTTTGCGAAAAATCGCGCAGTCGAGAGAACCATTTTGAAGACGATAATTTTCTTTACGGAGATCCTCGCATTCTGCTTGAGAAGATTTCAAAGACTGGCGAAGCAATTCAATTTCTTTTTCCAAGGATTGACGTGAAGAAGAAATGTCTGGATTGACGAAATTATTTAGAACTTCGCAAAACTCATATTGCGAACGAACATTAGTAGACTTCGCAGATTGGTCAAAACCTCGAGATAACATTCGGAAAGTTGAATAAATTCCATCTCGAATTTCCCGAGGAAGAGGAGAAGAATTTGAAGGAATAAGAGCAAGTCGCAAATTGTCTGGAGAAATAGCACTCAAAGGATTTGGGGACAAGATAGGTTTTTCAAGAGAAGAAGTTGAAGAAATATTTTGCGAGGGTTGTTTTTCAAGAGAAGAAGTTGAAGAAATATTTTGTGAGGGTTGATCTTGAAGAAGTGTTGACAAATTGACATTGATGGGAGATTGAAAGGTAGGTAATGGAGTAGAGGCAGGAGTGTGTGAAGAAGCATTTTCACGAGGAGGAGAAGAAAATTCCTTATCAACTTCAGGAAGGAAATCATCAATTGGAATTAATGGTTTGGGTTTAGTTATTCGGGATCTCTTACCAGGGTTTGGTTTGTCGCCAACCTGCGAATCAAAATGTAGATTAAAAACTGAGGCAACAATATATTGTTCAGGAAAGAGGGCAAAGTATTTTAACTACCTTTTGATTCTCATATTTTCTTCTTCGTGGATTAGGCTTGGATTTTTTAGTTGAGATTTCATCTCGAGGAGTTATTTATTGAAATAAACCAAAATCAGATAACAAATTATACAGAAATTAAAGAGGAGAACAAATGAAATACGCAGAAGATAGAAGGAAATTACCTTGGAGAACTCATGAAGATATAGTAGAAGAAAAAATTGCAGAGAAAACAGTAATAGAGAGTATGAGCAGAAGATAAAATTGCGAAAATAAGAAGAAGAAAAGGAAGAGAATATAAAGGAGTTATATAAGGGAATAACTAGAAAAGAACGGTTACAAAAGACGTGTCCAAATTCTAAAAGACTAAGTAACGGTTATGTTCTCACGATCATTTCTTCTTCGTAGAATTGACATGACAAGAGGCAAGATGTAGGTACTGAATATCGCAAGATAATAGTTCACGAGTATCGTAATAAATAAAGGAGAAAAGAGTTATAAAATGATACGATGATAGAAGTAGTGCGGAGAAATATGAAGTTTTGCGAGGATGGAGTAATTTTACGAGTATGAGTTGCGATACTTCGCAATTCATACACAGCTGTATAAATTTTACTATAAATAGGAGTTCAAATGTAAAATTCGAGAGGTTCTTTTAGTGAGTGTTAGAAAATATCTTAGGAGAGAGAATAGAGAAAGTTGTAACTATTCTAGTTCCATTTAGATACTTCTTTGTAATCAATTGAGAACATTAATAAGAAAATTGTTATTCATCATCAAGAATTTCTTGAGTTTTTACTAATTCTACTGAGGGTGTAGTTGTAGGTTATTCTGCAACTACACTACTGGTTTTATGGCAGACCATTATCAATAAATCATACCGAATAACTAGCTTACCCAAACACAAATTAACCCTAATTAAACATTTTAGATATCAGACCTCTTATCTATACAAATAAGATTAATTAGCAAAGTTAAATAAACAAATTATTTAATACCAAATAAAATATTTCCCAAATCGTGATGATAATGACGATGGATTTTCCAGTATAAATCCTCCTCCACCACAACTGATATTGCTAATAACAACACCTTATCACGATTTCCCTAGAAATCTATTGCAAAGAGTGTAAGTACTTCATCTTTAGGTTGTAAATCTATTTCGAGGTGTGATTTCAAAATACAATTTTCATATTTCATCACGATTATGCGATTCTTTTTGATAATCTTCTTTCAATTTTTAGATTTGGTTTAACACGAACATAGTGATAGATCTGCTGTTAATAATGGAAGACGTGGTGACGGTGGGGGTGGAGGAGGAGGCGGTGGCGGTAGTTGCAGAAATGTCGGTGGTGAGTTGAAATAAAAGGAGGGAGAAGAAAGTAATAAAGTTTTCAGATTTAGAAGGGAAAATGAAATAAAGTCTTCGATATAAAAGAGAATCAAATAAGGAAAGGGTAAATGTAGAAAGAAAAAAAAAGTTAATGGCCCCAGATAGGCTTATAGATGGAGAGAGATATATTTATTGTGTGATAAGAGTATTTGTGAAGCCCATCAAAACAAAGGATATATTCAATTACCACATCTTTCATAATCTTTCATGTTCAACATAAAATGTAATGGAACAAATAATCAACTTATCAGATTTGTTTGAATCACGAAATGTCATACGTGAACTTGCAAGATTGTATCTTAATAGGCAATAACTTATCTCTCGATTTCGGTTTTTCATGCTATTTAAATATCGATAAATATTGAGGATTTTTTGGGTTTAAATGGAGTAAGAAATACTATTATAGAGAATAAAGATTACAGAAGAAAAAAGACGACAAATAATTGTTAAACCCGGATAACCCATATTATGTAGAGTAATCTAAGCCGTCTTTATATCTCTTTTATTTCATCATCTGACGGATAATTGCACCGCAAATGTAAAAGCCTGCTACACGGGCTGTGTACGTTTAAGACTTAGGCTAAGTCCTATGGGCTAGATTGAACTGCTAGATTGGCCAAAAAGTGTTGCAAATCAAGAAAAAAGTGTGGAAAAAAATTTAACATTAATTCTGTCTACTTCTCTCTCCTAGCAAGTGCTCGCAGTTCAACTAGAAGCGAGATTCAAACGCTGAACGATTCAGCGCTCAAAAAGTGACTTTAATGGTGAATGGAAACTCGCTATCGCTGAATAATAAAGCGCCCAAAAGAAATATCTCGCAACATCAAATACAGTAAAGTTGTGATATAGGTGAGGGGACAACTGACAGGGTATGAAGTATTAATGATCACCTTGTCAATTCTTTTCATTGTTGTCATTTTATGGATTTTTATAATGTGGAAGACAGATAGATGAACACGTGGAAGAGTGATGGAGAGAAGAAAAAATGTGATGGAGAGATAGGAAATTGTTTTGCTTTTCCGTCGAGAGAGGGGAGAAAAAGTACGATAGAGAGAGAAACTAAAATGATTATTTTTTTAACGCTGTTTGGTTCAGCGTTGGGCGCCGTTCAGAGACTATCTGCTAGATTAGCCATGACATATGAATTAGGAGGTTTCTCATGTTGACATGGATGACCAATCTAACAGCTAGATATCTAGTCTATAGGACTTAGTCTTAGGCAACCAATCTGAACGGGCGCACATCTAGTCTCAAGAATCGCCAAACCCCATGGAACGGAACTGCCGAGCTTTTCCTTTTCTTTTATTCTGTACGGTTGGTTACTCGTGCTTGTAGGTACTAGCTATTCATCCTATACAAGATCACGTGGCAAAACTCTTAGAGCATCTCCAATGCAAAGGGTCAAGGTCATCTTATGTGGAGGTCTTATTAACACATTCTTATGTGTGGGTCATTACTAAATGACAAAAATAAATAAATGTAAATCTTTTTACCTTAAGTTGATCTCCAACCCCCAAGGTATTATCTAACAAATTTTATTTGCATTTAGACTCAAAATAATGATGTGGATTTAAGACCCAAGGTCATAAAGAAAGTCTTATTTAGGCTTTCTCCATTACCCCCACGTAGCCATGTCATCTATCTATATGACCTTATCCCTTGCGTTGGAGATGGAAATTTGGCGCAAAAAGTCTTAAATCCTAGGTATCATTTATTTTTAAGACCTTTATCCCATGCGTTGGAGATGCTCTTAGTCGTCCCAAGTAAGACATTCTTTATCCTGGCTTGATTGGGGTATACCCAATTTTAAAGGGACATTTTTTGTGGGTTTTAGGGGGAGTCCTAATGGGTAAGTTACAAAAATACCCTTACCCATTAAAAACCTATTACTCTAAATCATTTTTAACTTTTTTTTCATTTCATCTTCTTCTCTTCTTCTCCTCCCTCCACAACCCTACCGGCTCCATTACCCCCACCACCACCAAAACGCGTCGATTAATTCGTTAACATCGTCGATTCGAAAACTCCGATTAATCTTCATCAATGGATCCACCACGGTGTAAGGGAACTCGTATGAAAGACGCTAATCGAAAACCCAATCAATACAACCCTGGAATTGCAAGTTTGGTTCAAAAGAAAGTGAATCAAAAAACGGTTAAAGAAGAAGAGATTGAACCCGCTGAAACACGCGAAATGATGCGATTAAGAAAGTAAGGGCTTGTTTAAACTCACTGTAGTACTTCGATTTCATGTTTGCATGTCAAATTAGGTCAGAAAATTCGAATATTTGAATTGGCAGTTGCGACGCCGGCAATGTATTTTTTTATCGACCCTTCCGGGGTTTCATAGTTAGGGAGGAGCAGGAAATTTATAAGGTTGAAGAACCTGCCGTCTAGATAGTTTCTGTAACTGCTACTAGCAGCGCCGGCAGGTTATTCAACTAAATACGTGCCGGTGTTATTTTAGTTTTAAGGAAGCCGACATCTTATTCGTTTTTCACCATGCCAGCTACTTTTCTTTGAATGTCTCCTGATGCCTAGAATATTTTGTCCCGGAAGGGTATTTTTTAAAACCATGCCGGCGCTTTGTCAGCCGGCAATGTATGGTTAATGGACCTTGCCGACCTGTTTAGTGAAAATTCCTTATATTTACTGTGTAAATTTGTTTGTTGGCCGGAAGGCTATTTTGATGACACCCTGCCGGGTATGGTTTAGCCGGTAAGCATCTTTTGGTTGACCTTTCCGGCTATGTGTCCGCTGGATAGGTTTATTTTGTAGACCCTGCCGGCCTTTGATTTTTTTTTTCTGAATTATTCTTGTTCAGATTGCGAACGGCAAAGAAGAAAGATGCTCTGAAAGCATCTCTTAGTAGTCCTCCTTCAAACCCTCCTCGTGTTGGTGATAAAATCTTGTCTTCAAAATATCGAGGGGCATATGTTGAGCCGGGAACGACAAAGATCATTATAAGGAATAATCCAGAACCACCATCTGAACCCATTGATTCAGACGACACTCCAGATGAAGACCAATCAATTCCATCTGGTAGAAAAGGTGATGATGATGATGTTGATGAAAGAATTCCGGCTGCTGGAGGAGGCAACAATGATGATGATGATGGTGATCAAGACATGCCACCTGTTGGAAGAGGTAATGATGATGATGATGGTAATAGAGATAAAGGTAAGAAAACCGTCGAAGATGAAATTGTTGAAGAGGAAGAGGAACAAGAAGAAGAAGAAGAAGAAGAAGAAGAAGAAGAAGAAGAAGAAGAAGAAGAAGGAGGAGGAGGAGGAGGAGGAGGAGATGGAGAACAAATTGTTGAACCCGCTGAAGCTTCGGGTTCAACTTCAACAGGAGCAAGGAAGAGGGTGATCACTAAACCAGCTAATTCTCACATGCCTTCCAAACACTTCATGGTTACACTGAAAGAGGGTGAGCCTCCAAGGGGGGCCCCAAGAGATGGTGGAAATGTTCTTTTTGGATACAAAGACTCATGGGCATGTACGATCCATAATACTATCGTAAGTAATCTTAATCCGTCTTTGTTCTTTATTCAAGTGTGTAACTATATTAATTAAATGTGATCACAAGAATGCCATCCGTCTCATGAGGCACCAAGCTTCGTGTTCAGTGGCTCATACTTGGGATCTTGACAAGGAATGTTAGGATGTGAAAGTGATTGTGAGGAACTCCGGGTTGATGCCTCCGATTGAGAGTTCGAATATTAATCTTGATAAAGTTACCGTCACTGCATTCTGTGAAAGGTTATACGGATAGACTGATACCATGTTATTCCCGTTCGGTGAGATGGCGATAACTTCCGATGATGCTCAACAAATTCTAGGCCTCGAGGTTGAGGGAAAAGCAGTCTGTGAGGGATTCGATATCTTTCGAGAAGATTTACGATTTGAGCAAGAAATTGTTTGGTTGGAATCAGGTTCAGACGGAGGATGTTCTTGACACGAAGGATGGTCGTCTAACCAAGAAGTTTAATGCGAAGAGGTTGAGGGACACATTATGGGTACACAGTCAATCCTTGACAGGGAAGGAATGGTGAACCCGGTGCGAATTAATGCTGTCGCGGCCGGTTATTTGCTATACATCCTGGGCAAATGTATCTTCCCCAACAGTTCCGGAAACCAAGTCGAGGCCGATTACTTGCAACTATTGGATCCCTTAAATAAGATGCGTAAGTATTCTTGGAAAACTGCGGTGGTCGCCTTATTGAACAATAAGTTGACAAAATGTTCTAGGGCACTCACTAAGCAAGTTAACGGAAACACATGTCTCTTCCAGGTAATTTTATTGTCTAAAACATTTATATTACCGAATATTCTCATAAGATAAGGTTCTTACTAAATTTTTTTTGCATAGGTTTGGATATATGAGCACTTCCCTTCCTTGTTCAAAGACAGCTCCTACATCAAAGTGGATGAGAGTGTTGCAGTTAATAGGCCAAGAGCGCAAAGGTACAGTTTTAAGGGTACTCAGGATAAGGAAATGCCGCAACAGCTTATGAAACTCTGAAGTGCCATCGACGAATTGACTGCGGAGGAGGTGATTTTTGATCCGTATCGGGATGCTAGAAATCAAGGTTTAATCCATCCTAGAAATAAAGTTGTTGCATTATACTATGGACCCTTGATGACTGTGTTTGAAGGATTTTCAATGTACGATCCACGTCGGATTATGCGACAATTGGGTTACGTCCAAGAGGAACCTCATTTCGATGAAGATAAGCCGTTCTTTACTGTGAACCGAGATGAGTGCACCATGTCCCAAAAAATAATTAACGTCTCTTACGCTCCACCGCTGGCTCAAGAACATTGGGACAATAGACATGACCGTCAGATCGATGTGAGTCTTTTGGACGAGGTGACCACCGGTCATGAAGCTACTGAGAAATACATGGTGTGGTACTTGGAATGGGCTCGTCCTACTGTGATTAGGAAAATGACTGATGAAGAACTGGCTCTAAAAAAGAAGTTGGAAGAGAAAAACCCATTAATATTGTTTAAGTTCTTTAAGTATATTTAGAGTTGCTCTTACTATTTTAAGATTGATTGCATTACTGAATTATTATATTCATTGTTTGTTGTTTAATTGAAAATAGAAGGAGCATTTGAAGACCTTTGGGAAGGTGTTGTTGTGCGCGAGAGAAAAAGGAGAGCCTTTGTCGATTGAAGAGCAAAGCAAGCACATTGACTATGTTAACAGTGTTGGCAATGAGGATGCCAATGAAATGTTCAAGCAACTTGAGGCTCAAGTAAAGGCTGAACAAAAATCTAGGAGAGAAGCACAAGCCAAGATGAAGGCTGATAAAAAGAGGACTTGTGGTGGTGAAGGTAGCAGCAATGGTCGTGGTGGTGAAGGTAATTCTCCAAAACGGGGCCGTGCTCATCGTGGACGTGGTCGTGGTCAATGAATGCTTTCGTAGTTCATTTCTTTATGTTATGGTGGACAAATGTTTAAGTTAATGGTGTGGACAAATGTTTTTTTAAGGTTTATGGGACGTGTTTTCATTTTGGACAGAAAGTGTTGGATTTCTAGTTGTTGAATGAATGGTTTGTTTTGCTTTGTAAAATTTTAATGCATAAGCCGGAATGCTTCTTTCAAATTACCATGCCAGGTGTCCCAGGTCCGGCAAGGTGGTGAACTGTCAGAGTGCCGGCCCTGACACAGTAAATTGTGTAGTTATCAGGGCCGGCATGTATCAAAATGATATCCCTTCCGGCTGAATCGTAGCCGGCAATGTATTGACCCAATATAGTTCCGACGGTTTTGTTGCAAAACAACTTTTCTCCTGATGCCTAAAATCTTACACGACCGGCATGGTAACAAATTTAAGACCCAGCCGGTCTGGTTTTGACTTGTACCTCGCCGGCGGAATCAAAATTCAAATTTTTGGCAAGTACAATTTCATTGATTGACTTGTACTTGAGCACTATAATGGCCAAATTTGGGCACAATCCTATAAATACACTACTTCTCTCTACAAAACAACACACAACTATTTGCATATACTCTCCAAAGCTCATATCATCATACACTCCATCTAACTCACTCAATAGCTCTCTACAAACAACAATGACATCGTTTGATTCAAATGAAGATTTGGCAATCACCAAAGCTTGGTACGGGGAAGATCGACTTAGACGTCAATCCTCCGAAAGGGAGGATTCCAAAACATTTTGGGCTAGGGTACACAACAAATTTTGCGGCGAGTTTGGGAATCCTAATGCAAGAAGTATTCAACAAGTCCAAGCTAGGAACCTAGTAATCGAAAATGCGATACTTTCTTTTTTAGCTCTCCAACCTCGGATTTTTAACACTCGCCCCTTCACCTTGTCCATTGCACAATTTGTAAGTAATTTTGTGGTTTTTTTTACGTACCCCATGTTGTGTTATCTTCCAACAAAACACCACTAACAAATGTAAGCTTGTTTTTATAGCACGAAGCCGTGAAAGCGCGCTACTTGGAAGTAAAGGGGGAAGCATTCGCATTCGATGCAAGCTATCACTTCTTGGCCGATAGCATCCCGGTGGATAACCCGGACTACTTGTATGCGGTATCGTCTTCGTCGGAGGAAGATTGATGGTTTTAGAAGTTTTAGTATAGGTTTTGTGGGTATACCTCTATGTAAGCCCTCACGAGACTATAACTCGTCCACTAGGGTCGCCTAGGGGTTTAAAGGCTTGATGCACATGCTAAGTGCATTCGTTTTTATGTTTCAATCAATGTAGTAACCAAAATTTCATGAATAAAGTGAATTACATTTTCCATAGTTTATGTTTTCTGTTTGGCATAAGTAAAGGTCGGCAATGTTATAAATCCATAACCTTCCGGCCACATGTCAGCCGGCAGGTAAAAAATATATTTGCTTGCCGACGTTATGACCGCCGGCATTGTAGGAAGATTTACCATGCCGAACGTAAAATTATGTTCCAATATACTCGGCGTGTTCTTCAACCGAGACAATGCCGGCGAATAAAAGTCGGCAGCTTATTCAAAGGGAACCATGCCGGTGAAGCTTAGCAGACATTTTATTCAAACTATAACCCTGCCGGCCTCTGAAAATTTTCAAAACCAATTTTTTTTGATCGAAATCGAAATCATCAAACATATGAAAGGTTTAATCTACTGATTTCTTATTTTCAAAATTTTAATCTAAACTCAATTTGTTAACCTAATCAGAGTTTTAGTGTTAATTAACCAAGGGCATATTAGCCATTTTGAAAAAACAAGGTTAAGGGGTGACTTGGTTTTACTTCATAATGACCTTATTTTGTCTTATTGGGTATACCCCAATTAATCTGGGTATAGCCAGGTTCTTTATCTTTCTTTTTTGTAGGAATAGTCCACTTTTTCATGAACCAGTTAATGGCTAGTCCACCCATGAAAAACATTTACTTTCTAGTCCAAAAACATGTTTTTGGACTAGATTATTTACTCTCTGGTCCAAAAACTTCGTGGAGATTATAAAGTGTATTTTCGAAATGCCTAAAACACCCTTCTAGGTCTAACTAGTATACTAATATGTACTATACTAGTTGTAACTACTAGTAGTAACTAGTATAGTATACTAGTAGTAGTATACTAGTAATAACTAGTACTAGTAGTAACATATGTAGTATCAATACATAACATACTACATATCAATATGTAGTATCAATATATAACGTACTACATATCAAACATACTACATATCAATATATAACGTACTACATATCAATATGTAGTGTCAATATATATCGTACTACATATCAATATGTAGTATCAATATATAACATACTACATATCAAACATATACTACATATCAATATGTAGTGTCAATATATAACGTACTACATATCAATATGTAGTAGTATCAATCCCTGAATAATACAATTACAAACTTCAATGCTCTTTCTTCAATCAGAGAGAAATTTGGAGACTTCAATGCTCTTTCTTCGATCAGAGAGAAATTTGGCAGTGATCAATCCCTGAATAATACAATTACAAACTTCAACAACTTCATTAGAGATAATCATCTCTTGGATTTAGGTTTTTCAGGTCCTGCTTATACATGGTGCAATGGTAGACAATTCCAAAACCTCATTAGACAAAGGCTGGGTAGAGTTCTTGCTTATCCAGATTGGTGCCTAATCTTTGAGAACTCGGGAGTACTTCATCTACCAAGGATTTCAAGTGATCACTCACCTATAATCCTGAATACTTGCAGAAACATTCCTAGAAAACCACCAAGTTATAAATTTGAAGCTAATTGGTGCAACCATCCAGATTTCATCAAAACTGTTCTAGAAAGTTGGAATATCAACTTGTCAGGTGACTTACACTCCAAACTCTCTTCTCTTGGTACTTTTCTTAAGGATTGGAGCAAGCACAAAATAGGGTGTATCAAAAATAAGATTAGATCACTTAAGAAAAAGTTACTACAACTTCAAAGTAGAATTCCAACTGCTGTTATCATCCGAAAAGAAAGAGACATTGCTGGACAACTGAATGAGTATATCATTATGGAGGCAACATATTACGATCAAAGAATGAAACAAATTTGGTTGAAAACTGGTGATCAGAATACAAAAAAATTTCACTTAGCGGTTCAACAGAGGAGACGGAAAAATAATATCTCTTGTATACAAAATAATTCTCAACAGTGGCTGACCAATCCAGACACTATTGCTGTGGAATTTGTATCCTTCTTTCAAGAGCTGTTTAAAGAAGATTCATCTATTTTATCTCCACCAAATTTTCTTCAATCATCATTCTCATTGGATACTTCTTCGAACAATTCCATTACAGCAATTCCATCAAGTGAAGATATTTGGAAAGTGGTCAAGAAGATGAACTCGTGTGGTTCACCGGGACCAGATGGCTATCCGGTTCTATTTTACAAGAAATGTTGGAACATTGTGGGTGAAGACACCATCAAATTTGTGCAGCAGGTTTTCAACACAGGTGAAATTTCTGGTAGATTAAATCATACTCATGTTAGTTTAATTCCGAAGATCAAAAATCCAACTACAGCAGTGGAATTTAGACCAATAGCACTTTGCAATGTTTTGTATAAGTTTATAGCAAAAATAATTGCTAATAGACTCAGTCCTTTCATGAGTAGATTTATTTCCTGGAATCAAAATGCATTTGTCAAGAATCGTCAAATTACAGATAACATCGTTATTGCTAAGGAGATTTTTCACTCCTTGAACAAGTCAAAATCGAAACAAGGTATCTTTGCCTTGAAACTAGATATGACAAAGGCTTATGATCGCGTTTCATGGTCGTTTCTGGAATTTATGCTTCATCAGTTAGGAATTCATGGACACTCGCATGACTTAATAATGCAGTGTGTTTCTACACCAACCTTTTCAATTCTCTTGAATGGCTCTACTTATGGACATTTCAAGAGTGGAAGAGGTCTGCGCCAGGGATGTCCTTTATCTCCATCTCTGTTTATTATCTGCTCTCAAGGACTTTCTCTTCTTATGGAAAAAGTGGAGGTTTTAAACCTCTATAGTGGATATCAGTTAAATTGTACGGCACCAAAAATATCACATATGATGTTTGCAGATGATTTATTTTTCTTTGGAAGGAATACTAACTTCAATGTCAACCAACCTAAAGACATATTGGATTCTTATTCATCCTTCTCAGGTCAGACAATTAATTATTCTAAATTCTCAATTTACTTTAATAAGGGTTGTAATACAGTGAAAAAACAAAACACGTTAAGTAAATTGGGTGTAAAAGAGATGGGTGTGGAAGAGAAATATCTGGGAACTTTTCTTCTCAAGTCAGATTGTAGTATCAACACTTTTGAGCCTCTGACTTTGAAGTTTGGTACTAGGCTATCAGGTTGCAGAAATTTCTTTGTCAATTCAGCGGGTAGAACTGTTTTATCAAAGAATGTTCGTTCTTCGATTCCCATTTATAGTATGAGCAACTGTATTCTTCCAAAAGGATCTTTAAACTTAATCTCTCAAATTCAGAGATCTTTCTGGTGGGGTCATGATATTCACACAAGAAAATGTCATTTTATTAGATGGGAAAAGATAGAGAAGGCCAAGGAAGATGGTGGATTGGGTATTCGTAATATGGAATCTGTTAATTTGTCTCTAGTCGCTAAACTAGTTTGGAGATTTTTGACAAACACTGATGCTGCTTGGGTGAAGTTATATACATCAAAATATCTTAAAAACGATTCTTTTTGGGATATACAAGAAAAACAGGGAGATTCTAACACATGGAAAGATATGCTGATGGTCAGAGATATTTTACAAAATAATTATTGCTGGTTTATAGGATCCGGAAATTGCATTTCAATATGTAAAGATCCTTGGATGTCTTCTATACCAGGATTTCGACCTACCAGATTACATAACTCAACAATACAGGTTGATAAGGTTTCAGAACTATTTATCTCCAATGAAAAAAGATGGAATGAGTCTCTCTTGAGACAACTATTTCCTTCAGAAGAGGTGTCAGCAATTCTAAATTTGTATATTCCTCAGGATTGTCAGGTGAAAGATAAACTAGTGTGGCTTAAAACTCTATCTGGGAATTTCACAACCAAATCTTGCTATAAATTTTTGGCGGACAACATGGCGACTTCTTCTGTCATCTCCTCCTTTCCGTGGAAAAAATTCTGGAGATGTATGAAGATCCAACCAAAAATTAACATCTTCACATGGAAATGTCTGCATGATGGCTTGGCGGTTTACGCTAACCTGAAAAAATTCAACAGTCAGGTACAAAACATTTGTCCTCTTTGTAATAATAATGAAGAAACAATTTGTCATCTCCTATTCAATTGTCAGTTTGCCAGAGAAATTTTCCAATCCAGTCCAATTTTTATCAATATTGAAAATGATGGGAACTCGATGGATATTATTCAGAATTGGTTATCTCAAACTGATAGGGGAATTATGCTAAATCTCGGAGCTTGCATCATTTGGAACATTTGGAAAGCTAGAAACGAGTTTGTTTTTAATGATATTACAATCTCGATTCAATTATGTATGACCAGAGCCCTAGATGATTTTAAAGTTTTTGATCTTCACCATGCTTTGAATTTTTGTGCTAATGTTAACGTTATTTCAACTACAAATGCAATCTGGGAACGTCCTCCATCACACGTTGTTAAAATCAACGTTGATGCTGCATTTAAAGATGGTAAAGGAGCAGTGGCGGCAGTGGCAAGGGATTCTTATGGTAATCATATTGGCAGTGGATGTATTTGCTATGATACTTTCTCCCCGATGTGTGCAGAAGCGAAGGCTTACAATTTTGGTCTTCAGTTGGCTAGAAGATTACAAGTCTCCAAAATTATTATAGAAGGTGATGCTACTACTATACCGGCTGTGATTAAAGGAAGCACTGATGATATACCATGGAGTATAAGATCAATCATTCTCTCGATTAGAGATTGCATCAAGGAATTCTGTGAAGTGTGTTTCAATGCTGTTCCTAGGGATGCTAATTCAATTGCTCATGATTTAGCTCATGAAACAATCACAAGTATTGTAAACAGATGGTGGACTCATAATGAGCCTCCTCATTGTATTATGCAACGTCTCAGTTTTTCTGAGGATTAATATAATTGTTGATTTGTTTCCTTCAAAAAAATAAAAATACATAACATACTACATATCAAACATATACTACATATCAATATGTAGTGTCAATATATAACGTACTACATATCAATATGTAGTAGTATCAATACATAACATATTACTATTAGTAGTATGTAGTATCTAGTAATAACATATGTAGTATACTAGTATACTAGTAGTTTAATGTAAAAAATGGACTTATAATGTTCGGTGTATATAGGTAAATCTACTTGAATTTAAACTTTATTGGACTAGCGATTAAGAAGAAGTTTTGGCTGGACTAGCCACTAAACCGGGTCCGGTTTAGTGGACACAGGAAATCCCTCTTCTTTTTTATAGGTAGTCCAGACTCTAGTTAGACTCTTCGTCTCTTCATCATAAAAACGCAGAACCCTCCATTGCTGCACCGCCACCGCCACCACCACCACCGTCTCTGCTGAGCTGAGCTACACCACCCAGGTAAACATAACAAAACACACTTTCAATATCAATCATACGGCAGTGATTTCTGTTTATTGTTAGGGTTTTGAAATCTATACTCATATAGTTTCACTGTGATGGTCATTTCAATTAGGCTGAAGTCGTTTTTGGATAAACGTGAAAAAAAACCCCACGAATTTAAGAGACTGTAGTAATGGCCCCTGATGCTTCTGAAGCTCTTGCAGGTATTGAAAAGGCATTAATAAGATTTAGTATTTTGATTTTTGATGTTTCTTTTCCCACTTTCTCGGTAACAGCTTCTTCTTCTTCTGGATTTCAGTAAGAGAAAAAGTTCAGCAGTTTCTTAATGCTGCTCGTACTGGGAACCTTGATCTTTTCAAGAGTAAGTTATAATAACTCTTAACTCATCACAATTTCTATTAATTTTTTGATATTTTTTTTTTGTTTTTTTTTTGTTTTTTTGTTGAGTTAATTGTTTTATATATATGTTATCAGAACTAGCAACAGAGCTTGACGATGAAGGGAAAGGGTTAAATAAAACTGTTGAAGATGTTAAAGATGCAAATAAACGTGGGGCATTTCATTTTGCTGCTAGAGAGGGAAAAATTGAAGTTTGCAAGTACTTAGCCGAGGAATTGAAGATTGATGTTAATACAAAAGATGAGGATGGTGATTACATAAACCTCTCTTTTGCTGTCAACTTACTATGTCTGCTAATGGCAACAACCTTTAACTAATCATTATGATTTCGTATATAATGGCTTTGAACTTGTGCTTGTTAATTTCATGAATGGTCTAACATATAACACTTTGGAAAATTTCTGATTAAAAAAAAGGTTCACAGAAGCTGGGTTTGTATGAAAGTCTTTGCTCTTAGTTTATGTGAAAGAGCATAAAAAATTGAGGATGATTCTGAATTTCTCTACTGCCTTTGCAGGTGACACTCCGCTTCTTCATGCTGTTCGACAAGGACATAATAATATTGCCAAATATCTTCTTGACTGCGGTGCAAATCCTGATGCTTCTAGTGAATTAGGAGCCACTGCTTTGCATCATGCTGCTGGAATGGGTATATTCCACTAGTACATTTATGTTTTTTTTCTTCTTTCCGTTTCCATTTAAGGAAGTTGAATGGTTTCATGGAACTTATTTAAATTCTATGTAGTTTGCTGGAGCTGATTTCGTACTTTGAAGTGTCACCTCTCTATTTTGCTTGTATTATTTTAATAAAACTTCTTATAACATGGTTTCTATAGTCAGAAATGAAACTTACAAAAACTTTATGCAAGAAAGGCACCACACCTGTTATTTCAGTTCAGTTGTAGAGAAAAGAACTCGGAGTTGATTGAAAGGTTTAAGATGTAAGACCTAAGCATGTTGGTATGTCAAGAGTTTTGTGCTGTCCTTGATAGTCCCATGGTAGGAGCCGTTGTGGTGTTGGCGTTAGATAAACTGATGGAGTTGGGATCACTGTGGGAGATAATGCCGTTTTCTATTGTCATGCATAAAGTAGGGGATCATCTAAACTAGTCATGTGAAATATGAAGTGAATGAGATCAAACCTCTGGATCTTATTGCTGAAATTGTTCCTTCATGCAAGATATAGTTGTATTCATGCTAACTGGTCAGAATATTGACAATTTGTGCAGGAAACATTGAGCTGCTCAACCTCTTGCTCTCCAAAGTGGTTGAGGTTGATTCACAAAGTGATGCTGGCACACCACTCATTTGGGCTGCTGGTCATGGACAACCAGATGCTGTGAAAATTTTATTAGAACACCATGCTAATGTATTCTATCCTCAATACTATTTTGTATCTTATATTCTTGGTTGCCTTGATATGCAGCAATATTCAACCTTATTTCTTTTCTTCGCCATTCAAACGTTCGTTATCCCAAGGAATTTCCAGTCTATATTATATTCTTTTCCTCTCTTCATCCTTGATACTTAGTGAAACCATTTACTAATAACTAATTCCAAGGTATTCTATTCCTTGTGCAATGATGTTGCGTCTGATGTCTAATTTTATTAATTTTTATCATCATTAAGATACTTTTTCCTAAGCCTGGTAGACGAAGACCATAGTAATCTACAAGAGATTAATAACTGTTCTGTGATATTGTTCACATGATAACCCTATATGGGATAGATATTTGCATCAATTTTCTTAAGTAGTTTTCTTTGTTATGGACATTGATGTTATCAAAGTGTTCGATTTGTTAGCTTGATCTTCCTCTGGTTTGTACCTTCACAGCCCAATGCAGAAACTGATGATGGAATTACTCCTCTTCTGTCGGCCGTAGCAGCTGGAGCTTTACGATGTTCAGAGCTGTTAGTTAAGGTAAGGCAATTTGAATACCCTTCGGGACTCGATTGTGTTTCAAAAAAATTGGTTTGCAGATGTTTAATTTTTATAAATCATAATTTCCACATAATCCAAGTTCCGTGTTTTTCCACCAGCCATTATTTTGTTTATGGGTACAGAAATAATATGCTTTTACAGTATACTTTGCACTAGGTGTGAGTTTCTTGTAGTAGTATTTTTTTTTTTCTTCCAAAAGATAGTAGTAAGTAGCTGCCTATATGAACTACCCGTATTTCAAGCTTATTTTATACAAACTACTTGGGAAAATTTAGTAAGATATTTTATTAGGACAATAAGACTTGAATTACACTACATTGTTATATGCACAGACTTATCTATTATCAGCTGGATTTTTCCTTGAAAAATCATTTAAAGGAGTGTCCTTACAAACTTTTTCTGAAAGTGGGCATGCAATCGGCTGTCTGCCACTAAGTTGTAAAAGTTTCTATTAAGTTTTATAGATTATCCATGCCGATGTGAAGGTGGGTTCTTTGTCCCTTACACCAGAAAGGAAGGAAGAGTGGAACAACCCTTATCGTTGATTTTCGGGATGAGAGTTCTTAACGCAAACACACACAACCAGATGATGCTGGTCAAAATCTTTGCCTGCTCTACCCAGATGTTAGATCCAAATGATTACTCAGAGTAATTTATGGTAAACGTTAGATATATTTAGATGACGTCTAGCCCTGAAGGCATTAATGTATAACCAGGGTGGAGGAGATACAGAAGCCTGTACTAGATTGTTTGGTTTATTAATTTTATTAATAGGCTCTTGGTGTTGTTCCGTGCATACCTACCAATATTTGATTGAGGACTGACTTTTGCCTTTATATCTGTATAGGCAGGGGCTAATCCAAACATTTGTGCTGGTGGCGCATCTCCTTTGCTCATTGCTGCTGAAATCGGAGATTTTGATGTTATCGACTGCTTGATAAAAGCTGGAGCTGATCCCAACCTCACGGATGAGGTAAGGAAATTGCTTCTTTTTTACTTATAGTTCTAGAAACCAACCAAACTGTGGCAACCCCTATAGTTTGTTTCCACATGTTGTCAAGTTTATGTGTAATTAAAGAGCCTCGCATAATCTTCAAATTGAGGGTTGACCTCTAGTAGTTACACTGGTTTTTAGCAACTACTGTTACATAGTTTATAATATTTTTATAGGAGAAATAATATAAATATGTGAAGCCTAACTGTGCACTGTAGCTATGTATTTAAAAGTCTGATTGCATAGCACAACTTCAATGTGATCGATATTGAAGATCTTTGATATAAGTTATTTTCGTTTAGTACTCGTTATGACTTGTTGGTTGGCCAAATTGTACTGGTAAAAGAATGTGGTTTTTATAACTTCCAACTACTTCTGAAATCCTTTAGTTTGGTGGTTCTATTCATACGTGAAATAACTCTAATTGTTTGATATCATAGATTTTTCGAAGTCTCTGATCTGCTTAGCATCTCATATTCAATATGGATGAATAAGTGAACTCCTAAGAAGGACAATGGTCATCAGCGCGTAATTGATGTGATTTTTTCGTTTTCCTTCTTCTTTTTGCTTTTTTCTCAGGATGGTCTGAAGCCCATACAAGTTGCTGCTGCTAGAGGTAATTGTGGTGTTGTGGAGGTTCTGTTTCCGTTGACATCCCCTGTTCAAACTATTTCAGACTGGAGTATTGATGGACTAATCAAACATATGCAAGCTGAACCGCAGGTAGTCGGTGTATTTCCGACTTATTGCAAATCTTTGATAAGATTCTTAATTGTCTGGGAACATTTTAATTCCTTTCGTGCATTGTCTTGATTTGATTTGGTCAACCTTTGAATTGAAATGGTGCAGGAAGTAAAGGAAGTTGATCAGTCTGAAGATACTAGTTTACAAAAGCAGAATATTCCTGAGGTTATTTTCTTGCCTGTTGAGTTATTTTTGCTTGTAGTTTCTTGATTCATTATGACTTGGGAGGTTGATTTCATTTTACAGTAAACATCATTACAGTAAACTTCTCAGTTGCTTGAATTTCATGTTTAAACTCTTGGAGAAGCAAACTATAAAACACACACTTGAGTTTGTTTCATCATATGATAATGCCTTCCCTTTCGAATGCATTTGGGTTATGCCTTTCGGAGTGATGAGAATTTGCAATACATGATGTTTGTCAAAGGGGTTGTTACTCTTTGTTTGTTTGTAATTTTTATTCCATTCCACGATATTTGTAGCCTGTCAATATGCAGCGTCATTCACTTATACTTTCAAGAAAGTTTATTAACTTAAAAAACAAGCTTGGGCCATAGCCACGATAGGTTGATGATAAACTTTGAAGGCACATAAAAAATAGCTAATGTGTGACATATTAATTATCTTTGAACTGCAGTATTTTATATTGCATCTGTGTTTATTCACGCGTGATTCGCAAGATGCCGATTAAGTTTGTCAGCCTGCATCTTATGTGAGTTCATCTTCATTTTCTGTGTTTTACCAATATGCTACATGTTTTTCACATTTTATTCAGGTTACACCCGAGGCAAAGAAGAAAGCTCTGGAGGCAAAATCAAGAGGTGAAAAAGCTTTTAAGAGAAACGATATTCATACGGCAGTAGATGCTTATACACAGGTAATGTTTTCACATAGTTTATCAATTTGTACATTGATTTAAATAAGATGATTATTTAGATTTTGTCTTTGACTACCCTAAGTTAAAAATGATATTTGCTCGCGAAGTGTTTATACGAGTCACTTTTACACTCTTAAATCAATTTTGAATTTTCAAAATAAACTTTTCTGTTTTTTTGGATGATCGAATTACCGGGTTGATCGGGTTCACGTTCCCCCCCCCCCTCTAGAAGCACTTTTCTTGAAGTCTCGCTAAATGACTTTAATTAATTATTTGTGGTTCAACTACAGGCTTTCAGTTTCGACCCAAGTGATGCTACCCTATTATCTAACAGAAGCCTTTGTTATATTCGCTTGGGACAACCCGAACATGCCTTAACAGATGCCAAGGCTTGCAGAGAGCTAAGACCAGACTGGCATAAAGCTTGTTACAGGGAAGGTGCAGCATTGCGTTTGTTGCAGGTATCTGCTGTATATTTTTTTTTTGTTTACCTTCGATTTTCTTTTAGTCAATTTGAATGGTTGATAAATTTAGCTGAAATGCAGAGGTTTGAGGAAGCAGCAAATGCTTTCTACGAGGGTGTTCAACTAGATCCTGACAGCAAGGAGCTTGCAATTGCTTTCAGGTTATTATCATTCCACTTATTTTACCTCAGCCTTTTCTATCTGGTGATGAGTTTTGAAAAGTGTTTAGTTTCTGGATTATTTTAAATACTGACGGGGATTCCGGAGTTACTCGTATCATCTCGAGCAATGCCAAACTGCATCACAAGAAAAGCAGGATACTTTCACCCTGACATATTATATTATGAACAAGGATAGCACTATCTCGTAACAAATTCTCAACAACTTAAGATTTATTTGTATAACAATGTTTCACCTAATTTTGGACCCTAGACAATATACAGGCAACCAACAAATGTGCGAAATTCTCTACGTTTCATGTTGCTTGGGCCTCAATCCCTAACTTTTTTGTTGTGTTAATTTATACAGGGAAGCTGTCGATGCTGGGAGGAAATTTCACGCTGCAAACCAGCAGAAGTCTTAGGAATGATTTTTTGTTTACCAGCAATGGGGTTCTGGGATTTCAGAGTATTTACAAATTACAAAACGATTTTGTGATTATACTTGTTTGTAGTCATGGTAGTTTTTTTCTTCGAGTTTGCTAAATATGTATAAATGGTTTTATGGTTCGAGTTTGTTTCTCTTTTGTCGAAAATATATACCGATGCTTTTTTCGCGCTTTAGAAGTCCCAAGCTTTTAGCTTTATAGGTCATCCGTGGTAGGTACATTAGCTGGAGGCAAATACTTTAATAATGATGTTGCAGCTGCAGTTATTTTGGGAACTGGAACAAATGCAGCATATGCATATGTAGTTGGTATTGAGAACCTGGCTGATTCGGGGCTTACTCAAATTATTTGAGACCTACCATTTTCTACTCCCATCCTAGAAAAGGGGATATGGGGAGTTCGTTAAAAAGATCAAACTATCTTCAACACCGAGGCCTAAGGGGCTGTTTGATGACCATTATGATAATGGATTATGAGAAAAGTATTGTTTCTTAAAGTTATCATAATGTTCAAGGGAAAAGGATGGAGAAGACGGAGAAGTAGAAGAGAGAGACAAATATCTTATTCATCTTATTAGTAGCGGTATATGGATACAAGTATCATGGAAAGGTAAACCCTAACTATCTAGTTGGGCTGCACATCTATAGGCCCTACAACACTCCCTTTATGCGGCCCAATAGAACTTTGTATGTAATGTTTCATATAGTGTTTCGAATGTAGATCTCCCCTTGTGCGGCCCAATAGAACTTCGTATGTAGTGCTTCATATAGTGTTTCGAACGTAGATCTGCAAATGTAGTTCTCTCCTTGATGACAAGTGTGTCTAAGTAAATTGCTTAATTAAAACTTTGACAAGGAAAAAATATAGCGGGACCAAACATTGGTACAACTCTTCACATGTTATCTTGGACTTTACATGTAGTTGATCACATGCAATACGATCTTCAAAGACCGACGAGTCTAAGTTAATTGCCTCGTTAAAACTTCGTCAGGAAAAACCCAGAGGGACAAAACCCGAACTATAGAAAAAGCAATATTAAGTAAACTTGGAACATAGTTGGATGTGTATACATTGCCTCATTAAAACCTTGACAAGGAAAACCCAGTGGGATAAAACATGTACGAATGGAAAAGAGTACAACGTGACAGATGCAAGTAAATGTGATTCGTTGCAGAGGATCACTTTGCTCCATTGAACTTGACTAGTTGCTTCACAACTCCTAAGACAGAAAATTCTCGTGGG
This sequence comes from Papaver bracteatum, assembly GCA_023529315.1. Classification (NCBI taxonomy): domain Eukaryota; kingdom Viridiplantae; phylum Streptophyta; class Magnoliopsida; order Ranunculales; family Papaveraceae; genus Papaver; species Papaver bracteatum. Next base: position 1,647,533 of record JAJJWX010002324.1, read on the forward strand.
AAAGACAATAGCCTTAGCTGGGAAATTACATTCCCGGTGTTTGTTGTTGTCTCATTAAAAACCTTGCAGAGTAACAAAACCTTGTGGGAAAAATCAACCTCGGTGAAGGAAAATAGTTCAACACACCATTAGATGCTCCCCCTGATGTCAGACAATTTTCATTAGTCTAATGCAGTCAAAAGGAGTTTATCACACTTTACTTTGGTGACCTGAATGTTTATAAGACCCTGTTGTTGATTTTGGAAGTTACGTTGCTTACCAGACTATCGCGTTTCATTTATTTGATTCAGATATTTTCAGTAATATCAACGCGATCTTTATGTCTTCAATGTTCAACATACTTGATGCTTTTAGTGTTGTCTCGCTAAAAACCTTGTCGAGTAACAAAATCCTTTGGGAAAACTATTCTCGATCGAAGGGAAAAATGGTACAATACATCTTCAATTTCCAAGTAAAATATGCCTACATCATATCCTTGGATCCCCCCCCCCCTGATGTCGGCATCTCCCCCTGATTACTATTTGTTAGAGCATAGCTCGGTTGAACCCACCAAGCGTTGGTATGTCAAGTTTGGTTGTCATATTTTAGTGACTCAAAACTCATCTAAAGTCGCTTGATTATATACTAGAGTCAACTTCGTTTAGGTTAGACTAGAAAGTCTAGGAATGTTGAGACATACAAGTATTACAACAAAGACCTGAAGAATGTGAAGAAGAAGCGAACTAAAACGACAACATCATCCTTCCTCTTGAGGTTAGTAATATAGACTTGAACTGTTTCATTCCTAACGTATTTTTCAAGTCGTGCTATATTGAAAACATAACTGCGAAGCTGTATACACTGTACATATTGTATGATACTCTAATGATGTGACATGGTCATATTTGTATGATCATAGTATTAGGGAATTAGACTACGAAGTATAACGCTTATCTTTTGAACTTCGTAGATATGACTTCGACATAATCTTGTATATAATGTTATGATTATGTGAAAGGATTATGGTGAAGATTTCATCATAGGAAATAATGTTTTACATTTGTTTAAAGGAAGTACATTCATGAACTTGATTTATGAATCGAAAGGGAAATCATTAGGCTTGTTGGTACGGCTATTCATTGCAAATCTTTGGATTACCAATATGTACGAGATGGTAGAACCGATCGTAAATTTGTTATGTATCTTGGTATAACTAATCACAATGGCTGACTTACAATTTGGTATGACTAGTTCACCAACCGATCCTAAGTAATCACCATGAGATGGTATGATCGATATTTGTAATTGGTATGACCGATCACAGAAATGTTGTGTAATCGATCCTTGTAATTGGTGTAACCGGTCTTGGTAATTGGTGTAACCGATCTGTAGTTGCAGAATAATCTACAACTACACCCTCAATAGAATTAGTAAAAACTCAAGAAGTTCTTGATGGTGAATGATAATTTTCTTATTAATTCTCTTAGTTGATTACATAGAATTATCAAAATGGAACTAGAATAGTTACAACTTTTTCTATTCTCTTTCCTAAGATAATTTCTTACACTCATTAAAAGAACCTCCCGAATTTTACATTTGAACTCCTATTTATAGTAAAACTTATGCAGCTGTATATGAATTGCGAAGTATCGCAATTCATCCTCGCAAAATTATTTCATCCTCACAAAACTTCATATTTCCCCGCACTACTTCTATCATCGTATCATTTTATAACTCTTTCCTCCTTTATTTATTACGACACTCGTGAACTATTATCTTGCGATATTCAGTACCTACATCTTGCCTCTTCTCATGTCAATTCTACGAAGAAGAAATGTCATGAGAATCTCTATTCTCGTAAATTTAGTGTAGTTATTACCACCCATCAAGTTCGCAACACGTCTTTTTACTTTTCCATTACCTTTTTGACACGTTTCTTCGTAACCATTCTTTTCAACCGTTCACGCTTACTCGTATTAATGAGTTTCTTTCTTCATCAAACTCTCTCTATTTATAAATATTATCCTTTGTTTTTGATTTTTATTCTCTTATCTTATTCATCTTCTTCACCACTTCTGCCTCTGCAATCTCTTTTATCTTTTTTCCTTTCTATTTTCCATCTTATATTCAATGGCACCAAAGAAGAAAACTATTGAACAAATTAATGCGGAACTTGCTGATAGGGACCTCATTCTCTCTGAGATTGAAGGTTATGATAATAAATCTTCTCTCTGTGTGAAGCTCTTTACCAACTATGTTTGGGATGATCAGAAAATTTTAATCTCACGAGGTCAAATCCTCGCAGGTCTTCCTCTTCCTCTTTATGATGTTAACTTTCCTCTATTCTATGAAATTATTTCCTACCCCAATTTTTCTTGTGCCATTTACCAATTGACTGGTGATTGTATTCGCCTCTTAGTTGAATTCGCAAATCGTGCCGCTTTTGGGAAATCTTTGTATTCAGTTGATCTTAGGAAACCTGGATTTGAAAATATGGAAATTGTTGCTGCGAATTATACAGTTGAGGGTTTCTTCAAAAATTACACACTAATTCCTGCGAGGAAAGAAGATAATCGTTGGGGTGTTCGTCTTCATCGTAAAGCTAATATCGCAGCAGATGATCTTCTCATGCACGATATTGATTATGCCTCAGGAAATAATAATACACCTCGTCGTTCTAATGATGAAGATTGGTATAAGTACCCTTTAATATTATCGGGTTCTTATATTTCTGGGATAGTAGAACTTCCTGCGAACCTTCAGAATCGCCATTATCAACCTTGGGTTTATAGAAATGTATGTACTTCCATCTCCTTATCTTTTTGTTACCCTTTAATTTCAAATGAGGTAAGAAACACTCTTGTATTTTTCTAAACAATATATTGTTGCCTCTGTTTCTTATCCTTATTTGAATTTTGGGTTCCACTTCTTCCCGAGATTGCTGCGAGTGAAAATAAGAGTTCTACTTCTTCTAAAAGGTTTACTGCAAGACAACAAACTCTTCGTTCTGCGAAGGTTACCCAAGCTTCTGGTAGTCAAGATGATGCTCTTCGCAAAGGGAAAAGGAAACTTCAAGATGTTGTTTACGAGAGGAGGAAAAAGAAGAAACTCTCAACCAAGTCTCATTCCAATGTAATCTCTTCTAATGAGAATATTGAGGAAGATCTTGGTGATGAAGATGATAAATTTCTTGAGAAGGACTTTAGTTCTAATTTCGATACCCTTTCTGACGAAGGAGATGATGATAATGATGTTGATGAAGTTGAAAATGAAGATTGCAGTATCCCAGAAACTTTTTCCTCAGCAATGGTTAGCATATCTGAGGCTTTCCTCCATTCTTCTCGTGGATTAGGAAATTCTCCTACAGCGAATGCTCGCAAACTTATTGCGAAGGCTTGTAAAGTTCCTACTGTAATTGATAATAACTCCCTCAAAGGCATTTCAAGATTCGTCTCTCCTGCTTCATTATATGCTTTAGGTAGCATGGTAAGTTTCTTCTCTATTCCTTGTTTATTTCCCTTATTTTGTTGATTTCTAACCCCTTTTTTCTTGTTTAGGTTGGAAGAGTTAGTTGTGCAGCTGCTTCTGATTGGGAAAGACGTCATTCTATTCTTTGAGAAGAAAACTTTGAATCGTTGTAAGAAGTTAGAGGTTGAAAATTCAAATCTCCGTCAGAAAGTAGAGGATTTAAGTATTGATAACGCAGAATTAACATCCCGTCACGAAGATAATTCACAATCTGCGAGTATCGCAATTGATAATTCTTCTCTTCTTGAGGAGAATAATCAATTAAAGCTTGAAAATTCTTCTCTTCGTAATGATAAGAAGCAATTAAAAGATAAATTCTTTGCGATGGTAATTATTTTGATTACTTTTCCTTCGTAATTTGCTAACCAATTCCTTAATTTCTCTCCTTGCTGCAGAAAATTATGCGAAGATGAATGACGATCTGGAAACTATCCTTGCTAACCGTAATAAGAAAATTTCTGATTTGAGATCTCAACTTCTAATTTCCAAAGATAACCATAGTTTATATGTCAAGCGTTTTCGAGCTAAGATGACTCGCAAGATTTGCGAAGATAATGAAATTCCTCTCAAGAAGTACCATACGCTCCTTTCCGAAGAAATTCTCAAGATACTCCATATATGGAAATCTCGATAGTGAAGTTGAAGATGATAGTGAAGTTGAAGAAGAAGATCATTTTGATGGGAATAGATCGCCTGAAAAATAACTTCACTCTTTTTTGTATATCTGTTCTGTAACTTCACTCTTTTTTGTATGTCTGTTCTGTTTCTTTTCAATACAACACTTTCTTCTTGATTGCACTTTTAATCAATCCAACAATTTCTTTTTCAAAGCTTAATTTGAATTAATCTTTCTTTGATTGATTGTTTCCCTTATTCGCATAACTTGATCATGTGAAGAGAAATAATATATCTTAAAGACTTAGCTTAGTATTCCCCTTCCCCTTATTATTGCTCTTCAAATGATCAACTATCGCTGGAAGTATTAGAATATCCTTCTCAATTTATCTTACAAAGTTTCGTCTTATTGTGATTATGAATAAAAAGTCCTCCCTTTGAAGTATAAGAAATATAAGCCTTTTGCCTTTTGCGGAATGTTGCGAAGTAAATAATAAATCTCCCCTTGAAGTATAGGAAGTATGAAGTATACGAAATATGAAATACCCTTAAGAAGTATAAGAAGTATAAAATATCTTTGAAAAAGTATTAGCAGTATTCAATTCATGAAGAATTGCCCAATATATGAAGAAGTATAAGAATTATTACTCACTGTATGAAGAAGTATAATAAGTACTTAACCTTCGCAAAATTAAATATCCGTTGAAGAAGTATAATAAATATGATATATTCTTGAAGAAGTATAAATAGTATTGAATTTGTGGAGAAATATTCAATATATGGAGAAGTATAAGAAGTATGTAATTCTCGTAAAATTTTACGAGTATGAACTTATCTGTATTTGATTGTTATCAAAATCGCATCTTTTGTTAAGTCTTCGTGAAAATTCTTCAATGATGTTATCTTCTTTGATAGGACTTCTTGTAAAAATTCTTCAATGATATTGACGAAGCTGTCTTCTCTTCAAAACTTCATGATGTATATTCTTGTAAAATTTCTTCTATGATATCGACGAAGTTGTCTTCTTTTCAGATCTTCATAATGTATATTCTTGTATAATTTCTTCAATGATTTTGATGTAATGAATTTCATTAATTTCTGTGGTCTTATCATGCCTTCCTAACTAAAGGTCTTATTTTGCCACCTCTTTTGTAGTAAATTTTTGTATTTGCGATAATATGACAAGTCTGAACATTCTTGCGAACATACAACCTCGTGACATTATCGTCTTGCGATGAAATCGCAGGACGTTTTTACACTTTCATGTAATAACCCATTGATCTCATCTTAACTTCTTTGTTTCATTCTGCGAGTTCTTTTTGTATGTTTTTTTCCTTTTTTTTTTTTTTTTTTTTTTTTTTAGAATGCTCATGAGAACTTCATTTGTTGCACAAATATGACAAGCCTTTATGTTTTCGCAAACAAGAAGCCTCGTGACATTTGCGTCTTATAGCACGTATCAGCTCCCTAATGGAGGGTGCTGCCCTTTATCTTCCCCCTGGTTGCCCCTTCAAGGAAGCGTACATCGACCATACAAGGTTAGCTCTTCCCATCCGGTTCTGCCAACAACCGGCTTTTGATCGCAACCTCTTATCCTTTTTGCCTATAGGGCTTATAGTTACGAGGTTGCACCCTATGGGGTATCTTTGGGCCAAGTGCATCATTTGCCAAGACTTGTCAAAAATGGAAGATGTGGTTCAACCTCACCCGGCATTCTTGACTCAACCGTGTACCTCGGCGCCTTGATCGTTTTCTGCACTTCTTGGGAAAGACAGTATGCCTTAGTCGCCCAACCTAAATCCTCTTACACCGCATTTTATATTGCGTAATGTCGCTATATTAGGTGAGAATCCAAGGTGTCTAACCCGGATAGGTACCCCATTATTGGGTTGTACCCCTAAAATTTTACCATGTACTAAGGGACCTTAGTGGTGTTCCGGTTACCCTTAGCCACGTTTATAGGTACCCCCTTAAATGACGTACTTTAGGACTTTGCCTCTTACGAAATATAGCTTCGCGAACTAGGGTGTACGCCACAAAGGTTTGCCTGTATAAAATTTTCTGCGGCTCTCTTTCTTTTTTGGAGGCTGATCACAGATTGCGGTCTTTTATTCGCAAATTAATGAAAGTTTAATCACAATATAAATTTTGAAATTCGTAACTTTTCCCAATTTCCTGCGAGCAAACAATATTCGTAAAATTTATCACGAAATAAAAAAATTTGTTTTGCAACATACCTCATTTCCATGAGCAAACATACTGATTACCTTCTTTTTTTATTATTTTCCTTTTTCTTTCTTCGCAAATCACAACCCCTTATTATCATCGTAAATTTCTTGTATGATTATCATCGTAATTTTATTCTCTTTTGTCTTAATCCTCCGCCATTAAATTTTCACTTCTTTTCACAGCCTTTGCTCTTTTTCTCCAATTTTCCTTCTCAGTAGTTTTTCCTTCGCAAACTTTTACTTCTGTATCGTAACATTTCTTTCCCTAAGCCCAATCACCCTTGATAATTCCAATACCCTTCATATGAGGAAACTTTATGCACTGATGTAGAGTGGAAGCTACGCCTAGAATTCCATGAAGCCATGGTCTTCCTATCAAAGCATTATATGGTGATTCGACATCAACAATGCAGAACAGAATTTCAGTTCGCATTCCACTTAATGGAATTCGCATGCTCACTTCTCCTTTGGGCTTGTTAGCAGTTCCATTAAAACCATAAATTATGTAAGTAGAAGGTATTAAATCTGCATCTTTTCCCCCCATAGTTTTGTAAGCAGAATAGAAGAGGATATTGACAGAACTTCCCGTATCAATCAAAATCCTATTAAGACCAATTGATTCTTCCTCCATATCATTTTCGTTTTCTTCCATATTCATGTAGATTGCTAATCTTACTACCAATGGATTATCATGTGCTTCACTCTCAGGCATAGAGATGCGGCTAGCATGGTTGGCATGCCTTGGCGTAGTAGGTGTGGCTGGCATGGCTTGCCATTGGCACAGGGGTGCATCTAGCATGGTGGGCATGCCTTGGCGCGGTAGGTTTGGCTGGCATGGTTTGTCATTGGCACAGGGGTGCGGCTAGCATGGTTGTCATGCCTTGGCGCGGTAGGTGCGGCTGGCATGGTTTGCCATTGGCACAGGGGTGCGGCTAGCATGGTTGGCATGCCATGGAACGGTAGGTGTGGCTGGCATGGTTTTCCATTTGCACAGAAGTGCGGCTAGCATGGTTGGCATGCCTTGGCGCGGTAGGTGTGGCTGGTATGGTTTTCCATTGGCATAGGGGTGCGGCTAGCATGGTTGGCATGCCTTGGCGCGGTAGGTATGGCTGGCATGGTTTTCCATTGGCACACGTGGTAATTAGGGTTTGGCTTGTTGTAACCCTAACTAGTATTTAAAATAAAAAAGATCCCCCGTTTAATTTTTCACAGACACATTAAAGGTTTCAATAAATGCGCCTAGTAAAAGATTATTACTTAAATTATGTGACGTCACTGTCTGACTAGGGTTTAGGGTTTTACAATTTTAACCCTTGGTTAAAAACCAGCATCAACAACAGGGTAAGCACGAGTCGATCCTCGGGGACAAGGTGGGCGTAAGTTGAAATTCAAGTCTTACTAAAACTGATTCGTAACAAGAGTCACACAAATTTGTTTGTTGGGTGTCGATATGACAAAGGAGTTGAGAGTAACTGAAATAGTAAAGCGGGATATGCGACAATGATACTGAGAATACTAAGGCCTTCAAATCCACCACTATCCTACACTATGTATTAAACTAATAATGTTATTCTAGTCCTTATAGCAGATACGGGCGACGATCAAATCTGCTCTATATCTAAGGTGTTTCTCCGCTGGATAATTAAATCACAACTAAAGTATCTTTCCAAAGTATTAATTGTCTAGTTAAAGCATAACTAATCTAAGGATCAATAACAAAATGTTCGAGCATGAGTTGCAGCATAATCAACATAGTGGTATTTTAACTACAATGGATGCATGGCATACACTGTGAGAGCAAAATGTTGACGTACTTAGATTAAATTCTATCCTAAACAATTCAAGCATCCAAGAACAACACACATAGTATGAATCACACAATAGCAGGATAGGGTTTCATTTAAACCCTAGGAGAGTGAATTGAAACATGATTAAGATGATTAAAACTCAATTGAATTAAGATAGCTCGTTGGTCCAACTAAAATGGGATGTTCTGTTACACAACAGCTGGCCTATTTATACCCAATTTCTTCTCAAACACTAAAATTGATAAATTAGAGAACAACCACTCACTCAATTTGACTTTTCCGACAAACCCTCCCTGCAATTCTACCTGCAACTCTTGATTTGATGTTTTCTTTTTCCATTGAAGATAACCCTAGCTCTGTCTCTCTCAATCATAGCTTCTAGGGTTATTATTTTGGGGGAAGAAGTTGTGATAGAGATAGAACGGTACTAGGAGTTTGATTGATGGCATAGAGTGGCTGATAGTGTGGTTGTGCTTCAGTGGTGGTGGGTAATTGAAGTGATGGAGGGGGAAGAAGTGAACTGAAGTTTTGCAGATGGAGAAGAAGGGTACGATAGGTAAAGGGGGGTGTTTGGCTCTCTTGCTCGATTAAGGGAAGAAAAGTAGGAGCTAAGGTGTGAGGCAGATATATCATTCGTTGATGCACGGTGTGGAGATGCCTTGGATGTTGAGCATCTGACGGCTCTGATTGGAAACGGGTTTGGGTCTTGGATTTTATTTATTATAAACCCATGTCTTCTTCAAAGCTAATATCCCAAGCCCACTTCTAGTTTTCAGACGTGAAATCAACATTCTTCACTTGCGGATGAGGTGCAAACAATATTCTGCCTTCACGGATGAGGTGAAAAAGATATTCTTCACTGCCTTCTAGCGTGAGTCTTTATTGTCTTTCTTTCATTGTCTCCAATTTTCCACTTCCTTTGGATCCTTAATTCTTCCAATCTTTATTTAGTACCTAAAAACACAAAATTAATTAGTACAAGTATTTATTCTTGAAAACAGTAAAAAATACAGAATTTGGGATAACATATGATTTTAAAGCGCAAAAGATGAACTAATTGCCAATAAAAAGGTATATAAATGTGCAATATTTGGCACTCATCAAGTACCCCCAAACCTGAATTTTACTTGTCCTCAAGTGAAACAAAAATTAAAAAATCCTAACTATACCACTGTCGTTGGTCTCTCGAATGCATTTAGCGTATGCACTAAGCCTTTAAACCCCTAGGTGTCCCTAGTGGACGAGTTGTAGTCTCGTGAGGGCCTATCAGAGATGTACCCACAAAACCTTCTCCAACTTCAGAGCGTAATAGAGTCATAAGCATCCAAGGAGCTATGAGTACATAGAGTTTCTTCATGCTAGTAATAAGAAGTTAGAACTACCAAAGAACGTATTCTCATCCTTAAGAGTTGAGCGAGAAATAACCATACCATATGAAAGAATTCGGGTTCGAGAGTGATCACAAGCCTCGACTTCTGCCTCACCAATAGGGCTTTATGATAATTCCACTAAAAAAGAATGCTTTTTTAGTCTCTCATGTGTGCAGACAAGATTAAAGAATGAAATCCTGCACGCGTTGAATGGTGGGAAGAGAAAAACCTTCCAAAATAATTTATGAAGACTCCACTAAATTGTGGACAAAAAGAATCTTTTTATGATGATCTCTAAGAAAGGAAATCAATCATTATGAAAGATGGGAGTACTCACTTGCGTTCACATCTGATCGGAAATCAACACCACTCTCACAACATCCATAGAAACGTCTTCAATCTTCGGTCTTCAACTGTTGATGATGAACTTCGAACTACGTTGAATCTTGACAATTTATGATTTTTCTCTTCAATTTCCTTGTTTCTTGAATTTTCCTCTTATTTTTATTCATTTCCATGGTGCTTATTAAACAAACTGTAATATATATATTGAGAGCAAACTGAAAATAACAAAATAAATAATGAAACTACTAAAGTCATGGATGAAGGACGTTATCACTTAATTCTTCACAACTTGTTTTGTTTTGATTTCATAAACTTCACTAATTCACATCTTATTTTCTTTTCTTTGATCTTGTAAAATATCTCTTCAAATGTGTATTGAATTCTGCTATTTGTACTGTATCTTCACTTTGAATAATAATTTTTCTTTTTCTTGAACTGTTGCATGTAAACCTCGGACTATTTCAACTTTTCTTCATAGAATCTGGCGTTGGTATGCTCGTTGATGATGATGTGTTTCTATGGATCTGTTGATGTTTTCGAGAGACAGAATGGTGCTAACTTCAAATCAAACTACAATAAGGAGTTTTCATCTTTAGATGTCATCCTTATGATTGACAAGATTAGCACTCAAGAGATCAAAAATAATGTTGAAAGTGGTGCGAAGTTGGGTAGCTAACCATTCCTACCCAGAATTTACGTACGGTGACACACACTCTAAAATATTTTTTAGATAGTCACAAAAATGAAGGTTTATGCCTATCTTGATGTAAAATAGGTAGTCTCCACTAAGGGTGATCACAACTCTACTACCAAATATCTTTGCAGCAACTAATTTTCCACCGGCATGGTTAAATCCAACTTTAACGCTCTAACAACTAAGAAACCCGATTGTGTTCTCCAGTACTTCCAAGTTTAGTTATTTCAGTCATACTCTCTATGTAAACATATCTAGAAGCATGCTAGTGACTCTAAGATCTCTAAAAGTTAGAGGTTTTATGCATTTAAAAAAAAAACTATACAAAAGGAAAAGAAAAGACTAAAAACTCTATATGCAAAATACTCCCCCAAACCTAGATCTAACATTACCCTCAATGTTTGAATATATAAGTAAAATTGTAATAACATACCAGGAGAACATTTCAGAGTAGATTTAAAGCAAAGAGATTACCAGATGCAAAAAGGATTGTGCTAAACCAGAAGTGGATGAATGATTTGAAAGCAAACATCAAGAGTGAAAAGACAAAAAGTTTGGTTAGCATACATAAAATTATGCAAAAAAAAAAAAAGGGAAAGAGAATGGACTTTTAATCCATATGTATGTACATGGGTGAACCAGTTTAGTCCACATAGACGGGGTCTTCCAAGTCCATGGTCTCAACTTCTGGTGGAAGATACTCCATAAATAGTTTTAATCTCTGACCATTGACCTTGAAGATGTTCTTTTTTGCTGGATTTTCAACTTTAACAGCTCCATAAGGGAAAACAGTACGTACCAAGAATGGGCCTGACCATCGAGAACGTAATTTTCCTGGAAAAGGATGCAAACGAGTGTTGTGCAATAAAACCTTTTGATCAGGTGTGAAAGTCTTACGCAAGATGCGCTTGTCATGAAATACTTTCATTCTAGTTTTGTACATTTTGGCACTAACGTAATCATCATTTCTTATTTCTTCTAACTCATTGAGTTGAAGTTTCCTTTGGGTGCCAGCTTTATCAAGATCAAAGTTTAATTTCTTAACAGCCCAATAAGCACGATGTTCTAATTCTATAGGTAGATGACATGCTTAACCATACACAAGTCTATAAGGGGACATGCCAATAGGGTTTTTGTACGCAGTTCTATAGGCCCACAAAGCATCATTTAAACGTAAAGACCAATCTTTCCTAGAAGGATTAACAGTCTTTTCAAGAATATGCTTAATTTCCTTATTATAAACTTCTAATTAGCCAATGGTCCGAGGATGGTATGGTGTTGACACTTTGTGAGTGATTCCATACTTGCGCATCAGTGATTCAAAATGTCTATTTCAAAAATGAGTACCACCATCGCTGATTATTGCTCTAGGTGTTCCAAAACGAGAGAAAATGTTTTCTTTAAGAAAAGAAAGAACTACTTTATGGTCATTTGTTTTGGAGGCAATGGCTTCTACCCACTTAGAGACATAATCAACAGCAACAAGAATGTACAAATTACCTTTAGAATTAGGAAATAGACCCATGAAATCAATACCCCACACATCAAACAATTCAATAATCCAAATAGGTTGTAAGGGAATCATATTTCTTCTTGAGATACTTCCTAATTTCTGGCATCGGTCACAAGAAACACAGAATGCATGACTATCTTTGAAAAATGGTGGCCAATAAAAACCACTCTGCAAGATCTTTGAAGCAATTTTCTTGGCACTAAAATGACCTCCACATGCATGGTCATGACAGAAAGAGATGACATCTCTTTGTTCAGAATTGGGGACACATCTCCTAATGATTTGGTCAGGGCAATATTTAAACAAGTATGGGTCATCCAAAAAGAAATGTTTCACTTCAGACAAGAATTTGGATCAGTCTTGTTTAGACCAATGCATAGGCGTTCTGCCAGTAACAAGGTAGTTAACAATATCAGCAAATCAAGGCATTTCAGACACAAGCATCAATTGTTCGTCAGGGAATGATTCTATAATAAGCAAAGATTTGTCAACAGATTTAACATTCAACCTAGACAAGTGATCAGCAACAACATTCTCAGATCCTTTATTATCTCTAATTTCGATATTGAACTCTTGTAACAAGAGTATCCACCGGATTATACGAGCTTTAGCATCTTTTTTGGACATAAGATATTTAAATGCAGCATGGTTAGAATATATGATGACCTTGGATCCTATCAAATAAGATCTAAACTTATCCAATGCAAACACAACAGATAGTAATTCTTTCTCAGTGGTGGAATAATTCAGTTGAGCATCATTAAGTGTTTTACTAGCATAGTATATTACATATGGGAGTTTGTCTACTCGCTGACCTAAAACAACTCCTACAGCATAGTCATACGCATCACACATAATTTCAAATGGAAAAGTACAGTCGAGTGGTCTGACTATAGGAGCATATGTGAGAAGAGCTTTCAATTGCTCCCATGCTTCCTTACAAGCATCATCAAAGACAAATGCAATATCTTTTGCAAGAAGACTACACAAGGGTCTTGAAATTTTACTAAAGTCTTTGATGAATCGCCGATAAAAACCGTCATGTCCCAAGAATGACCTTATCTACCTCACAGAGCGAGGTTGAGGAAAGTGTTAAATGAGATCAATTTTAGCTTTATCTACTTCTATGCCTTTTTCAGAAATGATATGCCCTAGCACTATGCCTGAGTTAACCATGAATTGACATTTTTTCCAGTTTAAAACCAAATTATTTTCTTTATATCGTATCAACACAAGATTAAGATGATACAAACATTTATCAAAAGAATATCCAAATACAAAAAAATCATCTATGAAAATTTCAAGAAATTTATCTACCATATCGGAGAAAATGCTCATCATGCAACGTTGAAAAGTAGCGGGTGCATTACAAACCCAAAAGGCATGCGACGATAAGCAAATGTACCATAAGGACATGTAAATGTGCTTTTTGGTTGGTCTTCAGGTGCTATGTGAATTTGGTTATAAACCAAATAGCCATCTAAGAAACAATAGTGACTATGTTTCGACAATTTTTCTAGCATTTGGTCAACGAAAGGAAGGGGAAAGTGGTATTTCTTTGTTATTGTGTTCAACTTCCTATAGTCAATACAAATGTGCCACCCTGTGGTCACACGAGTGGGGACAAGCTCATTCATTTCATTTTGAACTACAGTAATGCCAGACTTCTTGGGTACAACTTAAATGGGACTGACCCAATGGCTATCTGGAATTGGGTATATGATACCCGCATCGAGCAGTTTCAGAATCTCACCTTTAACAACATCTCTCATGTTGGGGTTAAGTCTCCTTTGCATTTCTCTAGATGATTTAGTATTTTTTTCAAGATTTATGTAATGCATGCAAATTGTAGGACTTATACCTTTAACGTCTGAGATGGTTCATCCTAAGGCTTCTTTATGTTCTTTAAGAACTTCTAACAATTTACTTTCCCATTCTGCGTCTAAACATGATGCAATAATAACAGGTAATGTCTCAGAAGAACCTAAGAAAGCATATTTCTAAGTGTCAGGCAATGGTTTTAAATCAAGCTTAGGTGGTTCGACAAGAGATGGTTCAGACTTGGAATCAGAAAATGGAAATGCTTCCACAACATCCTGACATTTAGCAATATCCATGAGTGGTACAGATTCAAGCAAAGAGTGAATTTCACTAATATACTTAGAATCAAATAGATCTAGGTCAAAGTTATCTAAACATGCCTGCAAAGGGTCCACAGATAGCATGTCAGGTAATAAGTCTTGGATCAGACTCTCAATCATGTTAATCTCATGCACTTCAGTATCATCACAATCAATAGGTTGCTGGTTAACATGAAACACATTCAATTCCACAGTCATGTTGCCAAAAGACAAATTCAATATGTAGTTGCATAATAACCTACAACTACACCCTCAATAGAATTAGTAAAAACTCAAAAAGTTCTTGATGATGAATGATAACTTTCTTATTAATTCTCTTAGTTGATTACATAGAATTATCAAAATGGAACTAGAATAGTTACAACTTTTTCTATTCTCTTTCCTAAGATAATTTCTTACACTCACTAAAAGAACCTCTCGAATTTTACATTTGAACTCCTATTTATAGTAAAACTTATACAGTTGTATATGAATTGCGAAGTATCGCAATTCATACTCGAAAAATTATTCCATCCTCGCAAAACTTCATATTTCTCCATGCTACTTCTATCATCGTATCATTTTATAACTCTTTTCTCCTTTATTTATTACGATACTCGTGAACTATTATCTTGCGATATTCAGTACCTACATCTTGCCTCTTCTCATGTCAATTCTACGAAGAATAAATGTCATGAGAATCCCTATTCTCATAAATTTATTGTAGTTATTACCACCCATCAAGTTCGCAACACGTCTTTTTACTTTTCCCTTATCTTTTTGACACGTTTCTTCGTAACCGTTCTTTTCAACCGTTCACGCTTACTCGTATTAATGAGTTTTTATCTTCATCAAACTCTCTCTAAATATTATCCTTTGTTTATGCTTTTTATTCTCTTATCTTATTCATCTTCTTCACCACTTCTGCCTCTGCAATCTCTTTTATCTTTTTTCCTTTCTATTTTCCCTCTTATATTCAATGGCACCAAAGAAGAAAACTATTGAATAGATTAATGCGGAACTTGTTGATAGGGATCTTATTCTCTCTAAGATTGAAGGTTATGATAATAAATCTTCTCTCTGTGTGAAGCTCTTTACCAACTATGTTTGGGATGATCAGAAAATTTTAATCTCACGAGGTCAAATCCTCGCAGGTCTTCCTCTCCCTCTTTATGATGTTAACTTTCCTCTATTCTATGAAATTATCTCCCACCCCAATTTTTCTTGTGCCATTTACCAATTGACTGGTGATTGTATTCGCCTCTTAGTTGAATTCGCAAATCGTGCCGCTTTTGGGAAATCTTTATATTCAGTTGATCTTAGGAAACCTGGATTTGAAAATATGGAAATTGTTGCTGCGAATTATACAGTTGAGGGTTTCTTCAAAAATTACACACTAATTCCTTCGAGGAAAGAAGATAATCATTGGGGTGTTCATCTTCATCGTAAAGATAATATCGCAGCAGATGATCTTCTCATGCACGATATTGATTATGCCTCAGGAAATAATAAGACACCTCGTCGTTCTAATGATGAAGATTGGTATAAGTACCCTTTAATATTATCGGGTTCTTATATTTCTGGGATAGTAGAACTTCCTGCGAACCTTCGTAACCGCCATTATCAACCTTGGGTTTATAGAAATGTATGTACTTTCATCTCCTTATCTTTTTGTTACCTTTTAATTTCAAATGAGGTAAGAAACACTCTTGTATTTTTCTAAACAATATATTGTTGCCTCTGTTTCTTATCCTTATTTGAATTTGCAGGTTCCACTTCTTCCTGAGATTGCTGCGAGCGAAAATAAGAGTTCTACTTCTTCTAAAAGGTTTACTGCGAGACAACAAACTCTTCGTTCTGTGAAGGTTACCCAAGCTTCTGGTAGTCAAGACGATGCTCTTCGCAAAGGAAAAAGGAAACTTCAAGATTTTGTTTACGAGAGGAAGAAAAAGAAGAAACTCTCATCCAAGACTCATTCCAATGTAATCTCTTCTAATGAGAATATTAAGGAAGATCTTGGTGATGAAGATGATAAATTTCATGAGAAGGACTTTAGTTCTAATTCCGATACCCTTTCTGACGAAGGAGATGATGATAATGATGTTGATGAAGGTGAAAATGAAGATTTCAGTATCCCAGAAACTTTTGCCTCAACAATGGTTAGCATATCTGAGGCTTTCCTCCATTCTTCTCGTGGATTAGGAAATTCTCCTACAGCGAAAGCTCGCAAACTTTTTGCGAAGGCTTGTAAAGTTCCTACTGTAATTGATAATAACTCCCTCAAAGGCATTTCAAGATTCGTCTCTCCTGCTTCATTATATGCTTTAGGTAGCATGGTAAGTTTCTTCTCTATTCCTTGTTTATTTCCCTTATTTTGTTGATTTCTAACCCCTTTTTTCTTATTTAGGTTGGAAGAGTTAGTTGTGCAGCTGCTTCTGATTGGGAAAGACGTCATTCTATTGCTGAGAAGAAAACTTTGAATCGTTGTAAGAAGTTAGAGGTTGAAAATTCAAATCTCCGTAAGAAAGTAGAGGATTTAAGTATTGATAACGCAGAATTAATATCCCGTCACGAAGATAATTCACAATCTGCGAGCATCGCAATTGATAATTCTTTTCTTCTTGAGGAGAATAATCAATTAAAGCTTGAAAATTCTTCTCTTCGTAATGATAAGAAGCAACTAGAAGGTAAATTCTTTCCGATGGTAATTATTTTGATTAATTTTCCTTCGTAATTTGCTAACCAATTCCTTAATTTCTCTCCTTGCTGCAGAAAATTATGCGAAGATGAATAACGATCTGGAAACTATCCTTGCTAATCGTAATAAGAAAATTTCTGATTTGAGATCTCAGCTTTTAATTTCCCAGCATAACCATAGTTTATATGTCAAGCGTTTTCGAGTTAAGATGACTCGCAAGATTTGCGAAGATAATGAAATTCCTCTCAAGAAGTACCATACGCTCCTTTCTGAAGAAATTCCTGAAGATACTCCATATCTGGAAATCTCTGAAAGTGAAGTTGAAGATGATAGTGAAGTTGAAGAAGAAGATCATTTTGATGGGAATAGATCGCCTGAAAAATAACTTCACTCTTTTTTGTATATCTGTTCTGTTTCTTTTCAATACAACTCTTTCTTCTTGATTGCATTTTTAATCAATCCAACAATTTCTTTTTCAAAGCTTAATTTGAATTATTCTTTCTTTGATGTTTGTTTCCCTTATTCGCATAACTTGATCATGTGGAGAGAAATAATATATCTTAAAGACTTAGCTTAGTATTCCCTTTCCCCTTATTATTGCTCTTCAAATGATCAACTATCGCTGGAAGTATTAGAATATCCTTCTCAATTTATCTTACGAAGTTTCGTCTTATTGTGAAGTATTAGAATATCCTTCTCAATTTATCTTACTTAAGAAGTATAAGAAGTTTCGCATTCAATTCATGAAGAATTATTGTGATTATGAATAAAAAAGTCCTCCCTTTGAAGTATAATAAATATAAGCCTTTTGCCTTTTCAAAATCGAAATGAAAATTCTTCAATGATGTTATCTTCTTTGATAGGAGTAAATTCTTAATAAAATCTTCTCTTCAAAACTTCATGATGTATAGTATAGGAAGTAATGAAGTATAATTTCTTCAATGATGTTGATGAAATGAATTTCATTAAATCATGAAATACCTCGTGACATTATCGTCTTGCGATGAAATTAAGAAGCTGCCCTTTATCTTCCCCTGGTTGCCCCTTCAAGGAAGCGTACATCGACCATACAAGGTTAGATCTTATAAGAAGTATAAAATATCTTTGAAGAAGTGTATGCCCAAACTGCGCTAGGTACTTGCTCGCACCACCCTTTGAGATGTCCATTAGCTTGTGGATATAACGGGGTTGACTTCCCACATTTTATCCTAAAAGTACTGAGTAACATCTCTATGTTCTGCCCCTCAAATTGTTTTCCATTATCAGATACCAGTTGTGCTGAATTCTTTTACCATGTCGTTGACATTCCTTGCATCTTCGTACGAACAATTTTGCGTCTGTATGAATATAAGGCCAATAATATCCTTGTATCTTTGCTCTATATGCTATAGATATTTCCCCACTATGATTGCCAGCTTCTCCTCCATGTAACATCTTCAATATTTTTTCTCCTTCTTCGCGAGTTAAGCACCTGAGAGGTGGTCCATTGAAAGATTTTCTATATAAAATTCCTTCTAGCAACTCATAGTTTGTTGCACGACTCTTTAATTTATGTGCTTCTAGTCTATTCCTGGATATTTCTCCTGTTGCGAGATATGCATGAATTTATTTTCTCCAATCTGCGATGTTGTTTGATAATTCAATTCATGAAGAATTGCCCAAGTGATATTTGATTATACCCTTTATATCCATCAAGTATGTTGAAAAAAGTGACTCTATCATGAGAGTCCATTTAGCTTTTGTACTTCTTTTACCGTTGCAGGTGTTGGATTCCACCATTTGTGGTATATCTTTCCAGACGAAACCCCAATTATAATGGATTTAATTTGAAACTTTCTCATTTGTCACATGATCTTTGCTTCCTTGGACATGCCTTGTTTAGATCAAACCCCTTGG
This sequence comes from Papaver bracteatum, assembly GCA_023529315.1. Lineage (NCBI taxonomy): Eukaryota > Viridiplantae > Streptophyta > Magnoliopsida > Ranunculales > Papaveraceae > Papaver > Papaver bracteatum. Next base: position 1,666,327 of record JAJJWX010002324.1, read on the forward strand.
AGAAATCTATTTGATTATACCCTTTATATCCATCAAATTCATTCCTTTATTCCTTTATTCTTTTTGGGAACAATGACCATATTCAATGACCAATCCATTATGGATATTTTGCTTCCCTTATGATCCCTGCATCCAACATCTTTTGTAATTCTTCTTCTATGTGTACATGATAATTTTGTGATATCTTCATTATTCTTTGTTTGAATGGTCTTACATTTTTATCTATGTTCAATGGATCAATTCCTGGTATCTCATCTACACTTCCTGCGAAGATATCTTTATATTCTCGCAAAAGATAAATAGTTCTTTTTTCTTCTTCTTCATCCATCTTAGTTCCAATTCGCAAGAATAAAGGCTCCTCTTTACTTCCAATATTTATTTCTTTAGTTGGTTCAGCTGCAACATAGCTTGGACTTTGCTCCCCCATAGGTGTTGGTTCTTTGATTATTTTTGCTGGTTCCCCTTCTTTTTCTGGAATATCATTTGGTATACCTCTCCCTTCCTTTGCTCTTATTGTATACACTCGGAATTCTTCTTCCTTTTTTGTTTCCTTCGCAAGTTTCCTACGAAGCTGTTTCTTTCTTTCTCTTCCTCCGCATTGCGTTACTTCAATTTGATAACAAAATTTTGCACTATCAAGATCTCCTTTTATTTCTTGTATTCCATTTGGTGTAGGAAATTTGATTCTCTGATGTAATGTTGAAGCAACAGCTTTGATCGCATGAATCCACGACCTTCCTATCAGCATGTTATATGGAGATTCCATATCTATCACACACAAGATTACATGTGTTTCGATTTCTCCAAGTAATATTCGCAGCGCGATTTCCCCTTTAGATTTTGTTGTAGATTTTCCTAATCCATGAATAAGACATTTTGAATTTGTGATTTCTTCATCTTTAATTCCCATCCCCTTAAGTGCATGATAGAATATGATATTAACAGAACTCCTATATCAACCAAAATTCGGTTTAATTTCCATTTTTCTGACTTTCTTATCTTCTAGCATGATCGGAATTGTGATCACCAATGGTGAAGTGTGGTTCAAGTCTTCATTTGGAATTTCTGCTGCTGAAAATGTGATTTTCCGCTTTTCCCATTCTTCTAAAGTTGTTATCTTTTCTTCCTCCATGATCTTTCTTCCTCTACAATCTCGCTTGTATATTTTTCCCTTCATATTACTATGAAATTCATCAATCATTGTCTTTGTGATCATATTACATTCTTCTTTTTTGCAATCTCCATCTACTGACTTCATTTGATCTTCAAATTTTCCAAAATTCCCTCAAATTTAGGCTACCACAATTCTCAAGTCCCTGTTTCTAGCGCCAATTATGTAGTTGCAGAATAATCTACAACTACACCCTCAATAGAATTAGTAAAAAATCAAGAAGTTATTGATGGTGAATGATAATTTTCTTATTAATTCTCTTAGTTGATTACATAGAATTATCAAAATGGAACTAGAATAGTTACAACTTTTTCTATTCTCTTTCCTAAGATAATTTCTTACACTCATTAAAAGAACCTCCCGAATTTTACATTTGAACTCCTATTTATAGTAAAACTTATGCAGCTGTATATGAATTGCGAAGTATCGCAATTCATCCTCGCAAAATTATTTCATCCTCGCAAAACTTCATATTTCCCCGCACTACTTCTATCATCGTATCATTTTATAACTCTTTCCTCCTTTATTTATTACGACACTCGTGAACTATTATCTTGCAATATTCAGTACCTCAATAGAATTAGTAAAAACTCAAGAAGTTCTTGATGGTGAATGATAATTTTCTTATTAATTCTCTTAGTTGATTACATAGAATTATCAAAATGGAACTAGAAAAGTTACAACTTTTTCTATTCTTTTTCCTAAGATAATTTCTTACACTCATTAAAAGAACCTCCCGAATTTTACATTTGAACTCCTATTTATAGTAAAAATTATGCAGCTGTATATGAATTGCGAAGTATCGCAATTCATCCTCGAAAATTATTTCATCCTCGCAAAACTTCATATTTCCCCGCACTACTTCTATCATCGTATCATTTTATAACTCTTTCCTCCTTTATTTATTACGACACTCGTGAACTATTATCTTGCGATATTCAGTACCTACACGATCCTGGTAACTGGTGTAACCGATCACAAGCAATACTATGAGTATATGGTAACCGGTCCTGGTAATTGATGTAACTGATCCTGCTAACTGATGTAATCGGTCGTGGTAACTTGTGTGACCGATCACAAGTATTTCCATATTGAGGTATAACCGATCCTAGTGATTGGTAGAACCGATTGAACCCATGTATGTGACTTGATATTTGATCAATCACATAGTAGTCTTGGAATACAGGTGAACCAATTCTAAACTTGTTTGAAAGTGTGGTATAACCGATTCCAAGAATATAAATCCATGTAAATACGAATAAGGATTTACAGTGAAAAGATGTCAACATACTTTGAACACGTACAATAACTCTTATCATTTATTGTTCAAATATACTCCTTAGTACTCAAGGAGATCCTGTGCGAAATATATTGAGAATCTATTAATTAATGTTTTTGGTTTAATATGCTTTAATAACCACCAATTAAATGCGTATCTCTAGAGAATAAAAATTAGTAATGTGCATTTACTAATTGGAGATTTTCTATTGAGAGATTTCGGAAATTTTGGACAAGCATTTATTGGAATTAGGAAAACCGAATTTTGTTATTCATTGCATATCTTGAGCATATTTTCGGTTTTGCAAATTCCTTGGTGTCCAAACATCATTGGTATATATATACCTAAGTTTCCATTTCTAGCAAATTCCTAAGAGCAGGCAAACTTTATATTTTTTGTTGTTTCTGGTGGAGCCGTCTAATCGGAGAGGAAGGTATCCTAATTAGGTGAAATCTCTTACGACTGCTCGTTTAAAGACTTCTGTGGGATCAAGAAGCTCTACGAGTACTGTTGGTGGGAAACTAGATAATTGAAGTGTTATTAGTTTTCAATTGATTTTATTTACTAACAGTTGTGGAAACTTTGATTGCACCTAGTTTGTTTATTCTTGAGAATCTTCTCTTCTGATATAAAACTAGATCGAATTATCGACGAGATCTTTAGAACTGTTTGTAAATCTAAATACATCTTGTGATAATCCATTGTTAACAGACTCCATTCTGTGTGTGATTGATCACAAGAGATTCAAGTGGTGATATTTAAGTGTTTATTGAAGATTAAAGAAGATTTGAAGATAAAGAAGATTTCTTATTTGGTTCTCATATCTTTGGGTGTGTGCAAACCTTGATCGGCTGGGATCCAACTAGAATTGGAGTTATTTGTTGATTAGTTGCGTGAGATCGACATCACTTTATAGTTTTTTGTTGGAATCTATATCAATTGATTGCGAATCTAAACTTGACTACTTTGGTAGCTATTGGAAAGATTGATCTAACCAGGAAAAAGAGCTTATTAGATTAAACTGAAGAGCCTTTGCGTATGACTCGAGATATCTTTATCTTGAAAGAATCGAAAGAGTAGTTACCAAACAGATTTGTTGTTCCTTTATTGTTTGGAATACGACCCAAAGGAATTGTTCCAGTGTATGTACTCATCGAAGTCAGAAGCACAGGGATACTAAGGAAACTAAGTGAACTAGGGGTGTTTGCTTGGTATCAACCATATGAAGTTGGTTTAAATTATGTATATCGGCTTAATTATGAGAGTATGCAATTTTGGACTAAGTCCCGGGGTTTTTCTGCATTTGCAATTTTATTCGTTAACAAAATCTTGCTGTGTGATTTACTTTTATTTTCCGCAATTATACTTGTTTATATAATTTAGAGTAAATTACACAAACATTAACTCTGATATACTTAATAGCGATCCTATAGAGTTTGGTTAAGTCCGGACCTATTATCAAGCTTCACACTTTGGTAGTCGTATAATCTCGATTTCGTATCCATAGACAATCACACAAAGTGTGAATACCGATTTGTTGGATTTCTCGACTTTGTCCATAGAAGATCACTTTCATTAAGAGGACTTATAGGTGGATAAATAAAATATTGTGGTGTATTTGGGTAGCCTCATCTTTTCAATTGGTATCATAGCAGGCAAACACGAAAAGATATAACAATCCGTGTTTGGTGCGATCCAACCTATAAGAATTGAATCTATGTCTGATTCAGTTCATGTACCATCAAGGTTTAATGGGACAAATTACCCATTATGGAAATATTCTATGAGATATTTTCTTCAATCCCAAGATTTTAATACTTGGATATTAATCGAAGAAGGATATGAACGACCGAAAGTGGAATATTCCGAAACTGAGTTTAAACACTTATCGTTCTATACATATGAAGAAAGAGCTCTCGCAAAACAGAATTCAGATGGTTTTAATGCCATAATACATGCAGTGATTCATGATCTTTTCCATCATGTCTCTTCATTTGAAACTTCTAAGGAAGCATATGATACTCTTGAGACTATATTTGAAGGGAATGATTCAGAAAGAGAAGATCATCTTCAATCTCTCTCTTCTGAATGGGAATTCCTTAGAATGGATGATACGATACCTTCGAGGAGTTTCACACTAAACTTTATGAGATTGTCAATGCTTATTTCTCACTTAGAAAGACTATACCTGAAAAGGAAATAATATGCAAGATTCTCAGATCGTTACCATCCAGATACGAGTCTAAGAAACATGCTATAATAGAAGCTAATGATATTTCTATACTTTCTCGAAGCTCTCTTGTAGAAAGTTAAAAATCTTTGAAAAATAAACTCTGTCGAAGGGCAGAAATGTTGGATGAAATGCCTCAGATAATACTCATCAATCTTCGAAAGAAGTAAGTATAAATAACACTGAGGAATGTTGTCTAAAGGATAAAACTCTTGTCGAAAAAGAGCTTGACTCAACAATTGTGCTCCTAACACAATTAATTAAGGATGTTTTATTGAAAAATAAGTCATGCCCTGATGCATTATCTTTTTGTCATGAATAGTGTAATTGTGAAATCCAACGTTTCAAGTGCCGTAAGTTCGGACATATGGAAAAATACTTTTTTTTTTCTTGATAATAAATTTTATTAATAGCCAAAAATATCCAAAGAATACAAAAGGGAGTCAAAAAGGATAAAAACAGAACAAAGATGGTTACAAAATTGTTTTAATCTAATCTATCCAATCTAATCCTATAATATTTTTTATTTTTGTTAGAGCATTGCTCGGTGAACCCACCAAGCGTTGGTATGTCAAGTTTGGTTGTCATATTTTAGTGAAGCATAACTCATTTAAGAGTTACTTGATTTAAATGTACTAGAGTCAACTTCGAATAGGTTAGATTGAAAGTATTAGGGTGAGACATTACAAGTATTGCGAAGACTTGAAGAAGTGCGGAGCTACAACGACAACATAATCCTTCCACTTGAGGTTAGTGATATTTGACTTGAACTGTTTCATTCCCTAACATATCTTTCAAGTCGTACATATTTAAAACATAAACTATAAAGCATGAACACTCTAGATAGACATAGTATTAAGGAATACAATATGAAGTTGCTTGCTTAACCATTAAAATTTGTATATAAGACATCGACATAATCGTATGAATGCTATTGTGATTATGTATGGGTATGAGGTGAGGATTTCATCCTAGGGAATAATGTTTACATGTGTTCTAAGGAAGTAATTTCATGATATGTGTTGTGAACCGAAAAGGAAATCGCCAGGTGTTATTGGGGTTGTTCTTCATTGTATATCTTATGAACGACCAATATGTGTGATTAGTATAACTGTTCATGACTTGTTTGTGTTCTTGGTAAAACTATTCACATGAGGCCTGACTTATGTATTGGTATGACTTTTATTAGTGAAACCGATCTTAAGTAATCACCTGGGGTATGATCGGGTTGTGTATGTCTGAACTTATTACCGGGAAGAGGGGAACCGATCCTAGTAAGAGGTGCAGTGCATCACAAGGGGAACCGATCCTTGTATGAGGTGCAACAAGGTTTATGGAAGAAAGGGGAACTGATCCTATGAACATGTGCAACAAGTTTTTGGGAAGGGGGAACCGATCCTATGGACATGTGCAATGCATACAAGTTAGATACCAAATATATGTGGGGAACCGATCCTAGTACCTAGTCAGCCATAGGTTTGGTAAGCTAGTGTAACTATGCACAGTACTCGCATGGAGGTAGAACCGAAATGTGTTTTGGTAGAACCGTAAACCCAGGAGTTGTGATTGAGTGGAATTTTTCTTGTGATAATCCATTGTTAACAGACTTCCCTCTGTGTGTGATTGATCACAAGAGATTCAAGTGATTGTGTGCAGGTGTTTATTGAAGATCTAAGAAGATTTGAAGACAAATAAGATATTGAAGATTTCTTACTTGGTGTTTTTATAATCTTTGGTGTGCACAATACTTGTTTGGGAAAAAGAGGATCCAATTAATAATCGGTTTATCCTTGTGGTAGATTGGATTGATTAATTGAGGAAGATCGACATCAACACATATCACTTGGTTAAAGAGTGTTGTTGGCTTAATCTTAACGATTACCTTTGGGTGGTTGAACATAAGATAGAACTTGGAATATGGCAAAGGAGTTTATGTTAATATAAACAAGGGAACCTTTGTGCAACTCATATCACTTGGTTGAAGAGAGTTGATACCAAACAGATTTGTTGTTCCTTTACTGTTTGGAATATGAACCAAAGGAATTGGTTCAAGTATGTGACTTGTTTACAGGTTGGAGGCATGGGAATACAGACGGAACTAGGTGAACTATAAGTTTAGTTGATTGGTCTCAACTATACGAAGTTTTCTGCATCTGCGATTTCCTCGTTAACAAAATCTTGCTGTGTCATTTACTTTATATATTTGCATTATAATTGTTTTATTATAATTAAAGTAAATTGCACAAACGTTAATTCCTATTTACTTGATACGTGAATTCTATTGAGTTTGGTTAAGTCCGAACCTTTGTATCAAGTAAACAAACTTTGTTGTTGTCTTGTCTCGATTTCGTATCCATAGACGATCACACAAAGTGTGAACCGATTTGTTGTATTGTCTCGACTCAGTCCATAGACAATCACTTTTGGGGAAAGGACTTATAGGAAGGAAAAGTTATAGGTTGAGGTATATTTGGGGTACCCTCGCCTTTTCAATTAGTATCAGAGCAGGCAAACACGAAAAGATCTAACAATCTGTGTTTGGTGCGATCCATCCTATTAGATATGGGCCAAAGTAAAGTCAAACGAGAGAGAAAGCTTAAGAATGGCTCAATTAACGAATTGCAAGGCATATGCTCAAAAGAAGAATACTCTTCAGACTGCTCAATTGATGAGTTCTCGAACGAGACATTTTTGAAATCCATGATTGAAATTTCAAATAAAATAGCAAGTGTGAAAACTTCTGAAATAAAGGAATTTAGCAAACAATTTCTTTATATCTTTGAACAACTTCTCTCTACACTACAGAGAGAACAAGAACTAACCTTAAAGGTTGAAATTCTCTCCAAGGAGAATGAGCTTCTAAAGGAAGAAGTCACACAGAAAGTGAGTGATTATGAGAAAATAATGAATACTGAACGTAATCATGTTGAAACTTTTAAAATTGATCTGGAGAAAACTCAAGAAAAGATTTGCCTCTTAGCAAAGGAGCTTGGTAACTCTAAAGCAAAATTGGACTCTCAACGGGAGCTCTACAAAGAAAAGGAAGATGGTTTTCTTTCCAAACTAAAGAATTTAGAGGAAACTCTCAACTCTACTCTTGATGAAAATATTTCATTAAAAGAGGATGTCTCAATATTAAAAAAACTTAATGAATGTTCAAATAACTTATCGCCCTTATTGGAGATAGGAAGAAATCACGGAGACACACATGGTTTAGGATACAAAGGTGATAGCACTACAGTTCCTAGAAATGAAATTTGTCAAATCCGAGTGTACTTCAACACAGGATTCTCCAAAGGAAGATACTCAACAAAATGAAGGAGAATCTAAGGACAAACAAACAAGTGATGATCATTCACACCCGAAGAATAAAGATCATAAATAAAGAAGGAGTCGAAACCTCAAAAAATAGAGAAATAAGAAGGGGGATTCTACATTCGTACACAAAAAGGTAACAATCCACATCATAAGTCTTATACCAGATATTATTATTCTCGTGGCAGTAAAAATCATATACAAAAGAGGTGTAAGATTCGTAAAATGCAAAAGGCTCTCAATTTTGTTACAAAGGAATTAAGAAGAATGACCTTAGTTCCGTATGCCTTGACAAGCAAAGAAAAAGACTATCTTGCCAATCCTTGGTCTACTTAGTATACACCAAAAAGGTTCAAAAAGGGGTATAAGAAAAGTAACTTTAAGCAGACAAGTTTTGTCTCTCTTCCTTCAAAAGGAAAAATCTCTGAACCACTCCTTGATTATGATGATCTATCATTCTTAAGAATGTGGGACAGAAAGAACAGTCGAAAATAATGCACCATTGCATAAAGACAAATTTATTTGTTCCCAATAATGGACGTGTTATAGAAATTTATTTAAAAATGGGAAATTTCTGATATTTCTTGTTGAAAAAGATTTCATAAAATTCTCTGTATAAAAGGGTTTCCTTTTATAAGTAATTAAGAGTCTCTTAAAACTGAATTCTTATTCGATTTCTTCATGAATGTTTACAATGAAGGACTTAAAGATTGCTATATCAAATTTGATATACTCCTGTAGATTTCATGATCTATTGACAAGGAAGATATACGTAATTCATATTACTGAAAATACAAGATCATACATTGAATTTGTAGGAGAATGCTGTATCCAGGAAGTGGAAAGTGTTTTGGATTCCTCCAATAAAGGAAGATTTGAGATCTACTCTGATTTATGTTCATATCAGATCATACCATCTCTTTATGAGATAAGAGCTACAAGCCTATGTGAAGGAGTTCTTGAATTAATAGGAAGAAAGGAACTTTTGAAAAAATTATCTGCTGATATTAGAAAAGAAATCATATATTGTGTTGTCTGTTGGGCATCGTTTAGAGATTCTCATAATTTTCAAAAGATTGATACTCTTTCTAACAATCTTGAAATGTATGAAGACAACCTTGATGAAATCATGGAAACAAAAGATAATAAGGATGAATAAGTTTAAAATACTTAATCCAGAAAAGTAGACATCAATTTTTGATTGCTTTCATTGATTGTATGAGTCTATTGAATAAAACTATTACGAATAAAGTTATTTGATTTATAAATTTTCTTGTGATAGTTTTGATTTACATAGCCAGTAATTTAATGCTTTATTTTATATGCTCTGTATGTTTATGGGATGTTTGATTCAGTTTTATTACCTTGATATTCGATCTCATAATATGTTGTGAACCCTTATGGTTTGGGTGACTTTTTGATTTAGCAGGATTAAGTTCTAGCCCATGTTGGTAGGCTTTATCAAAGGATCATGAGGGGTTTATGTAGAAACAATATGTGCAAAATTCACAATATGTTGAATCGGTTTTGGTTTAGCATAAAAGCATATGTGTTTCGACGGCTTTCAACTTTTGCATGCAATTTTTAAAACCGATTTTCAACCTTTCTATGGTAAAGGTTGGTTGTTGTTATTCTTTTGTTTTTGGCATGAAAATGAAAACGTGATGGTATTTCGATATCAGTTCTCCCAGAAGAAGAAAGCGATGAATCATATTTGGAGAAGTTGGATGCGAAATTGAGGTAACAATCTTGTTAGTTAAGTGTTTTCCTGTTTTAAGAAAAGCCTATTTTTATTTGATATATATTGCTTTTGATTAAAAGAAATTATTGGTACAATTGATGTGTTTATTCCATTATGAATGTATGGATGTGTGTGTGATTCAATTGTTTCCGGTTAAGTAAAATTTTTGTTATCTTGCTTTGTTGTGTGACATCAATAGTTTAGGCTTACAAAATTTGGTGCAATTGCGGTGCTTTAATGTCTATGTTAATTCAACTGCTTCCAGTTAAGTAAAAAAATTGTTATTTTGCTTTATTATATAGTATCAGCTATTTAAGCTTACAAAATATCGGTGAAATAATGAAACTTTGGTTTATATATGTTGTTTCTATTGTATCTGGTTGAGGTGAATAATTATGCAAGTTGATTTATTGGTTTGTATGAATTATTTATGGCTTAACGAATGAATATGTTGACGGGACGAGTTGTTTAGTTCAATTCGATTTCGGGTAAGCTAATCTAAGTTAATTCTGATCTTAGTTAGACTTATCAAAGTGGAGGTTTCGGTTATTCAAGTCTAGCCGAAAGCCTAAACATGGAAATGCTAGTTAACTAACCTAGTATTTGGCTTGTTTGAAATCTAAAGGTCTAAGTTATATGGATAATTAGAACCTGATGAGAAAAATGGAGTTTATCTTTGTTTTGGTCTTATCGAATGAAGCGGTTGTATTTATACAATCGGTTTAGCAAAGGAACTAAGTTGCTTAGTTGATTTTTTGGTTTGCTAAACTAGTTGGGAAAATTTCTTCGAGAAATTATTTCCATGATAACATATCAAAAATTAATTACTTGTAGTTTCGGTTTTGATATTGGTTATAAAAAATGGTGTGTAAAACCCTCGTGCTTGACTCAACAGGTTGCAAGTCTATTTTGAGATTTGTAAGATCCTTTTCGTTTTGTCCATTATTTTTTCGTTTCTTTGTCATTTTTGTGACAAAAAGGGGGAGACATATATGGAGTAAACAAGTGATGCTGGTATCAATTTATGGTTGATTGGTGTCACTAGGAAAGAAGACAATGGTGCTTGAACGTTTATCTAACGAATGAGGAAAATCATAGACTAAGGGGGAGTAACATATATGAATGGGATAACAAAGATGTGCGGATTGAAAATCTACCTAGCTCACCTTTAGGGGGAGTATAAGCTTTGTTATTATAGTGCAGCTGCTGCATTTTTGATGATTGAATGAATGTGGGTTATATGCTGTGGATTCGGAAATCAAGTGTATGTGTAATGAATTATTGTAATTTGTTTATCCATATGATTGTAAGAGGTTTGTCACTAAAACTGACAAAGATGGAGATTGTTAGAGAATTGCTCGGTTGAACCCACCAAGCGTTAGTATGTCAAGTTTGGTTGTCATATTTTAGTGAAGAAAAACTCATTTAAGAGTCGCTTGATTTAAATATACTAGAGTCAACTTCGAATATGTTAGCTTGAAAGTATTAGGGTGAGACATTACAAGTATTGTGAAGACTTGAAGAAGGGAAAAAGTGCGGAGCTACAACGACAACATAATCCTTCCACTTGAGGTTAGTGATATTTGACTTGAACTGTTTCATTCCCTAACGTATCTTTCCAGTCGTGCATATTGAAAACATAAAACTGCGAAGCATGAACACTCTAGATAAACATAATATTAAGGAATACAATATGAAGTTTCTTGCTTAACCATTAAACTTTGTATATAAGACATCGACATAATCGTATGAATGCTATTGTGATTATGTATGGGTATGAGGTGAGGATTTTATCCTAGGGAACAATGTTTACATGTGTTCTAAGGAAGTAAGTTCATGATATGTGTTGTGAACCGAAAAGGAAATCGCCAGGCATTATTGGGGTTGTTCTTCATTGTATATCTTATAAACAACAAATATGTGTGATTAGTATAACTTCTCATGACGTGTTTGTGTTCTTCGTAAAACTATTCACATGAGGCCTGACTTATGTATTGGTATGACTTTTATTAGTGAAACCGATCTTAAGTAATCACCTGGGGTATGATCGGGTTGTGTATGTCTGAACTTATTACTGGGAAGAGGGGAACCGATCCTAGTAAGAGGTGCAGTGCATCACAAGGGGAACCGATCCTTGTATGAGATGCATCAAGGTTTATGGAAGAAAGGGGAACCGATCCTATGAACATGTGAAACAAGTTTTCGGGAAGGGGGGGACCGATCCTATGGACATGTGCAGTGCATACAAGTTAGATACCAAATATATGTGGGGAACCGATCCTAGTACCTAGTCAGCCGTATCTTTGGTAATCTAGTGTAACTATGCAAAATACTCACATGGAGGTAGAACCGAAACTTGTTTTGGTAGAACCATAAACCCATGAGTTGTGATGGAGTGCAATCACATAGTTCTTGAAAGTCAGATGAACCAATTCTAAACTTGTTTGGAAGTGTGGTAAATCGGTTTCAAGTGAGCAAGTATGGTAAAGACTTGCAAGAGTAAGATGTCTTCACTCTTTGAACACGATGCATTAATGCTTATTATATTTTGTTCAAAGATATTCCTTAAAGGCTAAGAAGGAAGTAAATCCCAAGATCTAAGTTAAGAATCTTTTTAATTAAGGGTTTTTTATTATATATGGATGGAAAATAAGAATTAGTAATGTGCATTTGCTAATTAAAGATTTTCCAAGGAGATTTCGATCATTATTTTTGGACAACGCATTCACAAGAATTATGAAAACCGAATTTGGTGGAGTAATGAAAAATATCTTGAGAATATTTTCGGTTTTGGAATTTCCTTGGTGTCAAAACTTCCTTGTCTATAAATACCTTGAGTTTGCATTTCTAGCAAACTAATCCAGCGTAACCTAGACTTACTCTTTTGTCTTTGTTATTGGTGAAGCCACCTATCGGAGAGGAGAGTAATATAATTAGGTGAAATCTCTTACGGCCGCTCAATTTAAAGTCTTCTTTGGGATTGAGAAGCTCTAGCGCGACCCGTTGGTGGGAAACTAGATATTGCGGATTATCTTTAGTTTTCGTATTGATTTGATTGACTAACGGTGGTTAAACTTTGATTGCACCTAGTTTATTTATGCTTGAGAATCTTCTCTTCTGATATAAGATTCCCTCAAACTAGTTCAAGGTTTCGACAGAGATCTTTAGACTGTTGTTAGATCTAAAGACGATCTTGTGATAATCCATTTTGAACTGAATTCGTTCTGTATGTGATTGATCACAAGAGATTCAAGTGATTGTGTGCAGATGTTTATTGAAGATCTAAGAATATTTGAAGACAAAGAAGATATTGAAGATTTATTAATTGGTGTTTTTATAATCATTAGTGTGCACAATACTTGTTTGGGAAAAAGAGGATCCAATTAATAATCGGTTTATCCTTGTGGTAGATTGGATTGATTAATTGAGGAAGATCGGCATCAACACATATCACTTGGTTGAAGAGTGTTGTTGGATTAATCTTAACGATTACCTTTGGGTGGTTGAACATAAGATAGATCTTAGAACCTGGAAAAGGTGTTTATGTTAAGATAAACAAGGGAACCTTTGCACAACTCATATCACTTGGTTGAAGAAAGTTGATACCAAACAGATTTGTTGTTCCTTTACTGTTTGGAATACGAACCAAAGGAATTGGTCCAAGTATGTGACTTGTTTACAGGTTGGAGGCGTGGGAATACATACGGAACTAGGTGAACTATAGGTTTATTTGCTTGGTCTCAACTATACGAAGTTGTCTTATTTTGTATAGCGGCTTAATCCTGAGAGTATTCAATTCTGGACTAGGTCCCGGGCATTTTATGCATTTGCGGTTTCCTCGTTAACAAAATCTTGCTGTGTCATTTACTTTATATTTCCGCATTATAATTGTTTTATTATAGTTAAAGTAAATTGCACAAACGTTAATTCCTATTTACTTGATACGTGAATCATATTGAGTTTGGTTAATTCCGAACCTTTGTATCAAGTAAACACACTTTGTTATTGTATTGTCACGATCTCGTATCCATAGACGATCACACAAAGTGTGAACCTATTTGTTGTATATTGTCTCGACTTATTCTATAGACAATCACTTTCGGGGAAAGGACTTATAGGAAAGAAAAGTTATAGCTTGAGGTATAATTGGGGTACCCTCTCCTTTTCACATGCTTTTAATTTTATTTTTAAAACATTAAGGACAATGTTAGATTTAAGTTTGGGGTTATGGGAGAAACTTTTTAGTTTCGTTATTATTAAACTCCAGAGCCTACAAATTTATACTTATTAAGGAAGGCACTAACCAATTTAAGTGGATGGAAGCATCTTGGTTGTAGGAGTTGAGGAACCAATCTGAGTGGATGGAAACATCTATATAGAGTCTATTTATAAAAACAAAGAGCTCAGGTGTTAGAAATAACATGATAGTTTCACTGTATCTTAGAATCATCTTATTATTTCTGTTTTTATTTTTTGCAAAATTTTTATGTTGATGTCTACTGGCTGAATCAAAATCAAAATCATAAGTAAACTAGTTTAAACACATAATTGATTCTTTGCCTTTTGATTTAATCTTTCATGTCGATTGTTCTTAAAGATTACATTTATCGATCTTCAAAATTGAATTTCAAACCTTTTCAACAAACTGAAACGGTGGTGATAGTGGTGGTGGTGATGGCTGCCGAAAGATAGAAAAAAGAGAGAAACTTTCCAGATCTAAAAATTGAAAAATGAATTCATTGTTTTTCCCTTTGAAACTTTACTCACCGTCGAAGGTGGTGGTGGCAGATGTGGTTATGGTGGTTGTTGTCGAAGAGATCGAGAGAAAAGAAAGGAAAAAATGAAATAATTGATTTTAAATCTGATATATTCTGTCTTACACATGGAGGGTGAATTCAGAATTATAATTAAATGGATTAGATAGGGGTATAAGTAAAGTTGATAAGGGTATTTGTGAAGGACCCATGCATAGTAGGGGTGTTTATAACATTCTCACTTTATATAATCGTCATCCGACCAGGTTCCATTGGCATTCCCGTAGCTTTTTCTATATTTCTTGGCCGACCGGATGCCTTTGACATTCCCGTAGCCTCTGTAAATTTGTCAACCGATCGGGCGCCCTTGGCATTCCCATAGCCTTTTTTATATTTCTTAGCAGACCGGGAGCTTTTGGCATACGTAGCCTCTGTAAATTTGTTATCCGACCGGACGCCTTTGGCATTCCCGTAGCCTTTTGTGAACTTGTCAGCCGACCGGGTGCCTTTGGCATTCCCATAGCCTTTTGTAGATTTGTATTGTCGGATCGATCGGAACTCGCGGCCTTTTATAAATTCATATTTGTTTAAGCGGCCTCTATGGACCCTTGCTAGCATGGTGCCCGGAGCACGTTACTAGATTTTTTGTTGCATAACCGATCATGAGATTCAAGAAAGATGATATGGATGCTTTATGAAGTTAATAAAGTGACAAAATACACATGTGACTAGATGGTATACATATTTCACGAAGCGCAAATATCTAATAACATTATCATGCTAGAAAAATATACGACAGCGAGCAAAATGAATAAGCGGAACAAATATGAATAAGTACAGTCCTAGGTACATTTGCATACTAAACATGGAGTTTACTAATACTTTCCATATCCAAGTAAAGATGGATAAAACAAATTAGGAGATATACATGTTGTGATGACGACGACACAGGTAGAAACATACAACTTTGAAACACTCCAAGTGGATAAGAAGTAGACTGCCACGTCACACATTTGTAGGCTCCGAGGACCATGCACAAGCGTCATTACAGACTATACATGCAAGGTGAGGTTGGTATATATTGTTGGGATCTTGCAACAATGAACAACATATTATATATATCAAAAGTAATATGCAAATAACTAATCCGAAACAACTCTACCGAAACAACTTGACCATGACAGAATCACAGGTTCAATAAGTTGTCCTTAATACATTAGTTCACAGGTATACTCGAGATGAGTAATGCTAAACCCCTCACAACGAAGATATGTCCAGGATAAGACTGCCCGATATAACTTGAGTTAGCACAATGAAAGTTACCCACTCTTGAACTCAGCAACATGGATGAAAGTAAAACGCCGCACAAAAACAAAAGCAAGAAGATGAAGAAAAGTAGACAGAAAGATGGTCGATGCTTGTGTGCTTGTGTGCTTGAAAACAGAATTACGAGTTGTATTTATAGGAAAAAATACTTGCAAATTAGGTTAGGTTTTGGTTTTCTCAAAAACAAGTACAACACGGTTAAAGAATTTTCCCATAAATAAAACTCATAAGAAAATATTTTTGGAATTCATTTCCTAAAGAGAAACTCGCCAAATATAAATACATGTATAAGATGGACTTGGTGCATGGTATACGTGCATATGCATGGGTCGAAACATATATGTTTCTCCCCACCCGCTCCACCCATGTTTTACAATACATCCATAAGAATATGGTGATATAGTGGAGCACCTCTTTAGTTTTCCACAATGTGGGACTAAAGGTTCCATTTCATTCACTTAAAAATGAGTGAGTATCCTTAGATCCTTAGGCCATTATATCAAACCACACCAATACCAAAATCGTTTTTATTAGAAACTCATTTTTATCAAACAATCCCCCACATGAATGAAATCTCGGTAAAAAACAAAAAATAAGAATACGGAAAATACCATTTAGGAAAAGGTGTCCATGAGGTCTTGAACCCTTACTTAGTGAGAAGTTACCAGAACTACTTGCTAGAAAGTGAACATAGTCTTGAATTGATAGTATTGGTGTAATTTGTGATAACAACCACGCATGATATCCTCCTGGCGTTGCTAAGTTCATGTCGTTTTGTCCAATTTGGCCCTGGACATATCCTGTTTCTCAGAATGCTCTAGAGAATCGGCTTAAATCTCATAGGAAGAGGCCCCACTTCCTCATTCAGATAGGTGAGTTTAATCAAGAGTGTTTACCTCTACACCCCACTTCAATCTTAAATTAAAACTATAGAACTCATTAAGACTTATTTAAAAATCATCCTCCATATGCAGTCACACTATCACATCAACACCATATGGAAGGGATAGAGAATGAAATTCTCCGATAGTGTTTAGTTGTCTCATTTGAAACCTTGATCTTGGGATCTCCAGTCAACAAGGTTGAGTATCCTTCATGGAAAGTTTAATTATTGAGCCTAAACCCCACCCCCCTCGATGCTTTACTAACTATCTCCTTGGACAAACCTTTCGCCAAAGAGTCCACGATATTCTCCTTAGACCTTGTCCAATCTATGGAAATAACGCATGTTGAGATTATTATTTCAAAGAATCATGTCTTCTACGCATATGTATGTAGAATCTACTCTTAGATATACCTATTGGATATTTGGCACAGGCCTATGCCAGAGAAGAATATCTTCTAAAAAGTTTCTTGGCCATTCGGCCTTGTTAGAGCATTGCTCGGTTGAACCCACCAAGCGTTGGTATGTCAAGTTTGGTTGTCATATTTTAGTAAAGCAAAACTCATTTAAGAGTCTCTTGATCTAAATGTACTAGAGTCAACTTCGTATAGGTTATCTTGAAAGTATTAAGGCGAGACATTACAAGTAATACGAAGACTTGAAGAAGTGAAGAAGTGTGGAGCTACAACGACAACATCATCCTTCCACTTGAGGTTAGCGATATTTGACTTGAAATGTTTCATTCCCTAACGTATCTTTCAAGTTGTGCATATTGAATGTAGTTGCAGGAATTCCTACACTACACCCCTCACAATAATTCATAATAATCAACACATATTTGAAGATTAAGGACAACACTTTTATTGATTATTCTCAGAAATGTTATAAGGAATAAAAGAAATCAAGAATACAACTGCTCTCTTAAACTTTCTCTCTCCTCAATACTTTCCCAACACTCTAAAATTGATATCTCCCTTCTGAGTTTCTTTAGTTCTCTTTATATAGGGAAGTTACATAATGGATGACAGCTATGCTGTCCTTTAATTTCGGATCTGACTCGCGGTAGTCTCGCAACAGTTATAATGTCAATTCTTGCAGATGCTATAATTTTCGCAGGATTGTCATGCTATTTTTGTGTTTCATTTACCGTCATCTTCTACGTTATTCTTTGAGTCACTCTGCGACACTCGCAGCGTGTTGTTGAAGAGTTCACATAAATGTTGTTTATGAATTTCATAAGAGTATTGTTGTGGCGATATTCTGATCATACATCTTGCCTATTCTCATGTTTTTTCTGGGAAAGAGAAAAGATTATGAGAATTTTATTTCTTCTTAATGCCGCAGCTATCCATTTTTCAATATTCTTCTCCCGACAAAGCCCCGTAAATTAAGTATAACCGCCTACACATGTCGAATATTCTTCTTTTTACCGGTATCTACATTATTATTCGGTCACCATCCTTTTGTCTATAAAAGGTAGAATCTGGTACGAAATAATCTTCTTCTTCTGATTCTCTGTCTTCCTCATCTTTTCATTTGCTTGTACTTTTTTCCGCCTGCAACTTTCTTTCCCCTAAGATTCATCTTCTACTGCTTTCATGGAGACATCAAGGTATATGTTCTTCTGATGTTGCTAAACTCAATCTTGCTTTTTATGTTCATCAAAATTATCTGATCCGTCTTTATTCAATTTTATGTAATTCCCATACTGTGTTTTCGTTTCATAGAAATCACTTATAATACCAGACTTGTAGTCCAAAACCCTAATGCTGCCAGAAATTCGCAGCAAAAACCCGCTGAAAAGAAAAGGAAGCCTGCGAATCATAAGGTAGTAAGAAACATTTGTTTTCTTAATAAAAATATTGTTTGCTCAGTTTCTTATCTAGATTATTATTCGCAGGATGGTGAGGATACTAATTCGCCTCATAAGAAATCTCGCCAGGTTAAATCTGTTGATTTTGCCATTGCTATTCCAAAATTAGTTTCTGCCAATTCTATTCCAACACCTTTGCAAACTGAACCTTTAACTTCTGTCTGCGAAAACATCACCATAAATATCCCTTCCTCAACTGATCTTGTTATAAATGAAATTCCTGAAACTGCTGCGAATGAAGTTTCCTCCCATCCTACTGTAGTTACTTCTCAAGTTAACTCTACTTCAATTCCAGTTATTACTTTTCCAGAAACTGCATCTTCGGATGAATCATTCGCTGCGAACGATTCAAATCCCCAACTTTCTGTTGTCAACGTTTCGCCACCTAAATTTCTCCCCCCTTCTAAAGAAACTTCAGTAGGAGTAGATGTTGCTTTTAAGGTTTTGTCTGATATTTTAGATGATGCTAGGAAATATTCCATTGACCCTGTTAGGCATAGTGTTTGCGAGATTTTAAGTAAATATTTTGGTTCTGACCGTATGGTTTCGCAAGCATCCCTAAAAAATGAAGTTGAAGCTTTAAGGGGAAGTATTCAAGTCAAGACTTTAGAATGTGATACTCTTCATCATAAACTAAACAATTCTTCACTGAACTGCGAGAATCTTCGCAAGAAAAATGATGGGTTAAAAGGTATAAAATTTTCTATCTTTGTGTTTGTGGGAGAAAACTACTTCTTCCGGTTTAGGTAATTTTGGGTGTGTGTGGATGAGAAGTGAGTTTAAACCTTCAACAAATGTGCTGCACGATGAGCACTTTGATTCGAGAGATAATCTATACAATTCTGGCCTAAACCGAAGACACGGCCGTTCCAGATTTGTTTCAGTCACAGGTGAAGGATGTGAGGTTGATCTTAGGGAGGGAAGCGAAGAAGGTGTTGAGAGTATGAAGTTTAAGGCTATTTGATGACTTGTTAACAGAAGGTTGAGCAGGCGAGCAAATATTTCCGGAAGGCTCTGGGTGTTGAATACGATGGTATCAACACTTGGTGTTCTGTGTTATTCGAACTTCTGTTCTGGAAATAGGGAGGAGAACCTATTTATAAAAGTCGACAAGCCTTCATTACGTATTTCTTGGGAAAGTGGAGGAAGTGGAGTGATGGAGGAAGTGGAGTTGTGTGTTAGTGCCACACGGTTGCTTGCCCACTTCTCCTTTCATCGCTAACCGCCCATGTTTCCCTAACACGATCTTGTGATGGCGTGTTGCACGCTGCATGCTGTAAACCTCCAGACCAATACCCCAGTTTGTATCCCCCAGTTGTGACGTGATTAATGTCTCGAGTGTGTGGATCGCGGGACCCACAGGAAATAGTGCAGGGTGAACCGTGAACTTGGTATAACATCGCATGCAGCCATCTTCAGGTGACCGTTTGGAGGCTGTATAGACAATCCATGCCTTGGTCAGTTACCCTGTGAAGAAGAGTGACGGATGGTGATCATGGTGATACCTTGTTTTCTGGTTGATTCGTACCCTAAGTCATTCTTCCAAGCTTGCAAAGTTGGACGGACGAGATGGTTTGCAACCCTACCTGCGATCATTGGATGAGAGGCGCGCATGCTGCCTCTTTCAACCCAAACGTTTGCATGCTAGGAGAGTTCCAATGGAGGAACCGATCAGCCCTGCATGGAGGCAGTACAATGGTGTTCACGTCCATGCCTGCTTGACTTGCAAAGATTTAATCTGAGCCACTCGACTCAGGTGGCAAAGACGAGTGGTCGAGATTAGAACTTATGGAGGGGCCGTGACATGCCACCTTTGAGAGCGCGTACCGAGGAGCTTGACCACTGTCGTTCTTGGCCGATCAGCTAGACGTGAAGTCGGGCCCACGCCGGTCATGCTAGCATGCTCGGTTCCTTCTAAGTCTTCATCTTTGCCTTTCGTCCAAGCCTGCGAAGATGGACGCTCGAGATGTTTCTGCGCCGCAAACCCTAATTAGGGTTTTGGACCGGACACTTTGGGCGATCGGTTTTGGGTTGCATTCGCTTCCTTTGGGGAGACCGACCATGTATGCAACATCTTGGGTCGACAGTGAGCATGTACATGCTTGCTCTATGACCCTGGGCGCAATCTAAGCCATCCAACTATGCCTGCGAAGTCGGATGGTCGTGATCGTTTTGGATCTTCTCAACCTGCATAAGGCGTTAATCTAGCCTTGTTTGGGCAATCATTTCTTGCACCATGGCTTGCCTATGAGGGAGTCGGTCATGTAGGTAGAAAGTGGGCCCGCCAATGGTGTACCATCACTTCACTACTTGTTTTAGGGTATAATCTAAGCCGTCCAACTATGCCTGCGAAGTTGGACGTTCACGATTAAAAGGAACCCTAGCCGTGCGTCATGCTCACTTTGAGCGCACGTTTTTGGAAGGACCAATTGTAGTTGGCCTTGACCGTTCGGTCATGTATGAAGGTGGGTCCGCGGTGATCATGGTATCATGCTCAGGACCCCCTGAATCTATATCTACACCCTCCATCTACGCATGCGAATTTGTACAGATGATATATATTTCAGAGTTTGTTTTCAGCAAGTGAGACTAACATGGGTAGTCTTGCATGCGTTCGACGGGGCTAGTATAACCTGCCGTCAGGTAGCCTACGGGTGTTTGCATGTTGAACACAAGGCTTTAATTAAAGCATTAATAGTAATGATGTATACCTACAGAAAACCGGGATGGTTGCCACATGCTCCGTCGGGATGGTTGCCACATGCTCCGTTCTGGGTAGGTTTTAATTCTCAAGGATGGTTGCACATGCTCCAATGAATTAATATGGCGAGAAGTATTCATCGCCTGAAGGCTTTATCCTTCGCAGGACGTCAGCTTACAAAAATTGTCTTTTTACAATTGTAGCCTTTAAATAGAAATCCACCATCAACATTAAGTCCCATGCCTAGCATGCAATGGTTACACTATTGTAGGGTAGGCATGAGATGGTGACAAATATACGTAAAAGAAATAAATGTAACTAACCTTGGAAGGCAGCCGCTAGTGATTGTCCATGTGAACGTACCGTCGCAGGCATGAAACCTTGGGTGGGCCGGTTTCCCTTCTTGGTTTTTTGAAGCAAAAAGGAATCCTTTTCTAATTAGAATTCTTCAAATTTTTGCCTATAAAAAGGGAGAACCCTTTTTCGTTTTTCCTTCATGATTTTTTTTTCTTCGAGTGGACGTCCAGCTCTCTTCCGCCTGGTGCCGTCGTCATTCCATTTGCCGGAGTTCACCGTTGCTGGTTTTGTCGCCGCCGGCGCTGTTCGTCAGGTAAGTGCGATTTTTTTTTTCATAATTGATTCCTTTACCGCCTGCCAGGATTGCGTAGTAAAAGAAAGAATAAACATGTTGCTCGTTCCCTTTATCCTTGCATGTAAAAACCCAGGTTGTAGCTTGATAGAACCGCTGCCTTGAACTTGTAGACATGACAACCAACTGTAGAAAATATGTTGACATGTTGACTTAGCTTTAGGGATGCGCATGCAAACTTTAGTGCCCGCCTGCGTGATTTTGAGGTACTCTTGCGCTTGCGTTTATCGAAATTTCTGTAGAATCCTCATATAAACTCGGATTTTGAAGGTCCGCATATGTATCCTCAAGCCCAGAAAACTTCCAAACTTTATCAAAGAAGTTTTTTGAATTTTGAGCGTGTTTAGGGGATAAAAATTGCGAAATAGTAAACTTCCAGGAGGTTTTCAGAATTTTTCAGGTTGTGTGTCTTATGATGTTTTGGTCACCTCTTCTTGCTCTTCCATCCGATTATCGTGAAATTTTGATATGTTGTAGGTAACTTCCATATGAAGAGAATGGCACATAACATAACACTAGATTCCATACCCACTGCTCCCAGTTCATAATCGAACACATGGTAGTGTAAATTTATCTCAACTGAGTTTGTCTGGAGGATGCTTGAACCATCCCAATCCCATGTAATCTCCGTATTAGGTTCCTAATAACGAAGTTGGGAATCACGAGAATATTTTATTGCTGTATGACTCCTTGGAAACATGATAACACTTCCAATCTTATTGCAGTTGCTCAATGATGAACGCAGAGGATAATGTTGTGAAGGGAGGTGTCGAATCTTTCAGAGATATGCCAAATATAAATGATGGAATGCTTACCAAGTCTTTTCCAAACGTCAGGAGGCACCCCAGACATAATATAATCCTTATTACTGGTTCAAAAAGTGAAGAGGGTCTACCATCGTCTTTAGCAGGCGTGATGAGGCTTTGTCTCCAGAAGAAAGAATATCCACCTTCCCCTATTGACTTCAGAATTTGTCAGAATCCACTTGACTCATACGAAGGATGGATATGGCGCATGTTGGGTAATGAAGGGATTAGGGACAACTTAACCAGGGCACGAATTCTTGATGCTATTAAGGCGTCTGCAATTCTTCATATCAAGAAGGATATCCCAGGTTTGGTCGCTTTTGCTGCTCGATGGCGTCCTTCTACGAACACAGCTTTATGCACGTGGGGTGAAATGACTATCACTCTTGAGAGCGTGTCTGTATTAATGAGCCTTCCTGTCGCTGGCAGTCTTAATTGAAAACTGTCTGAAGACGAAGACATCATCTATCAGGCTATAATTCAGAAGGTGAACGAATACGATCAGTTGGAGAAGAAGACGAAATGTTTCTACACTTGGTGGGTAAGTGAATGGTCTTCCATGCAAGGTAATGATGATCTTAGCATAGATGCATTCTTGTCCTTGTGGTTGTCCAGAGATATTCTTGATGACGGCTCCAGCACGAAAACTATTAGAAAGAAAATTATCATATTCGCCATTAAGCTAGGCAAAGGTATAACTCTCCCTTTGGCTTCATTATTCCTAGGATCGCTGTATGGTCACCTGAATTCTTTAGTGGAGGAGATGTATATTTCCAACGGGTACATGAAGGTGGATACATATGTGCACGTCGCCTTTCTTCAGGTGTTTTTGTGGGAACACTTTAAGGATTACGCTCCCACTCCTACAACCCCAGTCCCCAGCTTGTATGGTGATTCAAGAATACTCCGTTGGCAGAACAGACGTCCAAAAGCTGGGGTGAGGCTTGTAGATTTGCTCGATAGTGTGAGTGCCATAGAATTTCGTCCTTGGGGACCGGTTCATCCTTACGCCATCGTCCCTGTCATTGAGCTTCCGCCTGAGGGGAGAGACATGAGCCCTGAAGAAGTTGTTTTCCTGCGGAGCTGTATACCAGGCTATGATCCTTCTTTTTGTGATGACAGGCTAAGAATTATTCTATATAATATTGATAGAGCCGCTCGCCAAATGTGTTTTGATCAAGGTGTCCCATTTCGTCGTCCCGCAACGCCTTCAGAAGAACTTAAGTCATCATGCCTTGATGTTGATGTTTTCTCGCCGGAGCTGAAATTTCCTTTTCCTTCCCCGGGGAGAAAGCCGGTAGCTACTTCTAGTTACAAAGATTTTTGGAGGGGGCAGTTACTGCTCTTTAAATCATTTGCTAGCGAAACGGTAACTGTCCTTCGTGATAAACCTCTTGATGACGTCTTGGATGATCATAGGCGATTGAGACCCCTTCTAGGAAAACGAAGGGTTAACGCCACCGACTGCAATCTTAAGTCCAAGAAAAATAAGAAAGCATGTAGTCCAGTAATTCTTAACTCTTCCAATATGCAGGTATTCTGAATTCTTTATGCTTAACTTTCAGTTCTGACTTCCATGAGAAGATTTTAATAATCTTTGTTAGTGATTAGAGGATTCCTGAAGAAAATGCCTTTGCTGTACTGGCTCGAGTTTACAATGAGAAGCGTGGAGGCAACGGGAAGTCTGGAAATCTTCATGATGAGAAGCTTGATAATAATGTCCTTCATGTAGAGCAGTTTGGAAACACTGATCCTCATGCGGAGAAGTCTGGAAACACCGATCTTCATGTGGAGAAGTTTGGAAACACTGATCCTATCATATACAACGATGAAGATGGTGCAAGCTCGATTGAAGAAAATGCCTTCCAGAGCAGTAATTTTAATGAGCTTGTAGATGAGGCCGTGTCAGCAATATGGACTAGCACTTCGAAGAGTCTGGAAGGGACATCAGCTGTGATGGTTCT
This sequence comes from Papaver bracteatum, assembly GCA_023529315.1. Taxonomy (NCBI): domain Eukaryota; kingdom Viridiplantae; phylum Streptophyta; class Magnoliopsida; order Ranunculales; family Papaveraceae; genus Papaver; species Papaver bracteatum. Next base: position 1,691,019 of record JAJJWX010002324.1, read on the forward strand.
TTCTAAAGAGATGTCGTCGCCAGCAGTCGTTTCTAAAGAGATGTCATCGCCAGCAGTCGTTCCTGGTGCTATGTTCGACCTTCCCTTTGACAATCCACGTCCTGATCATGTGTTGGTTGGAGGGTTTAGCGTACCAGCCCAGTTTGAGGAGTTGTACACCAAAATATGGAAGAAACATGGCCACATTGCTACCACCACGAAGATGAAGAGTCGTATTGCTTTGGTAAATCGCGTTCAAGAGGCTTTACCCTCTATTCGGGAGATGAGCGTCGCAATTGGTCGTGATGTTTCTGAAGACGTGATGGAAGACTGGAAGTGCCACTTGGATGTGTTTGCGCAGTATGACTTCAATGCTCCTTGGTTCTTCAAAGGGTTTCATGCAATTTAGGAGATTCAGAAGAAGCAAGGTACGGTGCTTTCCACTGAATGCGTCGTTCGTCAGAAACAAAAGGTTGGTAGGTTGGCCGAGGAGTTGAAATCTCAGCAATCCGTTCTCCGGAAGATGGAATCCGCTCTTGCTCAGAAGGATGAGTTATTGCTGAAAATTTTTTCCTGAAGCATTCATGCCGTCTACTTGTGTTTTCTCTTTAGATGCTTTTCGAGTGATTGTGAGGATTTCCTTTCACACAGTTTGGTTTTAGGTTTTGAATTGATAGGTGATTGAATCTTGGACTGGTTTATTTACGACATGATTTTATGAATGCTTGACTTTTGGAAAAGATTATTCTAAAATAGAATCTGAATCTTATATTATGAGTGATCATACATGTCATGTGAAATTGAAAACGAAGTGTGAAAGGGAAAGGTGAGGGGTGGTGAGCATATATGGCGCTTGCTCATTGAGTATCCTGTTCATATATGTGGGACGCCAAGTCCCTAGTAGGATACATAATTATCTTACAATAACGTTTGCTGGGACTTACTTGTCTTTCGAAATCCGTGCATGAGAATGAGTACTCCCGAATACCCTCTCCCCAAAGAGCGCGTGCTAATTTTTTGAGGGGAAATATTGCTTCTCTGAATTTATCTTATCGTGGACAATGCTTTTCAATGGGTGTCACTCGCTGGTGGGGTGATGGACAAATCGATGGTAGTGACAATACCTCGGGTTGGCTGTCTCTTGATCGGTGGGCGGACGCCGCACCGGCGGCAGTTGTACTTCTCCATCACCTACCCATATCTCCAACAACTCCACAATCTTCCTTATGGGAAACGGGAATCGTGGATCTTTTGAGTCTAAACTTTCCTGCGTCGGCGCGTGTCGTGGCTCTTCCCTTAGGTTTCAGTGTGAAGCACGCTTTGGAGACGGAATTGAGGCGTTGTCATGCGTCACTGCATCCACGGCCATCTTGGTCGGGAGATTCTGCTGAAACATGGAGGATGCTGTGCTGGCGATGGCATTGTCGTTGAGTTGGTGATCAGAAGGCTGCAAGCTCCTACGTTCATATGCTCTCTGATTGATTTCTCCTTCCACCAGCGTTTCTTCTCCTGGATCAAGAATCAGCATGGGTTGGGTATTATTCTGAGTCTTGGCAAGAGACTTGAGGTATAAATCTTCTAACAAGGCTTCGTATACAGTTGATTCTCTGTTTTCATCCGGCAAGCGTCGTAATTATTCATGCTGGTCGATCCGTCTCAAGCTCCCGTTTCCAGGTGAAAGGTTTTGTTGGTCTCTGGGCTCTCTAGGGCCATGTGTTCCGCCAGTTCTTTTGAAAACCTGACCTCCAGAATTTCTTGCATCATTAGTGATACTTCCCAGGTAGCTGCTTGCATAGCCCTCATGTAATTGAGCCGATATTTTGTTCAAGAGGCGGAAGGTTTCACTCTGCCTTCTGGCAATACCTGCTTGATTTGCCAGGATGTCTTCCAGCATCCTGGTCACATTTTCGATGACACTTGAATTATCCATGGTTTCTGAAGGATTAAACGAATGGGAGTACATCTCGGGATGAACTTCTGGGATTTGGTGAAGAGTGAATTGATAATCAAATCAAATCTAAGATCTGCCTCTCCAAAGTCGAATAAAAACTGGTAGCCTTTAAAGATTCGGGTTCTGCAACCGAGAGATTAACCTCCCATTGTGGTCGCCAATTGTTTGTGGGAGAAAACTACTTCTTCCGGTTTAGGTAATTTTGGGTGTGTGTGGATGAGAAGTGAGTTTAAACCTTCAACAAATGTGCTGCACGATGAGCACTTTGATTCGAGAGATAATCTATACAATTCTGGCCTAAACCGAAGACACGGCCGTTCAGATTTGTTTCGGTCACAGGTGAAGGATGTGAGGTTGATCTTAGGGAGGGAAGCGAAGAAGGTGTTGAGAGTATGAAGGTGAAGGCTATTTGATGACTTGTTAACAAAAGGTTGAGCAGGCGAGCAAATGTTGCCGGCAGGCTCTGGGTGTTGAATACGATTGTATCAACACTTGGTGTTTTGTGTTGTTCGAACTTCTGTTTTGGAAATAGGGAGGAGAACCTATTTATACAAGTCGACAAGCCTTCATTACGTATCTCGTGGGAAAGTGGAGGAAGTGGAGTGATGGAGGAAGTGGAGTTGTGTGTTAGTGCCACACGGTTGCTTGCCCACTTCTCCTATCATCGCTAACCGCCCATGTTTCCCTAACACGATCTTGTGATGGCGTGTTGCACGCTGCACGCTGTAAACCGCCAGGCCAATACCCCAGTTGTGACGTGATTAATGTCTCGAGTGTGTGGATCGCGGGACCCACATGAAATTGTGCAGGGTGAACCGTGAACTTGGTATAACATCGCATGCAGCCATCTTCAGGTGACCGTTTGGAGGATGTATAAACAAGCCATGCCTTGATCGGTTACCCTGTGAAGAAGAGTGACGGATGGTGATCATGGTGATACCTTGTTTGCTGGTTGATTCGTACCCTAAGTCATTCGTCCAAGCTTGCAAAGTTGGACGGACGAGATGGTTTGCAACCCTACCTGCGATCTTTGGATGAGAGGCGCGCATGCTGCCTCTTTCAACCCAAACGTTTGCATGCTAGGAGAGTTCCAATGGAGGAACCGATAATCCCTGCATGGAGGCGGTATAATGGTGTTCACGCCCATGCCTGCTTGACTCGCAAATATTTAATCTGAGCCACTCGACTCAGGTGGCAAAGACGAGTGGTCGAGATTAGAACTTATGGAGGGGCCGTGACATGCCACCTTTGGGCGCGCGTACCGAGGAGCTTGACCACTGTCGGTCTTGGCCGATCATCTAGACGTGAAGTCGGGCCCACGGTGGTCATGCTAGCATGATCGGTTCCTTCTAAGTCTCCGTCTTTGCATTTCGTCCAAGCCTGCGAAGATGGACGCTCGAGATGTTTCTGCGCCGCAAACCCTAATTAGGGTTTTGGACCGGCCACTTTGGGCGATCGGTTTTGGGTTGCGTACGCCTCCTTTGGGGAGACTGACCATGTATGAAATATCTTGGGTCGACTGTGAGCATGTACATGCTTGCTCTATGACCCTGGGAATAATCTAAGCCATCCAACTATGCCTACGAAGTCGGATGGTCGTGATCGTTTTGGATCTTCTCAACCTGCATAAGGCGTTAATCTAGCCTTGTTTGGGCAATCGTTTCTTGCACCACGGCTTTCCTATGAGGGATTCGGTCATGTAGGTAGAAAGTGGGCCCGCCAATGGTGTACCATCACTTAAATACTTGTTTTAGGGTATAATCTAAGCCGTCCAACTATGCCTGCGAAGTTGGACGTTCACGATTAAAAGGAACCCTAGCCGTGCGTCATGCTCACTTTGAGCGCACGTTTTTGGAAGGACCAACTGTAGTTGGCCTTGACCGTTCGGTCATGTATGAAGGTGGGTCCGCGGTGATCATGGTATCATGCTCAGGACCCCCTGAATCTATATCTACATCCTCCATCTATGCATGCGAAGTTGGACGGATGAGATATATTTCTGAGTTTGTTTTCAGCAAGTGAGACTAACATGGGTAGTCTTGCATGCGTTCGACGGGGCTAGTATAACCTGCCGTCAGGTAGCCTACTGGTGTTTGCATGTCGAACACAAGGCTTTAATTAAAGCATTAATAGTAATGCTGTATACCTACAGAAAACCGGGATGGTTTCCACATGCTCCGTCGGGATGGTTGCCACATGCTCCGTTCTGGGTAGGTTTTAATTCTCAGGGATGGTTTCACATGCTCCAATGAATTAATATGGCGAGAATTATTCATCGCCTGAAGGCTTTATCCTTCGCAGGACGTCAGCTTACAAAAATTGGTTTTTTACAATTTTAGCCTTTAAATAGAAATCCACCATCAACACTTTGTCTTTAATTTTCATACGTTAATTGTTTTTCTTCTTTTCATCCTTCATTTTCTTAAAATCCTTTGTTCGAACATTAAGCCTTAAATCAGAATTGATTAATAGGGATATTCAAAGCTGAATCCGTTGCTGAAGAGATTCGTGTTGATAGATATTCTTGGATGGACCAATATAACCGATTAGATAATATTCATACGTATTCCCTTGATCAAATAGAGAACCTTACCAAAGAGAACATACAATTAAAACAGAAACAATATCTATTAAGTAACGAAATATCTCGCATCTCTTATTTGTTAACCAAGGTTAATTTAGCAATTGAAATTTTATCAGACGAAAATAATATTTTATCTCAAGAGAAGCGGGATATTTCAAATAAGGTGGCGATCTCCTCGCAGCAACTAAGTACTCTTCAAAGAATGTGTGATAACCAAGAACGATCTTTTCATTCGCTAAAAGATGAACTTAAGAAAGTAACTGAATCATCTATCACTGAGAAAAATGCACTCATACAAGGTAGAATAGATTTAAGTATAAATGTAAGGAAACTTAAAGAAGAGTACTCCAAATTAGAAGAATCCAAACTTCATTAGCGAAGGAAAATACTTATCTCCTTTCTAAAGAAGAAAGTATAAAATCTCGCCTAAAGGGCATAGTTGGAGATAAATTTGATGACGCCATGGACCATTTGGAGAATTCTTGCCTATCACTAATTCAAAAATTAACTTCGCAAAAGGAAGGTAGTCATTTTGGCTGCCTCAACTGTTAATTCCTCTATTAAATTTCTTTATAATTCTTCTTGCGAAATCTTCGTCTGAATATCTTTTATGTTTACTCTTGTTTTTCGCAGAATCTGAGAGGAACCTTCTTTCAACTATTTCTTTTTTGAATGGTAAACTGGCTAAAGTTCGCCGAAAAAATGGATTTCTTGCTACTCATCTTGCCTGTTCTCGCGATCGAGCATAAAGACGATATGAGTATCTTGAATATAGAAAAGACATGGAGATCAGAAACCGTTATAAGGATTTTTTTCGCCAAGTTCATCTTAGCGCTGAAGTTCTTGTGAATGAAATTTTGTTGTCAAATTCTCTCTCCCCTACATCAATAAAACCTCTAGAAGTAGATGATGATGAAATTCCTCGTTCCCCTGATGATGATCATAAATATGAAAGTGGTGAATAAAATGTTTCTCAAGAAGATTCAATAGATAAAGAAAAAATCCCTCCTGAAGAAGCAGTTGTTGGTGGTGAAGCTACAGTTGGCGAGAAATCAAATGAATAAGAAACTCGAGTTGATCATAATGAAAGAAATACTGGCGAAGGTGATAACACAAGAAAAGATAACGAAACTGGCGAGGCTAACGCTAAAGCTTGAGTTCTGTTTTTGTTCTCTTTAATTATCTCCTCATTTTTTTTTCTTGCGAGTGATGTACTTTTACGCAACTTTCGAATTCAATTATGCTTATATCATTTTAAGTACTTGCGAGAAAAATAATGATATTCAATTTAGAAATTCCCATATTTTCCCCTCATTATCTTTCTTGGTATGAAAAATCTTTCCTGCATTCATAAAAGAAAGTAGTTAATGTTTAGAATTATTCTGTTGGTCTTATTTTGCCTTCCTACTTAAAGGTCTTATTTTACTAATTTTTATTTCTACGACAAAATCGCAGGACGTTCTTACATTCACATGCAAGAACCAGTTGATCTTTCCTTATCCTCATTTTGTCAATTTTTTGCGATAATATGACATGCCTAAGTTTTTTGGCGAAAATAAAGCCCCGTGACATTGTCGTCTTGCGATGAAATCGCAGGACGTACTTACACTTTCATGTAAAAACCCATTGATTTCATCTTATCTTTTTCTCATGGCTTTTTGCCTATGTATATTTGTTGCACAAATATGACAAGTCTTGATACTCCCGTGAGTAAAAAGGCTCATGACATTTGCGTCTTAAGACACTTATCAGCTCCCTAATGGAGGGTGCCGCCCTTATCTTCCCCCTAGTTGCCCCTTCAAGGAGGCATACATCGGCCATACAAGACTATATCCTTCCATATGGTCTTAATAGCAACCAGTTGTTCTCACAGACTCTTATCCTTTTATCCTATGTGGTTTATGGTTACGAGACTGCACCTTAGGTTGAGTTTTCTTCAGGCCGAGTGTATCATAGTCAAGACTTGCCAAGAATGTCCAGGGTAGTTTCATACGCCCCGGGCACCCTTGACTCAACCGTGTACCTCGGAGCCTTGATCATACTCTGCACTCCTTGGAAGATACCCTCAGTCGTCCAACCTAAATCATAAGTTCAGGTTGAAAATCCAAGGTACCTCCCCCGAATGGGCTTCATTGACTCCAAATCTCCATGACTCGGGTTCCAGCAGCGGTATAACCTTATCCCTGAGCCATGAAAAGAGATACCCCTTTATATGACGTACTTTAGGTCTTATATTTGCCTCTTGCGAAATTTTATCCGCGAACTAGGTTGTACGCCATAAAGGTTCGTCTCATTCTAATGTTTCTATTGCGAATATCGCTATTTTTGTTTTCTTCTGTAATCTTGAATAATATTGCAGCTATGATAAAAATTTATTTTATTCATTTCTTCTTTGCTTCATCATATATGATATCATCATCTAACCTTTCTCAGAATTTGTTAATGGTAACATCTTTTTAGATATAGTCTGTTCCATGGTCTACCAAGTTTTTGACCAACGTCTCTACCTTCCGGATCCATCAATTTATATGCCCCTGTTCCAACTATATCTTTAATAATATATGGTCCATCCCATTTTCTCGCCAACTTTCCACCATTTTATCGCTGATAACATGGTGTTTCTCCCAGCATTAAATCACCTGGTTGGAAATCACGTATTTTGACACGTTTGTTATACTCACGAGCCAATCTTCGCTGATAATTTTCCATATGTTGTAAAGATTTTTCTCTCTTCTCTTCTAACTCATCAAGTTTACTTAGAATTATTCCAGTACTAAGATTCTTTACCCAAGCTTCTCTTTTTGTTATAAGGATAACAACTTATGTTGGAAGGTACTGCTTCGACACCATATGTTAGACAAAAAGGTGACATCCCAGTTGCTTCTCTCCTAGTTGTATCGTAGGCCCATATTGCATTATGCACTTGTTCACGCCATGCCATTGTGGTGTCCCTCCAATTTTTTCTTCAGTATATCTGCGATTGTCTTATTGGTTGCTTCTGCCTGCCCATTGGACTGTGGATAAAGAGGTGTTGATTTTCCACATTTGATCTTAAACGCATTAAGTAACATTTCTATGTTTTGTCCTTCAAATTGCTTTCCATTATCAGATACCAACTGTGCAAGAATTCCAAATCTGCAAATTTTGTTTTCAAATATGAATATAAAAATATCTTTATCGCGAATGTGTTGTACGGCCTTTACTTCTCCCCACTTTGTGAAATAATCTGTAGCGACAATCAAATATCTTCTTTGTCCAGAACCGGGTACAAATGGTCCCACAATATACAACCCCCATTTTCCAAAAGGCCATACACTTGTTGAAGATGATAATGGTGCCCCTGGTGCATGTATCTTCTTTCCGTGTCGCTGATAATCTTCGCAACATCTTGATAGTTGCTTCGCATCCTCATGCATATATGTCCAGTAATAGCCTTGCATTTTTGTTCTGTATGCCAAAGATCTTCCCCCACTGTGATTACCAGCGTCTCCACTATGCAACATTTTTAACACCTTTTCTCCTTCTTCCCGTGTCAAGCATCTAAGTGATGGCCCATTAAAATATTTGTGATATAATACTCCATCTCTTAATTCATAATTTGTTGCACGAATTTTTAACTTGTGTTCTTCTAATCTATTTCTTAATGTTTCTCCTCTCGCCAAATATGCATGAAGTTCTGTTCGCCAATCTGCAATATTTCCTCTTGGTTCTTCTTTGCCACTTTCTATTATCATTACATCTGCTTCTTCTTCTTCTTCTTCTTTATTGATTGAAGGTGATATAAGTGTCTGAATTTTTATGCATCTCGCATCTGGATTTGTCATCATGCTGGATCTGAAAGCAAAAGCATCTGTGAGTCTATTATCCTTTCTTGATATATGTCTCCATTTTATTTTTGTAATTTTCGCTGACAATTCTTCGAAAAGTTTCTTGTATTTCTTCAAAGATGGTTCATTTGTTGTGTATTCTCCTTTTATTTGGCGGATAACCAATTGCGAATCACTGGTAATTCTAGCATTCTCCAACTTTATTTTTATTGCGAATTTTAGAGCATGTATTATAGCTTCATATTCTGTCTCATTATTAGTGGATGCAAATTCCAATCTAAATGAAAAAGCCATTTTTTCTACTTCTGGCGAGATAAAGAAAACTCCAACTCCATTACCTTCCCTGTTTGATGATCTATCCAACAATATTTCCCACCTGTTGAGTTCTGTTAACAGATATCTTGGGTCTCCATGTTCTTCTTCTACATCCATCGTCTCTTCCACAACTTCATCATTTCTAGAGGAAATTATGCTAAGAAATCTGCTACAACTTGTGATTTTGGCGAAGATAGAATTTCATATTTGATTTCAAAATGTCCTACTTGTACATTCCATCTTTCAACTCTGCCTGATCTTTTTGAATTCTGCATTACTGACTCAATTGGCACCATTGTTAATACTTTTACTTTATGTGCTTGAAAATAGATGCGAAGTTTAAAAGTTGCATAACCAATGCCAGAATTAGCTTCTCAATCTTTGAGTAATTTTTCTGTGCAGTATTAAATGTTTTGCTAATGTAATAAATTGGTTTTTATATTCCTGCATCCACTCGCAGTAACACTGCACTTAATGCGTGCAAAGTTGTCGCAAGGTAGATCAATAATTCTTCTCCTGGTTCCGCTTTCTGTAAGATAGATATGTTCAGTAAATGTTCTTTAATTCCTTGAGAAGCCTTTTCACATTCATCTGTCCACTTGAATTTTGTTCCCTTCTTGAGTATACTGAAGAAATGCTTGCATTTGTCTGATGATCGCGAGATGAATCTTCCTAGCGAAGCCAAGAGTCTATTCAACTTCTGCACATCTTTTACTATTGCTGGTGTTGGCATGTCGCGAATTGATTGTACTTTCTCTGGATCAACTTGTATTCCTTCTTTTGACATAATATATCCTAAATTTTTTCCTGAAGCCACTCCAAAAGTACACTTTTTAGGATTCACCTTGATGTTAAAGTGTCGCATTTGATTGAAAATCTCCTTCAAGTCATGCACATGGTTTTTAGCTTCTTTACTCTTGATTAACATGTCATCTACATACACCTCTAATGTTTTATGGATCCACCTCGCAAATACTTTCTCCACCATTCTTTGATATGTTGCACCATCATTTCGCAAACCGAAGGGAATCTTTGTATATCAATATAACCCTCTTGGAGCAAAGAATGTGGTGTGCTCCTGATCTTCTTCAACGAGTAGAATCTGATTATATCCTTTATATCCATCTAATGAAGATATTCTATCATTTCCCGCTATTGATTCGACCATTTGAGGAATATCTGGTAATGGAAAACTATCTTTAGGACAAGCTTTGTTTAAGTCAGTAAAATCTATACAAATTCTTATCCCTTTATTTTTCTTTGGAACCACTACCATATTTGCAATCCATTCCGGGTACTTTTCCTGCCTTATAATTCATGCATCAATCCTTTTCAGTAATTCTTCTTCTATGTGAGAATGGTATGTTGTTGCTATTTTTCTTAGCCTTTGTTTAAATGGTCTTACATCCTTGTTAATTTCTAACTTATGACATGCAACTGACGGATCTATTCCAGGCATCTCATCCATACTCCACGCGAAGATGTCTTTATATTCTCGCAAGAGGTTTACGGTTCGCTCTTCCTCATCTGCATCCATCTTAGTTCCAATTTTTAGCATCTTAGGTTCTTCTTCACATCCAATATTTACTTCCTTTGTTGGTTCTGCTGCGGTGTAGCTAGGTTCTCCCATTGGTGTTGATGTTTTCATAACTTTCGCAGGTTTATATCCTTCTTGCGAAATTTCGCTGGGTATTCCTTATCCTTCTTTTGCTCTTATCATGTAAACTTAAAATTTTCCTTCTTTCTTTGTCTCCTTCGCCATTTTTCTGCGAGTTTTTCTGAGCTTTGCACGCCCTTCATAATTCCTCACTTCGATTTGATAACACAATTTCGCATGATCAGTATCTCCTCTAATTTCCCCAACTCCACTGGGCATAGGAAACTTGATGCATTGATGCAATATTGATGCTACAGCCTTGATTGCGTGTATCCATGGTCGCTCCAATATCATGTTATATGGTGATTCCACATCTACCACACATAATGTTACTTGTGTTTCAATCTTTCCTAGCGGAATCCGTACCACTATTTCGCCTTTAGGTTTTGTTACAGATTTTCCAAAGCCATGAATATGATAAGTTGAACAAGACATCTCTTCATCCTTGTATCATATTTTCTTAAAGGTATGATAAACTATTGTAGTTGCAGGAATTCCTACACTACACCCCTCACAAGAATCCACAATTATCAACACATATTTGATGATTAAAAACTACACTTTATTGATTAATTTTCAGAAATGTTACAAGAAATGGAAGAAATCAAGAATACAACCGCTCACAAGAACTTTCTCTCTCCTCAAAACTTTCTCCAGACTCTCAAAATGATCTCTCCCTTTCTTTCACTTGTTCGACTCTTTATATAGGAAATTATATAGTGGATGACAGCTAAGTTATCCTTTAATTTCGGATCTGACTAGCGATACTCTCGCAATAGTTGTAATGTTAACCCTTGCGTTTGTAAGCTTCGCAGCATCATCACGCTTTTCTTATGTTTCTGTTATCGTTATCCGCTACGTCATTCTTTCGATCATTCTGTGACACTCGCAGTGTGTTGTTGAAGAGCTCGCAGAACTGTCGCTGTAAATCTCGTAGGAGTATTGCTGTGGCGATATTCTGATCCTACATCTTGCCTATATTCATGTCTTTTCTGCGAAGAAAAAAGATCATGAGAATTTTCCCTCTTATTGATGTCGCTGTTTCCCATCTTTCCATATTCTTTCCCCGACAAAGTTCCGTAAATTTAGTCTAACCGCCTATACGTGTCAAATATTCCTCTTTTTACCGGTATTCTCATTATTATCCGGTCACCATATCTCTGTCTATAAAAGGGGAAATCTACTAAAGAATTAATCTTTTTTTTCTTCTTTTTTTCTTCATCTTCCTCATCTCTTCGTTTTCTGCAAATTTTTTCTTCCAAAGGTTCATCTGCTACTTCTTTTATGGAGTCATCAAGGTATATGTTCTTATGTTGTTATTAAATTCGATCTTGTTCTTGTTCATCTAAATTACATGATCTCTTACTCGATTTTATGTAATTCCCATACTCATTTTTCCTGTTTCAGCGGAATCATTTCTAATACCAAACCCATAGTTCAAAACCCTAATGCTTCCAGGAATTCGCAACAAGACCCCGCTAAGAAGGAAAGAAAGACTGCGAATGAAAAAGTAGTAAGAAACATTTGCTTTCTTAATAACAATATTGTTGCCTCTGTTTCTTATCTAGATTGTTATTCGCAGGATAATGAAAACATTGCTAATCCTCGCTAGAGATCTCGCAAAGTTAAAACTGTTGGTTTTGGTATTACTATTCCCCAATTAATTTCTGCGAGTGCTGTCCCAAAACCTTCACAGACTGAACCTCTAGCTTCTGTTTTCGAGAATATCGCCACCAATATCCCTTCCTCCACTGATCCTCTGATAAATGAAATTCCTTATATTGCTGTGAATGAAGTTTCTTCCCTTCCTACCGTAGTTACTTCTCAAGTTAACTCTTCTTCAATTCCATTCATTACTTTTCCATATACTTCATCTTAAGATGATGTACTTCCTGCGAATGATTCAAATCTTCAACTCTCCATTGTCACTACTGCTCCATCTGCATCTCTCCCTTCTTCTAAAGAAGCTTCTATAGGAGTAGATGTTGCTTTTAAAATTTTATTTGATATTTTGGATGTTGCTAGGAGATATTCTACTGATCGTGTCAGGCATGGTGTCTGCGAGATTTTGAGCAAATATTTTGGTTCTGACCGAAATGATTCGCAAGCATCTTTATAGCATGAAGTTGAAGCTCTAAAGGAAAGTCTTCAAGTCAAGACTTTAGAATGCAATACTCTTTGCCAAAAGCTTCGCAACTTTTCGCTAGACTGCGAAAATCTTCGCAGTAAAAATAAGGAATTAAAAGGTATAACATCTCTGCCTTTGTCTTTGATTTTTGGATAAATTTTCTTCTTTCTGTACTCAATTCTTCTTTTAAAATCCCTTGTTCGCATATTAAGCTTTAAATCAGACACGATTAATGGAAAGGTTTAAATATAAATCTGCTGCTGAAGAAGCCCGCGTTGAGAAAGAATCGTGGATGGACTAATATAATCGATTAGATAACCTTCATACATATTCCGTTGATCAAATAGATAACCTTACCAATGAGAATGGTCAACTAGTACAGAAGCTAAATTTTTTAAGTAGCGAAATTTCTCGCCTCTCTTATTTGTTAACCCGAGCTAACCTGGCGATGGAAACTTTATCAAATGAAAATAATACCTTATCTCAAGATAAGCGTGATTTTTTAAACAAGACGGAGATTTCCTCGCAGCAATTAAGTATTCTTCATTAAATATGTGATAATCAAGAACAGTCTCTTCGTTCGCTGGAGAATGAACTTAAGGAAATAACTGAATCATCTATCAATGAGAAGAATAATCTTATCCAGGGTAGGATAATTTTAAGTGTGAAGGTTAACCGACTCAAAGAAGAATATTCCCAATTAGAAGAATCTTACTCTTCATTAGTAAAAGAAAATACTTATATCCTCTCTAAAGAGGAAAAAATAAAGTCTCTCTTGAAAGGTATAGTTGGAGATAAGTTTGATGATGCCATGGACTGTTGGGAGAATTCTTGTTTGACACTAATTCAAAACTTAACCTCACAAAAGGAAGGTATTCATTTTGGCTGCCTCTGCCTCAACTGTTAATTTCTCTATTAAATTTCTTTTTAATTCTTCTTGCGAAACATTTGCTTGAATATCTTTCCTGTGTTACTCTTGTTTTTCGCAGAATCTGAGAGGAAACTTCTTTCAACTATTTCTACTTTAAATGGTCAACTAGCTAAAATTTGCAAGGAAAATCGATTGCTTACTGCTCGTCTTGTTCATTCTCGCGATCACGCGGAGAGAAAATATGATTATCTTGAATACTTCAAAGACATGGAGATTAGAAATCGCGATAGGGCTTTCCTTCACAAAGTTCATCTTAGCGCTGAAGTTCTTGTGAATGAAGCTTTGTTGGAAAACTCTATTCCTACTATATCAATCAAGCCTCTAGATGTAGTTGCAGGAATTCCTACACTACACCCTTGATAAGAATCTATAGAAATTGAATTACATTAGAAGATGAACAACGACACTTTATTATTTTATTTCTCAGAAATCTTTACAAAAATGTAAGAACTCAGAAGTAAAACTTTCTTTCTAGAGTTTCTCTCTCCTCAAGACCTATCCAACTCTCAAAAAAGCATCATCATTTTCTGAACCTAACGACCCCTTTATATAGGGATTTACATAGTGGATGACAGCTAAGTTTTCCTCCTATTTCGGATATGCTCTGCGATCTCATCGCGATTGCTACAATGTTCTTTCTCGCAAGAATGATGACCATCGCAGAATAAACACAATCTTCTTGTACCTATTCCATCGTTAGCTTTTATGTCTTTCTTCTGGATATTCTGTGACGCTCGCGAAATGTTGTTAAAGAGTCTTCTGTGACGCTCGCAAAAATGTTGTTAATCTCGCAGAGAAGTGTTGTAGCGATATTCTGGTCCTACATCTTGCCTCCTCTCATGTCTTTTCTGCGAAGAAGAGAAGATCATGAGAACTTTTAAAATGCAATAACCGCTTATCTTTTCAGACTTCTATGTTCTGACACGTTTCTGTGTCCTTCGCCAGCTGTTTTCACGTATTCTTTCTTCTAATAAATTTTTGACACGTCCCATCTAACCGCTGCAATCTGACCACCCACGTCTTTTATTTGCATTAATTGCCTTCATCTTCTTCAAGAAATGTCTTCTTATATAAATACTTCTCTCATTCCTTTCTTTTTCTCTTTTACTTTCTTCTTATTTCTCTCCATAACCTCTCTGCAAATTTACTGTTCTTCCGCGAATTGCGCTTCTGTTATCGCTGTGATTTCTTTCTTATATTTCAATCCTTTTATTCATTCCCATACTTGAAAAATGGTTATCGCTGGTGCTAAAAACTTGATTGCTTTCGGTGAGATGCAAGGAAAGCTCAAAAGCAAAGGTTTTACTCTATCTAAAATTCCAAATAAGGATTATAGATCTGAACTTTCTCTAAAATTATTTACTGATGATCAATGTTCTCGCGAGAAAATTATAGTATCGCTTGGGAAACTTGAAGCCGGTCTTTCCATTCCTCTCTATGACCTAGAACTTCCGCTATTTTATCAAATAATTTCTGACAAAAGGTTTTCGCGAGCGATATATCAATTCGGTGGAGATTGTATCCGATTGCTGCTTGAATATGCCTCTCGCGGATCTGGCAAAGGATCTCGCTACCTTGAAGATGCGAAGAATCCATAATTTAAAGATGTTCCCATTGTTTCTGCGGATTATACTGTGGAAAACTTCTTTGTAAATTATAAAATAGTCCCTATGAATAGGGATAGCACCTGCTGGGGTGTTCGATTGAAAAAAGAAAAGGTCGCTGATGACGAAGCTCTTATGCTGGATATTGATTTGCATACATCTACCAACCAAGGCCCTCGCCATTCTAGCGATGATAAGTGGTTCATTTTTCCGTTATGTCTCGAAGGTCCTTATATTTCTGGTTCTCGCGAATTACCAGCGAATCTTTCAGAATATCAACCTTGGGGTCTTCAACTGGCATGAAATAACTAAAGAGGTATAATCTCTTTGATTTTATATTATTCATTATCTTCCTCGTGTTTTTATATTTTTCGCTAATTACTTCAATTTTTCCCAGATTGAGAGGATGAAACTTTGCTACCAAACCCTCAGGAAACCCAACATTTTTTTGGCTCTTAAATCTTTCACAGATGAAGTAAGGAATATATCCTCATAAATTTTAACAATATATTGTCGTCCCTATTTCTTATCTTCATCTGTGCTCACAGGAAATTGAAGAATTAGAACCACTAAAAACCACGAGAACCAAAGTAAAGTCTTCCAAGGATAAATCTGGGAAATTTTCAAAGGAGAAATCTACTGCTCCTCCCAAAGGGAAACCTGCTGCCCCTACTTGCGATGAAGAATCTGGCGATCCTCCCTTGAAGAAAAGGAAAACCCGACCTTCTTCTTCTTCAACTCCTCAACCCATTCTAGAAAGTACAACCTTTGATTTTGATAAGGATAATAATGATGAATATTTTAATGATAACAACTTCCCTTCTGTAAGGAATTCTTCTTCTTCTGATTCTTCAATGACCCACTTATCTAGAATTTTTAGAGATATTTCCCACATTATAACCTGTAATGACGAAGATGAAGCCATTAACAAGACATCTCAGGCTCTCGCTAAAGTCTGCGATGCTCCTATACTGGTGGACAACGATTCTCTACAAGGATTCTCACGATCATTGACTCCCAGTCTCTTAAATTCTCTTGGTACCCTGGTATGTTTTTATTTCTTCAATTTGTTTATGTGTTTACTCCATCGCTAGATCTCAACTTATATTATTCTCTCGCAGGTTGGAAGAGCTTCCTTTGCTGTTGCTTCTGATTTAGATAAAAGACGTGCCAACTCTGAAAAGAAGGCTGCTAAATTTCGCCAAGATAAATAAAAATTAGAATTTGAAGTTGCTGAACTTCGCAAGAAGAATAAACAGTTGGAGACTGAAGCTTCAGTTGATAAGAAAAAAATCGCTGATCTTGACAAAGCTAATCAGCAACTTTATGGTATTACTTATTTCCCTTTTCAATTAATTCTTCTTATTCTATCGCTGCTTATTCAATCACCCACTTTCAACTTGAAGATATTTATGGTCTTACTGACGAGGCTACACTCTTTCAACCTTTCCCTGAACCTGTAGATGATAATACTCTCCTTGCTCGCCTTAATAATTCTTTAAGTAATTTCTCAGATGATAAGATTAAATCCCTCTCCATAGATGAACATAGATCCAAACTTAATCTCTTCAAAATTGAACACAGATTCAATTTAGGTTTGACTGACAAATATAAGCGCTTTTATCTTGATTCAAAGAAAGAAATAAATAGATTAAGAAAGAGGAATAGTGATCTTATTGACGAGAAAGATCTTGATATTAAAAATGGTTCCAAGACTCTAGCCAACTTCCATAAGACTCTTCTTAACGTTCAAATGGAAAGAGATAAACTTGTCCGCGAGAATGAAGATCTTCTTGCGAGGGAAACTCAAGTTCGATCTCGTCTCCTTATAAATAGCGATGATGAGTTTTCTTGGGCTGCGAAGATTCTTGACAATGCCAGGAATGATTTAGGTGTAAATGTTAGCCTTCAAGTTGAACAAGCGGCTTTAATTAGGGATATGATTTCTGAAAGGGAAGGTTGTTAGCTTCTCTTCTTCTCGCTAGTTTCTTGTTTTTATTATTCTTCTTTATAAAATTTCTAACTTGTTGTCATATTCTCGCAGGAGCAGAAAAAGATATCGCGGGGAACTTGAAAATGAGAAGAATTAGCTCGCGAACACTCTTGCTGCTCGCAATAACAAATATTCATGATTGAAGGAGCAGTTTGACATTACTATCGCGAATTTTAATAGATCTCTCCTTGTTGTTCGTAATGATTCCGTTAAGTTGGTCTGCAATGATCATGGAATTTCTCCTTCTATATATCCTGATCTTGCAAAGGAAATCCCCGCAATAATCCCAAATCTTAACATCTCTGATAGCGAAGCTAAGGATTCTGACGAGGATGAAGATAATAATGATAATGACGAAGGAGAAAAATCTGGTGGAGGAGAAGAATCTGATAAGAATGAAGATAGTGATGATAATGATGAAAGGGAGAAATCTGATAAAGAGGATGGCGATGGATCTAGCTAGTTTTTCTTCTTCTTTTTTATCTTCTTTGTGTATTTATTTTCTTCTTTCTGTAACATTGCTGCAAATTCCTCCAATTTTGTAAATTTATTTTGCTTCTACCTGTATGAATTAAAAAACAGTTCTCTTTCTGCAAATCAAATAATCAATATAATTATTATCCTTTAATTATCTGCGTATATTTTTCATTTAATAATCTCTATGCAATTTTTTATATGATGGATGGATAATAATTTCATCGTTCTCATGCATTCCCATACTTGCCTCTATTATTTATCTGCAATATGAAAAAATTGAGTTAGAGATTAGATATTTGCTGTTAATAAAATTTGCCTCAATGATTGGCGATCTTATCGCCAGTAATAACTGCGTAGAATCGCAATTCTCATAAACTCTGCGAGTATTATCACAGTAATCTTGTGGTCTTATTTTGCCTTCCTAATTAAAGGTCTTATTTTGCCAATTTTTATTTTTGCGAAAAAATCGCAGGACGTCTTTACATTTGCATGTAT
This sequence comes from Papaver bracteatum, assembly GCA_023529315.1. Taxonomy (NCBI): domain Eukaryota; kingdom Viridiplantae; phylum Streptophyta; class Magnoliopsida; order Ranunculales; family Papaveraceae; genus Papaver; species Papaver bracteatum. The sequence goes on from JAJJWX010002324.1 coordinate 1,708,960, forward strand.
TGACCCATTGATCTTGCCTTATCTATTTTTCTTTCAATTTTCTGCGACAATATGACAGGTCTAAATCCCCTTGCGAGAATAAAGTCCCATGACATTGTCGTCTTGCGATGAAATTGCAGGACGTCTTTACACTTTCATGTAAAAACCCATTGATCTCATCTAAACATATCTCTTATGGCTTGTTGCCTCTGTATAATTTCTTCACGCGATAATATGACAAGCCTAAATGTTCTTGCGATCATAAAGCCCCATGATATTTCCGTCTTAAGACACTTATCAGCTCCCTAATGGAGGGTGCCGCCCTTATCTTCCCCCTGGTTTCCCCTTCAAAGAGGGAACATCGGCCATACAATACTAGCTCCTCCCATCTAGATTTACCAACAACCAGTTGTTTTCGCAACCTCTTGTCCTTTATGCCTATATGGCTTATAGTTACAAGATTGCACCCTAAGTGGGGTTTTCTTCAGGCCAAGTGCATCATAGCCAAAACTTACCAAGGATGGCCAGGGTAGGTTCGTCCGTCCCGAGCACCCTTGGATCAACCGTGTACCTCGGCGCCTTAGTCATACTCTGCATTTCTTGGAAGAGATTCTCAGTCTTCCAACCAGGGTATAACCTTATATAGTTGGAAATCCCAGATCCCTCTCCCGGATAGGTTTTCTTTAACCCCAACATCTGCATGACTCAGGTTCCAGCAGAGGTATAACCTTATCGATGAGTCATGTCAAGAGATACCCCCTTATATGACGCGCTATTAGGTATTACATTTTCCGCATGCGAAATTTTACTCGCGAACTAGGGTGCACGCCATAAAGGTTCGTCCCATTCTATTAATCTCTGCGAAATTTTATTCGCGCTTCTCGCGAGTATTGTAACTCTGATAAAATTTCACAACTTTTATTTTGTAAAATATTGCAATTCTTTCAAGTAGAATTCTCCCTTCAATTACATATTCTGCAAACAAATCATTCATAGAATTCTCTTAAAATTCATCATTTTACCTTTCTACTTACTATTCTTCTGCTTCTGCTTTTCTGCTACGCTTCGATATTGTTTATTTATCAGCGAGACGCTCACCATCAACTTCCTCTTTCCGCCCTATTGTATCAATCATTAAATTTTCACATCTCTGTCGTTGTTTGATTTTCTACCTCCAATTGCTATTCTTCTCAGCACTTTCTTCGCAAGATTTCATATCAATTTCATAAAATTTCTTGCTTTCTCCCCAATCTCCTTTGATAACTCCAACACCTTTAGGATGAGGAAATTTAATACACTGGTGATATGTAGATGCTACACCTAATATACCATGTAACCAAGGTCTCCCAATCAAAGCATTATAAGGTGATTTGATGTCCACAACACAAAATAAGATCTTTGAAGATATATCCCTTTTAATGGATTTCGCATTTCAATTTCCCCTTTTGGTTTATTAGCAGTACTATTAAATCCATAGATTTTATATGTTGATGGTATTAAATCTTCATCTCTTCCACCCATTGTTTTGTAGGTATGATAAAATTAGATGTCAACTGAACTCCCTGTATCTATTAAGACTCTGTTGATAGCCCAAGGGTCTTCAGTTTTACCATTATTTTCTTCATCCTATTCTTGCATTTGTTTTGGATTTATCTCTCATCGTACGACCAATGGGTTATCATGCTGCTCGCCAATCTCTGGTACATCTTGCGCAGTGAAAGATAAAGTTTGTTTCTGCCACTCTTCAATGGCGAGGCTCTCGCTATATTCATTATCTCTCTCACATCTGTGTCTCTCGCGAAGACTTTGCTTAGGACAATATCGTGGAAATCCTCCACAGTTCTATATGAGTGCACAATGGAGTTACAGAACAAATTCTTTGCTTTAGCCCCTACTTCTATCACAAATGTTTCCGCTCCTTTTACGGCATTCACTCTGCGAGTTTCTGGTGCTGGTGGTAATTGCTGAGATTGTGGATATCCTACCAGAAAGTGATTTAACTTACCCTGATCAATCATCCTCAAAATTATCCTCTTTACATTCCTACAATCATTTATTGAGTGGCCATGAAAATGATGGTAAGGACAGAATACTTGACTTCGATTGTTTAGATTAGGTTCTTTTCCCATGTTCCATGGTGATGGTATATTTTCCATCAAAATGATGGCTTCCCAAATTTTTTCTATACTGGCATTGAGAGGTGGCATTTTAATTTCTTCCCATATTATCTTCTGATTACCTTGCCCTCTAAAGTTATTCTGCCTTTGTCCACCATAAGTTTCTTGCGGTTGATCAAGTCTTTGAATCTTATTATTTCCACCGCGATTGTAATAATTCTTCTCCCTTTCATACTCTTCTTGATCTCGACTGCCCATTGCTACCAATTTTTGCTGGTTATCAATTACTACTTTCTCTTGTTGTGATTGCGAGGTGCTCCCTACATTATTAATCATTTTAGGAAGTAAGCTCCCATTTGTCGCTAACGAGCTGGTGTTCGCGATCGGGTATAATTCCATCTCATTTTGTTTCTCCTCCAAAGAAATGTATTCTTATTGTAACTCTCGCAATTCTGTCATGGTGATTGTATTTTTAATTCTGAAAATATGTATGTACAACAGATTGGTCGCGAACATTGCGTTAATGAAAGATAAAATTAGATATCTTTTATCTACTCTTCCCGCCATCTCGCTGCACATTGACTTCCACCTTATGGTTAAATGCTTCAGACTCTCGCCAACTCTCTGTTTTGACCCAAATACATCTTCAATGCCTGGCCGCGATGAATTGTTGCTAATATAAGCTCCTAGAAATGTAGCTTGTAAATGATCAAAAGAAGTTATGGTATTTTTTGGAAATCCCTCGAACCATTTTAATTCCTCGCCAGTTAAGCTAGACGCAAAATATTTGCATAGTACAGCATCATGGTTTTCCCATTGTAGCATACATCTAACATAAGCCTTAACATGTTGAACAACACAAGTAGTCCCATCAAAGATGCTGGTTAATGCTGGTAAATTACATTTTGGAGGTATTCCTCTTAACTGTACTTCTTGAGTAAATGGAGTTCTCGCAGCTTCTTCAATAGCTTCACCGAGTTGCCTTCTACCTCCTTCTCTTCTATTGTTCATCATACCTCTCATTTCTGCTAATTCTCTCAATATTTGCTCATTCTCAGTTGAATTTTGCTCCATTGGCATTTTTAATGCAGTTTCCCTTCTTCTGCGTTCTTGCCTTTCTTATCTTGCGAGATTTTGTGTGTCTTCTTCTTCATCGTCATTCCGTCTTTCTCTGCGATTTTCTCTTTCACCTTCTTCTTGAAATCGCAGCTGTCTATCTTCTTCTCTGCATAATTCTTCATTTCTCCTCATTTATCTTCGTTGTCTCTCTATTCTCCTCTGTATCCTATCATACTCCTCCTGAATATTATCATTGTAGCGATTTTGTGTACGTCTTCTTTCTCGATTTTCATGGTTATTTTGTCGTATTGCCTCTCGAAATTCTTGTTCTTATATTTCTGCCCCTAATCTTTCTCTCTCGCAAGCTAGACGTGCTTGTTCGGCGTAATGTCTCTCAATTTATTTTTCAATCATTCTTCGGTTTCTTTGATTCTCTCGCCCATGTAATATCCTCCTACCTTCTTCTGGATTTTCTTCTTCATTTTGGTCGTTTCTTCCCTCTTGATTTCTATTATTGCGTTGCTCTCCATCTAGATTTTTCACTTCTTCTGGAATATTTTCTCTAACATTTATCATAAGGGAATTTTGCCTTGGTTCTTCTCTGAATGATCTTGAGCTTGATCTAACTGTACTTCTTGATCTCCTTCTTTGTAATCTCAAATTCTCCATTCTTAACTCATGATTTTGTCTTGTTAAGTTCACACGCTCTTCTGCCTCTAATCTCCTTTCTTCTTGTATTCTTTGTCTCAAATCATTTGCCATTCCATTTTCACCTCGTCCATGAATTAATCCTTCAACTCTTTCTTGATTTTTTTTCTTCTCCTTCTTCATTTATCATTTGTCGATCTTCTGTTTCTTCTATCGAATTCGACCTCCAAGTATGCACACTTACTCTATCATAATCCACATTCCTATTTTGTATTTGTGCTTGTTGATTCGGCTGTTGAATTGTACTTTCTGCTTCATTTATTATTCTATTTCTTCATGATCTCATCCTTAAATATTCTCTTAATTCACTCGTTTCCTTTCCTGCAAGTCTTTTGCTTCTCCTCACAGTTGTTGGTGGTTCTGATGTATTTCTTCTTCTTCTAGCCATTTCTTCAACTCTAATAATTTCTTCAAATTTTCAAGTTGTAATTAGAGATTTCTTAGCTTGATTCTCCCTGTTTCTAGCATCAAAATGTAGTTGAAGGAATTCATACACTACACCCTTGATAAGAATCTATAGAAATTGAATTACATTTGAAGATGAACAACGACACTTTATTATTTTATTTCTTAGAAATCTTTACAAAAATGTAAGAACTCAGAAGTACAACTTTCTTTCTAGAGTTTCTCTCTCCTTAAGACCTATCCAACTCTAAAAAAAACATCATCCTTTTCTGAACCTAACGACCCCTTTATATAGGGATTTACATAGTGGATGACAGCTAAGTTTTCCTCCTATTTCGGATCTACTCTGCAATCTCATCGCGATCGCTACAGTGTTCTTTCTCACAAGAATGATGACCATCGCAGAATAAACACAATCTTCTTGTACCTCTTCCATCGTTAGCTTTTATGTCTTTCTTCTGGATATTCTATGACGCTCGTGAAATGTTGTTAAAGAGTCTTTTGTGACGCTCGCAAAAATGTTGTTAATCTCGCAGAGAAGTGTTGTAGCGATATTCTGGTCCTACACTAGATGTAGATGATGATGAGATTCCTCGTCTCTTTGATGCTGATCTTGAATATGAAAGTGGAGAAGAAGATAATTCTCAAGAAGATTCAGTAGATAAAGAAAAAATCCCTCCTGAAGAAACAGTTACTGGCGGTGAAGTAACAGTTGGCAAGAAACCCAATGAAGAAGAAGATCGAGATAATCATAACAAGGAGAATATTGGTGAAGGAAGTATCATCGGAAAAACTAATGCTGAAATTGGCGAGACTAATAGTGAAGCTTGAGTGATGCTTTTATTTTCTCTTCTTTTCCTTTCCTCGCAAGTGATGTACTTTTATACAACTTTGAATTTTAGTTATGCTTCTGTTATTTTGAAGAATTCACGAGAAAGATAATGATAATTTATTTATCAATTCCCATATTTTCCTCTCATTATCTTTATTGGAATGAAAAAATATTTCTTGCATTCTAAAAATAAAAATAAAATGATTAATGTGTGGGATTATTGTATTGGTCTTACTTTGCCTTCCTAAGTAAAGGTCTTATTTTGCCAATCTTTGTTTTCGCGACAAAATCGCAGGACATCCTTACATTCACATGTAAAGACCTTTTGATCTTTCCTTATCCATATTTTGTCATTTTGTTGCGACAATATGACATGTCTTAGTTTTCTTGCGAGAACAAAGTCCCATGACATTGATGTCTTGCGATGAAATCGCGGGACGTCTTTACACTTTCATGTAAAAACCCATTGATCTCATCTTATCTTTTTATCATGGCTTTTTGCCCATGTATATTTATTGCACAAATATAACAAGCCTTGATACTCCCGTGAGTAAAAAGCCTCATGACATTTGCGTCTTAAGACACTTATCAACTCCCTATTGGTGGGTGTCGCCCTTATCTTTCCCCTGGTTGCCCCTTAAAGGAGGCGTACATCGACCATATAAGACCAGCTCCTCCCATCCGGTTTTACCAACAACCAGTTATTTTCGCAGCCTCTTATCCCTTTTTCCTATATGGCTTATGGTTACGAGACTGCACCCTAGGTGGGGTTTTCTTCAGGCCGAGTGCATCATAGCCAAGACTTGCCAAGAATGTCCATGGTAGTTTCATACGCCCCGGGCACCCTTGGCTCAACCGTGTACCTCGGCGCCTTGGTCATATTTTGCACTCCTTAGAAGAGACCCTTGGTCGCCCAACTATTAATATATATATATATATAGTTGGAAATCCAAAGTATCTCTCCTGGATAAGTTTTCTTTAACCCCAACATCTTCATGACTCAGGTTCCATCAGCGGTATAACCTTATCCCTGAGTCATGCAAACAGATACCCCCTTATATGACGTACTTTAGGTCTTACATTTTCCTCTTGCGAAATTTTGTTCGCGAACTAGGGTGTATGCCATAAAGGTTCGTCCCATTCTAATGTCTCTGCGAAATTTTATTCGCGTTTCTGCGAAATTTTCCGCGTTTCTTTATTCTTTCATTTATTCTGTAATTGCGGATTATCTCACAACTACACCCTCAGTAGAATCCATTAAAATGATTCCTAAACCTAATTAATTTGATATGAAACTAAGAATTAAGGTACTAAAATTATAAAGAGACACAAAGATTTTTACGTGGTTCGATCAATGTGATCTACATCCACGGTTCTTCACTAGTGATTGTATGTAATTACATGAATTTACAATTGAGACTCCATTAATGAATATTTGGAGCTCTAGAATTTTTGGGGAAGAAGATGATAAAGAAAATAAATCTCTCCTAAAATTTTCTCTCTCCTCCTAAAATTATCCTCCTCTCTTAAATTGTGTCTCCCCCCTCCTTCTCATGCCTAAATGGCTATTTATATGATCTTACAAAATATGACGGTTGTGTTGTCCCGCCATTTTGGATTTTAGAATTATCTTGCGAAGCTTCGTAACTTCACTTCACGAACTTCTTTTGCTTTCCTCGTGATTTCTTTTGCTCGCAAGATATCTTTTCTCTCCACAATTTCGTAAGTTATCATTTGCTGTGATATTCCGCTCCTACATCTTGCCTCTTTTTTCTTGAATATTGCTTGAAGAGCGATTTTTAAGAAAAAATCACTTGCTGTGGTTGTTGGAGTAGTCTTTGATCTTTGTTGATGAAGGAACGAGCGAAAGAATACTAGTCTTGAAAAGTATATACTTGCCTCTATTCTTTTGCGAAGTTCTGAAGCTTTAAGAATTAATTAGAAGTATCATCTTGCGAAGTATGAAGTATGCGAAGTATCTTGAAGAAGTATGAAGTATAAGAAATATAAAATATCCTTGAAGAAGTATAAGAAATACTTAATCCTCGAAATATATAAGAAGTATGAAGTATCTTTAAGAAGTATAAGAAGTATTTAATCCTCGAAATATATTAAAAGTATGAAGTATCTTTAAGAAGTATAAGAAGTATTTAATCCTCGAATTATATATGAAGTATGAAGTATCCTTAAGAAGTATAAGAAGTATTTAATCCTCGAATTATATAAGAAGTATAAAATATCCTTGATGAGAGTGATAAATATTGCCTATGTTCATGTGAAATTATTATTCCACTTTTGGTGAGGATTCTTGCTGAGAAGATAAAGAACATCAAATATTTTCTTGGGTATCCATAGTTGCCTCTGTTCTTTATCTATGAAGGAGAATCCTTGAGAAAATGTTGAATAATTAAATTGCATCTCTATTGTTATGTTGCCTCTGCCTCAAGTGGTAACCCTGTTATCTTCTGAATATTTCTACGAATTCCTGAGTTTTTCTGCGCATTTCTGAACTTCTGAATAGTGCTGCGAATAGTGCTGTGAATAGTGCTGCGAACATACTGTTGCGAATGTACTGTTGTGAATCATACTGTTGCGGATATAGTGTTACGAACATAGTGTTGCGAATATAGTGTTACGAACATAGTGTTGCAAATATAGTGTTACGAATATATTTTTACGAACTATGAATAGTCCTGCGAGTTATGAATTTTTCTGCGAAGTTTCGCGGTATTTTCCTGTAAAATTTTGTAAAATATTTGTGCGAACATAATACTTATGTAATGATTATGTTATGAAATGTTTATGCGATGCTTATGCCATGAAATGTTTATGCAATGCATTTATGATGCAAATATGATGCTTGAATGATGCGAGTATGATGCTTGTATGATGCCAATATGATGCTTGTATGATGTGAATACTTATCTATTATAATGCATATTTCAAGTTTCTATTACTTAGCTCATTTTTCTGTAGTAAAATTGATATAACTTTGAGTTGCTTCCATTCATATAACTATCTTCGCAAGTTTATTTGTGTATTTTCTTATATATATTCTTCTTTGATCGCGAATGAAATCGCTTCTTCTTCGTGAAAATTCTTCAATGGGATTGTCTTCTTTGTTTCTTCAATGGGATTGTCTTCATGATATATATTCTCTTCAAAATTCTTCAATGATACTGATGTAATTGTCTTCTTTGTTAGGACTTCACGATATATATTCTCTTCAATATTCTTCAATGATATTGATGGAATTAATTTCATTAATTGCTGTGGTCTTATCATGCCTTCCTAAGTAAAGGTCTTATTTTGCCACCTCTTTTGGATCGACAAAATCGCAGGACGTTCTTACATTTTAATGCAAAAACCCATTGATCTTGCCTTAACTTCTTTGTATAGTATTTTAGCCTCTTCAGGAATTGTTGCGACAATATGACAGGCCTAAATATTCTTGCGAACGTAAAGCCCCATGACATTGCCGTCTTGCGATGAAATCGCAGGACGTCTCTACACTTTCATGTAGTGATCCATTGATCTCATCTTAACTTCTTTGTTTCATTCTGCGAGTTCTTTTTGTATGTTTTCCTTCAATCTCTTTTTTTTTTTTTTAGAATGCTCGCAGAACATCATTTGTTGCACAAATATGACAAGCCTTTATGTTTTCGCAAACAAGAAGCCTCGTGACATTTGCGTCTTATAGCACGTATCAGCTCCCTAATGGAGGGTGCTGCCCTTTATCTTCCCCCTGGTTTCCCCTTCAAGGAAGCGTACATCGACCATACAAGGTTAGCTCTTCCCATCCGGTTCTGCCAACAACCAGATTTTGATCGCAACCTCTTATCCTTTTTTCCTATAGGTCTTATAGTTACGAGGTTGCACCCTATAGGGTATCTTTGGGCCAAGTGCATCATTTTCCAAGACTTGTCAAAAATGGCAGATGTGGTTCAACCTCACCCGGCACTCTTGACTCAACCTTGTACCTCGGCGCCTTGATCGTTTTCTGCACTTCTTAGGAAAGACAGTATGCCTTAGTCGCCCAACCTAAATCCTCTTACACCGCATTTTATATTGCGTAATGTCGCTAGATTAGGTGAGAATCCAAGGTGTCTAACCCGGATAGGTACCCCATTATTGGGTTGTACCCCTAAATTTTTACCATGTACTAAGGGCCCTTGGTGGTGTTCCGGTTACCCTTAGCCACGTTATAGGTACCCCCTTAAATGACGTACTTTAGGACTTTGACTCTTACGAAATATAACTTCGCGAACTAGGGTGTACGCCACAAAGGTTTGCCTGTATCAAATTTTCTGCGGCTCTCTTTCTTTTTTGGAGGCTGATCACAGATTGCGGTCTTTTATTCGCAAATTGCGGTCTTTTCTTCGCAATTGATTTTTGGAGGAATTTTTTCGCCTTTTAAAAACTCATCGTAAATTTTTCATGTTCATAAAATGTTAAATGTTTTCATAAGATCTTTAGTATAAGAAGTATGAGAAGTATTAATCAAAATTGTTCTATAGAAATATAGGAATTTAATTTTCTCTAATTTTTGTAATTTTGAAGTCTTTGTAAATTTTTTGAGATCTTAAAATTTTTGCGATTAAGTCATTTTTGAATCTTGCGATTTTATCGCTTTTCTCCAATCTAAAAAATCTTTGAAATTTTTTTAAATCTTAGAAATTGTAGAAATTTTGCGAATTTATATCCAAAAATCAAAATTCTTTTGTCTTTAGTAAATAAAGTATTCAAGGAAATGGTACTTACCTTTTTACGGCTTGTTGTTGTCTCTTCTTTTATTTTGACAAATACTGATGTGACATGTTCCTTTATTAACTGCAGACTGCAGTTTTCCTTGCTACCGTGTATTGTATTCTTACGAAGTAAACTTTAACTTTCGCAGGAATTGGTATTTCAATCGAACATCGTCAATCTGTTGCTAGTAAAGATATCTTTGATCTCCTTTTCTTTTCTGAATGAGCATCCTGCATCTTCCTTAGTTCTTTGATATTCTTTCGCCTCTGCTTCACTTTCTCTCTTTGATTTTCCCTTCTTTACGCGGTGTCTTAACTGATATTTCTTTGCTTGCGAACATATTCTTACGAATTTGCTGGAGTGATTTGAGTTCTTCGTGTTATTGAGTTGAGTCCATCTCGCGCTTTTATGATATTTCCTGCTCCTATGAAACATCTTCTCATACCAATTTTCACAGCGGGCGAATTATTTTCATTTGCCGTGGTTATTCCTATCCATAATTTGTATTGGGAAGATTTGCAATCATGCATTACTTTTAGAAGTATTCGTTGATGTAGTTCTATTTGCATTTTGTGTCTTCATAATTTCTTCGACTCTGTTTGCGTCTGTCAATCTCTTCTTTCTTCTTGAACTACTAAAGTGTGTTTGATGTATGAAGATGCAGAAAACCCCAGGAACTTCCATTTTTGTCTTCAAAATTCATAAATCCGGTACAATTCATCACCAACAGTAACCAATTTTTCTAATTTTCTTGAACCAACAAGGCTAGTCCCTGTTTCTAGCGCCAATTATGTTGTTGCGGATTATCTCACAACTACACCCTCAGTAGAATCCATTAAAATGATTCCTAAACCTAATTAATTTGATATGAAACTAAGAATTAAGGTACTAAAATTATAAAGAGACACAAAGATTTTTACGTGGTTCGATCAATGTGATCTACATCCACGGTTCTTCACTAGTGATTGTATGTAATTACATGAATTTACAATTGAGACTCCATTAATGAATATTTGGAGCTCTAGAATTTTTGGGGAAGAAGATGATAAAGAAAATAAATCTCTCCTAAAATTTTCTCTCTCCTCCTAAAATTATCCTCCTCTCTCAAATTGTGTCTCCCCCTCCTTCTCATGCCTAAATGGCTATTTATATGATCTTACAAAATATGACGGTTGTGTTGTCCCGCCATTTTGGATTTTAGAATTATCTTGCGAAGCTTCGTAACTTCACTTCACGAACTTCTTTTGCTTTCCTCGTGATTTCTTTTGCTCGCAAAATATTCTTTACTTGCAAGATATCTTTTCTCTCCACAATTTCGTAAGTTATCATTTGCTGTGATATTCCGCTCCTACATATTCTTCCATTTCTGTCATTTCTTTCAATTCTTTGTGAGATATCTACGTGAAATAATCATCTACTCTTTCCTTTGCGAAATAATCAAAGATCTTATGAAGTAACAAAATAATAACTTTTTGTTTCTTATTGTAATCTTGAATAATCTAGCGTCTGTGATAAAAAGCTGCGATAAAAATAATCTTGAATACTCTTGCAACTGCGGTAAAAGCTGCGATAAAATAATCTTGAATACTCTTGCAACTGCGGTAAAAAGCTGCGATAAAATAATCTTGAATACTCTTGCATCTGCGATAAAATAATCTTGAATACTCTTGCATCTGCGATAAAAATCTGCAATATAAAGTTTTCTCAAAATTTGTTATTGGTAATATATTTTTAGATATAGTCTGTTCCATGGTCTACCAAGTCTTTGACCAACATCTCTACCCACCGGATCTATCAATTTATATGCCCCTGTTCTAACTATATATTTAATGATATATGGTCCATCCCATTTTCTCACCATCTTTCCACCATTTTCTCGCTGATAACCTGGTGTTTCTCGCAGCACTAAATCACCCGGTTGGAACTCACGTATTTTGACACGTTTGTTATACTCGCGAGCTAATCTCCGCTGATAATTTTCCATATGTTGTAAAGCTTTTTCTCTCTTCTTTTCTAACTCATCAAGTTTATTTAGAATCATTCCAGCACTAAGATTTTTCTCCCAAGCCTCTCTTTTTGTTGTAGGAATAACAACTTCTGTTGGTAACACAACTTCGACCCCATATGTCAAACAAAAAGGTGACATTCCAGTAGCTTCCCGTCTAGTTGTATTGTAATCCCATATTGCATTATGCACTTTTTCATACCATGCCCTGTGGTGTCCTTCTAATTTCTTCTTCAGTATATCTGCAATTGTCTTATTTGTTGCCTCTGCCTATCCGTTGGCATGTGGAAATAGTGGTGTTGACTTTCCACATTTAATCTTAAATGCGTTAAGTAACAATTCTATATTCTGTCCTTCAAACTATTTTCCATTATCAGATACCAACTGTGCAGGAATCCCAAATCTGCAAATTATATTTTCAAATATGAATGTGAAAATTTCTTTGTCGCGAATGTGTTGTACTTCCTTTACTTCTCCCCATTTTGTGAAATAATCTGTAGCGATAATTAAATATCTTCTTTGTCCAGAACCCGGTACAAATGGTCCCACAATATCCAACCCCCATTTTCCAAAAGGCCACACACTTGTTGAAGATGACAATGGTGCCTCTGGTGCATGTATCTTCTTTCCATATCGCTGACAATCTTCGCAACGTCTTGATAATTTCTTTGCATCCTCATGCATATATGGCCAGTAATAGCCTTGCATTTTTGTTTTGTATGCCAAAGATCTCCCTCCGCTGTGATTACCAGCATCACCACTATGCAACATTTTTAACACTTTTTTTCCTTCTTCCCGTGTCAAGCATCTAAGTGATGGCCCATTAAAAGATTTGCGATATAATACTCCATCTCTTAACTCATAATTTGTAGCACGGATTTTTAACTTGTGTGCTTCTAATCTATTTATTGGTGTTTCTCCTCTCTCCAAATATGCATGAATTTCTACTCGCCAATCTGCAGTATTGCCTCTTGGTTCTTCTTCGCCACTTTCTATTATCATTATAACTGCTTCTTCTTCTTCTTCTTTATTGATTGAAGGTGATATAAGTGTTTGAATTTTTATGCATCTCGCAGTCGGATTTGTCATCATACTTGATATGAAGGTGTAAGAATCTGCTAGTCTGTTATCTTTTCTTGATATATGCCTCCATTTTATTTTTGGAATTCTCGCAGACAATTCTTCAACAAGTATCTTGTATTTCTTCAAAGATGGTTCATTTGTTGTGTATTCTCCTTTTATCTAGCGAATAACCAATTGCGAGTCACTAGTAATTCTAGCATTCTCCAACTTCATTTCTATTGCGAATTTTAGAGCATGAATCACAGCTTCATATTCCGTCTCATTATTAGTGGATGCGAATTCCAATCTGAATGAAAAAGCTATTTTTTCTCCTTCTGGCGAGATAAAGATAACTCCAATTCCATTTCCTTCCCCGTTTGATGATCCATCCACTAATATTTCCCACCTGTTGGGTTCTGTTAATAGATCTCACTACACCAAAAACCCGAATTTACCACGTTTATAAGCATTGCTAATAATTTCAGCAATGCTTTTCTACTTTTCCCACACGGCGTCATAAATTATAGGCAACGTCTAAGAATCGTTGCTTAAATTAATTAAAGAAACGTTTCAGACGTTGCTTCATCCGTTGCTTTAATTCGACTTAATGCAACGTATAAAATAATTTAAGCAACATATATATACGTTGCAAAATATATAGTCAGAATAAAAAATATATATATTACAAAATATGCAATGGTATTTACGAAATTCCAATATTATAGATAATATTACACCCTTACCTGATAAGACAATCAGTCATCCTTGTAACATTTTACAACATTGAGAACTCAGCTTGAATTTACACAATGAAATTCCATTCTAAACTACTAGAGTAGGGATTCATTAATAGCAAACGTTCATTTTCTGCACTTGGCACAATGGACATGAAGGATGTAATTAACCAACACATCCTTAACATTACTTAGCTTCATAAACCAAGTCTTTGAAGCTTTCTCAACCAGAATCCTACATTAGCATATGAAGTCATATGTTGAATTGAAAATTTTGGAGAAAACCAGAGCAACACTTGGTCACTAGCTTGGTTTTATACAATAAGTCGCTAAATTAAAGTATTTGCTGTGATAGATCACATTCCTCGGCAAAATCATTTGATTTTATGTTAAGTCCAAAAGTATAACAATTGGGACACCAAAAAGTACATGAAACTTACTGAACAACGTAGATTGCCGACCGTTGGTTCTCAACTCCCAGCATTAGAAGTTCATCCATAAGTTTTTTCTGAAATTCATTAAAATGCAGAAGATGACACTCTTGATATTTAAAAGCTACACAATGAAGTAACATTAGGCCATTAAGTATGTTCACAAACCTGATACAAGACAGTTCGGTTGGATATCCTGTTAGTATCCTTCCCAGACTCAGCTGCCGGCCCTCCTACTAACATTGGCTCAATGATTTTCAATGCTTTAAGGAGATTGGATGCCTACTGAAATAAAGTATAACAAAATAAATAAATTATGACCAACCTGATTAGACAAACAGTGAAGAAGATTGTTAAGAAGTACAAGACAGTCATGTAATGTAACAGAGAGAGTAGTGAAGTAAGTAAGCAGTCACACATACTATACATGTCGATAAGAAGATAAGCAGTGAATGAATAAACATCAACAATAAACATGTAGTTGCATGAATTCCTACACTACACCCTTGATAAGAATCTGTTGAAATTGAATTACATTTGAAGATCAATAACGACACTTATTATTCTATTTCTCTTAAATCTTTACAAAAAATGTGAAAACTCAGAAGTAAAACTTTCTTTCTAAAGTTTATCTCTCCTCAAGACCTAATCAACTCTCCAAAAGACATCATCATCTTCTGGATCTCTCGAGTCCTTTATACAGGAATTTACATGGTGGATGACAGCTAAGTTTTCCTCTTATTTCGGGTTGATTCTGCGATCTCATTGCGACCGCTATAATGTTCTCTTTCGCAAAATTGATAGTCATCGCGGGATAAACATACATTTCTTGCTCTTCCTCCATCGTCAGCTTTTACGTCCTTGTTTTAGACATTCTGTGATGCTCGCGAAATGTTGTTAAAGAGCTTGTGGTGACACTCGCAGAAGTGTTGTTAATATCGCAAGGATAGCATTGTAGAGATATTCTGGTCCTACATCTTTCCTCTTATCATGAGAACTTTCAAAATGCCATAACTGCTTATCTTTTCAGACTTCTCTGTTCTGACACATTTCTGTGTCCTTCGCCAGCTGTTTTCACGTATTCTCTCTTCTAATAGATTTTTGACACGTCCTTTCTAACCGCTGCGATCTGACCACTCATGTCTTTTCTTCACATTTACTGCATTCGTCTTTTTCGAGAAATTTCTTATTCTATAAATACTCCTTTCATTCTTTTCTTTCTCTCTTTTACTTTCTTCTTACTTCTCTCTATAACCTCTCTGCAAGTAGACTGTTCTTCCGTAAATTGCGCGTCTGTTATCGCTGTGATTCCTTTCTTCTCTTTCAACCCTTATCTTCATTCCCATACTCAAAAATGGTTGCTGCTGGTGCTAAAAATTTGACTGCTTTTAATGAGATGCGAGAAAAGCTCAAAAGCAAAGGTTTTACCTTGTCTACAATTCCAAATCAAAACCCTAAATCTGAACTTTCTCTCAAACTATTTTCTGATCATCAATTCTCTCGCCAAAAATCATAGTATCGCTAGGTCAACTTGAAGCTGGTCTTCCCCTTCCTCTCTATGAACCAGAACTCCCATTATTCTATCAAATAATATCTGATGAGAGGTTCTCGCGAGCGATATATCAAATATGTGGAGATTGTATCAGATTGCTGCTTGAATATGCTTCTCGCGGCGCTAATAAAGGATTTCGCTATCCTGAAGCTCCGAAAAATCCTCAATTTAAAGATGTTCCCATTGTCCATGTAGATTATACTGTGGAGAATTTCTTCAAAAATTACAAGATAGTTCCTATGAAAAGGGATAGTACTTGCTGGGGCGTCCGCTTGGAGAAAGAAAAGACCACTGATGATGAAGCTCTTATGTTAGACATTGATTGTCATACACCTACCAATCAAGGCCCTCGCCACTCCAGCGATGACAAGTGGTTTATCTTTCCGTTATGCCTTGAAGGTCCTTATATTTATGGTTCTCGCGGATTACCCGCGAATCTTTCAGAATATCAACCTTGGGTCTTTAATTGGCCTGAGAGAACTAAAGAGGTATAATCTCTCTGATTTTTCATATTATTATTCATTATCTTTCTCACGTTTTTATATTCTCGCTAATTATTTTGGTCTTTCTCAGATTGAGAGATTGAAGCTCAACTACCAAGCTTTTAGGAAGCCTAGCACTTTCTTAGCTCTTAAATCTTTCACGGATGAAGTAAGAAATACCTCTTTATAAATTTTAACAATATATTGTTGCCCCTATTTCTTATCTTCATCTGTGTTCGCAGGAAATTGAAGAATTAGAACCACTAAAAACCACGAGAACCAAAGTGAAGTCTTCAAAGGAGAAATTTGGGAAATCTTCTAAGGAAAAATCTACTGTTCCTCCTAGAGAGAAGTACTCTGCCCCTTCTTGCGATGAAGAATATGGCGATCCTCCCTTGAAGAAAAGGAAAACCCGACCTTCTTCTTCTTCAACTCCTCAACCCATTCTAGAAAGTCCAACCTTTGATTTTGATAAAGACAATAATGATGAAGATTTTAATGATAACAACTTCCCTTCTATAAGGAATTATTCTTCTTCTAATTCTTCAATGACCCACTTATCTAGAATTTTTAGCGATATTTCCCACAGTATAACCTGTAATGACGAAGATGAATTCATTAACAAAACATCTCAGGTTCTCGCTAAAGTCTGCGATGCTCCTATACTGGTGGACAATGATTCTCTCCAAGGAATCTCAAGTTCGCTGACTCCCAGTCTCTTAAATTCTCTTGGTACCCTGGTATGTTTTTTTTTCTTCAACTTGTTTAAGTATTTATTCTATCGCCAAATCTTAATCTTATATCATTATCTTGTAGGTTGGAAGAGCTTCCTTTGCTGTTGCTTCAGATTTAGATAAAAGACGCGCCAACTATGAAAAGAAGGCTGCTAAATTTTGCCAGGATACAAAGAAATTAGAATCTGAAGTTGCTGAGCTTCGCAAAAAGAATAAACAATTGGAAACTGAAGCATCAGTTGATAAGAAAAAGATCTATAATCTTAAAAAAGCTAATAAGCAACTCTATGGTATGACTTATTTCCCTTATTTCTTAATCCTTTTTACTCTATCGCAGCTTATTCAAGCGACCACTTTTAACTTGCAGATGTTTATGGTCTTACTGATGAGGCTACACTCTTCCAATCTTTTCCTGAACCTGTAGATGATAGTACCCTTCTTGGTTGCCTTAATAACTCTTTAAGTAATTTCTCAGATAATAATATTGCATCCCTCTCCATAGATGAACTTAAATCCAAGCTTAATCTCTTAAAAATTGAACATAGATTCAATTTAGGTTTGACCAACAAGTATAAGCAATTTTATCTTAACTCGAGGAAAGAAGTAGATAAATTAAGGAAAAAGAATAGTGATCTTATTGACGAGAAAGATCTTTCCATTAAAAAGGGATACAAGACTCTAGCAGACTTTCATAAAACTCTCCTTGATGTTCAAATGGAAAGAGATAAACTTATCCGCAAGAATGAAGATCTTCTTACGAGGGAAACTCAAGATGGATCTCATCTCCTTATTAATAGAGATGATGAGTTTGCTTGGGTTGCGAAGGTTCTTGACAATGCAAGGAATGACTTTGGTGTAGATGTTAGCCTCCAGGTTGAACAAGCGGCTTTAATTATGGACATGATTTCTGAAAGAGAAGGTTGTTATCTGTTCTTCCTCTTCGCTAATTTTCTGTTTTTATTATCCTTCTTTACAAAATTTCTAACTTGTTGTCATATTCTCGCATGAGCTGAAAAAAGATATCTTGAAAGAATTGGGGAACTTGAAAACGAGAAGAATCAACTCGCGAATGTTCTTACTGCTCGCAATAATAAATATTCATGACTGAAAGAGAAGTTTGACATTACTACAACGAATTTCAATAGGTATCTCATTGTTGTTCGTAATGATTCCGTTAAATTGGTTTGCAATGACCATGTAATTTCTCCTTCTATATATCCTGATCTTGCAAAGGAAGTTCCCACAATGATTCCAAAT
The DNA here is from genome assembly GCA_023529315.1 of Papaver bracteatum. Taxonomy (NCBI): domain Eukaryota; kingdom Viridiplantae; phylum Streptophyta; class Magnoliopsida; order Ranunculales; family Papaveraceae; genus Papaver; species Papaver bracteatum. The sequence goes on from JAJJWX010002324.1 coordinate 1,727,066, forward strand.
CTTGACATCTCTGATGGTGAGGCTGAGTATTCTGGCGAGGATGAAGATAATAATGATAATGATGACGGGAAAAAATCTGGCGAAGAAGAAGAATCTGATAAGAATGAAGATAATGGTGATAACGCCGAAGTGGAGAAATCTGATAAAGAGGATGGCGATGGATCTATCTAGTTCTGCTTCTTCTTTTTATCTTCTTTGTGTATTTATTTTCTTCTTTCTGTAACATTGCTGCAAATTCCTCCAATTTTGTAAATTTCTTTTTGCTTCTACCTGTGTGAATTAAAAAACAGTTCTTTTTCTGCAAATCAATCAATCAATATAATTATTATCCTTTAATTATCTATGTGCACTTATCATTTAATAATCTCTATGCAAATTTTTATATGATGGATGAATAATAATTTCATCGTTCTCATGCATTCCCATACTTGCCTCTATTATTCATCTGCAATATGAAAAAATTAAGTAGAGATTAGATATTAGTTGTTAATAAAACTTGCCTCAATATTGGCGATCTTATCGCTAGTAATAACTGCGTAAAATCGCAGTTCTCATAAAATCTGCGAGTATTATCGCAATAATCTTGTGGTCTTATTATGCCTTCCTAATTAAAGGTCTTACTGTGCCACATTCTTTCATTCCGCGACAAAATCGCAGGACGTCTTTACATTTACATGTATTGACCCATTGATCTTGTCTTATCCATATTCTTCAACATCTCTGCGACAATATGATAAGTATAAACTCTTTTGCAAGAATTAATCCTCAAGAAATTGTCGTCTTGCGATGAAATCGCAGGACGTCTTTACATTTTCATGTAAAAACCCATTGATCTCATCTTAACTTTTCTCTTTTGGCTTGTTTCTTCTGTATAATTTACGTCACGCGACAATATGACATGCCTAAATTTTCTTGCGATCATAAAGCCCCATGACATTGCCATCTTAAGACACTTATAAGCTTCCTAATGGAGGGTGCCGCCCTTATCTTCCCCCTGGTTGCCCTTTCAAGGAGGGCACATCGGCCATACAAGACTAGATCCTCCCATCCATATTTGCCAACAACCAGTCGTTTTTCGCAGCCTCTTGTCCTTTATGCCTATATGGCTTATAGTTAAAAGACCGCACCCTAAGTGGGGTTTTCTTCGGGCCGAGTGCATCATAGCCAAGACTTTCCAAGGATGGCCAGGGTAGTTTCGTACGCCCCAGGCACCTTTGACTCAACCGTGTACCTCGGCGCCTTGGTCATACTCTGCACTCCTTAGAAGAGGTCCTTAGTCATCCAACCAGGGTATAACCTTATATAGTTGGAAATCCAAGATCCCTCTCCTGGATAGGTTTTCTTTAACCCCAACATCTGCATAACTCAGGTTCCAGCAGCGGTATAACCTTATCGCCGAGTCATGTCAAGAGATACCCCCTTATATGACATGCTATTAGGTCTTAAATTTGCCTATTACGAAATTTTATTCGCGAACTAGGGTGCACACCATAAAGGTTCGTCCCATTCTATTAATTTCTGTGAAGTTTTATTCGTGCTTCTCGCGAGTATTGTAACTCTAATAGAATTTCATAACTTTGATCTTCTTTCCTTGTGTAAAAATTTGCGATTATTTCAAGCAGAATACTCCATTCAATTACATATTCTTCAACAAATCATTCATAGAATTCTCTAAAGTTCGTCATTTTACCTTTCTACTTACTCTTTTCTGGTGCTGCTTTTCTGCTAAATTTTGTTATTGTTTCATCATCCGCGAGACGCTCGCCATCAATTTCTTATTTCGCTCTATTGCATCAATCATTAACTTTTCACACCTCTGTCGTTGTTTGATTTTGTACCTCCAATTGCTATTCTTCTCAGCTTTTTCTTCGCAAGATTTCATATCGATTTCATAACATTTCTTGCTTTCTCCCCAATCTCCTTTGATAACTCCAACGCCTTTAGGATGAGGAAATTTAATACACTGATGATATGTAGATGCTACACCCAATATCCCATGTAACCAAGGTCATCTAATGAAAGCATTGTAAGGTGATTCGATGTCCACAACACAGAATAAGATCTTTGAAGATATCCCTTTTAATGGAATTCACATTTCAATTTCCCCTTTTGGTTTATTAGTAGTACCATTAAATCCATAGATTTTATACGTTGATGGTATTAGATCTTCGTCATTTCCACCCATGGTTTTATAGGTATGATAGAATAAGATATCAACTGAACTCCCTGTATCTATTAAGACTCTGTTGATGGCCCAAGAATCTTCAACTTTACTATCATTTTCTTCATCCTCTTCTTGCATTTGTTTTGGATTTATCTCTAATCGCACGACCAATGGGTTATCATGCTGTTCACCAATCTCTGGTACATATTGCACAGTGAAAGATAGAGTTAGTTTCTGCCACTCTTCCAATGGCAAGGCTCTCGCTATATTCATTATCTCTCTTCCATCTGTGTCTCTCGCGAAGACTCTGCTTAGGATATTATCGTGGAAATCCTCCACAATTCTATATGAGTGCACAATGGAGTTACAGAACAATTTTTTTGCTTTAGCCCCTACTTCTATCACAAATGTTTCTGCTCCTTTTATGGAATTCACTCTGCGAGTTTCTGGTGCTAGCGGTAATTGCTGAGATTGTAGATGTCCTACCAGAAAGTTATTTAACTTCCCCTGATCAATCATCCTCAAAATTATCCTCTTTACATTCCTACAATCGTTTATTGAGTGGCCATGAAAATGATGGTAAGGACAGAATTATTGACTTTGATTGTTTGGATGGGGTTCTTTTCCCATGTTCCACGGTGATGGTATATTTTCCATCAAAGTGATGTCTTACCAAATTTTTTCTATACTGGCATTGAGAGGTGGCATTTTAATTTCTTCCCATATTATCTTCTGATTACCTTGCCCTTTTAAGTTATTCTTCCTTTGTCCACCATAAGTTTCTTGCGGTTGATCAAGTCTTTGAATCTTATTATTTCCACTGTGATTGTAAAATTCTTCTCCCTTTCATACTCTTCTTGATATCGACTGCCCATTGCTACCAATTTTTGCTGGTTATCAATTACTACTTTCTCTTGTTGTGCTTTCGAGGTGCTCCCTACATTATTAATCATTTTAGTAAGTAAGCTCCCATTTGTCGCTAACGAGCTGGTGTTCGCGATCGGGTATAATTCCATCTCATTTTGTTTCTCCTCCAAAGCAATGTATTCTTCTTGTAACTCTCGTAATTCTGTCATGGTGATTGTATTTTTGATTCTGAAAATATGTATGTACAGAAGATTGGTCGCGAAAATTGCGTTAATGAAAGATAAAATTAGATATCTTTTATCTACTCTTCCCGCCATCTCGCTGCATATTGACTTCCACCTTATGGTTAAATGCTTCTGGCTCTCGCCAACTCTCTGTTTTAACCCAAATACATCTTCAATGCCTAGCCGCGATGAATTGTTGCTAATATAAGCTCCTAGAAATGTAGCTTGTAAATGATCAAAAGAAGTTATGGTATTTTTTAGAAATCCTTCGAACCATTTTAATGCTCCGCCAGTTAAGCTAGACGCAAAATATTTGCATAGTACAACATCATGGTTTTCCCATTGTAGCATACATCTAACATAAGCCTTGACATGTTGAACATCACAAGTAGTCCCATCAAAGATGCTGGTTAATGCTGGTAAATTACATTTTGGAGATATTCCTCTTAACTGTACTTCTTGAGTAAATGGAGTTATTGCAGCTTCTTCAATAGCTTCATCGAGTTGCCTTCTACCTCCTTCTCTTCTATTGTTTATCATACCTCTCATTTCTGATAATTCTCTCAATATTTTCTCATTCTCAGTTGAATTTTGCTCCATTGTCCTTTTTAATGCAGTTTCCCTTCTTCTGCTTTCTTGCCTTTCTTGTCTTGCGGGATTTTGTGTGTCTTCTTCTTCATCGTCATCCCGTCTTTCTCTGCGATTTTCTCTTTCACCTTCCTCTTGGAATCGCAGCTCTCTATCTTCTTCTCTGCGGATTTCTTCATTTATCCTCATTTCTCTTCGTTCTCTCTCTATTCTCCTCTGTATCCTATCATACTCCTCCTGAATATTATCATTGTAGCGATTTTGTGTGCGTCTTCTTTCTCGATTTTCATGGTTATTTTGTCGTATTGCCTCTCGAAATTCTTGTTCCTCTACTTCTGCCCTTAATCTTTCTCTCTCGCAAGCTAGACGTGCTTGTTCGGCGTAATGTCTCTCAATTTATTTTTCAATCATTCTTCGGTTTCTCTGATTCTCTCGCCCATGTAATATCCTCCTACCTTCTTCTGGATTTTCTTCTTCATTTTGGTTGTTTCTTCCCTCTTGATTTCTATTATTGCGTTGCTCTCCATCTAGATTTTGCACTTCTTCTCGAATATTTTCTCTAACATTTCTCATAGGGGAATTTTGCCTTGGTTCTTCTCTGAATGATCTTGAGTTCGATCTAACTGTACTACTTGATCTCCTTCTTTGTAATCTCAAATTCTCCATTCTTAACTCATGATTTTGTCTTGTTAAGTTCGCACGCTCTTCTGCCTCTAGTCTCATTTCTTCTTGTATTCTCTGTCTCAAATCATCTGCCATTTCATTTTCACTTCCTCCATGAATTAATCCTTCGACTCTTTCTGTATGAGCGGAATATCACAACAAATAATAACTTACGAAATTGTGGAGAGAAAATACATTTTGCGAGCAAAGAATATTTTGCGAGAAAGAAGGACATTTTGCGAGAAAGAAGTACATTTTGCGAGCAAAGGAAGCCACGAAGGTTCGCAAGATAATCTTCAAATCCGAAATGGCGGGACAACACAACTGTCATCTATTGTAAAATCATATAAATATCCATTTAGGCATGAGAAGTGAGGGGGACACATTTTGAGAGAGGGGATGATTTTAGGAGGAGAGAGAAAATTTTAGAGAGGGATTTATTTTCTTTATCATCTTCTTCCCCAAAATTCGAGAGCTCCAAATATTCATTAATGGAGTCTCAATTGTAATATCATGTAATCACATACAATCACTAGTGAAGCACCGTGGATGTAGATCACATTGATCGAACCACGTAAAAATCTTTGTGTCTCTTTATAATTTTAGTACCTTAATTCTTAGTTTCATATCAAATTAATTAGGTTTAGGAATCATTTTAATGGATTCTATTGAGGGTGTCATTGTAGGATATTCTGCAACTACATAATTGGCGCTAGAAACAGGGACCTAATCTTGTTGGTTCAAGAAAGTTAGAAAAATTGGTTATTGATGGTGATGAATTGTACTGGATTTATGATTTTTGAAGACAGAAATGGAAGTTCTTTTATTGGCATCTTCAAACAACAAACACATTAGTAGTAGTTCAGGAAGAGAAATGTGGATATGGAGAAATCGTCAAGCAAAATGAAATTTACACATGCTACGTCAACAATCGCTTCCAAAAAGGACAAATTTCTTCTCACTTTTCTTATTCTTTGTTTCATTTTTCAAAATTTGGGAATTTCAAAACACAAATTGAAAAATAAATTGTTTGCGATCTAAACTTTTCTTTTTGTAGAAATTGGATTTATTATGGAAGTTTTGAATTTAAAAATGTTTTTGCTATAAATTTGTAGTAACTAAATCTCGTTTTACAAATTTGTTTAAAGAATTTCTGGCAAAGTCAAATTTCAAGATTTTCTGTTGGTTAGAGATTTAGAGATTTACATTTCGCAAGAAAAAAAACAAGAAGAATATATGTAAAGTTTTCATTCTTCATACGCAAACATTACTCATCTTAATGATCTATAAACTGCTAACCAAATTTACTAATCGTTTGCAGCAAATTTTTTGCAAAAGTTCTGCGCCACTGACGAAGAAATATCATTCCTACGAAGAAACGGGATAAATGTCATCGTGGGTTCGAATCTTACGAACGGAGAAGAAGAATAAATTCAGTAGGACGGGGTGAAGTTCAGTAGTTCACTTTGCACAAGACAATTCGAGTTACATAAACTGTCCAGGGAAGATATACGTAAGCAAATAGCTGAGAACTCTTTATGCGAAGAAGTATGTTTTCTCTGTCAAATGAAAAGGAACGAATATACGAAGAAGAATTTAGTTCATGATTGCTTTCATGCGAAGAAATAATTTGATAGACATATAATTTCACACCAAATGGCTAAGAAGTGGACGCTGCATGATGAGAGGAACAAAGGATGGTGAAATCCAAGAAGACTACAAACTCATGAAGTAGACTCAGAAAATAGATAAGAAATGGAGGTGGAAAACTTCTGCGAAGATGAAAGACCAACTCTACTAGATTGCTATAGGCAAAGATAAATGTGTGCGTTCATTTCGCATGATATAGGAAGTAAAGATGCAGTGGACGTCGTCAGTTTCTTCGTTACCAACTAATACGAAGATAGAATAATTTATTAGCAAGACATTTGAAGTACAGCGAAGTAGAACAATGTAGATGGAAAGAAGTCGGATTCACGAGCCATAAATGTGAGCCAACCATCCTAATAGTTTAGGCAAATCCATCTAAAATCCTAAAGCAACGAGCTAAAAAAAAAAATGCAGTATTCCATCGAATACCAACTAACGAAGACAAGACAACAAACTCGTGTTAATCAGAGTATAGCACCAGTAACAAAGTCTGGTGAAGGCTCATCAGATAATTATTCAACAACTAATAAAGAATGAAGAAAGACATCTTTCCATTTTACTACCTACGGATGCAGAAAGACATCTGAGAGTTTATAAAATATTTGCGAAGGTAATAATTCCTGCGAAGTTAATAGTTTCTGCGAAGAAGAAAAACCAGCAAAGGAGGGAAATCAAAACGTATATGCATCAGTTCAACATCATACTTCTACTAAGAAACTAAGAATTCCAGGCACGTATTTGTTCAACATCGTTAAGGGAAGCGTGTGAATTCTTGTAAAGTTTCACCACCTATACGAATAAGCTGTTGGTGAAGGTTGCTGCGATTGTTCGTAAAAATAAGGTTATGAAATAAGGTTGAAATAAGGTTGTTAGTGAGCTTTGCGAAATTTCTTATACGATTGTTCGTAAAAATTGACGGAAAGATGGAAAAATGGTTGTTGAGAACAGAATATTGAAATCCTTCACGGGAAGTCTTCTTCCCAAGTGCCTGCATAAAAAAAAAAAAAAAAAAAGAGTACATGATACCTCAGGTTCAATTTGAAAGAGTTACTTACTCGAGAAGTTCAGGAAATTCGTGATACCCAAGCACTTCCTCAAGAGGTATTCAACCATAGAAGACAAATGAAATTTACAATGGTGTTCACACAAACCCTATTGCGAGAAGAAGTCTAAATGTACACCAGACACTACTCATGAAATAATGGTTCGCAGTAAAGAACTTTCCAAGAACTATGGACTCAGAGAACTCAGTAGTGGTTCGTGAAGTTTAATGAAGAAGTTTACTCGTGAAGTTTACAAGATAACTCAGAAATCACACTGCCCGGCATGAGAACAATATTACATTTCAAGAGAAAATAGGGGGTTATGGAAAAACAAAAGTTCTGTGAAATTTATCTTCTCAACAAAAAAAGGATTTAAAATTCAAGCAAAGCTTCATTAACAATCAAATCTAGAAGGAGACGTACGATGAAGATGGGAGACAGTCATATTTCACTCCGCAGCAAAGAAATAAAGAGGGAAATTCGTAAACATTTACTTCGTGGAATTTTACTTTAAGTACCGAATTTTCATTTTCTTTGTTCGTAAATTTTAACTTCGTGAAAATTTACTTCGCAACCATTTACTTCGCGAATATTCATTTTAAGTCCGCAATTATTTAACTTCGTGAATGTTTACTTTGTATATATTTTCCAAGGCTTGCATCAACATAACCTACTTAGGGGAAGAAGAAAACTACTTCGTGAACAGCAAGCAATCCAACAGAAGTATGAGTTTCATGGCGGGTCAAAAATTTAATTCTCATTCTTTCTCATTTTGCAAGCAAGCAATTTACTTCGCAAGAGAAAACAACAAGCTGTAAAAAGGTAAGTAACATTTCCTTGAATACTTTATTTACGGAAGACAAAACATTTTTGATTTTATTTACTAAAACCGATATACTCGAAAAATTTCTACAATTTTTAAGATTTCAAAACATTTCAAAGATTATTTTTTTTAGATTGGTGAAAAGTGATACGATCGCAAGATTCAAAAATGAGTTTATCGCAAAAATTTAACGATCTCAAAATTTTCAAAGACTTCAAAATTACAAAAAATAGAGAAAATTAAATTCCTATATTTCTATAGAAAAATTTTGATTAATACTTCTCATACTTTTCATACTTCTTATACTAAACATTTCATGAAAACATTCAATATTTTATGTACATGAAAAATTTACGATGAATTTTTAAAAAGGCGAAAAAATACCGCCATTTACGATTAACTTGCGAATAAAAGACCGCAATCTGTGATCAGCCTCCAAAAAAGAAAGAGAGTCGCATAAAATTTTATACAGGAAAACCTTTGTGGCGTACACCCTAGTTTGCGAAGCTATATTTCGTAAGAGGAAAAGTCCTAAAGTACGTCATTTAAGGGGGTACCTATAACGTGGCTAAGGGTAACCGGAACACCACCAAGGGCCCTTAGTACATGGTAAAAATTTAGGGGTACAACCCAATAATGGGGTACCTATCCGGGTTAGACACCTTGGATTCTCACCTAATCTAGCGACATTACGCAATATAAAATGTGGTGTAAGAAGATTTAGGTTGGGCGACTAAGGCATACTGTCTTTCCCAAGAAGTGAAGAAAACGATCAAGGCGCCGAGGTACACGGTTGAGTCAAGAGTTCCGGGTGAGGTTGACCCACATCTGCCATTTTTGACAAGTCTTGGCAAATGATGCACTTGGCCCAAAGATACCCCATAGGGTGCAACCTCGTAACTATAATCCCTATAGGCAAAAAGGATAAGAGGTTGCGATCAAAAGCTGGTTGTTGGCAGAACCGGATGGGAAGAGCTAACCTTGTATGGTCGATGTACGCTTCCTTGAAGGGGAAATCAGGGGGAAGATAAAGGGAAGCACCCTCCATTAGGGAGCTGATACGTGCTATAAGACGCAAATGTCACGAGGCTTCTTGTTTGCGAAAACATAAAGGCTTGTCATATTTGTGCAACAAATGAAGTTCTGCGAAAAAAAAAAAAAAAAAAAAAAAAAAAAAAGAAAGAAAGAAAGAAAAGAATAAAGAACTCGCAGAACATAATAAAGAAGTTAAGATGAGATCAATGGGTCACTACATGAAAGTGTAGAGACGTCCTGCGATTTCATCGCAAGACGGCAATGTCATGGGGCTTTATGTTCGCAAGAATATTTAGGCCTGTCATATTGTTGCAACAATTCCTGAAGAGGCTAAAATACTATTCAAAAAAGTTAAGATGAGATCAATGGGTTTTTGCATGAAAGTGTAAGAACGTCCTGCGACTTCATCGCAAGACGATAATGTCACGAGGTTGTATGTTCGCAAGAATGTTCAGACTTGTCATATTATCGCAAATACAAAAGTTTACTACAAAAGAGGTGGCAAAATAAGACCTTTACTCAGGAAGGTATGATAAGACCACAGCAACTAATGAAATTCATTACAATCATTGAAGAAATTATACAAGAATATACATCATGAAGTTTTGAAGAGAAGACAACTTCGTCAAGATCATTGAAGAATTTTGAAGAGAATATATATCAAAGAGGACAATTCCATCAAGATCATTGAAGAATTTTGAAGACAATATATATCAAAGAAGACAATTCCATCAATATCATTGAAGAATTTTTACAAGAATATATATCATGAAGTCATAGCAAAAGAGGCGATTTCATTCGCGATCAAAGACGAATATATATAAGAAAATACACAAATAAACTTTCGAAGATAATTATATGAATAGAGGCAATTCAAAGATATATCAATTTTATCGTAGCAAAATGAGCTAAGTAACACAAACATTAGCTATGCATTATAATAGATAAGTATTCACATCATACAAGCATCATACTTGCATCATTCAAGCATCATATTTGCATCATACAAGCATCATACTCGCATCATATTTGCATCATAAATGTATTGCATAAACATTTCATGGCATAAGAATCGCATACGCATTTCATAACATAATCATTACATAAATATTATATTCGCACAAGTATTGTACAAAATTTTACAGGAAAATACCACGAAACTTCGCAGAAAAGTTCATAATTCGCAGGACTATTCATAGTTCGTAACACTATATTCGTAACATTATATTCGCAACACTATGTTCGTAACACTATATTCGCAACAGTACATTCGCAACAGTATGTTCGCAATAGTACATTCGCAACAGTATGATTCGCAACAGTATGTTCGCAGCACTATTCACAGCACTATTCGCAACACTATTCAGAAGTTCAGAAATGCGCAGAAAAACTCAAGAATTCGTAGAAATATTCAGAAGATAACAGGGTTACCACTTGAGGCAGAGGCAACATAACAATAGAGATGCAATTTAATTATTCAACATTTTCTCAAGAATTCTCCTTCATAGATAAAGAACAGAGGCAACTATGGATACCCAAGAAAATATTTGATGTTCTTTATCTTCTCAGCAAGAATCCTCACCAAAAGTGGAATAATAATTTCACATGAACAGAGGCAATATTTATCACTCTCATCAAGGATATTTTATACTTCTTATATAATTCGAGGATTAAATACTTCTTATACTTCTTAAGGATATTTCATACTTCATATATAATTCGAGGATTAAATACTTCTTATACTTCTTAAGGATACTTCATACTTCTTATATATTTCGAGGATTAAGTACTTCTTATACTTCTTCAAGGATATTTTATATTTCTTATACTTCATACTTCGCAAGGTGATACTTCTAATTACTTCTTAAAGCTTCAAAACTTCGCAAAAGAATAGAGGCAAGTATATACTTTTTGAGTTTGATATTCTTTAGCTCGTTCCTTCATCAACAAAGATCAAAGACTACTCCAACAACCACAACAAGTGATTTTTTTATTAAAGATCGCTCTTCAAGCAATATTCAAGAAAAAAGAGGCAAGATGTAGGAGCGGAATATCACAGCAAATAATAACTTACGAAATTGTGGAGAGAAAATACATTTTGCGAGCAAAGAATATTTTGCGAGCAAGAAGGACATTTTGCGAGCAAAGGAAGCCACGAAGGTTCGCAAGATAATCTTCAAATCCGAAATGGCGGGACAACACAACTGTCATCTATTGTAAAATCATATAAATAGCCATTTAGGCATGAGAAGTGAGGGGGACACATTTTGAGAGAGGGGATGATTTTAGGAGGAGAGAGAAAATTTTAGAGAGGGATTTATTTTCTTTATCATCTTCTTCCCAAAAATTCGAGAGCTCCAAATATTCATTAATGGAGTCTCAATTGTAAAATCATGTAATCACATACAATCACTAGTGAAGCACCGTGGATGTAGATCACATTGATCGAACCACGTAAAAATATTTGTGTCTCTTTATAATTTTAGTACCTTAATTCTTAGTTTCATATCAAATTAATTAGGTTTAGGAATCATTTTAATGGATTCTATTGAGGGTGTAGTTGTAGGATATTCTGCAACTACACTTTCTTGATTTCTTTCTTCTCCTTCTTTATTTCTCATTTGTCGGTCTTCTGTTTCTTCTATCGAATTCGACCTCCAAGTATGCACAATTACTCTATCATAATCCACATTCCTATTTTGTGTTTGTGTTTGTTGATTCGGCTGTTGAATTGTACTTTCTGCTTCATTTCTTATTCTATTTCTTCCTGATCTCATCCTTAAAGATTCTCCTAATTCACTTGTTTCCTTTCCTACAAGTCTTTTACTTCTCCTCACAGTTGTTGGTGGTTCTGATGTATTTCTTCTTCTTCTAGCCATTTCATCAAATCTAACAATTTCTTCAAATCTTCAAGTTGTAATTAGAGATTTCTTAGCTTGATTCTCCCTGTTTCGGGCGCCAAAATGTAGTTGCAGGAATTCCTACACTAAACCCTTGATAAGAATCTATAGAAATTGAATTACATTTGAAGATCAATAACGACACTTATTATTCTATATCTCTTAAATCTTTACAAAATATGTGAAAACTCAGAAGTACAACTTTCTTTCTGAAGTTTATCTCTCCTCAAGACCTAATCAACTCTCCAAAAGAAATCATCATCTTCTGGATCTCTCGAGTCCTTTATATAAGAATTTACATAGTGGATGATAGCTAAGGTTTCCTCTTATTTCGGGTTGATTCTGCGATCTCATCGCGACCGCTATAATGTTCTCTTTCGCAAAATTGATAGTCATCGTGGGATAAACATAAATTTCTTTCTCTTCCTCCATCGTCAGCTTTTACGTCCTTCTTTTAGACATTCTGTGATGCTCGCGAAATGTTGTTAAAAAGCTTGTGGTGACACTCGCAGAAGTGTTGTTAATATCGCAAGCATAGCATTGTAGCGATATTCTGGTCCTACAAAACAAGGGAATACATAACGAGCAGAAAGGTCACAAATAAACACCTTAATGACAACACACCTTCAGCACCACCTTCATCTTGAAAAATGATAAATATCTTCTCAAATGCACCTTTCAAACACCACAATTTTTTGATTTCCTGAAATAAAATAGATCAAATTTAAAAGGCACATATACATATCCACCCAAAAATACACCTAAGAAATGAGAAATCCGAATCACCTTGGCTTCATGAGTCAAATAAGTGAGAAGTAACAACGCCTCATTTCGTATCGCCTACTAAGGAAAAATCAAAAATTAGTCTCCATACCAGCATATGCAGGACATAACTGTTAACAGAACCACATCCTATCTCTCGGCTCATAAGTATATCCATAAGTCGAGTTATTCCTTGTGTAAGATCAGAATATCGCAGCAAGGACATATTTGCGAAGTTTTCACAAATGAGACATTGCGAGTGTCGCAGATTGATTACAAAAATGATGCAACAAAGGACGACAGAAAAAACATGAGAAAGACATGAAGACCTGGCGAGATTTAAAGAGTGTAGCGAAATTATCATTTATATACTTGCGAAGATATCGCAAGACAAACCCGAAATTAAAGGTTAGCCTAGATGTCTATGAGCTGTCATCCACTATGTAAACACCTATATAAAGAGAAAGGAAGGAGAGAGAAAAGGGGGGATACACATTTTTGTAAATTAGAGACACACTTTGTAAGAGAGAGAGAGAGAGAGACTTTTTTTTTTTATCATCTTCTTCCCCAAAATTAGATCTAGAACTCCAAATACTCATTAATGGAGTCTCCATGTAAATTAAATGTAATTACACAATCATAGTGAAGAACCCTAACCCCGTGGATGTGGATCACATTGATCGAACCACGTAAATCTCGTGTCTTATTTTACATTTCCGTCATTTTTATCTTCATTTTCATACCAAATAAGTTTATATCTAGAAATTATTATCATAAAATCATATGGGGTGTGTTGTGGGATTTCCTTCAACTACATTTTGGCGCTAGAAATAGGGATGAGTAAAGGATTTATCCTTCCTGTAGTTTGATTGGTTCAAGAGATTTCCATGAAGATTTGCTACTGTTCATATTTTTCTAGATCTAAAAAAAAAAAAAATAGGTTCAAAAATGGAAATTTCATGGAAGAAATTACACTTTCAGGGAGTAAACATCATCAACAATTCAAAGACATGAAAAGAGTAAGAGAAAAAATTAGTTATTATGGTGAATGTAAGGAAGAAAACCAAGGTTTCAGTGGAAGATTTCATGTTCAGGAGAAAAAGAAAGAGGAAAATTGTGAAAGAAATTAAGGAAGGACGAAGAGAAGATAAGAGCCAGACGCTGCAATTTCTATCACAAACAAAAATTCGCAAAGATGGTTCAAGGATGCGAGAGCAACAAATAGGTCACGGGTTCAAATCTCGCAGATACACATATTTTTCATTTTCTTCTCATTTTCAGTGGCGAATAAAAAAAATAAGTAAAAAAGAATTATGCGTTAATTTCGCAGAGAGGTTCTTGAACAGTTGGTCCAGAGTGCAGAGTATGACCAAGGCGCCGAGGTACACAGTTGAGCCAAGGGTGCCCATGAAGAATGAAGCTACCCTGGCCATCATTGGCAAGTCTTGGCTATGATGCACTCGGCCTGAAGAAAACCCCACTTAGGGTGCAGTCTCGTAACTATAAGCCATATAGGCATAAAGGATAAGAGGCTGCGAAAACAACTGGTTGTTGCTAGGACTGGATGGAAGGAGCTAGTCTTGTATGGAAGAAGTACGTCTCCTTGAAGGGGAAACCAGGGGGGAGATAAGGGCGGCACCCTCCATTAGGGAGCTGATAAGTGTATTAAGACGGCAATGTCATGGGGCTTTACGTTCGCAAGAACATTTAGGTCTGTCATATTATCGCGTGACAAATATTATACAGAGGCAACAAGCCATGAGAAAAAGATAAGATGAGATCAATGGTTTTTTACATGAAAGTGTAAATAGGTCCTGCGATTTCATCGCAAGACGGAAATGTCATGGGGCTTTATATTCGCAAGAATATTTAGGCCTGTCATATTGTCGCATGAAGAATATCCCGCTGAGGCCATAATACAAGAGATAAGACAAGATCAATGGGTCAATACATGAAAGTGTAAAGACGTCCTGCTATTTTGTCGCAAAGAAAAAATAAACGTGGCGAAATAAGACCTTTAACTAGGAAGGAAAAATAAGACCACATAAGGAAGTAAGCAAATAAGCTTGCGAAAATGATTATATGTAAGCAAATAAGCTTGCGAACATGTATGATTATATTATATTATATTATGCGAGACTAATAGTGCAGGAATAAACAGTGGAGACAACAAAATAATGAGATACAATGAGCAAGAAATATGAGACACAATCAAATGAACTTGCGAGAACATTAAATATGCAAAAAGGAATGCATATACTAGAGACAAAAATAGAAAAATGAAGAACGGAAGCAATTTTAAGCTACATCAATTTTACCGCGGAAAAATGAGCTAAGTAACAAAAACATTAGCTATACATTGCAATAGATAAGCATTCTCATCATACAAGCATCATACTCGCATCATAAAAGCATTGCATAAGCATTTCATGGCATAAGCATCGCATACACATTTCATAACATAATCATTACATAAACATTATATTCGCACAAGTATTTTACAAAACTTTACAGAATAATACCGCAGAATTTCGCAGCACTATTTCAGGAGCATTATTCAGAATTTCGCAGAGTACTTTAGAATCTCGCAGAGTACTTTACAATTTCGCAGAGTACTTCATAATTTCGCAGACTATTCAGAATTTCGCAGATTATTCAGAATTTCGCAGACTCATTCATAATTTCGCAGGAGATATGATTTTTTCGCAGAATGTGATTATTTTGCATAATTAAAAGCACCTTGAAGAGATTATACTATCATGAGGAAGATGCAAGATAAGGATGAAGAAACAATTCGCTCATTCAACATTTTCTCAATGATTCTACGCTCATAGATAAAGAACATAGGCAGCTATGGATTACCAAGAAAATATTGTATGTCCTTTATCTTCTCGGCAAGAATCATTTTCACAGTGGACATTCACTAATGAACAACAAGAATCCTCACCAAAAATGGAGTAATAATTTCGCATGAATAGAGGCAAAATTTCTTATTCTCATTCAAGGATAGATACTTCTTATATTTCGAGGATTAAGTACTTCTTATACTTCAAGGGTTGATACTTCATATTTATTTCTCAAAGCTCCGGAACTTCGCAAAAGAATAGAGGCAAGTATGTACTTTTCAGGTTTAGTATTCTTTCGCTCATTCCTTCGTCAGCAAAGATCAGAGACTATTACAAGAACGAATTTTTTCTTAAAGATCGCTCTTCAAGCAATATTCAAGAAAAAAGAGGCAAGAAGTAGGACTATAATATCGCAGCAAGGACATATTTGCGAATTTTTCATAAATGACACATTGCGAGTGTCGCAGATTGATTACAAAAACGATGCAACAAAGGACGACAGACAAAACATGAGAAAGACATGAAGACCTGGCGAGATTTAAAGAGTGTAGCGAAATTATCATTTATATACTTGCGAAGATATCGCAAGACAAACCCGAAATTAAAGGTTAGCCTAGCTGTCTATGAGCTGTCATCCACTATGTAAACACCTATATAAAGAGAAAGGAAGGAGAGAGAAAAGGGGGGATACACATTTTTGTAAATCAGAGACACACTTTGTAAGAGATAGAGAGAGACTTATTTTTTTTATCATCTTCTTCCCCAAAATTAGATCTAGAACTCCAAATACTCATTAATGGAGTCTCCATGTAAATTAAATGTAATTACACAATCATAGTGAAGAACCCTAACCCCGTGGATGTGGATCACATTGATCGAACCACGTAAATCTCGTGTCTTATTTTACATTTCCGTCATTTTTATCTTCTTATTCATACCAAATAAGTTTAGATCTAGAAATTATTATCATAAAATCATATGGGGTGTGTTGTGGGATTTCCTTCAACTACATTTTGGCGCTATAAATAGGGATGAGTAAAGGATTTATCCTTCCTGTAGTTTGATTGGTTCAAGAGATTTCCATGAAGATTTGATACTGTTCATATTTTTCTAGATCTAAAAAATAAATAAATTAGATTCAAAAATGGAAATTTCATGGAAGAAATTACACTTTCAGGGAGTAAACATCATCAACAATTCAAAGACATGAAAAGAGTAAGAGAAAAAATTAGTTATTATGGTGAACGTAAGGAAGAAAACCAAGGTTTCAGTGGAAGATTTCATGTTCAGGAGAAAAAGAAAGAGGAAAATTGTGAAAGAAATTAAGGAAGGACGAAGAGAAGATAAGAGCCAGACGCTGCAATTTCTATCACAAACAAAAATTCGCACAGATGGTTCAAGGCTGCGAGAGCCACAAGTAGGTCACGGGTTCAAATCTCGCAGATACACATATTTTTCATTTTCTTCTCATTTTCAGTGGCGAATAAAAGAATAAGTAAAAAAGAATTATGCGTTAATTTCGCAGAGAGGTTCTTGAACAGTTGGTCCGGAGAACAGTATATGAGTTTGTGGTCATAGGTTTGAATGTGCCTGCGAGCATAATTTTCTTCTTTTTTCAGAGGGAGAAAAAATGAATAATTTCGCAGCATTGATTCATTATTTTGCAAACAAGAGGCAGCACAGTTGGTGATCTGCGAAATTAATAAGTTCATGGTCGCGAGTGCAAGTCCCAACACATACATATTTTTTGTGAAATCCTAGATAATTTCGCAGGTATATTTCACATAGAAGAAAATTGATGATTATTTCGCAGAGGAGGGTTAGCACAGATGGTTCAGTATGGTATATCACAAGGAGCAGGTCGCGGGATCAATTCTTGCTTCTCGCAAGTTTATTTTTGTTCTGCGAGGTTCGCAAGTTAGCCTTTGATTATTTTGCAGATAAATTTCGCAAGCAAGAGAACTAGCACAGTTGGTTGGGAGGCATGAATGCAAGCAACATGTCGCAGGATCAATTCTTGCTTCTCACAAGTTTATTTTTGTTATGCGAAATTTCTACAGAATTGTCTCTTGAACAGTTAGACTTTGATTACTAGACAAAATCTTTGATTATTTCGCAAGAGAGGATTAGCACAGTTGGTATGGTGCGAGAGTATGCAAGAGGCATATCAAGGGTTCATTTCTCATTTCTTCTCATTTCACAAGTAAACCATATATTTCGCAAGAGACGACAACAGCAGAAAATCACATGAAAGTTAAGTACCACTTAATTGAGTATTTTACTTATGAATATTTAAAAATAAAAGATTTTTGATTTAATTTACCAAAAACGATATAATCGCAAGATTTCTAAAATTTCTAAGATTTCAAAACATTTCAAAGATTTTTGATTTGATTGATAAAGAGAGATACATTTGCAAGATTTCAAAAAAATCATAAAAATGACTGCGAATTATCGCAAAAATTTAAAGATTTTAAAAATTTTCAAAGATTTCAAAGATTACAGAAAGCGAAATTATCGCAAAGATTTCTAAGATTTAAAAAAAAAATTGATTTGATTTACAAAGAGCGATATAATCGCAGAATTACAAAGAATTTACAAGTACAAAACTTTCAGAATTACAATGTATTAGAATTTCTCTTGAATATTTACTTTGTTTCAAATGATATAATATTATGAGAATGAAAGAAGAACTGACAGAAATGAAACAATTGATAGAAATGAAAGAATAAAGAGACGCGAATAAAATTTCGCAAGAGACATAAGAATGGGACGAACCTTTATGGCGTACACCCTAGTTCGCGAATACAGTTTCGCAAGAGGCAAATGTAAGACCTAAAGTACGTCATATAAGGGGGTATCTATTTGCGTGACTCGGGGATAAGGTTATACCGCTGCTGGAACCTGAGTCACGGAGAGGGGGGTCAATCTCTTTGAGATACCTATCCAGGAGAGATAACTTGGATTTCCAACTATATAAGGTTATACCCTGGTTGGACGACCGAGAATCTCTTCTAAGGAGTGCAGAGTATGACCAAGGCGTCGAGGTACACGGTTGAGCCAAGGGTGCCCGGGAAGAATGAACCTACCCTGGCCATCATTGGCAAGTCTTGGATATGATGCACTCGGCATGAAGAAAACCCCACTTAGGGTGCAGTCTCGTAACTATAAACCATATAGGCATAAAGGATAAGAGGCTGCGAAAACAACTGGTTGTTGCTAGGACTGGATGGAAGGAGCTAGTCTTGTATGGCAGAAGTACGTCTCCTTGAAGGGGAAAACAGGGGGGAGATAAGGGCGACACCCTCCATTAGGGAGCTGATAAGTGTCTTAAGACGGCAATGTCATGGGGCTTTACGTTCGCAAGAACATTTAGGTCTGTCATATTATCGCGTGAAAAATATTATACAGAGGCAACAAGCCATGAGAAAAATATAAGATGGGATCAATGGTTTTTTACATGAAAGTGTAAATAGGTCCTGCGATTTCATCGCAAGACGGAAATGTCATGGGGCTTTATATTCGCAAGAATATTTAGGCCTGTCATATTGTCGCATGAAAAATATCCCGCTGAGGCCATAATACAAGAGATAAGACAAGATCAATGGGTCAATACATGAAAGTGTAAAGACGTCCTGCTATTTTGTCGCAAAGAAAAAAGAAACGTGGCGAAATAAGACCTTTAACTAGGAAGGAAAAATAAGACCACATAAGGAAGTAAGCAAATAAGCTTGCGAAAATGATTATATGTAAGCAAATAAGCTTGCGAACATGTATGATTATATTATATTATGCGAGACTAATAGTGCAGGAATAAACAGTGGAGACAACAAAATAATGAGATACAATGAGCAAGAAATATGAGACACAATCAAATGAACTTGCGAGAACATTAAATATGCAAAGAGGAATGCATATACTAGATACAAAAATAGAAAAATGAAGAACGGAAGCAATTTTAAGCTACATCAATTTTACCGCGGAAAAATGAGCTAAGTAACAAAAACATTAGCTATACATTTCAATAGATAAGCATTCTCATCATACAAGCATCATACTCGCATCATAAAAGCATTGCATAAGCATTTCATGGCATAAGCATCGCATACACATTTCATAACATAATCATTACATAAACATTATATTCGCACAAGTATTTTACAAAAATTTACATAATAATACCGCAGAATTTCGCAGCACTATTTCAGGAGCATTATTCAGAATTTCGCAGAGTACTTTAGAATCTCGCAGAGTACTTTACAATTTCGCAGAGTACTTCATAATTTCGTAGACTATTCAGAATTTCGCAGATTATTCAGAATTTCGCAGACTCATTCATAATTTCGCAGGAGATATGATTTTTTCGCAGAATGTGATTATTTTGCATAATTAAAAGCACCTTGAAGAGATTATACTATCATGAGGCAGATGCAAGATAAGGATGAAGAAACAATTCGCTCATTCAACATTTTCTCAATGATTCTACGCTCATAGATAAAGAACATAGGCAGCTATGGATTACCAAGAAAATATTGTATGTCCTTTATCTTCTCGGCAAGAATCATTTTCAAAGTGGACATTCACTAATGAACAACAAGAATCCTCACCAAAAATGGAGTAATAATTTCGCATGAATAGAGGCAAAATTTCTTATTCTCATTCAAGGATAGATACTTCTTATATTTAGAGGATTAAGTACTTCTTATACTTCAAGGGTTGATACTTCATATTTATTTCTCAAAGCTCCGGAATTGCGCAAAAGAATAGAGGCAAGTATGTACTTTTCAGGTTTAGTATTCTTTCGCTCATTCCTTCGTCAGCAAAGATCAGAGACTATTACAAGAACGATTTTTTTCTTAAATATCGCTCTTCAAGCAATATTCAAGAAAAAAGAGCCAAGAAGTAGGACTATAATATCGCAGCAAGGACATATTTGCGAATTTTTCATAAATGACACATTGCGAGTGTCGCAGATTGATTACAAAAACGATGCAACAAAGGACGACAGACAAAACATGAGAAAGACATGAAGACCTGGCGAGATTTAAAGAGTGTAGCGAAATTATCATTTATATACTTGCGAAGATATCGCAAGACAAACCCGAAATTAAAGGTTAGCCTATCTGTTTATGAGCTGTCATCCACTATGTAAACACATATATAAAGAGAAAGGCAGGAGAGAGAAAAGTGGGGATACACATTTTTGTAAATCAGAGACACACTTTGTAAGAGAGAGAGAGACTTATTTTTCTTTATCATCTTCTTCCCCAAAATTAGATCTAGAACTCCAAATACTCATTAATGGAGTCTCCATGTAAATTAAATGTAATTACAACAATCATAGTGAAGAACCCTAACCCCGTGGATGTAGATCACATTGATCGAACCACGTAAATCTCGTGTCTTATTTTACATTTCCGTCATTTTTATCTTCATTTTCATATCAAACAATTTTAGATCTAGATTATTATCATAAAATTATATGGGGTGTGTTGTGGGATTTCCTGCAAATACACCTTGGGGGGTAGTAAGAATTGCTACCTATACCCTGAAACAGATTAAAGACATATCACTTGCCTGCTTGATTTTCTGCATTTCATACCCTCCCATAACCTGATTTGACTCTATTATTTGCTTGTAGAAGTCAACATCAAATCTTACATCCGCACAGATACTAAAGATGTGGTAGGAAATCATGGAGTATGTTCCAACAGATGGTACACTTATGAAAGATGTGGAATTAAGTACCCGATCATGAAGAGAGATAAATAACTATAGGAGAGACTTGTAGTAGTAGGAAATCCCACACTACACCCCACACAAGATTCCACAATTATCAACACATATTTGTAGATTAAGAACAACACTTTTATTGATTAATTCTCAGAAATGTTACAAGAAATGGAAGAAATCAAGAATACAATCGCTCACAAGAATTTTCTCTCTCCTCAAGACTTTCTCAACACTCTAAAAATTATCTCTCCCCTCTCAAGATTACTCATCCCCTATATATAGGGTATTACATAATGGATGACAACTAAGCTATCCCTTAATTTCGGATTTAACTTGAGATATCTTCGCGAGTGCAATAATGTTAATCTCACAAACACTCTAATCTTCACAGGATATTTAAGTTTTCTTCATGTTTCTACCATCGTTATTTGTTGCGTCATTCTTTTAATCTTTTCTGCGACGCTCGCCAAACTTCGCAAGAATGTTCTTGCTGCGATATTCTGATCCTACATCTTGCCTCTTTTTCCTTGAATATTGCTTGAAAAGCGATTTTAAGGAAAAATCTTCCTTGATGTAGCTGTTGAAGGAACGATTGAAAGAATATTTGGACTTGAAAAGTACGTACTTGCCTCTATTATTTTGTGAAGTTCTAGAATATTTCTTATACTCTTTCGAAATTATCACTTTAACTTGTCCACTTTGGAAATGATTCTTGCCGAGAAGATAAAGAATATATGATGTTTTCTTAATAATCCATACTAGCCTCTATTCTTTATCTTATAAGAGTAGAATCTTTGAGAAAGTGAGTTAGTGATTTATTCACCCTTATCTTTCCTCTTCCTCAAGGTAATATAATCCTTTAAGGATGTCTTTAACTTTGCGAAATAACCATACTCTGTGAATCTCTTACATATTCTGCAATGTTGTAGCCATTTCTGCGAAATAATGTTTCTAAAAAAACTTTAATAATATTTCTACGAAATTCTGACATATTTGTGAGACTACAAATAATACTTCTGACATATATTTCTATAATTTTCGCAGAATATATCACACGTATCTTTTCTTCCATCCAATTCTTGACACGTCTTTTTCAACCGCAATTTTTCAACCATTCACGTGTCTCCTCGCATTAATTGCGTTTATCTTTTCGATAACTTTCCCTCTCTATAAATATCCCTTTCATTCTTATTTTTTCCTCTTTTTATCTTCTTCCCAATCTCTCTGCAATTTTACTATTCCTCAGTAATTTGCGCTTCTGCTACTTTAACTCTTCATTCTTTTCTTTCTTCCAAACTTCATCCTCATTCTTTAAATATGATTCCCGCTGGTCGCAGAAATGAAATTGCTTTTGAAAAAGTTCAGAAGAAACTTCAAAGTAAGGGTTTTACTTTATCCACTATCCCGGGTCAAGGCCCTAAATCTGAACTCACTACAAAGTTATTTTCTGATCATCAATCCTATCAGAGTAAGATCATAATATCGCTGGGTCAACTTCTCGCCGGCCTTCCCATTCCTCTATATGATCCTGAACTTTCATTGTTTTACTAGATACTTTCTCATAAGAAATTCTCGCGAGCTGTATATCAACTAAGTGGTGATTGCAGTCGTATAATGCATGAGTTTGCCACTCGCGGTGCAGGTAAAAAATCTCTTTACTCTGATGACGCCAAAAACCCTAAATTCAAAAACATTGTGATTGTTCCTGCGAAGTATGCCGTGGAAAACCTTTTTGTGGATTATGAGATAATTTCCATGAAAAGAGATAACGCTTGTTGGGGAGTTCGTTTAAACAAGAAAAATAATGTTGCTGCTGACAAGATCTTGATGCAAGACATTGACTGGCATCCTGGTAATAATTCATGCCCACGTCACTCTAATGATGATAGATGCCATATTTTCCCCTTAATCCTAGAAGTACCATATATTTCTGGCACTCTTGCTTTACCTGCGAACCTCGCAAAGTGTAATCCTTGGGAATTCTATTGGCCTGATAGAGATTTGGAGGTATATTTCTGAACTCCTCCTGAATTATTATCTTCTGTATTCTTTATCTCTTTTTGCTGATTACTTTTATATATTCATATGTTTACAAAATTGTCAGATTGAGAGATTAAAGAAGAATTATAGAAATACTGGGAAACCCAGCATTTTATCTGCTCTTCGTTCTATCACAGATGAGGTAAGAAATTCTATTTCAGAATTTTTAATACTATATTGTTGCCTCTATTCTCTCTGTTTCTTATCTTTATTTTTGGTACAGGTTATCACCGAGATAGAACCTATTGAAATTGCGAAGACCACTAATAAAGGTAAAGGCAAAATTTCTCCTCGCAAAGAGAAATCCAGTAGAGATGTTACTCACAAGGAGAAATCTGCTGCTCCTCCTTCAAAGAAAAGAAAAATTTGTTCTCCCTCCCCTTCAAATTCTCAATCTGGCGAAAGTTCTACTAAGGATAATGTTGATGATAGTGATGATGATGGTAATGATGACATTTCTTCTGCGAATGAAACTTCTCAACCTGAGTCTTCTATGGCTCTGCTATCCAACATATTATCAGATTCATTGCATGGCATCGGAGATGATAGTGAGGCTCTTACTAATCCTTTCTAAGCTCTTGTAAATATCTGCGATGCTCTCCTGCTGACCAACAATGATTCACTTCGCGGAGTTTCTAAATCAGTATCTCCCAGCCTTTTAAACTCCCTTAGTGCTCGGGTATGTTCTTATTTCTTTGATTCTTCTTGATTTTAAAAATTTCAACTATATATATGTCCTTGTAATTCCTTTTTTTTTAGGTTGGTAGAGCTGATTTCGCAATTTCTTCAGATTTGGATAAGAGACAATCAACTCTCTTAAAGAAAAATGTTGATCTTCGCAGGGAGAACGAAAAGCTAAAATATGAATCTACCAACCTTCGCGAGCAGTTAAAATCTGAATCTGCTAACCTTCGCGAGGAAAACAAGTGATTGGGAATTGAACTCCCCTCTTCGTAAGATAAAATTGCTAACCTTCAAGCTGCGAATGATCAACTATATGGTATGAAATTTTTCCCTCTTTCTTTTGTCCTCTTATCCTTTTACTTCATCTTATTTGATCAACCACTCTTGCAGACATTTATGGTTTATCTGATGAAGCTGCGACCCTTCGTTCTTTTCCCAATTCTATAGATAATGATACCCTTCTTGAACGTCTGAATAAATCTTTGAATAGTTTTTCTAATAACCGAATTACTTCCCTCTCCATAGATGAACTTAGATCAAAATTTCGCCTTTTAGAGATTGAACACAGATCCAGTTTAGGGCTAGCCAATAAGTATAAGCGTTTTTATGTTGATTCCAAAGAGGAGATTGGTAAATCTATATCCAAATACAATAATCTTATTGATGAAAATGATCGTATTACTAAACAAGGTGTTCAATCTTTAGCGGAATTCCACAAGACTCTTCTCGAAACTCAAATTGAGAGAGATCGGCTTATCTGCGAGAATTCAACTCTTGTTGAGAGGAAAACCCAAGTTCTCTCCCGTGTTCTTATAGATAATGATAATGAATTCGCTTGGGATGCGAAATTATTAGACGATCCTAGAAGTAATATAGGTGTAAATGTTAGTCTTCACGCTGACCAAACAACCTTGATTAAAGATTTGCTTTCTGAGAGAAAAGGTTTTCAACTATTCTTTTCTACTTACTCTTTATCTTTCATAATTTTTCATCAAATTACTGATTCATTATTATATGTTCGCAGATTATGAAAAGAGACTCCGTCAAAAAATTGAAGAATTAGAAAATGAAAAGGAATTCTCGCGAACTCCCTTTCTTCTCGCAATGATATGTTCTTAAGATTGAAGAATCAACTGAAGATAACTATCACCAACTTTAAGAATGATTCTCTTACTTATCGCAATAATACTATCAGGTCAATATGCAATAATCATGACATTCCTTTATCTAATTACCCTTGTATTAAAGAAAAATTTCCAGAGAATGTTTCTTCTTTAGTGATTTCTGATAGTGAAGATGATGAAGATGAAGAAGAATCTGAAGATGAAGGATCTGATAATCTAGAAAAATCTGATGAAGAGGAAAATGAATCAACCAAGAAGTAATTCTGCTTTGCTGAATATAAAACTTGTATATTCGTTCTTTAATCTTCCTATCTTTTTGCTGCGAATTTCTCTTCCTTCCTGCATGTGTTAGTAAAACAACTCTTTCTTGCGATATAATCAATCACTATATAATTAAATTTTTCAATCTATGTATAAATCTGCGTAAATCTATCATGCGGAGTCAAAAAATACTTTCTCATGATAAAAATTAATCATATATTCCCATATTTTCCTATGTTTTTTTATCCAAATTAGAGATTAAGCAATTTGTAAAGTGAATATTGCACAATCTTGCAATTCTTTACTTATATTCTTATGTGGTCTTATTTTTCCTTCCTAAGTAAAGGTATTATTTAGCCACTCTTTCTTTTGCGACAAAATCGCAGGGCGTTTTTGCATTTTCATGCAAAAACCCATTGATCTTGCCTTATCTTTTTGTATTCTTTTGCTGCGACAATATGATAGGCCTAAATTTTCTTGCGAAAATAAAGCCCCATGACATTGTCGTCTTGCGATGAAATCGCATGACGTCTTTACATTTTCATGCAATGACCCATTGATCTCATTTTATCTTTTTCTCTTGGCTTTTTGCCTGTTTTGATATTTGTTGCACAAATACGACAAGCCTAAATTTTCTTGCGAAAATAAAGCATCATGATATTTGCGTCTTAAGATACTTATCAACTCCCTAATGGAGGGTGCTGCCCTTATCTTCCCCCTGGTTGCCCCTTCAAGGAGGCATACATTGGCCATACAAGACTTGCTCCTCCCATCCGGATTTACCAACAACCCGTTGTTTTTCGCAGCCTCTTATCCTTTTTGCCTATATAGCTTATAGTTACGAGACTACACCCTAAGTGGGGTTTCTTCAGGCCGAGTGCATCATATTCAAGACTTGCCAAGAATGGCCAGGGTAGGTTCATTCTCCCCAGGCACTCTTGGCTCAACCGTGTACCGCGACGCCTTGATCATATTCTGCACTCCTTAGAAGAGATCCTCGGTCGTCCAACCAGGGTATAACCTTATATATAGTTGAAAATCCAAGGTATCTCTCCCGGATAGGCTTGCTTGAACCCCACATCTCCATGACTCAAGTTCCAGTAGCGGTATAACCTTATCTTTGAGCCATGCAATCAGATACCCCCTTAAATGACGTACTTTAGGTCTTACATTTGCCTCTTGCGAAATTTTATTCACGAACTAGGGTTTACGCCATAAAGGTTCGTCCCATTCTGCGAATTTTTCTTCACGTTTCTTGCGATATTTTCACATATTTTTGCTTCAATGCTGGTGTAATTTCACAATCTCATATTTTTCATTAAACAACAATCTATGAATCACATTGTTCATACATATCTTTCAATATCATTTCAGTATCATAATTTGAAATCTTTTACCTTTACTTTATTCTGCCCTTGGGATTTTGTTGCGCTTTGCTACGTTGCCCCTGCGAGTCATTCACTAGATACTGTGTTCATTCTTTCTCAGATTTTCTTCTTCTCGCATCTCTATGGAATCCACCATTAATCTGTCACATCTTTGTGTTTGCTTGATGTTGTGCTTCCAATTGCTATGCTTCGCAGCTCTCTCTTCGCAAGATTTTATATCAATCTCATAACACTTTCTGCTTTCACTCCAATCTCCTTTTATGACTCCAACACCATTTGGATGTGGAAACTTAATGCACTGATGGTAAGTGGATGCCACACCTAGAATCCCATGCAACCAAGGTCTGCCAATTAAGGCATTGTAGGGTGACTCCACATCCACTACACATAATAAGACTTTAAATGTTATTCCTTTTAATGGGATTCTCATTGTGATCTCTCCCTTTGGTTTATTGGAGGTACCATTGAAACCATATATCTTGTACGTTGAGGGTATTAGATCTTCATCTCTCCCTCCCATGGTCTTATAGGTGTGATAAAATAAAATATCCACATAACTACCTGTATCAATCAATACTCTATTAATTGCCCATGAATCTTCATTTTCATCATCTTCAGTTTTATCTTCATCTTCATCTTCATCCTCTTTTTGTTTTGGATTTATCTTCAGTCTCACAACCAATGGTTAATCATGTATATCTCCAGGCTCAGGTACTTCTTGTGCGGTGAAAGAAATAATCTGTTTTTGCCACTCTTTAAGCGGCGAGGCTTTCACAATGTTCATGATTTCTTTCCCATCAACATCTCTCGCAAACACTCGGCTTAAAACATTATCGTGGAAGTCTTTGATAGTATTGAATGAATGTATAATGGAGTTACAAAATTTTTTTTTTTCCTTTGCTCCAACTTCTATCACAAATGTTTATCCTCCTTTTGTTGTATTTACTCTACAAATTTCTGGTGGAGGTGGTAATGAATGAGATTGCGGGTGCCCTCTTAGAAAATGGTTTAATCTTTCCTAATCTATCATCCTTAAAATGATCTTCTTTATATTCCTGCATTCATTTGTTGAGTGACCATGAAAATGATGATAAGAGAAAAATTCTTGACTTCGGTTATTTGGGTGTGGTTCTTTTCCCATGTTCCAGGGTGCTTGTATATTTTCCATTAAGATTATGGCTTCCCAAATTTTTTCTACACTTGCATTCAAAGGTGGCATTTTTATTTTTTCCCATATCATCTTCTGATTTCCCTGCCCTCTTTGATAACTTTGTCTCTGTCCACCATAAGTCTCTTGTGGTTGATCAAGTCTCTGAATTTTATTATTTCCCCCGCGATAAAAGTTTCTCTCTCTTTAAAACTCTTATTGATCTCGACTTCCCATAGCTACTAATTTTTATTGACCATCATCCACATTCTTTTCTTGTTTTGCTTGCGAGGTCCTCGCTATCGTATTTATCATCTTGGGAAGTAAACTTGCACTCGCTGCAACTGAACTAGTGTTCACAATAGGATACAACTCCATCTCATTTTGTTTTTCCTCCAACGCAATATATTCTTCCTGCAATTCTCGTAGATCTGTCATAGTGATCGTATTTTTGATTCTAAAAATTTGTATATATAACAGGTTGGTTGCGAACATAGCATTAATGAAGGATAAAATGAGGTATCTCCCATATACTCTTCCAGCCATCTCACTACATATTGTCTTCCATCTTATGGTTAGGTGTTTAAAACTTTCTCCAATCCTCTGTGTTAACCCAAATACATCTTCAATACCGGGCCGCGAAGAATTATTGCTTATATATGCTCCAAAAAATGTAGCTTGCAGATGGTCGAAAGAAGTTATAGTATTTTTAGGTAAACCTTCGAACTGTTTTAAAGCCTCGCTAGTTAAGCTAGATGCAAAGTATTTGCATAATACAACATCATGGTTTTCCCACTGTAGCATACACCTAACATAATCCTTGACATGTTGAACATCACAGGTAATCCTATCGAAGATACTGGTTAATGCTGGTAAATTGCATTTTGGGGGTATTCCTCCTAATTGTACTTCTTGAGTGAATGGAGTTCTCGCAGCTTCTTCAATGGCTTCTCCAAGTTGCCTTCTACCTCCTTCTCTCCTGTTATTTAACATTCCCCTTATTTCTGCTAGCTCTCTTAAGATTTGTTCATTCCCAGCTGAGTTTTGCTCCATTGGTCTTTTCAGTGCAGCTTCCCTTTTCCCGCGTTCTTGCCTATCTTGTGTTGCGAGATTTTGACTTCCGTCTCCATTATTTTCTTGTTTTCTTTATACGCTATCTTCTCTTACATTTCTTTCATGAATGTGCACACCATTATATCTCTCATTTTATCTTCTGCGATTTTCTTCTGCTCTTCTTTGCACCCTATCGTATTCTTCGCTAATATTACCATTATTGTGGTTTTGTTCACGTCTTCTTTCTCGATTGTCATGATTATTCTTACGAATTGCCTCTTGGAATTCTTGCTCTTCCACTTCTGCTCTCAATCTTTCCCTTTCGCAAGCTAAGCGTGCTTGTTCAACATAATGTCTCTCGATTTCTCTTTCAATTATCTGCTGATTTCTTAGAGTTTCTCTTCCATGCAATATCCTCCTCCATTCCTCTTGATTTTCTTTACCATCTTGGTTATTTTGTGCCTGATGCTGTTCATTCTCCTGCCTTCTATTGTTTTGTTCGTTTTGTTGAATTTCACCTTGTGGTATATAACGATCTTCCCTTATTTCTCTCCTTTCGCGACATTCCCATTTGGCTCATGATTTTCTTCTTCAATATTTGCTATAGGTAATCTTCTTCTTATATCACTTCTGATTGTTCTCGAACTTGATCTCGTTGTACTTCTTGATCTTCTATTTTGTAACCCCATGTTTTCCATTCTCAATTCATGGTTTTTTCTTGCCAAATTTGTACGTTATTCCGCCTCTAATCTCCTTTATTCTTGTATTCTTTGTCTTAAAACCTCTACTGTTTTATTTTCGTTACAACCATGTATTAATCCTCCATTTACCTCTTGATTTCTTCTCTCTCGTCTTTCATCTCTTAATTGTCGATCTTCTGGTTCTTCCATTAAATCTGATCGCTAAGTATGCATGCTTACTCTATCATAATCCACAACTCTATCTTGTATAGGTTTTTGCTGATTCGGCTGTCGAACCTGATTTTCTCCATCATTCCTTATTCTATTTCTTCTTGTTCTTACTCTTGAAGATTCTCCTATTTCACTTGTTTCTCCACCTGCAAGTCTTTTACTCCTCCTTACGGTTGTTGGTGGTTCTGACGTATTTTTTCTTCTTCTATCCATTATTAATCTTAATGAACTATTGAAAATTGCGTAAAATCCTGCACTAA
This sequence comes from Papaver bracteatum, assembly GCA_023529315.1. NCBI lineage: Eukaryota > Viridiplantae > Streptophyta > Magnoliopsida > Ranunculales > Papaveraceae > Papaver > Papaver bracteatum. The sequence continues at coordinate 1,757,232 of JAJJWX010002324.1, forward strand.
TTATTCCAAATTCCTTCCAATCACAATATCAATTTTTACCTTTTTCTTCAAATAATCAACAATTTATCCCTGTTTCTAGCGCCAAAAATGTAGTAGCAGGAAATCCCACACTACACCCCACACAAGATTCCATAATTATCAACACATATTTATAGATTAAGAACAACACTTTTATTGATTAATTCTCAGAAATGTTACAAGAAATGGAAGAAATCAAGAATACAATCGCTCACAAGAATTTTCTCTCTCCTCAAGACTTTCTCAACACTCTAAAAATTATCTCTCCCCTCTCAAGATTACTCATCCCCTATATAAAGGGTATTACATAATGGATGATAGCTCATAGACAGCTAAGCTATCCCTTAATTTCAGATTTAACTTGCGATATCTTCGCGAGTGCAATAATGTTAATCTCGCAAACACTCTAATCTTCGCAGGATGATTAAGTTTTCTTCATGTTTCTACCATCATTATTTGTTACGTCGTTCTTTTAATCTTTTCTGCGACGCTCGCCAGTGTCTTTAATGAAAACTTCGCAAGAATGTTCTTGCTGCGATATTCTGATCCCACAAGACTAACGGCTGCAAAACCAGATAGTACATCCATGATAGTCAAACCTATGACCTATTACTCTAATTCTTCTAATCAACTAAGCCATGGTGAAAACCCCTGAGAAGAAGATAGGTCGAACCAACAATACTACTAGTTAATTAATGTATAAGTAGGACTAGCATTATGCCGCAATAACAAAAATGAAGAAGATTTAGTGCTTTCATAGATAAGAACGCAATATCAACTATAGGGAACATGTCGAAGAACAGTACGCAAATAACACAGTTACACAAAGCAAGAAGCAAAAAAAAAAAAAAGTTCTGGTACGAACCCAGTTCCTTGAACAGATATGTTCTCCAGCAACAAAAATCCCGGTTGATTATGCCAGTCGGGCTAGTCACCTCATAGTTATCATTATCAGTACCATAAACTATCATCTCATCTTATCTCCTCCTAAGCATCAGTAGTTATGGGAACATCAAGCGTCCACAAAGCTTATTCCTTCTTTCTTATATAGAACAAAGTCATCATCTGAGGATGATAAGAAACAACACATTGAGGGAAATGCACCATAAAGGACACACATACTAAGTATATAATTGGAAACCTAGAAAATATCGAATGAGCTTAACAAACTAGTAATTAAGAAGCAACTTACTCTCCAATAAGGAACCTTGATTGTAAAAACTAGCAAATATTTCATCTTTGAACTATTTTGTTCTTAAATATTCTTCCCTATACATAACTCCACCTATAATAAAAAACAATGAAGATGTCTTTAATCAGGATAAAAAACAAGGGAATAATTACGTTTTCATATACATAAAGTTGAAAATGAACTTGAAATTTACATAATACCACCTTGTCATGATTGCATAAGTCCTGACGAATCTTCTCAAGTCGTCAACATTGAAATTTGATTCGACAATTTAATGGGACAACAGATCAAACCAAGACAAACCCTAGAGAAATCAAAACAACCAGGTCAACCCAATACGAATCCCACAAATTTCAGATATAAACGATCAGATTACACCAAGAGAAATTAAAATAACACCCAAACGTAAAAAAATAAAATAAATCTTAAACCTAAATGATTTCGTCTACTTATAAATCTCTAAATCAAAACCAAACAAAAATAAACCCCACAATATCAATACAACTAGATGTGAAGATAGACATTAGCAAAACTCAAACTCATAAAAATAGTGAAAATACTTTGCTAGGATTTCTGATTAAGAAAGTCCCATTTTTTTTTATTTTCTTTTTTGCACAAATCAATAGATTACTTCTCGAATTAAAGATAAACTCAGATAACACCAATAAAAACTTTTCACAAATATAAATCAAAAGTCAACTCAGAAAACAGGAATATCTGGGGTTTGAAACGAAATCGGGTTTGATTGAGTCTGATTTATGAAAGATAGGTTTTGATTCATGAGATGAGGTTTCAAGAGAGATGGGTTTTAATTTATGAAAACTTGGACTCGTTTCACAGTCTCGGTTTAGGTTTGAAGAGAATAGAAAATATGAGAGGAGGAAAACTCTTTCTGGGAGAGATAAGAAAATAAGATAAGAATAAGAAAATAAAAGAGAAATGGAGAATAATTAATAAGGCTGCCAATTGCCAAATACTCTAAAGCCCTGACCATTTTAATAAATTACAAGTGTATCCTTTTTTTTTCTCGTTCCAACAATAATTAATTAGGGCAACGTATATATTTTATATGCAACGGATAAACATCTGTAACCTTTATATACATTGCAAACACGAAAACCTAAATGTTGCAAAATCCTGGTTTTGGTGTAGTGTCTCTTGGGTCCCCATGTTCTTCTTCTACATCCATCATTTCTTCTACAGCTTCATCATCTTCTAGAGGAAACTCTGCTAAGAAATCTGCTACAACTTGTGATTTTGGCGAAGATAGGATTACATACTTAATATCAAAGTGTCCTACTTGTGCATTCCATCTCTCAACTCTGCCTGATCTTTTGGAATTCTTCATTACTAACTCAATTGGCACCTTTGTTAATACTTTTACTTTATGTGCTTGAAAATAGATGCGAAGATTGAATGTTGCATAAACTAATGCTAGAATCAACTTCTCAATCTTTGAATAATTTTTCTCTGCGGTATTAAATGTTTTGATGATGTAATAAATTGGGTTTTCTATTCCTTCATCCACTCGCAGTAACACTGCACTTAATTCGTGTGAAGTTGTCGCAAGGTAGATCAATAATTCTTCTCCTAGATCCGGTTTCTATAAGATGGATATGTTCATTAAATGTTCTTTAATTCCTTGAAAAGCCTTTTCACATTCATCTGTCCACCTGAACTTTGTTCCCTTCTTGAGTATATTGAAGAAATGCTTGCATTTGTCTGATGATCCAAAATCCCATTCAACTTCTGCACATCTTTTACAGTTGCTGGTGTTGGCATGTCGCGAATTGCTTGTACTTTATCTGGATCAACTTGTATTCCTTCTTTTGACACAGTATACCCCAATTTTTTTCCTGAAGCTACTCCAAAAGTACACTTTTCGGGATTCACCTTGATGTTAAAATGTCGCATTTGATCGAAAATCTCCTTCAAGTTCTGCACATGGTTTTTAGCTTCTTTACTCTTGATTAACATTGTAGTTGCAAGAAATCCTACAACACACCCCTTATCATATCTTGATATCAATTTCTAGATCTACATATAAAAATGGTAGTAAAAGTGCTAAAATTATAAACGGACACCAAGATTTTTTACATGGTTCGATCAATATGATCTATATCCATGGTTCTTCACTATGATTATTTGAGTTTACATTTGATTTACACGGAGACTCCATTAATGAGTATTTGGAGATCTAGATTTAATTTTAGGGGATGAAGATGATAAAGAAAATAAACTCTTTCTGAAAAATCTCTCTCTCTCTCTCTTAACAATTATTCCCCCCTTTTTCTCTCTCATATTCTCCTCTTTATATAGATATTTACATAGTGGATGACAGCTCATAAACAACTAACCTAACCTTTAATTTTGGGTTTTTATTGCGATATTATCACAGGTATACAAATATTACATCGCAACATTCCTAAATCTCGCTCAATATTTACATTTTTCTCATATTTAAATTATCGTCATTTGTCACGTCATTTTCTTAGTCAACCTGCGACGCTCGCAAAGTTTCGTTGGTGAGAACTTCGCAAGTGTGTTCTTGCTGCGATATTCTGATCCTACATCTTGCCTCTTTTTTCTTGAATATTGCTTGAATAGAGATCTTTAAGAAAAAATCTGTTATTATAGAAGTCTTTGATTTTTATTGATGAAGGAATAAGCGAAAGAATACTTTCCCCGAAGAGTACGTACTTGCCTCTATTCTTTTGCGAAGTTCCAAAGCATTGAGAAGTAATTAGAAGCATTGTCCTGAAGTATAAGAAGTACTCAATCCTCAAAATATAAGAAGTATCTGTCCTTGAATGAGAGTAATAAGTATTGCCCCTATTCATGCGAAATTATTACTCCATTTTTGGTGAGGATTCTTGCCGAGAAAATAAAGAGCATAAAATGTTTTCTTGGTAATCCATATTGCCTCTGTTCTTTATCTGTGAAGGTAGAATCCTTGTGAAAATGTTGAATGAGAGAGTTGTTTTTTCATTCTTATCTTGCCTCTGTCTTATGCGATAGTAATATCTCTTTAAGTTGCTTACAATTGTGCGAGATAATCATATTCTGCGAAATAATCACATCTCCTGCGAAATTCTGTATGAGTCTGCGAAATTATAAATGATCTTGCTAATTTCTGAATATTCCTGCTAGTTTCTGAATACTTCTGTGAAATTCTGACACATTCTTTAAAATTCTGAGTAATTATGCGAATTTCTAAAGTACCCTGCGAAATTATGAAGTATTCTGCGAAATTCTGAATAATGCTCCTAAAATAGTGCTGCAAATAGTATTTCGAATAGTACTGCGAAATTCTTACATATTCTGAGTAAAATTTTGTAAAATACTTGTGCGAATCTAATGCTTACTTAATGATTATGTTATGAAATGTGTATGCGATTTTTATGCCATGAAATGTTTATGCGATGCTTTTATGATGCGAGTATGATGCTTGTATGATGAGAATGCTTATCTATTGCAATGTATATCTAAAGTTTGTGTAACTTAGCTCATTTTGCCGCGGTAAAATTGATGTAGCTTTAAATCTCTTCCATTCTTCATTTCTCTGTTTTTGTCTCTAGTATATGCGTTCCTCTTTGCATATTTATTTTTCCCGCAAGTTCATTTGCTTGTGCCCCATTTTTCTTGCTCATTGTATCTCATTGTTTTATTGTCTCCACTGTTTATTCCTACACTATTAGTCTCGCATAATATAATATAATTAAAATATTAGAGGTGCATAATCTCAATTTTATTTCAGTATATATATTCGCAAGCTTGTTTGCTCACATATGATCATATTTGTTCTCTGGACCAACTCTTCAAGAACCTCTCTGCGAAATTAACACATAACTTTTTTTTTCTTATTCTTTTATTCGCCAATGAAAATGAGAAGAAAATGAAAAATATGTGTCTCTGCGAATTTGAACCCGTGACCTATTTGTTGCTCTCGCAGCCTTGAACCATCTGTGCGAATTTCTGTTTGTGATAGAAATTGCAGCGTCTGCCTCTTATCTTCTCTTCGTCCTTCCTTAATTTCTTTCACAATTTGACTCTTGCTTTTTCCTCCTGAACATGAAATCTTCCACTGATGTAGTACCAGAATATCTCCACAACGATATTCTCATGATAAGAACAACGCTTTCACGAGAAGGTCAAATATTCCTATAAGTATAAATGAAATTATTCACGAGAGTGTCGTGAGGATTCTTCAGCAACATTTGGCGAGCGTCACGGGGAAGCATCATGGCAGTTGACAATTGAAGAGACATGTTATGAGAGTGTTTTTTCACGAGGATTACAAAAGTTTGCGAAGATTAATATTACAAATACCACGATGTGATCGCATAATATATCCGAAAGAAGGGGAAAACTTAGCTGTCACCCACTATGTAATTTCCTATATAAAGGGTTCAAGTAAGTCCAGATGAGGATGATGTATTTTTTAGAGTTGAGAAAATCTTGAGGAGAGAGAAACTACAGAAAAGAAAGTTGTAATTCTGAGTTTGAATATTTTCTGTAAACATTTCTGAGATCTAAATAATAAAAGTGTCGTTTAATTCTTTAATCTTCAACTAGTTTCACTTAGATTTTTATAGGATCTTAATAGGGGTGTAGTGTGGGAAATCCTGCTACTACATTTTGGCGCCGACTAAGGAGATCGAAAATCCAAAATCTCTAATTATAATTTGAAGATTTGGAGAAATTGAAGAAATGGCTGGAAGAAGGAGAAGAAATACATCAGAACCACCAATAACAGTGAGAAGAAGTAAAAGACTTGCAGGTGAAGAAACAAGTGTATTAGGAGAATCTTCAAGGATGAGAACTAGGAGGAATAGAACAAGGAATGAAAGGTAAAATTTAATTCAACAACCAAACCAATCAACATCGGTACAAAATGGAAGAGTGGATTATGATAGAGTAAGCGTGCATACATGGAGATCAGATTCAATGAGAGAAGAAACAAATCGACAATTAAGAGAAGAAAATGGAGTAGGAAGAAATCAGGAGGTAGAAGAAGGGTCGATTCATCAAGATGAAGATGAAACAGCAGAGGAATTAGGGCAAAGAATACAGGAAGAAAGAAGGTTAGAGGCGGTGGAACGTGCAAATTTAACAAGATAAAATCATGAGTTGAGAATGGAGAATTTAAGGTTACAAAGAAGAAGATCAAGAAGTACTACTAGATCAAGTTCAAGATCATTTAGAGAAATACCAAGGAGAAATTCTCCCATAAGAAATAATGGAGAAGATGTACAAGAAGAAACTGAAAATCCAAATAGAGGACAACTTCAGGGAGAAGAGAGAGTAAATAATGATTTTAACGATCCACAAGGAGAAACTTTAAATGGAAGACGAAATATTGAAAATCAAAGAAATGAAGGTAATCAAGATGGTGAAGAAAATCACGAAGAAGGTAGAAGAGTATTACATGGCCGAGAGCACGTCAGAAATCAAAGAATTATTGAGAATGAAATAGAGAGACATTATGTTGAACATGCATGCCTAGCTTGCGAGAGAGAAAGACTGAGGGCAGAAATGGAAGAACAAGAGTTTCAAGAAGCAATAAGGCAAAACAATCATGATAATCGAGAAAGAACACGTACACAAAATCGCGAAAATGGCAATATTCGGGAAGAATATGACAGAATACAGAGAAGGATAGAAAGACAACAAAGAGAATTGGTGAGAAATGAAGAAGTTGGTGGAGAAGAAATTAGGAGACAAAATCAATTGCGAATTTCGGATAGAAATGAAGAGGAAAATCGCAAGAGAAGATAAATTGCGTTAAAAAGACCAATAGAACAAAGCCCAACTGCAAATGAGCAAATTTTGAGGGAATTAACAGAAATGAGAGGGATGATAAATAATAGAAGAGAAGGTGGAAGAAGGCAACTTGATGAAGCAATCGAAGAAGAAGCTAGAACTCCCTTCACACAGGAAGTACAACTAAGAGGAATTCCTCCAAAATGCAATTTACCAGCACTAAACAGTATTTTCGATGGGACTACTTATGCTATTCAACATGTTAAAGCTTATGTTAGGTGTATGCTGCAGTGGGAGAATCATGATGCTGTTGTAGTTGCAGAATAACCTACAACTACACCCTCAATAGAATTAGTAAAAACTCAAGAAGTTCTTGATGGTGAATGATAACTTTCTTATTAATTCTCTTAATTGATTACATGGAATTATCAAAATGGAACTAGAATAGTTACAACTTTTTCTATTCTCTTTCCTAAGATAATTTCTTACACTCACTAAAAGAACCTCCCAAATTTTACATTTGAACTCCTATTTATAGTAAAACTTATACAGTTGTATATGAATTGCGAAGTATCGCAATTCATCCTCGCAAAATTATTTCATCCTCGCAAAACTTCATATTTCCCCACACTACTTCTATCATCATATCATTTTATAACTCTTTCCTCCTTTATTTATTACGATACTCGTGAATTGTTATCTTGCGATATTCAATACCTACATCTTTCCTCTTCTCATTTCAATTCTACGAAGAAGAAATGATCGTGAGAATATAACCGTTACTTAGTCTTTTAGAATTTGGACACGTCTTTTGTAACCGTCTTTTTCTAGTTATTCCCTTATATAACTCCTTTATATTCTCTTCCTTTTCTTCTTCTTACTTCTGCAATTCTATCTTCTATTCATACTCTCCATTACTGTTTTCTCTACAATTTTTTCTTTTATTATATCTTCATGAGTTCTCCAAGGTAATTTCCTTTTATCTCCGCGCATTTCATTTGTTCTCGTCTTTAATTTATGTATAATTTGTTATCTGTTTTTGGTTTATTTCAGCAAAATAACTCCTCAGATGAAACCTCAACTAAAAAATTCAAGCCCTAATCCACGAAGAAGAAAATCTGAGAATCAAAAGGTAGTTAAAATACTTTGCCTTCTTTCCTGAACAATATATTGTTGCCTCAGTTTTTAATATACATTTTGATTCGCAGGTTGGCGAAAAACCCAACCCTGGTAAGAGATCTCGATTAACTAAACCCACACCATTAATTCCGATTGATGATTTCCTTCCTGAAATTGATAAGGAATTTTCTTCTCCTCCTCGTGAAAATGCTTCTTCACACACTCCTGCCTCTACTCCATTACCTACCTTTCAATCTCCCATCAGTGTCAATTTATCAACACTTCTTCAAGATCAACCCTCACAAAATATTCCTTCAACTTATTCTCTTGAAAAACAACCCTCGCAAAATATTTCTTCAACTTCTTCTCTTGAAAAACCTATCTTGTCCCCAAATACTTTGAGTGCTATTTCTCCAGACAATTTGCAGCTTGATCTTATTCCTTCAAATTCTTCTCCTCTTCCTCAGGAAATTCGAGATGGAATTTATTCAACTTTCCGAATGTTATATGAGGTTTTGACCAATACTTCGAAGTCTACTAATGTTCGTTCGCAATATGAGTTTTGCGAAGTTCTAAATAATTTCGTCAATCCAGACATTTCTTCTTCACGTCAATCCTTGGAAAAAGAAATTGAATTGCTTCGCCAGTCTTTGAAATCTTCTCAAGCAGAATGCGAGGATCTCCGTAAAGAAAATTATCGTCTTCAAAATGATTCTCTCGACTGCGCGATTCTTCGCAAAATAAATGATGAATTGAAAGGTATGATTGCTTATCTTCATATTTTCCCTTTTATTTACTTATATTCTTCATATGCTTGAAACATCCATTAAAACCCATTCCCCTTTATGGAATCCATCCAGAAATGTAGAAGATTGGTACTTCACCATGAATCAGATGCAACAGAATATCGAACCAAGCATGAAAGCCTCTCAAACCAATTCTCCCATTTATCTAATCTTTACTCGTGTGCCTTTGACAACTCTGATGCTCTTTTTCAAGAGAATACTCAACTAATATATGATCGAAATTTTTTGAATGATGACATATCTCAACTTTTTTATTCCTTAACTAAAGCTAATTTGATAATAGAAACCTTATTAGAAGAGAACAAAACCTTATCAGAAGAGAAATGTTCGTTTTTGAATACAATGATTGTTTCTTCGCAAGAATTAAAGACTCTTCAGAATAAATGTTGCGATCAAGAAAATCTTCTTTCTTTGTTGAAAGGTGAACTTGAGGAATTAAAGAAGTCTTCAGATGCTGAAAGAAATTCTTTTGTTATTGAGAAGAATTCCCTTATTAATAAGAATATAGTCTTGAGTGCTAAGAAGAATCAACTTGAAGAAGATTATTCGTCATTAAAAAGTCTTAATGCCAAACTTGCGAAGGATAAAAATTTTCTCCTTTATAAAGATCAAAAGCTTCAATCTCGACTTAAAGGATTAGTTGGTGATGGTTTTGATAATGTGATGAATCAGATGAAGAACTGTTGTCTATCTTTAACTCAATCTCTTACTTCGCAAAGAGAAGTTAGTCATTAAAATTTGACTGCCTCTGGTATATCTTTAAATTTCGTTATACTCGCAAATTTTATCCTTTGAATTTTGTTTTATTTGCAGAATCTGAGAACAACCTTCGTAATGCGAAAGCTGGATTAGAAGCCTCCTGTTCCGAGCTTCGTAAGAAAAATGCTTTGCTTTTTACCCGCTTAATCAACTCTCGTGACCGTGCTACTCGGAGATTCAACTATCTTGCTTATTCCAAAGATATCGAAGATACCAACCATCAAAAAGCTATACTTCGTGAAAGTCATCTGAAAGCTCAAGTCTTTACGAATAGCATTCTCTTATCAAGAGCCTTGCCTCCTGTGAAAATTACTCCTTTGAAAATATCTGACGATGAAGTTTCTCGCGAGCCTGATAGTGATTTCGATTATGAGAGTGATGATGAAGATCTTGATGACGAGAAAGAATCTATTCCTCAAGGAGATGTTCCTGTTGCATATTCTTCAAAGGATGATATCTTGCAAAAGTCGAAGGCTGCTAATGACCCTACTCATCTTAAAGATCCATCACAGAGTGTTGATGAAGCATGATAACATTCCTTTTTCAATTAATCATTGACTCTCCTGTCCTCCTTTCTTTTGAATTCATTACCTTAGTTACTGTTGGTTTTCTTTTTGCAAACAATTCTGTTTTTTAAGAAGTACATCTGATATTTTGCGAAGATGACTTAACCTTAGTTAAGAAGTATATCTGATATTTTGCGAAGATAATTTAACCTTTCTTTAATTAAATTTTCCCCATTGATCATATGAAGAGAAATAATATATAACTCACAGATAAAGATTAGTATCTCCTTTTCCCCCTATTATTTCTCTTTAAATGATTAAACATTGTTTGAAGTATTAGAATATCTGCCTCAACTTATCTTACGAAGTTTCAACTTGTTACGATTGTAAATAAGAAATCCTCCCTTTTAAGTATAAGAAATAAAATATATGAAATATCCTTAATAAGTATACTACATATACAATACATTTGAAGAAGTATTAGAAGTACTAAATCCGTCAAATGAAGAGATATAAGAAGTATTAGAAGTACTCGATCCACCAAATGAAGAGATATAAGAAGTATTAGAAGTACTCAATTCACCAAATGAAGAAATATAAGAAGTATTCAATCTGTGAATAATTACGTAACATATGACGAAGTATAATGATTATTTAACCTTCACCAAATGAAATATCCGTTGAAGAAGTATAATAAATATGAGATATTCTTGAAGAATTATAAGAAGTATTCAACTTTTGGAGAAATATTCAATATATGGAGAAGTATAAGAAGTAATTAATTCTCGTAAACTTTTACGGATATGAACTTATCTGTATTTGATTGCTATCAAAATCACATCTTTTGTTAAGTCTTCGTTAAAATTCTTCAATGATGTTGTCTTCTTTGATAGGACTTCTTGTAAAAATTCTTCAATGATATTGACAGAGCTGTCTTCTCTTCAAAACTTCTTGATGTATATTCTTGTAAAATTTCTTCAATGATATTGACGAAGTTGTCTTCTTTTCAGATCTTCATAATGTATATTCTTGTATAATTTCTTCAATAGTTTTGATGTAATGAAATTCATTAATTTATGTGGTCTTATTATGCCTTCCTAAGTAAAGGTCTTATTTTGCCACCTCTTTTGTAGTAAATTTTTGTATTTGCGATAATATGACAAGTCTGTACATTCTTGCGAACATACAACCTCGTGACATTATCGTCTTGCGATGAAATCGCAGGACGTTTTTACACTTTCATGTAATAACCCATTGATCTCATCTTAACTTCTTTGTTTCATTCTGTGAGTTCTTTTTGTATGTTTTCCTTTTTTTTTTTTTTTTTTTTTTAGAATGCTCGCAGAACTTCATTTGTTGCACAAATATGACAAGCCTTTATGTTTTCGCAAACAAGAAGCCTCGTGACATATGCGTCTTATAGCACGTATCAGCTCCCTAATGGAGGGTGCTTCCCTTTATCTTCCCCCTGGTTGCCCCTTCAAGGAAGCGTACATCGACCATACAAGGTTAGCTCTTCCCATCCGGTTCTGCCAACAACCAGCTTTTGATCGCAACCTCTTATCCTTTTTGCCTATAGGGCTTATAGTTACGAGGTTGCACCCTATGGGGTATCTTTGGGCCAAGTGCATCATTTGCCAAGACTTGTCAAAAATGGCAGATGTGGTTCAACCTCACCGTTACTCTTGACTCAACCGTGTACCTCGGCGCCTTGATCGTTTTTGCACTTCTTGGGAAAGACAAGTATGCCTTAGTCGCCCAACCTAAATCCTCTTACACCGCATTTTATATTGCGTAATGTCGCTAGATTAGGTGAGAATCCAAGGTGTCTAACCCGGATAGGTACCCCATTATTGGGTTGTACCCCTAAATTTTTACCATGTACTAAGGGTCCTTGGTGGTGTTCCGGTTACCCTTAGCCACGTTTATAGGTACCCCCTTAAATGACGTACTTTAGGACTTTGCCTATTACGAAATATAGCTTCGCGAACTAGGGTGTACGCCACAAAGGTTTGCCTGTATAAAATTTTCTGCAGCTCTCTTTCTTTTTTGGAGGCTTATCACAGATTGCGGTCTTTTATTCGCAAATTAATGAAAGTTTAATCGCAATATAAATTTTGAAACTCGTAATTTTTCCCAATTTCCTGCGAGCAAACAATATTCGTAAAAATTTTCATGAGTTTTATGGATAATACCTTTTCAAATATAGTCTGTTCCAAGGTCTACCAAGACTCAAACCCATGTCTCTCCCTTCTGGATCCATCAGCCGATAAGCTCCGCTTCCTACAACTTCTTTAATAACATATGGTCCATCCCATTTTGGTGCTAATTTTCCTCCACTTTCTTTTTGATATGAAGGTGTTTCTCGCATGACCAAATCACATGGTTTATATTCACGTTCAATGACTCTCTTGTTGTATTCTCGAGCTAATCGTTCCTGATAAATCTTCATATGGTGCAACACCTTTTCTCTTTTTTATTCCAAATCATCCAATTCACTTAATATTACTCCCGCACTTAAATTTCTTTCCCAAGCTTCTTTCTTTGTTGTCGGAATTACAACCTCTGTGGGTAATACTGCTTCTACTCCATATGTTAGACAATAAGGAGACATTCCAGTTGCTTCTCTTCTAGTTGTATTGTATGCCCAAACTGCGCTAGGTACTTGCTCGCACCACCCTTTGAGATGTCCTTCTAATTTATTTTTGATTGTATCTGCGATTGTTTTATTTGTTTCTTCTGCCTGTCCATTAGCTTGTGGATATAATGGGGTTGACTTACCACATTTTATCCTAAAAGCACTGAGTAACATCTCTATGTTCTGCCCCTCAAATTGTTTTCCATTATCAGATACTAGTTGTGCTGGAACCCCGTACCTGCAAATGAGGTTCTCAAATATGAATGTAAAAACATCTTTATCACGAATATCTTTGTCTTGATTTTTACTGCGAGCTTCGTGAAATAATCTGTTGCAACTATCAAGTATCGCCTTTGTCCAGATCCAGGTATAAATGGTCCAACAATATCCAAACCCCATTTTCCAAAAGGCCAGCAGCTTGTTGAAGAAGTTAATGTGGCTCCTGGTGCATGAATTATTTTACCATGTCGTTGACATTCCTTGCATCTTCGTACGAACATTTTGCATCTGTATGCATATAAGGCCAGTAATATCCTTATATCTTTGCTCTATATGCTAGAGATCTTCCCCCACTATGATTTCCAGCTTCTCCTCCATGTAACATCTTCAATATTTTTTCTCCTTCTTCGCGAGTTAAGCACCTGAGAGGTGGTCCATTGAAAGATTTTCTATATAAAATTCCTTCTCGAAACTCATAGTTTGTTGCACGACTCTTTAATTTATGTGCTTCTAGTCTGTTCTGGATATTTCTCCTGTTGCGAGATATGCATGAATTTCTTTTCTCCAATATGCGATGTTGTTTGATAACTCTCTTTCTACTTCCATCGCAACAGCTTCCTCATTTTCTTTCTCTTTGTCCACTGATGGGTGTTGAATTGTCTGTATTTGGATATTTCTTGTATTTGGATTTGTCATCATGCTTGGAATAAATGCAAAAGCATCTGCGAGACGGTTATATTTTCTAAAAATCTGCGAGACGGTTATATTTTCTAAAAATGGAATAAACACGACTCCAATTCCATTTCCCTCACTATTGGATGATCCGTTCACTAGAATTTCCCATCTATCTGGTTCTGTTAACAAGTCTTTTGGATTTCCAAATTCTTCTTCAACATCCATCATTTCCTCTACTGCTTCATCTTCTTCCAAAGGAAATTCTGCCAAAAAATCTGCGACAACTTGTGATTTTTGCGATGACAATACTTCGTATTTTATCTTGTAATGGTTTACTTGTGCATTCCACCTTTCTATTCTTCCTGACATTTTTGTGTTCTTCATGGTTGATTCAATTGGGACTTTGGTTACCACTTTTATCACATGTGCTTGAAAGTATATTCGTAACTTGAATGATGCATAAACCAGGGCTAAGATTAACTTATCCATTTTAGAATAATTCTTCTCTGATGCATTAAAGATTTTACTAATATAGTAAATGGGCCTCTCTACTCCTACATATGCTTGCAACAGAACTGCACTTAGAGCATATGGAGTTGTTGCGAGGTATACCAATAATTCTTCACCTCTCTCTGGTTTCTGTAGTATAGATGTATTTGCGAGGTATTCTTTGATTCCTTGAAAAGCTTTTTCACATTCATCAGTCCACTTGAATTTTGCTCCCTTTTTAAGTGTTGAAAAAATGCTTACACTTATCTGACATTCGCGAAATAAATCTTCCAAGTGAAGCTAAGAGTCCATTTAGCTTTTGTACTTCTTTTACCGTTGCAGGTGTTGGCATGTCACGAACTGCTTGGACCTTTTCTGGATCAACTTGTATTCCCTCCTTTGATACTATGTATCCCAAGAATTTTCCAGATGAAACCCCAATTATACATTTCTCAGGATTTAATTTGATGTTTAACTTTCTCATTTGCTCAAATATTTCCTTCAAGTCTTGCACATGATCTTTAGCTTCCTTGCTTTTTATCAACATATCATATACATATACCTCCAAAGTTTTATGTATCCATTTCGAGAACACTTTTTCAACCATACGTTGATATGTAGCACCCGCATTCCGCAAACCAAATGGCATCTTCACATAACAATACAAACCCCTTGGAGAAAAAAAGGCAGTATTTTCTTGATCTTCTTCTGCGAGTGATATTTGATTATACCCTTTGTATCCATCAAGTGAAGTGACTCTATCATGACCTGTAGCTGATTCCACCATTTGTGGTATATCTGGTAATGGAAAACTGTCTTTGGGACATGCCTTGTTTAGATCAGTGAAATCTATGCAAATTCTTATTCCTTTATTATTTTTTGGAACAATGACCATATTCGCAATCCATTCTGGATATTTTGCTTCCCTTATGATCCCTGCATCCAACATCTTTTGTAACTCTTCTTCTATCTGTACATGATAATTCTGTGATATCTTCCTTATTCTTTGTTTGAATGGTCTTACATTTTTATCTATGTTCAATCTATGACACGCCACTGATGGATCATTTCCTGGTATCTCATCTACACTTCCTGCGAAGATATCTTTATATTCTCGTAAAAAATCAATAGTTCTTTTTTCTTCTTCTTCATCCATCTTAGTTCCAATTCGCAAGAATAAAGGCTCCTCTTTACTTCCTATATTTATTTCTTTAGTTGGTTCAGCTGCAACATAGCTTGGATTTTGCTCCCCCATAGGTGTTGGTTCTCTGATTATTTTTGCTGGTTCCCCTTCTTTTTCTGGAATCTCATTTGGTATACCTCTCCCTTCGTTCGCTCTTACTGTATATACTCGGAATTCTTCTTCCTTTTTTGTTTCCTTCGCAAGTTTCCTACGAAGCTGTTTCTTTCTTGCTCTTCCTCCGCATTGTGTTACTTCAATTTGATAACAAAATTTTGCACTATCAAGATCTCCTTTTATTTCTTGTATTCCATTTGGTGTAGGAAATTTTATTTTCTGATGTAATGTTGAAGCAACATCTTTGATCACATGAATCCACGACCTTCCTATCAGCATGTTATATGGAGATTCCATATCTATCACACACAAGGTTACATGTGTTTCAATTTCGCCTAGTAATATTCGCAGCGCGATTTCCCCTTTAGATTTTGTTGTAGATTTTCCTAATCCATGAATAAGACATTTTGAATTTGTGATTTCTTCATCTTTAATTCCCATCCCCTTAAGTGCATGATAGAATATGATATTAACAGAACTCCCTGTATCAACCAAAATTCGGTTTAATTTCCATTTTTCTACAGCTTTCTTATCTTCTAGCATGATCGGAATTGTGATCTCCAATGGTGAAGTGTGGTTCAAGTCTTCATTTAGAATTTCTGCTGCTGAAAATGTGATTTTTCGCTTTTCCCATTCTTCTAAAGTTGTTATCTTTTCTTCCTTCATGATCTTTCTTCCTCTACAATCACGCTTGTATATTTTTCCCTTCATATTACTATGAAATTCATTAATCATTGTCTTTGTGATCACATTACATTCTTCTTTTTTACAATCTCCATCTACTAACTTCATTTGATCTTCAAATTTTCCACAATTCCCTCAAATTTTGGCTACCACAATTCTCAAGTCCCCTCCTTCTAGCGCCAATTATGTAGTTGCAGAATAACCTACAACTACACCCTTAATAGAATTAGTAAAAACTCAAGAAGTTCTTGATGGTGAATGATAACTTTCTTATTAATTCTCTTAATTGATTACATGGAATTATCAAAATGGAACTAGAATAGTTACAACTTTTTCTATTCTCTTTCCTAAGATAATTTCTTACACTCACTAAAAGAACCTCCCAAATTTTACATTGGAACTCCTATTTATAGTAAAACTTATACAGCTGTATATGAATTGCGAAGTATCGCAATTCATCCTCGCAAAATTATTTCATCCTCGCAAAACTTCATATTTCCCCACACTACTTCTATCATCGTATCATTTTATAACTCTTTCCTCCTTTATTTATTACGATACTCGTGAATTGTTATCTTGCGATATTCAGTACCTACAGCTGTTTTATGCAAGTACTTTGCATCCAATTTGACTGGCGAGGCGCTAAAATGGTTTGAGGGATTGCCGAAAAATAGTATTACTTCTTTTGATCACTTACAAGCTACATTTTTGGGTGCATACATAAGCAACAACTCTTCACGACCAGGTATCGAAGATGTGTTTGGATTAAAATAGAGAATTGGCGAGAGTCTAAAACATCTAACCATAAGATGGAAGACAATGTGCAGTGAGATGGCAGGAAGAGTAGATGAGAGATATCTTATTTTATCCTTCATTAATGCAATGTTTGCGACTAATTTGCTCTACATACAAATTTTCAGAATCAAAAACACCATCACAATGACTGAAATAAGAGAACTACAAGAAGAGTACATTGCTTTGGAGGAAAAACAAAACGAAATGGAGTCATACCCAATTGCAAACACCAGTTCTGTAGTGGCTAATGGAAGTTTGCTTCCCAAAATGATTAATAACGTGGCGAGCACCTCGCAAGTTCAAGCAGAGAAAGTGGCGAATAATGACCAACAAAAGCTAGTGGCTATGGGAAGTCGTGATCAAGAAGAATTTGAAAGAGAGAAGAATTATTACAATCATGGAGGAAATAGTCAAATCCAAAGGCTTGACCAACCCCAAGAAACTTATGGTGGACAAAAGCAAAATAATTTCAGAAATCAGGGGAGCAAGAGAACCATATGGGAGGAGATTAAGATGCCACCCTTGAATGCTAGTGTAGAAAAAATCTGGGAAGCTATCATTTTAATGGAAATATACCCTCGCCATGGAACATGGGGAAGGAACCACATCCTAACACTCGTAATCAAGAATTCTGTCCTTATCATCATTTTCATGGGCATTCGAAAAATAATTGCAGAAATGTAAAAAGAATAATCTTAAGAATGATCGATCAGGGGAAGCTAAATCATTTTCTAAAAGGGAATCAACAATCGCAACAATTGCCACCACCACCAGACGATCGCAGAATGACTAATATAAAAGGAGCAGAAACTTTTGTTATAGAGGTTGGAACTAAAGCAAAGAATTTATTTTGTAATTCTATTGTGCATTCTTTCAGAACCATCAAAGATTTCCACGATAATTTCTTAAGTAGAGTCTTCGCCAGAGATATGGATGGAAAATAAATAATGAATATAGCGAGAATCTCTCCATTAGAAGAGTGGCAGAAACAAATCCTTTCTTTTACAGCACAATAAATACCAGAGCCTGGAGAGCTGCATGATAACCCATTGGTGGTAAGGTTGGAAATAAAACCAGAACAAGCAGCAGAATAAGAAGAAGGTAAAGAAAACAATAACGAAATGGAAGAGTCTTGGGCCATTGATAGAATCCTAATTGATACTGGAAGTTCCGTAGATATCCTGTTCTACCACACCTACAGAACCATGGGTGGGAAAGATGAAGATTTGATACCATCGACATACAGAATATATGGTTTTAATGGAACTGCCAACAAGCCTAAAGGGGAGATCACAATGAGAATTTCGTTAAGAGGAATGACTACCAAGATTTTATTCTATGTTGTCGATATTGAATCACCATATAACGCCTTGATTGGTCGACCTTGGTTACACAGGATATTGGGTGTTGCATCTACCTTTCATCAGTGCATTAAATTCCCTCATCCAAATGGTGTTGGAGTAATTAAAGGAGATTGGGGAGAAAGTAAGAAATGTTATGAGATAGATATCAAGTCTTGTGAAGAAAGAGCAGGGAAGAACAACAATTGGAAATACAGAATTAAGTAACAACAGAGAAGTGACAAATTAATGGTTGATTCAATAGAAAAGCATGAAGAAGTAACTAACGAGTCCCTTGCAGATATCAAGCAAATAATTAAACGCAGCAAAGGTACAGGTATAAAAAGCATAAAAGGAAGAAATGACAAGCAACTTGCGGAAAACACTAAGTAAAAGAACAGATGATAAGGAAGATGAGAAGAATGAAGTGATAGAAAGATGAAATATGACGAGCAGATCTCTAGAAGTGGAAAGGTAAAGTTATTTTTTCTGTTTGAGTGAAGAAAATGAAATTGAAAAGTTAAAAGAAATTATTGAGATTTGAAACTCGCAAGAAATTTTAAGAAACGCGAATATAATTTCGCAGAGATTAAGAGAACGGGACAAACCTGTATGGCGTGCACCTTAGTTCGCGAATACAATTTTGTAAGACGCAAATGTAAGACCTACAAGCACGTCATAAAGGGGGTATCTCTTTATATGATTCAGGGATAAGGTTATACCGCTACTGGAACCTGAGTCATACAGATGTAGGGGTTAAAGAAAACCTATCCGGGAGAGAGATCTTGGATTTCCATCTTTATAAGGTTATACCCTGGTTGGACGACTGAGAGTCTCTTCCAAGAAGTGCAGAGTATGATCAAGGCACCGAGGTACACGGTTTAGCCAAGGATGCCCGGGACGGACGAACCTACCATGGCCATCTTTGGTAAGTCTTGGCTACAATGCACTTGGCCTGAAGAAAACCCCACCTAGGGTGCAGTCTTGTAACTATAAGCCATATAGGCATAAAGGACAAGAGGCTGCGAAAACAACTGTTTGTTGGTAAATCTGGATGGGAGGAGATAGTCTTGTATGGCCGATGTGCCCTCCTTGAAGGGGCAACCAGGGGGAAGATAATGGCGGCACCCTCCATTAGGGAGCTGATAAGTGTCTTAAGACGACAATGTCATGGGGCTATAAGATCGCCAGATCATTTAGGCCTGTCATATTGTCGCGTAAATTATACAGAGGCAAAAAGCCAAAAGAGAAAAAAAAGTTAAGATGAGGTCAAGGTATTTTTACATGCAAATGTGAAGACGTCCTGCGATTTCATCGCAAGACGGCAATGTCACGAGGCTTTGTTTTCGCGAGAAAACTTTGGCTTGTCATATTGTCGCAATACAATAAAGAAATGCAGATAAGACAAGATCAATGGGTCAATACATGAAAGTGTAAAGACGTCCTGCGATCTTGTCGCGGAAAGAATAATATGGAAAAGTAAGACCTTTAAGTAGGAAGGCATGATAAGACCATAAGATCGCAAAAATAATAACACAAGAATATCAAGGTTTGCGATATCATCACATAAATTATGAAATTCGCCAAAATGTTGGTTTATTAACTTTCTCATATTGCAGATGAATAATAGAGGCAAGTATGGGAATGAATAGAATGGTAAAGATTATTATTCATCACCATATGAGAAATTTATATGGATATTAAGGCACAGATAATTAGCAGATGAAAACTATATTGACCAAGTTATATTGCAAAAAATAGGTTGTTCTTTCATTCATACAGATAAGGGGGCAAAGAAATTTACACATTAAATTGAAGAAAGTTGCAGCAAATTGAAGAAACTCGCGATTGATTACATCAAAGAAAGAAGATAGACAGATACATTGTTTCACTTATCAACATTGTTATCTTTATCAGATTCTTCTTCTTCACCAGATTTATCTTCTTCATTATCTTTGTTTGGTTCTTCATCATCGCCAGAATTTGTTTCTTCGTCATTATTTTCTTCTTCATCTTCGTCAAGATCTTCATCAGTATCAGAGACATCAAGATCTTGAACCATTGGTGGTATTGCATTTGCAAGATTAGGATACAAAGAATGAGGAATTCCATGATCATCACAAACCTGCCTAGTAGTATTATTACGAGTAATGAGGAGGGATCTGTTAAAATTTGCAGAAGTAATCCCAAATTGAGCTATTAATCGCGAGTATTTATTGTTGCGAGTAGTAAAATCGTTTGCAAGTTGATGATTAATATCTTCTAGTTCTCTCATCCTTACACGACATCTGTCTTCAGAATCTGTGAGAATAAGGCACCGTTAAGATAGAAGTTATAAGAAAGAATAATAAAAAGCAAAAGGTTAATAGAATAGAGTGGTTAACAACCTTCTTTCTCAGAAATCAAGTCCCTAATTAAGGCCGATTGATCAGCATGAAGACTAGCATCTATACCTAAATTATTCCTAGCATTATCAAGAACCTGTGCTGCCCAAGAAAACTCATCATCGCTAGTAATAAGAAGGCGAGAACGAACTTGAGTTTCTCTTGCAAGAAGATATTTATTTTCGCAGAAGAGTTTATCTCTTTCCATTTTAACTTCGAGAAGAATTTTATGGAAATCTGCTAGAGTTTCGCTGCCATTTCTAATTGCTTGATCTTTCTCGTCAACAAGATCACTATTTCTACTTCTTAATCCATTGATCACTTCTTTTGATTCATGATAAAGATTCTTAAATTTATTAGATAATCCTAAAGTGTGTCTGTGTTTAATGGTCAGGAGATTAAAATTAAATTTAAGTTCCTCTATAGAGAGGGATTTAATTTGTTCGTCAGCAAAATTACTTAAGGAGTTATTAAGGCGAGCAAGAAGAGTATTATCATCTACAGGTTCGGGAAAGGTTTGAAGGAACGTAGCCTCGTCAGTTAGACCATAAACATCTGCAAAAATGATTTCTTGGATAATCTATATAAAAGAAAAACAAAAAATCTAAAAGAAAGAAAAAGTAAATCATACCATAAAGTTGTTTATTGGCATTGTTAAGATCCAAAATCTTCTGTTTATCAACTGAAGCTTCAGTTTCCAACAGTTTATTTTTCTCGCGAAGCTCAGCAATCTCAGCCTCTAGTTTCTCTTTATCTTGGCGAAGGTTAACAACCTTTTTCTTAAATAAAGCACATTTATTATCTAAATCAGCAGCAGCAGCAAAAGAAGCTCTCCCAACCTGCAACAGAGTTTTATAAGTACAAAAAATTTGACGAGAGAAATTTGGTGAATTAAGAAACAATTAAGAAAACATACCAAAATACCAAGTGCGTTTAAGAAGCTTGGAGTTATAGTTCCAGAAATTCCACGAAGAGAATTATTATCAGATAAGATTGGAGCATCGCACACTTTGACGAGCGCTTGAGCTAGCCCATTAAGAGTCTCATCACCATACTCATTCGCAGTTCCACGAGAAGAATCTCCAAAAAGCATGGATAGTTGGGCCATGGAAGAATCAGAGGGAGAAGAATTTTTCACAGTAGGAACTTCTCTGATATCGTCAAATTCTTCGATAAATTCATTATTAGATTTATTAATTGAATCCAATTGGGTATGTTGAGAAGAAGAATGCTGAGTTTTATTCTTCTTCAAAGGAGGCTCACTGGGTTCTTTATTACGAGGGGCAGAGCGTCTTCCTTCACTTGAAACAGTAGATTTCCCTTTACGATTAGTTGAAGGTTTCTCCTTAGGTTTTGGCTCTAAAGGTGGTAATTCTTCAATTACCTACAAACACAGATAAAGATAATAAATAGGGGCAACAATATATTGTTAATTAATAAAGGAATATTTCTTATTTCATCTGTGAAAGATCTAAGAGCTAGAAGAGTGTTGGGTTTCCTATATTTCTGGTAATTAAGCTTCATTTTGGCAACCTACAAGATAACGGAAAATTTAGCGAGAGTGTGAAGGAAAAAATAATAATAGCATAAGAAGATGAGAGAATATACATCGAAAGACCTATCAGGCCAGTTGAAAGTCCATGGTTCATAGTAAGAGAGATTCGCAGGAAGTTGGAGAGAACCGGATATATAAGGACCTTTAAGGCATACGGGAAAAATAAACCACTTATCGTCATTAGAATGACGAGGGCCATCATTTGTATTGGTATGAAAATCAATATCTTGCATAAGAGCATTTTCATCAGTGACCTTCTTTTTATGCAAACGGACACCCCAACAGGTACTATCCCTTACCATGGGGAGTAACTGGTAATTTCGAAAGAAGTTATCTACAATATACTTTACAGGGATAATCGGAATATGTTTATATTTAAGACTTTTGTGTTTTTCGGAATATTGGGATCCTTTGCCAGCACCACGAGAGGCATATTCCAGTAATAATCTAATACAATCCCCGCCAAGTTGATACACCGCTCTTGAAAATCTCTTATCAGAAATTATTTGGTAAAAGAGTGGAAGTTCAGGGTTGTAGAGAGGAAGTGGAAGACCAGCTTCAAGTTGGCCTAACGAAACTATAATTTTTTCACGAGAACACTGGAAGTTAGAAAATAATTCAAGAGAAAGAACTGATTTGGGACTTTGATATGGGATTAAAGATAATTCAAATCCTTGATTTTTAAGTTTTTCTTGCATCAAATTGAAAGAAATAAGATTTTTAGCACCGGCAGCAACCATTTTGAGAGAATGGAAATGAAAGGAGATTGAAAAAATGGCGAAAGATAGTAGATGCGCGATTTGCGAGAAAGCAATTTGCAGAGAAGAAGAAGGAAAGAGAATGAGAAGAAAGAAAAAGAGAAGAATGAGAGAAGGTATTTATAGCAGAAGAAGTTTCTCCAGAAAATAAATATAGTTAATACAATGAAAGGACGTGAATGGTCAAATTACAGCGGTTTAAGATGACGTGTCGAAAAATATATGGATGATAAAATTATATGAAGACAGCTGGTGAAAGGTTTAGAGACGTGTCAGAATAAAGATGGAGGTGAAAAGATAGGAGATTACGGCAATTTATTCTCACGATCTTTTCTTCTTCGCAGAAAAGATGTGAGAAGAGGCAAGATGTAGTACCAGAATATCGCCACAACGATATTCTCATGATAAGAACAACGCTTTCACGAGAAGGTCAAATATTCCTATAAGTATAAATGACATTATTCACGAGAGTGTCGTGAGGATTCTTCAGCAACATTTGGCGAGCGTCACGGGGAAGCATCATGGTAGTTGACGATTGAAGAGACATGTTATGAGAGTGTTGTTTCACGAGGATTACAAAAGTTGGCGAAGACTAATATTACAAATACCACGATGATATCGCAGAATATATCCGAAAGAAGGGGAAAACTTAGTTGTCACCCACTATGTAATTTCCTATATAAAGGGTTCAAGTAAGTCCAGATGAGGATGATGTATTTTTTAGAGTTGAGAAAATCTTGAGGAGAGAGAAACTCCAGAAAAGAAAGTTCTAATTCTGAGTTTGAATATTTTCTGTAAACATTTCTGAGATCTAAATAATAAAAGTGTCGTTTAATTCTTTAATCTTCAACTAGTTTCACTTAGATTTTTATAGGATCTTAATAGGGGTGTAGTGTGGGAAATCCTGCTACTACAACTGAAACCTTGGTTTTCTTCCTTAAATTCACCACATCAACTAATATTTATTTTTTTTTACTCTTTTCACGTCTTTGAATTGTTGATGATGTTTACTCCCTGAAAGTGTAATTTTACTCCCCGAAATTTTGTAGATCTAAAAATAAATATGAAAAATAATTGATCTTCATCGAAGCTTCTCGAATCAACAAATTACAGGAAGGATAAATCCTTTATTCGGTCCCTATTTCTAGCACCAAAATGTAGTTGCAGGAAATCCTACAACATACCCCTTATCATATCTTGATATCAATTTCTATAAAAATGGTAGTAAAAGTGCTAAAATTATAAACGGATACCAAGATGGTTCGATCAATATGATCTACATTCATGGTTCTTCACTATGATTATTTGAGTTTACATTTGATTTACACGGAGACTCCATTAATGAGTATTTGGAGCTCTAAATTTAATTTTAGGGGAAGAAGATAATAAAGAAAATAAACTCTCTCTGAAAAATCTCTCTCTCTCTCTCTTAACAATTATTCCCCCCTTTTTCTCTCTCATATTCTCCTCTTTATATAGATATTTACATAGTGGATGACAGCTCATAAACAGCTAACCAAACCTTTAATTTCGGGTTTTTCTTGCGATATTATCGCAGGTATACAAATATTAAATTCGCAACATTTCTAAATCTCGCTCAATCTTTACATTTTTCTCATATTTAAATTATCGTCATTTGTCACGTCGTTTTCTTAGTCAACCTGCGACGCTCGCAAAGTGTCATTGGTGAGAATTTCACAAGTGTGTTCTTGCTGAGATATTATGATCCTACAAACATGTCATCTACATATACTTATAATGTTTTATGGATCCACTTCGCAAACACTTTCTCCACCATTCTTTGATATGTTGCACCAGAATTTCGCAAACCGAAGGGCATCTTTGTATAGCAGTACAATTCTCTTAGAGCAAAGAATGCGGTGTGCTCTTGATCTTCTTTAGCGAGAGGAATCTGATTATACCCTTTATACCTATCTTGTAGTTGCAGGAAATCCTACAACTACACCCTCAGTAGAATTCATAAAACTTTAAGAAGTTCTTGATAAAAAATGACAATTTACTGATTAATACTCTCAAATGATTACAAAGAACTATGTTAATGGAACTTAGAACAGTTACAACTTTCTCTTTTCTCTCTCCTAAGACTTTTTCTAATACTCACTTCAAGAATCCCCTCAATTTAACATTTGAACTACTATTTATAGTGAAATATGTACAACTGTATATAACTTGCGAAGTATCGCGACTTCTATTCGTAAGTTTATTCTATATTCGCAAAGTCTTCACGCCTTTCTCATGATTAAGCTTTCGTCATCTGTTACGTCATTTATGCAGTTAGCCTGAGACGGCTTCGCAATGTTCTTTTGATGTTGCGATATTCTCGTGTTTCTTATATCATCGCATTTTCTTGCGACACTTTCCTCCTGTCTTTGTTACTACATTCATAACCCAATATCTTACGATATTCTGTCCCTACATCTTGCCTCTTTTTTCTTGAATATTGCTTGAAGAGCGATCTTTAAGGAAAAATCTGTTGTTGTAGTAGTCTTTGATTTTTGTTGATGAAGGAACGAGTGAAAGAATATTGGATTTGAAAAGTACGTACCTGCTTCTATTCTTTTGCGAAGTTCCGAAGCTTTAAGAAGTAATTTAGAAGTATCATCCCTAAATATACGAAGTATGAAGTATCCTTGAAGAAGTATAAGAAGTACTTAATCCTCGAAATATATAAGAAGTATGAAGTATCCTTTAAGAAGTATATTTTATATTTTGCGATAATAATTTGACCTTTCTCTAATTGAATACTTCATTGATTTGCATAAATTGAATAAATTGATCATATGAAGAGAAATAACATATCTTGAAGACTTAACTTAGTATTCCATTTCCCCTTATTATTGCTCTTCAGGTGATCAATTGTTGTTGTAAGGATTATAATATCTGCCTCCGTTTAAGTTGCGAAGTTTCGGGTTGTTGCGAAGTAAATAAGAAATCTCCCCCTTGAAGTATAAGAAGTATGAAACCTCCTTGAAGAAGTATAAGAAGTATTCAATCCTTGAAGAAATATGAGAAGTATTCAATCCTCGAAAAATTTAACGAGTATGAAATATCCGTCCTTGACTGCGAATAAAATTGCCTTTTTTGGTAGTAATTCTTGATATATATTCTTGTTGAGAATATAAGGAATCTCCAATCATATTAACGGAATTGACTTCATTAGTTTCTGTGGTCTTATCATGCCTTCCTAAGTAAAGGTCTTACTTTGCCACCTATTTTGCGATAAAGTCGTAGGACGTTGGTGCATTTGCATGCCTCAACCCCTTGACTTTATCTTAACAATATTTTTCTGTTTGCGATAATATGACAAGTCTGAATATACTTGCGAATATACAGCCTTGTGACATTATCGTCTTGCGATGAAATCGCAGGACGTTATCATACTTTCATGTAATAACCCATTGATCTCATCTTAACTTCTTTGTATTTAATTCTGCGAGTACATATATATATATATTTTTTTTTACTCGCAGAAATATGATTGTTGCATAAATATGACAAGCCTTTATGTTCTTATGAACAAAAAGCCTCGTGTCATTTGCGTCTTATAGCACGTATCATCTCCCTAATGGAGGGTGCTACCCTTTATCTTCCCCTTGGTTTCCCCTTCAAGGAAGCGTACATCGACCATACAAGGTTAGCTTTTCCCATCCGGTTCTAGAAACAACCAGCTTTTGTTCGCAACCTCTTATCCTTTTTGCCTATATGGCTTATAGTTACGAGGTTGCACCCTATGTGGTATCTTTGGGCCAAGTGCATCATTTGCCAAGACTTGTCAAGAATGGCAAATGTGCTTCAAACCCATCCGGCACTCTTGACTCAACCGTGTACCTCGGTGCCTTGATCGTTTTTTGCACTTCTTGGGAAAGACAGTGTGCCTTAGTCGCCCAACCTAAATCATGTTACATCAAAAGATTAGGTTGAAAATCCAAGGTGTCTTACCCGGATATGTACCCCGTTTTTGGGTTATGTACCCCGTAATGTCCATGTACTCAGGTTCTATGGTGGTGTTCCGTTTCCCCTGAGCCATGCTTATAGGTACCCCCTTAAATGACGTACTTTAGGACTTTGCCTCTTGTGAAATGTTGCTTCGCGAACTAGGGTGTAAGTCACAAAGGTTTGCCTGTGTGAAATTTCTGCGTCTTTCTTTCATTTTTGAAAGATGATCACAGTTTGCGGCCTTCTTTTATGAAAGCTGATCGCAAATAAATTTTTGCGTCTTTCTTTAATGAAAGCTGATCGCAATAAGAATTTTAAAAATTTGTAATTTGTAATTTGTAATTTCATCGCAAGATTATCATGAGTTTTATGGATAATACCTTTTTAAATACAATCTATTCCAGGGTCGACCAAGTCTTAAACCCATGTCTTTCCCTTCTGGATCCATCAGCCGATAATCTCCACTTCCCACAACCTATTTAATGACATATGGTCCATCCCATTTTGGTGCTAGTTTTCCTCCCTTCTAGTTGTATTGTATGCCCAGACTGCACTAGGCACTTGCTCGCACCACCCTCTGAGATGTACTTCTAATTTCTTTTTGATTGTATCTGCGATTGTTTTATTTGTTGCCTCACTGTATTTACAAATCTAATAACCAAACCTCTTTCCAGCGTGTTGGTTGGTTTCATTTTGGTGTATAAGCTCCTTCGCTGTGAATACCTCCTGAAGTATCAAGTTTGTCATTTCTTCTTTGGGTACATGTGGCAAATTGATGTTTTCAGTTGAGTTGGTATATTTGCCGGTTGCTTACTTCGAAGAGATTCTACTACTGTATACTATCCGCGGCCATGTCATGGACGTCTTGCGATTGTATTCGCAGATAGGATCTTAAGTTTCGCGGGTGCTGTAAAATCAGTCACTCTGTAAAATGAAATAGATGGCTTTTTATTAGTATATTGTCTCCTTGTTGTTGATGGTATTGTATCTTAGCATGTGCTCTTGTGAATTTCAGTTAATGATTAATAGTATCTTAATTAAACTAAAAATTTAATTAACATATAATTAACATATGATTAATAGTATCTGGAAGATTTAACTAATACAAACTGATTGTTGATTCGAACTGATGTGGATTGATTTCTTTAGTTGTTGAGAAATAGATTGGTGTGCGCTGGATTGATCGATGAAGTGATTTCTTAAGCTAAGATAAACTTCTATTCCAGCTTCACTGCGGACTTCTTATTGCAACTCATACTTCATTTTCTGAACTCCCGTTTAGTTTCTCCCAGTCCTCTCATCTCCATTATTTTGCGTCAGTGGTGAAATGTACTTCGTAAATAATTCATTTATCATCATTTTCTTCCTTCGCAAGTGATGTTGTTAATTTGGCCGAGCAAAGGTAACTGGATTCTTCTCTTCGCTGGTGATTAAATAATTGGTCTTTGGTGCAACCTATGAAAGCAATAATACAAGGAAAGCAATAATAACAAGAAGACAATATTCATTTTCAAAGCAATATTCATTTTCTGTACGTAAGATGAAACTGGACACCACCTTTTCACCTTTTCTCTAGTATGTAAAATGTAGTTGTAAACTGCGATGTTTCGTTTTTTGCGAGATTGATTGATTTTTCTGCCAAATTAATTCATTCCTTGCTGATTGTTGACAATTGAAGTGATCTTGTTTTCATTGTTAATTGTATTCTTCACGAGTGATTGGTTTCCATCATACATTTTTCTTCGAAAATCCATATTGATGAAATTTTGCCTGGAATCGCAAACGATCAGTAAATTTGGTTAGCAATCTATAGAGCATTAAAATGAGTAATTTCTCCCTACAAAGAATGAAAACTTTTAATGAAATCTTCTTAATTTTTGTTCTTACGAAATGTAAATATCTAATCAACGGTAAATCTCGAAATTTGACATTTTTAGAAATTCATTAAACAAATTTGTAAAACAAAGTTTGGTTACTACAAATTCATAACAAAACATTTTTAGATTCAAGATTTCCACAATAAATCAAATTTCTACAAAAAGCAAAGTTTAAATTTGACAAAAAGTCTATTTTTCAACTTGTGTTTTGAAATTCCCAGATTCGGAAAATGAAACAAAAAATAAGAAAAGTGAGAAGAAATTTGTTTTTTTTTTTTTTTTTTTTTTTTTATGATTTGTTGACATAATTTTTTGCTGGTATTTTCTTCAGCTGCCTTTTAATATGTCTCCTTCTCTCTTCTTGCTGTATAATCATCAGATTTCGTTGTGGCTTTCCATATTTGATCTTGAAATTTTTAGATCTAGTGAAATCTAATTCTAATGATAGCCAATTTCTTTGAATCTTCTTCAACCCCTCTCCTCCCTGTTTCTAGCACCAATTATGTAGTTGCAGGAAATCCTACAACTACACCCTCAGTAGAATTCATAAAACTTTAAGAAGTTCTTGATAAAAAATGACAATTTACTGATTAATACTCTCAACTGATTACAAAGAACTATGTTAATGGAACTTAGAATAGTTACAACTTTCTCTTTTCTCTCTCCTAAGACTTTTTCTAATACTCACTTCAAGAATCCCCTCAATTTAACATTTGAACTACTATTTATAGTGAAATATGTACAACTGTATATAGCTTGCGAAGTATCGCGACTTCTATTCGTAAGTTTATTCTATATTCACAAAGTCTTCACGCCTTTCTCATGCTTAAGCTTTCGTCATCTGTTACGTCATTTATGCAGTTAGCCTGAGACGGCTTCGCAATGTTCTTTTGCTGTTGCGATATTCCCATGTTTCTTATATCATCGCATTTTCTTGCGACACTTTCCTCCTGTCTTTGTTACTACATTCGTAACCCAATATCTTACGATATTCTGTCCCTACACATCTAATGAAGATATTCTATCATTTGAGGAATATCTGGTAATGGAAATCTATCTTTAGGACAAGCTTTGTTTAAGTCAGTAAAGTCTATACAAATTCTTATCCCTTTATTTTTCTTTGGAACCACCACCATATTTTCAATCCATTCCGGGTACTTTTCCTGCCTTATAATTCTTGCATCAAGCATCTTCTGTAATTCTTCTTTTATTTGGGAATGGTATGTTGTTGTGATTTTTATTATCCTTTGTTTAAATGGTCTTACATCCTTGTTAATTTCTAACTTATGACATGCAACTGACGGGTCTATTCTAGGCATCTCATCCATACTCCATGCGAAGATGTCTTTATATTCTCGCAAGAGGTTTACGGTTCGCTCTTCCTCATCTGCATCCATCTTCGTTCCAATTTTCAGCATCTTAGGTTCTTCTTTACTCCAAATATTTACTTCCTTTGTTGGTTCTGCTGCGATGTAACTGGTCTCAGGTTCCCCCCATTGGTGTTGATGTTTTCATAACTTTCGCAGGCTTATCTCCTTCTTGCAAAATTTCGCTGGGTATTCCTTTTCCTTCTTTTGCTCTTATCATGTATACTTTTCATTCTTATTCTTTCTTTGCCTCTTTTGCCATTTTTCTGCGAGCTTTTCGCAGCTTTGCACGTCCTTCATAATTCTTTACTTTAATTTGATAACACAGTTTCGCAAGATCAGTATCTCCTCTAATTTTTCCAACTCCACGGGCATAGGAAATTTGATGCATTGATGTAATATTGACGCTACAGCCTTGATCGCGTTTATCCATGATCGCCCTAATTGCATGTTATATGGTGATTCCATATCTACCACACATAATGTTACTTGTGTTTCAATCTCTCATAGCGGAATTCGTACCACTATTTCGCCTTTAGGCTTTGTTATAGATTTTCCAAATCCATGAATATGATATGCTGAACAAGACATCTCTTCATCCTTGTATCCCATTTTCTTAAATGCATGATAAAATATTATATCTATAGAACTTCCTGTATCCACCAAAGTTCTATTCACAAAATTTCATTCTTCCATGAGATCTTGTTGATTTTTCCTTGTTCATTCATATAGTGGATACCGTGATTACCAAAGGAGATGTATCATCCAAACTTTCTCTTGGTATTTCTGTTGATGTGAATGTGATTTTCTGTTTTTCCCAATCCTTCAGAGGCGATACTTTCTCCACCGTCATAATTTTCTTTCCTTCAAAATCTCTTTTATGGATCCTTCCTTTAATATTTTCATGGAATTGGTTGATTATCGTTTTTGTTATCATATGACACTCCAACTTCCTGTAATTCTTCTTGGCTTTAATCGTTATTCCTTCAACCACTTCACCAACTTGTTCGATCATCTTTTTAACTTGAATACTGATTTTTAATCTTGCTTCTTCTACAATTTTCAACTTTCAGTTCCCTGTTTCTAGCGCCATTATGTAGTTGCAGGAATTCTTACACTACACCCCTCACAAGAATCCACAATTATGAATACATATTTGAAGATTAAAAACTACACTTTATTGATTAATTTTCCGAAATGTTACAAGAAATGGAAGAAATCAAGAATACAACCGCTCACACGAACTTTCTATCTTCAAAACTTTCTCCAGACTCTCAAAATGAACTCTCCATTTCTTTCACTTGTTCGACTCTTTATATAGGAAATTATATAGTGGATGACAGCTAAGTTATCCTTTAATTTCGGATCTGACTCGCGATACTCTCACAGTAGTTGTAGTGTTAACCCTCGCAGACGTTTGTAAGCTTCGCATCATCATCACGCTTTTCTCATGTTTATGTTATCGTCATCCGCTACGTCATTCTTTCAATCATTTTGTGACACTCGTAGTGTGTTGTTGAAGAGCTCGCAGAAATGTCGCTGTAAATATTGCAGGAGTATTGCTGTGGCGATATTCTGATCCTACAAATATTATATCTACAGAACTTCCTGTATCCACCAAAGTTCTATTCACAACCCATTCTTCCGCAGATCTTGTTGATTTTTCCTTTTTCATTCGTATAGTGGATACCGTGATTACCAAAGGAGATATATGATTCAAATTTTCTCTTGGTATTTCTGCTGCTGTGAATGTGATTTTCTGCTTTTCCCAATCCTTCAGGGGTGATACTTTCTCCACCGTCATAATTTTCTTTCCTTCAAAATCTCGTTTATGAATCCTTCCTTTAATATTTTCATGGAATTGGTTGATCATCGCTTTTGTTATAGTATTACACTCAAACTTCCTGTAATTCTCCTTGGCTTTAATCATTTTTCCTTAAACTATTTTACCAACTTGTTCGATCATCTTCTTAACTTGAATACTGATCTTTAATCTTGTTTTTTTTTCTACGATTTTCAACTTTCAATCCCTGTTTCTAGCGCCATTATGTAGTTGTAGGAATTCCTACACTACACCCCTCATAATAATTCATAATAATCAACACATATTTGAAGATTAAGAATAACATAACACTTTTATTGATTAATTCTCAGAAATGTTACAAGGAATAAAAGAAATCAAGAATACAACCGCTCTCTTAAACTTTCTCCCTCCTCAAAACTTTCTCAACACTCTAAAATTGATCTCTCTCTTCTGAGTTTCTTTAGTTCTCTTTATATAGGGAAGTTAAATAATGGATGACAGCTATGATGTCCTTTAATTTCGGATATGACTCGCGGTAGTCTCGCATCAGTTATAATGTTAATTCTTGCAGATGCTATAATCTTCGCAGGATTGTCATGCTCTTCTTGTGTTTTAGTTACCATCATCTTCTACTTCATTCTTTGAGTCACTCTGCGACACTCACAGCGTGTTGTTGAAGAGCTCGCATAAATGTTTTTTATAAATTTCGAAAGAGTATTGTTGTGGCGATATTCTGATCCTATATTGAAAACATAAAACTGCGAAGTATGAACACTCTAGATAGACATAGTATTAAGGAATACAATATGAAGTTTCTTGCTTAACCATTAAATTTTGTATATAAGACATAGACATAATCGTATAAATGCTATTGTGATTATGTATGGGTATGAGGTGAGGATTTCATCTTAGGGAACAATGTTTACATGTGTTCTAAGGAAGTAAGTTCATGACATGTGTTGTGAACCGAAAAGGAAATCGCCATGAGTTATTGGGGCTATTCTACATTGCATATCTTATGAACTACCAATATGTGTGATTAGAATAACCGCTCATGACTTGTTTGTGTTCTTGGTAAAAATATTTACATGAGGCCTGACTTATGTATTGGTATGACTTTTATTAGTGAAACCAATCTTAGGTAATCACCTGGGGTATGATCCGGTTATGAGTGTCAGAATTTATTACTGGGAAGAGGGGAACCGATCCTAGTAAGAGGTGCAGTGCATCACAGGGGGAACCGATCCTTGTATGAGGCGCAATAAGGTTTACGGAAGAAAGGGGAATCAATCCTATGAACATGTGCAACGCATTTTTGGGAAGGGGGAACCGATCCTATGGACATGTACAGTGCATACAAGTTAGATACCAAATATATGTGGGGAACCGATCCTAGTACCTAGTCAGCCGTATCTTTGGTAAGCTAGTGTAACTATGCACATTACTCACATGGAGGTAGAAACAAAACTTATTTTGGTAGAATCGTAAACCCATGGGTTGTGATTGAGTGGAACTTGATCAATCACATAGTTCTTGAAAGTCAGATGAACCAATTCTAAACTTGTTTGGAAGTGTGGTAAATCGGTTTCAAGTGAGCAAGCATGTAAAAGACTTGCAAGAGTAAGATATCGTCACACTTTGAACACAATGCATTAATGCTTATTCTATATTGTTCAAAGATGTTCCTTAACGGCTAAGAAGGAAGTAAATCCCAAGATCAATAAGTTAAGAATATTTTTAATTATATATGGAAAATAAGAATTAGTAATGTGCATTTGCTAATTAAAGATTTTCCAAGGAGATTTCGATCATATTTTTGGACAGTGCATTCACAGAAATTATGAAAAACGAATTTGGGTTAATATGGAAAAATATCTTGAGTATATTTTCGGTTTTGGATATTCCTTGGTGTCCAGATATCCTTGTCTATAAATACTTCGAGTTTGCATTTCTAGAAAACTAAACCTGCGTAACATTAGACTTACTATTTTGTCTTTGTTACTAGTGAAGCCGCCTATTAGAGAGGAGAGTAATCTAATTAGGTGAAATCTCTTACGGCCGCTCAATTTAAAGTCTTCTTTGGGATTGAGAAGCTCTAGCATAACCCGTTGGTGGGAAACTAGATATTGCAGTTTATCTTTAGTTTTCATATTGATTTGATTGACTAATGGTGGTTGAACTTTGATTGCACCTACGTAGTTTGTTTATGCTTGAGAATCTTCTCTTCTTATATAAGATTCACTCAAACTAGTTCAAGGTTTCGACATGGATCTTTAGACTATTGTTAGATCTAAAGACGATCTTGTGATAATCCATTGTAACAGATTCCGTTCTGTGTGTGATTGATCACAAGAGATTCAAGTAGTTGTGTGCAGGTATTTATTGAAGATCTAAGAAGATTTTAAGACAAAGAAGATATTGAAGATTTTTGACTTGGTTTTTACAATCTTTGGTGTGCAAAATACTTGTTTGGGAAAAAGAGGATCCAATTGATAATCGATTTATCCTTGTGGTAGATTGGATTGATTAATTGAGGAAGATCGGCATCAATACGATTCCTTGTAATTAAAGGTATTGATTGGCTTAATCTTAACGATTTCCTTTGGGTGATTGAACATAAGATAGATCTTGGAACCTGGAAAAGAATTTTATGTTAAGATAAACAAGGGAACCTTTGCGCAACTCATATCACTTGGTTGAAGAGAGTTGATACCAAACAGATTTGTTGTTCCTTTACTGTTTGTAATACGAACCAAAGGAATTGGTCCAAGTACGTGACTTGTTTCAGGTTGGAGGCATGGGAATACAAATGGAGCTAGGTGAAATATAGGTTTAGTTGCTTGGTCTCAACTATACGAAGTTGTCTTATTTTGTATAGCGTCTTAATACTGAGAGTATTCAATTCTGGACTAGGTCCCCATGTTTTTCTGTATTTGCGGTTTCCTCGTTAACAAAATCTTGTCGCATCATTTTCTTTATATTTCCGTATTATAATTATTTTATTATAATTAAAGTAAATTGCACAAACGTTAATTCCTATTTACTTGATACGTGAATCCTATTGAGTTTGGTTAAGCCCGAACCTTTGTATCAAGTAAACACACTTTGTTGTTGTATTGTCTCGATCTCGTATCCATAGACGATCACACAAAGTGTGAACCGATTTGTTGTATTGTCTCGACTCAGTCCATAGACAATCACTTTCGGAGAAAGGACTTATAGGAAGGAAAAGTAATAGCTTGAGGTATATTTGGGGTACCCTCGCTGTAGTTGCAGGAAATCCCACACTACACCCCTCACAAGAATTCATACAATCAAGTCATTTTTAGATCAACAATCACAATTTTTATTGATTAATCTCACAAATTTTACAAGATGGAAAGGAAATAAAGCTAAGGAATTAACAACCACTCTAGACTTTCTCTCTCCTAATGACTTGCTCAACACTCGAAAAAGATCTCTCCCTCCCTTAAGCCTATTCGGCTCTTTATATAGGGAATTACATAGTGGACGACAACTAATTTTTCCTTTATTTTCGGTTCTGACTTGTGATATTCTCACAATAGTTCTAGTGTTACCTTCGCAAACATTACAAACTTCGCAGGGTCAACAAACTTTTCTCATGTTAAACTATCGTCATCTATTACGTCACTTTTGTTAATCAACCTGCGACAGCTTCGCAATGTTGTAAATAGCAATTTCGCGAATGGGTTGTTGTTGCGATATTCTGATCCTACATCTTGCCTCTTCTCATGTCTTCTCTGCGAAGGGGAGAATGTCATGAGAAATCATTCTTAAAAATGCTGCAACTGTTCATCTTTTCTTTCTTCGTCTTTCTATCTCGACAAGGTTCCGTGAATTAAGCATGACTGTCTACACTTGTTGAATATTCCTTTATTCACCGGCACGTTTATCATTAACCGGTCATCTTCCTTTGCCTATTTAAAGAGGGATCTGTTGGAAAGATAATTTTCTTATTTTACTTCGTCTTCATCTTCTTCATCTTTATATTCTCTGAAAATCTTCATCGTCTGCCATTTTCTTTATTATCTAATTCACCTTCCTGCTGCTGTTCTTTTCTATTCCCATGGAATCTCCAAGGTTAGTTTTCCTTTCTTTTTCTCTCTTTGGTTTTGCTAAAACTGATTTTGTTTTACTGGAATCATCTTGTTTGTTCTCTGTGTAATTCCCATACTGTTTCTGTTTCAGAAAAAGCACTTCCAGTACTAAATTTACGGTTCAAAACCCTAACGCTCCTAAAGATCCGCAACTCAAGGTTGTTACGAAGAAGAAAATAAAGTCTTCGAATGATAAGGTAGTAAGAAACACTATTATTTTTTAATAACAATATTGTTGCCTCTGTTTCTTATCTGAGTTGTGATTCGCAGGGTGACGAAGATGCCACTAAACCTCCTAAAAGACCTCGCCAGCCTAAAACTGTTGAAACTTCTGTTTCCTTTCCCAAACTTGGTCTTTCAGTTTCTTCTTCAACACTTTCACAAACTGAACCTCTACTTCCTATCTACGAAACTATCGCAACATATTCTAATATTTCAACTAATCTTTCTATGGATGAAATCCCCTTTGCAGAGCTTGTTGCGAATGAAAAATTTTCTTCTCCTATAACCAATACTTCTCAAATTAATCCTACCGTAACCTCAACCATTGACCTTCCTCAAACTTCACCCTCAAATGACATCTCTTTAGTAAAGAATGATAACCATCAACTTTTTGTTATCACTACTACTCCATCTGAGTCTCTCCCTTTTTCTAAAGAAACTGTGGACGGAATAGATATTGCCTTCAAGGTTTTATCTGATATTTTAGATGATGTCAAGAAATCATCTATGGATCCTGTCAAATCTGGCGTCTGCGAAATTTTGAGTAACTATTTTGGCTCTGATAGAGTGGTTTCGCAAACATCCTTAAAGAAAGAAATTGAATCTTTGAAGAAGAGTCTCCAAATCATGACTTTAGAATGTGGCGCTCTTCGCCTTGAAAATCAAAAGCTTCAAAATGCTTCGCTAGACTGCGAAAATCTTCGCAAGAAGAATAAAGAATTAAAAGGTATAACTTATCTTGTCTTGTATTTACCTTTCATATTCATCTCTTTTAGAAATTTTATCCTTTCTATATTCTATTTTCTTAAAACTCTTTGTTCTCCCTTTAAGTCTTAAACCAGCAACGAATAATGGAGAGATACCAATTTGAATCCATCCAAACTTCTTTCGCGATAGATTCATACATGGACAGAGACATTTGGATGGATCAATACAACCAATTAGATAATCTTCATACATATTCCATTGATCAAATAGATAATCTTACTAAAGAGAATGCTCAATTAGTACAGGAGCAAAACCTATTAAGTAATGAAATATCTCGCCTCTCTTATTCTTTAACCAAAGCCAACTTGGCGATGGAAACTTTATCAGATGAAAATAAAACCTTATCTCAGGAAAAGAGAAATCTCTTGAGTACGGTGGCGATCTCTTCACAGAAAATAAATATTCTTCAAAGAGTGTATGATAACCAAGAACAATCTCTTCATGCACTGAAAAATGAACTTAAAGAAGTAACTGAATCATCTATTGATGAGAAAAATACACTTATCCATGGTAGGATAATTTTAAGTGTAAAGGCCATTCAGCTCTAAGAACAATATTCCAAATTATAAGAGTCTTACTCTTCACTTGCGAAGGAAAACACTTTTCTCATTTCTAAAGAAAAGAAATTAAAGTCTCGCCTAAAGGGTCTAGTTGGAGATATGATGATGCCATGAATCATTGGGAGAATAATTGCTTGGCACTAATTCAAAATCTAATTTCACAAAAGGAAGGTAGTCATTTTGACTGCCTCAGCCATTTTTCCTTTGTTAAACTTCTTTGCAATATTTCCCTTGCGAATTATTCGCCCGAATAATATTTGTTCTTATTTTTCGCAGAATCTGAGAGAAATCTTCACTCATCCATTTATACTTTGGACTCTAAACTTGCCAAAGTTCTCAAAGAGAATGGATTACTTGCCGCTCACCTTGTCCGTTCTCGCGATCGAGCAGAAAGAAGATATGACTACCTTGCTTATTTCAAAGACATGGAGATTATAAACCGTGATAGATCTTTCCTTCGCCAAGCTCATCTTAGTGCTGAAGTTCTTGTGAACAATATTTTGCTGTCCAATTCTATTCCTCCCGTATCATTCAAACCTCTGGAAGTAGATGATGATGAAATTCCTCATCTTTCTGATAGTGATATTGATTATGAGAGTGGTGAAGAGGATGTTTCTTAAGAAGATTTAGAAGAAGGAGAAGAAATCCCTCTCAAAGAATTATCTGCTGGTGATGAAAAAACTGCTGGTGACAAGCCAAATGAAGAAGAAACTGGAGTTGACCAAAATAAGGAGAACACTTGCAAAGAGGATGAAGCTAGTGAAGATGATAAAATTGGTGAAGATAATACTGCTGGCGAAGAAAATACTGAAGTCTAAGTTTTAGTTTTATTTTCTTGAGTTATTTTTTATCTTTCTTTTCTTGCGAACGATGTACTTTAGACCACCTTTGGATTCAATTATACTTTTAGTATTTTAAGCACTTGCGAGAAAGATAATGACATATTGTTTATTAATTCCCATACTTGCCTCTCATTATCTTTCTTGTGATATATGACCTGCATGAGAAATGATTAGTATTTTATAAAAACATTGTTTTGTCATGTGGTCTTATTTTGCCTTCCTAGTTAAAGGTCTTATTTTTCCACCTCTTGTCATTGCGACAAAATCGCAGGACGTCTTTGCGTTTTCATGCAAAAAGCCATTGACCTTGCATTAACTTTTTTTTTTTTCATTTTTTGTGCGACAATATGACAGGCCTAAATTTTCTTGCGAAATTAAAGCCCCATTACATTGTCGTCTTGCGACGAAATCGCAGGACGTCGTTACACTTGCATGTAATGACCCATTGATCTCGTCTTATCTTCTCTTTTGTATTATTGCCTCTTCAGGAATGTTGCACAAATATGACAAGTCTTAATACTCCCATGAGTAAAAAGCCTCATGCCATTTGCGTCTTAAGACACTTATCAACTCCCTAATGGAGGGTGCCGCCCTTATCTTCCCCCTGGTTTCACTTTCAAGGAGACGTACTTCTTCCATACAAGACTAGCTCCTCTCATCCAGTCCTAACAACAACCAGTTTTGTTCTCAGCCTCTTATCCCTTATGATATATGGCTTATGGTTACGAGACTGCACCCTAAGTGGGGTTTTCTTCGGGCCGAGTGCATCATAGTCAAGACTTGCCAAGAATGGCCAATGTAGTTTCATACGCCCCGGGAACTCTTGGCTCAACCATGTACCTCGGCGCCTTGATCATACTATGCACTCCTTAGGAGAGTCCTTATTACCTTAGTCTCTCAACTCAAGTCATATGCTCAAGCTGATAATCCAAGGTGCCTCTCCTGGATGGGTTTTCATTGACCCCTAATCTCCATGACTCAGGTTCCAGCAACGGTGTAACCCTAAGCCATGCAAGAGATACCCCCTTCTATGACGTACTTTAGGTCTTACACTTGCCTCTTGAAATTTTTTATTCGCGAACTAGGGTGTACGTCATAAAGGTTCGTCCCATTCTATTATGTCATTATTTTCAGATTTTCTCTTGTGACATTTTCGCACATTCTCATTGTATCTTAATCTTGCATAAACTCGCAACAACTTTTTATTTTAAGAAATTTTTGTTCGTTTTTATTTTGTTGCATCATACATCATTTCATTATATAAGGTTTCTCAAAATTCCTCATGGGTAATATCTCTTTAAATATAATCTATTCCATGGTCTATCGAGTCTTTGACCAACATCTCTACCCTATAGATCCATCAACTTGAATGCCCCTGTTCTAATTATCTCTTTTATAATGTATGGTCCATCCCATTTTTTCGCTAATTTTCCACCACCTTCTCGCTGATAAATTGGCGTCTCGCGAAGAACCAAATCACCTGGCTGAAATTCACGAGCTTTGACACTCTTGTAGTATTCTCGAGCTAATCTCCGCTTATAATTATCCATATGCTGTAAAGCTTTTTCTCTCTTTTCTTCTAATTCATCCAGTTTGTTTAAGATCATGCCAGCACTAATATTCTTCTCCCAAGCATCTCTTTTTGTTGTGGGAATAGAAACTTCTGTTGGTAACACTGCCTCTGCCCCATATGTTAAGAAGAAATGTGACATTCCAATAGCTTCTCTCCTTGTTGTGTTGTAGGCCCATACCACATTATGTACTTGTTCGCACCATACTCTATTATGTCCCTCTAATTTCTTCTTTAATATATATGTGATTGTCTTATTTGTTTCCTCTGCTTGCCTATTAGCTTGTGGGTACAAAGGAGTAGATTTTCCTGTAGTTGCGGATTATCTCACAACTACACCCTCATTAGAATCCATTAAAATGATTCCTAAACCTAATTAATTTGATATGAAACTAAGAATAAAGGTACTAAAATTATAAAGAGACACAAATATTTTTACGTGGTTCGATCAATGTGATCTACATCCACGGTGCTTCACTAGCGATTGTATGTGATTACATGATTTTACAATTGAGACTCCATTAATGAATATTTGGAGCTCTAGAATTTTGGGGAAGAAGATGATAAAGAAAATAAAATCCCTCTCTAAAATTTTCTCTCTCCTCCTAAAATCATCCCCTCTCTCCAAATGTGTCTCTCCCTCCTTCTCATGCCTAAATGGCTATTTATATGATCTTACAAAATATGACGGTTGTGTTTTCCCGCCATTTTGGATTTTAGAATTATCTTGCGAAGCTTCGTAACTTCACTTTACGAACTTCTTTTGCTTTCCTCGTGATTTCTTTTGCTCGCAAAATGTTCTTTGCTCGCAATATATCTTTTCTCTCCACAATTTCGTAAGTTATCATTTGTTGTGATATTCCGCTCCTACATCTTGCCTCTTTTTCCTTGAATATTGCTTGAAGAGCGATCTTAAAGAAAAAATCCGTTGTTGTAGTAGTCTTTGATCTTTGTTGATGAAGGAACGAGCGAAAGAATACTAGTCTTGAAAAGTATATACTTGCCTCTATTCTTTTGCGAAGTCCCGGAATGTTGCGAAGTAAATAAGAAGTAT
Source organism: Papaver bracteatum (assembly GCA_023529315.1). Lineage (NCBI taxonomy): Eukaryota > Viridiplantae > Streptophyta > Magnoliopsida > Ranunculales > Papaveraceae > Papaver > Papaver bracteatum. Next base: position 1,798,368 of record JAJJWX010002324.1, read on the forward strand.
CAACCATTGAAGTATAAGAAGTATGAAGTATCCTTGAAGAAGTATAAGAAGTACTTAATCCTCGAAATATATAAGAAGTATGAAGTATCCTTAAGAAGTATAAGAAGTATTTAATCCTCGAATTATATATGAAGTATAAAATATCCTTGATGAGAGTGATAAATATTGCCTCTGTTCATGTGAAATTATTATTCCACTTTTGGTGAGGATTCTTGCTGAGAAGATAAAGAACATCAAATATTTTCTTGGGTATCCATAGTTGCCTCTGTTCATTATCTATGAAGGAGAATCCTTGAGAAAATGTTGAATAATTAAATTGCATCTCTATTCTTATCTTGCCTTTGCCTCAAGTGGTAACCCTGCTAACTTCTGAATTTTCCTGCAAATTTCTGAATTTTTCTGTGAATTTTTGGGATTTTCTGCGAATTTCTGAACTTCCGAATAGTGATGTGAATAGTGTTGCGAACATACTGTTGCGAATGTACTGTTGCGAGTATAGTTTTACGAACATAGTGTTGCGAATATAGTGTTACGAACTATGAATAGTCCTGCGAATTATGAACTTTTCTGCGAAGTTTCGTGGTATTTTCCTGTAAAATTTTGTACAATACTTGTGTGCATATAATACTTATATAATGATTATGTTATGAAATGTGTATGCGATTCTTATGTTTTGAAATGCTTATGCAATGCTTTTATGATGCTTGAATGATGCGAGTATGATGCTTGTATGATGCTTGTATGATGCGAATACTTATCTATTATGATGTATAGTTAATGTTTGTGTTACTTAGCTCATTTTGCTGCGGTAAAATTGATATATCTTTGAATTGCCTCTATTCATATAATCATCTTCGCAAGTTTACTTGTGTATTTTCGCGATTGAAATTGCCTCTTCCTGTATGACTTCGTGATATATATTCTTGTAAAAATTCTTCAATGATATTGATGGAATTGTCTTCTTTGATATATATTATCTTCAAAATTCTTCAATAATCTTGATGGAATTGTCTTCTTTGATATATATTTTCTTCAAAATTCTTCAATGATCTTGATGGAATTAATTTCATGAATTGCTGTGGTCTTATCATGCCTTCCTAAGTAAAGGTCTTATTTTGCCACCTCTTTTGTGATAATATTTTGTATTTGCGATAATATGACAAGTCTGAACATTCTTGCGAACATACAACCTCGTGACATTATCGTCTTGCGATGAAATCGCAGGACGTTCTTACACTTTCATGCAAAAACCCATTGATCTCATCTTAACTTCTTTGAATAGTATTTTAGCCTCTTCAGGAATTGTTGCGACAATATGACATGCCTAAATATTCTTGCGAACATAAAGCCCCATGACATTGCTGTCTTGCGATGAAATCGCAGGACGTCTCTACACTTTCATGTAGTGACCCATTGATCTCATCTTAACTTCTTTATTATGTTCTGCAAGTTCTTTTTTTTTATTATTTTTTTTTATTTTTTATAAGGCTCGCAGAATTTCATTTGTTGCACAAATATGAAAAGCCTTTATGTTTTCGCAAACAAGAAGCCTCGTGACATTTGCGTCTTATAGCACTTATTAGCTCCCTAATGGAGGGTGCTTCCCTTTATATTCCCCCTGATTGCCCCTTCAAGGAAGCGTACATCGACCATACAAGGTTAGCTCTTCCCATCCGGTTCTGCCAACAACCAGCTTTTGTTCGCAACCTATTATCCTTTTTGCCTATAGGGCTTATAGTTACGAGGTTGCACCCTATGGGGTATCTTTGGGCCAAGTGCATCATTTGCCAAGACTAGTCAAAAATGGCAGATGTGGTTCAACCTCACCCGGCACTCTTGACTCAACCGTGTACCTCGGCGCCTTGATCGTTTTCTGCACTTCTTGGGAAAGACAGTATGCCTTAATCGCCCAACCTAAATCCTCTTACACCGCATTTTATATTGCGTAATGTCGCTAGATTAGGTGAGAATCCAAGGTGTCTAACCCGGATAGGTACCCCATTATTGGGTTGTACCCCAAAATTTTTACCATGTACTTAGGGTCCTTGGTGGTGTTCCGGTTACCCTTAGCCACGTTTATAGGTACCCCCTTAAATGACGTACTTTAGGACTTTGCCTCTTACGAAATATAGCTTCGCGAACTAGGGTGTACGCCACAAAGGTTTGCCTGTATTAAATTTTCTGCGGCTCTCTTTCTTTTTTGGAGGCTGATCACAGATTGCGGTGTTTTCTTCGCAATTGATTATTGGCGGTATTTTTTCGCCTTTTAAAAACTCATCGTAAATTTTTCATGTACATAAAATGTTAAATGTTTTCATAAGATCTTTAGTATAAGAAGTATGAGAAGTATGAGAATTGAGAATTATTAATCAAAATTGTTCTATAGAAATATAGGAATTTAATTTTCTCTGTTTTTTGTAATTTTGAAGTCTTTGAAAAATTTTGAGATCTTTAAATTTTGCGATGAAATCATTTTTGAATCTTGCGATTGTATCGGTTTGCACCAATATAAAAAATCTTTGAAATGTTTTGAAATCTTAGAAATTTTAGAATTCTTGCGAGTATATCACTTTTGGTAAATAAAACCAAAAATCTTTTGTCTTCTGTAAATAAAATATTCAAGGAAATGTTACTTATCTTTTTCGGCTTGTTGTTGTCTCTTTCAAAGTATATGACTTGCCATTTCTTGCGAAATATGTCTATGAAATAATCTCCCATTTTCTTCTTGCGAAATAACCAAAGATCTTGCGAAGTAAACCTTTGCATGAAGTAAACAATCATCCTCCTGGTCGTGTCATGCCTAAAGATCCAATGCCGGGCGTTGCTGGAAGTATGTTATCAGTTCCATATGACATGGCTGGAATCCCAATGATAGATGCTGTTTCACAACCTATCCCAATTGGTTCCTTAGCTAGTGCTCTTGTCAATGCATCACCTGATCAGCAGAGAACTATGTTGGGAGAAAACTTATACCCAATGGTTGACCAGCTGGAAAAAGAAATATTTGCGAAGTAAAAATGTTTGCGAAGTAAAAATATTTGCGAAGGAAGTAATTTCTAAAATAAATATTTGCGAATTAAAATGTTTGCGAAGGAAATATTTCCGAAGAGAAATATTTTACGAAGTTAAATATTTGTTAAATATTTCATAACTTCTTCTCCCTGAATTGCATTTAGCTAGTTTCCTTTCTTTTCTTGTTTGAGGTGGTTGATCCGTTCTTTGCTGAGTTGGGGATGGCGAGTTGATCCGTTGGTTGAGTTAAGTTGACTAAATGGTTGATGTATCATGATAGAAGTTCTTCGTCATTTCATGATATACCAGGCTAGCAACAAAATACAATCAACTATAGCCTTTAAGCTTCGGACTTGTTTCCACGAAGTTGATGGATTATTGACTTCTCCCGCAGTATCATACTTGCGAGATGATGAATTTTCTGCGAATCTTTAGCTGGGTTGCGAGATAATGATTACTCAGGTTGCCGGTGATGAATCCTATGAGAGTAATTCTTCTTCTACGAATTTCCCCTTGCCACCAACCGATACATCACAAAAATAAACAGACTTCTTACTTGCTACCTACATGGTTGGAAAATGAAAACGTTCAATTATACACCACTGTTATCTTTAATAAAAATGAAAATGGAAATCAAGGCAATTTTGCTGCAAATGCATCGTTTATGTGTGAGATTTCTGCAGATTCTTTTGCTTTTGGTGATTTCCTTTCAAAATCATTATCACTACTTTAAGCTTTCTCCCTTTCCCCATTGTCGGCCTGCGATTACCATTTGGTTTTGCATTTTTACTCTTGCGAACTAAAATTCTTCAGTATTCGCAACTGGTGGGTATATGCTGGTTGTTCGCAAATGGTGACTTTGCAAAGAGATAACTTATGTCCTTGTTGAAATTGCATATTCACGTCTAGTTTGATGAAATATCTTTCTTGCCGGGACTGTTGAAGAAGTGTTACTTTGGTTGGTTTGCTTTGTTGATTGTTCGAGCTGGATTATATCTTGTGTTGCCGGATTGGTGTCAGTAAAGAGAATGTGCCCTTGTTGTTCTTCATGCAATTATATTTATCTGGTTTCTTTACTGATAATGCATTTTTCATGAAGTTGCTTTGATATTCCCCTCTTTTGGCTATTTGAGTTTGAGAAACTTTATCTTTGCTTAAGAACTTTCCTTCATCTGTAAAATTTATTCTTGCCAAAAATATCATAAAACTAGATTAGCAAATGATAATATAAAATTTATTTCGTAAGATGTAGTTAGTAATTATAGAAATATAGCTGACTGAAATACAACTGCCAATTAGTCAAGCATACTATTATTCGCAACTATTCTAACGAACCCACGAAGTAAAATTAAGAGTACTTCCCTGCCAGTTTATTTTCTTGCGGTCATTGATGAGCTTATGAAGTTATTGAGTTCACTGGTGATGATATCATAAAAAGAATCTGTGCTCTCGGCAAACTCATGGTATGGGTGATGATTATATCCCCTCCTTTTTAATTCTTCGTTTAATTAGCTGAATATACTCCACAACAATCAACTAAAACCGCGTACAGCTATTTTATCATCTTAGTTGATAAAGTCTACATACTTTAATTCTTTGTTTGCTGCGAACTTTAATTCTTCATAACATCATTTTTCTTCGCATGACTTCATTTTTCTTCGTTGATCTAATACTAGCTGAGATGCGGACTTAGTTGATTGAACCATAACATCTCCCTGAAGATGATATTAAACCTTCAAATCCGTTTTCTACTCCATTATTGGATCTACTTCTGGAAGACGCCATTACCGTTTCAGATTGAATTTTCTAGAAAGTGAAATTTGGGGAGAAAATAGTAGAGAGAGAAGAGGACCAATTATTAAACGAAATTATTGATCCAGCAAGTTACAGGAAGGATAAATCCATTTAATATTTCCCTGTTTCTAGCGCCAATTATGTAGTTGCGGATTATCTCACAACTACACCCTCATTAGAATCCATTAAAATGATTCCTAAACCTAATTAATTTGATATTAAACTAAGAATAAAGGTACTAAAATTATAAAGAGACACAAAGATTTTTACGTGGTTCGATCAATGTGATCTACATCCACGGTTCTTCACTAGCGATTGTATGTGATAACATGATTTTACAATTGAGACTCCATTAATGAATATTTGGAGCTCTAGAATTTTGGGGAAGAAGATGATAAAGAAAATAAAATCCCTCTCTAAAATTTTCTCTCTCCTCCTAAAATCATCCCCTCTCTCCAAATGTGTCTCTCCCTCCTTCTCATGCCTAAATGGCTATTTATATGATCTTACAAAATATGACGGTTGTGTTGTCCCGCCATTTTGGATTTTAGAATTATCTTGCGAAGCTTCGTAACTTCACTTTACGAACTTCTTTTTCTTTCCTCGTGATTTCTTTTGCTCGCAAGATATCTTTTCTCTCCACAATTTCGTAAGTTATCATTTGCTGTGATATTCCGCTACTACATTTCCACATTTTATCTTAAATGCATTGAGCAACATTTCTATGTTCCGCCTTTCAAACTGCTTCCCATTATCAGATACCAACTGTGCTGGAAATCCAAATCTGCAAATGATATTTTCAAATATGAATGTAAATATGTCTTGTGTCGCGAATATGCTGTACTGCCTTTACTTCTGCCCATTTTGTGAAATAATCTATTGCGACAATTAAGTATCTTTTCTGCCCAGATCCTGGTAGAAATGGACCCACAATGTCTAAACCCCACTTTCCAAAAGGCCAAATACTTGTTGAGGATGATAATGGTGCTCCGGGTGCATGTATTTTCTTTCCATGCCACTGACAATCTTTGCAATGTCTTGATACTTGTTTCGCATCTTCATGCATGTATGGCCAGTAATAACCTTGCATTTTTGTTTTGTATGCCAAAGATCTTCATTCGCTATGACTACCAGCATCTCCACTGTGTAACATTTTTAGCACCTTTCTCCTTCTTCTCGTGTCAAACACCAAAGTGATGGTCCATTGAATGATCTTCGATACAATACCGCATCTTTTAGTTCATAATTTGTTGCACGGCTATTTAATTTATGTGTCTCCAATCTATTTCTTGGTATTTCCCCTCTTGCTAAATATGCATAAAGTTCTATTCTCCAATCTGCGACACTATCTTTTGGTTCTTCTTCACCACCTTCTACTATCATTACGTATACCTCTTCCTCCTCTTCTTTATTGACTGATGGTGATAAAAGTTTCTTCTTTTTTATGTATCTCGTAGTTGGATCTGTCATCATACTTGAAATGAAAGCATAAGCATCCACAAGTCTATTATCCTTCCTTGATATATGCCTCCATTTTATTTTTGGGATTCTCGCTGACAATTCTTCAACAAGTTTCTTGTATTTCTTCAAAGATGGTTCATTTGTTGTGTATTCCCCTTTTATCTGGCGAATGACTAGCTGCGAATCACTGGTAATTATAGTATTTTCTAATTTCATTTCTATTGCGAGTTTTAGGGCATGTATCACAGATTCATATTCTGTTTTATTATTAGTGGATGCGAACTCCAACCTAAATGATAAAGCCATCTTGGTTCCCTCTGGCGAAATTAAGATAATTCCAACTCCATTACCTTCCCCATTTGAGGATCCATCCAACAATATTTCCCATCTATTTGGTTCTGTTAACAAGTCTTTTGGATCTCCATGCTCCTCTTCTATATCCATCATCTCCTCCAAAGCTTCATCATCTTTTAAAGGAAATTCTGCTAAAAAGTTGCGACAACTTGCGATTTTGGTGAAGATAATACTTCATATTTGATTTCGAAATGTCCTACTTGCGCATTCCATCTCTCAACTCTGCCTGATCTCTTTGAGTTCTTCATTACTGATTCAATTGGTACCTTTGTCAACACTTTGACTTTATGTGCCTGAAAATATATGCGAAGCTTAAAGGTTGCATACACCAATGCTAGAATAAGCTTTTCAATCTTGGAATAATTTCTTTCTGCGGCATTGAATGTTTTAATGATATAGTAGATCGGTTTTTCAACTCCTGCATCTACTCGTAATAACACCGCACTTAATGCATGCGAAGTTGTTGTAAGGTAGATTAACAACTCTTCTCCCAGTTATGCCTTTTGTAAAATAGATGTATTCATCAGGTATTCTTTTATTCCTTGAAAAGCTTTCTCACACTCATATGTCCATATGAATTTTGTCCCCTTTTTAAGGATGTTGAAAAAATGTTTGCACTTTTCTGACGATCGCGAGATAAATCTTCCTAGCGAAGCCAAGAGGCCATTTAACTTCTGCATATCTTTTACTTTTGCTGGTGTTTACATATCGCGAACTTCCTACACTTTCTATGTGTAGTTGCAGGAATTCCTACACTACACCCTTGATAAGAATCTATAGAAATTGAATTACATTTGAAGATGAATAACGACATTTATTATTCTATTTCTTAGAAATCTTTACAAAAATGCGAGAACTCAGAAGTACAACTTTATTTATGGAGTTTCTCTCTCCTCAAGACCTAATCAACTCTCAAAAAGACATCATCCTTCTCTGGATCTCTCAAGCCCTTTATATAGGAATTTACGTAGTGGATGACAGCTAAGTTTTCCTCATATTTAGGATTTACTTCTGCGATCTTATCGCGATCGTCATAATATTATCTTTCGCAAAATTGATAGTCATAACGGGATAAACATATTCTTCTTATGCTTATTCCATCATCATCTTTTACGTCCTTCTTTTAGACATTCGGTGACGCTCGCGAAATGTTGTTAAAGAGCTTGTGTTGACGCTCGCAGAAGTGTTGTTAATATCGCAAGAATAGCGTTGTAGCGATATTCGGGTCCTACATCTTGCCTCTTCTCATGTCTTTTCTTCGAAGAAGAGAAGATCATGAGAACTTTTAAAATGCCATAACTTCCTATCTTTTCAGACTTCTCTGTCTTGACACGTTTCTGTGTCCTTCGCCAGTTGTTTTCACGTATTCTCTCTTCTAATAGATTTTTGACACGTCCTTTCTAACCGCTGCGATCTGACCACTCACGTCTTTTCTTTACATTTATTGCATTGGTCTTCTTCGAGAAGTTTCTTCTTCTATAAATACTCCTTTCATTCTTTTCTTTTTCTCATTTGCTTTCTTCTTCCTTCTCTCTATAACCTCTCCGCAATTTTACTGTTCTTCCGTAAATTGCGCGTCTGTTATCGTTGTGATTCCTTTCTTCTCTTTCAATCCTTTTCTTCATTCCCATACTTGAAAAATGGTTATCGCTAGTGCTAAGAATTTGGCGGCTCTTGGTGAAATGCAAGAAAAACTCAAGAGTAAAGGTTTTTCATTGTCTACAATCCCAGGTCAGGACCCTAGATCTGAACTCTCTCTTAAATTATTTACCGATGATCGATGCTCTCGCGATCAAATCATAGTATCGCTAGTCCAACTTGAGGCAGGTCTTCCCATTCCCCTCTATGACCCAGAACTTCCACTATTCTATGAAATAATTTCTGACAGAAGATTTTCGCGAGCGATATATCAATTGGGTGGAGATTGTATTCGACTGCTGCTTGAATATGCCTCTCGCGGTGCTGATAAAGGATCTCGCTATCCTGAAGCTGCGAAGAATCCTCAGTTTAAATATGTCCTCATTGTCTCTGCAAACTATACGGTGGATCATTTTTTTTGAAAATTACAAAATAGTCCCTATGAAGAGGGATAATACTTGCTGGGGTGTCCGCTTGAAGAAGGAAAAGGTCGCTGATGATAAAACTCTTATGCTAGACATTGATTGGCATACACCTACTAATCAAGGTCCTCGCCACTCCAGCGATGATAAATGGTTTATTTTTCCGTTATGTCTTGAAGGCTCTTATATTTCTGGCTCTCGCGAATTACCCGCGAATCTTTCAGAATATCAACCTTGGGTCTTCAATTGGCCTGAAAGAACTAAAGAGGTATAATCTCGCTGATCTCTTGTATTATTATTCATTATCTTCTTCATGTTTACATATTTTGCTAATTACTTTAATTTTTTTCCAGATTGACAGGATGAAACTCAGCTACCAGACTTTTAGGAAACCCAGCACCTTCATAACTCTTAAATCTTTTACGGATGAAGTAAGAAATATCTCCTCATAAGTTTGAATCAATATATTGTTTCCCCTATTTCTTATCTTCATCTGTGCTCGCAGGAAATTGAAGAGTTAGAACCACTAAAAGTCGTGAGAACCAAGGTGAAATCTTCAAAAGAGAAATCTGGGAAGTCTTTAAAGGAGAAATCTATTGTTCCTTCCAGAGAAAATCCCTCTTCCCCTTCTTGCGATGAAGAATATGGCGATCCTCCCTTGAAGAAAAGGAAAACCCGACCTTCTTCTTCTTCAACTCCTCAACTCATTCCAGAAAAACCAAGTGTTGATTTTGATAATGATGAGGATTTTAATGATAACATCTTCCCATCTATGAAGAATTCTTCTTCTTATGATTCTTCAATGACCCATTTATCGAGAATTTTTAGCGATATTTCCCACAATATAACCTGTAATGATGAAGATGAAGTTATTAACAAGACATCCCATGCTCTCGCCAAAGTATGCGATGCTCCCATACTGGTGGACAATGATTCTCTCCAAGGAATCTCAAGATTGCTGACTCCCAGTTTCTTAAATTCTCTTGGTACCCTGGTATGTTTTCATTTCTTCAATTTGCTTAAGTATTTATTCTATCCCCAAATCTTAGTCTTATATTATTCTCTCGCAGGTTGGAAGAGATTCCTTTGCTGTTGCTTCTGATTTAGATAAAAGACGCGCCAACTATGAAAAGAAGGCTGCTAAATTTCGCCAGGATACAGAGAAATTAGAATATGAAGTTTCTGAGCTTCGCAAAAAGAATAAACAATTGGAAAATGAAGCTTCAGTTGATAAACAAAAGATCTCTGATCTTGACAAAACTAATCAGCAGCTTTATGGTATGACTTATCTTCCTTATGTCTTAATTCTTTTTACTCTATCGCAGCTTATTCAAGCGACCACTTTTAACTTGCAGATGTTTATGGTCTTACTGATGAGGCTACACTCTTCCAATCTTTTATTGAACCTGTAGATGATAGTACCCTTCTTGTTTGCCTTAATAATTCTTTAAGTAATTTCTCAGATGATAAGATTGAATCCCTATCCCTAGATGAACTTCAATCCTAACTTAATCTCTTAAAAATTGAACACAGGTTCAATTTAGGTTTGACCAACAAGTATAAGATATTTTATCTTAATTCGAGGAAAGAAATAGATAGATTAAGGAAAAAGAATAATGATCTTATTGACGAGAAAGATCTTTCCATTAAAAAGGGATCCAAGACCCTAGCAAACTTTCATAAAACTCTCCTTGATGTTCAAATGGAAAGAGATAAACTTATCCGCGAGAATGAAGATCTTCTTGCGAGGGAAACTCAAGTTCGATCTCATCTCTTTATTAATAGCGATGATGAGTTTGCTTGGGCAGCGAAGGTTCTTGACAATGCCAGGAATGACTTACGTGTAGATGTTAGCCTCCAGGTTGAACAAGCGGCTTTAATTAGGGACATGATTTCTGAAAAAGAAGGTTGTTAGCTGTTCTTCCTCTTGCTAATTTCCTGTTTTTATTATCCTTCTATACAAAATTTCTAACTTGTTGTCATATTATCGCAGGAGCTGAAAAAAAATATCTTGAAAGAATTGGGGAACTTGAAAACGAGAAGAATCAGCTCGCGAATATTCTTTCTGCTCGCAATAATAAATATTCACGATTGAAAGAGCAGTTTGACATTACTACCGTGAATTTCAATAGCTCTCTCAGTGTTGTTCGTAATGATTCCGTTAAATTGGTTTGCAATGACCATGGAATTTCTCCTTCTATATATCCTGATCTTGCAAAGGAAGTTCCCGAAATAATTCCAAATCTTGACATCTCTGATAGTGAGGTTGAGGATTCTGGCGAGGATGAAGATAATAATGATAATGACGAAGGAGAAAAATCTGGTGATGAAGAGAAATCTGATAAAGAAGATGGCAATGGATCTAGCTAGTTCTTCTTCTTCCTTCTTTCTTCTTTCTTCTTTCTTCTTTGTGTATTTATTTTTCTCTTTCTGTAACATTGCTATGAGTTTCTCCAATTTTGTAGGTTCCTTTTGCTTTTATCTATATGAATTAGAAAACAATTCTTTTTCTACAAATTAATCAATCAATATAATTAATATCCTTTAATTATCTGTGCCAACATATCATTTAATAATCTCTATGCAATTTTTTATATGGTGGATGAATAATAATTTCATCGTTCTTATGCATTCCCATACTTGCCTCTATTATTCATCTGCAATATGAAAAAATCGAGTAGAGATTAGATATTTTCTTTAAATAAAATTTTCCTCAAAATTGGCGATGTTATCGCTAACAACAACTGCGTAAAATCGCAATTCTCAATTGAGTAATCTTGTGGTCTTATTTTGCCTTCCTAATTAAAGGTCTTACTGTGCCACACTTTTTTTTTCTTTTTTTTTCTGCGACAAAATCGCAGGACGTCTTTACATTTGCATGTATTGACCCATTGATCTTGCCTTATCTTTATTCCTTGATTGTATTGCGACAATATGACAAGTCTAAGCTCCCTCGCGAGATCAAAGCCTCATGACATTGCCGTCTTACGATGAAATCGCAGGACGTCTTTACATTTTCATGTAAAAACCCATTGATCTCATCTTAACATTTCTCTTGTGGCTTGTTTCCTCTGTATAATTTACGTCACGCAATAATATGACAGGCCTCAATGTTCTTGCGATCATAAAGCCCCATGACATTGCCGTCTTAAGACACTTATCAGCTCCATAATGGAGGGTTCCACACTTATCTTCCCCATGGTTTCCCCTTCAAGGAGGGCACATCGTCCATACAAGACTAGCTCCTCCCATTCAGATTTGCCAACAACCAGTTGTTTTTCGCAGCCTCTTGTCTTTTATGCCTATATCGCTTATAGTTACAAGACTGCACCCTAAGTGGGGTTTTCTTCGGGCCGAGTGCATCATAGTCAAGACTTTCCAAGGATGGCCAGGGTAGTTTCGTACGCCCCGGGCACCCTTGACTCAACTGTGTACCTCCGCGCCTTGGTCATACTCTGCACTCCTTAGAAGAGGTCCTTAGTCGTCCAACCAGGGTATAACCTTATATAGTTGGAAATCCAATATCCCTCTCCTGGATAGGTTTTCTTTAACCCCAACATCTGCATAACTTAGGTTCCAGCAACGGTATAACCTTATAGCTGAGTCATGTCAAGAGATACCCCCTTATATGACGTGCTATTAGGTCTTATATTTGCCTCTTACGAAATTTTATTCGTGAACTAGGGTGCACGCCATAAAGGTTCGCCCCATTCTATTAATTTCTGCGAAATTTTATTCGTGCTATTCGCAAGTATTGTAACTCTGATAAAATTTCATAACTTTGATCTTCTTTCCTTTTGTAAAAATTTACGATTCTTTCAAGCAGAATACCTCATTCAATTACATATTCTTCCAACAAATCATTCATGGAATTATCTAAAGTTCATCATTTTACCTTTCTACTTACTATTCTATGGTACTGCTTTTCTGCTACGTTTTGTTATTGTTTCTTTATCCGCGAGACGCCCTCCATCAATTTCCTCTTTCTGCTCTATTACATCAATCATTAACCTTTCACATCTCTGTTGTTGTTTGATTTTGTACCTCCAATTGCTATTCTTCTCAGCTCTTTCTTCGAAAGATTTCATAACATTTCTTGCTTTTTCCCCAATCTCCTTTAATAACTCCGACGCCTTTAGGATAAGGAAATTTAATACACCGATGATATGTAGATGCTACACCCAATATCCTATATAACCAAGGTCGTCCAATCAGAGCATTGTAAGGTGATTCGATGTCCACAACACAGAATAAGATCTTTGAAGATATCCCTTTTAATGGAATTCGCATTTCAATTTCCCCTTTTGGTTTATTAGCAGTACCATTAAATCCATAGATTTTGTAGTTGCGGATTATCTCACAACTACACCCTCATTAGAATCCATTAAAATGATTCCTAAACCTAATTAATTTGATATGAAACTAAGAATTAAGGTACTAAAATTATAAAGAGACACAAATATTTTTACGTGGTTCGATCAATGTGATCTACATCCACGGTGCTTCACTAGTGATTGTATGTGATTACATGATTTTACAATTGAGACTCCATTAATGAATATTTGGAGATCTAGAATTTTTGGGGAAGAAGATGATAAAGAAAATAAAATCCCTCTCTAAAATTTTCTCTCTCCTCCTAAAATCATCCCCTCTCTCAAAATGTGTCTCTCCCCTTTCCTCTCATGCCTAAATGGCTATTTATATGATTTTACAATAGATGACCGTTGTGTTGTCCCGCCATTTCGGATTTGAAGATTATCTTGCGAACCTTCGTGGTTTCCTTTGCTCGCAAAATGTATTTTCTCTCCACAATTTCGTAAGTTATCATTTGCTGTGATATTCCGCTCCTACATCTTGCCTCTTTTTTCTTGAATATTGCTTGAAGAGCGATCTTTAATAAAAAATCTGTTGTAGTAGTCTTTGATCTTTGTTGATGAAGGAACGAGCGAAAGAATATCAAACTCAAAAAGTATATACTTGCCTCTATTCTTTTGCGAAGTTCTGAAGCTTTAAGAAGTAATTAGAAGTATCATCTTGCGAAGTATGAAGTATGTGAAGTATCTTGAAGAAGTATGAAGTATAAGAAATATAAAATATCCTTGAAGAAGTATAAGAAGTACTTAATCCTCGAAATATATAAGAAGTATGAAGTATCCTTAAGAGAGTGATAAATATTGCCTCTGTTCATGTGAAATTATTATTCCACTTTTGGTGAGGATTCTTGCTGAGAAGATAAAGAACATCAAATATTTTCTTGGGTATCCATAGTTGCCTCTGTTCTTTATCTTCGAAAGAGAATTCTTGAGAAAATGTTGAATAATTAAATTGCATCTCTATTGTTATGTTGCTTCTGCCTCAAGTGGTAACCCTGTTATCTTCTGAATATTTCTACGAATTCCTGAGTTTTTCTGCGTATTTCTGAACTTCTGAATAGTACTGCGAATAGTTCTGCGAACATACTGTTGCGAATCATACTGTTGCGAATGTACTGTTGCGAATATAGTGTTACGAATATAGTGTTGCGAATATAGTGTTACGAATATAGTGTTACGAACTATGAATAGTCCTGCGAATTATGAACTTTTCTGCGAAGTTTCGTGGTATTTTCCTGTAAAATTTTGTACAATACTTGTGCGAATATAATATTTATGTAATGATTATGTTATGAAATATGTATGCGATGCTTATGCCATGAAATGTTTATGCAATGCATTTATGATGAAAATATAATGCTTGAATGATGTGAATACTTATCTATTATAATGCATATTTCAAGTTTCTGTTACTTAGCTCATTTTGCCGTAGTAAAATTGATATATCTTTGAATTGCCTCTATTCATATAATCATCTTCGCAAGTTTACTTGTGTATTTTCGCGAATGAAATCGCCTCTTCTTGTATGACTCCGTGATATATATTCTTGTAAAGATTCTTCAATGATATTGATGGAATTATCTTCTTTGATATATATTGTCTTCAAAATTCTTCAATGATCTTGATGGAATTGTCTTCTTTGATATATATTGTCTTCAAAATTCTTCAATGATCTTGATGGAATTGTCTTCTTTGATATGTATTCTTTTCAAAAAATTTCAATGATCTTGATGGAATAAATTTCATGAATTGCTGTGGTCTTATCATGCCTTCCTAAGAAAAGGTCTTATTTTGCCACCTCTTTTGTGATAATATTTTGTATTTGCGATAATATGACAAGTCTGAACATTCTTGCGAATATACAACCTCGTGACATTATCATCTTGCGATGAAATCGCAGGACGTTTTAACACTTTCATGTAATAACCCATTGATCTCATCTTAACTTCATTGTTATGTTCTGCGAGTTCTCTTTTTTTTTTTTTTAGAAGGCTCGCAGAAGTTCAATTTTTGCACAAATATGACAAGCCTTTATGTTTTCGCAAACAAGAAGCCTCGTGACATTTGTGTCTTATAGCACGTATCAGCTCCCTAATGGAGGGTGCTGCCCTTTATCTTCCCCCTGGTTGCCCCTTCAAGGAAGCGTACATCGACCATACAAGGTTATCTCTTTCCATACGGTTCTTCCAACAACCAGTTTTTGATCGCAACCCCTTATCCTTTTTTCCTATAGGGCTTATAGTTACGAGGTTGCACCCTATGGGGTATCTTTGGGCCAAGTGCATCATTTGCCAAGACTTGTAAAAAATGGCAGATGTGGTTCAACCTCACCCGGCACTCTTGACTCAACCGTGTACCTCGGCGCCTTGATCGTTTTCTGTACTTCTTGGGAAAGACAGTATGCCTTAGTCGCCCAACCTAAATCTTCTTTCACCGCATTTTATATTGCGTAATGTCGCTAGATTAGGTGAGAATCCAAGGTGTCTAACCCGGATAGGTACCCCATTATTGGGTTGTACCCCTAAATTTTTACCATGTACTAAGGGCCCTTGGTGGTGTTCCGGTTACCCTTAGCCACGTTTATAGGTACCCCCTTAAATGACGTACTTTAGGACTTTGCCTCTTACGAAATATAACTTCGCGAACTAGGGTGTACGCCACAAAGGTTTGCCTGTATAAAATTTTCTGCGGCTTTCTTTCTTTTTTGGAGGCTGATCACAGATTGCGGTCTTTTATTCGCAAGTTAATCGTAAATGGCGGTATTTTTTCGCCTTTTAAAAATTCATCGTAAATTTTTCATGTACATAAAATGTTGAATGTTTTCATGAAATGTTTAGTATAAGAAGTATGAAAAGTATGAGAAGTATGAGAAGTATTAATCAAAATTGTTCTATAGAAATATAGGAATTTAATTTTCTCTATTTTTTGTAATTTTGAAAAAAAAATTTGAGATCGTTAAATTTTTGCGATAAACTCATTTTTGAATCTTGCGATTGTATCACTTTTCACCAATCTAAAAAATCTTTGAAATGTTTTGAAATCTTAGAAATTGTAGAGATCTTGCGAGTATATCGCTTTTGGGGAATAAATTCAAAAATATTTTGTCTTTTGTAAATAAAATATTCAGGGAAATGGTACTTACCTTTTTACGGCTTGTTGTTGTCTCTCGTGAAGTATATGACTTGCCATTTCTTGTGAAATAATCTCCCACTTTCTTCTTGCGAAATATCAAAAAATCTTGCGAAGTAATAATTTGCACAAAGTAAACGATCATCTGCGAAGTAATGATTTACACGAATCATACGAACATCTGGTACTCTTTACTGTTGGTTGAGCTTTCTTTACACTGGTAATGATTTAGGAAGTATGCATTCTTCTCTTCTGCGAACTAGTTGGATTTCTTCTTTCTGTGCTCATTCTCAACATCTTCATACTCTGGTTGTACTCCAATCTTCCTTCCTATTATTATTGCAATTTTATGTACTCAACTGATGCTGGTTCATTTCTATGACTTGGCTTGGTTGCAGGTGGTCTTCGTTTCCATTATTAGGAGTTAAAATTGTTGTCTTTTTTTTTTTTTTTTTTTTTTTAGAAAATTCCTGCGAAGTAAGCTGGAATGATGATGAGCAATATTTGGAGTTTTATTTTTCAGTTCGGCCCCATCATTTTCAGTTGGTCATTCGCAAAGCTTCATTTTTCTTTCTTCTGTTGGAGTCTTAAAATGTTAGCTAAACTGATGCTATCATGTTGATTCTACACACCCCTTGTTTTTATTCTTCGCAGATATTTGTAACTGTTTGCTTACGTTCGTAAATTTATCACTTTATGAAACTCCCTTTTGATGATGTTTTTCATAACTAGACTGTTAGTTTGAATGAAGTATTGCCTCACTGATGACCCTTTTGTTGATGTGATTATTTCTTTTCCCTTTTATGGATTAATGTTGCAGTCACGCAAGAAAGTTTGTTCACAATTAACTATGTTGTTCATGGCATGCCAAACTCAATCCAAGGTTTCATGTTTGCATTGTAGTGGATGACGGTTGCTCTATCCATTTCCTTCTGTTTTTCTTTGTCTTTGACTTCGTTCATGTACCTGGTATTCTTGGAGGTTCCCTTTAGATGTTGTGGACCAAATGAGCAACTTTGGTTGCCCCAAAATTAGTGAAGTATTTTAACTTGCGAAGATGATTTATCTTGCGAGCAAGTCTTTTAACTTCCATCAGAATAAGCACGTAGGCTTGGATAAGATTCACGATTCCTTGCACCCTCTTTCTTCCCATCGGTGTTAATCATCCATAGGAGAGGATAATTAGCTTACGAATATCAATGGATATTCACAGATTAGTTGGTGGTAGTGTTGGCTAATAATTGTGCTACTTCTCTTGTATTATTCGCAGATTAGTAGGAAGACGTGAGCTGCTCGAGTTAACTGAACCTTATTCCAAAATTATCTTCTTCCAGAATGCAGAAAAAACACGTTATAATTTCACATATTCTGAACGCAGCAAGAGTATCATTCTCTTCGCAAGTCTAACACTTCTCTTCGCAACTGATGGTTTTGTTGTGATTTTGGATGCAGTTGTTGTGACAACTCAATGATCAATTCAACTAACATTTCCTTCTCAGATGTAGTATTGTTCTTAGTCTTCTTAGCGAGTTCATTCCTTGTATTTTTCTCTATGGCGTGTTGGTTCAACTCCACAGGGATCATTAACTTCGCAGATTCTGCGAACTTCTTTGTTACAAATTGGACTACTCATTTTTAGTAAACCTGTGAAGTGGGCTGAGAATTGAACTACTCCCTATTCATTTCTCTTGCTGTATTTGAAATTCTTTTGTTGGTATAGATTCATTTGTTGTCTAACTTTCTTCGAATCTCCTTTGGTTGTTCTTTTTCTATTTAACTTTCCTCTTCGCAAGTGTAGTTGATGTTTTCTTCGTAAGTATGGATTGAACCATTTATTTCGCAAGTGTCCATCCTACTACTTCATAAAAATTCTCCTCTGGTTATTTGTTAAAGTAAACCATCTTTGATAAATTTCTTCTTTCCTTCATGTCTGGAAAATGCCCCACCTTGCTTTGCTGACACATTATCCTATTATTATCTTCACTCATCAGACTTTGGTCTTCTTCATTCTTTCGCTTTCCTTTCCTATTCTTCTTCCCTTCGCAGGAACTAATAACGTTGGTTGAATTATTAGCTTCGTATGTATGGCTTTAGCATCGTTCATCTTTGTGCTTTCTTGGCATTATTCTTCCGTCCAATCTACTTCGCAAGATTAATCTTCTCTTCATTAATCGTCAGCTTGTCTCTTTTTGAAGATTGCTGCAACTTCATCTAACTAATTACTAATTTAAGACGTTTCCTCCTGCAACTTCTTAATCCAACTCTTTTTGAAGATACGTCCTTCCAACAACCTTAATGCATCCTACCAATCATGCATTTTGTTATTTCAGAACAGACACAGCCTTAAGTTTGTCATCATATTCGCAAAGTGAAGACAGTTTGAGATAGAACTTGATAGATCCTCCGAATAGGAAGGGAATTTTTATCTTCCCGTAATTGTGTAGATGAATGGTACCAAATACTTATCAATATGAAAACTTCGCGTAATTTCTTTTGTTGTTATCCGTGAACTCATCATTTGCGAAGAAAAATGAATAAAAAATGTATGATCCATAAAATGTTTACAAAGTGGACTATCATCCATAAATGTAATTATGCTTGCGAATTTTCAATTCTCTTAAATTAAATCTGAGAAACTTCTCTTCCTGTAAGCCTGTATATGATATTGTTTTAGTCACTGTTAATTAACTCTTGCCATTCCTTCGTTGCATGACATTTCTTCGCAGAGACTTATTAACTTCGCAGAAACTATTAATTTCTCCAACTCACTCCTATATCCTTCTTGTGTGTAGGGCGTTCATGACCCTTCCTTCAGTTTCATCTTTATACTTCTTACAGTTGATCACCGAATGTAATTCATTTCTATCTTTCATGTTTTTTATTGGACATCTTGCGAACTTCAACATAATTTATCTCCTGAAGATGAGTTTCTTCCACTGAAATTTCATTTTTGCCTTAAATTTCTCAACAACAACTAATCTTTTCTTTCATTCTCTTCACGTCTTTGAATTGTTGATGATGTTATTCCCTGAAAGTGTAATCTCCTCCATAAAATTTCCATTTTGAACCTAATCTTTATAGATCTAAAAAAAGTGTGGATAATAACTAATCTTCATGAAAATTTCTTAATTCAACAAGTTACAGGAAGGATAAATCCATTTAATCTCTCCATGTTTCTAGCGCCAATTATGTAGTTGCGGATTATCTCACAACTACACCCTCATTAGAATCCATTAAAATGATTCCTAAACCTAATTAATTTGATATGAAACTAAGAATTAAGGTACTAAAATTATAAAGAGACACAAAGATTTTTACGTGGTTCGATCAATGTGATCTACATCCACGGTGCTTCACTAGTGATTGTATGTGATTACATGATTTTACAATTGAGACTCCATTAATGAATATTTGGAGCTCTAGAATTTTTGGGGAAGAAGATGATAAAGAATAAAATCCCTCTCTAAAATTTTCTCTCTCCTCCTAAAATCATCCCCTCTCTCAAAATGTGTCTCTCCCCTTTCCTCTCATGCCTAAATGGCTATTTATATGATTTTACAATAGATGACCGTTGTGTTGTCCCGCCATTTCGGATTTGAAGATTATCTTGCGAACCTTCGTGGTTTCCTTTGCTCGCAAAATATCTTTCTTGCTCGCAAAATATTCTTTGCTCGCAAAATGTATTTTCTCTCCACAATTTCGTAAGTTATCATTTGCTGTGATATTCCGCTCCTACATATTTTATACGTTGATGGTATTAGATCTTCGTCTTTTCCACCCATGGTTTTATAGGTATGATAGAATAAGATATCAACTGAACTCCATGTATCTATTAAGACTCTGTTGATAGCCCAAGAGTCTTCAGTTTTACTATCATTTTCTCCATCCTCTTCTTGCATTTGTTTTGGATTTATCTCTAATCGTACGACCAATGGGTTATCGTGCTGCTCGCCAATCTCTGGTACATCTTGCGCAGTGAAAGATAGAGTTTGATTCTGCCATTCTTCCAATGGCGATGCTCTCGCTATATTCATTATCTCTCTTCCATCCGTGTCTCTCGCGAAGACTCTTCTTAGGACATTATCATGGAAATCCTCCATAGTTCTATATGAGTGCACAATGGAATTACAAAAAAGATTCTTTGCTTTAGCCCCTACTTCTATCACAAATGTTTCTGCTCCTTTTACAGCATTCACTCTGCGATTTTCTGGTGCTGGCGGTAATTACTGGGATTGTGGATGCCCTACCAGAAAGTGATTTAACTTCCCCTGATCAATCATCCTCAATATTATCCTCTTTATATTCCTACAATCGTTTATTGAGTGGCCATGTAAATGATGGTAAGGACAGAATTCTTGAATTCGATTGTTTGGATGGGGTTCTTTTCCCATGTTCCATGGTGATGGTATATTTTCCATCAAAATGATGGCTTCCCAAATTTTTTCTATACTGGCATTGAGAGGTGGCATTGTAATTTATTCCCATATTATCTTCTGATTACCTTGCCCTCTAAAGTTATTCTTCCTTTGTCCACCATAAGTTTCTTACGGTTGATCAAGTCTTTGAATCTTATTATTTCCACCGCGATTGTAATAATTCTTCTCCCTTTCATACTCTTCTTGATCTCAACTGCCCATTGCTACCAATTTTTGCTGCTTATAAATTACTAATTTCTCTTGTTGTGCTTGCGAGGTGCTCGCCACATTATTAATCATTTTAGGAAGTAAGCTCCCATTTGTCGCTAGCGAGCTGGTGTTCGCGATCGGGTATGATTCCATCTCATTTTGTTTCTCCTCCAAAGCAATGTATTCTTCTTGTAACTCTCGCAATTCTGTCATGGTGATTGTATTGTTGATTTTGAAAATTTGTATGTACAGCAGATTGGTCGCGAACATTGCATTAATGAAAGATAAAATTAGATATCTTTTATCTACTCTTCCCTCCATCTCACTGCACATTGACTTCCACCTTATGGTTAAATGCTTCAGACTCTCGCCAACTCTCTGTTTTAACCCAAATACATCTTCAATTCCTGGCCGAGATGAATTGTTGCTAATATAAGCTCCTAGAAATGTAGCTTGTAAATGATCAAAAGAAGTTATGGTATTTTTTGGAAATCCCTCGAACCATTTTAACGCCTCGCCAGTTAAGCTAGACGCAAAATATTTGCATAGTACATCATCATGGTTCTCCCATTATGGCATACATCTAACATAAGCCTTGACATGTTGAACAACACAAGTAGTCCCATCAAAGATGCTGGTTAATGATGGTAAATTACATTTTGGAGGTATTCGTCTTAACTGTACTTCTTGAGTAAATGGAGTTCTCGCAGCTTCTTCAATAGCTTCATCGAGTTGCCTTCTACCTCCTTCTCTTCTATTGTTTATCATACCTCTCATTTCTGCTAATTATCTCAATATTTTCTCATTCTCAGTTGAATTTTGCTCCATTGGCCTCTTTAATGCAGTTTCCCTTCTTTTGCATTCTTTCCTTTCTTGTCTTGCGAGATTTTGTGTGTCTTCTTCTTCATCGTCATCCCGTCTTTCTCTGCGATTTTCTCTTTCACCTTCCTCTTGGAATCGCAGCTGTCTATCTTCTTCTCTGCGGATTTCTTCATTTTTCTTCGTTGTCTCTCTATTCTCCTCTGCATCCTATCATACTCTTCCTGAATATTATCATTGTAGCGATTTTGTGTACGTCTTCTTTCTCGATTTTCATGGTTATTTTGTCGTATTGCCTCTCGAAATTATTGTTCTTCTACTTCTGCCCTTAATCTTTCTCTCTCGCAAGCTAGACGTGCTTGTTCGGCGTAATGTCTCTCAATTTCTTCTTCAATTATTCTTCGATTTCTTTGATTCTCTCGCCCATGTAATACCCTCCTACCTTCTTCTGGATTTTCTTCTTCATTTTGGTTGTTTCTTCCCTCTTGATTTCTATTATTACGTTGCTCTCCACCTAGATTTTTCACTTCTTCTCGAATATTTTCTCTAACATTTATCATAGGGGAATTTTGCCTTGGTTCTTCTCTGAATGATCTTGAGTTTGATCTAACTGTACTTCTTGATATCCTTATTTGTAATCTCAAATTCTCCATTCTTAACTCATGATTTTGTCTTGTTAAGTTTGCACGCTCTTCTGCCTCTAATCTCCTTTCTTCTTGTATCCTTTGTCTCAAATCATCTGCTATTTTATTTTCTTCTCCTTCGTGGATTAATCTTCCAATTATTTCTTGATTTCTTTCTTCTCCTTCTTCATTTCTTATTTGTCGATTTTCTGTTTCTTCTATCGAATTCGACCTCCAAGTATGCACACTTACTCTATCATAATCCACATTCCAATTTTGTGTTTGTGCTTGTTGATTCGGCTGTTGAATTGTACTTTCTGCTTCATTTCTTATTCTATTTCTTCCTGATCTCATCCTTAAAGATTCTCCTAATTCACTTGTTTCCTCTCCTGCAAGTCTTTTACTTCTCCTCACATTTGTTGGTGGTTCTGATGTATTTCTTATTCTTCTAGCCAATACTTCAAATCTAATAATTTCTTCAAATCTTCAAGTTGTAATTAGAGATTTTTTAGCTTGATTATCCCTATTTCTGGCGCCAAAATATAGTTGATGGAATTCCTACACTACACCCTTGATAAGAATCTATAGAAATTGAATTACATTTAAAGATGAATAACGACACTTATTATTCTATTTCTTAGAAATCTTTACAAAAATGTGAGAACTCAGAAGTACAACTTTCTTTCTGAAGTTTCTCTCTCCTCAAGACCTAATCAACTCTCAAAAAGACATCATCCTTCTCTGGATCTCTCAAGCCCTTTATATAGGAATTTACATAGTGGATAAGAGCTAAGTTTTCCTCCTATTTCGGATTTACTTCTGCGATCTTATCGCGATCATCATAATATTCTCTTTTGCAAAATTGATAGTCATCGCGGGATAAACATATTCTTCTTGTGCTTCTTCCATCGTCAGCTTTTACGTCCTTCTTTTAGATATTCGGTGACGCTCGCGACATGTTGTTAAACACCTTGTGGTGACGCTCGCAGAAGTGTTGTTAATATCGCAAGAATAGCGTTGTACCGATATTCTGGTCCTACACTATGGATTAACTTGTATTCGTTCCTTGGATACAATGTATCCTAAAAACTTTCCTGATACAACTCCGAAAATGCACTTTTCTGGATTCACCTTGATGTTAAAATGCCGCATCTGTTCAAAAATCTCCTTTAGATCTTGTACATGGTTTTAGCTTCTTTACTTTTTATTAACATGTCATCTACATACACCCTTAATGTTTTGTGTATCCACTTCGCAAACAATTTTTCTACCATTCTCTGATATGTTGCTCATGCGTTTCGCAAACCAAATGGAATTTTTGTATAACAATATAACACTCTTGGAGCGAAAAAAGCAGTATGTTCTTGATCTTCTTCAGCGAGGGGAATCTGGTTGTATCCTTTATACCCATTGTAGTTGCGGATTATCTCACAACTACACCCTCATAAGAATCCATTAAAATGATTCCTAAACCTAATTAATTTGATATGAAACTAAGAATTAAGGTACTAAAATTATAAAGAGACACAAAGATTTTTACGTGGTTCGATCATTGTGATCTACATCCACGGTGCTTCACTAGTGATTGTATATGATTACATGATTTTAAAATTGAGACTCCATTAATGAATATTTGGAGCTCTAGAATTTTTGGGGAAGAAGATGATAAAGAAAATAAAATTCCTCTCTCAAATTTTCTCTCTCCTCCTAAAATTATCCTCCTAAATCAAAAGATCTCTCTCAATGTGTCCTCCCTTCCTCTCATGCCTAAATGGCTATTTATATGATCTTACAAAATATGACAGTTGTGTTGTCCCGCCATTTCAGATTTGAGAATAAACTTGCGAACCTTCGTAACTTCACTTCGCGAACTTCTTTTTCTTTCCTCGTGATTTCCTTTGCTCGCAAAATGTTCTTTGCTCGCGAGATGTCATTTCTCTCCACAATTTCGTAAGTTATCATTTGTTGTGATATTCCGCCCCTACATCTTGCCTCTTTTTTCTTGAATATTGCTTGAAGAGTGATCTTTAAGAAAAAATCTGTTGTAGTAGTCTTTGATCTTTGTTGGTGAAGGAACAAGCGAAAGAATATCAAACTCAAAAAGTATATACTTGCCTCTATTCTTTTGCGAAGTTCTGAAGCTTTTAAGAAGTAATTAGAAGTATCATCTTGCGAAGTATGAAGTGTGTGAAGTATTTTGAAGAAGTATGAAGCATAAGAAATATAAAATATCCTTGAAGAAGTATATGAAGTACTTAATCCTCGAAATATATAAGAAGTATGAAGTATCCTTAAGAAGTATAAGATGTATTTAATCCTCGAAATATATAAGAAGTATGAAGTATCTTTAAGAAGTATAAGATGTATTTAATCCTCAAAATATATAAGAAGTATGAAATATCCTTGATGAGAGTGATAAATATTGCCTCTGTGTTCATGTGAAATTATTATTCCATTTTTGGTGAGGATTCTTGCTGAGAAGATAAAGAACATAAAATATTTTCTTGGATATCCATAGTTGCCTCTGTTCTTTATCTTCGAAAGAGAATTCTTGAGAAAATGTTGAATAATTAAATTGTATCTCTATTGTTATGTTTCCCCTGCCTCAAGTGGTAACCCTGTTATCTTCTAAATATTTCTACGAATTCCTGAGTTTTTCTACGCATTTCTGAACTTCTGAATAGTGCTGCGAATAGTGCCGTGAATATACTGTTGCGAACATACTGTTGCGAATCATATTGTTGCGAATGTACTGTTGCGAATATAGTGTTACGAATATATTGTTGTGAATATAGTGTTACGAATATAGTGTTACGAACTATGAATAGTCCTGCGAATTATGAACTTTTCTGCGAAGTTTCGTGGTATTTTCCTGTAAACTTTTGTACAATACTTGTGCGAATATAATATTTATGTAATGGTTATGTTATGAAATATGTATGCGATGCTTATGCCATGAAATGTTTATGCAATGCATTTATGATGCAAATATAATGCTTGAATGATGCTTGTACGATGCAAATATGATGCTTGTATGATGCAAATATGATGCTTGTATGATGTGAATACTTATCTATTATAATGCATATTTCAAGCTTCTGTTACTTAGCTCATTTTGCCGTAGTAAAATTGATATAACTTTGAGTTGCTTCCATTCATATAACTATCTTCGCAAGTTTATTTGTGTATTTTCTTATATATATTCGTCTTTGATCGCGAATGAAATCGCTTCTTCTTCGTGAAAATTCTTCAATGGGATTGTCTTCTTTGTTTCTTCAATGGGATTGTCTTCTTTGTTTCTTCAATGGGATTGTCTTCATGATATATATTCTCTTCAAAATTCTTCAATGATATTGATGGAATAAATTTGTTAGGAATTCACGATATATATTCTTTATCATGCCTTCCTAAGTAAAGGTCTTATTTTGCAACCTCTTTTGTGATAATATTTTGTATTTGCGATAATATGACAAGTCTGAACATTCCTGCGAATATACAACCTCGTGACATTATCGTCTTGCGATGAAATCGCAGGACGTCTTTACACTTTCATGCAAAAACCCATTGATCTCATCTTATCTTCATTGTTATGTTCTGCGAGTTCTTTTTTCTTTTCTTTCTCTTCTTTTTTTTTTTTTTTTTTAGAAGGCTCGCAGAACTTCATTTGTTGCACAAATATGACAAGCCTTTATGTTTTCGCAAACAAGAAGCCTCGTGACATTTGCGTCTTATAGCACGTATCAGCTCCCTAATGGAGGGTGCTGCCCTTTATCTTCCCCCTGGTTGCCCCTTCAAGGAAGCGTACATCGACCATATAAGGTTAGCTCTTCCCATCCGGTTCTGCCAACAACCAGCTTTTAATCGCAACCTCTTATCCTTTTTTCCTATAGGGCTTATAGTTACGAGGTTGCACCCTATGGGGTATCTTTGGGCCAAGTGCATCATTTTCCAAGACTTGTCAAAAATGGCAGATGTGGTTAAACCTCACCCGGCACTCTTGACTCAACCGTGTACCTCGGCGCCTTGATCGTTTTCTGCACTTCTTGGGAAAGACAGTATGCCTTAGTCGCCCAACCTAAATTTTCTTACACCGCATTTTATATTGCGTAATGTCGCTAGATTAGGTGAGAATCCAAGGTGTCTAACCCGGATAGGTACCCCATTATTGGGTTGTACCCCTAAATTTTTACCATGTACTAAGGGCCATTGGTGGTGTTCCGGTTACCCCTAGCCACGTTTATAGGTACCCCCTTAAATGACGTACTTTAGGACTTTGCCTATTACGAAATATAGCTTCGCGAACTAGGGTGTACGCCACAAAGGTTTTCCTGTTTAAAATTTTTTGCGGCTCTCTTTATTTTTTGGAGGCTGATCACAGATTGCGGTCTTTTATTCGCAAGTTAATCGTAAATGGAGGTATTTTTTCGCCTTTTAAAAATTCATCGTAAATTTTTCATGTACATAAAATGTTGAATGTTTTCATGAAATGTTTAATATAAGAAGTATGAAAAGTATGCACATGACATCTTTAAATCAAAATTATTCTATAGAAATATAGGAATTTAATTTTCTCTGTTTTTTGTAATTTTGAAGTCTTTGAAAAATTTTGAGATCTTTAAATTTTTGCGATAAATTCATTTTTGAATCTTGCGATTATGTCGCTTTTGGTAAATAAAATCAAAAATCTTTTGTCTTTTGTAAATAAAATACTCAAGGAAATGGTACTTACCTTTTTCGGCTTGTTGTTGTCTCTAGCGAAGTATATGGTTTGCTTGAAAATTGAGAAGAAATGAGAATTGGATTTTTGATCTGCCATAAAACTCATACTTCTGGTGGATTGCTGGTTGTTCATGAAGTAGTTTACTTCTTCCCGAAGTAGGTTATGTTGATGCAAGCCTTGGAAAATATATGCGGAGTAAACATTCACGAAGTTAAATAGTTGCGAACTTAAATGAATATTTATGTAGTAAATGTTCACAAATTTAAATAGTTACGAACTTAAATGAATATTCGTGAAGTAAATGTTTGCGAACTTCCCTCTTTACGAAATGGATTCTCGTTACGATCTTCCCTTTTTTATGAAGTAACACTGTGGTATAATCTTTCCATTGATCTTTATTGTTAGCTTTTCTTGCGAAATATTAACAGGCTTTGTGAAGTAAACCTCCGTATGAAATCCAAGTTCGTATGAAGTATTTATTTGTGTTGTTACTCGCAATTGCAAGTCTATCTGGTCCAAATTGATTTCCTGACGAGACATAGATTATTGATGAAGTGACTTTTCTGCTGGTCTCCTTTGATACTGCATTGGTTACTTCTTCTTGAAATCGCTTCTTCTATTTTCTTTGCTCGTAGCCTGTAGCTGGAGCTGTTGGTGAAGTGAGCTACCAATTAATATTTACCAGACTATTTACGGACACAAATTTCTTCTTTAATTTCCTTTGTCTATTGCTCCTATCAATTGACTAAAATGCTTTTACTCTTTTAATGAACCATATGTGCTACGTTTTGTTTGCGTCAATGGAGTGAAATTCGCAGAACTTCTACTCTTTTACTCGTTCTTTGTATAATCTTTCTGTTCGTTCTTTCTTTTTCTCCAGCCATTGCTTAAGTTCATAAAATTAGATCATATAACCTTTGTATCATGAACTGATCTCCATGCTTTAGTTTTGATTCCTTAATATTTTTTCCTTATGTCTTCTTCGCAGTATTGAAATCTTCGTGGAAATTGTTATCTTCGCAGTATTGATTTTTTCCTTGTGCTGCGAAATGATCTATTGTTGTAACATAGATTGATTGGTCTTACTTAGTTTGATTAATGAAGTGATTTCTTATGAAATTGGATGAAGTAAACTGAACTTTATTTTTCTTCTTCACTGTCCGTTAATGTTTCATAGCAGTTCCAGTGAAATAACGATAACAATAAAATTAAGAGAGATTTCTATTCCAACTTGGCTGCTGACATCTTATTGTAACTCATACTTCGTTTCCTGAATATTCCTTATGTTTTGCGGTGAAATGAACTCTTATTTCTATGAGAGTGTAGCTAACTGAGATCTTTCTTATATGCATGTAAGTTGTCTCTTCTTCTCATATTTCACGAAGTAAACGAACATTTGCGAAGTATTCATGCTGCGAACAGTCGTAAGAAATACATTCGTAAACTATTTGCGAAGTTCTGAAATTCTCGTAAGATATTCGTAAGTGAAGTTGTGAAGAGCACTCGTGCTGAAATTCTCAGATCTTCATCCATATAATAATGCTGCGAATATGCGAACTAAAGCTGGTTCTCCATACCCTTTGCCATTAGTGCGTCCTTGTCTTTTGGTTTTGTTGCTCGTAAGTCCGTTCGTTTCAAAGTAATTAAATGGCCTAGTTTCGTCCTGCTGGTGTAAGGTTCCGTATTGTTTCTGTTCTATTTCATTGTCATTCAGTTTGTTGCCGATACCTAAAGATGGTTTAACTCCATACGTTATATTCGTCTTTGTTTGTTGTTTCTTTTCTCCAACTCCAATCATTTGTGTTTGGGCTGCTCTGCGAACTTCAATCAACTTGTCCAACTAATTGTATTAAGAAATTTGCAACTGTAATTTGTATAAATTTGTTGGCAACTATATTTGTACTATATTTTTCTTTTCCTTCATAGCTGTTGGTAACGTCCTTGATATAGTATTCAAGCTGACCATTTCGATTTGTTATATTTAACTTCGCAAAATTGTTTTCAGTGTGTTCTTCTTTCGAGCTGTATTCTTCTTTGCTTTGTCATATTTCTTTTCCTTCTTTAACCGAGCTTGGATGCTTGATAAACTTTGATAAAGTATACTTCGCAAAATCTTTCCTCCTTTTGATTTGAGTCTCCAACAACTACGAAGTAAAATGTTATTTTCGCAAGATTGTTTTCAATCTCCAACAGCTACGAAGAAAAACTGTTTTCTACGAAGTAAAATTGTTTTCTCAAACAGCTACGAAGTAAAATTTGTTTGGTCCAGTGAAGTTGCACCACCATATCTAGCTGATGAAATAATTCATTGCTGATCTTTGGTCCGAGTAAAGCAAAATATGTTACATTTTTCGTTAACTTAATGGCCCGTTTTAGCTTACTGGTGGGTTGTACAAAAGATTTTTGATTTAATGGCGTTGTTTCAGGTTGTCCCTAACTCAAGATCATTGCTGCCTTCGTTAAATCTTCGTTCCCAATATTTGGTTTCTGATGTTCTTCGCAACTGATAGTTTTTTGCTTTGTGAAATCCTATCCAATCTCTTCACGTTATATCTGTTATGTCTTCTTCTTACTTCTACATTCCTTTTCTTCTTTACTTCTGTTGTTTTCTTCTCTGTTTCCATTAGGAATTATGAACCAAATTCTAACTTGAATTAATTCGTCTTGGACGGTATTGGTACCCAGTACTGCAGCATTCAACTTGTTCTGCTCAGTTCTGGCTTCTTCTTGTGAAACCATTCTTATTCGTTTTATTATATGATATCCCTTAACTATTTAAGATTTCTTGTAAAATTGAATAAGCAGGTGTATGATTCGCAGAACGCCTCCATCCAAAGTTCCTTCATGTTAATATCATATCTCGTCTGTGCGGCTTTGAAGCTTCATTACGTATTGCTCTATACTCGCAGAATAATTTTGTTCCTTTTTGTGACAATTTCTGCGAAGAAAATCTTAAGAGGAATGGGTTGTAGTTTTCTCTTCTTCGTAATTCATAATCCCTCTCCATTATATTTCATGCGTGTTTAAACTTTTTGTTGGTGAAGACTCGTTAAATTTCAATGTTGCTACTGTTTCTTCATCGCTACTTTTATTTCCTTTGACAATTTGCCTTCCTGTCATGAACATGTATACTTTTTCACTGAAACTCTAATTTTCTTCCACAAATTTCACCGCAACAACTAATTATTTATCTTTTTCTTTTCTTACTTTTGAATTGTTGATGATGTTTATTCCCTGAAAGTGTATCTTCTTCCATGTAATTTCCATTTTTGAACCTAAAATTTGTAGATCTAAATAAAAAGTATGGAAGTTAACTAATCTTCATAGAAATTCTTGATCCAACAAGTTACAGGAAGGATAAATCCATTACTCTCTCCCTGTTTCTAGCGCCAATTATGTAGTTGCGGATTATCTCACAACTACACCCTCATAAGAATCCATTAAAATGATTCCTAAACCTAATTAATTTGATATGAAACTAAGAATTAAGGTACTAAAATTATAAAGAGACACAAAGATTTTTACGTGGTTCGATCATTGTGATCTACATCCACGGTGCTTCACTAGTGATTGTATATGATTACATGATTTTACAATTGAGACTCCATTAATGAATATTTGGAGCTCTAGAATTTTTGGGGAAGAAGATGATAAAGAAAATAAAATTCCTCTCTCAAATTTTCTCTCTCCTCCTAAAATTATCCTCCTTAATCAAAAGATCTCTCTCAATGTGTCCTCCCTTCCTCTCATGCCTAAATGGCTATTTATATGATCTTACAAAATATGACAGTTGTGTTGTCCCTCCATTTCGGATTTGAGAATAAACTTGCGAACCTTCGTAACTTCACTTCGCGAACTTCTTTTTCTTTCCTCGTGATTTCCTTTGCTCGCAAAATGTTCTTTGCTCGCGAGATGTCATTTCTCTCCACAATTTCGTAAGTTATCATTTGTTGTGATATTCCGCCCCTACACCCATCTAAGGAAGATATTCTATCATTTCCTGCTGCTGATTCGACCATTTGAGGTATATTTGGTAATGGAAAGCTGTCTTTAGGACAAGCTTTGTTTAGATCATTAAAGTCTATATAAATTCTTATCCCATTACGTTTCTTTGGAACCACAACCATGTTCGCTATCCACTCCGGGTATTTTGCTTGTCTTATAATTCCTGCATCAAGCATTTTCTGTAACTCTTCTTTTATTTTGGGATGGTAAGTTGTTGCAATTTTCCTTATCCTCTGCTTAAATGGTCTAGTGCCTTTGTTGATCTCCAATTTATGACATGCAACTGATGGATCTATTCCAGGCATCTCATCCATGCTCCATGCGAAAATATCTTTATATTCTCGTAAGAGATTGACGGTTCTTTCTTCCTCATCTGCATCCATCTTAGTTCCAATTTTCAACATTTTAGGTTCTTCTTCAGTTCCAATATTTACTTCTTTTATTGGTTCCACTGCAGTGTAACTTGTTTCATGTTCTCCTATTGGTGTTGGTTCTTTTATCGTTTTCGCTGGTTTGTCTCCTTCCTACGAAATTTCGCTGGGTATTCTTTTTCCTTCTTCTTCCCTTATCATGTAGACTTTAAACTCCTCTTCTTTCATTGCCTCTTTCGCCATCTTTCTGCGAATTTTTCGCTTCTTTACTCGTCCTTCATAATCTTTTACTTCA
The DNA here is from genome assembly GCA_023529315.1 of Papaver bracteatum. Lineage (NCBI taxonomy): Eukaryota > Viridiplantae > Streptophyta > Magnoliopsida > Ranunculales > Papaveraceae > Papaver > Papaver bracteatum. The sequence goes on from JAJJWX010002324.1 coordinate 1,830,009, forward strand.
ATTTGATAACATAATTTCACACTATCAATATCTCCTCTAACTTCTCCAATTCCACTTGGCATAGGAAACTTGATGCACTGATGTGTAGTGGTTTATGCTACAAGAGATGAAGATAAACAGATTGAAATGAAGAAAAGATAGGAAAAGAGAGGTTAAGAGAGTAAAGAGAAGAACTCAGATGGAAGAAGAAGAGAGAGAAAAGATATTCATTAAGAATTAATTGACTAATTCAAAGTTAGTCCACATCTAATGATCGACAGACTACAAATACCAATCCCAACAAGACACCAACACTCCATAATACTAATTACACCCACCACAGATAAGGGCTTCACCCTAATAAGACTAGTGGGCCTTAACATTACTCATAAGACTAGTGGGCTTATGATAATACCCCCTACTCAAACTGATTCTTGTCCTCAAGAATCAATTTTGGAAATTGATGCTTGATCATAGCCTTGTCCTCCCAAGTAGACTTAGCAGTTGTTGAGTGAGTCCATTGCACCAAGACCTACTCCACTAAGTGTTGATGCTGCTTCACAGTTCTGGTGGAAAGGATTTGAAGTGGTGAAACCTTCATGCAGCCCTTGGAGTCCAAAGAAGGTAATATAGTTTGTGGTAGTAGACCTGCTCCCAGTTTAAGTTTTAATAGTGACACATGAAATACAGGATGGATTCTAGAAGTAGCAGGTAAGCATAGTTTGTAAGCCACCTTCCCCACTCTGGTAAGGACCTGGTATGGGCCAAAGAACTTAGCTGAAAGCTTGAAATTTCTTCTAAGTTGCACAGATGTCTGTCTGTAGGGTTGCAACCTCAAGTAAACCCAATCCCCCACCTGGAATTCTCTCTCAGTTCTCTTTTTCTCAGCCTGCTGCTTAATCCTGTGTTGTGCTTCTTCCAAGGTAGATTTGAGAACAACTCCCATAGATTGTCGTTGTTGTAGAAAATCTTCCACATAAGTATTGGCTGATGGTTGGTGGGAGAATAAGACAAACTATTGTGGTTTGTAACCATACAGAGCTTGAAATGGAGTTGTCTTAAGGATAATGTGGTAAGTGGAGTTAAACCACCATTCAACCAAGGATATCCAGTGCACCCATTTGGTTGGTCTATAGCTGGTCATGCATCTTAAATAAGATTCTAAACATGCATTGACCCTCTCAGACTTCCCATATGTTTGTGGATGGTAAGCTGAACTCATGTGCAAAGCTGTTCCCATTAGAGTGAAGAGTTCTTTCCAAAAATGGCTAAGAAAGACACTGTCTCTATCTGTGACTATAGTAGCAGGCAAACCATGTAACTTAAAAATATTGTCAAGGAATACCTTAGCCACAGAAGATGCTGTGAATGGATGACTGAGGGGAAGGAAATGATTGTACTTGGTGAACCTGTCCACCACCACCATGATGACTTCTCTGCCCTCTGACTTGGGAAGCCCAGTGATAAAGTCCATGGAAATATCCTTCCAAGCATGTTCTGGTACTGGTAAGGGCTGTAGTAATCCCCCTGGAGAAGTATGTGATATTTTATGTTGCTGACATATGTCACATTCCTTGATAAACTAGAACAAGTCTCTCTTCATGCCCACCCAATGGAAATAAGTTTTTGCTCTTTGATAGCTTGCATGTGTGCCTGAATGACCCCCACAGATGAAGAATGCACTGCAGCCATGACTTGATGTCTTAAAGGTCCATGAGAACCAATATAAACTCTGTTCTTATACCTAAGAATGCCTTATAGAGGTGTATAAGGACTCTCACTGGATGGGGAAATAGTCAGTTATGGAAGCAATTCAGCAGCCCATTTGTCATAGGTGTAACTAGCTTGTACTTTAGTAAACCAGGTTGGTTGTACTTGAGAGATAAGCTGACACTGATGTGAAGAAAATAGAGGAATTCTAGATAAGGAAAAAACCACCTTGTTCTCAATGCCCTTCTTGTAGACCACAATGTAATCATAGCCAAGTAGTTTTGAAAGCCATTTTTGTTGTACCATGGTGTGAAGCCTCTGTTCCATGAAAAATTTCAAACTTTGATGGTCAGTGAAAATAGTGAAGTGACTGCTCAACAAGTAAGGTCTCCACTTAGTAACAGCTATCACAATGGCAAGTAGCTCCTTCTCATAAGTGGACATAGCTATAAATCTTGTGCCCATGCCTGTAGGTACTGAATATCGCAAGATAACAATTCACGAGTATTGTAATAAATAAAGGAGGAAAGAGTTATAAAATGATACGATGATAGAAGTAGTGCGGGAAAATATGAAGTTTTGCGAGGATGAAATAATTTTGCGAGGATGAATTGCGATACTTCGCAATTCATATACAGCTGCATAAGTTTTACTATAAATAGGAGTTCAAATGTAAAATTCGAGAGGCTCTTTTAATGAGTGTAAGAAATTATCTTAGGAAAGAGAATAGAAAAAGTTGTAATTATTCTAATTCCATTTTGATAATTCTATGTAATCAACTAAGAGAATTAATAAGAAAGTTATCATTCACCATCAAGAACTTCTTGAGTTTTTACTAATTCTATTGAGGGTGTAGTTGTAGGTTATTCTGCAACTATAATGCCTTTTCCGAAATATGCAAGTGGCCTCTTATTCTGCATCAGTACAGCTCCTATGCCTGTGTCACAAGCATCAGTATCCACTTCAAATGGAAAGTTGAAATCAGGTAGAGCTAGTACTGGAGTGGTGGTGACAGCTTGCTGGAGGGTGTGAAATGCAACTTGAGCAGCAGGATTCCAATGGAATTTATCTTTTTTAAGCAAATATGTCAGGGGTTTGCAGATAATACCATAGCCTTGTACAAATTTTCGATAATATCCCGTAAGCCCAGAAACCCTCTTAGTTCCTTCAGGGTGGTGGGTATTGGCTATTTGAGCATGCAATCAATCTTTGCAGGATCAGCTTTGACTCCCTCACCAGTAATTATATGTCCAAGGTACTCAACTTGAGATTGACCAAATGCACATTTGCTGATCTTGGAAAATAGTGTATGTTGTTGCAAGGTTTTGAGAGTGATTTCCAAATGCTCTAGATGAGATGCCATGTCTGGGCTGTACACCAGTATTTCATCGAAGAAGACTAGAATAAATTTTCTCAAATGAGGCTAAAAAACATCATTCATTAATGCTTGAAAGGAGGTTGGGGCATTGGTCAAGCCAAAAGGCATAACCATGAACTCATAATGCCCATGATGTGTCTTGAATGCAGTCTTGTATGTATCTGGAGGAAAAACCCAAATTTGATGATACCATGCCCGTAGATCAATCTTTGAAAACACTTTTGCTCCAAACAACTCATCAAGTAATTCCTCTATGATGGGTATGGGGTATTTATTCTTGACAGTAGCTGCATTCAACTTTCTATAGTCTACACAGAAGCGCCAGCTCCCATCTTTCTTTTTAACTAGTAGAATGGGAGAGGAAAAAGGGCTTTGACTAGGTTGAATGACACCAGATTTAAGCATCTCTTTGACAAGTTGCTCGACTACCTCCTTTTGAATGTAAGGAATGTGATAAGGTCTCTGAGTTGGGGGAGTGGCAAGTGGTTTTAAAGGAATATGGTGATCATGTGCTCTGAATGAAGGAAGTGAAGTGGGTTCTTGAAAGACTTAAGCATATTTGGCAAGTAGGGGTACAATGGGGTCATGGGTTAATGAAGGTTCATCACAAGCAGTTATTGCAAATAATCTCCCTACCAAGCCACCTTTATTAGCCTTGAGACACTTACTGAGTGTCTTAGCAGACATCATCGAAAGTTGAGCTGAAGGAAGAGTACCTTGTAGTTGTATCTGTTGACCACCCTTAGAAAACTCCACTGTCAATTTGTTGAAGTCAAAGAGCATTGGGATCATCCCATGCATCCAATCGACTCCCAACACCATGTCACATCCACCCAGAGTTAATAACTGCAGGTCAAACTGGAAGTCATGCCCCTGCATCTTCCAGTTGAAGGATGGGCATTTAGCATCACTAACCAACTTGTTTCCATTATCCACCGCAACCAATAAGGAGCTGGTAGGAACCATATTCCCACCACAACGTGCTGCTGCGGCTGGGTCCAAAAAACTGTGCGTACTGCCACTGTCAATAAGGATGGTAAGTGGATGTTTCTGAGCATCCCCTTCTATGCGAATGGTGTTGTGTGTTACACTGCCAGCTAAAGCATGTACAAAAATCTCGACTTCCTCCTCCTGAATAGGAGAATGTGGAGTGTCGCAAGAAGAATCTTCTCCAGAAATCGGTGAATCGTCCTCGTCAATGATCGTTGTCGTATGCGTCAAAAATAAATTACACTTTCTAACTACTCAAAATTTAAATATAGCAAGGGAAAGAAATGATCGTTCCCACAGAGAGGTCTAGGTTGTCAAGTTGTTTCGGTTTCCTATACAAAACACCGGGGATTTTCTGATTTTTGTAAAGTAAAAATAAAATAAAAGCAAATAAAGAAATAAGCAAACAAATCAAGGATATAAAGATATTGGTTAAGGATTCATCTTCATTCACAAACATGCTTTCAAAATAATAAGTAGAATTGATATTTAGACTCAACTTTTATCAAAAGCCTTAGGATACATTGATCGCAAGAATATCCCGCAAATCTCCTTTTGTCATCAACAAACACATTAAAAGATGCGAGTATGAGTTCTATCTAAGAGAACAACCTAACGTGTAAAAGCACTAATCAATTTTAATTCCCTAGATGCATTAAGTTCTATGAAATCAAGCCAATCAAAGCAATTGAACGTGGAAAGCGCACTAACACTACACCATATCCTGGTTTTAGCAACGCTTCAATTTCGGGGGTGCGCAACGGATATAGACGTTGCACCCTGAGCAACGTTTATATACGTTGCGCACCAGGAAATACGTTGCACCAAAAATTAATTAGTAAGGAAAGAAAAAAATAAAAAATAAAAATAGGACACGCTTGTCTTTATTAAACTAGTTCTAGGGCTAAATTGTCTATCTAATTTATATTATCGCCCTTTTATTTTATTTTTTCTTATTTTCTTTTTTTATCTCTTCTCTCCAGGGCATCGAGATATCCTCCCCCATTTTTTCTTTTCTTCTAAGTTCTAACCCTAAGCGGTATCTCCACAGCAAACCCAAGTTTTCATAAATCAAACCTCGTTTCTCCAAATCCAAACCCTAGAGGTATAATCATCTCTCATTCTTTAACATCTTAATCATCTTAATCTGTTCTTACAGTATGTGTATTCTCTTAATATCAAATCTAGGGTTTTATAAATATATTTTTTCATCTGATTTTAATTTCGGGTTTTTATTTGCTGAACTATTCTCTTCGATTTCTTGTATAGGGTTGTTAGATGAGCTAATATAAATCTGGGTTTGTGTTTAATTAGGATTTTGATTGGAATTTTAAGATTAATCGATCTTAAAATTTTGTTCAATTGCAAGGTACGGCATGTCAAGTGACAGGTAACACAGGTATTTCGTAGATTGAAGATAACACAAGTATTTCGTACTTGATGTTATTCTTATTTCTTTCGTTCTAATTTGCTGCTTCTAGTGGATATTTTTAGGGTTTTAAGAAAAAATAGTACATATATTAATTCCGCTAATTCCATTTTTTTGGTGTTGTGTTAGTAATGGGTTTGAATGGATTAAAGAAATTTGTTTTCTTCTCAAAGGATTTTAGAAATTTGGGACTCAATTGTTTGCTTCTCCTCCACAGGGATCTGGATATGTGGATGAAATCCCACCACGAACTGCTGCTTGCACTACTGCTATGAGAGGTTATGTAGATGAAAGTTGTAAGTGAATATTTGAAAGGTCTCCTCCAAGTTACTGTGATGCTTAGCCTTGTAACTATAAATCAGTTTCAAGGTCTAAATGCCAATAATGTGCATTGGTTAGTTTCACTTTACATTGGCTGGTAGTTTAGGGTTTAGTCTTGAGCATACTTATTGCAATAGTTGGACTTAATTTTTTTTTAAGCAACCTGATTAATTTATGTGTGTATTTTATCTTAGGAGGATGTTCCTCCATATTATACTAATGCTTATCCGCGTCAAAGGGCTTGATTTGATTATGGGGAAGGTGGCAGTGCTTCTCATTACAAGGAAGCTTACTTTTCATTACAAGGAAGCTTACGGTGACAGGTTTGTGGGTTCCATCTTAGTTTTTGTGTAGATTCTGTAGTCATCTGATGCTAAGCTCAAGCAGTAGATGGTTGGAAAATATTGATTGATGTTGTTTTTTGTTGGTAATGACAGTGTTGTATGGTGGTTTCGCACTAAGGTAAAAGTTAGGCGGAAAATTTGGTTATTTTGAATTTCGGGCATGAGGGCACAATGATTATTTTGAAAAGTTGGTTATTTTCAATAACAGATATTGTAGGACGTCGTAGGGGTTTTCAGTTGAGTGCTTTACAATGATTATTTGGGCTTTTCTTAAGTAAAATCCCTGTTTTGTTTTGAATGATTTCATTTCTTTGTTTATTAAGTTCAAATGTAGCTTATTAGAAAAACGTTTTTTGACCATATGCTTGCAGCTCGAGAACAGAAAGCCTGGAAGGTATGCTTCTTGGGAGGTTTCTTGTTGGAACATGCATGGGTGTAGGTCCATTTGTTTCTTTAGTTGTTCGGTACTCTAGAAATTGGCTATTGAGTCTTCGCTTACTGTTAACATTTTCACTTAGATTCCACTTGTCTGTGGATTCTTGTAGGTACTGAAACAAGAATTTTACTAGGCCCTCTCAAGATTTTTCTGGATTTTACATGTGTTTAAAGGTGATGCTGGAGGTGATTGGGCTTCAAAACCATTTTACCATGTTCCAAGGGATGAGGGCTCTGCGGAGGACTTTGCTCTGCGTATGGTTTGTCCAACTGGAAATATTGGTAGTGTGATTGGTAGGGGTGGTTCAATAATCAAGCAAATAAGACAGGAGTCTGGGGCCTATATCAAGGTTGATAGTTCAACTACTGAAGGTGATGATTGTATAATATATATCTCGTCAAAAGAGGTATGAGTTTTTATCTGTTTCTTTCTGGATATTTACAAACAAAGGCAGATTATGTCGCAAGTCATCTAAAATCTCCATTATGCTTCTCTAGTTTTTTGAAGACCCTATCTCTCCAGCTATTCATCTTGTTATTCTTTCTGTTTGGTAGTCTGTGCACCTGACATTCTTGTGTAGTAAAGGTTCCAATACATCGTAAAAACTCATAAACCTGAACTGGCTTCATAACACTTTTGTTTCGTATATCAGAGCGGTAGTGGTGGGTACGGTGCATATGGGAGATACTCTTCTGGTCGTTCTGGTAGTGCAGGGTAAGAACCAAGAAGTGTTTTATTGCTTATTTTTGTCAACCTCTATTCTTTACATGCTCTTTATACTGCAGTAGAGTTTGGTTTTTGATATCCTATTGTCTGTTGGTGGTATCCTATAGTCTAATGGTTTACAAGGTGTCCATCATCTCCGTTAATCTCGATAGAAACTTTCACTATTTCTAATTACTGTGGTTACTTCATCTACCCCTGGGCCCTGATTTTTAGCTTTTTTTCGCCTGGCTATCTGGTCAAAACCCTGTTTCCCATGGAAAAAATCATGGTTATTAGGCACCCTGGTGATTAGGGCTTGCAGGTAGATCGTTGCCTTCCTTACATTTCTACCCTTTGGATAACTATGATCTTAATTTTGTTTACAGGCTGTTAGTAAGGAAATTAGAAAGATTCTGAATGAAAGAGCAACCAACTTTAACATTGCACTTGATGATGTATCCATCACAAGTTTGACATTTGGGAAGGAATTCACAGCTGCTATTGAAGCACAACATATTGATGCAAAAGAGGATGAGAGGTCTAAGTTTGTTGTAGAGAAAGCAAAGCGAGATAAAAAGAGTGTTGTTATCAGACCACATGTAAGCAAATGTTCATTATTTAAACCTGGGAGGCCTAGTTAGTTTTAGTTGTGTTAGTTCTCGGTTCTTGATTTATGAGAATCAATTTCCAGTTCGTCTCAGTCTGGACTCGGTGGAACTAAGATAACTGGTCCTTTCTTGGGAAATGAGGTTGAACCCTTGCATTGGGAAGTATATGATGTAAGAATATTTGATTCATGCAAACAGAAAATAAGATATGGTGCTATATCAGATACTACAGTAGGCACTTGTTTTTGTTTTTCATGCATGCCTTATATCAGTGTCAAACACCATAAATGGACCAGTGCAGTAGTTGTTTTACAGATTATATCTTTTATTTAAACTAGTCCTTTCCTGACTAGTTTCCCTTTTTGTATTAAACTTATCAACAGCTTCTGAATGTGGAGGAGCCTTGGACTTTAATCCTTGATGATGGTTTCGCACGATCATTTGTATCACCAGTTACCAAGGACATTGAAGACGATCATCAGCTAATCTGTATGCTTCTTTCTCCTACCTTCATGCCTCTTTCTTTTCCTTATACTTATTTATTATTCGGTTAATATGGAAATTGTGGTTTTTCTGAGCAGAGAATATACTCTACTAAAAACATATGTACATTTGTTTTCTGGGGTTGCCAATTGATAACGGTGGGTGGTTTCATTAACTCTACTAAAAACATATGTACATTTGTTTTCTTGGGTTGCAAATTTATAACGGTGGGTGGTTTCATTAACTATTGGCTGGTCTGTGTTAGTGAGTTCATTTTCTGCTCAGTGTAATGAACAGAATTCACTAGGTGGAGTGGGCATAGTGTAATAAACCGACCTGATTACCAAACAACCAGACAATGGGATCGTTGTTGGTGTCCTGTGTTTTTCATATCCTCGTATTAGTTCAGGGATGGACACCATTGAACTTATGTTTTTGAAAAGCTTGTGGGGTGTGGGTCATTGCTTTATAATAGTTGTAGTTATTTCTATGTGGCCTCTGGATTTTCCGTTTTTATGTATTTTAGTTTCACAAAGTTAGAATTTTTTTATTTGTAATATTTCACTGACCATCGTTTCTTATTGTGAATTTAGTTGAGGAGTACGAGAGAACTTGGGCACAAAATGAAGAGTTTGGCCTGAACGATATAGATACTTCGTCAGCTGATATGTACTTATTTCTTATCTCTCTATCTATCTAGTATATAGTCTTTACTATCTAATATTCCACTGCACAAATAATGGGAAACAATAGGACTACAGAACAAACATGAGGACATGCAATTAATGATTTTTGTTGTACTTGCGCAATTTAGGCCATGTTCCTTTAGAATCTTTGTTGTTGTTGTGAATTTTTGTATAGTTTACCAAGTAAAAACTTAACTGTTTAATCTAGCTACTTAATTTGTTTATATATGAATCGTTCTTGATGGATTGTGATGATCAATAATTGTTCTTGGTCAATTGCAATTCAGGAGCAGAAATATGCCGGAAAATGTGCCGGCGGTAATTTTTTTTAACCTGAAAATTAATTTGCAACGGATATAAACGTTGTACAATTATATTTCTGGAAATGAGCAACGGATTTAACAGTAACCAAATAAATAAAGTGTTGACAAAAGCAAAAATGGGACCCACAAAAGTGTTATTCTATAAATAATATCCGTTGCACAAATTATTTATACGTTGCACAAATAATAAAAGGTGCAACGGTTGTGCAACGTTTATAAGCGTTGTACAAATTAATTTGTGCAACGGATAGTATGTGTTGCACACCAATGCGCAACGCCGTTTTGGCAACGTTTATTTCCGTTGCACAAATTGTGCGCAACGTTTATAAACGTCCCTAAATGGCCGTTTTGGTGTAGTGTAATTCAATTTAACAAAGGTCACGATTCACATATGATCATAAGAATATATCACTACAAACTATAATCATATTTATGCTACTTGTATTCAAGGATTATCACTTTTACGTATAATAAACCCTAAACTAGCAATAGATGTGATTAGAAGTTCTACCAATTTGCAACTTGACAAAACTAACAATCAATCACACAACTATATTTTCAGAGAATCGTACACGATAAATATGAGACAAAACTAATATATTGAATCAAAGAATCATGCTTTGTGAAATCCAACTATTCCATAACCAATAATAAAATTAAGTACTCATGCTCAAGGAGTTCATAACAAGAATAAAGAGAAACCCTATCATGTTGTAAAACCCTAGAAACAAAAGTAGAAGATATAATTCGGTTATATTGTGTCTAAGCTTCCATATATATAGAGTTTTGTAACCTCTTCTTGAAAAAACTAGGAAACCTAGGAAAAATAGGAAAGTGCACCTCCTTAAAATTGTTTCCGTGCATCTCCCTGTGCAAAGTAGGTTGTCAAAGTCCTGCCAAAACTTGAAGTAGCCACACCCTAATTCTGGTCGTGTAAAGACTATTAGGAAACTATCAAGATCCGGCCCACTTTGTAACTTTAGTCATGTGTAACTGACAATTTAACCATCTTTGCTGCCAAACTCCGTTCCAGCTGCAGACTCCAAGCTCGCGCAACTCCACTCATCATTTACTGATCACGACAACACAATATCTCTGTTTCATTTATAACTTTTCCATCATTTCCGTACCCACAGCTCACTCCAGTCACAACCAACGATGGATGTTATAGTAGCAACATCGTGACTCACTTTCTCTAGCTTCCCTCGAGCTCCACTGGCAGCAACCCATCAATAAACTCCGGCCGGACCAAACTCAACAGCGATTTCATCACCACAGCTTCCTAAAATCCAATTGCGTCGCCAGCAAACTCCACTCAGTGATGACAATGGCAGCATTATCGTAACTGGAGCAGCAACTCATCAATGATTCCATCCACCATTCTCGACAGCCAACTCCTCATTCTACAACAAACTCGAGATCTTTCGATCATATCACCAGCCACAACACCACCGTGCATGACCTCACCCTTCACTGTCGAGTTCTTCATAGCTCCATCGCCATTGTTTTCCCTATTTTGGTTGAACTCTTCTCGGCTTCATGTAAATAAAAACCTCCATGCAAACTTCCATCGAATTCCGCTGCTAAACCTTCCTCTCGAGTTCAACTTCTCATGATCACTGCCACCAATTAATGGCCTAAACTGCAGCCAAAACCAAATGCCAGTTCGAGAATACCACAGCCAACACCATCGCTGATATAACAACATCTCCATTCTTATCGAGCTTCTCCTCCATAAACCACGTCCCTGACCTTGTTCTCTATCTCATCTTCTTAACTGTGAGAAGTACATTCTCTGCCGACTCCCATTCAACTGCATGTTATCGAACTCTCATCACTGCAACATCATCTAACTCGGTCATCTTCTCCTTCACGCTATCCCAGATTCACAGCACTTCATCTATAGGACCAGAATATCGCTATAACGCTATTCTTGCGATATTAACAACACTTTTGCGAGCGTCACCAAAATCTCTTCAACAAAATTTCGCGAGCGTCACAGAATAACCAAAAGAAGGACGTAAAAGCTGACGATGGAATAAGTACAAGAAGAGTATGTTTATCCCGTGATGATTATCAATCTTGCGAGAGAGAATATTATAACAGTCACGATGATATCGCAGAATAGATCCGAAATAGGAGGAAAACTTAGCTGTCATCCACTATGTAAATTCCTATATAAAGGACTCAAGAGATTCAGAAAAAGGATGATGTATTTTTTAGAATTGATCAGATCTTGAAGAGAGAGAGAGTTCAGAAAGAAAGTTGTACTTACAAGTTCATACATTTTTTGTAAAGATTTCTAAAAAATAGAATAATAAAGTGTCGTTATTGATCTTCAAATGTAACTCAATTTCTATAGATTCTTATCAAGGGTGTAGTGTAGGAATTCCTGCAACTACATTTTGGCGCCTGAAACATGGATTGATTAACGAAAATTGAAGAAAAATTGAAGAGGAAGGTAAGAATTGTTCAAGATTAAGGAAATCATTAAGTACATCAGTGAGATAATTGAAGGAAGAATAATCAGAATCAAAGAGGATTGTAGAAAATTGGAGTGTGATATGGTAACAAGAGCAATGATTGATAGATTTCATGAAAATATTAAGGGGAAGATACATAAACGGGATTTTGAAGGAAGAAAGATTATGACGGTGGAGAAAATATCGTCATTAAAAGATTGGGAAAAGCAGGAGATCACGTTTACAGCAACAGAAGTACCAGAATAAAATCTAAGTCATACATCTTTTTTGATAATCACGGTATCCACTATACCAGTGAGAAAGAGAGAATCAATAAAATCTGAAGAAGAATGGGCTATGAATAGAACTTTGGTGGATGCAGGAAGTTCTGTGGATATAATATTTTATCATACTTTTAAGAAAATGGGATATAAGGATGAAGAAATGTCTGGTTCAACATACCATATTCATGGCTTTGGAAAATCTTTAACAAAACCTAAAGGCGAAATAGTGGTACGAATTCCGCTAGGAGAAATTGAAACACAAGTAACATTATGCGTGGTAGACGTGGAATCGCCGTACAATATGATATTGGGAAGACCATGGATACATGCAATTAAGGTTGTAGAATCAACATTGCATCAGTGCATCAAATTTCCTATTCCAAGTGGAGTTGGGGAAATTAGAGGAGATACATATTTTGCAAAGCTGTGTTACCAAATTGAAGTGAGAAATTGTGAAGACCGACCAAAGTTGCGAAAAGCTCGCAGAAGGAAGAAGAGTTTAAAATTTACATGATAAGAGCAAAACAGGGAAAAGGAATAACCAGTGAAATCTCGCGAGAGGGAGATGAACTCGCGAGAGTTGTGAAAACACCAACACCAATGGGAGAACCTGGAGCCCGTTACACTGCAGCAGAACCAACAAAAAAAGTAAATATTGGGAGTGCATAAGAGCCTAAAATGCTGAAAATTGGGACTAGAATGGAAGTATATGAGGAAGAAAGAACTATAAATCTCTTGCGAGAATATAAAGATATCTTCGCGTGGAGCATGTACGAGATGCCAGGAATATACCCATCAATAGCATGTCATAAATTAGAAATCAACAAAAATGTGAGACCATTTAAGCAAAGAATAAGAAAAATTGCAACAACATACCATTCTCAAATAGAGTAAGAATTACAGAAAATGCTCGACGCAGGAATTATAAGGCAAGCAAGATATCCAGAATGGATCGCAAATATGGTGGTGGTCCCAAAGAAGAACAAAGGGATAATAATTTGTATAGATTTTACTGATTTAAACAAGGCTTGTCCTAAAGACAATTTTCCATTACCAGATATCCCACAAATGGTCGAATCAGCAGCGGGAAATGCAAGAATATCTTCACTGGATGGATATAAAGGATATAACCAAATTCCTCTCGCTGAAGAAGATCCAGAGCATACCGCATTTTTTTCCCCAAGAGGATTGTACTGTTATACAAAGATGCCATTTGGTTTGCGAAATGCTGGAACAACATATCAAATAATGGTGGAGAAGGTGTTTGCAAAATGGATTCACAAAACATTAGAAGTGTATGTAGATGATATGCTAATCAAAAGTAAAGAAGCTGAGAATCATGTGCAATATTTGAAAGAAATTTTTGATCAAATGCGACAATTTAATATCAAAGTGAACCCTGATAAATGTACCTTTGGAGTAACTTCAGGAAAATTTTTGGGGTACATTGTATCAAAAGAAGGAATACAAGTTGATCCAGAAAAAGTGCAAGCGATCCGCGATATGCCAACGCCTGCGACGGTAAAATATGTGCAAAAATTAAATGGACTCTTAGCCTCGCTAGGGAGATTCATTTCGCGATCCTCAGACAAGTGCAAACATTTTTTCGACATATTAAAGAAGGGAACAAAATTCAAATGGACGGATGAATGTGAAAAGGCTTTTCAAGGAATCAAAGAACATTTAATGAACATATCTATTTTACAAAAAGCTGAACCAGGAGAAGAGCTATTGATCTATCTCGAGACAACCACATACGCACTAAGTGCAGTATTACTACGAGTAGATGCAGGGGTGGAAAAGACAATTTATTATATCAGTAAAACATTCAATTCTGCAGAGAGAAATTATTCCAAGATTGAGAAATTAATTCTAGCTTTGGTACATGCAACTTTCAAACTCCGTATCTATTTTCAAGCATCTAAGGTCAAAGTATTAACAAAAGTACCAATTGAGTCAGTAAAGAAAAATTCAAAAATATCAGGCAGAGTTGAGAGATGGAATGCACAAGTAGGACACTTTGATATCCAATATGAAATTCTATCCTCGCCAAAGTCACAAGTCATCGCAGATTTCTTAGCTGAATTTCCGTTAGAAGATGATGAAGCTGTGGAAGAAATGATGGATATAGAAGAGGAATGCGGAGATCCAAAAGAACTATTAACAGAGCCAGACAGATGGGAAATATTAGTGGATGGATCATCCAATGGAGAAGGAAATGGAATTGGAATTGTTTTTATATCGCCAGAAGGAGAAAAAACGGCTTTTTCATTTAGGTTAGAGTTTGCATCCACCAATAATGAGACAGAATATGAGGCTGTAATCCATGCTTTAAAAATTGCGATAGAAATGAAGTTGGAAAACGCAAGAATCACCAGCGATTCACAATTGGTTATTCGTCAGATAAAAGGAGGATACACAACAAATGAACCATCCATGAGAAAATACAAAAGACTTTTTGAAGAGTTGTCTGCGAGAATTCCAAAAATAAAATGGAGACACATATCAAGGAAAGATAATAGGCTCGCAGATGCTTTTTCTTTCATATCTAGTATGATGACAAATCCATGGACAAGGAGCATAAAAATTCAAACATTTTTATTTCCATCGATAAACAAGGAAGAAGAAGAGACATATATAATGATGGTAGAAGTCAGCGAGGAAGAACCAAAGAGTAACATTGAATTACAGATTGGCGAGCAGATCTTCATGCATACTTGGCGAGAGGGGAAATTCCAAGAAATCGATTAGAAGCACAAAAGTTAAAAAGTAGGGCAACCAATTATGAGCTAAGAGATGGAGTGTGATAGGTGTAGAATACACCTAATTTACTATCTAGTAGTTTATGCTTTCTTTGCTATTTTTCTTGTAAATTATGTAGTTCACGTGTGTTTTTGAGCTATTAGGTACTCTGGAGTCGCACGGATGAAAAGAAGAAGAAATCACCAAAATTGAGCAAAAAGGGCGAATTTATCATTTCAGGGGAGAACACTATCTGGAGCCCAGTCAATGTTAAGGGGCAACTTGCTTTTGGAAGAATTATAAAGAGCAGCCAGCTATGGTTAAGGGGTTACCATCTAGGGTGTCCCTTATCAGTTATCAGTGAGTGTAAGTATCACTGGGGTGGCCCTAGCCTTGGAGTGTAATTATCCAACCCAGCTTCTTTAACCCTAGAATCGAGATACTCTCGTTCATTTCATTTGAAGATGAAATTGAGAAACTAATCAGGCAGCGGCTGCTTCCATTACTACTGTGACCAGATCGAAAAGAAAAATCAAGAAATTCAGAGATTCAGAAGGTGGTTTAATGGAAGATTGAGTTGGTGAAGGTGGATTAGAGATTGAAGAACATGGAGTTGCATTTGTTGAGTGAAGAAACTCACAAAGCTATATGTGATTGAAGGAGGAACTCAGGAGGAGAAATTGAAGACGGTGATTAATCAGTTCGAGATAAATATGAGATAGAGACGCTGCAAAGAGTAAATCAAGACATGGGTTCACTTGAATAAAGTATGTTGATGGTTGAAATGGGATCTGGCGCTATGAGAAGCTGTTGCTGCTATTGAATCGGAGAAGGTAATGTTGTGGATTAATTGATGGCTCTAATGGTTGTTACTCATTAATGATTAGGTTAATGATAAAAGGGATTTAGATGAATGTTTTATGAAATTGAATGTGCTAGATGTATGTGTTAGGCATGTTACATGGAGATAGAATAGGCCTGAAGCTGGCCTGGAAACGATGGAGAAATAGACAGAACTCGGCCGGATTTCTGTCTGGCGAGTTAACTCAGTTAGCTGATGAACGATCCGAATAGCCAACTCAGCTGAATAAGACTCAGTTAGACAGCTAACTCAACCTGACTTAATGGCTGACTCTCCTCCTTTGACTTTTGTTTTGATTGACGGTTGACCTCTTTGACCGTTAGTCCTAACGGTGGACTGACGGAATATTCCGTCGACGGAGAGAATTTTCAGGTAGCCGGTGGTGACGAATTCCGGCCTATTTCCGGCCAAAAACCCAGTTTTCCGGTGAGCAAAAATTACAGAATTTTGTGTGGACTTCTCTCATGTGTGTGAAGACTTAGAATTGGGAATTGGATGAAAACTTGGAAGTTTTGGAGAATTGGACTAGAAATTGGAATATAGCTCAAATTGGGAAAGTGGTGTTCTTATGGAATGTGGAATCTTTTCCTACAAAGATATGGAGAGTATTGAAGCCTATAAATAAAGGAGTTCTCTACAAATTTTTACACACATCTACTTTGGAGAAGGAGTTAAAGTGCACAAGAATTGGAGGAAGGAGAAACCATCATCTTTTCAATAAGTTTTTCTTTCTTCCTCAATTATTATTATTATTGTGTGAACTCCAAACTATGAGTAGCTAATTTTCTTATTGATTGAGGATGAATTCCTAGTTCTTAATATATGGTTTGAGTTTTGTTTCAATTCTACTTTGAAGTTTTTCATATGATTATCGTTTGTTTTTACTAATATTAATATTTATGATTGATTGATAGGTTGTTTGGAGTGCACCCTAAATTGATTTGTTAATTTAATCTAAAGCTAGTGAAAGTTAGGGAATACGTAATAGTTTCTTGACTCTTTACACAAGTAGAAAACACAAGACCTTGCGGAGGGATTCCGTGGAGCAATTGTGTGTGAAAACAACACTAGAAAGTGGACCAAGCGAACCGATTCTAACTACTAGTTCTAAACCTAAGTTCATAAATCTTAATGCGTTCGGGGAATTACATCTTGTAAGCGAACCTCAAGGTGGTTCTTTTGAATAGAATCTGATAACTAAGCGGACTTGTTACTCGGTGAAATAAGGAATTTTGGGGTTAGCTAAGCTAACCTGCTGTAGGACCAGAATATCGCTACAATGCTATTCTTACGATATTAACAACGTTTCTGCGAGCATCATCGCCAAATATTTAACAATGTTTCACGAGCGTCACGGAATATCCAAAAGAAACTGACGATGGAAGAAACCTAAGAAGAATGTGTTGATCCTGCGATGGCCATCATTCTTGCGATGAATAATATTATAACGATTGCGATGAGATCGCAGAATAGATCCGAAAGAGGAGGAAAACTTAGCTATCATCCATTATGTAAATCCCTATATAAAGAGCTCGATAGATTCAGAAAAGGATGATGTATTTTTGGAGAGTTGAAAGAGTCTTGAGGAGAGAGAAACTTAAAGAGAATACTTGTAATCTTTGATTTCTTTAAAATATGTAAACATTTTTGAGATTTGAATAAAAAAGTGTCGTTTAAATCTTTGAAGTTTAATTAATCTCTAACAGATTTCTACAGAATCTTAACAAGGGTGTAGTGTGGGAAATCCTGCAACTACACCTGCTATCCTACGGTTGGTGATAATCTACGACTAATAAAAAGTGGAAAAGAACATAACTTTAATCATTGTTTTGCAGCGAAGAATGATTCCTTGATCTATTTTCTCTTATTGATTTCAACTTACACTTTTGATTGCTTTATTTACTTTCTTTTGCTTTTAAAATCTTGAACCAATACCCCCCCTTTTGTGACAATTTTACAACTAATAATCTCTTGCTCCTCGTGGGATCGATCTTAACTTCCCTATATTACTTGTTAATTAGGTAGTAAAGTATTAATTAATTTGTTGTGGTTACGACACGCATCAGAGTGCTATATCGCAGATCCTTTAGTGGACAATCGTTAAGATGTTTGACGAGGGAAGAAGGACAAAAAGTATTAAAGATGTTACATAGTGGTGATGATGGTAATCACAGTGGAGGAAGATCTTTGGAATATAGAACAAAAATGCAAGGTTATTACTGGCCGTATATGCATGAGGATGCAAAGAAACTCTCAAGGCGTTACGAAGATTGCCAGCGATACGGAAAAAAGATACATGCACCAGGGAAACCATTATCATCCTCAACAAGTATATGGCTTTTTGGGAAATGGGGATTATATATTGTGGGACAATTTGTACCTGGTTCTGGAAAAAGAAGATATTTAATTGTCGCAACATATTATTTCACAAAGTGGGGAGAAGTAAAGGTAGTACAACATATCCGCAATAAAGACATTTTTACATTCATATTTGAGAATATAATTTGCAGATTTGGGATTCCAGCACAATTGGTATCTGATAATGGAAAGAAATTTGAAGGCCAGAACATATAATTGCTACTCAATGCATTCAAGATAAAATGTGGAAAATATACTCCTTTATACCCACAAGCAAATGGTCAGGCTGAGGCAACTAATAAAACAATCGCAGACATATTGAAAAATAAGTTAGAAGGATACCACAGAGCATGGTTCGAGCAAGTGCATAATGCAATATGGGCTTACAACACAACTAGACGCGAAGAAACTGGAATGTCACCATTTTGTTTGACATATGGGGTTGAAGCTGTATTACCAACAGAAGTTGTTATTCCTACAACAAAAAGAGAAGCATGGGAAAGAAATTTAAGTGCTGGCATGATATTGAATAAACTGGATGAATTAGAAGAAAAGAGAGAACAAACTCTACAACATATGGAGAATTACCAGCACAGATTAGCTCGCGAGTACAACAAACGTGTTAAGAAACGTGAATTCCAACCTGGCGATTTGTTTGACATATGGGGTTGAAGCTGTATTACCAACAGAAGTTGTTATTCCTACAACAAAAAGAGAAGCATGGGAAAGAAACTTAAGTGCTGGCATGATATTGAATAAACTGGATGAATTAGAAGAAAAGAGAGAACAAATTCTACAACATATGGAGAATTACCAGCGCAGATTAGCTCGCGAGTACAACAAACGTGTTAAGAAACGTGAATTCCAACCTGGAGATTTAGTATTGTGAGAAACACCAAGTTATCAGCGAGAAAATGGTGGAAAATTGGCGAGAAAATGGGATGGACCATACATCATTAAAGAAATAGTTGGAACTGGGGGATACAAACTAATGGATCCTGAAGCGAGAGATGTTGGCCACAGACTAGATAGACCATGGAATAGATTATTTCTGAAGAAGTATTATCAATGACACCTTCTGCAAGATAAGAGATATTGATATGTTATGAAACGGATAATAAATTCTTCTTTCTCTATTACAACTGAAAGATTCTTCTGATAAAAAACAAGAGCAGCGAGCATCATCGCAAGAATAACGAATAAAAATTTCGCAGAGATTAATAGAATGGGACGAACCTTTATGGTGTGCACCCTAGTTCGCGAATAAAATTTCGCAAGAGGCAAATGTAAGACCTAATAACGCATCATATGAGGGGGTATCTCTTGACATGACTCAACGATAAGGTTATACCGCTACTGGAACCTGAGTTATGTAGATGTTGGGGTTAAAGAAAACCTATCCAGGAGAGGGATCTTGGATTTCCAACTATATAAGGTTATACCCTGGTTGGACGACTAAGGACCTCTTCTAAGGAGTGCAGAGTATGACGAAGGCACCGAGGTACACGGTTGAGTCAAGGGTGCCCGGGGCGTACGAAACTACCATGGTCATCATTGGCAAGTCTTGGCTATTATGCACTCAGCCCAAAGAAAACCCCACTTAGGGTGCAGTCTTGTAACTATAAGACATATAGGCATAAAGGACAAGAGGCTGCGAAAAACAACTGGTTGTTGGAAAATCTGGATGGGAGGAGCTAGTCTTGTATGGCCGATGTGCCCTCCTTGAAGGGGCAACCAGGGGGAAGATAAGGGCGGCACCCTCCATTAGGGAACTGATAAGTGTCTTAAGAAGGAAATGTCATGGGGCTTATGATCGCAAGAACATTTAGGCCTATCATATTGTCGCGTGACGTAAATTATAAAGAGGCAACAAGCCAAAAAGAAAAAAGTTAAGATGATTTTTACATGAAAATGTAAAGACGTCCTGCGATTTCATCGCAAGATGACAATGTCATAAGGTTAAATTCTTGCACGAGAGTTTATATTTATCATATTGTCGCAGAGATGATTGAAAAAACATGGATAAGACAAGATCAAAGGGTCTTTACATGCAAATGTTAAGAAATCCTGCGATTTTGTCGCAGACAGAAAAAATTTGGCAAAATAAGACCTTTAACTAGGAAGGCAAAATAAGACCAAAAGAATAATCTTAAAAAATAATTATTCTATTTTAAGATTGCAGGAAATATTCATTCATAGCAGAACAATATATAAGAAGGAAAATTCTTAATATCGCAGACTCCTTCAGAATTTTTCAGAACAACACAGCAGTATTCATTGCATCGCAGATATATTCATACTTTCGCGAAAAAAGCACAGTTCACAAAAGAAGGTACAGGAAATAAATCACCATTTCAAGAAAGATAATGATGGGAAAGTAGGGTAATGGAGAAATAAGATTTCATTATCTTCCTTGGGAATATTCAAAGTAAACAAAAGTAAAAGTTGAATTCTAAAAGTTTCAAAAGTTACATCGCTCACAAGAAAAAAGAGGAAAAAGAGAACAATTTTTTTTTTCAAATTTCAGCAATGGCCTCACCATATCCATTATTCTTGCTCGTCAGGATCATCATTCTTGCTAGAATTACCAGCTTCATCAGTATCTTTCTCACCGCGATTTTATCCTTCTTTTTCTTCACCACCTGTAGTTACTTCTCTGGGAGGACTTCTTTCTTCTTTATTATCTTCTTGAGTAGTGTTCTCTTCATCAAATTCTAATTCCTTGTCCATGGGAAGGGGAATCTCATCATCATAAACTTTTAGAGGAGGAACAGATACATGAGGGAGAGAATTGGAGATCATAATATCGTTCACAAGAACTTCAGCACTAAGGTGAACCTTGCGAAGGAAACCTCTATCACGGTTTCTGATCTCTATATTTTTGAAGTACTCAAGATAATCAAGTCTTATCTCTGCTTTGTCGCGAGCTTCAATATAATTAGAAGTAAGAGTCTTGTTTTCTTTGCGAACTTTATCCAACTTATCAGTAAGATCAGCGATAGTAGAATGAAGGCTTCTTTCAGATTCTGCGAGTAACAAAAGTGATAAAATATTAGTCAGACAAAGATCTCACAAGAAATGTAACACAAAATTTGATAGGAAGGTCAACAAGAGAGGCAGTCAATTGACTACCTTCTTTCTGCGAGGTTAAGTTTTCAATTAATGTAAATAAATAATTCTCCCATTGATTCATAGCGTCATCAAATTTATCGCCAACCACACCCTTCAAACGATATTTTATGTTTTCTTCTTTGGTGCGTAGATATGAGTTTTCCTTTGCTAGTAAATAATGAGACTTCTTCAATTGAGAGTATTGGTCTTGAAGCTCGCTGGTCTTTAAACTAAGAGTTAGCCTACCCTTGATAAGCTTATCTTTCTCAGCAGCGGATGATTCAGTTACTTCCTTGAGTTCATTTTAGAGAGAACGAAGAGATTGCTCTTGATTATCACATATTCTTTGTAGATTGCTCAATTGCTGTGAAGAAATTGCCATCAAGCTTGAAAATCTATGTTTCTCTTGGGATAAAGTTCTATTTTCATCTGATAAATATTCTACCGCCAAATTAGACTTGGTTAACAAATATGAGAGGCGAGTAATCTCGTTACTTAATAAATTTTGACTTTACGATAGTTGATTATTCTCATTAGTAAAATTATCTATTTGATTGATCGAATATGTACAGAGGTTATTTAATCTATCATACTGGTCCATCCAAGAGTCTCTTTCAACACGAGCTTCGTCAGCAATAGATTCAAATTTAAGTCTCTCCATGAAACGAGTTCGATTTGAAACTAACATATGAATCAAGAATTTAAGAAGGAGACTTGAGTACAGGGGATATGAAAGCAAAGCATAAAAACAAGAGGAAAGAGGCAAATAAAACTATACCTTTCAGCTCGTCATTTTTCCTGCGAAGGTTCTCGCAATCAAGAGAAGAGTTGCAAAGCTTATAGTTCAGAGTATCACATTCAGAAGTTTTGACTTGAAGACTTCCCCTTAAAGCTTCAATTTCATTTTCCAAAGATGCTCGCGAAGCAGAACCATCAGAACCAAAATATTTGAGAAAAGTCTCGCAAACTTTATGTTGGAGAGGGTCAGTAGAAGACTTTATAGAATTATCTAAAATATTAGACAAAATTTTAAAAGCAACGTCAATGCTTAATGAGTTTTCATTTGATGAAGGAAGAGGTGTAGAAGGTAAAGTAGTAACGAGAGCAAGTTGACGATTTGAATCATTTGTGGTGGTCGAATTATTAGGAGGAGGAGTATTTGGAAAGACAACGGTTGAGGGCCGTAAAGGACTATGAGGAGTTTCAGTGACATCGATTTTAGAAGCTTGATTTGTCAAAGGGTCAGGAACATAAGAGGTATTGACAGCAGTATTCTCGCAGGTAAAAGAAGAGGGATCAGATTGCGATGATGTAGGAGTAATTCTCGCAGATGTCAGCGGGGGAATGATGAGATTATCCCCTAGAGACTTAAAGTGACGAGATATTTTGGGATTGGCAGTGTTCTCGTCATTCTGCGAATAATAGCTTAGATAAGAAACAGAGACAACAATATTGTTATTAAAAAGTAAAATATGTTTCTTACTACCTTATCACTCGCAGAACTCCTCTTTTTCTTTTCAGCAGGCCTTTTGCGGATATTAGGGTTTTGAGTTGCAGATCGAATGTTAGGGATAATTCCACTAAAGAGAAAACATAATGCAAGAGTTATGAAGAATCAAATAGAGAAGATCAGATAATATAAGTAAAAATTGGATCAGATAAGTATCATAATCAAAGACATACCTTGATGATTCCATTAAAACAGTATCAGGAGAATATGAAGAAGAAGAAAAGTTGCAGACGAAAGACGAAGTAAACAGATGAAGAAGATAAAGAAACGGAAGAAGAAAATTAGTTTTGAAATTTAACCCTACCTTTTATAGGAGAAAAGGAGTGACAGAGACGTGTCAGTAAAAAGAGGAATTCACAACACGTGTAGGCGGTAAAGCTAGATTAACGGAGTCTTGTCGAGAAGAAAATATAGAAGGAAAAGAAGTTGCGAGCGTTATGAAGAGTATGGGATTCTCATGATCTTCTCTTCTTCGCAGAAAAGACATGAGAAGAGGCAAGATGTAGGACCAGAATATCACTACAACGCTATTCTTGCGATATTAACAACATTTCTGCGAGCGTCACCACAAGCTCTTTAACAACATTTCGCGAGCGTCACAGAATACCCAAAAGAAAGACGTGACGATGGAAGAAGTAGAAGAAGAGTATGTTTATCCCACGATGATTATCAATCTTGCGAGAGAGAATATTATAACGGTCACGATGATATCGCAGAATAGATCCGAAATAGGAGGAAAACTTAGCTGTCATCCACTAAGTAAATTCCTATATAAAGGACTCAAGAGATTTAGAAAAAGGATGATATCTTTTTTAGAGTTGATCTGATCTTGAAGAGAGAGAGAGTTCAGAAACAAAGTTGTACTTCTGAGTTCTTACATTTTTTGTAAAGATTTCTAAAAAATAGAATAATAAAGTGTCGTTATTCATCTTCAAATGTAACTCAATTTCTATAGATTCTTATCAAGGGTGTAGTGTAGGAATTCCTGCAACTACATCATCACTTTCCAATACTCCATCGAGTACAGGTGCATCACTGCCATTAACGATGTATCCACAGACTCAAGCTCATTGTTTTCTTACTAACACATCAAGCAGTCATTACTTCCCTGTATATAGCAGCAAACCAACGGCTTGAACTCGATAAATATCATCCACAACACAAACTCGAGCCATCTCTGAATACCACCATCGATCACTGACAACATCGCTGTAAACAAGCATCTGTCATTAATCGTTTCCTCCATCACAATGGCAGCAGCAAACTGTTGATAAGCACGTATGTGCTACATTTTATACCCATATTTATATTAGTTAGTTCTCGATATTTTGGCTAATGACACTATTTTAGTGCTTTTGCAGAAAGTATAAATGAATGCGATCTTTCGGGAGAATAAACAGCAAAATAAGAAGCAAAGCGGTGTTTTCGACGAAAGTGATCAATATCACTCGTGGCACCTGGAAGAGACAGCCACTTTAACTATTCAGTTGCAATACCACCGAAGGCATGTCACGCCATCATATCATATGGTATGAAAATTTGTCTTTGCCCAAGCCCACTAAAGGGAAAACAAGAAGTGCATGGCTGAAGTAAATGAGGCAGTGATGGTTTTACATACTCATTATGTTGTTGATGTCTTCGTCTGCCGATAACAATGGATTCAAGAAGGTGGTTCTGGTTATGAGTCTGCTGGCGACTGATTGGATATACTTAGAATGGATGGATTGAGAAGGAACATGTGACGTTAGATGAGTTTGTTATGCTGGTGATGGTTTGAGTGTGTTGCACAGGGAGAAAGAAAGTAAAAAATGCCGTGGCTGGTCTTGTGTTGAGAATTGCTTCCTGACTGCAATCAATGAATGTGAACCGGCTGATGTTGTTCATGGCATGGAATGAAGTTGGGTTTAACCATAAATCGATGAAGAAATAAAATTACAGGGTGATGTACGACTGAGAACCTGAACTGGTGGAGGTCCATGAGATGTTTTCGATTACAAGAACTTCAGGTTTTGAAAATTGGATTAATCTGAAATCCCGAGGCAGTGAAGACAAGTTTTAATCTTTAGTGAATCGTGAATTTGTGTTGGCATCCCTTGGTATCTCGATTGAGAACCAACAGGCAGCAAACGAAAGTGAGAATAGTGGCGAGAAAACAAGGAATGATCTTCGTTTTCATAAAGATGGAAAGGTGTTCTAGATGGTCATAAACGAACAGATTTGTTGGGAAGTGACCGGAGAATGGAAGAGTAAGATGTTGTTTCCGGACATGGATAGGAAATGGACTTGATTGTTGTTGAATCAGCGGCTATGGAAGATGCCCGAATGGTCCGGGAATATAGACTGCTGTTATGGATGGGGTTCGTATGGGGTATGAATTTGATAACTTTGCTGATCCCATGCAACCAGTGGTGATGGAGTTCGAACAAGTTGGAGGATAGCCAGTGAATTGATGATCGGCAGCGAACAGATTATTTGAGCTGCTGGTGTTGGAAGTATCTGAGTTTATCGGTTTGGTTAGAAATTGAATGATTTTCTGCTGTTGGAATAATGGTTGAGACAGATTGAAGTAGCAGTTGGCAGCGAGATCAAGGGCTGTTCGTTGGCAGGGGTATGTTGGCTAGATGGAGAAGGCAGTGATGGATTTGTGTTCTCAAGTTAGCAACAACATTGGGTTTCTGGAGATGGCATCGATATTCCACTCGAACTGAAGTCGATCGAGCTGTTGTGCATTCAACAGAGCAAAGAAAGAACCGGATGTACTGGAGATGTTTGAGACTTTTCCGCTGGCATGTTAATTGCAGCAGTGGTTTCTTCCTCATGGATTTGTTTGGGAGGTTCTTGACTGAGTAAAATACACACAGAACAGCAGTCGAGGTTGCTTGTTGCAATTGGTCAGGAACAGAAGTGGCCGAGATAGGCAGTGATTATGAAGTGTAGTTGGGTCTGAATTTAGAAGTTGGTCTCGGTGAGAATTGGGCTTTTGGAAACACTTCTACAGTCCAGTTACAGGACTTTGGAATACCTATATTTTTCGAGTTCTGTCTTGAGAGAAGAGGGGGGCCGACTACTGGAGTCGTGAAGAAGAGGGCGGTGGTACAGAGAGGAGGCGACAGTGCCGAATAGGGAAGAACGGTGTTGCGGAAAAGGCTGACGCATAGATAGGGACGAAGACGACTCGATTGGTTTAATCTCTTCTCTCTTGATTATCATTTTAATGGGTTTTAAGAAACCCATATTTATGTATTGCTAGACTTTTCGTAACTAGGGTTTATGGAGAAAGCTACTTCAAGCATAGACCATTATGAAATAATTTAGATTAACTTGGTATTAGGCTATTTTGAATAGAATTGTCAAAATCCAATGTTTATGATTTATTGATTTTACAAATAATATTTGTTATTGCTCCACCGGCTTTGTACAAAGTAAAAGCCTAAATGCGTAAATATATTTTTTGTTCCAATTCTATTTGTTATAGTATTTGATAATCCATGCTTAGGTTAAATCATTTGATGGGTTATGCTTAGACGACGCAAATAGTGATTGTGAACCGATAATTATATTTTCAATAATCTTCTTGTCATTATAATTTGATAGTCCATGCTTAGGAAACTCTGATGGGTTATACTTAGGAGATGCGACTTTATTATCGAAAGTTATATTAATAATTGGTGTTGCAATTGAACAAAGAAATAAACTCATTTTTGGAATTCGAATTCTTTTCGGTACTCAATTAGAAATAGTAGTGGAATCCGTTGACCCTGGTTACTGACGCTCTCTCTTATCATATCCATTTTAGTTTAGTTTAATTTTATTATTTCATTTTCCATTCTTAAAATCCATAAAAAATATTTCTGGTTAATTGATTGAGAATATTGATTATTGGTATTTCCACCGCTCCCTGTGGGTTCGACCCGTACTTGCCTCTGTCTACTAGTTAGACACCGTGCGATTGCGGTTATTATAATATAGGCATCTCCGGAAGCCCATCAATTTTTGTACTTTCTGCAAAAGCACTAAAATAGTGTTATTAGCCAAAATATCGAGAACTAACTAATATAAATATGGGTATAAAATGTAGCACATACGTGCTTATCAACACTCCCATACTTATATTTTGCTAGTCCTCGAGCAAAACAAGGAATATATCCGCTACAAAGATGGATATCAAGAGAGTTGTCTGCTAAACAGCAAGACGAAACCACTAACCAGTGTTATAAAGGTGTCTGCTAAACAACTAGACAAAAAGACCCGCTAAACAACTGATCATATAATAAGATAGAGTTAGACCCGCTACACAGCTGGTCATGACAAATGCCATACACAAGACTTGAGACACAATTTTTTTAAGACCCACTACACAGCTGGTCATAACCCTTAAAATCATAATGATAATTTTTTTTTTAGACCCGCTACACAGCTGATCATTTTTTTTTTAAGAGACCCGCTACACATCTGGTCATTTTTTCCTTTTTTATGAAAATGCCAACTGTCACTTCTTCGTCATCATGGCAGCAGATATCACCAGGTCTTCCACCAATCTCGTTACTGCCATCACCGGAATCCATCACTGTGTCACGTAAAGACGTGATGAAGAAGATATAAAGGTACCCCATAAAAAACTGCTTGTGCCTTTAATAATCTTTACCGAGACTGACAGTTCATTTCCTGTTCTGCGGTTGCCCTGAGTAATTGTGTTGCCTGTCTTTAACAGTTCTGTGTTGTCTCACTTTTGCGACAACTTTAACTTGCTTCAGAGGCTTCTAACTTCCTCAAACGAGGTCGGAAAAACCTCGTTCTTTTGCCTTTGCATTCGTCTTTTCATCCTCTTCAAGGTGATACAAATAAATTCCGGATTTGATAGAGATCCACTCCCTTTTGGTCAAGATAACCTTAAACACCTAAGAAACTTAAAAACAAACAAAATCAAAGCATAATGATACAAAAACTATCAAGAAACCAAAGTATTTGAGTACCTAACTAGTGCAAATAATGCACCTATCAAATTCCCCCACATTTTCCTTTTGCTAGTCCTCGAGCAAACTACAAAAATAAAATAAAGTACAACAACTCCGTCTCGTCGAGATTACAGTTACTTTTAGCATAAATAACAAGCCTTTAAACCCTTAGGTGTCCCTAGTGGACGTGTTATAGTCTCGTGAAGGTTTACAAGAGGTATACCTACAAAACCTATATTTACAACTCCAGCTACCTGTGACAAATCTATGAACGAATCCAAAATGAATATTGGAGGAGGTACCCTAATGCAATTCAGTTCATATATAAGTAAATAAAGTTTTTCTTAGAAAGTCGAACAAACCACAATACTCGGAATCTGACTAACCACAATCACAATGAAAAGATTAAGAAGATGCATATAGAGGTAGATGTTGCGAATGTTAACAAGTGATCGGTGTTTCCCATATCTGTCTGAAGGTCACCGCCAAGATGAACCTATGCATCCTATTGGATTGAGCTACTGGTATGAATTATAGTGTCAACACACTGGCATTTACAAGGGAACCAGCGGTCAACAATCTTAATTCTACATCAACTCAACTGGCATATACAAGGGAACCAGGAGTCGACTTTATTCAACACAATAATAATATTTTTTTTTCTTTTTTCACTTTTTTTTATTTTTATTTTTTTATAAGACAACATGATTAGATCTTTTGGATCAAAGCGCATGCTTATTGTCAGCAGATTACATGATAGTTCCCTTGGATCCTACGTTCCACGCTTGTTTAGGCGACGGAGACAGGGAGAACACACACATATTGCTATCCAAGTGTCTTTTTTTTAATTCCGATTGGTTTAATTGGTCGGTCTTTTTTTTTTTTTTTTTTTAGTAACTCAATCACTCTATTTCATCCTAGCAGTAATAACAATTCGATGTTTAGTGACCCACCAAATCACTTAGATAACAATAGATAAATATGGAAAAATAAAAAAATAGAACGTGATATGGTGATATTCCGAGATATGGTAACAACTATCATATAGTTTCTAACACTTGAATAATTCTGTCCATTTAGTTAATGGGTTCCTCAACTCCCCCAGCCAAGATGGTTTCATCCATTTAGATTGATAGTGTCATCCTAAAGGCACATGTTTCTATGTTTCAGAGTGTATAAACCAATTTTTTTTTTTCCGAACACAAGGTAAAAAAAACAAGGCTAAAAACTCTATATGAGAACACTCCCCCACACTTAAACTTTACATTGTCCTCAATGTAAAATCTAGTCATTCAAAGTAAAGTTCAAGATGGGAAATTCATAACATGATATATATACACAATAAAAAAATAAAATGCATGATAAAAACTCATTACTCCAACTCATAGCTACTTCTGAACAATAGAGAATAAACACTAAATAAGCTATTTAGTTGGTATCTAATCCCAACTTAGCCAATATATATACCTCACCACCAAGAAAAAATTCCATCTACTTAGAAAGGCTAGTGTTTATTCTAGATTGTTCACAAATCTCTAAAATTTGGAGTTTTGATATGCAAATATCCAAAATAAGAAAATAAAGATAAAAGACTTAAAAAAAAAAATAGAGATAGATAGATACACAAAACCAGTGGGTTTCCTCCCATTTAACGCTTGTTTTAAAGTCATCAGCCCGACATGAAAGTTGAATTCCCCATACACCAATATCCGGAAAAGTTGGGGATCCACCCATAACACCTGTTTTGCAAACACTAGCTTTGCACAAATATTAGTAATATAAAACAGAAACGAAGCTATTAACCGATAAAAGGTTCCCCCATACTTATTCTTGTCCACACTTGGAAGTGCATAAAGAATATAGGAGTCGGGTACTTCCACGGTGTCATGTTCATAAACCTGCATAGTATGAGAATCTAATGTTTCTAATGGCGGATATCGAGAAACAAAGTCATCTAACAATGTTTTCGAAGAACATACATTCAAAACAATAAGAGGTAAAGGAGAAGAATTAATATGCAAAGGGTTAGACAAACCTCGCACAATCTCTTGTAGCACGGAATCCTCTTCATACTTGAAAAACTCAAGTGAATTATTCACATCTTGTATATCATGGTCCTCTATCAAACCTTGCAACCATTCTTCGTCCGTTTCTTCCTTAACCAAAGTCTCGACATAAACATCTTCATTACAATCATTTGAAAGCTTAATTGGGTCTTCCACAATATAGGTCTTATCAGTTTCATTCTCAACATACTCCTATTTGTTGTAAGGCACATACTCCACTGCGTATTCAAGTCTGTCCATAAGGAATTTCTTTAGAACACTCATTGCATCATCCTCAAGCTCTACCTTTTGAATAGTTTCTTGATCGTTATAAAGATCAATGCTTGAGTAAGCTACACTAGTGTCATCATATTCCTTTTCAACTTCATCTTGATCGCAGAAAGACTCCATTGTACACTCCTCGGGGATGTCACCATAAATTGGTTCAAGCGATGTATTTTCATAATCATCATCACTATCATAGTTATCATAAGATTGGATACCACTTCCCAAAGATTGGTCTTTCGCAGAATTTTGCATGTCCACTTTGCATTCTTCAATCCCTTGTCTTAAATAGGAAACACCTTTTTGAAGCTCTTGGAGTTATCCATCCAAATTTTGAAAATAGCATTCCATTTGTTGGTAAAACTCATTCGACAAGAAAAAGGTAGAATTACTTACTTCAGTATTGCTAAGCCAATTATCTTCCCTTTGAATGGGTGAATGATCATAACTACGATCAGAAATTGGGCCGAACATACTATGAGCAGAGTTGGTCGATGAAATTGGTTCCACGATTGGTTGTCTACAAACTGTCTCCATGCTGACCATAAATTGTTGCATCTCATCCACCAAACTCGAAGAAATATTCATAGGAGTACAACTATTCTCCCCTCCTTGTGGTTGCTCACTTACATAACTACCATGAGAAGGTTGGAATGTATGAGAGTAACTAAAATGGTATGTGGAGTATTGATCATAACCAAAGGATTGGTGTTGATTGTATTCCCCGCAAGGGTGATAGTTGTCATAATGTTGTTGAGGTTGATAACCATATCCATTGTTCCAATATGCTCTGTCCATAATAAGTACCTGAAACAAGAGTTATCAAAACTATGTCAAAACCAGAAAATAAGAAAAACAAAAAACAATACAAAAAACAAAAATAAAAACCAAAAACAAGTGACAACCGCTGCCTCCCCGGCAACGGCGCCAAAATTTGATCGCTGTCGTATGCGTCAAAAATATATTACACTTTCTTACTACTCAAAATATAAATATAAAAATGGCAAGAAATGATCGTTCCCACAGAGAGGTCTAGGTTGTCAAGTTGTTTCGGTTTCCTATATAAAACACCGGGGATTTTCTAATTTTTGTAAAGTAAAAATAAAATAAAAGCAAATAAAGAAATAAGCAAACAAATCAAGGATATAAAGATATTGGTTAAGGATTCATCTTCATTCACAAACATGCTTTCAAAACAATAAGTAGAATTGATATTTAAACTCAACTTTTATCAAAAGCCCTAGGATACCTTGATCGCAAGAATATCCCGCAAATCTCCTTTTGTAATCAACAAACACAATAAAAGATGCGATTATGAGTTCTATCTAAGAGAACAACCTAACGTGTAAAAGCACTAATCAAGTTTAATTCCCTAGATGCATTAAGTTTCATGAAATCAGGCCAATCAAAGCAATTGAACGTGGAAAGCGCACTAATTCAATTTAACAAAGGTCACGATTCACATATGATCATAAGAATATATCAATACAAACTATAATCATATTTATGCTACTTGTATTCAAGGATTATCACTTTTACGTATAATAAACCTTAAACTAGCAATAGATGTGATTAGAAGTTCTACCAATTTTCAACTTGACAAAACTAACAATCAATCATACAACTATATTTTTAGAGAATCGTACACGATAAATATGAGACAAAACTAATATATTGAATCAAAGAATCATGATTTGTGAAATCCAAATATTCCATAACCAATAATAAAATTAAGTACTCATGCTCAAGGAGTTCATAACAAGAAGAAAGAGAAACCCTATCATGTTGTAAAACCCTAGAAACGAAAGTAGAAGATGATATTCGGTTATATTGTGTCTAAGCTTCCATATATATAGAGTTTTGTAACCTCTTCTTGAAGAAACTAGGAAACCTAGGAAAAATAGGAAAGTGCACCTCCTTAAAATTTTGTCCGTGCATCTCCCCGTGAAAAGTAGGTTGTCAAAGTCCTGCCAAAACTTGAAGTAGCCACACCCTAATTCTGGTCGTGTAAAGACTATTAGGCAACTATCAAGATCCGTCCCACTTTGTAACTTTAGTCATGTGTAACTGACAATTTAACCATCTTTGATGCCAAACTCCATTTTAGCTGCAGACTCCAAGCTCGAGCAACTCCACTTATCATTTAATGATCACGACACCACATCATCTCTATTTTGTTTATAGCTTTTCCATCGTTTCCGTACCCATAGCTCACTTCGGTCACATCCAACGATGGTTGTTATGGCAGTAACACCGTGACTCACTTTATCTAGCTTCCCTCGAGCTCCACTAGCAGCAACCCATCAATAAACTCCGGCAGAACCAAACTCAACAGCGATTTCATCACCACAGCTGCCTAAAATCTAACTGCGTCGCCAGCAAACTCCACTCAGTGATGACAATGGCATCATCACCGTAACTGCAGCAGTAACTCATCAATGATTCCATCCACCATTATCGACAGCCAACTCCTCATTCTATATCAAACTTCAAGATCTTTCGATCATATCACCATCCACAGCACCACCGTGCATGACCTCCTCCTTCACTGCCGAGTTCTTCATAGCTCCATCGCCATTGTTTTCCCTAGTTTGGTTGAACTCTTCTCGGCTTCATGTACAACAAAACCTACATGCGAACTTCCATCGACTTCCACTACTAAACCTTCCTCTCGAGTTCAACTTCTCATGATCACTGCCATAAATTAATGTCCTAAACAGCAGCCAAAACCAATTGCCAGTTCAAGAATACCACAGCCAACACCATCGATGATATAACAACATCTCCATTCTTCTCTAGATTATCCTCCATAAACCACGTCCCTGACCTTGTTCTCTATCTCATCTTCTTAACTGTGAGAAGTACATTCTCTGCTAGGTTCAAACTAGAGACTCGACTCCTATTCAACTGCATGTTATTGAACTCTCATCACCGTAACATCATCTAACTTGGTCCTCTTCTCCTTCACGCTATCCCAGATTTGCAGCACTTCATCACTTTCCAATACTCCATTGAGTACAAGTATATCACTCCCATTAACGATGTATCCACAGACTCAAGCTCATTGTTTTCTTACTAACACATAAATCAGTCATTACTTCCATGTATATAGCAGCAAACCCATGGCTTGAACTTGATAAATATCATCCACAACACAAACTCAAACCATCTCTGAATACCACCATCGATCGCTGCAAATAAGCATCTGTCATTAATCGTTTCCTCCATCACAATGGCAGCAAGGTCTTCCACCAATATCACCAGGTCTTCCACCAATCTCGTTACTGCCATCACCGGAATCCATCACTGTGTCACGTAAAGACGTGATGAAGAAGATATGAAGGTACCCCATAACAAACTGCTTGTGCCTTTAACAATCCTCATTCCACTGTCAGTATACCGAGACTTACAGTTCATTTCATGTTCTGCGGCTGACCTGAGTAATTGTGTTGCCTGTCTTTAACAGTTCTGTGCTGTCTCAATTTTGCGACAACTTTAACTTGCTTCAGAGGCTTCTAACTTCCTCATACGAGGTCGGAATAACCTCGTTCTTTCGCCTTTGCCTTCGTCTTTTCGTCCTCTTCAAGGTGATACAAAGAAATTCCGGATTTGAGAGAGTTCCACTCCCTTTTGGTCAATATAATCTTAAACACCTAAGAAACTCAAAAACAAACAAAATCAAAGCATAATGATACAAAAACTATCAAGAAAGCAAAGTATTTGAGTACCTAACTAGTGCAAATAATGCACCTATCAGTCAACAACCAACATATAAATCTGTTGCTTGATACATTTATGCCCTGGTTGAAAAACCTCATCACAGTTATAACAAAGGCCCTTCTCCCTGCGCTTGCGCATCTCAGCATATGATAACTTTTTGATGTGGGGTGGGGAGGTAAAAGTTTTAGGACTGGTAACTGGAGAAGTAGTAGGTCTTTGGAAGTAGGTATTGGGAACATAAAGTGGTTATGGCATGTTGATAAGCACGTAATTGCACCATTTTATACCCATATTTATATTAGCTAAGTCTAAATTTTATCGCCTAATAAACTTCTTTGTAGGAATTTTTAAGAAATAAATGTTTTTAGAAGAATCGGGTCGAAAAACTATTAAAGGCACCCCCGATTCAGAGATGGTAATACTCTCTGATTCAGTTAAATTTGGCTGGATAATCACCGGTTGATGAAAACATGAAGAACAGTTTTGGCGGGAAAAATGTGTTTGAAACTGGCAGAATTAGGGTTCGGATTTTGAAGGTGTTCTAGTGAGATTCAATGGCTGAAATTGTTTGGGAAGACTTGTTATAGCTTCAAAGTCGTGGTATGATTATTAGTTTTAATCAGAATTGGCTGAATCATCAAGTTTCAGTAGAACAGGTTGTTACGTGTTTTGCTTGAGAAAACCAGAGAGTTGCTGGTTTTGATTTTGGAGATTTATGGAATGATTCAATCACTCCAGTGGATTGATATGGGCATGTTCCACATATAGAAAGTTGGTATAGTCATTAGATTCATCTAAGTTTGGCTCGATAATCATGAGTGAAGTAAACAGGGGCGTGCAAGATACTCATAGCTCTGGAAGTAATTACAAGAGATTCTGTCGAGATTTTCTTATTGTTTTTGTTGGATAATGACCTGTCACGATCAAATAAATATGGTAATGGATTTTGTTTCGAAAAAGAAGAGAGATTGTTCATCGAGTTTGGATAAGTCAGTGCACAAGAATATCGGGTATTCTCCCGTGGCGACTGTGCTCTCGGTGGGAGTTGGCTGAGTTTTTACTAATACGGAACGTGAAACCAGGATGATGGGAGTGTGTCGACATCAGAAATTCTTGAAGAAGGAAATAAAATATTTGCAAAGAAGGAAAATATCGTGGTAATTGATTGCAAAGATATGTGAACTTTCGTGAAGAATAAGAGAAGATTTGTAGCAGTTATTACGGTGTTGGTGGGTATACAAACTATGTTTGGATTGTAGAGAGGGATATCGAGAGTTTGGGGACCGAGCAGAGGTGTTATGGTAGCTGCAGGTGGAGTTGCAGAGTTGTGTTCTTCACTAGCCAAGAAGAAGAAGAAAAACAGTGCAAACCACAGAAAAAGAAAGTCGCAGAAACTGTTTCCTTTTCCTTTAAACTTAATATCTTTTGCAATAATTTAACAACAATTACTTTGAGTTCGTAATAGTTTTGTTTAGGTTTCTCTGTAACAGTAGATCTGTAACAATTATATATGTTACAATCACACTGTTTTATACTTTCTCTTCAATAAAACACCTTTTGAACCATGGGTTATTATTTTGAGCGAGTATTTGACATCATGAGCTAAACCCCAACACTGGGTTGACGGAGGAAGCCGAACTTCACACATGGGTGAATTTATTTATTTTCTATTTGACTTTTGCACTTATTTTGAATATGATTATGATTCGATAAAATTAGTTGTGATTCAATTAGATAGGTTATGCTTTGAATTAAGATAATCTATGCTTAGGGTATACTATTAATGTTTTGAAGATCTACTTTGGCAAAACAAGATTAGATGTTTTATTTATTCACTGAGCGATAATTATTGAGAATTAATAATGAACCTCGTGTTGTGAATTTGGTGGAATCTAAGACCCAATGACTCTTTTTTATTTATTATTTTATTTAAACTTTTAATTTTAATCTTAACAACATCCGAGAGAACGAATCTTTAATTACTACTACGAACATTGAGAAAAATCTTTAGTCACATGTATTGGGCTCTAGATTTCTTTGCTGCATTTCCAATGAGTCTTTCTTGCATTCTTACCAAATAGACAGCCCTATTTAGTGTTGGTGGTGAAAACATTTGGACATGTAATCTAAGCTCCTCCTTAAGTCCACTGATGAAAATGGATGTGAATTATGATTCAGTGAGGTGAGGGTTTTTGGCTAGCATTAATTCCTTTAATTCCTCAAAAATTTCTTGATAATCTAGTATAGATCCAATTTGACAGAGCTTATTAAAATTCCCGACAATATCATCATGGCCAAGCTCTTGAAAATTCAAACAAATATCTCGAATGAAATCTTCCCATAATATCTCTTGTTTACCAATTTGGTAGTCTTGAAACCAAGTATCTGCCTTACCCTCAAGGTACATGGAATCTAGATAAACCATTTGTGGATTTGACAATGGATGCATAAGAAAAAAAATTCTACACTTGCGTTTCCAAGATCGGGGGTTAGTGCCATCTAATTTAGGGAATTCTACTTTAGGCCTAGGTTTTTGAAACTGATGTTGTTCATGTTGAATAACAAAATTAGTAGGTTGAATAACATTTTCACCTGTAATAAATGGATTTCTGGTTGGTGGAGGGCCCAAAATTCCGCCACCAGACTGGTTGTCTCGATTAGAGCTTCTACCACCTGAAGCCTCCATGAAACGGTTTGCCTGAGATTCAAAAGCAGCAGTAATGACAGTCATGAGCTCCTTTGTCGTCTGAGCTTGAACTGCTTGAATTTCTTCAACTGTTTGCAAAACCGCATCATATTTAATTGACGTATCACTCTGAGATTTAGCAAGTGTTTGCAAAACTGTATCATATTTAACTGTAGAATCGCTCTGAGATTTAGCAAGCTCATCGATCTTATTTTTCGAGTTGGCTTGATCTCTAGTGAGTTCATCTATTTTCCTTAAGAGTTCTTCCACAGCAGCTTTGCTAGCCATTCTAGGTCCAAGAATTGATGCCTCTGATACCAATTTGTAGTGGTTTATGCTACAAGAGATGAAGATAAACAGATCGAAATGAAGAAAAGAGAGGAAAAGAGAGGTTGAGAGAGTAAAGAGAAGAACTCAGATGGAAGAACAAGAAGTGAGAGAAAAGATATTCATTAAGAAGTAATTGTCTAATTCAAATTTAGTCCACAGCCAATGATCGGCAGACTACAAATACCAATCCCAACAAAACACCAACACTCCATAATACTAATTACACCCACCACAGATAAGGGCTTCACCCTAATAAGACTAGTGGGCCTTAACATTACTCATAAGACTAGTGTGCTTATGACATGATGTAATTTTGATGCTACAACTTTAATTGCGCGTATCTATGATCTTCCCAACAGCATATTATATGGTGATTCCATATCCACCACACATAACGTTATTTGAGTTTCAATTTCTCCCAGCGAAATTCTCACTGTTATTTCCCCTTTTGGTTTAGTTGTGGATTTGCCGAAACCATGAATATGATATGTTGGATGAGAAATTTCTTCATATTTGTATCCCATTCCTTTGTATGCACGATAAAATATTATATCCACTAAACTTCATATATCCACCAAAGTTCTATTCACCGCCCATTCTTCCATAGATTTTGCTGATTTCTCTTTCTCTTTTCGTGTAGCCGTTATTGTGATTACCAAAGGAGATGTGTGGCTCAAATTTTCTTTTGGTATCTCTGCCGTTGTGAATGTAATTTTCTGCTTTTCCCAATCCTTTAACGGAGATATTTTTTCTACCGTCATAATATTCTTTCCTTCAAAATCTCGTTTATGTATCCTCCCTATAATATTCTCATGGAACTCATTAACCATCGTTTTTGTGATTACGTTACACTCCAACCTTCTTTCATTCTCATTGATCTTAATTATCTTTTCTCTAACTGATTTGTTGTTTTCTTTTATCATTTTCTTGATTTAAACATCTTTCACAACAATCTCCAAAATCTTCAATCAACGGATCCCTGTTTCTGGAGCCAATATGTAGTTGCAAGAAATCCCACACTACACCCCTCACAAGAATTCATACAATCAAGTCATTTTTTAGATCAACAATCACAATTTTTATTGATTAATCTCATAAATTTTACAAGATGGAAAGGAAATAAAGCTAAGGAATTAACAACCGCTCTAGACTTTCTCTCTCCTAATGACTTTCTCAACATTCGAAAAAGATCTCTCCCTCCCTTAAGCCAGTTCGACTCTTTATATAGGGAATTACATAGTGGATGACAGCTAATTTGTCCTTTATTTTTGGATATGACTTGCGATATTCTCGCAATAGTTCTAGTGTTACCTTCGTAAACATTACAAACTTCGCAGGGTCAACACACTTTTCTCATGTTAAACTATCGTCATCTGTTACGTCACTTTTGTTAATCAACCTACGACAGCTTCACAATGTTATAAATGGTAATTTCGCGAATGGGTTGTTGTTGCGATATTCTGATCATACACTTGCCTTTTCAATTGGTATCAGAGCAGGCAAACACGAAAAGATCTAACAATCTGTGTTTGGTGCGATCCATCCTACAAGATACTGAATCCATGAATGATTCAATTAACGTTTCACAAGATTTGAGTAAGACTCATTCTGGGTTTGACTATAAAAAATGCTTAGAAGGAATATCTTCTAAGAGCTCTACATACTCTTCTAAAAATATGTCCCAGTATTCTCAAGGAGAGGTTAAGTTAAGCCATGTGCTTACAATTAATAACAGTGATTCTGAATCACTTGAAGATAAAGAGGATGTCGATTATGTGTCTTCTCAACTTGATAAATTAAGCAAGGAGTTTCTTTTATGTGCAACAGAGCTTACACTTGCACTAAAAAGAGAAGGAAAACTCCTCAAAGACTTATGTCATATGAAATCTGAAAATGATCAACCCAAACGAGAACTCTCATCATGTAAAACTGATCTAGACTCCTCTTCGTCGAAGGTCCTGTAGGATCAGAATATCGTCACACCAATGCTCTTGCGAAATTTATAAATAATGTTTCTGCGAGTTCTTCAACGACACTCTGCGAGCATCACAGGCTGACCCAAAGAATGATTCAAAGAATGACGTAACGGATGACGGTGGCAGAAACACGGGAAGAGGATGACGATCCTGCGAAGATTACAACATCTGCGAGAATAAGCATTACAACTACTGCGAGAGTATCACGAGTCAGATCCGAAAATAAGGGATATCTTAGCTGTCATTCACTATGTAACTATCCTATATAAAGAGAACTATTAGACCCAGAAGATGAAGATCAATTTTGGAGTTTGGAGAAAGTTTTGAGGAGAGAGAAAGTTCTTGTGAGTGGTTGTATTCTTGATTTCTTCTATTTCTTGTAACATTTCTGAGAATTAATCAATAAAGTGTTGTTTTTAGTCTTCAAATATGTGTTTATAATTGTGGATTCTTGTGAGGGGTATAGTGTAGGAATTCCTGCAACTACATAATGGCGCTAGAAACAGGGATGTTTTTAAGCAAAGTTTGAAGTTGTGATTTGTAAGAATTTGAAGAAATTAGAAAAGATTTTTTCATGATTTATAGTAATACATCAAAATTGAAGGAATGACTAGAAGAAGAAATACATCAGAACAACCTACAACCATAAGGATGAGTAGAATAAATGTAGGTGAAGGGGCAAATAAAATAGGAGAATCTTCAAGATTAAGAACAAGGAGAAATAGAACAAGGAATAATGGAGAAAATCAAGTTCAACAGCAAAATCAGCAAACTCCGATACAAGATAGAACTATGGATTATGACAGAGTAAGTGTGCATACTTGGCGATCAGATTCAATGGAAGAGGCAGAAAACCGACAATTAAGAAATGGAAGGATTAATTCATGGAGATGACGAAAATGAAGCAGTAGAGACTTTAAGACAAAAAAAATACAAGAGGAAAGGAGATTAGAGGCGGAAGAACGCGCAAATTTAATAAGACAAAATCACGAGTTAAGAATGGAGAATTTGAGATTACAACGTAGGAGATCAAAAAGTACTTCAAGATCAAGTTCAAGATCATTTAGAGAAGAAGCAAGACGAAATTCCCCTGTGAGAAAAGATGGTGAAAACATTCGAGAGGGAACACAAAATCCAAATGAAGAGCAGCATTATGGAGAAGAAGAGATGATTAATGATCGCTACATTCCGCGTGGTAAAACTGTGGATGATAGACGTGGTAATAGAAATCAAGAAGGTGGAAATAACCAAGATGGTGAAGAGAATCGAGAAGAAGGTAGGAGAATATTACATGAGCGATAAATTCAAAGAAACCGAAGAATAATTGAGGATAAAATTGAGAGACATTATGTTGAACAAGCACGTTTAGCTTGCGAGAGAGAAAGATTGAGAGCAGAAGTGGAAGAACAAGAGTTTCAAGAAGAAATACGTTAGAACAATCATGACAATCGAGAAATAAGACGCACAAGAAATCGCAACAATGATAATATCAATGAGGAATATGATAGAATACAAAGAAGAATAGAAAGACAGCGAAGAGAAACGATGAGAAATGAAGAAAATCGCAGAATAGAAAATGAAAGGCATAATCATTTGCGAATTCAAGAAGGTGGTGAAGAAGAAAATCGCGGATGAAGGCAGAATGAAGATGCAGAAGATGAAGCACAAAACCTCGAAAGGCAAGAAAGACATGAACGCAGAAGAAGGGAAGCTGCACTGAAAAGGCCAATGGAGAAAAGTTCGGCTGGAAATGAACGGATCTTAAGAGATTTAGCAGAAATGAGAGGAATATTAAATAACCGAAGAGAGGGAGGCAGAAGACAACTTGATGAAGCCATTGAAGAAGCTGTGAAAACTCCATTTACCCAAGAAGTACAATTGGGAGGAATACCCCCAAGATGTAATTTACCAACGTTAACCAGTATCTTTGATGAAACTACTTGTGCTATTCAACATGTCAAAGCTTATGTTAGGTGAATGATGCAGTGGAAAAATCATGATAATGTATTATGCAAATATTTTGCATCCAGCCTAACTGGCGAAGCTCTGAAATGGTTTGAAGGGTTACCTAAGAACACTATAACTTGTTTCAATCATCTACAAACTACATTTTTGGGGGCGTATATAAGTAACAATTCTTCGCGGCCTGGCATTGAAGATGTATTTGGATTAAAACAGAGGGTTTGCGAGAGTTTAAAACATCTAACCATAAGATGGAAGACAATGTGTAGTGAAATGGCAGGAAGAGTGGATGAGAGATACCTCATTTTATCTTTCATTAATTCTATGTTCGCAACCAATCTGATGTACATACAAATTTTCAGAATCAAAAATACAATCACCATGATGGAGCTGCGAGAGTTACAAGAAGAATACATTGCATTGGAGGAGAAGCAAAACGAGATGGAGTCATATCCCATTGCGAACACCAGTTCAGGTGCAGCAAATGCAAGTTTACTTCCTAGGTTAATAAATACAGTAGCGAGCACTTCGCATGTGAAGCAAGAAAAGAGTATGGATGGTGGTCAACAGAAATTAGTAGCTATGGGAAGTAGAGATCAAGAAGAATTCGAAATGGAAAGAATTTTTCAGTAGAAGTGGAAATAATAAAATTCAGAGGCTTGATCAACCGTAAGAGACTTATGGTGGACAGAGGCAAAATTATTATAGAGGGAAAGGAATTCAGAAGATAACATGGGATAAAATTAAGATGCCACCTCTAAATGATA
Organism: Papaver bracteatum; assembly: GCA_023529315.1. Lineage (NCBI taxonomy): Eukaryota > Viridiplantae > Streptophyta > Magnoliopsida > Ranunculales > Papaveraceae > Papaver > Papaver bracteatum. The sequence goes on from JAJJWX010002324.1 coordinate 1,871,456, forward strand.
GCATAGAGAAAATTTTGGAGGCTATAATTTTGATGGATGACATACCCGTACCCTGGAATATAGGAAAAGAACCACATCCAAATAATCGAAGTCTAGAATTTTGTTCTTATCATCATTTTCATGGTCACACAACAAACAACTGTAGGAATATAAAACGAATCATTTTGAGGATGATAGACCAGGGAAAATTAAACCATTTTCTAAGAGATCACCCACAGTCTCAACAACTACCCCCAGCTCCAGAAATTCGCAGAGTGAATACAACAAAAGGAGGAGAAACATTTGTGATAGAAGTAAGAGCAAAAGCGAAGAATCTATACTGTAAATCCATCATACATTCATACAAGACAATAGAAGACTTCCACGATAATGTTTTAAACAAAGTCTTTGCGAGAGATGCAGACGGAAGAGAGATAATGAACATTGCGAAAGCTTTGCCATTAGAAGAGTGGCAAAAGCAGGTTATTTCTTTCACAGCACAAGAGGTACCAGATCCTGGAGAGATGCATGAAAACCCACTAGTGGTAAGATTAGAAATAAACCCAAAACAGATAGAAGAAGAAGACGATGAAAATGAGGATGAAAAAGCTGAAGATTCTTGGGCCATTAACAGAGTTCTAATTGACAATGGAAGCTCAGTGGGTATATTATTTTATCATACTTACAAAACTGTAGGATTTGAATATTGCCACATCAATACTCTTGTGAAATTTATAACGACATTTCTGCGAGCTCTTCAACAACACACTGCAAATGTCGCAAATTAATGACGTAATATACATTGACATCATAAAACACGAGAAAGATGTGAAGATCTTGTGGCTGTAGAGAAATCTCGTGAGAACATAGCAGAGCTTGCGAGAATGAAGCGGAGCTCGCGAGAATGAAGCAGAGCCTGCGAGAATGAAGCGGGAGCTCGCTAGAACAAGGCGGGAGCTCGCGAGAACAAGGAGGGAACTCGATAGAATATGGAGAAATCTTGCGAGAGTGTGGAAAGGGATCCTAAAATAGGGGAAGTATGAGTTGTATGTGAGTTGTCATCCATTATGTAAACACCTATATAAATAGGAGAGCAGGAGAGAGAAAATGGGGGGGAGACAATTTTAGTAAGAGAGAGAGATATTTTGCAGATAGATATTTAGAGAGAGAGAATATATTTTTCTTTATCATCTTCTTACCTAAAAACTAGATCTATATCTTTAACCATTAATGGAGATTATCAATGTAAATCAAATGTAAATTTAAACGACAATAGTGAAGAATCATGGATGATCAAATTGATCGAACCATGTAAAAATTTGTGTGTCTATTTACAATTTTATTATTTTAATCATCATTTTCATATTAAATGGGTTTAGATCAAGAAATTATTATCAAGATATTACAAGGGGTGTGTTGTGGGATTTCCTGCAACTACATTTTGGCGCTAGAAACACTACCTTCTATTTGATAGATTAAAGAAGATTCAAAGAAATTAGCTATCGGGAGAGTTAGAATTCGTGGGATCTAAAAGTTTTGAGAGGAAAAGTGAAAATTTCAATGGAGAAATTGTGTCTTCAAGCAAACACCGACAACACTGTAGTTGCAGAATATCTTACAACTACACCCTCAATAGAATCCATTAAAATGATTCCTAAACCTAATTAATTTGATATGAAACTAAGAATTAAGGTACTAAAATTATAAAGAGACACAAAGATTTTTACGTGGTTCGATCAATGTGATCTACATCCATGGTGCTTCACTAGTGATTGTATGTGATTACATGATTTTACAATTGAGACTCCATTAATGAATATTTGGAGCTCTCGAATTTTGGGGAAGAAGATGATAAAGAAAATAAATCCCTCTCTAAAATGTTCTCTCTCCTCCTAAAATCATCCCCTCTCTCAAAATGTGTCCCTCTCAATTCTCATGCCTAAATGGCTATTTATATGATTTTACAATAGATGACAGTTGTGTTGTCCCGCCATTTCGGATTTGAAGATTATCTTGCGAACCTTCGTGGCTTCCTTTGCTCGAAAAATGTCCTTCTTTCTCGCAAAATATTCTTTGCTCGCAAAATGTATTTTCTCTCCACAATTTCGTAAGTTATTATTTGCTGTGATATTCCTCTCATACATCTTGCCTCTTTTTTCTTGAATATTGCTTGAAGAGCGATCTTTAAGAAAAAATCACTTGATGTGGTTGTTGGAGTAGTCTTTGATCTTTGTTGATGAAGGAACGAGGTAAAGAATATCAAACTCAAAAAGTATATACTTGCCTCTATTCTTTTGCGAAGTTCTGAAGCTTTAAGAAGTAATTAGAAGTATCATCTTGCGAAGTATGAAGTATAAGAAATATAAAATATCCTTGAAGAAGTATAAGAAGTACTTAATCCTCGAAATATATAAGAAGTATGAAGTATCCTTAAGAAGTATAAGAAGTATTTAATCCTCGAATTATATATGAAGTATGAAATATCCTTAAGAAGTATAAGAAGTATTTAATCCTCGAATTATATAAGAAGTATAAAATATCCTTGATGAGAGTGATAAATATTGCCTCTATTCATGTGAAATTATTATTCCACTTTTGGTGAGGATTCTTGCTGAGAAGATAAAGAACATCAAATATTTTCTTGGGTATCCATAGTTGCCTCTGTTCTTTATATATGAAGGAGAATTCTTGAGAAAATGTTGAATAATTAAATTGCATCTCTATTGTTATGTTGCCTCTGCCTCAAGTGGTAACCCTGTTATCTTCTGAATATTTCTACGAATTCCTGAGTTTTTCTGCGCATTTCTGAACTTCGAATAGTCTTGTGAATATCTGTTGCGAATCATACTGTTGCGAATGTACTATTGCGAACATACTGTTGCGAATGTACTGTTGTGAATATAGTGTTACGAACATAGTGTTGCGAATATAATGTTACGAATATAGTGTTACGAACTATGAATAGTCCTGCGAATTATGAACTTTTCTGCGAAGTTTCGTGGTATTTTCCTGTAAAATTTTGTACAATACTTGTGCGAATATAATATTTATGTAATGATTATGTTATGAAATTCGTATGCGATTCTTATGCCATGAAATGTTTATGCAATACATTTATGATGCAAATATGATGCTTGAATGATGCGAGTATGATGCTTGTATGATGCAAATATGATGCTTGAATGATGCAAGTATGATGCTTGTATGATGTGAATACTTATCTATTATAATGCATAGCTAATGTTTGTGTTACTTAGCTCATTTTGCTGCGATAAAATTGATATATCTTTGAATTGCCTCTATTCATATAATTATCTTCGTAAGTTTATTTGTGTATTTTCTTATATAAATTCGTCTTTGATCGCGAATGAAATCGCCTCTTTTTCTATGACTTCATGATATATATTCTTGTAAAAATTCTTCAATGATATTGATGGAATTGTCTTCTTTGATATATATTGTCTTCAAAATTCTTCAATGATCTTGATGGAATTGTCCTCTTTGATATATATTCTCTTCAAAATTCTTCAATGATCTTGACGAAGTTGTCTTCTCTTCAAAACTTCATGATGTATATTCTTGTATAATTTCTTCAATGATTGTAATGAATTTCATTAGTTGTTGTGGTCTTATCATGCCTTCCTAAGTAAAGGTCTTATTTTGCCACCTCTTTTGTAGTAAACTTTTGTATTTGCGATAATATGACAAGTCTGAACATTCTTGCGAACATACAACCTCGTGACATTATCGTCTTGCGATGAAATCGCAGGACGTTCTTACACTTTCATGCAAAAACCCATTGATCTCATCTTAAATTTTTTGAATAGTATTTTAGCCTCTTCAGGAATTGTTGCGACAATATGACAGGCCTAAATATTCTTGCGAACATAAATCCCCATGACATTGCCGTCTTGCGATGAAATCGCAGGACGTCTCTACACTTTCATGTAGTGACCCATTGATCTCATCTTAACTTCTTTATTATGTTCTGTGAGTTCTTTATTCTTTTCTTTCTTTCTTTTTTTTTTTTTTTTTTTTAGAAGGCTCGCAGAACTTCATTTTTTGCACAAATATGACAAGCCTTTATTTTTTCGCAAACAAAAAGCCTCGTGACATTTGCGTCTTATAGCACGTATCAGCTCCCTAATGGAGGGTGCTGCCCTTTATCTTCCCCCTGATTGCCCCTTCAAGGAAGCGTGCATCGACCATACAAGGTTAGCTCTTCCCATCCGGTTCTGCCAACAACCAGCTTTTGATCGCAACCTCTTATCCTTTTTGCCTATAGGGCTTATAGTTACGAGGTTGCACCCTATGGGGTATCTTTGGGCCAAGTGCATCATTTGCCAAGACTTGTCAAAAATTGCAGATGTGGTTCAACCTCACCCGGCACTCTTGACTCAACCGTGTACCTCGGCACCTTGATCGTTTTCTGCACTTCTTGGGAAAGACAGTATGCCTTAGTCGCCCAACCTAAATCTTCTTACACCGCATTTTATATTGCGTAATGTCGCTAGATTAGGTGAGAATCCAAGGTGTCTAACCCGTATAGGTACCCCATTATTGGGTTGTACCCCTAAATTTTTACCATGTACTAAGGGCCGTTGGTGGTGTTCCGGTTACCCTTAGCCACGTTATAGGTACCCCCTTAAATGACGTACTTTAGGACTTTGCCTCTTACGAAATATAGCTTCGCGGACTAGGGTGTACGCCACAAAGGGTTGCCTATATAAAATTTTCTGCGGCTCTCTTTCTTTTTTGGAGGCTGATCACAGATTGCGGTCTTTTATTCGCAAGTTAATCGTAAATGGCGGTATTTTTTCGCCTTTTTAAAAATTCATCGTAAATTTTTCATGTACATAAAATATTGAATGTTTTCATGAAATGTTTAGTATAAGAAGTATGAAAAGTATGAGAAGTATTAATCAAAATTGTTCTATAGAAATATAGGAATTTAATTTTCTCTATTTTTTGTAATTTTGAAGTCTTTGAAAATTTTGAGATCGTTAAATTTTTGCGATAAACTCATTTTTGAATCTTGCGATCGTATCACTTTTCACCAATCTAAAAAAAATAATCTTTGAAATGTTTTGAAATCTTAAAAATTGTAGAAATTTTTCGAGTATATCGGTTTTAGTAAATAAAATCAAAAATCTTTTGTCTTCCGTAAATAAAGTATTCAAGGAAATGTTACTTACCTTTTCTGACTTGTTGTTTTCTCTTGCGAAGTAAATTGCTTGCTTGCAAAATGAGAAAGAATGAGAATTAAATTTTTGACCCGCCATGAAACTCATACTTTTGTTGGATTGCTTGTCATTCACGAAGTAGTTTTCTTCTTCCGAAGTAGGTTATGTTGATGCAAGCCTTGGAAAATATATACAAAGTAAACATTCACGAAGTTCAATAATTGCGGACTTAAATGAATATTCGCGAAGTAAATGGTTAAGAAGTAAATTTTCATGAAGTTAAAATTTACGAACAAAGAAAATGAAAATTCGGTACTTAAAGAAAAATTCCACGAAGTAAATGTTTACGAATTTCCCTCTTTATTTCTTTGCTGCGGAGTGAAATATGACTGTCTCCCATCTTCATCGTACGTCTCCTTCTAGATTTTATTGTTAATGAAGCTTTGCTTGAATTTTAAATCCTTTTTTTGTTGAGAAGATAAATTTCACAGAACTTTTGTTTTTCCATAACCCCCTATTTTCTCTTGAAATGTAATATTGTTCTCACGCCGGGAAGTGTGATTTCTGAGTTATCTTGTAAACTTCACGAGTAAACTTCTTCATTAAACTTCACGAACCACTACTGAGTTCTCTGAGTTCATAGTTCTTGGAAAGTTCTTTACTGCGAACCATTATTTCATGAGTAGTGTCTGGTGTACATTTAGACTTCTTCTCGCAATAGGGTTTGTGTGAACACCATTGTAAATTTCATTTGTCTTCTATGGTTGAATACCTCTTGAGGAAGTGCTTGGGTATCACGAATTTCCTGAACTTCTCGAGTAAGTAACTCTTTCAAATTGAACCTGAGGTATCATGTACTTTTTTTTTTTTTTTTTTTTTATGCAGGCACTTGGGAAGAAGACTTCCCGTGAAGGATGTCAATATTCTGTTCTCAACAACCATTTTTCCATCTTTCCGTCAATTTTTACGAACAATCGTATAAGAAATTTCGCAAAGCTCACTAACAACCTTATTTCAACCTTATTTCATAACCTTATTTTTACGAACAATCGCAGCAACCTTCACCAACAGCTCATTCGTATAGGTGGTGAAACTTTACAAGAATTCACACTCTTCCCTTAACGATGTTGAACAAATACGTGCCTGGAATTCTTAGTTTCTTAGTAGAAGTATGATGTTGAACTGATGCATATACGTTTTGATTTCCCTCCTTTGCTGGTTTTTCTTCTTCGCATAAACTATTAACTTCGCAGGAATTATTACCTTCGCAAATATTTTACAAACTCTCAGATGTCTTTCTGCATCCGTAGGTAGTAAAATGGAAATATGTCTTTCTTCATTCTTTATTAGTTGTTGAATAATTATCTGATGAGCCTTCACCAGACTTTGTTACCGGTGCTATACTATGATTAACACGAGTTTGTTGTCTTGTCTTCGTTAGTTGGTATTCGATGGAATACTGTATTTTTCTTCTTAGCTCGTTGCTTTAGGATTTTAGCTGGCTTTGCCTAAACTATTAGAATGTTTGGCTCACATTTATGGCTCGTGAATCCGACTTCTTTCCATCTATCATTGTTCTACTTCGCTGTACTGAAAATGTCTTACTAATAAATTATTCTATCTTCGTATTAGTTGGTAACGAAGAAACTAACGACGTCCACTGCATCTTTACTTCCTATATCATGCGAAATGAACGCACACATTTATCTTTGCCTATAGAAATCTAGTAGAGTTGGTCTTTCATCTTCGCAGAAGTTTGCCACCTCCCTTTCTTATCTATTTTCTGAGTCCACTTCATGAGTTTGTAGTCTTCTTGGATTTCACCATCCTTTGTTCCTCTCATCATGCAGCGTCCACTTCTTAGCCATTTGGTGTGAAATTATATGTCTATCAAATTATTTCTTCGCATGAAAGAAATCATGAACTAAATTCTTCTTTGTATATTCGTTCCTTTTCATTTGACAGAGAAAACATACTTCTTCGCATAAAGAGTTCTCAGCTATTTGCTTACGTATATCTTCCCTGGACAGTTTATGTAACTCGAATTGTCTTGTGCAAAGTGAACTACTGAACTTCACCCCGTCCTACTTAATTTCTTATTCTTCTCCATTCGTAAGATTCGAACCCACGATGACATTTATCCCGTTTCTTCGTAGGAATGATATTTCTTAAATCGTGTGACGTTGAGAACTTTTGCAAAAAATTTGCTGCAAAAGATTAGTAAATTTGGTTAGCAGTTTATAGATCATTAAGATGAGTAATGTTTGCGTATGAAGAATGAAAACTTTACATATATTCTTCTTGTTTTTGTTCTTGCGAAATGTAAATCTCTAAATCTCTAACCAACGAGAAAATCTTGAAATTTGACTTTGCAGAAATTCTTTAAACAAATTTGTAAAACGAGATTTAGTTACTACAAATTTATAGCAAAAACATTTTTAAATTCAAAACTTCCATAATAAATCCAATTTCTACAAAAAGCAAAGTTTAGATCGCAAACAATTTATTTTTCAATTTGTGTTTTGAAATTCCCAAATTTTGAAAAATGAAACAAAGAATAAGAAAAGTGAGAAGAAATTTGTCCTTTTTGGAAGCGATTGTTGACGTAGCATGTGTAAATTTCATTTTGCTTGATGATTTCTCCATATCCACATTTCTCTTCCTGAACTACTACTAATGTGTTTGTTGTTTGAAGATGCCAATAAAAGAACTTCCATTTCTGTCTTCAAAACTCATAAATCCAGTACAATTCATCACCATCAATAACCAATTTTTCTAACTTTCTTGAACTAACAAGATTAGGTCCCTGTTTCTAGCGCCAATTATGTAGTTGCAGAATATCCTACAACTACACCCTCAATAGAATCCATTAAAATGATTCCTAAACCTAATTAATTTGATATGAAACTAAGAATTAAGGTACTAAAATTATAAAGAGACACAAAGATTTTTACGTGGTTCGATCAATGTGATCTACATCCATGGTGCTTCACTAGTGATTGTATGTGATTACATGATTTTACAATTGAGACTCCATTAATGAATATTTGGAGCTCTCGAATTTTGGGGAAGAAGATGATAAAGAAAATAAATCCCTCTCTAAAATTTTCTCTCTCCTCCTAAAATCATCCCCTCTCTCAAAATGTGTCCCTCTCACTTCTCATGCCTAAATGGCTATTTATATGATTTTACAATAGATGACAGTTGTGTTGTCCCGCCATTTCGGATTTGAAGATTATCTTGCGAACCTTCGTGGCTTCCTTTGCTCTCAAAATGTCCTTCTTGCTCGCAAAATATTCTTTGCTCGCAAAATGTATTTTCTCTCCACAATTTCGTAAGTTATTATTTGCTGTGATATTCCGCTCCTACAAACACAGTGAAAGAAAGTAAAATAAAAATAAAAAGATGAAGATGCAAAGCTATGTCAAAAGGACAAATCTCTACATCAGCAGAATCTACATCTTAAAAAAATAATAAAATCCTTCTTCTAACCTTATTACTTTCTCTTTTAACATTTAGATCTGATTATTTATAGCAAAATTCTTCAATAAATTTCACAGAATTATCTATTGTTTATGCTTTCTTTGCTTAGTTTTCTTGTAAAATATGTATCTTATGTTTGTTTTTGAGTATTTAGGTACTTTGGAGTCATTTGGAACAAAAGGAGAAGAAACAGCGCAAATGCCTCATCTCATGTGCAATGGCTTTTGGAGGCAGATTATTTCTCATTATTTGTTTTTATTTCTTCATTTCTGTCTGAAAAGTATGTCAGCTTTAGTGATGCGAATTTTGTCTGAAAAGCATGACAGCTTAAGTGATGAATAGACATTGAAGGGAAGAAGTGAATATGAGAAGTAAAAGACGGCTACTGTTGGTGAAAGAATTCAAAGAAGAAGGCGATCATTTGGAGCACAAAATGCGAAAGCGTCATTTCATGGGAGAACACTATCCGGAGCCCAGTCTAGGTTAAGGGGCTGCATACTCGGGTATCCCTTATCCAGAACATATGTGATGTTAGAACTTAATCTGGGGTGGTTCTTAGAGCCGGGGCGTTTATATCCAACTTCATTTCCTACACAAGACCAAAAATTCAGAGAAATGATTTCTTTTATCATTTTTTTACCTGAAAACAAGACACATAATGGTTGTGTCTCTTCATGGAGGAATTACTGAGTTCAATGGAAGATTGAAGAGAAGAAATTTCCAGAGAAGAATCAGAGATGGGTTTTTGTAGTTACAATCGATAACTGGTTTGTATGGTTCCGTCAATAGAAAAGATGGTGAAACTAGGGTTCGTTTCAAGATGGGTCTGAGCTGTAGATTCATGAACCATAAATCAAGATAGAGGAGCAACAGCTACAACTGCTGTTGATTAAGGTATTGTTCTTCCCCAAATTAAATTTTGGGGTTCATGGTTGATTTAAGTTGAGTAACAGTTAGAAGGTGAATTAGTGTGGGTGCTGTGAAGAATGGATTTGATGGTGGAATTGTAGCCATATTGGAACCAGTTTTGAGACGAAGAACATTGCAAAGGGGAAGATAAAGGTGGTGTTGTACTTCAATTATGAATGAATGTGCTAGGACATTATCATAGAGAAGAAGAGACAGTGCATCTTAGGGAGTTGCTGGGATTAATGATGGAGTGGTGGTTATTATCTGAGACAAGAAGTATGCATGGAGGGTTGTGGCATTTGGCCATGATTCAGGTGGTGATGCAGTTGAGATCAAGGTAGAGTGAGCTGCATCTGGAGCTGAAGTTGGTGTTGCAGTGCATCTTAGATATGAATTGGTGGTGGTAATGGACAAATCTGTATCTAACCTGTAATGGAGTGTGTCGGTGTAGCTGCAACAAATGATCATATGAGGATGGAGTTGTCAGCTAGAGGATAAGAAGTTTCTAAACTGGGGGTATTATTGTGACTGAATGCAGAGATTGAAATGGGGTTGTATTGATGATGTTCACTGAGTTGTCTTGAAGAGTTTAACCTGATTCAATTAAGAAGGTTTGAGAAGAGCAGCTGAGAAGATTGTGGGAATAAAGATGGGGTTGTTGGGAAGTATGGTTGGGTATTGAAGTCGTAGTGGTAATGGGTTTTGAGCTGTGATAATGATGTTGCAATAGAAGAGAAATTTATGGAGATGTGTTAGGCAGTGGTGCCAGAGATAGGCTGTGAATAAGCTGTGGATGATGGATGTGTTCAGGAGTTGATGCTTGGAGGAACAAAAGCTTTTCTTTTGTATCACAGATGGTGGAAGCTCAAGTTATAGCTGGAGTCGAGCTGTTCTTGTGGAGTTAGAAGGAAAGAGTGAATGGCATGGTCTGAGTATATTTGAGCCTTGTGATTACAAGGAAGTCAGAGAAGGTTGTTGTCAATCTCAGAGAATGGAGGAGATATGGGTTCTAGTTGAAGCTGGTTTTTATGGGTTTCTCGCTTGCTATCCAGTCTCAGGAAATATTGCTGCTATAATGTATACTGGTGTTACTGAACTTGGTGGTATATGGCTGTCATTTGGGTGAAGTTCTTAATCAAAGAAGCTGCAAAGTTGATCTGAACTGGAATGGCTTTGATGCTACAGATGAGTAGTGGATGTTTGTATTATTGTCTCAAAGTGAAGCAGCTGAGATGGTTAAGCACTGATGTTGCTGGTGAGATGATTACAGAAAATAAGACCTAGATGAATGATTAGGTTTTATAAGTTATGGGACTATTGGCTGTTTGCGAAGAGCAGTTGGATGTCACTGCAATGTATGGTTCAGTTCGTTGCAGCTGGGGTTGCGAGTAGTTGTTCAACGAGATAATGGTATTGCAGTTGGCTAAGCAAGGAATGGACTATAAATAGTGAAACTATTTATGAAGCTATAGGTTGTGAAACTGGTGCCGTTCTGTTATAGCGAAGCTGCTAAGAATGGGTTTCGAACATGAGATGCAATGAAGCTGATGTAGCTGTGAATGTGTGCATTTCAGGGAATGCTGAGAAGAAAATGGTGGCATTGCACAGCCATCATGGCTGAATTTGCCCAAGTGAAGTGCAATGATGACATGGCTCAGGCTTTGGCCAAGAGCACAACTCAGCCTAGTCACCCAGTTAAGACAGATCCACCTGACTCAGATTTGACTCAATTACCTGACTCACCTAAGCTCCGGTCCGGTGCCGGATTCCGGCTAAAAACATAGTTTTTCGGCAACAGTTTTAGGACATATTTTCTACATGGGTCTCTCACACATATGGGCTTGGTGGACTTTCATCTAATGGACTTTGAAGATTTGGACCTAATTTTGGAGAAGAGCTATAAAAGGAGAAGTTTTACTTCTTTTTGGATCACGTTTTATTCTTGGGAGCAGAGGGAAAAACCACTGAAACTTACGCTACTAGGGTTTGCTTTTGTTTCATCTTCCTTAATTCATTATTATTGGTTATGATGAACTCCATAGCTATGAGTAGCTAAATCTTATAATATTGGTTAAGTATGTAGTCTTATTTCTAAAACTTGTGCTTGAGTTATGTAATAGTTTTCTCTCTTTGTTTGCGTTCATATCTCTACTGTTTTTAATATCACATGATTGATGTATTGTGATAGGATTTTGGTGTTTGTTTAGTTAAGTGGCAAATTAGTTGAACTTGCATCTTGTCCATAGATATTTTAAGGTTTTTCATCAAGTGATAACCCAAATACAAGTAGCATGATATGATTATAGTTTGTAGTGATACACTCTTATAATCATATGTAGAGTTTGACCATTGTCCGAATTTTCATGCGCAATATATGACAATTGCATTGATTAGCCTATTTCCAAAACTTAATGCTCCTGGGAATTGAACTTGATTAGCGCAAGGCATTAGGTTATTCTTTAGGTAGAATTCACATACGTAGCTCTAATGTGTTTGTTGATTAACTTGGGAAATAAATAGATTATCTTACTCTCTTGATTCTCTAGGCTTTTGATAATAAAAGAGATTAAATTGTAATTCTAATCATATATGCAAGCACATGTTTAAGATTGGAGATGAATTCCTTGACCAATATCTTTCTCTCATTGATTACTTCCAACTATTTACTTTGCTTTTATTTTACTTTTATTTTACAAAAATTAGAAATCCCCCCTATTGGTTACTAAGAAACTAGAATTTGATAACAACAATCGCCTCTCCGTGGATACGAACTCTTCCTTACTTTATACTTCATTTATATTTTGTTGAGTAATAAAGTGAATTGTTTTTGACGCATACGACTGCGATCAAATTTTGGCGCCGTTGCCGGTGAGGCATTCAGCTAGTTATTAATTTTTTAGTTTCTTTTTATTATTTCTGCTTGCATATTTGCTTTTCGTTTCTTGTCTTGTTTATCATTTGTTTGCGAGAATTGTTTTCAGGTACCTAATCCCTAGATTCTAAATATTGGAATTATCCAAGGTGCGGGATAGATACTCGAAAAGGCACAATACTTAAACCAAGGCAAGGCACAACGGAAGAAGAAAACTTGGAAGTAGAACACGATACCTTCCAGCAAGTAGAAGAAGAAGTTGTAAAACAAGAGGTTCCGGTTGAACAGGAACCACATTTTGAAGAATAAGAAGAAGAAGCAATGGGTGATGCTGCAAATCGTACACTCAAGGACTTGGCTTCTCACAAGATGGATACACAACATTGTTGTATTCAAACAAACTCAACTTTTGAGATCAAGCCGGGGTTGCTTAGGGAATTGCCAAAGTTCCATGGCATGGTGAATGAAGATCCAAACAAGCATCTTATGGACTTCCACACCATTGTCATGGCCATACATCCAGCTGATATTGAGGCGGATGGTGCTATGTTGAAAGTGTTTCAATTCTCTTTGGTGGATAATGCTAAGGATAAGTTATATTATTTGCCTCCCGGAAGTGTCATAACTTGGAATGGGTTGAAGAAACTCTTTTTAAAGAGATATTTTCCTTGTGGATGGGGAAAACGATCTGCTGGTTTTTAAGGGATTGAGGAGACGACCAGACGGAGGAGGTTCCTCGAACCAGGAAAAATGCTAATCCTCACAGATGCACCGCTGCAAAGGGGGTTCTTAGATTCAAGAGATCAATCTGTAGTACTCCGGCCTAAATCGAGACAACGACCGTTCCAGAGTAAATTAAGTCACAAGAGAGGATGGGTTGATCTGTAGGAGGGAAGCTGAGAAATGTGTGGAATCGATGGTGATTCAAGGATTGTGGGTGTGTGAATTCTGAATATGATAAGTTTTGAATGATTGAGGTTAAACGATTATGAAGAAATTTCTCAATTGATGAGTTTGATTATCTCGTGTTGTCGAAGAGACGTGAGATTCTTACTCTGATTATTCTATGTATTCGTTCTATTTTTGATTCTCTCTTCCTCCAATCTTTATTTAGGAACTTATTTATATTGCTGGAATTGTAGACATCATGATCCCATGAAGTGTGACAGTTAATGTAATCAAGGACTGGAGAGGTGGAGATCGTGTTCGAAACCGGTTGTCCAACGTGTAAAGACTCGGTCGACCTTCCACCCACTACCTCGTGAATTCCTTCAACTGATTGCACGACTTGATCACATTCCATGGTGTGTTTGAACACACGTGCCGTAGACCGCCAGACCAAAACCCTAAGTGATATCCCCCCAAGTGACACGATTGATCGTCTCGTGGTTTGTTAGTCAATTGATGATTTCGTGGTTTGATGGGACAATGAGTCCACGTGGTTGCTGAGTCGAACGAGATATTATGTAACCACCCACGAATTGAACGTGTCATGAGACAGAGGTATAATTCTTATGATGAAGTGAGCAAGTATTGCTCATTCGATGGATTATTGAATATTGGTGGATTGCTGAACCGATATTCCTTAACTCGAGCAAATATTGATCATCTGAGCAAGTGTTGCTCTCGTGATGATTTGTTGAATATTTTACCGTCTGAGCATGTGTTGCTCATGAATGATTGCCAGTGTGCCGAGAATATTAATTAAAGTGCTGGTCGTTGAACCTATCATAATTAATAAAATTCATGACCATGAGGTCACCGTAGAATTATTAATATTAATTCATTACCATGAGGTTGTCGTAGAATTATTAAGGTTAGAGTCTGGAAGCATGGTACTTGAACTCAGAAACCCTAATTTGACCGATTGACGCTCAATTCATGGTCAGAAGTTTTAACCATGGGACGAATGAGGAGCAGCTACATGAGACCGTGGATAACCATGTAGTGTCCATATGCTCACGTGAGAAAATATGATGAATTCACAAAGAGTTCATGATTTGTTGGTGAAAGAATGATTAAATGTTGGTTCAATCATTATTCAAAATGCTCGTCTGAGACTTAGGTGTGAAAACCTAATTAATTATGGGAGAGTGATGGACCGACCATAGAGTCATGGATTCGTCCATGGGCTGTCCCGTGACCGTCTGATGGTCACTTCATGAAAAATCCAAAGTGTTTGGAAGTTTTGGACCTAATACGAGCAATTGTGCAAATTAGGTCAAAACTATGAAAATCGATGGGATCGGCTTCCGTGAGCCGAAGAGCTAATCTTTTTCAGTCAAGATAATGTGCTCGTGTCCCTATGGTGTCCGCGTCTCAGTCTTGAGAATTTTGATATTTTCTGGTGCACGTTTGAGCGACCATTTGAGAAAATATGACAAAATCAGAGTTTTTTGATAAAACCGTCAAAACTTCATCGGACGAGGGAAAATAATGAAAAGTGAGGGAATTATGAAGTGTGGACAGGTCACAGTGATCACGTGACCAACTGTTGGTCGCTTGAGCAACCCCCAAACCCTAATTAACGTCATTTACTAGAATTGATGTAGAATTCTCATACGGACTCGGATATCGATGGTCCGCCCCTTCATTCCATACGGAAAATAATTTCCTATCTCCTAAGCGGGAGGTTTTAGGTTTTGAGCTCGTTCGGGAGGTGAAAACAGCCCGAAAGTAAAATTCAGGAAAGATTTAAGGGGCCTGTCCCACGATAAAACGAAGGAGTTTTGTTAAAATCAAGGAGTTTCCATGAGACGATGGAAAATATTTATAAAATAAGGAATTGTGAGACTGGGACGCCGGTGGTCAAAGCACGGTCGGCCAGTTATGACCACAGTCCCGTGGTGTCTCTTCCTTAGTTTTACATATTTTGATGATTTTATGAAGGATTCATGAATTTTGAGAAATTTGATAAATTTAGAGAGTTTTCATGAATTGAAGGAGTTTCCATGAGTTCATGGTCTTTGAAAAACATTAAAACGATAAAATTCGGTCATGTAGGACCATGAAGGCGTGACCGACCGGTCGTGACCCAATCCCACGAATTTTAATAATTTTTAAATAGTTTTTTGGGTATTTTTGATGATTTGAAGGAATTTTGAGGAAAAATACCATGAAATCAAGGAAAAATAAGATAATTAATAATAAAATAAATAAAACAGGGAGTGTGGGACCGACTAGGGCATGGCCGGCCGGCCAAGGCCCGGTCCCACGAGTTTTCATAATTTATTTTATTATTATTTTTGATAATTTAAAGGAATTTTGGGAAAATACCATGAAATCAAGGAGTTTTTCATGAAATTAGAGAATAATAATAATAATAAAATAATAAGGGTCGTGAGGTGTGGGCCGGCTGGGACCAAGGCATGGCCAGTCGGCCAATGGTCACGCCCCACACTCTCTCCTTAATTTTATATTATTTTTTTGACGGACTCATGTAAGTACCACGAATCCAAGGAATTTCCTCAAGAAGGAGATTTGATCAAACGAGAGAGTTTTATCAAATCATGAAAAATAATAAAAGTGTATTAAAAATATAGAGTTAGCGTGGAACTAACCATGACACGATGAGTTGATCGTGTGTCCGTGTCCCAGCGCCTTGGTCAAATATTTTTAATTATTTATTATTTTCTTCCCTATTTTGCATAGGTTCATCGTTTCGTCGTATTTTGAAATACTCGTTCGTGCGGTGATTGTTAATGCATCATCGTTGAATACACTTGCACCATTTGAAACAGGGCTTACTCAAAGGTAGCTCTGATGCCCGGCCGTTAATTATTTATTACCAATTCATGAAATTTGATGGAGAATAATTCATGAAGCGAGTAATAAAATGGATAGATGTTTACTGTTAATTCATAGGATCAGCTGAAGATTCGACTATGAACTCAGAACGATGAGGTGATCATTGCCATTCCATGAGATCGTTGTTGATTCGACCATGGAATCGGAGCAATGATAATGATTGGGATCGTCGTTGATTGATATTGCAATGATATTGCCATTCTGTGGGATCGTCGTTGATTCGACCACGGAATCGGAGCAATGATATTTCCATTCTGTGGGATCGTCGTTGGTTCGACCACGGAATTGGAGCAATGATATTTCCATTCCGTGGGATCGTCGTTGATTTGACCATGGAATCGGAGCAATGATATTGCCATTCCGTGGGATCGTCGTTGATTCGACCACGGAATCGGAGCAATGATATTGCCATTCAGTGGGATCGTCGTTGATTCGACCACGGAATCGGAGCAATGATATTGCCATTCCGTGGGATCGTCGTTGATTCGACCAGGGAATCGGAGCAATGATATTGCCATTCCATGGGATCGTCGTTGATTCGACCACGGAATCGGAGCAATGATATTGCCATTCCGTGGGATCGTCGTTGATTCAACCACGGAATCGGAGCAATCTTATTGCCATTCTGTGGGATCGTCGTTGATTCGACCAAGGAATCGGAGCAATGAAGGGATAATTAACCTCATGGGTCTATGCCTAGCAGAATAAACTGACTACGATAGGAGCATTAATTATCCTGACATGACTTTCCGTTAAGCCATATCCTTTATATAGTCAGGTTAAACTCGTTGTTTGTTCCTGAAGACGATATTGCCCCGTAGATCCGTCCATCCCGTGATACTATATAGAAATGACTGAAAGTATTCAGTATTCATGAGATTATGCCGTTGTTTAGACGTTGACTGCATATCTACATGTACTCTGAGAGAAAGCACTCTCCGTTGAGAATTCGATGAGAGACTCGTGTCTCAATACTCACATGCGATTGCTGAACCTACGGTCCGTACAATCATGAGTTTACGATTTTAGCCCTTGTTGAAAATCCATCATCTACATTAAGTCCCCTGCTTACTGAGGAAAGCTGTGTTCCTCAGTGAGCATTAAATGATGATTTTCAGGCCAAAAATTATACTAGTAATTGAACTTAGTCGTAAGTTGAGACATTACCGTATTTCGAGATTATGAGCGAGCCACGACTTGATGAAGACTTCATTGTCATGGTTAGAGAGCCATTTGGTGAGCATAAATTGGTGTTGAACCGCTGATTTGGATGACGGGACCTTGGTCGTTTAGGATTCGCGGGTCGGGCCCATGAAAAGAAATCCTTATTTTGGGAATAGACGCTCGTTTGTTCGTTAGTTAAAGGAACAAACAAAATAGACCTGAGTCTAACGATATAATATTTTGTCTATGAGCTTTCACAAAACCAAAAATTTTTCTTTGTGAGATTTCACAAAATGGAATAAACTCTCGTTCCAAAGGTGAATGCTCATACGAGAGAAAAGTTTTTTTTTTTTTTTTTTTTTGAAAAGACGTGCGTCTGTTAATAAAATTTTTTCTATGAGCTTTGATGATTTTTTTATTTATTTTTGATATGTGAGTGTTCACAAAATTTTGAGAATATACCTTGCTTCAAACACAGATGCTCGTGCGAGGGGAAAATATATATATATATATATATATATTTTAATTTACGTGAGCTTCCATGTTAAATATATGTATTTTTTAAAATCAATGTTTTGATTTTGAACAACTGTTTGAAAGTAGACAATTATACATGGTGAAATAATGTCTGTGAGTTTTCGTAATTCCATGGTGGATGTTCACACAGTAGGAATGTTCATGATTTTATGAAAACTCTGAGCTTTTTGAACGTCTTTTGTAGGTTCGAAGAGACGAACGATTTTGGATTGTTAACTCTAGCATTACTATCACTACCGTTAGTGGAAGCGTAAAAAGGTAAGAGTTAAGAGTTACCATTTTGGTAGACGCTGATGTGAGCATCCTGATTATTTTTGTTGTGCTTTAATTCCACTTGTTTGATGAAATATGCATCTACGGATGATATACTGAAGTAGGAATGTTGTATGGACATCACAACAACTTTGCAAGAATGACCCGTTCCCATAACGATGCTTCCAAAGATGATATTTCCATAGATGATATCTCTACAGATGCATCTTCAAGAAATGGTGCTTCTGGGACCTCTTAGTGATGGTGAGAGATCCTTCATACTGAGTTGTACTTTTTCTTATTTCACTAGATTTACCACATGATAATCGTATAGTGGAATCCTGGATAGATATGGACTCTACAGAAATGGAAGAAAGTCTACGGGAGCGGAGAACCCAGAAGTAAGGACTACAGGATGTTAGCAAATGACGTGTAGTCCCCAGCTGTTTCTTTGGTGAGTTGTTAGCGCTCCTCGTGTCATGACTCTTCCCGTGCAATTAGGATCATGAGACCAAGGTTTGTTATTTCTTTTCAGGCTTTTGCTCCATCGATTGACGGTCTTCAACTTGTTCCCGGACAAGCAATTCATGAATCCAAAGATGATGAAAAGTCGATGTAAGTATCCTTTTTCGTGAAGGTGATCTCGGCATCTCCTTGAATGAAGTAATAATAATTGTTGTTGATGAATCCAGGAATAAATCATTGTAGATAAGCATCATGCTGATGAAGCGTGCTCTTCTTTGGGATATGGGAATATGGAGAATTCCCGAAATCCCGAACCGAATGAAGATAGCGGCGTTGCCAATGGAGATTCTGGTATTTCCGAGCCTTCAAATGATTCAGAGACTCCCCCAGTAAGTATATCTCCTTTGAATCATTCTAATCCCATGTAATCTTCGCATTAGGTGCCGAACAACGAAGTTGGGAATCATGGATCCAATAATGATGATTTGGGAAATCCAGGATCTATTGGTGATAAGACTTTCATAGCTACACCTCAGGATGATGAAGTGCTAGTCGATGATGCCATGGAGGTGGTGGAAATTCCAGTTGTGCCTCAGACGGTGAAACCCGAACCCGAAATAGAAGAAGTTATTTCCCCTGAAGTTGTCTCTGTGATCATTGACACTGCTCCAGTAACTGAGAACCAGATGATAGTGCATGAGTATCCTACTGCAGGGATTTCCTTTAATCCTTAATTTAGTGAGTTACTCCCATATCACCATCTTGTTGGAGGTTTTAGCGTTCCCATCGGATATGTTTCTATATACAAGGAACTGTGGAAAATGTATGGACACATTGTTGTTACTCGGGATCCAGGGCATAGTTATTTCTTGACGAAACAAGTAGAGGCCATCTTGCGTGTTATAGATGATATTCGGATTACATCCAGAAATATTGTTTCCCAAGATGTAGTCTTTGATTGGGAGTACAACTTAGAATGTTGAAGAACTTGGCTTCAATCTGAAGTGGCTCCGTAAAAGACTTGAAGTTATCAAGAAAGTAGAAAAGGGTGACGCTCCTTTCCCTACTGGTGATGATGTGTTGAAGAGGATGAAGTATCCGAGCTAACCAGGAAGATGGAGGTACCTTGATGAAGGACTTAGCGAAAAGACCTGGTGGACAAAGATCGACTGTAGAGGTTATGAATCCCGTCCATGAATTCTTGCATGTAGTATGTTCTAGAAGCTGTAGGAACCTCACACGGCGTCGGAATTCGATGCTTGACCCCAACTTTTGAAGCTAAGAGACTGATTTATTAAATGATAGAAGAATCACTCAATCTGGAGCTGTAGAAGTCCACCAACGAAGCATGCACATTTGCAATTTGTAATCCCATACAAATTTTTTAGGTTTCGTAGACCTGACAGTAAAGGCCATATCTTTCAGTTTTTATGTCCGATTAATGCGCACTTTTGGTATGTTGTTGAAGAGACACAGACGAACATCTTTTGTTGAGGAAGTATTGCCCCATTCCTCACCCATTGGCATGTTTTTGCAAACCCATGACCTGAAGTGTGTTGTATCCCATCTGTAGAGGTGATGAGAACATCTTATAGAAGACTTTGGATTATTCCCACTAGTCGTGCCAGCTTTGGGAAGACTTCATGTGAGCATGTTATCAGGTCTACACATCTTGATATGAATCATTGGCTCTTAGAGAAGTCCGCTTCATGTGTAACACTTCAGAGAATGATTAGTGGATGTTGCTACTGAGACCGTTGTTGGTGTTGAGACCATGAATGATCACGCTCCAGAGATATTTGTCGATGTTGAGATCATGGATGGTGTTCCATTAGAGATTATTGTTGATGCTGATACCACAGTTGAAGTTGCTCCAAAGACCGAAAAGGATAGAACCATGATTATAGACATAGTCTTTGATCCTTCTTCCAGTGAGCCTTTTATATTCACAAACTAGTTGATGAGTTGAGCGTCCGTGAGATGAAGGTGTACTGAGAGTCTAATCTTAATTCTCCTGGAAGCATTACTTTTCCACGAACTGGCTTTGTTAGTGAGTCGTCATTTTTGCGGTAGATAGCATCAATAATTTTCGTACTGGATGTGATTGGTGAAGAGAGAAAGTTCCTCAATCATGCTGGAGCTTGTGATGTATATAAATCCCGTTGATGAAGTTCCACAAAATCTCCTTAGGCTGCCCAGTGTACGTTGAAGGAGTTACTGACATCCATGTATGAATGATGTTGCATCTGCTTCAGAAGTCTTATCATTGGATAATGAAGACTTATCGATTATGGTTTAGTAACACTTCAATCATGGTGGTGTTGAATCGGCGTCGAGATATCTTTGTTAAAGCTAGCTGGGATGCTATTGTCGCAGGTGTACTCTTTGATTGGGAGTACAATTTGAAGGTTACTTAGCTTCTTGAGCGTTGAAGCGTCACCTCTTTTGAGAATTTCTTAGGTTTGATCGTCTCGACCCCTATCTTCTGTTGATTCAGCATCCCTTTTCATTGAGGTAGTATGTGCAGACATCAGAGCTTTCTGATTTTATGAAAACTCCTACAAGGCTTTGGAGAAACGCCCAAATTGTTCTTCAACATGCTTGGACATTATCTCAGTAATGAATATCCCATTGAGATTCTCGATTTAGAGAGGTTTCAGATTCATCCACTTAGTAAAATGCTAATACGGTGAAGCTACCATTCATAACATCTTGTAGAGTTGTTAGAAGAAGTCCCCATGCTAGGATAGCATGTGAGGAAATAAATGACATAAGAATGGAATGAGACTTGCCTGAGTGAGAAACCTCTTTATGAATGTCTATGCATCTTTCACAGGTTATTGCTTCAACCTCGTCAAAGAATTCCTCAAAGTTCTTTGATGATGGAATGTCCGTCAAATCTTATGGATCATAACTTTCTTCGTTGAAGAGATATGTAACCAAAGGATCTTTGTAAGTATCCATGTTTTCAGCGTGGATCCACGCTCATCTTAAGGACATGTCATATCCTGGATCTTTCTGATTATGTGAAACTTGGTTTCTGTCCATATTGAACTTATGTTCACTTTGAGAATGATGTAACCATAAGTATTTCCGAGCGCTCCTTCGAGGTCTTTGATTGAGATGGAGAATGAGTATCTTCTTGACAAGCGATGCATGTGGATCCGATGGTTCTCACTGGAAGGTTGTTGATGGCGGTGTCATCATCGATCAACGTTCTTCCAAATTCGTTTCTTCTGAGATTGACTGTGGTAAGCAGTCCCCAGTCGTACATCTCTTGGTATGTGGTTGGAGGATCAAAAACTATTTTCGGGATGGACTTCTTGACACGATGTGGTCCAGTACTGTGAACATGTCTCTCCTTTGTGCCTTCGACAGATAACACAATTCACGTTCGTCTTGAACTACTTCTTTGATAGGTTTTCCAAAGAGTGTAAAGGTTTTGACTGGGAGAGGATTTTGTGTACTCCTTCAGTCCCCAGTTGAAGTTATTGTTGATGAACCTTCTCTTTGAAAATGTGCTTCAAAACTGCGCAGTTGCCTTGTGGGATGATTGACGAACCTATGGAAGCGGCAGTAACGAGGACTTTCCATGTCTTCTTCAGTTGGTTCTTTCTTTACATACGGAAACTTGATTGCACCATCTTGGTTCCAGACATCCAGGAGTTCGATCACCTCTTCAATGGAAAATGAAAGTCATGCGCTTCTTGGTCAAGAACTCTTTTGCGTTGGTCAGAGGCTTGTGCATCTTGATTATTCTTGCTTTGTGCTTTTGAAGGAGATGAGGTATGCTTGCACGGAAGTTTGGTTTCTCGTTTTATCCATTCTACAATAGTGTTTGTGGAAGGTTGGAGGTTGTACTTCTTGTTGATCAGACGCCTACTTCCTCAAGTGTCTCGCGATTCTTCAATCTTTGTAGATTTTGTTCTTTCCAAAAGAGCAGGTGTAGTGGTTGCTGATCTCTTCGCGGATTCGTGGAGCTCTAAGAAAGTATGGAACCGAAGATTTTCCAGTAAAGCTCTGTAAACCGGGAGCATTCCATTGATGCACAAATCTACCAGCTGTTGCTCCATGATATTTGGATCATGACAATCCAGGGCTTGGACTCTGAATCTTTTCACATAATCATCAGGATGTTCGCTGCTCCTTTGAAACATCTTTCCTAGATCAGAGAGAGTGATTTGCTCTAACACGAAGAAGTATTTTCTGTAGAAAACATTAATTATCTCTATCCAATCGATGATACTTCCGGTGCGATGTTGTTGTACTAGGTGTATGCTCTGCCTGTCAGAGACTTTGAAAATTCCTTCAGAAGGACGACATGTTGTGCTCGTGTTCACCCAATAATTCCAGAAATCGAGAAATATATTTTGAGTATTGCATGTTCCATCATTAAGAATGAATGTTGGAGTGGTATAACCTTTGGAATATGAATCCCATGCATGGAAGCAAGATATGAAGGTTGATGAAGATGGACATATGATGCCTTGTATTTTCCTCGATCCTCAAAAAGTTCTCCAGGTCTTCACGAGTGATGAAACTTGTGGG
This sequence comes from Papaver bracteatum, assembly GCA_023529315.1. Classification (NCBI taxonomy): domain Eukaryota; kingdom Viridiplantae; phylum Streptophyta; class Magnoliopsida; order Ranunculales; family Papaveraceae; genus Papaver; species Papaver bracteatum. The sequence continues at coordinate 1,894,655 of JAJJWX010002324.1, forward strand.
TCCCATTGCTGGAGAGTCATCTGCAGCTTTGCGGAATTCTTCATCATGTACAACATGGATTGGAGAGATTTCAAGATCAGCAGTTGAAGATGTTTCTTTAGCTTTTCCTTTCTCACGTTGAGGCTGAGTTTGTTCAGACACAAGCTTGTTTGTGAGAGTTTTGTGGTGAGCACACAACTCTTTCTATGTTGCAGCTACGTCATTCTGAACCTTCATGAGATCAACTATGGTAGGCTGATTTCCTTTGGTTTCTTCAAGAGATCAACCGAAGAGTGGATTGTTGATGGCGCCAGCGCCGTCACTTGCATGAGTGATCACTGGAGCATTAGTGCTTGGAGGAGTGGCGTTAGCGGTACCACTAGAGCTTGTGATATTAGGATCGGGTTTTGAACCCAGATTGGTAGACCTAAGACCGACCATCTTTGTGACAATTGAGATTGCAACCGAGAGAATGATCTCCCACTGTGGACGCCAATCTGTGGATGGGGAAAAACGATCTGCTGGTTTTTAAGGGATTGAGGAGATGAGCAGACGGAGGAGGTTCCTCGAACCAGGCAAAATGTTAATCCTCACACAGATGCACCGCTGCAAAGGGGGTGCTTAGATTCAAGAGATCAATCTGTAGTACTCCGGCCTAAATCGAGACAATGACCGTTCCAGAGTAAATTCGGTCACAAGAGAGGATGGGTTGATCTGTAGGAGGGAAGATGATAAATGTGTGGAATCGATGGTGATTCAAGGATTGTGGGTGTGTGAATTCTGAATATGATAAGTTTTGAATGATTGAAGTTAAACGATTATGAAGAAATTGCTCAATTGATGAGTTTGATGATCTCGTGTTGTCGAAGAGACGTGAGATTCTTACTCTGAGTATTCTATGTATTCGTTCTGTTTTCGATTCTCTCTGCCTTCAATCTTGATTTAGGAACTTATTTATATTGCTGGAATTGTAGACACCATGATCCCATGAAGTGTGACAGTTAATTTAATCAAGGACTGGAGAGGTGGAGATCGTGTTCGAAACCGGTTGTCCAACGTGTAAAGACTCGGTCGACATTCCACCCACTACCTCGTGAATTCCTTCAACTGATTGCACGACTTGCTCACATTCCATGGTGTGTTTGAACACACGTGCCATAGACCGCCAGACCAAAACCCTAAGTGATATCCCCCCAACTGACACGATTGATCGTCTCGTGGTTTGTTAGTCAATTGATGATTTTGTGGTTTGATGGGACAATGAGTCCACATGGTTGCTGAGTCGAACAAGATATTCTGGAACCACCCACGAATTGAACGTGTCATGAGACAGAGGTATAATTCTTATGATGAAGTGAGCAAGTATTGCTCATTCGATGGATTGTTGAATATTGGTGGATTGTTGAACCGATATTCCTTAACTCGGGCAAATATTGATCATCTGAGCAAGTGTTGCTCTCGTGATGATTTGTTGAATATTTGACCGTCTGAGCATGTGTTGCTCATGAATGATTGGAAGTGTGCCGAAAATATTAATTAAAGTGCTGGTCTTTGAACCTAGCATAATTAATAAAATTCATGACCATGAGGTCACCGTAGAATTATTAATATTAATTCATGACCATGAGGTAGTCGTAGAATTATTAAGGTTAGAGTCTGGAAGCATGGTCCTTGAACTCAGAAACCCTAATTTGACCGATTAACACTCAATTCATGGTCAGAAGTTTTAACCATGGGACGAATGAGGAGCAGCTACATGAGACCGTGGATAACCATGTAGTGTCCATATGCTCACGTGAGCAAATATGATGAATTCACGAAGAGTTTATGATTTTTTGGTGAAAGAATGATCAAATGCTGGTTCAATCATTATTCAAAATGCTCGTCTGAGACTTAGGGCTGAAAACCTAATTAATTATGGGAGAGTGATGGACCGACCATAGAGTCATGGATCCGGACATGGGTTGTCCCGTGACCGTCTGATGGTCACTTCATGAAAAATCCAAAGTGTTTGGAAGTTTTGGACCTAATACGAGCAATTGTGCAAATTAGGTCAAAACTATGAAAATCGATGGGATCGGCTCAGTCAAGATAATGTGCTCGTGTCCCTAAGGTGTCCGCGTCTCAGTCTTGAGAATTTTGATATTTTCTGGTGCACGTTTGAGCGACCATTTGATAAAATATGACAAAATCAGAGTTTTTTGATAAAACCGTCAAAACTTCATCGGACGAGGGAAAATAATGAAAAGTGAGGGAATTATGAGTGTGTACACAGTCACAGTGATCACGTGACCAACTGTTGGTCGCTTGAGCAACCCCCAAACCCTAATTAACGTCCTTTACTAGAATTGATGTAGAATTCTCATACGGACTCGGATTTTGATGGTCCGCCCCTTCATTCCATACGTAAAATAATTTCCTATCTCCCAAGAGGGAGGTTTTAGGTTTTGAGCTCGTTCGGGAGGTGAAAAAAACCCGAAATTAAAATTCAGGAAAGATTTAAGTGGTCGGTCCCACGATAAAATGAAGGAGTTTTGTTAAAATCAAGGAGTTTCCATGAGACGATGGAAAATATTTATAAAATAAGGAATTGTGAGACTGGGATGCCGGTGGTAAAAGCACGGTCGGCCAGTTATGACCACGGTCCCGTGGTGTCTCTTCCTTAGTTTTACATATTTTGATGATTTTATGAAGGATTCATGAATTTTGAGAAATTTGATAAATTTAGAGAGTTTTCATGAATTGAAGGAGTTTCCATGAGTTCATGGTCTTTGAAAAAAATTAAAACGATAAAATTCGGTCGTGTAGGACCATGAAGGCGTGACCGACCGGTCGTGACCCAATCCCACGAATTTTAATAATTTTTAAATAGTTTTTTGGGTATTTTTGATGATTTGAAGGAATTTTGAGGAAAAATACCATGAAATCAAGGAAAAATAAGATAATTAATAATAAAATAAATAAAACAGGGCATGTGGGACCGACTAGGGCATGGCCGGCCGGCCAAGGCCCGGTCCCATGAGTTTTCATAATTTATTTTATTATTATTTTTGATAATTTAAAGGAATTTTGGGAAAATACCATGAAATCAAGGAGTTTTTCATGAAATTAGAGAATAATAATAATAATAAAATAATAAGGGACGTGAGGTGTGGGCCGGCTGGGACCAAGGCATGGCCGGTCGGCCAATGGTCACGCCCCACACCCTCTCCTTAATTTTTATATTATTTTTTTGACGGACTCATGTAAGTAACACGAATCCAAGGAATTTCCTCAAGAAGGAGATTTGATCAAACGAGAGAGTTTTATCAAATCATGAAAAATAATAAAAGTGTATTAAAAATATAGAGTTAGCATGGAACTGACCATGACACGATGAGTTGATCGTGTGTCCGTGTCCCAGCGCCTTGGTCATATATTTTTAATTATTTATTATTTTCTTCCCTATTTTGCATAGGTTCATCGTTTCGTCGTATTTTGAAATACTCGTTCGTGCGGTGATTGTTAATGCATCATCGTTGAATACACTTGCACCATTTGAAATAGGGATTACTCAAAGGTAGCTCCGATGCCCGACCGTTAATTATTTATTACCAATTCATGAAATTTGATGGAGAATAATTCATGAAACGAGTAATAAAATGGATAGATGTTTACTGTTAATTCATAGGATCAGCTGAAGATTCGACTATGAACTCAGAACGATGAGGTGATCATTGCCATTCCATGAGATTGTCGTTGATTCGACCATGGAATCGGAGTAATGATATTTCCATTCCGTGGGATCGTCGTTGATTCGACCACGGAATCGGAGCAATGATATTTCCATTATGTGGGATCGTCGTTGATTCGACCACGGAATCGGAGCAATGATATTGCCATTCCGTGGGATCATCGTTGGTTCAACCACAAAATCATAGCAATGATATTTCCATTCCGTGGGATCGTCGTTGGTTCGACCACGGAATCGGAGCAATGATATTGCCATTCCGTGGGATCGTCGTTGATTCGACCACGGAATCGGAGCAATGATATTTCCATTCCATGGGATCGTCGTTGATTCGACCACGGAATCGGAGCAATGATATTTCCATTCCGTGGGATCGTCGTTGATTCGACCATGGAATCGGAGCAATGATATTGCCATTCCGTGGGATCGTCGTTGATTCGACCACGGAATCGGAGCAATGATATTGCCATTCCTTGGGATCGTCTTTGATTCGACCAAGGAATCGGAGCAATGATATTGCTATTCCGTGGGATCGTCGTTGATTCGACCACGGAATCGGAGCAATCTTATTGCCATTCTGTGGGATCTTCGTTGATTCGACCACGGAATTGGAGCAATGAAGGGATAATTAACCTCATGGGCCTATGCCTAGCAGAATAAACTGACTACGATAGGAGCATTAATTATCCTGACATGACTTGCCGTTAAGCCATATCCTTTATATATTCAGGTTAAACTCGTTGTTTGTTCCTGAAGACGATATTGCCCCGTAGAGCCGTCCATCCCATGATACTATATAGAAATGACTGAAAGTATTCAGTATTCATGATATTATGCCGTTGTCTAGACGTTGACTGCATATCTACATGTACTCTGAGAGAAAGCACTCTCCGTTGAGAATTCGATGAGAGACTCGTGTCTCAATACTCACATGCGATTGTTGAACCGACGGTCCGTACAATCATGAGTTTACGATTTTAGCCCTTGTTGAAAATCCATCATCTACATTCCTGCATCTAAGGCTACTCAAATTCCCAAGGAGATTTGTGGAATGAAGCAAAATGTGGGAGAATCCTTATATGATTGTTGGGAACGATACAAGAGGTTGGTGGCAAGATGTCCTCATCACTAATTCAGCGACGCTATGATTATCCAATACTTCTATGAAGGAATCCAATCAAGTGATAGGAATCTTATTAACGCTGCGGGTGGTGGTGCACTAGTGAGCAAGATGGTGGCACAACCTAGAGAGTTGATTGAGAACATGGCAGCAAACTCCCAACAATTTTTGAGTCATGGATCGGATGTGCTTCTTAGGAGAGTAAATAAAGTGAGCGAGGTCGGGGAACTTCGTCAATAAATGGGTAACAAAACAGCAATGCTTCAGCTTTGGTGATACCAAGATCTCATCAAGGGTATGAAGAAGCCAATGAACAAGCTAACGTGATCTTTCCAAGTCAGCAAAGACGGTATGATCCATATTCAAATACCTACAATCCAGGATGGAGAGATCACCCCAATTTTAGCTATGCCAACAAGCAAGGTGCAGTCCAACAACCTACTTTCAACCATTCGAGTGGATTTCCACCACAATAACAACAATTCCAGGCGCAACAACAACAATTTCAGCAACCACAACAATCAATGCAAAATCAAGGTTCTGATATCGACTCAAAGCTTCAAACAATTATGCAAGGCATTTCTACTATGTTTAAAGACATCCAACAAGAGACTAAGAGTGCGATAAAAGATTTACAGACACAAATGGGTTCCATGGCTACTGATTTGAACCAAGTGAAGGCACAAATTGGTGGGAAACTCCCTTCTCAACCTATCTACCCAAAAGAGGGTGTCAATGCAATTACATTGAGAAGTGGTACAACACTTGTGCAACCCGAAGTTACTGATTCGGGCAAGGTGGAAACACCAAAGGAACCTGTTTTAGAGGAGAAGAATGTGGATTCTCCCCAAACTTCTGAGGTACCTATTCCTAACTCTAAAACTCTGGTTTCTACATATGTTCCTCCTTTACCTTTCCCTCGCAGATTTGCAAATTCCAAGAAGGAGGCACTACAAAAGGAGATTTTAGACGTTCTCAAGAAGATCCATGTGAACATACCACTCATTGATGCTATAAAGCAAGTTCCAAAGTATGAAAATGTGTTAAAGGATTTGTGTACCAATAAGCAAAGGCTCAAAGGTAATGAAGTTCCAAGTGTGGGGGAGAATGCCTCGGCAATCTTACAACACAAACTCCCACTGAAATGCAAGGACCCTGGTAGCTTTGACATTCCTGTCACTATTGGTAACACTACATTTAATAAAGCTATGTTGGATTTAGGTGCATCCATTAATGTTATGCCTCCATCTATGTATAACTCACTTGATCTTGGTCCTCTTAAAAAGGCTGGAATTATGTTGCAATTAGCCGATCGCTCTAATGTCTACCCAATGGGTGTTGTTGAAGATGTTCTTGTGCAGGTTAATCAACTAGTATTTCCAGCAGATTTTTGTGTCTTAGAGATGGATGAAGGTTCGCCATCTCTTCCATTGCTACTTGGGCGTCCCTTCATGAAAATGACGAAAACCATTATTAATGTTGACAAGGGAACGCTGACTATGGAGTTGGATGGAGAAACAATATGTTTCAACATTTTCGAGATGATGAGATATCCTAGTGATGTCCACTCTTGTTTCTCCATTGATGTGATGGACACATTGGCGCAACAAATGTTTGAGTTGAATGGCGTTGATTCTTTGGAAACCGTGCTCACTACACATACTGATAACGGTTTGGAGTACGGTGATGAGATTAAGGAAACCATTGGTTCTCTTGACTCATTACCGGAAAAATTTGCACTTAAGAATATTTTATATGTTTCTTTACCTTGCAATGATGAAAAACTTGTGCCTTCTATTGTTAAATCTCCAAAGTTAGAATTGAAACCTCTTCCAAGTCACTTAAAGTACTTATACTTGGGTGACAATGAAGAGTTACCTGTGATTGTTTCTAACGAGCTTAGTGAATTACAGGAGCAAAAACTTCTAAGGGTGCTAAGGAAGAATAAGACTCCCATAAGATGGACAATCGCTGATATCAAGGGTATAAGCCCTGCCGTTTGTATGCACAAGATCCGTTTGGAAGACGATGCAAAGCCTACAAGGGAAGCACAACGTCATTGGAACCCTCCAATGATGGAAGTTATGAAAAAGGAGATACTCAAGCTTTTGGTAGTGGGCGTTATCTACCCCATATCCGACAGCAAGTGGGTAATCCTGGTACAAGTTGTACCAAAGAAATCAGGTGTGACCGTGGTGGAAAATGATAATAACGAACTTGTCCCAACTCGTGTGCAAACCGGTTGGAGGGTTTGTATTGATTATAGGAAATTGAATGGCACTACTAGAAAAGATCACTTTCCATTACCTTTTATTGATCAAATGCTTGAACGTTTAGCTGGACACTCTTATTATTTCTTTCTTGATAGCTATTCAGGTTATAATCAGATTGTGATAGCACCGGAGGATCAAGAGAAAACCACTTTCACTTGTGCTTTCGGTACTTTTGCTTATAGAAGGATGCCTTTTGGCTTATGCAATGCTCTATCTACCTTTCAAAGGTGTATGGTAAGTATCTTTTCAGAATATGTTGAAAACATAATCGAAGTGTTCATGGAAGACTTTAATGTCTTTGGTGATTCATTTGACCTTTGCTTGAACAATTTTTCATTAATCCTTGAATGATGTGTTGAAACAAACCTTGTGCTGAATTGGGAGAAGTTCCATTTCATGGTAACTCATGGCATAGTTTTAGGCCATATAATATCTTCTAAAGTCTTGGAAGTTGATAAATCTAAGATAGACCTTATTCGTGCTCTAAACCATCAAACTACGGTGAGGGAGATACGTTCTTTCCTTTGTCATGCATGTTTTTATCGTAGATTCATCAAGGATTTTTCCAAGATAGCAATCACCACTTTGCAACTTATTGCAAAAAGATGTGGTTTTTAACTTTGATGAAAAGTGTGTGGCGGCATTCAATCGTTTGAAAGAACTTTTGATTTCAGCCCCTATCATTAAACCACCAGATTAGAGCAAGACTTTTGAGCTCATGTGTGATGCAAGTGATTATGCGGTTGGTGCGGTGCTTGGGCAGCGTGTGGGGAAGATACCTCATGCTATTTATTATTCTTCTAGAACGTTAAATGAGGCCCAACAAAACTACACAACCACTGAAAAAGAGTTATTAACTATTGTTTTTGCTTTGGAAAAGTTTCGCTCTTATCTAATTGGTACAAAAGTTATTGTTTTTTCTGATCATGAAGCACTTAGGTACTTGCTTACAAAGAAAGAGGCGAAACCGAGGCTCATAAGATGGATTTTACTCTTGCAAGAGTTTGATATTGAGATAAAAGACAAGAAAGGAATTGAGAACACCGTTGCGGATCATTTGAGCCATCTTTCTGTGGACAAGGAAGCTATCCCATTGCGTGAAAGTTTCCAGGATGAGCAACTATTCTCAATTGCCTTTGGAGAACCATGGTACGTTGATATTGTTAATTACTTAGTGTCTAAAAAAATCCCAAAGAACTTGTCTCGTGCTGAAAGAGACAAACTTAAGAAGTTAGGAAACCAATACATATGGGATGATCGATACTTATGAAAACATTATAGTGACCAAGTAATACCAAGGTGCGTTCCCGAATCTGAGTTTAACTCTATCTTGTCTTTTTGCCACTCTTATGCATGTGGAGGACACTTTGGGAGCAAGATAACCGCTCTCAAGGTACTAGAATGTGGTTTATATTGGCCGACTTTGTTTAAGGATGCACATGCATTTTGTACCACATGTGATAGGTTCCAAAGAACAGGCAATCTAGGTGCCCGAAATCAAATACCACAAACTATTATTCAATTTGTTGAAGTCTTTGATGTATGGGGAATTGATTTTATGGGCCCTTTTGTCAATTCTAGTGGGAATTATTATATCTTGCTTGCTGTTGATTATGTTTCAAAATGGGTGGAAGCTAAGGCCACCCCAAATAATGATTCTAAAGTTGTTTCAGATTTTGTGCAAGCAAATTTTTTTGCAAGGTTTGGAATTCCAAAGGATATAATTAGCGATGGAGGTTCACACTTCAAAAACAGGTTCTTGCAAGCCTTGTTAAGGAAGTACAATGTGTTTCATAGGATTTCAACACCATACCATCCACAAACAAATGGACAAGCCGAGGTTTCCAACCGAGAGGTGAAATCCATTCTAGAGAAGACAGTGAATCCAACAAGGAAAGATTGGAGTTTGAGACTCAATGATGCTTTGTGGGCATATAGAACCGCATATAAGACACCAATTGGGATGTCTCCCTTTAGGCTTGTGTATGGTAAACCTTGTCACTTACCCGTTAAAATTGAGCATAAGGAGTTTTGGGCTATTAAGCAATGCAATATGGAGTTGGATGGTGCTGGAAAGCAAAGGAAGTTGCAACTTCAAGAGTTAGAAGAGATTCACAATGATGCATTTGAAAGCTCACGGATTTATAAGGAAAATACGAAAGCATTTCATGATAGTATGATTACAAAGAAACAATTTTGCATTGGGCAGAAAGTTCTTTTGTTTAATTCTCGTTTACAACTATTTCCGGGTAAATTAAGGTCACGTTGGATTGGACCTTTTGTTGTGACTAATGTGTTTTCTCATGGTGCAGTTGAAATTCGTAGTTTACCTACAGGTAATGAACTTAAAGTGAATGGGAACCGGTTGATACCATATTATGAGAACTTCTCTTCGGATTTCGTGGAAGGAGTTAACCTTGTGGAAGTGCTTCCTCTGGAGAAGTCTTAGCAAACAAGGAGAACGTTGGGCTGATGACTTTAAACCAAGCGCTAAGTAGGAGGCAACCCACCGGTTTTGTATCTTTACCTTTATCTTTTTATTCTTTAAGCATTTTATCTTTATTTTATTGTTTTTGCATACCATTTGCGAAATTTCCCACCTTGAACTTTCTCTGGACGATTCAATTTCACATTGAGGAAAATGTACAGTTTAAGTGTGGGGGAGCATTTATATGTTTGTATAGTTTGTTTTGGTTTGTTTTATTCCTTTAGTAAAAAAAAAAAAATTTGTGATTATTGAACTTCGAAATCTAGAAACTTGTGCCTTTAGGATGACACCATTAGTGGATGGAACCATTTTGATTGCAGGAGTTGAGGAACCAATTAACTAAAAGAATGGACATAGCTCAGGAATTACAAATAAAATGATAGTTGTTACCATATCTCGTAATATCACCATATCACATTTTATTTTTACTTTTCCATATTTATCTATTGTTTTCTAAGTGCTTTGGTGGGTCACTAAACATCGACTTATTATTACTGCTAGGTTGAAATAGAGTGATTGAGTTGCTAGAAAGAAAAAAAAAAGAAAAAAAAAATATACCAACCAATTAGACCAAACGGAATAAAAAAGACACTTGGATAGCAGTGTGTGTGAAACGTTGTCCCTGTCTCCGTCGCCTAAACAAGCATGGAATGCAGGATCCAAGGCAACTATCACATGCTTGCTGAAAATAAGCATGCACTTGGATCCAAAAGATATAATCATGCTATCTAAAAAATAAAAAAAAATAAAAAAAGTGAAATAAAATAAAATATTATTATTATTGAATAAAGTCACGCCTGGTTCCCTTGTATATGCCAGTTGAGTTGATGTAGAAATAAGATTGTTGACCATTGGTTCCCTTGTATATGCTAGTGTGTTGACACTAGAATTCAGACCAGTAGCTCAATCCAATAGGATGCATAGGTTCATCTTGGCGGTGACCTTCAGACAGATATGGGAAACACCGATCACTTGTGAACATTCTCCAACATCTACATCTATATGCATCTTCATAATCTTTTCATTGTGATTGTGGTTTGTTAGTTTCCGAGTATTGTGTCTTGTTCGACTATCTAATTAGAGCTTTATTTACTTAATTATGAACTAAATTTGCACAAGGTATCTCCTCCTGTAGTCATTTTGGATTCGTTCATTGATTTGTCATAAATAGACGGAGTTGGAAATATAGGTTTTGTAGGAAGACCTCTTGTAAACCTTCATGAGACTAAAACTCATCCACTAGGGACACCTAGGGGTTCAAAGGCTTGTTATTTATGCTAAAAGTGATCGTAGTCTCGACGAGACGGAGTTGTATGTATTTTTTATAATTATTTTTGTTTGATTTGCCTAAGGACTAGCAAAGTCTAAGTGTGGGGGAATTTGATAGGTGTCTAAAACACCTTAATATTTATCTATTGTTTATGCTTTCTTTGCTTAGTTTTCTTGTAAAATATGTATCTTATGTTTTTTTTTTGAGTATTTAGGTACTTTGGAGTCATTTGGAACAAAAGGAGAAGAAACATCGCAAAAGCCTCATCTCATGTGCAATGGATTTTGGAGGAAGATTATTTCTCATTATTTGCTTTTATTTCTTCATTTCTGTCTGAAAAGTATGTCTGCTTTAGTGATGCGAATTTTGTCTGAAAAGCATGACAGCTTTAGTGATGAATAGACATTGAAGGGAAGAAGTGAATATGAGAAGTAAAAGACGGATACTGTTGGTGAAAGAATTCAAAGAAGAAGGCGTTCATTTGGAGCACGAAAGGCGAAAGCGTCATTCCATGGGAGAACATTATCCGGATCCCAGTCTAGGTTAAGGGGCTGGATACTCGGGTATCCCTTATCCAGAACATATGTGATGTTAGCAATCAATCTGGGGTGGTTCTTAGAGCCGGGGCGTTTATATCCAACTTCATTTACTACACAAGACCAAAAATTCAGAGAAATAATTTCTCTTATCATTTGTTTACCTGAAAATAAGACACAGAATGGTTGCGGCTCTTCATGGAGGAATTATTGAGTTCAATGGAAGATTGAAGAGAAGAAATTGGCAGAGAAGAATCAGAGATGGGTTTTTGTAGTTACAATCGATAACTGGTTTGTATGGTTCCGTCAACAGAGAATATGGTGAAACTAGGGTTCGTTTCAAGATGGGTTTGAGATGTAGATTCATGAACCAGAAATCAAATGGAGGAGCAACAGCTACAACTGTTGTTGATTAAGGTATTGTTCTTCCCCAAATTAAATTTAGGGGTTCGTGGTTGATTTAAGTTGAGTAACAGTTAGAAGGTGAATTAGTGTGGGTGCTGTGAAGGATGGATTTGATGGTGGAATTGTAGCCAGATTGGAACCATTTTTGAGACGAAGAACATTGCAAAGGGGAAGATAAAGGTGGTGCTGTGCTTCAATTGTGAATGAATGTGCTAGAACATTATCATAGGAAAGAAGAGACAATGCATCTTAGGGAGTTGCTGGGATTAATGATGGAGTGGTGGTTGTTATCTGAGACAATAAGTATGGCTGGAGGGTTGTGGCATTTGTCCATGATTCAGTTGGTGATGCAGTTGAGATCAAGGTGGAGTGAGATGCATCTGGAGCTGAAGTTGGTATAGCAGTACAGCTTAGATGTGAATTGGTGGTGGTAATGGACAAAGATGGAGCTAACTTGTAATAGAGTGTGTCGGTGTAGCTGCAACAAATGATCATATGAGGCTAGAGTTGTCATCTAGAGGAGAAGAAGTTTCTAAATTGGGGGGATTACTATGACTGAATGCAGATATTTAAATGGGGTTGTATTGATGATGTTCATTGAGTTGGCTTGGAGAGTTTAACCTGATTCAGTTATGAAGGTTTGAGAAGAGAAGATGAGAAGATTGTGGGAATAAATATGGGGTTGTTGGGCAGTATGGTTGGGTATTGAAGTCGCAGTGGTAATGGGTTTTTATCTGTGATAATGATGTTGCAACTGAAGAGGAATTTGTGGAGATGTGTTAGGAAGTGGTGCCAGAGATAGGTTGTGAATGAGCTGTAGATGATGGATGTGTTCAGGAGTTGATGCTTGGAAGAACATAAGCTTTTCTTTTGCAGCACAGATGGTGGAAGCTCAAGTTATAGTTGGAGTCAAGTTATTCTGGTGGAGTTAGAAGGAAAGAGTGAATGGAATGGTCTGAGTATATTTGAGCCTTGAGATTACAAGGAAGTCAGAGAAGGTTGTTGTCAATCTCAGAGAATGGAGGAGATATGTGTTCTAGTTGAAGTTGGTTTTTATGGGTTTCTCGCTTGCTATCGAGTCTTAGGAAATGTTGCTGCTACAATGTAAACTGGTGTTACTGAACTTAGTGATATGTGGTGATCATTTGGGTGAAGTTCTGAATCAAAGAAGATGCAAAGTTGAGCTGAACTGGAATGGCTTTGATGCTACAGATGAGTAGTGGATGTTTGTAATGCTGTCTCAAAGTGAAGCAGCTGAGATGGTTAAGCACTGATATTGCTGGTGAGCTGATTACAGAAAATAAGACCTAGATGAATGATTAGGTTTTATAAGTTATGGGACTATTGGATGTTTGCGAAGAGCATTTGGATGTCACTGCAATGTATGGTTCAGTTCGTTGCAGCTGGGGTTGCGAGTAGTTGTTCAACGAGATAATGGTTTTGTAGTTGGCTAAGCAAGGAATGGACTGTAACTGGTGCAACTAGTTATGAAGCTACAGGTTGTGAAACTGGTGCCATCTTGTTATAGCGAAGCTGCTAAGAATGGGTTTCGAACATGAGATGAAATGAAGCTGATGTAGCTGTGAATGTGTGCATTTCAGGGAATGCTGAGCAGAAAATGGTGGTATTGCACAACTATCATGGTTGGCTTTTCCCAAGTGAAGTGAAATGATGACATGGCTCAGGCTTTGGCCAAGAGCCCAACTCAGCCTAGTCACCCAGTTAAGACAGATCCACCTGACTCATATTTGACTCAATTACCTGACTCATCTGAGCTCCGGTCCGGTACCAGATTTCGGCCAAATTCCGGCTAAAAACACAGTTTTCCGGCAACAGTTTTGGGATATATTTTCAACATGGGTCTCTCACACATATGGGCTTGGTGGACTTTCATCTAATGGACTTTGAAGATTTTGACCTAATTTTAGATAAAAGTTATAAAAGGAGAAGTTTTACTTCTTTTTGGATCACGTTTTATTCTTGGGAGAAGAGGGAAAAGCCGCTGAAACTTGCGCTACTAGGGTTTGCTTTTGTTTCATCTTCCTTAATTCATTATTATTGATTATGATGAACTCCATAGCTATGAGTAGCTAAACCTTATACTATTGGTTAAGGATGTAGTCCTATTTCTAAAACTTGTGCTTGAGTTATGTAATAGTTTTCTCTCTTTGTTTCCGTTCATATCTCTACTGTTTTTAATATCACATGATTGATGTATTGTGATAGGATTTTGGTGTTTGTTTAGTTAAGTGGCCAATTAATTGAACTTGCATCTTGTCCATAGCTATTTTAGGGTTTTTCATCAAGCGATAACCCAAATACAAGTAGCATGATATGATTATAGTTTGTAGTGATACACTCTTATAATCATATGTAGAGTTTGACCATTGTCCGAATTGTCATGCGCAATGTATGATAATTGCATTGATTAGCCTATTTCCAAAACTTAATGCTCCTGGGAATTGAACTTGATTAGCGCAAGGCGTTAGGTTATTCTTTAGGTAGAATTCACATACGTGGCTCTAATGTGTGTGTTGATTAACTTGGGAAATAAATAGATTATCTTGCTCTCTTGATTCTCTAGGCTTTTGACAATAAAAGAGATTAAATTGTAATTCTAATCATATCTGCAAGCACATGTTTAATATTGAAGATGAATTCCTTGACCAATATCTTTCTCTCATTGATTACTTCCAACTATTTACTTTGCTTTTATTTTACTTTTATTTTACAAAAATCAGAAATCCCCCCTATTGGTTACTAAGAAACTAGAATTTGATAACAACAATCTCCTCCCCGTGGATATGAACTCTTCCTTACTTTATACTTCATTTATATTTTGGTGAGTAAGAAAGTGAATAATTTTTGACGCATGCGACTTCGATCATATAGGCAAAAGGATAAGAGTCTTCGAAAACAACTGGTTGTTGTTAAGATCGGATGAAAGGAGCTAGTCTTGTATGGCCGATGTGCCCTCCTTGAAGGGGAAAGCAGGGAGAAGATAAGGGTGACACCCTCCATTAGGGAGCTGATAAGTGTCTTAAGACGGCAATGTCATGGGGATTTACGTTCGCAAGAACATTTAGGCCTGTCATATTGTCACATGACAAATATTCTACAGAGGCAAAAATCCAAGAGAAAAATATAAGATGAGATCAATGGGTTTTTACATGAAAGTGTAAAGACGTCCTGCGATTTCATCTCAAGACGGAAATTCCATGGTGCTTTTCTTTCAAAAGAAAACTTAGGCATGTCATATTGTCGCAACAAAAGTGAAAAAACAAGGATAAGGCAATATCAATGGGTTTTTGTATGCAAATGTAAGAACGTCCTGCGATTTTGTCGCAAAGAAAAAAGAAACGTGGCGAAATAAGACCTTTAACTAGGAAGGAAAAATAAGACCACAAAAGAGATATTCAAATAAACTTGCGAAGGTGATTATATGAAATCAAACAAGCTTGCGAACATGTATAAAGAAATGAAATTGAGATAATAAAAATGATGCACCTTTGATATTTTGATTATATTATATTATGCGGTACTAATAGTGCAGGAATAAACAGTGGAGACAATAAAATAATGAGATACAATGAGCTAAAGATGGACAAAGAACAAAAGCAAGAGAAATGAGGCACCAACAAATGAATTTGCGAGAACAATAAATACACAAAGAGGAATGCATATATTAGAGACAAAACTAGAGAAATGGATAATGGAGGCAATTTAAAGCTACATCAATTTTAGCGTGCAAAATAAGCTAAGTAACACAAACATTAGATATACATTGCAATAGATAAGCATTCTCATCATACAAGCATCATACTCGCATCATAAAAACATTGCATAAGCATTTCATGGCATAAGCATAGCATACACATTTCATAACATAATCATTACATAAACATTATATTTTCACAAGTATTTTACAAAACTTTATAGAATAATATCGCAGAATTATGTAGAACAATTCAGAATTTCTCAAAAGTATTATCCAGAGTCTCTCAGGAGGATTATTTACAATTTCGCAGCACTATTCGCGACACTATTTCAGGAGCACTATTCAGAATTTCGCGGGATTATTCATAATTTCGCAGGGTTATTCATACTTTCGCAGATTATTCAGAATCTCGCAGACTCATTCAGAATCTCGCAGACACATTCAGAATCTCGCAGAGACTCATCCAGAATTTCGCAGGAGATGTGATTATTTCGCAGAATGTGATTATTTTCTTAAAGAGATTATCGCATGAGGCAGAGGCAAGATAAGAATAAAGAAAAAATTCGCTCATTTAACATTTTCTCAAGGATTCTACCTTCATAGATAAAGCACAGAGGCAACTATGGATTACCAAGAAAACATTTTATGTTCTTTATCTTCTCGGCAAGAATCATTTCCAAAATGTACAAGAATTTTCACCAAAAATGAAGTAATAATTTCACATGAATAGAGGCAATACTTATGACTTTCATTCAAGGATGGATATTTCTTATATTTTGAGGATTGAGTACTTCTTATATTTCTTCAAGGATACTTCATACTTCGCATACTTCAAGAGTTGATACTTCTTATTTACTTTGCAAAGATCCGGAACTTCACAAAAGAATATAGGCAAGTACGTACTTTTTAAGTCCAATATTCTTTCGCTCGTTCCGTCATCAGGAAAGATCGAAGACTACTACAACAACAGTTTTTTTCTTAAAGATTGCTTTTCAAGCAATATTCAAGAAAAGAGAGGCAAGATGTAGGATCCGAATATCACCACAGAAATACTCTTATGAAATTTATAACGAAATTTATGCGAGCTCTTCAACAACACACTGCAAATGTCGCAAATTAATGACGTAATAGACAACGACGGCATAAAAAACAAGAAAGATGTGAAGATCTTGTGGCTGTAGAGAAATCTTGCGAGAACATAGTGGAGCTCGCGAGAATGAAGCGGAGCCCACGAGAATGAAGCAGATCCCGCAAGAATGAAGCGGGAGCTCTCTAGAACAAGGCGGGAGATCGCGAGAACAAGGAGGGAACTCGAGAGAATATGGAGAAAGCTTGGGAGAGTGTGGAAAGTGATCCTAAAATTGGAGAAGTATGAGCTGTATGTGAGCTGTCATCCATTATGTAAACACCTATATAAAGAGGAGAGCAGGAGAGAGAAAAGAGGGGGTGACAATTTTAGTAAGAGAGGGAGATATTTTGCAGAGAGAGAGAATATATTTTTCTTTATCATCTTCTTCCCCAAAAACTAGATCTAGATATTTAACCATTAATGGAGATTATCAATGTAAATCAAATGTAAATTTAAACGATCATAGTGAAGAATCATGGATGTAGATCAAATTGATCGAACCATGTAAAAATCTGTGTATCTATTTACAATTTTATTATTTTAATCATCATTTTCATATTAAATGAGTTTAGATCAAGAAATTATTATCAAGATATTACAAGGGGTGTGTTGTGGGATTTCCTGCAACTACAAGAACCATGGGAGGAAGAGATGAGGATATAATACCATCGACTTATAAGATCTATGGTTTCAATGGTACTACCAACAAGCCCAAAGGGGAAATTACGATGCGTATTCCATTGAAGGGGATATCTTTTAAGATTCAATTCTGTGTGGTTGATGTTGAATCTCCTAATAATGCTTTGATTTTCCGACCTTGAGTGCATGGGATTCTAGGTGTAGCATCGACTTACCACCAGTACATTAAATTTCCACATCCTAGTGGTGTTCGAGTCATCAAGGGAGATTGGGTTGAAGGAAAAAAGTGCTATGAAATTGATATGGAATCTTGCGAGGAAAGGGCTGCGAAGAACAAAAACTTGAAACATAACATCAAACAAAAGCAAAGAAGTGAAAGGTTGATGGTGGATATAGTAGAACGGCGAGAAGAAGGAATGCTGCGAAGTCAATATATGCTTAAACTAATAGATGGCGAGCATCTTGCTGATGGAGAAAATGTAGCAAAGCGCAACAAAAAAACAGAAACAGAAAATAGTAAGTAGAAAAGGTAAAAATTTTAGATCGTGAAGTATGAGAAATGTCTAAATGATTTGTTGAATATAATTTTACAAAAATATGTTCCAATTCAATGAAAAAGATGAAATTGAAAATTTATACAAGAGCTGAAATGCAAAAGGAGAAAATCAAAGACTGAAGAAACGCGAAAATTTCGCAGAAACGCGAATAAAATTTCGCATAGACATTAGAATGGGACGAACCTTTATGGCGTACACCCTAGTTCGCGAACAAAAATTTCGCAAGAGGCAAATGTAAAACCTAAAGTACATCATATAAGGGGGTATCTGTATGCATGGCTCAGGGATAAGGTTATACCGCCGTTGGAACCTGAGTCATGAAGATTTTGGGGTTAAAGAAAACATATCCAGGAGAGATACTTTGGATTTACAACTATATATATATTAGCAGTTCTACGACCGAAGGTCTCTTCTTAGGAGTGCAAAGTATGACCAAGGCGCCGAGGTACACGGTTGAGCCAATAGTGCCCGGGGCGTATGAAACTACCCTGGACATTCTTGTCAAGTATTGGCTATGATACACTCGGCCCAAAGAAAACCCCACCTAGGGTGAAGTCTCGTAACTATAAGCCATATAGGCAAAAAGGATAAGAGGCTGCGAAAATAATTGGTTGTTGTCAGGACCGGATGGGAGGAGCTAGTCTTGTATGATCGATGTAGGCCTCCTTGAATGGGAAACCAGGGGGAAGATAAGGGAGACACCCTCCATTAGGGAGATGATAAGTGTCTTAAGACGCAAATGTCATGAGGCTTTATATTCGCAAGAATATTTAGGCTTGTCATATTTGTGCAACAATCATACAGAGGCAAAAAGCCAAGAGGAAAAGATAAGATGAGATCAATGGATTTTTACCTGAAAGTGTAAAGACGTCCTGCGATTTCATCGCAAGACGGCAATGTCATGGGGCTTTATTCTCGTAAGAAAACTTAGGCCTGTCATATTGTCGCAACAAATTGACAAGAAAAGGATAAGACAAGATCAATGGGTCTTTACATGTAAATGTAAGGAAGTCCTGCTATTTTTTCGCCGAAACAAAATGTGGATAAATAAGACCTTTAACTAGGAAGGCAAAATAAGACCACAAGAGATCAAGATTGAATACCTGCGATATTTACGCAGAGATCATGAGAATAAGCAGATATGACTTGCGATATTTACGCAGATATTGAGGCAAAACTTACAAACAAATATTATTCGTAACTAATTAACTCAATCTTTCATAATGCAGATGAATAACAGAGGCAAGTATGGGAATGAACCGAATGATAAAACTATTATTCATCTTTATATGACAGATTTATGCAGATAATTAAAAAATTAATAAGCAAATTTATTAACCATATTGCTAAAAGAAATTGTTATCTAATGTATGCAGATCTATACACTAAAGAACATTAGAAGCTGGAGAAATTCGCAGCAATATTTTACAAGTAAAAAGGGATAAGTGTACAAATATTACAAAAAGATTAAAAAGGAAGACAAAAATATTTAGATCCATCATTGTCTTCACCATATTTTTCTTCTTCTTCAATTTCATCTTCATCTTCTTCAGACTCTTCAGCTTCGCTATCGGAGATGACAAGGTCAGGAATATTCTTTGGAATTTCGTTCGCGAGATAAGGGTAAATAGAATGAGGAATTTTATGATCATCGCAGACCATCTTAATAGAATCATTGAGAACACCAACAAGAACATTACTGAAATTCTCCAGAGAAATATGAAGTTTCTTCTTGAATTTGGAACATTTCTCGTTGCGAGAAGACAGAAGTCTTGCAAGATTCCCCTTTTCTTCTTCCAACTCTTTAACTCTTTGGCAAAAGTTTCCTTCAGATATTGCGAACAGATGACAACATATTAATAAAATAGTGAAGATACAACTACAAAATGGATTAGTGGAAAAACAAGAATAACAACCTTCTCTTTGCAAGATCATATCCTTAATCAGGGCAGAATGATCAGCTTGAAGACTAACATCTACGCCTAAATTGTTTCTGCCATTGTCAAGAATTTTCGCAGCCCAAGAAAACTCATCATCATTACTAATGAGAAGGCGGGAGAGAACTTGGTTTTCCCTTTCAACAAGAGCTTTATTCTCGCAGATAAGTCTATATCTTTGAATTTGAACATCTAGAAGAGTTTTATGGAAATCTGCTAAAGCTTGAGCACCATTTTTAACAATAAGGTCTTTCTCATCAATAAGATCACTATTCTTGCTTCTTAATCTATTAATTTCCTCTTTTGAATCGATATAAAGGCGTTTAAATTTATTGGTTAAACCCAAGTTGAATCTATGCTCGATTTTTAAGAGGTGAAGTTTGGATCTAAGTTCATCTATGGAAAGAGATTTAATTTCATCATTTAAAAAATTGCTCAAATAATCATTAAGGCATTTGAGGAGAGTATCATCATATATTGGATTTGCAAAAGAATGAAGGAATACATCTTCATCAGAGAGGCCGTAAATATCTACGAAGAGGACTAAATAAATAATAAAACACAAAGGAATACATGGATAAAAGAAAAAGAGAAAAATTTCTTACCATAAAGTTGATCATTCGCAGCTTGGAGACTAGCAAGCTTATCTTGCGAAGAAGAGAGTTCAGATCATTTGATCTTCTCATGAAGGCCAACAGATCCAGATTCTAACTGCTCGCGAAGATTGACAGATTTAGACTTTAATTTTTCATTCTCTTTGCGAGAACCGCACTCCTCTTTTCCAAGTATGAGACAACAGCAAAAGAAGCTTTCCCAGCCTGCGAAATAATACAGCGAGCTTTAAGAATTAATTATAAATTCATAATGAAAATAAAGAGAAGGAAAATGTAAGTATGGAAATTTACCAAGATGTTAAGTGAATGCAAGAAATTTGGAGATATAGATCTTGATACCCCGCGAAGAGATTCATTATTCTCTAGGAGAGGGGCATCACAGATGGAAGCTATAGACTTGCAAGCATCAGTCAGAGGGGTATCTCCAATTACTTGCATGGTATTAGCAAAAATGTCGGATAAATGAGCCATATAAGACTCAGGATGAGAAGATTCATTCGCAGAAAAGATATCAGCATCATCATCATCATCGTCATTATCAGTATTGTCACTTGAAATTTCAATAGATTGAGGAGTTGAAGGAGAAGGAGATTGAGATTTTCTTATCTTTGAATGAGGAGCACCAGACTTCTCCTTACGAGGAGCATCAGATTTACCCTTGCGAGCAGCACCTTTATCTTTTCCCTTGGTCCTTACAACTTTGACAGGATCTATTTCTTCGATAACCTTCAAACGCAGATAAAGATAAGAAATACAGGCAACAATATATTGTTAAAAATCACAAAGGAATATTTCTTACTTCATTTGTGAGTAGCTTAAGAGCTGATAAAGTACTGGGTTTCCTAAGCTTCTGATAGCTAGTTTTTAGCATGTTAATCTGGAAAAAATTAGAGTAGTCAGTGAGAGTATAAAAGCATGAGGAAGATAATAATGATAATTTATGCAAAAAATTGAGAGAACATACCTCTTTATTCCTTTCAAGCTAGCTGAACACCCATGGCTGGTACTCTGCGAGATTCGCAGGTAAAACGTGAGAACCGCAGATGTAGGGACCCTCTAGAAATAATGGGAAAATACACTATTTATCATCACTAGAATGGCGCAGACCTTGATTATTACTCGGATGCCAGTCAATATCTAACATGAAAATTTTATCTCCAGCAATGTCATCCTTCTTTTGTAAGAAGACACCCCAACAAGTGTTTTCTTTCCTCATGGGGATTATATCATAATTTGTGAAGAAATTCTCTACAGTATACTTCGCAGGAATAATTGGAACATCAGAGAATTTAGGATTCTTCGCGGTATCAGGATAAAGAGATTTCTTACCATCACCGCGAGTAGCATACTCCAGCATCAGACGAATACAATCCATACTCAACTAATATATGGCACGTGAGAATCTCGCATGAGAAAGTATCTCATAGAATAAAGGGAGCTCAGGATCATAAAGAGGAATGGGAAGACCAGCTTCAAGCTGACCTAGAGAGACTATAATCTTCTCACGAGAACACGGATGATCAGAAAATAATTTAATGGAAAGTTCGGATTTAGGGTTTTGATCAGGGATGGTAGATAAAGCAAAACCTTTGTCTTTAAGTTTCTTTTTCAATTGCTCAAAGGCGATGAGATTTTTACGACCAGATGGATCCATTCTTAGTAAATATGGGAATGAAGAAAAGAGTAGAAGATCAAAAGAAAGGTTAGAATAGCAGCGGATGCGGAATTTACGGAAGAACAGTGAATTTGCAAAGAGATTGCAGAGAGAAGGAAGAAGAAAGTAAAAAGAAAAAAAGTGAATAGGGAAGAAGATATTTATAGAAGGTAAAAATTCTCGATAAGATAAGTGCAATTAATGCAAAGAAAATACGTGAACGGTTGGAGCGTAGAGGTTGAAAAGAACGTGTCAGAAGTTGAATGGATAAAAAGATACGTGTAATAAATCTGGCGCAGATACGTGTCAGAACAAAAGAACGTGAATAGATAGACAAACGTGAATAAATAGGTATCTGCGGCATTTTAAAAGATTTAATTTCTCATGATCTTTTCCCCTTCGCAGAAAAGACATGAGAAGATGCAAGATGTAGGATCAGAATATCGCCACAACAATGCTCTTGCGAAATTTATAAATAATGTTTCTGCGAGTTATTCAATGATACTCTGCGAGCGTCGCAGACTGACCCAAAGAATGATTCAAAGAATGACGTAATGGATGACGGTGGCATAAACACGGGAAGAGCATGATGATCCTGCGAAGATTACAGCATCTTCGAGAATAAGCATTACAACTACTGCGAGAGTATCGCGAGTCAGATCCAAAAATAAGGGATAACTTAGTTGTCATTCACTATGTAACTATCCTATATAAAGAGAACTATTAGACCCAGAAGATGGAGATCAATTTTGGAGTTTGGGGAAAGTTTTGAGGAGAGATAAAGTTCTTGTGAGCGGTTGTATCCTTGATTTCTTCCATTTCTTGTAACATTTCTGAGAATTAATCAATAAAGTGTTATTTTTAATCTTCAAATATGTGTTGATAATTGTGGATTCTTGTGAGGAGTATAGTGTAGGAATTCCTTCAACTACAGGTCCAATCCTTAGAAGGAAAACTAATAAAAATCATTGATCGAGAAAAGAAAACAGAGTAGTTAAGGAAGACTGCCATTGATGACTACAACGCCTTAAAAATATCATGTGAATATGAGATAAAAAATATTCTAGAACATGTCAAAAGGTTGAAGAATGATAAGTATTCTTTAATGTCCGAACACCTGTTGGACACATCCTCTCTAGGAAGGTGCAAAATTTTCGGATCAAATTATTCTTAAAAAAAGAGAGAGAATGTTGTCCACAAGAACATTAAAAAGAGTGCTTCGCCCAGTAAAAGGAAATCTGTAAAAGATCATAAAAATTATCACTCACATCCGAGTTCTTCATATCATCTGGATCATCAAAAACGATGTTTTCATTGTGGGAACAAGGGTCATGTTGTCAAGAATTGTGAATAGCTTTCCTATTCGAACCAAAAAAAGGGTGTTCTTAGATTTAAAGAATAATATGAGATCATTTTCTGAAAAAAAAACAATTGTAAACTTGATTCATCTAAATCAAAGGATTTCAGGGTGAACTCATCTTATGATGATCATCTCACACGAAAGAAGGACCATGAGACTAAAAAGTGGATACCAAAGAAGATCAAGAAAGATGACAATGACTCCAGATCGGCTACGCTTAAGGTATCCCTAAATATCTTAATGATAGTAATTTCTATGATAAATTTGGTTTATTGACAAAGAGGGATGGAATCCTTGGTGAATTAGTTAAGAAGAAGTTCCTTGTTAAACATGGAAAACTTGATCTGACTCATTCAGATACTTAATATCTGAGAAAAATACACTGACTCATGAAGTGCTCGAACTTAGTTTGATGAGTTCAGTGTATATTGTGAAATAGTTCAAAAATCTTGTATAGAGTTATGAAAATATTCACAGGAACGCACTTTCCTAAAAATTCTTAATAGTAAAAAAATTCTGTTTTTCTATTGAGAGAGAATATTTGATTTCCTTAATCAACGTGCAAGTTTTAATAACTATCGATATATAAGTTTTCGGTACTGATAAAATTTCAAATTTCATGAAATCAGAGGTCATGAACAACTATGATTATTATGCAAAGTTCTCTTCAAAAGTCTCAGAAAGGTATGCTGAGAAGATGGTCTATAATTCTTTTGGTTCTCTAAAATTCAATGGAACCGAAACTGATTCTTATATGAATATGAATCATTCATCTTGTATGATTGATTATGAAAAGGAGTTTCATAAGATGGCTCGAACATATGCTGAAACCAAGTTGGAAGTTTTAATGTTGAAACGAAGTCTTGAAAAATCTCTACTCGTTCAAGCTCAGATTCTCAAACGACTAGATTTACTCTCCAGAAGAGTAAACGAGGAGGAACCTAATTTCTACAAGGTTGAGGAATTAATCTTAAATCAAGGATTGCTTCAAGGAATTAGGAGAATTATTACTATTAAGCGAATAAGATCTCAAACTTGTGAAGAGATATGAATATAGAAGACATCAATTTTTGATTGCTTTCATTGATTGTATAAGTCTATTGAATAAAAAACTATTATGAATAAAGTTATTTCATAAGTGCAAGTTATTTCATAGAGGTACTAAAGGAAACATGCAAATTTTGGAGGAGTACGGACAGAACTCGGGTCAATTCATAAGTGATGCTAAGTGCAAAATGTATTCAAGTAAGCAGGTTTACAACAGAATCTCTAATGTTGTGTCTTATTATAACATTCCGATGGGTACATTGCCTTTTAGGTACCTGGGTGTCCCAATTTTCAAAGTTAAGCCAAGAGCATCTCACTTTCGGGAGATTATGGATAGAATAAAAATAAAATTTTCAGCGTGGAAGGGTAAGTCTTTATCGATGATAGGAAGAGTTGATCTTGTTAACTCAGTGATAGCCAGTTCAGCTTTGCATAGTTTTCATGTTTATAAATGGCCTATTTCCTACATTAAAGCGCTTGAGATGTGGATTCGAAATTTTGTCTAGTCTGGTGATATCAACATTTCGCATCACATCAACGTAGCTTGGGATAGAGTCCGTCTTCCGGTGAATAAAGGGGGGATAGGCATCAAATCTTTGAGGTGCATGAATGACGCGGATCGGATGAAAATGACTTGGAAGTTGTTGAATGCTAACTCTACTTTTGGCAATTTCATTAAGGTTCGTTTTTCAAGTGCGGCTTATAAAAAATCTTCAATATGGTATGTCTTTAAACAACAGTGGACCGTAATCAAAGAAAATGTATTCTGGTTAGTTGTAAATGGTGGGAAAATAGACTTATGGAATGATAATTGGAACAGTTACATGGATAGCTCGATTGCGGATTTCTTGGATCTGGACAACAGAAATCTTCACAACTTGGTGGCAGATTTCATTGTAGATGTAGAATGACAGTTCCCTATTTACATGCCAGAGTTAACAGGTGAAGTATAGCAGCTCATTAAACAAACTCCTTTTGGTCTTCACAGGGAGGATAAACAGGTGTGGAAGATCAGTTTCTCGGGTGACATAACGATGAAAGATGCGTAAAATTTTCATAGACCTAGGGAGGTGGAAATGAGGGATTTCAAAGTCTTATGGTCAATAAGAATTCCTCCAAGGTGCGCCTTCATGGTATGGAAATTACTGCACAAAAGAATTGCTTCGGATGATAATGTTAATTACCATGGGAGGGATACGGTGAATTGCTGCAATCTGTGCATTTATCCTTGCTGTGCTGAGACTCAAAACCATCTGTTTTTTTACTGTGTGTTCGCCAGAATACTTTGGTGTTGGATAATGCAGGTATTTGGTACCAGAATAGATTACTCAAGTGTTACTAACATTTTTGAATCAGTGAGAAGTTTTGTGGGTTGCTCTCAAACGAAAAATCTCCTTTGGATTGTTGTTACAAGCTATATTTGGATTATTTGGTTTTGCCGCAATAAGCTAAGATTCGACCACCAGGCTACCTCTTCACATAAAGCTATCAATCATCTGGATAATCTAATAGCGGAATCGGGAAGGATTAGTGGAGGATTCTCCTTTTACACTTCTGCATATAAGAGAATACTTGACATCTTTGGCATACAGAGAAGGGCTCCTAAAATTCCGAGATCTGTGGAGGTTAAATGGTTGCCGCCGGCTAGGGGATGGATTAAAGCAAACATAGATGGTTGTTCCATAGGAAACCCGGGCCCTTCGGGCTGTGGTGTGGTGCTTCGTGACTCGAAGGGGAAGGTACAAGGCTGCTTAGCGCAAAACCTTGGGATCAGCAACTCAATGTTTGTAGAGTTATGGGGGGAAATCTACGCTCTCCGTGTAGCCCATACGTGGAAAATTAGAAGCCTTTGGCTGGAATGCGATTCAACATTTGTCATTCAAGCGCTCAAAAATCCGGACTTAGTCCCGTGGAAGCTGGAGACCCACTGGATAAATTGTTTGAAGTTTGCTTCTTCCATTCGCC
Organism: Papaver bracteatum; assembly: GCA_023529315.1. NCBI lineage: Eukaryota > Viridiplantae > Streptophyta > Magnoliopsida > Ranunculales > Papaveraceae > Papaver > Papaver bracteatum. Next base: position 1,921,076 of record JAJJWX010002324.1, read on the forward strand.
TAATTTGTACGCATGCTTTTCGTGAAGGAAACTCGGTAGAAGACTTACTGGATAAGCACGGCGCTATGGTAGAATCTCGCTGGTGTAAAAATGCTCCAACCTTCGCAAGACACAAGATCTCAATAGACAACTCTTGTCTCCCGCTATACCGTTTTCGTAATATGTAATTTTGTTTTCACTTTGGTTTGTTTGGTTTCTCTCCTTGTTGTATTTCTGGAGGTTAGGTCTAGTCCCCATCCTTCTTTTTTCCTGATTTAATAAATTCTATTTTCATCAAAAAAAAAGTTATTTGATTTATAATTTTTCTTGTGATAGTTTTTGATTTACATAGCCGGTACTTTAATGCTTTATTATTTGCTATGTATGTGTATGCGATGTTTGATTTCGGTTTTATTACCTTGATATTCGACCTCATAATATGTTGTGTACCCTTATGGTTTGGGTGACTTTTTAATTTAGCAGGTGTAGTTGCAAGAATTCATACACTACACCCTTGTTAAGATTCTATAGAAATCTATTGGAAATCAACTAAACTTTAGAGATTAAACGACACTTTACTATTCAAATTTCACAAATGTTTACAGAATTGGAAGAAATCAAGATTACAAATATTCTCTTGAAGTTTCTCTCTCCTCAAGACTCTTTTAACTCTCAAAAATACATCATCCTTTTCTGGATCTATCGATCCCTTTATATAGGGATTTACATAATGGATGACAGCTAAGTTTTCCTCCTATTTCGGATCTATTCTTCGATCTCATCGTAATCCCTACAATACTCTCTATCGCAAGAGTTATGACCATCGCAGGATCGAAATATTCTTCTTTTATTTCTTCCATCGTCAGTTTCTTTTGAGTATTTTGTGACGCTCGTGAAACGTTGTTAAAGAATTTGCAGTGACGCTCGCAGAAACGTTGTTAATATCGCAGGAATAGCGTTGTAGCGATATTCTGGTCCTACATCTTTCCTCTTCTCATGTATTTTCTGCGAATAAGAGAAGATCATGAGAATCAATATTCTTTATTACTCTCGCAATTTCTTTTCCTTTTTATACTTTCTCCTCGACAATATTCCGTTAATCTAGCCTTTCTTACACGTGTTGCGAATTCCTTCGTTTACTGACACGTCTCTGCTCCATAGGCCCACCCCTTTTGTCTATAAAAGGTAGAATCAAATTTCAAAACTAAATTTATTCTTCCATTTCTTCATCTTCTTCATTCGTCTACTTCGTCTTTCGTCTGCAACTTTTCTTCTTCTTCATATTCTTCTGCTACTGCTCTAATGGAATCATCAAGGTATGTTTCTTGACTTATAACATTTATTTAAGCCAATTTTTACTTTTATTCTCCAATTTTTCTTATTTGATTCTTCATAACTTCCATGTTATGTCTTCTATTCAGCGCACAATCCACGGTTCAAAACCCTAACACTCGCAAAAGACTAGCAGAGAAGAAGAAGAGGAGTTCTGCGAATGATAAGGTAGTAAGAAACATATTCTATTTCCTAATAACAATATTGTTGCCTCTGTTTCTTATCTAAGTTATTGTTCGCAGAATGACGAGAACCCTGTTAAGCCTCCCAAAAGATCTCGCCACTTTAAGACTCTTGGGGAGAATCTTATGATTCCCACGCTAACATCCGTGAGGACCACACCATCGCAACCAAATCTTTCTACTTTTGTTGGCGAGAATATCGCTACCCATACTTCTACTTCTTCTGATCCTTTGACAGATCAAGATTCTAAAATTGCTGTGACTGAGACTCCTTATAGTCCTTTACGGCCTTCAATTGTTGTTTTTCCACATACTCCTCCTGAAAACTCAACCATCACAAATGATCGTCAACTTTCTCTTATTACTACTTCATCTTCTACACCCATTCCTTTATCAAATGAAACTTTTGAAAGTGTTGATGTTGCTTTTAAAATCTTGTCTAACATTTTAGATAGTGCTAGAAATTCTTCCACTGACCTTCTCCAACATAAAGCTTGCGAGACTCTACTCAAGTATTTTGGATCTGATGGTAATGCTTCGCGAGCGTCTTTGGAAAATGAGATTGAAGCTCTGAGGAAAAGTCTTCAAGTTAAAACTGTTAAATGTGATACTTTGAATCATATGCTCCGCAATTTTTCCATAGACTGCGAGATTCTTCGCATAAAAAATGACGAGCTGAAAGGTACATTTTTCTTTCCTCTACTCCCTTGCTCTTCTGTTTTATTTTCATATTTTCTGTACTCAAGTTTCCTTTTTAAATTCTTGATTTATATGTTAGTTTCAAATCGGACTCGTTTCATAGAAAGACTCAAATTTGAATCTATCGCTGAAGAAGCTCGCGTTAAAAGAGATTCTTGGATGGATCAACATACTAGACTAGACAATCTTTACACTTATTCAATCGATCACATAAATAATCTTACTAATGAGAATAATCAGTTATTGCAAAGGTAGAATTTATTAAGTGGCGAGGTTGATCGCCTCTCATATTTGTTTTTTAAAGCTAATTTGGCGATGGAATCTTTATCAGATGAGAATAAAACCTTGTCCCAAGAAAAACATAGATTTTCAAGCTTGATGGAGATTTCCTCGCAGCAATTAACTAATATTCAAAGCACATGTAATAATCAATATCAATCTCTTCGTTCTCTTAAGAATGAGCTCAAGGAATTAACTGAATCATCTGCTGCCGAGAAGGATAAACTTATCAAGGGTAGATTAACTCTTAGTTTAAGGGTCAGCAAACTTCAAGACCAGTATTCTCAATTAAAGGAGTCTCATTCTTTATTAGCAAAGGAAAACTCATATCTTCGCAACAAATAAGAAAGCATGAAATCTCGTCTGAAGGGTATGGTTGGCGATAAATTCGATAATGCCATGAATCAATGGGAGAATTGTTTATTTACATTAATCCAAAACTTAACCTCGCAAAAAGAAGGTAGTCAATTGACTTCCTCTCTTGTTGATCTTTTCATAAAATCTTGTGTTATATTCCTTGTGAGATTTTTGTCTAACTGATTTTTTTTATTTATTTTGTTGCTCGCAGAATCTGAAAGAAATCTTCATTCTACCATCACTGATCTGACCGCTAAATTGGATAAAGTTCGTAAAGAAAACAAGTCCCTTGTTTCCAATTATTTTGAAGCCCGTGACAAAGCATAAAGAAGACTTGATTATCTTGAGTACTTTAAAAATATAGAGATTAGGAATCGTGACAGAGGTTTCCTTCGCAAAGTTCATCTCAGTATTGAAGTTCTTGTGAACGAGATTCTGCTTTCCCATTCTCTTCCTCCTATCTCTGTCCCTCCTCTAAAGGTTGACGATGATGAAAATCCTCTTCCCATGGATGAAGAACTAGATTTTACTAATGATGAAGAAAATACCACTCAAGAAGATGGTGAAGAAGAAGAATAAAAAAGAAGTCCTCCCAAAGAAGCAGCTGCGGGTGGCGAAGTAAATGTTGATGAAGAGTTAAAAGAAGGAGAGACTCATGATGAAAAGGATGCTAACGAAGATGATAACTCTGGCAGAAATAATAAATCTGACGAGCAAGAAGAATAAATCTGGCGAAGCCATCGCTGAAACTTGAATTTTATCTTTGCTTTCTTTTTCGTCTTTTTATTTGTGAGCGATGTAACCTTTGGGACTTTTAAAATTTAACTTTCAATTTAGCTTACTTTGAATATTTTCAAGGAATATAATGAAATCTTACTTTTCTATTCCCCTACTTGCCCTTCATTATCTTTCTTGAAATGGTGAATCATTTTCTGTATCTTCTTTAAGGAATTGTGTTGTTGCATTAATATATCTGCGATATAATAAATATTGTTGTGATGTTCTGAAAAATTATGAAGGAATCTGCGGTGTGAAGAATTTTCCTTTTTTTTATATAATTCTGCGATGAAAGAATACTTCCTGCAATCTTAAAAAATAGAATAGTTAATTGGTAAGATTATTCTTTTGGTCTTATTTTGCCTTCCTAATTAAAGGTCTTATTTTGCCAAACTTTTTCTATCTTCGACAAAATCGCAGGATTTCTTAACATTTGCATGTAAAGACCCTTTGATCTTGTCTTATCCTTGCTCTTTCAAAATCTTTGCGACAATATGATAAGTATAAACTCTCTGTCAAGAATTTAGCCTTATGACATTGTCGTCTTACGATGAAATAGCAGGACGTCTTTATATTTTCATGTAAAAACCCATTGATCTCATCTTAACTTTTGGCTTGTTGCCTCTGCATAATTTACGTCACGCGACAATATGACAGGCCTAAATGTTCTTGCGATCATAAAGCCCCATGACATTGCCGTCTTAAGACACTTATCAGCTCCCTAATGGAGGGTGCCGCCCTTATCTTCCCCATCCCTTCAAGGATGGCACATCATCCATACAAGACTAGCTCCTCCCATCCAGATTTACCAACAACCAGCTGTTTTCGCAGCCTATTGTCCTTTATGCCTATATGGCTTATAGTTACAAGACTGCACCCTAAGTGGGGTTTTTGTTCAAGCCAAGTGCATCATAGCCAAGACTTACCAAGAATGGCAAGGGAGTTTCGTACGCCCTTGGCGCCCTTGGCACCCTTGGTTCAACCGTTTACCTCGGCTCCTTGGTCATACTTTGCACTTCTTGGAAGAGATTCTCGGTCGTCCAACCAAAGTATAACCATATATAGTTGGAAATCCAAGATCTCTCTCCCGGATAGGTTTTCTTTAACCCCAACATCTGCATGACTCAGGATCCAGCAGCGGTATAACCTTACCCCTGAATCATGTCAAGATATACCCCCTCCTATGACGCGCTTTTAGGTCTTACATTTGCCTCTTACGAAATTTTATTCGCGAACTAGGGTGCACGCCATAAAGGTTTGTCCCATTCTTTAAACTCTGTGAATTTTTATTCTCTTTTCTTGCGATGATGCTCGCTGCTCTTGTTGTGATTTGTTATCAGAAGAATTTTTCAATTGCAAGAGAGAGAAAAGAATTTATTATCTAAGTCATCATATAACATACCAGTAATTCTTATCTCACAGAAGATGTCACTGATAATACCTCTTCAGAAATAATCTATTCCATGGTCTATTGAGTCTTTGACCAACATCTCTTCCTTCAGGATCCATTAGTTTATATGCCCCGGTTCCAACTATCTCTTTAATGATGTATGTTCCATCCCATTTTCTCGCCAATTTTCCACCACTTTCTCGCTCATAACTAGGCGTTTCTCGCAATACTAAATCACCAGGTTGGGATTCGCGCTTGTTAACACGTTTGTTGTATTCGCGAGCTAATCTGCGTTGGTAATTATCCATATGTTGTAAAGTTTGTTCTCTTTTTTCTTCTAATTCATCCAACTTATTCAGTATCATACTGGCACTTAAATTTCTTTCCCATGCTTCTCTTTTTGTTGTAGGAATAACAACTTATGTTGGTAATACAGCTTCTACCCCATATGTCAAACAAAATGGTGACATTCCAGTTGCTTCTCGTCTAGTTGTGTTGTAAGCCCATATTGCATTATGTACTTGCTCACACCATGCTCTGTGATATCCCTCTAACTTATTTTTAAAGATTTCTGCGATTGTTTTATTAGTTGCCTCAGCCTGGCCATTTGCTTGTGGGTATAAAGGAGTAGACTTTCCACACTTTATCTTAAATGCGTTGAGTAACAATTCTATATTCTGTCCCTCAAATTGCTTTCCATTATCAGATACTAATTTTGCTGGAATCCCAAATCTGCAGATTATATTTTCAAAGATGAATGTAAAAATATCTTTATCGCGAATATGTTGTACTGCCTTTACCTCTCCCCATTTTGTGAAATAATCTGTTGCAACAATCAGATATCTTCTTTGTCCAGAACCAGGTAAAAATGGTCCCACAATATCTAACCCCCATTTCCCAAAAGGCCATACACTTGTTGAAGATGATAATGGTGCTCCTGGTGCATGTATCTTTTTTCCGTATCGCTGGAAATCCTCGCAACGCCTTGCGAGTTGCTTTGCATCCTCATGCATATACGTCCAGTAATAACCCTGCATTTTTTTTCTATATGCTAAAGATCTTCCTCCACTGTGATTACCAGCATCACCACTATGTAACATTTTTAATACTTTTTGTCCTTCTTCTCTCGTCAAACATCTTAGCGAGGGTCCATTAAAAGATATGCTATATAACACTCCATATCTTAGATCAAAGTTGGTTGCCCTACTTTTCAACTTGTGTGATTATAACCGATTTCTTGGAATTTCTCCTCTCACCAAGTACGCATGAAGATCTGCTCGCCAATCTGCGATATTTCTCGTAGGTTCTCCCTCGTAAGCTTCTACCATCATTACATTTGTTTCTTCTTCTTCTTTGTTTATCGATGGAAATGAAAGTGTTTGAATTTTTATGCACCTCGACAATGGATTTGTCATCATACTAGATATGAAAGCGAAAGCATCTGCGAGCCTATATTCTTTCCTTGATATGTGTCTCCATTTTATTTTTGGAATTCTCGCAGATAACTCTTCAACGAGTCTTTTGTATTTTCTCAGGGATGGTTCATTTGTTGTGTACTCTCCTTTTATCTGACGAATAATCAATTGTGAATCGCTGGTGATTCTGGCATTCTCCAAATTCATTTCTATCGCAAATTTTAAAGCATGGATCATAGCCTCATATTTTGTCTCATTATTAGTGGATGCAAATTCAATTCTACATGAAAAAGCTATTTTTTCTCCTTCTGGTGATATGAAAACAACTCCAATTCCATTTCCTTCTCCATTGGATGATCCATCTACTAATATTTCCCATCTGTTGGGTTCTGTTAATAGCTCTTTTGGATCTCCACATTCTTCTTCTACATCCATCATCTCTTCCACAACTTCATCATCTTCTAAAGGAAATTCAGCTAAGAACTCTGCGATGACGTGTGATTTTGGCGAGGATAAAATTTTATATTGTATATCAAAGTGTCCTACTTGCGCATTCCATATCTCAACTCTGCCTGATCTTTTTGAATTTTTCATTACTGACTCAATTGGCACTTTCATTAATACTTTGACCTTATGTGCTTGAAAATAGATGCGGAGTTTAAAAGTCGCATGTTCCAATGCTAGAATTAGTTTCTCAATCTTGGAATAATTTTTCTCTGCAGAATTGAATGTTTTGATGATATAGTAGATTGGTTTTTCTACACCCGCATCTACTCGCAGCAATACTGCACTTAGCGCGTATGTGGTTGTCGAAAGATAGATCAATAATTCTTCTCCTGGTTCAGCCTTTTGTAAAATAGATATGTTCATTAAATATTCTTTGATTCCTTAAAAATCCCTTTCACATTCATCCGTCCACTTGAATTTTGTTCCATTCTTCAATATGTCGAAAAAATGTTTGCACTTATTTGAAGATCGCGAAATGAATCTCCCTAGCGAGGCTAAGAGTCCATTCAATTTTTGTACATCTTGTATTGTCGCTGGTGTTGGCATATCGCGAATTTCTTGCACCTTTTCTGGATCAACTTGTATTCCTTCTTTTGATACAATGTACCCCAAAAAAATCCCTGAAGTTACTCCAAAGGTACATTTATCAGGATTTACTTTGATATTAAATTGTCGCATTTGATCGAAAATTTCTTTCAAATCTTGCACATGATTTTCAGCTTCTTTACTTTTGATGAGCATATCATCTACATACACTTCTAATGTTTTATGAATCCACTTTGCAAACACCTTCTCCACTATTCTTTGATATGTTGCTCCAGCATTTCGCAAACCAAATGCCATCTTTGTGTAACAGTACAACCCTATTGGAGCAAAAAATGTTGTATGTTCTTGATCTTCTTCAGCGAGAGGAATTTGGTTATATCCTTTATATCCATCCAAAGATGATATTCTTGCATTTCCCACTGCTTATTCAACCATTTGTGGGATATCTGGCAATGGAAAACTATCTTTTGGACAAGCCTTGTTTAAATATGTAAAATCTATAAAAATTCTTATTCCTTTGTTCTTCTTCGGGACCACCACCAAATTTGCAATCCATTCTGGATATTTTGCTTGCCTTATAATTCCTGCATCAAGCATTTTCTGTAATTCTTCCTCTATTTGAGAATGGTATGTTGTTGCGATTTTCCTTATTCTTTGCTTGAATGGTCTTACATTTTTGTTGATTTCTAATTTATGACATGCTATTGATGGATCTATCCCCGACATTTCATCCATATTCCACGCGAAGATATCTTTATATTCTCGCAAGAGATTTATAGTTTTTTCTTCCTCATCTGCCTCCACTGTAGTCCCAATTTTTAGCATTTTAGGCTCTTCTTTACTCCCAATATTTACTTCTTTTGTTGGTTCTGCAGCAGTGTAACTGGGTTCAGGTTCTCCCATAGGTGTTGGTTTTTTCATAATTCTCGTGAATTCATCTCCTTCTCACGAAATTTCACTGGGCACTCCTTTTCCCTCCTTTGCTCTTATCATGTAAACTTTAAACTCTTCTTCCTTCTTCAATTCTCTCGCCAATTTTCTGCGAGCTTTTCGTAACTTTGGACGGTTTTCGCAATTTTTCACTTCAATCTGGTAACATAATTTTGCAAAATTCGTATCTCCTCTAATTTCTCCAATTCCACTGGGCATAGGAAATTTAACGCACTGATGCAACTTTGATGCTACAGCCTTGATTGCATGTATCCATGGTCTTCCCAGTATCATATTGTACGGTTATTTCACATCTACCACGCATAATGATACTTGTGTTTCAATTTCTCCTAGTGGAATTCGTACTACTATTTCGCCTTTAGGTTTTGTTAACGATTTTCCAAAGCCATGAATATGATATGTTGAATTTAACATTTCTTCATCCTTGTATCCCATTTTCTTAAAAGTATGATAAAACATTATATCCACGGAACTTCCTGCATCTACCAAAGTTCTATTCATAGCCCATTCTTCTTCAGATTTTATTGATTCTCCCTTTCTTACTGGTATAGAGGATATCATAATTACCAAAGAAGATGTATGACTTAGATTTTCTTCTGGTACTTCTGCTGCTGTGAATGTGATCTCCTGCTTCTCCCAATCTTTTAATGATGATATCTTCTCTACTTTCATAATCTTTCTTTCTTCAAAATCCCGTTTATGTATCTTCCCCTTAAGATTTCCATGAAATCTATCAATCATTTCTCTTGTTACCATATCACACTCCAATTTTCTACAATCCTCTTTGATTCTGATAATTTTTCCTTCAATTATCTCACCAATTTACTTAAGGATTTCCTTATTCTTAAACAATTCTTACATTTTTCTTCACCTTTTCTTCAATTTTTGCTAATCACTCCCTGTTTCGGGCGCCAAAATGTAGTTGCAGGAATTCCTACACTACACCCTTGTTAAGATTCTATAGAAATCTATTGGAAATCAACTAAACTTTAGAGATTAAACGACACTTTACTATTCAAATTTCAGAAATGTTTACAGAATTGGAAGAAATCAAGATTACAAATATTCTCTTAAAGTTTCTCTCACCTCAAGACTCTTTTAACTCTCAAAAATACATCATCTTTTTCTGGATCTATCGAGCCCTTTATATAGGGATTTACATAATGGATGATAGCTAAGTTTTCCTCCTATTTCAGATCTATTCTGCGATATCATCGTAATCGCTACAATACTCTCTATCGCAAGACTTATGACCATCGCAGGATCGACATATTCTTCTTTTATTTCTTCCATCGTCAGTTTCTTTTGAGTATTCTGTGACGCTCGTGAAATGTTGTTAAAGAATTGGCAGTGACACTCGCAGAAACGTTGTTAATATCGCAGGAATAGCGTTGTAGCGATATTCTGGTCCTACAGCAGGATTAAGTTCTAGCCCAAGTTGGTAGGCTTTATCAAAGGATCATGAGGGATTCCTGTACAAACAATATGTGAAAAAGTCACAATATGTTGAATCGGTTTTGGTTTAGCATAAAAGCATATGTGTTTCGACGGTTTTCAACTTTTGCTTGCAATTGTTAAAACCGATTTTCAACCTTTCTGTGGTAAAGGTTGGTTGTTGTTGTTCTTTTGTTTTTGACATGAGAATGACAACATAATGGTATTTCGATATCAATTCTCCTGGAAGAAGAAAGCGATGGAATCATATTTGGAGAAGTTGGATGCGAAATTGAGGTAACAATCTTGTTAGTTAATTGTTTTCCTGTTTTAAGAAAAGCCTATTTTATTTGATATATATATATTACTTTTTCTTAAAAGAAATTGTTGGTACAATTGATATGTTTATTCCATTATGTATGTATGAATGTGTGTGTAATTCAATTGTTTCTGGTTAAGTAAAACTTTTGTTATCTTACTTTGTTGTGTAATATCATTAGTTTAGGCTTACAAAATTTGGTGCAATTGCGGTGCTTTAATGTCAATGTTAATTCAATTGCTTCCAGTTAAGTAAAACAATTGTTATGTGTGATTTATTGTGTAATATCAATTGTTTAAGCTTACAAAATTTCGGTGCAATAGTGAAACTTTGGTTTATGTGTGTTGTTTCCATTGTATCCGATTGAGGTGAATAATTATGCAAGTTGATTTATTGGTTTGTATGAATTATTTATGGCTTAACGAATGAATATGTTGACGGGACGAGTTTTTTAGTCCAATTCGATTCCGGATAAGATAAACTAATTTAATTTTGATCTTAGTTAGACTAATCAAAGTGGAGGTTTCGGTTATTCAAGTCTAGCCGAAAGCCTAAACAAGGAAATGCTACTTAACTAACCTATTATTTGGCTTGTTTGAAATCTAAAGGTCTAAGTTATATGGATAATTAGAACCTGATGAGAAAAATGGAGTTTATCTTTGTTTTGGTCTTATCAAATAAAGCGGTTGTATTTATACAATCGGTTTAGCAAAGGAACTAAGTTGCTTAGTTGATTTTTGGTTTGCTAAACTAGTTGGGAAAATTGCTTCGGGAAATTATTTCCATGATAACATATCAAAACGTAATTACTTGTAGTTTCAGTTTTGATATTGGTAATCAAAAATGGTATGTGGAACCCTCGCGCTTGACTCAATAGGTTGCAAGTCTATTTTGAGATTTGTAAGATCCTTTTCGTGTTGTCCTTTATTTGTTCGCTTCTTTGTCATTTTAGTGACAAAAAGGGGTAGAAATATATGGAGTAAACAAGTGATGCTGGTATCAATTTATGGTTGATTGGTGTCACTAGGGAAGAGGGCAATGGTGCTTGAACGTTTATCTAACGAATGAGGAAAATCATAGACTAAGGGGGAGTAACATATCATATGATTGGGATAACAAAGACGTGTGGATTGAAAATCTACCTAGCTCACCTTTAGGGGGAGTATAAGCTTTGTTATTATAATGTCAACAATGGCATTTTAAGGATTGAATTAATGCAGGTTATGTGTTGTTGAATTCGGGAATCAAGCGTATGTATATTGAATTCTTGTAATTTGTTTATCCATATGATTATAAGAGTTTTGTCACTAAAATTGACAAAGGGGGAGATTGTTAGAGCATTTCTTGGTTGAACCCACCAAGTATTGGTATATCAAGTTTGGTTGTCATATTTTAGTGAAGCAAAACTCATTTAAGAGTCGCTTGATTTAAATATACTAGAGTCAACTTCGTATATGTTAGCTTGAAAGTATTAGGGTGAGACATTACAAGTATTGCGAAGACTTGAAGAAGTGGAGAAGTACGGAGCTACAAAGTCAACATCATCCTTTCACTTGAGGTTAGTGATATTTGACTTGGACTGTTTCATTCCATGACGTATCTTTCAAGTCGTGCATATTGAAAAAATAAAACTGTGAAGCATGAACACTCTAGATAGACATAGTATTAAGGAATACAATATGAAGTTTCTTGCTTAACCATTAAACTTTGAATATAAGACATCGACGTAATCGTATGAATGTTATTGTGATTATGTATGGGTATGTGGTGAGGATTTCATCCTAGGGAAGAATGTTTACATGTGTTCTAAGGAAGTAAGTTCATGACATATGTTGTGAACAGAAAAGAAAATCTCCAGGTGTTATTGGGGCTGTTCTACATTGCATATCTTATGAACGACCAATATGTGTGATTAGTATAACTGCTCATGACTTGTGTGTGTCCTTGGTAAAACTATTCACATGAGGCCTGACTTATGTATTGGTATGGATTTTATTAGTGAAACCAATCTTAAGTAATCACCTAGGGTATGATCGGGTTGTGAGTGTCTGAACTTAAATTACTAGGAAGAGGGGAACCGATCATAGTAAGAGGTGCAGTGTATCATAAGCAGAACCGATCCTTGTATGAGGTGCAACAAGGTTTATGGAAGAAAGGGGGACCGATCCTATGAACATGTGCAACACGTTTTTGGGAAGGGGGAACCGATCATATGGACATGTGCAGTGCATACAAGTTAGATACCAAATATATGTGGGGAACCGATCCTAGTACCTAGTCATCCGTATCTTTGGTAAGCTAGTGTAACTATGCACAATACTCACATGGAGGTAGAACCAAAACTTGTTTCGGTAGAACCGTAAACCCATGAGTTGTGATTGAGTGGAACTTTATCAATCACATAGTTCTTGAAAGTCAGATGAACCAATTCTAAACTTGTTTGGAAGTGTGGTAAATCGGTTTCAAGTGAGCAAGCATGGAAAAGACTTGCAAGAGTAAGATGTCGTCAGACTTTGAACACGGTGCATTAATGCTTATTTTATATTGTTCAAAGATATTCCTTAACGGCTAAGAAGGAAGTAAATCCCAAGATCGAATTTAAATAAGTTAAGAATCTTTTTAATTAAGGGTTTTTAATTATATACTGAAAATAAGAATTAGTAATGTGCATTTGCTAATTAAAGATATTCCAAGGAGATTTCTATCATATTTTTGGATAGTGCATTCACAGGAATTATGAGAACCGAATTTGGGTTAATATGGAAAAATATCTTGAGTATATTTTCAATTTTGGAAATTCCTTGGTGTCCAAACTTCCTTGTCTATAAATACTTTGAGTTTGCATTTATAGCAAACTAATCCTACGTAACATTATACTTACTCTTTTGTCTTTGTTACTGGTGAAGCCGCCTATCAGAGAGAAGAGTAATCTAATTAGGTGAATGTAGGATCAGAATATCATAACAACAACCCATTCGCGAAATTGTCATTTACAACATTGCGAAGCCGTCGCAGATTGATTTGTAAAAGTGACGTAACAGATGACGATAGCTTACCATGAGAAAAGTGTGTTGACCCTACGAAGTTTGTAATGTTTGCGAAAATAACATCAGAACTATTTCGAGAACATCGCAAGTCAGATCCGAAAATAAAGGACAAATTAGTTGTCATCCACTATGTAATTCCCTATATAAAGAGACGAACAGGCTTAAGGATGGAATATCCTTTTCGAGTGTTGGGCAAGTCATTAGGAGAGACAAAGTCTATAGCGGTTGTTAATTACTTAGTTTTATTTCCTTTTCGTCTTGTAAAATTTGTGAGATTAATCAATAAAAATTGTGATTATTGAACTAAAAATGACTTGATTGTATGAATTCTTGTGAGGGGTGTAGTTTGGGATTTCCTACAACTACAGTGAAATCTCTTAAGGCCGCTCAATTTAAAGTCTTTTTTAGGATTGAGAAGTTCTAGCGCAACCCGTTGGTGAGAAACTAGATATTGCGGTTTATCTTTAGTTTTCATATTGATTTGATTGACTAATGGTGGTTGAACTTTGATTGCACCTAGTATGTTTATGCTTGAGAATCTTCTCTTATGATATAAGATTCACTCAAACTAGTTCAAGGTTTCGACAGGGATCTTTAGACTGTTGTTAGATCTAAAGACGGTCTTGTGATAATCCATTGTTAACAGACTCCGTTCTGTGTGTGGTTGATCACAAGAGATTCAAGTAGTTGTGTGCAGGTGTTTATTAAAGATCTAAGAAGATTTGAAGACAAAGAAGATATTGAAGATTTCTGACTTGGTTTTTACAATCTTTGGTGTGCACAATACTTGTTTGGGAAAAAGAGGATCCAATTAATAATCAGTTTATCCTTGTGGTAGATTGGATTGATTAATTGAGGAAGATCGACATCAATACGATTTCTTATGATTAAAAGTATTGATTGGCTTAATCTTAACGATTGCCTTTGGGTGATTGAACATAAGATAGATCTTGGAACCTGGCTGGGATCAGAATATCTCCATGACATTATTTCTATGAAATTAACAACATTTCTGCGAGTACATCTGTGAGTACTTCTGCAACACTTTGCGAGCATCATTAGGTAACTTAAAAAATGACGTAATAAATGACGATGGGAAAAACACGAGAAGAGCATGATGATTCTGCGAGGATTACAACACCTACGAGGACTAACATTATAACTGCTGCGATAATACCGCGAGTCAGATCCGAAATTAAAGGATAGCTTAGTTGTCATCCATTATATAACTACCCTATATGACCCAGTAGATTCAGAGAGGGGAGGAATTTTTTAGCGTTAAGAAAGTTTTGAGGAGAGAGAAAATCCAAGAGAACAGATGTATTCTTGATTTCTTCCATTTCTTGTAAATATTTCTGAGAATCAAATAATAAAGCGTTGTTTTTAATCTTCAAATATATGTTGATTATTGTGAATTCTTGTGAAGGGTGTAGTGTAGGTTTTCCTGTAACTACATTTTGGCGCCCGAAATAGGGACTGAACTAACGAAAATCATAGAAAAAGCGAAGTTAAAGATGAGAATTATTCAAGATTAAGAAGATAATTGAATAAATCGGTGAAATAGTTGAAGGAAAAATGACTAGAGCCAAAGAGAATTGTAGGAAATTGGAGTGTGGTATGATAACAACAACAATGGTCGAAAAATTCCATGAAAACATTAAAGGGAGGATACATAAGCTAGATTTTGAAGGAAAGAAAATTATGACGGTGAAGAAAATATCACCGTTGAAGGATTGGGAAAAGCATAAAATCACATTTACAGCAACAAAAATACCAACAGAAAATTGAATCATACAACTCCTTTGGTAATTACGGTATCCGTTATGCAAATGAAAAAGGGAAAATCAACAAGATCTGCGGAATAATGGGTTGTAAATAGAACTTTGGTGGATACAGGAAGTTATGTAGATATAATATTTTATCGTGCATTTAAGAAAATAGGATACAAGGATGAAGAAATGTCTTGTTCAACATATCATATTCATGGATTTGGAAAAACTTTAACAAAACCTAAAGGCGAAATAGTGGTACGAATTCCGCTAGGAAATATTGAAACACAAGTAACATTATGTGTGGTAGACATGGAATCGCCGTATAATATGATATTGGGAAGACCATGGATACATGCAATCAAGGATGTAGCGTCAACATTGCATCAATGCATCAAATTTCATATGCCCAGTGGAGTTGGAGAAATTAGAGGAGATACTGATCTTGCAAAGATGTGTTATCAAATTGAAGTGAAAAATTATGAAGGGCGTCCAAAGCTGCGAAAATCTCGCAGAAAAATGGCGAAAGAGACAAAGAAATAAGAAGAATTTAAAGTTTACATGGTAAGAGCAAAAGAAGAAAAAGGAATACCCAGGGAAATCTCGCAAGAAGGAGATGAACCCATGAGAGCTGTGAAAACCTCAACACCAAGGGGAGAGCCTGAAGCCAGCTATACCGCAACAGAACCAACAAATGAACCATCTTTGAAGAAATACAAGAAACTTGTTGAGGAATTATCTGCTAAAATTCCAAAAATAAAATGGAGACATATATTAAGAAAATATAACAGACTCGCAGATGCTTTTGATTTCATATCTAGCGTGATGATAAACCCAACTGCGAGATGTATAAAAATTCAAACACTTATATCACCCTCAATCAATAAGGAAGAAGAAGAAGAAGAAGATGTAATGATGATAGAAGGTGGTGAAGAAGAACCGAGAGACAATATTGCAGATTGGCGAGTAGAACTTCATGCATATTTGGTGAGAGGAGAGACACCAAGAAATAGATTAGAGGCACATAAATTAAAAATCCAAGCAACAAATTATGAATTAAGAGATGGGGTATTATATCGTAAATCTTTTAATGGACCGTCATTAAGATGCTTGACACGGGAAGAAGGAGAAAATGTGTTAAAAATGTTGCATAGTGGAGATGCGGGTAATCACAGTGGGGGAAGATCTTTGGCATACAAAACAAAATTGTTGTAATACCAGTCCCAATTTCAAGGGCATTTATGTCATTTTATTAATAGGGGTATTTTAGACATTTTGTATTCTTTAATAAACGTTTTCTCTTGAATTTCATTAGAGAAACATCTTTTTTTTCTCACTCTTGAATCCTGATCTTCTTCATACAAGAAAAATATTTGGAGTTACTAGGAGGTAACGTTCGTTAGTCTCTTTCTTTGTTTTGAATTTCGGGACAAAATTCTTTTTAATTGGGTAATTATGTAATACGCGTTTTTTTTAATAAAATATTAGGGTGCGATCCCAATTCATTTGAATTGGAAGACCAGAACTAGCGCAATGTGGTGCGTGAAATCTAGTAATCATTGTGTTTCAGTTGAGAAACACTTGATTTTTTTTCCAGAGAAATTATATTTCTCTTTGTGTGAGCCTGCCCGTAGCGTGTACAGACGTTAATAGAGTTTTATACTCGAATTTGCGATAAATTGACACCTGCCTTGGGTGTGTGTCGAGTTTAAGTCTAAAAGAAGGGTATTTCAGACTTTTTAGTTCATTTCATATGCATTCTCCACTGATTTCAATAACAAAATCAGCTCTTTATTTTCATTCTTGAATTCTCTTTCTTCTTACAGAAAAGAAAAGAAACTCATCATAAAACTTGAAATTAGAAGCAATTTCTGGGATTTCTGGCAACATTTTTCTGTCCTATCTTATGGTTAGATTCTCACCCAGTTAATTTGAATTTTATATTTGTTTATATTTTTCAAATACAATATTAACTCGTTTTCTTTAAAACTAGCTAACAATCACTGGATTCCGATAAGTAATGAAGTCAGGGTGAATTTTTTATTATAGACTTCCAAAACTGTAATTTCTGAAGAACTTGGTCACTCACTGTCTTGTTTATTTGAGACTTTTCAGATCAGATTGATACTTGATTTCTTCTACATATTATTTTTATTTCAAAGTAGAGTCTTTCATATTTTCAACAAGATCAAGTTTGCTAAATTCCATTGTGTAATGATTTTTGTACGAATTTTTGAATGTACATTGTCGAAACTGCAATTTCTGAGAAACGTGATCTCTGTTCTGTTTTTGTGAAACACTTTTAGATAGATATAAAACTCATTGATTTTACATATAATTTTTATATGAAAACTTATGTTTTGTTCTTTAAAATGAGCCAAGAACCAATGCATTTGTTGAGTAATGAATCTTGTGTGAATTTTTAAGTTGGAACTCCCAAAACTGTAGTTTCTCTGTGACGTTTTTACTGTCGGACTTCCCGATGAGATTTCAACTTGGTTTCTGAATTTATTGTTTTTACCTATAATTTTTATGTTAAAGTTTATCTTCTTTTCTTTAAAAAGAGCCAAGAATCATGTAGGAGCGAAATATCACAGCAAATGATAACTTACAAGATTGTGGAGAGAAAATACATTTTGCGAGCAAAGAATATTTTGCGAGCAAGAAGGACATTTTGCGAGCAAAGGAAACCACGAAGGTTCGCAAGATAATCTTCAAATCCTAAATGGCGGGACAACACAACGGTCATCTATTGTAAAATCATATAAATAGCCATTTAGGCATGAGAGGAAAGGGAGAGACACATTTTGAGAGAGGGGATGATTTTAGGAGGAGAGAGAAAATTTTAGAGAGGTATTTATTTTCTTTATCATCTTCTTCCCCAAAATTCTAGAGCTCCAAATATTCATTAATGGAGTCTCAATTGTAAAATCATGTAATCACATACAATCACTAGTGAAGCACCGTGGATGTAGATCACATTGATCGAACCACGTAAAAATCTTTGTGTCACTTTTATAATTTTAGTTCTTAAATTCTTAGTTTCATATCAAATTAATTAGATTTAGGAATCATTTTAATGGATTCTTATGAGGGTGTAGTTGTGAGATAATCCGCAACTACATAATTGGCGCTAGAAACAGGGACCTAACCTTGTTGGTTCAAGAAAGTTAGAAAAATTGGTTACTGTTGGTGATGAATTGTACCGGATCTATGAGTTTTGAAGACAGAAATGGAAATTCTTTTATTGGCATCTTCAAACAACAAACACATTATTAGTAGTTCAGGAAGAGAGATGTGGATATGGGGAAATCGTCAAGCAAAATGAAATTTACACATGCTACGTCAACAATCGCTTCCAAAAAGGACAAATTTCTTCTCACTTTTCTTATTCTTTGTTTCATTTTTCAAAGTTTGGGAATTTCAAAACACAAATTGAAAAATAATTTTTTTGCGATCTAAACTTTGTTTTTTTTGTAGAAAATTGATTTATTATGGAAATTTTGAATTTAAAAATGTTTTTGCTATAAATTTGTAGTAACTAAATCTCGTTTTACAAATTTGTTTAAAGAATTTATGACAAAGTCAAATTTCAAGATTTTCTGTTGGTTAGAGATTTAGAGATTTACATTTCGCAAGAACAAAAACAATTATAATATATGGAAAGTTTTCATTCTTCATAGGCAAACATTACTCATCTTAATGGTCTATAAACTGCTAACCAAATTTACTGATCGTTTGCAGCAAATTTTTTTAGTTTTTTGCAAAGTTCTGCGTCACTGACGAAGAAATGCCATTCCTACGAAGAAACGGGATAAATGTCATCGTGGGTTCGAATTTTACGAACGGAGAAGAAGAAGAAATTCAGTAGGACGGGGTGAAGTTCAGTAGTTCACTTTGCACAAGACAATTCGAGTTACATAAACTGTCCAGGGAGATATACATAAGCAAATAGCTGAGAACTCTTTATGCGAAGAAGTATGTTTTCTCTGTCAAATGAAAATGAACGAATATACGAAGAAGAATTTAGTTCATGATTGCTTTCATGCGAAGAAATAATTTGATAGACATATAATTTCACACCAAATGGCTAAGAAGTGGATGCTGCATGATGAGAGGAACAAAGGATGGTGAAATCCAAGAAGACTACAAACTCATGAAGTGGACTCAGAAAATAGATAAGAAAGGGAGGTGGCAAACTTCTGCGAAGATGAAAGACCAACTCTACTAGATTGATATAGGCGAAGATAAATGTGTGCGTTCATTTCGCATGATATAGGAAGTAAAAATGCAGTGGACGTCGTCAGCTTCTTCGTTACCAACTAATACGAAGATAGAATAATTTATTAGCAAGACATTTGCAGTGCAGCGAAGTAGAACAATGATAGATGGAAAGAAGTCGGATTCACGAGCCATAAATGTGAGCCAACCATCCTAATAGTTTAGGCAAATCCATTTAAAATCCTAAAGCAACGAGCTAAGAAGAAAAATGCAGTATTCCATCGAATACCAACTAACAAAGACAAGACAACAAACTCGTGTTAATCAGAGTATAGCACCGGTAACAAAGTCTGGTGAAGGCTCATCAGATAATTATTCAACAACTAATAAAGAATGAAGAAAGACATCTTTCCATTTTCCTACCTACGGATGCAGAAAGACATCTGAGAGTTTGTAAAATATTTGCGAAGGTAATAATTCCTGCGAAGTTAATAGTTTCTGCGAAGAAGAAAAACCAGCAAAGGAGGGAAATCAAAACGTATATGCATCAGTTCAACATCATACTTCTACTAAGAAACTAAGAATTCCAGGCACGTATTTGTTCAACATCGTTAAGGGAAGTGTGTGAATTATTGAGCCATGCAGTCGCTGGAAGAACAATACAGGCACTAGAAATTCCCGCACCACCAGTTCAAGCTCAAAACCAAAACAAAATAGCACCCATGATCCTCCATGCATTTCATTCCATCGCCCTCCATCTAATAAATATTTCATCCATCTCGCTTTTGCTCTATTGTCGTGGAAATAATATCCATTCGTCATGCAAATCTGTCCGTCAAGCAACCAATAAATCAAGACCATAATTTACGATCTATCTATTTTCTAGACAGCAAAATCCATTACTGACAGATTATCCATTCTCGGTCCCTTGAACAGACATGCATCTTAACTTTCACATCCATGCATGCTCACTTTTCATTTATTCTCCTAGTTTCCGTTGATGCTGAGTATGAAGTGGAAATGGTGCAAGCTTTACAGCTCCATAACTCTATCCATATCATTTACTTTGATGAAAGATATTCAAGGAATAGAAAAGGGAGTGCTAAGGATTGAATATCGTCTTCACAACCTTTAAAGTCTTTGTATTCATCTGTCATGATCTTCGTAACATTTCTGGGATACACTTTCAGTAGCAAAGTATCTTCGCATAGTATCTTCGTAAAATTTGCATAGTATCTTCGTAACATTTCTGGGATACATTTATGGGATACATTTCTGGAAGTATCTTCGTAATATTTGCATGAAGTAAATCAGTTCATAGTCTTTGATAATTTGCATAGTCTTTGATAATTCCGCAAGGGTGAGTCGCAAGAAGAAGGTAGGAAATTATTCTGGAATCACGTACAATCATTGTAGCAAACTAAAACTATCATAGCAGGTTTGACGAAGCATCAAATGGTTATGAAGAAAAAGGCACATATTTGCGAATAAACCAACTTATATCCAAGATCCAGCACTCAGTGGAATCAATAGCTTCATCCTTGAATTCCAAGAAACAACATCCAACAGAATACAAACAAAGACACACTAGTACAGAAGGTAGCAGGGGAAACAATCCTGTAGCTGCAAAGGAAAATGGAGAGAAAAAATAGTTTTGTTTATATTTTTCGTACTCAAATGATAGTGAAGAATTCACGTACTTACTTAAAGAATGGAACGATATTTTTTATCTAGTTCAATTATTGAAGAAGATCACTTCAAAGCGGACAGAGTAATCAACGAATAATGCAATGGAAACTGTAAGCTGTCAGTGACAGAGTTAGTACAAGAAAGATATGAGCTAAAAAATGACCAGCGAATAATTGGACGGAGAGATATCTCGTAAGATAAGAAAATTATTAGGTCGCAGGTTATATTCTTTTTCGGAGTGGTATTTTATCCTATTTACAATCAAATGACAAGGAAGAGTAAGAGACAAATTTTACGTGTTAGTTTCACATAGTAGTTTTTTGAACGGGTGATTAAGGCGGAAGAGTAAGCATTCAAGGATGCGGGTTCGAGATCTTCTCTTCGCAAAGATTTATTTGCTTTTCAAATGAGCACTTTTTATGAACATCTCCAGCAAGAATAAACATTTATGTTTACTTCGCAGCAGCTAGCTTAGCCCCCCAAGATATCTCTTGATTCGCAGAAGCAATCCAAGCCCACTAATACAGTTATTACTTCACAGCAATAAGTTCTGCTCGCAAAAACCCATGAACAGTAGCAAGACGATAACATTTGTGACCAAGCTCTTCCATACAACTCAACAATAATTGATTTTATCTCGCATATCGACATCAACCATAAGACGAGCTAAGTACTCAATACTTTTGATATTTACTATTGCGAACATTCGTATCACAAACAAATACTACTGATATTTATTTTACGAACCTTCGCATCATAGGCAAAAACTTACTTCGCAAGAGAATCTTAGCACAATTGGTATGGCACAACATTATACAAGAGGCAGATCAAGAGTTAACTTCACAATACTTCATTTCTCATTTCTTCTAAATCTTCTAGCAACTCATATACGTCGCAAGAGACAATAACAAGCTGTAAAAAGGTAAGTACCATTTCCTTGAATATTTTATTTACAGAAGACAAAAGATTTTTGATTACCAAAAACGATATACTCGCAAGATTTCAAAACATTTCAAAGATTTTTTAGATTGGAGAAAAGCGATACAATCGCAAGATTCAAAAATGAATTCATCACAAAAATTTAAAGATCTCAAAAAATTTCAAAGACTTCAAAATTACAAAAAAAAAAAAAAAGAGAAAATTAAATTCCTATATTTCTATAGAACAATTTTGATTTAAAGATATGATATGAATATTTCTCATACTTCTTATACTACAGATTTCATGAAAGCATTCAACATTTTATATACATGAAAAATTTACGATGAATTTTTAAAAAGGCGAAAAAATACCGCCAAAAATCAATTGCGATTAAACTTTTATTAATTTGCGAATAAAAGACCGCAATCTGTGATCAGCCTCAAAAAAAGAAAGAGAGCCGCAGAAAATTTTATACAGGCAAACCTTTGTGGCGTACACCCTAGTTCGCGAAGCTATATTTCGTAAGAGGCAAAGTCCTAAAGTACGTCATTTAAGGGGGTACCTATAAACGTGGCTAAGGGTAACAGGAACACCACCAAGGACCCTTAGTACATGGTAAAAATTTAGGGGTACAACCCAATAATGGGGTACCTATCCGGGTTAGACACCTTGGATTCTCACCTAATCTAGCGACATTACGCAATATAAAATGCGGTGTAAGAGGATTTAGGTTGGGCGACTAAGGCATACTGTATTTCCCAAGAAATGCAGAAAACGATCAAGGCGCCGAGGTACACGGTTGAGTCAAGAGTGTCGGGTGAGGTTGAACCACATCTGCCATTTTTGTCAAGTCTTGGCAAATGATGCACTTGGCCCAAAGATACCCCATAGGGTGCAACCTCGTAACTATAATCCCTATAGGAAAAAAGGATAAGAGGTTGCGATCAAAAGATGGTTGTTGGCAGAACCGGATGGGAATAGCTAACCTTGTATGGTTGATGTACGCTTCCTTGAAGGGGCAACCAGGGGGAAGATAAAGGGCAGCACCCTCCATTAGGGAGCTGATACGTGCTATAAGACGCAAATGTCACGAGGCTTCTTGTTTGCGAAAACATAAAGGCTTGTCATATTTGTGCAACAATTGAACTTCTGCGAGCCTTCTAAAAAAAAAAAAAAAAAAAAAAAAGAACTCGCAGAACATAACAATGAAGATAAGATGAGATCAATGGGTTTTTGCATGAAAGTGTAAAGACGTCATGCGATTTCATCGCAAGACGATAATGTCACGAGGTTGTATATTCGCAAGAATGTTCAGACTTGTCATATTATCGCAAATACAAAATATTATCACAAAAGAGGTGGCAAAATAAGACCTTTACTTAGGAAGGCATGATAAGACCACATCAATTCATGAAATTTATTCCATCAATATCATTGAAGAATTTTTACAAGAATATATATCATGAAGTCCTAACAAAGAAGACAATTCCATCAAGATCATTGAAGAACTTTGAAGAGAATATATATATCAAAGAAGACAATTCCATCAAGATCATTGAAGAATTTTGAAGACAATATATATCAAAGAAGACATTTCCATCAATATCATTGAAGAATTTTTACAAGAATATATATCATGAAGTCATACCAGAAGAGGCGATTTCATTCGCGAAAATACACAAGTAAACTTGTGAAGATGATTATATGAATAGAGGAAAATCAAAGAGATATCAATTTTACTGCAGCAAAATGAGCTAAGTAACAGAAACTTGAAATATGCATTATAATAGATAGGTATTCACATCATACAAGCATCATACTCGCATCATTCAAGCATTATATTTGCATCATAAATGCATTGCATAAACATTTCATGGCATAAGCATCGCATACATATTTCATAACATAATCATTACATAAATATTATATTCGCACAAGTATTGTACAAAATTTTACAGGAAAATACCACGAAAATTTCGCGAGAAAAAGTTCATAATTCGCAGGACTATTCATAGTTCGTAACACTATATTCGTAACACTATATTCGCAACACTATGTTCGTAACACTATATTCGCAACAATTCGAACAGCAACAAGATTCGCAACAGATGATTCGCAGCAGATGTTCACAGACTATTCGCAGCACTATTCAGAAGTTCAGAAATGCGCAAAAAAACTCAAGAATTCGTAGAAATATTCAGAAGATAACAGGGTTACCACTTGAGGCAGAGGCAACATAACAATAGAGATGCAATTTAATTATTCAACATTTTCTCAAGAATTCTCTTTCGAAGATAAAGAACAGAGGCAACTATGGATACCCAAGAAAATATTTGATGTTCTTTATCTTCTCAGCAAGAATCCTCACCAAAAGTGGAATAATAATTTCACATGAAAAGAGGCAATATTTATCACTCTCTTAAGGATACTTCATACTTCTTATATATTTCGAGGATTAAGTACTTCTTATACTTCTTCAAGGATATTTTATATTTCTTATACTTCATACTTCTTCAAGATACTTCACATACTTCATACTTCGCAAGATGATACTTCTAATTACTTCTTAAAAGCTTTAGAACTTCGCAAAAGAATAGAGGCAAGTATATACTTTTTGAGTTTGATATTCTTTCGCTCGTTCCTTCATCAACAAAGATCAAAGACTACTACAACGGATTTTTTCTTAAAGATCGCTCTTCAAGCAATATTCAAGAAAAAAGAGGCAAGATGTAGGAGCGGAATATCACAGCAAATGATAACTTACGAGATTGTGGAGAGAAAATACATTTTGCGAGCAAGAAGGACATTTTGCGAGCAAAGGAAACCACGAAGGTTCGCAAGATAATCTTCAAATCCGAAATGGCGGGACAACACAACGGTCATCTATTGTAAAATCATATAAATAGCCATTTAGGCATGAGAGGAAAGGGAGAGACACATTTTGAGAGAGGGGATGATTTTAGGAGGAGAGAGAAAATTTTAGAGAGGGATTTATTTTCTTTATCATCTTCTTCCCCAAAATTCTAGAGCTCCAAATATTCATTAATGGAGTCTCAATTGTAAAATCATGTAATCACATACAATCACTAGTGAAGCACCGTGGATGTAGATCACATTGATCGAACCACGTAAAAATCTTTGTGTCACTTTTATAATTTTAGTTTTTAAATTCTTAGTTTCATATCAAATTAATTATATTTAGGAATCATTTTAATGGATTCTTATGAGGGTGTAGTTGTGAGATAATCCGCAACTACAAATCAATAGATTCCGATAAATAATGAAGCTTGTGTGAATTTTCTAGCAAAGACTATCAAAACTGTTAGTTTTCTGTGGACAGTTTACTGTCATACTTTTCTTGCATAATTTAGATCTCTTCTTTAACTTGTTGTTTTTACTGATGATTTTTATATAATACCTTATTTATTCTTCTTTAAAATTAGATAAGAATCACTCATTTTCGTTGTGTAATGAAGTCTACACAAAATTTTGAAAAGAAAAAGTTTATCTGATTATCTTTTGATTAGTATATTAAAAGAAAAATAAAAATAAAAATAAAAATAAAAATGTTTTATGTAATGATTATGTTTTGTGTAATAATAACTAATTATTATGTTTTGTGTAATTATAACTTATTAGTGGTAAGGTAAACGAATCCAAAATACCAAAATCCAAACTCAAAGTGAGTAAACTAAATAAGAGTTAGAGTGAGAGTTAGTAAAGAGGGAGAGCTAAATTCAGAGTGAGAGCCAAAGAGTCCTTCTGGTAAAAAAACATAGAAGAAAAGAAAAGGGGGCAGTACCTCCTTTCCTCCGAGAACTATAAATGGTGTTTTTATTTTATCGGTGTCATTCCCAGCATCGTTTCGGTATGGAATTGAGGTAGGCGCAACACAATCTAAAACTCTTCTTTTATTTAAGTTTCTTTTAATTAAATTCATTGTAGTTGCAGGATTTCCCACACTACACCCTTGTCAAGATTCTATGAAAATTAAGTCATAATCGAGAATGAATAACAACAATTTTATTAATTCACTTTCAGGAAGATTTACAAGAAATATCAAAACTCAGTAGTACAACTTTTCTTTCTTGAGTTTCTCTCTCCTCAAAAATTCTCTCAACTCTCAAAAGTACATCATCCCCTTCTGGATTTAGTCGGACCCTTTATATAGGAAAATACATAGTGGAAAACAACTAAGATTTCCCTTTAATTCGGATCTATTCTGCGATCTCATCGCCATAACTTTAGTCTTCACCATCGCCAACTTTGTAACCATCGTGAAACATACTTATTCTTCTCATATATCTTCAATCGTTAACCGTTATATCACCCTTTTGTGACACTCGCCAAATGTCGTTGAAGAATCTTGCAACGTTCTCGTCAAAGTGTTGTTAATACTTGTAGAAATGTTTGGGTTTCTCGCAGAAGTGTCGTTTCCATCGCGAGAATTTTGTTGTAGCAATATTTTGGTCCTACATCTTGCCTCTTCTCATGTCTTTTCTGTGAAGAAGATAAGATATGAGAATCTAAAATGCCATAACTGCTTATCTTTTCAGATTTCTCCGTCCTTCTCTAGATGTTTTCACAAATCTTTTCTTCTAATAAATTTTTGACACGTCTCCTCTAACCGCTGCAATCTGACCACCCACGTCTTTTCTTTGCATTAATTACTTTCATCTTCTTCGAGAAATTTCTTCTTCTATAAATACTCTTCTCATTCTTATCTTTTTCTCTTTTACTTTCTTCTTCATTCTTCTTCTCTGCAACTTTACTGTTCTTCTGTAAATTGCGCATTTATTATTCTCGCAATTTCTTTCTTCTTTTTCAACTTCTTCCTTCATTCCCATACTTCAAAAATGGTGGCTGCTGGTGCTAAAAATTTGACTGCGTTTAACGAGATGAAAGAAAATCTCAAAAACAAAGGTTTTACTTTGTCAACAATTCCAGGTCAAGATTCTAAATCTGAACTTTCTGTCAAGTTATTTTCTGAACATCAACTTTCTCGCAATAAAATTATAGTATCGCTAGGTCAACTTGAAGCTGGCCTTCCCATTCCACTTTATGACCCAGAGCTTCCCTTGTTTTATCAAATAATTTCTCATGAGAAATTTTCACAAGCAGTGTATCAGTTAGGTGGAGATTGTATTAGATTATTACTTGAATATGCCTCTCGCGGTGCTAATAAAGGTTCTCGTTATCCTGATGATGCGAAAAATCCTGAATTCAAAGATGACATAATTCCCATGAAAAGAGATCGCACTCGCTGGGGATTCCGCTTACAGAAGAAAGATAAAATTGCTGAAGATAAAATTGTCATGTTAGATATTGATTTTCATACAAAGACCAATCAAGGCCCTCGCCATTCTAGCGATGACAAGTGGTTTATTTTTCCATTATTTCTTGAAGGAGATTATATCTCTGGTTCTCTCGCATTGCCTGTGAATCTTCAAGAGTATCAGCCATGGGTCTTTAATTGGCCTGAAAGATCTAACGAAGTATATGTCCTCTCAACTTTTGCATTATTATTATTCACTATCTTCTTCATATTTTTATATTTTCGCTGACTATTTTGACTATTCTCAGATTGATAGAATGAAACTCAGCTACAAAACTCACAGGAAACCTTGCACTTTCTTGGCTCTGAAATCTTTCACGGATGAAGTAAGAAATATTCTTTTATAGATTTTAACAATATATTGTTTCCCCTATTTCTTATCTTTATCCGTGCTCGCAGGTGATTGAAGAGCTTGAACCATTAGAACCAAAACCCAAGGGAAAATCTTCCACTGATCGCAAAGGAAAATCTGCTTCCTCTGCTAAAGAAAAGCCTATTGCCCCTCGTGATGATAAATCTGGCGATCCTCCTTCAAATAAAAGAAAACTCAACATTCTTCTTCTTCAACTCCTCAACCTATTTCTGATGACCTAAATGTTGATGTAGATAAAGATAATGAGGATAATTTTAATGTTGATAATGGTGCTCCTTCCATGGTGAATTCTTCTCCTTCTGAGTCTTCCATGGATCAGCTATCTAAATTTTTTGGCGATACTGAACATGGTATCCCAAATGAGTATGGAAACGAAGCTATTACTAAAATATCTCAATCTCTCGCCAACATTTGCGATGCTCCTATCTTAGTTGATAATGCTTCTCTTCGCGGAGTTTCAAGATTGCTAACTCCCAGTCTCTTGAATTCTCTTGGCATACTGGTATATTTTCTCTTGTTTATTTTACTTTTGTATTTGTTTCTTCGCCAAATATCTTCGCCAAATCTTAATTTACATAATTCTCTCGCAGGTTGGAAGAGCTTATTTTGATGTTGCTTCTGATTTGGACACTAGATGTGTTATTCAAGTAGAAAAAGCTAATAACCTTCGTCAGGAGAAAGAAAAACTGGAGGCAGAAGTTGCTGATCTTCGCAGAAAAAATAAGCAATTGGAAACTGATGCCTCAGCTGACAAGCAGAAATTCGCTGATCTTGAAAAAGCTCATCAAAAATTATATGGTATAATCTATTTTCTTTCTTTCTTAATTCTTATCACCCCATTATAGCTTATTCAAGCAACCATTTTGCAGATATTTATGGTCTTACTGATGAGGCAACACTCCTCCAATCTTTTCCTGATCATATAGATGATAGTGCTCTTCTTGCTTGCCTTAATAGTTCTCTAAGTAACTTTTCAGATGATCAGATTAAATATCTCTCCTTTGAGGAACTTAAATACAAGTTTAACCTCTTGAAAATAGAGCACAGATCCAATCTAAACTTAACCAACAGATTTAAACATCTTTATCTTGACTCAAAAGAAGAAATAAATAGATTAAGGGAAATAAATAGTGATCTTATTGACGAGAAAGATCTTGTTGTTAAAAACGGTACCAAGGCTCTAGCATATTTCCATAAAACTCTTTTTGATACTCAAGTGGAAAGAGATATACTTATTCGCGAGAATAAAGATCTTCTTGCGATGGAAACTCAATCTCGCTCATGTCTTCTTATCAATAGCGATGATGAGTTTGCTTGGGCTGCGAAAATTCTTGATAATGCTAGAAACAACCTAGGTGTAGATGTTAGTCTCCGAGTTGAACAAGATGCTTTAATTAGAGATATGATTTCTGAAAGAGAAGGTTGTTAACTTCTTACTAATTTTTTATTTTAATATTCTTCCTGATAAAACTTCTAATTCGTTGTCACGTTCTCGCAGTTGCTGAGAAGAATTGTCGCGAGAGATTTCAAGAACTTGAAGATGAAAAACATCAACTCGCAACCAAACTTATTGCTCGCAATGGGAAGTATTCAAGATTAAAGGACCGTCTCAACATTACTACTGCGAATTTTAACAGATCTCTTGTTATTACTCGCAATAAATTCATTAAATTGGTTTGTGATGATCATAATATCTCTCATTCTGCATATCCTGATCTCGAAGAAGAAATCCCAAAAGAAATTCCAAGACCTTCTATCTCTGATAGTGAAGCTGAAGATTCTAGCGATGAAGACAGTATTGGTGATGATGATCAAGAAGGAAATTCTGACGAAGAAGAAAAATCTAACAATGATGAAGAGAAGAAATCTGGTGATGAGAATAAGAAATCTGACAATGAAGATGGCGATCAGTCTAATTAGTTTTCTTCTTCTTTTGTCTTCTTTGTATAATTATTTCCTCTTTTTTGTAATTAACTGCGAGTTTCTTCGCCAATATAAAATCCTTTTGCTTCTACCTGTATGAGTCAGAAAACAATTCTCTTCTGCAAAGCAATCAATATAATTGTTATCTTTTAATGATCTGTATAAGTATGTTACTTAGTATTATCAATGCAATTTTATCATATGATAGATGAATAATAATTTCATCATTCTATGCATTCCCATACTTGCCTCTATTATTCATCTGCAATAAGATAAAATTGCATAAAGATTAAATATTAGTTGAAGTAAAAATATATTATGCCTCAGTATTGGCGTTAAATTATGCCTCAGTACTTGCCGAATCTCATAAATATTGTGAGCAGTATCGCAATAATCTGTTGGTCTTATTATGCCTTCCTAGTTAAAGGTCTTATTTTGCCAAATTTTTCATTTCTCTGCGACAAAATCGCAGGACGTCTTTACATTTGCATGTATTGACCCATTGATCTTGTCTTATCAGTATCTTTTCAATATCTCTGCGACAATATGACAAGTCCAAATTCTCTCGCAAGAACAAAGCCTCGTGACATTGCCGTCTTGCGATGAAATCGCAGGACGTCTTTACACTTTCATGCAAAAACCCATTGATCTCATCTTAACATTTTCTCTTTAAGATTTTTTCCATTGTAAAATTTTCATCACGCGACAATATGATAGGCCTAAATGATCTTGCGATCATAAAGCCCCATGAAATTGCCGTCTTAAGACACTTATCGGCTCCCTAATGGAGGGTGCCGCCCTTATCTCCCCCTGGTTGCCCCTTCAAGGAGGGCACATCGGCCATACAAGACTATCTCCCCCATCCGGATTTTCCAACAACCAGTTGTTTTCGCAGCCTCTTGTCCTTTATGCCTATATGGCTTATAGTTACAAGACTGCACCCTAAGTGGGGTTTTCTTCAGGCCAAGTGCATTATAGGAAAGACTTACCAAGGATGGAAAGAGAGTTTCGTACGCTCCGGGCACCCTTGGATCAACCATGTACCTCGTCCCTTGGTCATACTTTGCACTTCTTGGAAGAGATTCTCGGTCGTCCAACCAGGGTATAACCTTATATAGTTGGAAATCCAAGATCTCTCTCCCGGATAGGTTTTCTTTAACCCCAACATCTGCATGACTCAGGTTCCAGCAGCGGTATAACCTTATCGCTGAGTCATGTCAAGAGATACCCCCTCATATGACGCGCTATTAGGTCTTACATTTTCCTCTTACGAAATGTTATTCGCGAACTAGGGTGCACGCCATAAATGTTCGTCCCATTCTTTTAATCTTTGCGAAATTTTATTCGCTATTCTTGCGATGACGCTCGCATGAATTGTGATAGAGAAAAAATAATTTTTTAACTGTTTCATCTTACAATATTCCAGTATTTCTTACCTTTATAGCACATTTTCTTCAAATTTCTTAAATGTCATTGCTTTACCTCTCTACTAACTGATCTCTGTTGTCATTTCTTTGCTGAGTTTTGATACCTTTTCTTCCTTTATGAAACTCTCACCATTAATTTTCCATCCTCATCTTCTCGCTATTCTTTCATCATAACCTTCTTGTTGCGCTTTTCTTATCTTTTCTCAGTTGTGATACTCTCGCTATCAACCACCAATTTGCTACTCCCTTGATCTCGCAGCGTTTCATTTTCTCGCTGTTCTATTGCATCAACCATTAATTTGTCAGCTCTTTGTTTCTTTTTGATGTTGTGTTTCCAATTTTTGTTCCTCGCAGATCTTTCTTCACAGGTTCCCATATCAATTTCATAGCATCTCTTTCCTTCAACCAAATCTCCCTTTATAAATCCAATGCCATTGGGATGTGGAAATTTTATACATTGATGATAAGTTGATGCAACACCCAATATCCCGTGTAACCAAGGTCGTCCTATCAATGCATTGTAAGGTGACTCGATGTCCACAACACAGAATAATATTTTTGAAGATATTCCGTTTAACGTTACTTTCATTTTAATTTCCCCCTTTGGTTTGTTAGTTGTGCCATTAAAACCATATATTTTGTATGTTGATGGAATTAGATCTTCGTATTTTCCTCCCATGGTCTTATAGGTATGATAAAATAATATATCAATTGAGCTCCCTGTATCTATTATAACTCTATTGATAGCCCAAGAATCTTCATCTTCAGTATCATTTTCTTCATCTTCTTCTTCTACTTGATTGGGATTTATATCTAACCTTACTACCAATGGGTTATCATGCTACTCACCAGGCTCTGGTACTTCTTGTGAAGTGAAAGATATAGTCTGTTTCTGCCACTCCTCTAATGGCGAGGCTCTCGCGATATTCAGTATCTCTCTTCCATCTGTATCTCTCGCGAAGACCCTTCTTAGAATATTGTCATGGAAATCCTCTATAGTTATGTGTGAATGTACTATAGAATTACAAAACAAATTCTTTGCTTTAGCCCCAACTTCTATTACGAATGTTTCTGCTCCTTTTACAGTATTTACCCTGCAAATTTAAGTGCTTGGAGGTAATCATTTGAGATTGTGGATGTCCTACTAAAAAGTGATTTAATTTTCCTTGTTCGATCATCCTTAAGATTATCCTCTTTACATTCCTGCAGTCATTTACCGTGTGGCCATGAAAATGATGGTAAAGACAAAATTCTTGACTGCGATTGTTAGGATGTGGTTCTTTTCCCATGTTCCATGGAGATGGTATATTTTCCATTAAAATGATAGCTTCCCAAATTTTTTCTATACTAGTATTGAGTTGAGGAATCTTAATTTCTTCCCATATGATCTTCTGATTCCCTTGACTTCTGAAATTGTTTTGCCTCTATCCTCCATAAGTTTATTGCGGCTGATCAAGTCTTTGAATCTTATTATTTCCATCGCGATTGTAGTAATTCTTCTCTCTTTCATATTCTTCTTGATCTCTACTACCCATCGCTACCAACTTCTGTTGGTTATCAATCTCTACTTTTTCTTGCTGCTCGCTACATTGTTTATTATTCTAGGAAGTAAACTCCCATTTGTGCTCCGGAATTGGTGTTCGTGATGGGATATGATTCCATATCATTTTGTTTTTACTCCAAAGCAATGTATTCTTCTTATAGTTCTTGAAGTTCAGTCATAGTGATTGTATTCTTGACTCTGAAAATTTGTATGTATAGTAGATTGGTCGCGAACATTGCATTGATAAAAGACAAGATAAGATATCTCTCGTCAACTCTTCCTTCCATCTCACTGCACATTGTCTTCCATATTATGGTTAAATATTTCAGACTTTCGCCAACTCTCTATTTTAACCCAAACACATCTTCAATACCCGTCCGCGATGAATTGTTGCTAATATACGCTCCTACAAATGTAGCTTGTAAATGATCAAAATAAGTTATGGTATTTTTTGGTAATCCCTCGAACCATTTCAACGCCTCGCTAGTTAAGCTAGATACAAAATATTTGCATAACACAGCATCATGATTCTCCCACTGTAACATACATCTAACATAAGCTTTGACGTGTTGAACAGCATAAGTAGTTCCATCAAAAATGCTGGTTAATGCTGGTAAATTGAATTTGGGAGGTATCCTTCTTAACTGTACTTCTTGAGTAAATGGAGTTCTCGCAGCTTCTTCAATAGCTTCATCAAGTTGCCTTCTACCTCCTTCTCTTCTATTGTTTATTATTCCTCGCATTTCTGCCAATTCCCTCAGTATTTTCTCATTCTCAGTTGAGTTTTGATCCATTGGTCTCTTTAATGCAGCTTCCCTTCTTCTGCGTTCTTGCCTTTCTTGTCTTGCGAGATTTTGTGTGTCTTCTTCTTCATTGTCATTCTGTCTTTCTCTGTGATTTTCTCTTTCACCCTCCTCTTGGAATCGCAGCTGTCTATCTTCTTCTCTTCGAATTTCTTCATTTCTCTTCGCTACCTTTCTAATCTTCTCTGTATTCTATCATACTCATCCTGAATATTATCATCGTAGCGATTTTGTGTACGTATCCTTTCTCGATTCTCATGATTATTTTGTCGCACCGCTTCTCGAAATTCATGTTCTTCTACTTTTGACCTTAATCTTTCCCTCTCGCGAGCTAGACGTGCTCGTTCAACGTAATGTCTCTCAATTTCTTCTTCAATCGTTCTTTGATTTCTTTGATTCCCTCGCCCATGTAATATCCTCCTACCTTCTTCTGAATTGTATTCTTCAATTTGATCGTTTCTTCCCACCTGATTTCTATCGTCACACGGATTATAGCGATTACCAATTATCTCTTCTTCCCTATTTTGCACTTCTCCTCGAAGATTTTCTCTAACATTTCTTATAGGGGAATTTTGTCTTGGTTCTTCTCTGGATGATCTTGAGTTTGATCTAACAGTACTTCTTGATCTCCTTCTTTGTAACCTCAAATTCTCCATTCTTAGCTCTTGATTTTGTCTTGTTAAATTTGCGCGCTCTTCTGCCTCTAATCTTCTTTCTTCCTGTATTCTTTGTCTCAAATCATCTATTATTTCACGTTCTTCATGAATTAACCCTCCAACCATTTCTTGATTTCTTTCTCCTTCTTTCTCATTTCTTAGTTGTTGATTTTCTGCTTATTCTATTGAATCTGACCTCCAAGTGTGCACACTCACTCTATCATAATCCACATCCCTACTTTGCGTTTGTACTTGTTGATTCGGTTGTTGAATTGAACTTTCTGCTTCATTTCTTGTTCTATTTCTTCCTGATCTTATCCTTAAAGATTCTTCTAATTCACATGTTCCTTCACCTGCAAGTCTTTTACTTCTCCTCACAGTTGTCGGTGGTTCTGATGTGTTTCTTCTTCTTCTAGCCATTTCTTCAATTCTAACAATTTCTTCAAATTTTCAAGTTGTAATTATAGATTTCTTAGCTTGATTCTCCCTGTTTCGGGCACCAAAATGTAGTTGCAGGATTTCCCACACTACACCCTTGTCAAGATTCTATGAAAATTAAGTCATAATCGAGAATGAACAACAACAATTTTATTAATTCACTTTCAGGAAGATTTAGAAGAAATATCAAAACTCAGAAGTACAACTTTTCTTTCTGGAGTTTCTCTCTCCTCAAAAATCCTCTCAACTCTCAAAAGTACATCATCCCCTTCTGGATTTAGTCGGACCCTTTATATAGGAAAATACATAGTGGAAAACAACTAAGATTTCCCTTTAATTCGGATCTATTATGCGATCTCATCGCCATAACTTTAGTCTTCACCATCTCCAACTTTGTAACCATAGTGAAACATACTTATTCTTCTCATATATCTTTAATCGTTAACCGTTATATCACTCTTTTGTGACACTCTCCAAATGTCGTTGAAGAATCTTGCGACGTTCTCTTCAAAGTGTTGTTAATACTTGTAGAAATGTTTGGGTTTCTTGCAGAAGTGTCGTTTCCATCGCGAGAATTTCGTTGTAGCGATATTCTGGTCCTACATTCATATTTACAAGTTTTTATGAATGATAATCGATGTTGTGAGAATGATTATGAATGTTGGGATGCGGTCCATAAATTGTGATTCTTAAAGATTATTTATGACGGGATACGAGATATCCTTGGAAACAGTTTTTGTTTCCTAAACCCACGTGGGGATCCCTGGGGCGAGCGGATTGATTGAATTTATTGTTGTATTATATTTTTGATGAGATACGAGATATCCTTGGGAACGGTTTTGTTTCCTAAACCAACGTGGGGCTCCCTGGGGCGAGCAGATTGATTGAAATTATTATTGTTTATGGA
The DNA here is from genome assembly GCA_023529315.1 of Papaver bracteatum. NCBI lineage: Eukaryota > Viridiplantae > Streptophyta > Magnoliopsida > Ranunculales > Papaveraceae > Papaver > Papaver bracteatum. The sequence goes on from JAJJWX010002324.1 coordinate 1,956,295, forward strand.
TGAGGTGTTTCCATGTGTAGTTAACCATTCTAGATGTTTTTGAAAGGGATTGAAAAATATTGCATAAAATGTTTTGTTGCTTCTTTGCCTACTGAGTGTCACAACTCACGTCGTATTATGACAAAAATTCTAGATTTGATGCATGACAAGGAGTTGATCAACGTGGAGCCTAGAGATTAATTTTAGATCCTTAATATTGTTGTTTTAGTGTAAAATGCTAGTTCAAAGATGTAATTAGTTTTATATTTAAAGCTGTAAAATATTGTTTGGTATTGAGTTGACTGTTTATCATTTTAAATTCCCAATAGGTTTTTGATATGATTCTTTTTGTAACAAATTTAAAACATCTTAAGGGACATTTTGTGAAAATTACAGATTTTCCTAAATGAATTTCTCCGTATTCCGCTGCGACAATTTTTTTAAAACGGACATAATTAATTAATCCCAAATGAATTACTTAACGATCCTGGGCTTAGTAGCCGGGCCTCGGCTATTGATCGTTGTCGTATGCGTCAAAAATAATTTACACTTTCTTACTACTCAAAATATAAATATAGCAAGGGCAAGAAAGGATCGATCCCACAGAGAAGACTAGGTTGTCAATATGTTTTGGTTTCCTATATAAAACACCGGGGTTTTTTCTGATTTTTATATACTAAAATAAAATAAAAGCAAAACAATAAAAAGTAAACACGCGAATCAAGGTAGTGAGAATATTGGTTAAGGATTCATCTTCATTCACAAATATGTTTTCTTCACAATAACTAGAATTGATATTTTAATCTCAACTTTTATCAAAATCCCTAGAATATCTTGATCGCAAGAATATCCCGCTAATCTCCTTTTGTCATCAACAAACACATTGAAAGATGCGATTATGAGTTCTATCTAAAAGAACAACCTAACGTGTAAAAGCACTAATCAAGTTTAATTCCCTAGATGCATTAAGTTTTATGAAATCAGGCCAATCAAAGCAATTGAACGTGGAAAGCGCACTAATTCAATTTAACAAAGGTTACGATTCACTTATGATCATAAGAATATATCACTACAAACTATAATCATATTTATGCTACTTGTATTCAAGGATTATCACTTTTACGTATAATAAACCCTAAACTAGCAATAGATGTGATTAGAAGTTCTACTAATTTGCAACTTGACAAAACAATCAATCAAATCATGTAACTATATTTTCAGAGAATCGTAAACGATAAATACGAGACAAAACTAATTTATCATATCAAAGAATCATGCTTTGTGAAATCCAACTATTCCATAACCAATAATAAAACTCTAGCTCATGTTAATAGATTTCATAACAAGAAGGAAGAGAAACCCTATCATATTGCAAACCCTAGAAACAAAAGTAGAAGAAGGTATGATAAAAGATATAAAAAAAAAAGTTTTGAGAAAAGTCTTCTCTTTTATAGCTCTTCTTGTTCCAACATTAGGTCTATCCTTCAAAGGTCCAATAGATAGAAGTCCTCAAGCCCATGTGTGACAAAACCCGTATAGAAAATTTGTCCCAAAAGTGGTCGCCGTAAAATTGGGGAAGTTGGCCGGAATCCGGTCACCGGTCGCCGGAATTTGTCTCAGCCACTGGAACTTTTCTCTAGTTGTTGAAACTGTTACAAGAGAACCATACACTTCCAGCATTACCGCACTAAATTCCTTCTCTGGCACACCTGCAATGCTTCATGCCACAACCATGATGGATATGCATTCACCTTGCACCAGCTTATGCTCATCTCGCAGCTGCACATGTAAATCAGAACCAACACCTGCCATTCCACCTTTCCACTCCATCTCCTGTAACTCTCTCTCTTGATGCATTTCTTTCATGGTCTCATCTCTACAAATGCATCTACATTTTGCGCTTCCACCTGAACCATCCTTGAACACACCAGCATCATAACCTCGACTTTCTCCTTGTTTTTCAGCTTCTTATATCTCCATTACCACTAATCCTCCAATGCCAGTACTCAACCAACATCTGCTCAAAACCATACGCTTTCACCAGTGCCACAACTCCATGTAACAAGCCATTACTCAAATGCATTCACAGAACTAGTTGCTCCACCAACAATTCCATCTTGCATCTCCTTCATGATTTCAATACCACTAGATCTCAAAACACCACCAATGCCTCACTCAAGCCATAGCAGCAACCCTCTTTACTCATCTTCAATTACAGTTGCATCAATTTCAGTCCACTGGAAACTAATCCAACCAGCAGCTTCACCTGCTCTTGAATCAATTCCTGCACAATTCTTAAGTTCACAACTTCAATCCATCATCTATTTCTTGCGGCATACTCAACGTTCCATTTCCCTGCACTGCAGTTGTCACAGCCATTGCACCAGCACTTTGTACTCTTCTCGGCTACACAAATGCTCTCAGCTGGAATAGCATACTCGAGCCACAACACTTTGTGTGCCATCTCAACTCCATTGTCTCGGCATCATTACAGTTTCCAATGCACCTAGTTATTGCCTTATACTGCCTATTATGAGCTAGGACCACCAGATTCACCCAAGGACATTACCAACTACATTCTCCATCATCAACGACCCATCTTACCAGTTCAATTCCAGCTGAATCACTCGCACAACTCACTGTAACTCAACTTTACATGGAAACAGCTCCAGTTCTGCATCCCTGCAAAACAATAACCAACCAACTTCGACCATTTTGCAGCGTCAATACCTGCCCATTATAACAGCAGCTGCAACCTTCATGCATCCCTTTTAGGCAACAACCAATACCTTCTGCAACCATCTGAGCTCACAACTCCATTACACTATCACCTTGTAAACACCCATCAACACCTGTTCTAGCTTCACAGTTCCAAGCACTGCTCACAGTCATCTCCACCTGTTTCTCATTCAAACCCAGTACACGCCACGGCTCCAGCTTCATCACCAGCAAGAACACCATATGTATCTGCATATCACTTGCCAGTCCATTCCAGTAGCATAACAACACCACCAACTCTGTCACTGTTGCATTTTTAATCCACCAGACTCATGGCTAGCCTCAGTTGTAATCTGGTTGCAGAACAATCCATTGAGGCCTTTTCTCGAACAACTGATGAGCCTGAAACTGGTCAAGCAGAGATACCCATTCTGATGTTGTGTAATGTTCTCTTTAACATGCAAATGTGATTACAAGCATAACCCATTCTCATAGACATATACAAATACTAGAACATTCACTAATCAATCACCGTTCTTCCCCATTTGAAAATGCACAACTCAATCAGATGAGAACCCAACATCCTTAGCTTAGTTTCAGTCCAAATCCTTCCCTGAGACTCTCAATTCAACGCAGATATATCAACAGATTCCCTGATTTCCCATCTCAATTACTTCTCGGTCTGAACCTCCACTTCAGGTTGAAACTTTGCACATCATATCCAGTTCAACTCTGCTCTCAATTCCTTCTCCAATTCAACCTCAATCTCCTCATAACTCTCAGATCCAGTCTTCATATCTCCATCAGAAGTCAACTTCTTACTCCTACCCCTTAACATCTCTGCCTCCATACCTTCTTTTGGTTTCAGTATCACCGACTGCTCAGCAGCAGAACAACATTTGAGTGAAAAAGGAATGAGAATGATTTCTCAATTTCAGGGTTTGGTGTAATAACTGAGACGGCTATCAACACCTGTAGTTGCAGAATAATCTACAACTACACCCTCAATAGAATTAGTAAAAATTCAAGAAGTTCTTGATGATGAATGATAACTTTCTTATTAATTCTCTTAGTTGATTACATAGAATTATCAAAATGGAACTAGAATAGTTACAACTTTTTCTATTCTCTTTCCTAAGATAATTTCTTACACTCACTAAAAGAACCTCTCGAATTTTACATTTGAACTCCTATTTATAGTAAAACTTATGCAGCTGTATGTGAATTGCGAAGTATCGCAACTCATACTCGCAAAATTATTCCATCCTCGCAAAACTTCATATTTCTCCGCGCTACTTCTATCATCGTATCATTTTATAACTCTTTTCTCCTTTATTTATTACGATACTCGTGAACTATTATCTTGCGATATTCAGTACCTACAACACCCATGGGTGTTTTCAGCAATTCTTTTGAAACTCCACCTGATTGTCCCTTATCCTCGACTGGGATCCGGATAACACTTGCAATGAAATGACACTTTTGACCCTTCTTGCTCAAAATGGATGTTTTCTCCTTCTTTTGCTCCATATGACTCCAAAGCACCTAATACGCTCAAACCAACACATAAGATACATAATTCACACGAAAAATAGCAAAGAAAGCATAAATACTAAATATAAAATAAGGTGTTTTAGACACCTATCAGATTCACCCACACTTAGACTTTGCTAGTACTCGAGCAAATCAAACAAAACAATTTTAAAACATACATACAACTCCGTCTCATCGAGGCTACGGTCACTTTTAGCATAAATAACAAGCCTTTAAACCCCTAGGTGTCCCTAGTGGACGAGTTATAGTCTCGTGAAGGTTTACAAGAGGTTTACCTACAAAACCTATATTTCCAACTCCAGCTACCTGTGACAAATCTATGAACGAATCCAAAATGGCTATTGGAGGAGGTACCTTGATGCAAATTCAAATTCAAATTAATATATATATATATATAAATATAAATTAATCTCTACATAGAAAGTTGAACAAACCACAATACTCGGAATCTGACTAACCACAATCACAATGAAAAGATTAAGAAGATGGATATAGAGGTAGATGTTTGCGAATGTTAACAAGTGATCGGTGTTTCCCATATCTGTCTGAAGGTCACTGCCAAAATGAACCTATGCATCCTATTGGATTGAGCTACTGTTTTGAATTCTACATCAACTCACTGGCATATACAAGGGAACCAGGAGTGACTTTATTCAACCAATATAATACTTTCTTTTCTTTTCTTTTCTTTTTTCACTTTTTTTTTAGACAGCATGATTAGATCTTTTGGATCCAAGCGCATGCTTCTTGTTAGTAAGAATGTGATAGTTTCCTTGGATCCTACATTCCATGCTTGTTTAGGCGACGGAGACAGGGACAACGTTTCACACATACTGCTATCCAAGTGTCTTTTTATTCCGTTTGGTCTAATTGGTCGGTCTTTTTTTTTTATTTTTTTTATAGCAAATCAGTCACTCTATTTCATCCTAGCAGTAATAACAATTCGATGTTTAGTGACCCACCAAATCACTTAGATAACAATAGATAAAATATGGAAAAATAAAAATAGAACGTGATATGGTGATATTCCGAGATATGGTAACAACTATCATATAATTTCTAACACATGAATAATTCTATCCATTTAGTTAATAGGTTCCTCAACTCCTCAATCCAAGATGGTTCCATCCATTTAGATTGATAGTGTCATCCTAAAGGCAAATGTTTCTAGGTTTCGGAGTTCATAAAGAATTTTTTTTTATACGAACACAAGGGAAAAAATAACAAGGCTAAAAAATCTATATGAGAACACTCCCCCACACTTAAACTTTACATTGTCCTCAATGTAAAATTTAGTCATTCAAAGTAAAGTTCAAGATGGGAAATTCATAACATGATATATATACACAATAAGAAAATAAAATGCATGACAAAAACTCATTACTGCAACTCATAGCTATTTCGGAACAATAAAGGATAAACACTAAACAAACTATTTAGTTGGCATCTAATCTCAACTCAGCCAATATACACCTCACCGCCAAGAAAAAATTCCATCTACTTAGAAAGGCTAGTGTTTATTCTAAATTGTTCAAAAATCTCTAAAAGTTGGAGTTTTGATATGCAAATATACAAAATAAGAAAATAAAGATAAAAGACTTAAAAAAGAAAGAAAGATAGAGATAGATACACAGAACCAGTGGGTTGCCTCCCATTAGCGCTTGGTTTAAAGTCGTCAGCCCGACATGCAAGTTGAATTCCCCATACACCAATAATCAGAAAAGTTGGGGATCCACCCATAGAACCTGTTTTGCAAACACTAGCTTCACACAAATATTAGTAATATAAAATAGAAACGAAGCTATGAACAGATAAAAGTTTCCCCCACACTTATTCTTGTCCACACTTGAAAGTGCATAAAGAATATAGGAGTCGGGTACTTCCACAGTTTCTTGTTCACAAACCTGCATAGTATGAGAATCAAGTTTCTCTAATGGAAGATATCGAGAAACAAAATCATTCAACAATGTTTTCGAAGCACATACATTCAAACCAATAATAGGTAAAGGAGAAGAATCAATATGCAAAGGGTTAGACAAACCTTGCACAATCTCTTGTAGCACGGAATCCTCTTCATCCTTGAAAAACTCAAGTGAATTATTCACCTCTTGTATATCATGGTCCTCTATCAAACCTTGCAACCATTTTTCGTCCGTTTTTGCCTTAACCAAAGTCTCGACATTAACATCATCATTACAATCATTTGCAAGTTCAATTTGGTTTTCCATAATATTGGTATTAACGGTCACATTCTCAACATTCTCCTCTTCATTGGACTCAAACCTTGTTGAAAAGTTCTGTAAAACACTAGTTTCATTATACTCATGTACCTTTTGAATAAGTGCTTGATCATTATAAAGATCAAGAGTTGAGTTAACTACACTAATGTCATCAAATATCTCCAAAGGTTGGTCATTTTCAACACAATCATCTTCGTCTTCATTTTCAGACTCACCATAATAAGAATCATCGTCGGTTTCCTAACCTTTATCACGACATCGTTTAAGTTCCATATGAATGGTCCTACTAATTTCATCAACGAGCTCTTCCGAGTATCCATCGTCTTCCAACTTGTATAATTTCTGTGCAAGTTTCCTGGCGTTCACACACTTACCACCATTAGCTAAAATAGGTTCTCTTTCCCATGACTCTTCCCTTTGAATGTGTGAATGATCATAACTACGATCCAGAGTCGGGTAAGAAACAATGTTCCAGAAATTGGTTTGTGCGACGTTCTCTCTATTACGGTCAAGTTAGTCTAGCATTTGTTGCATATCTTGCAATCCATGCATAATCTGCATACAACTCGAATGAAGCCAATTAGAAGTAGAATTATCCCACCTAGGTGCTTGACTTACATACCCACTACAAGGTTGTTGTTGGTATGTATGAAAATCACCATAAGGTTCTCTAGGATATGCATCATAGCCAATAAATTGGTTTTGATTACATTCCATAGATGGTGGGAAATTGTCATAGTGTTGAGGAGGTTGAAAATCATATCCATTGCTCCAATATGCTCATTCCATAGAATTGGTACCTGAAACAAGAGTTCTCAAAACTATGTTAAAATAAGAAAATAAGAAAAACTAAAATAAGAAACAAAACTAAAAACAAAAATAAGAAACCAAAAACAAGTGACAACCGTTGCCTCCCCGGCAACGGCGCCAAAATTTGATCGTTGTCGTATGCGTCAAAAGATATTTACATTTTCTTACTACTCAAAATATAAATATATCAAGGGAAAGAAAGGATTGATCCCACAGAGAGGACTAGGTTGTCAATATGTTTTGGTTTCCTATATAAAACACCAGGGGTTTTTCTGATTTTTATATACTAAACTAAAATAAAAGCAAAACAATAAAAAGTAAACACGCGAATCAAGGTAGTGAGAATATTGGTTAATGATTCATCTTCATTCACAAATATGTTTTCTTCACAATAACTAGAATTGATATTTTAATCTCAACTTTTATCAAAAGCCCTAGAATATCTTGATCGCAAGAATATCCCGCTAATCTCCTTTTGTCATCAACAAACACATTAAAAGATGCGAGTATGAGTTCTATCTAAAAGAACAACCTAACGTGTAAAAGCACTAATCAAGTTTAATTCCCTAGATGCATTAAGTTCTTTGAAATCAGGCCAATCAAAGCAATTGAACGTGGAAAGCGCACTAATTCAATTTAACAAAGGTTACTATTCACTTATGATCATAAGAATATATCACTACAAACTATAATCATATTTATGCTACTTGTATTCAAGGATTATCACTTTTATGTATAATAAACCCTAAACTAGCAATAAATGTGATTAGAAGTTCTACTAATTTGCAACTTGACAAAACAATCAATCAAATCATGTAACTATATTTTCAGAGAATCATAAACGATAAATACGAGACAAAACTAATTTATCATATCAAAGAATCATGCTTTGTGAAATCCAACTATTCCATAACCAATAATAAAACTCTAGCTCATGTTCATGGAGTTCATAACAAGAAGGAAGAGAAACCCTATCATATTGCAAACCCTAGAAACAAAAGTAGAAGAAGGTATTGTAAAAGATATAAAAAAAAAGGTTTTGAGAAAAGTCTTCTCTCAAAACTTAGGTCTAGCCTTCAAATATCCAATAGATAGAAGTCCTCAAGACCATATGTGAGAAAAACCGTATAGAAAATCTATCCCAAAAGTGGTCGTTGGAAAACTGGGGATCGTGCCAGAAGTTGGCCAGAATCCGGTCACCGATCTCCGGAATTTGTCTCAGCCACTGGAACTTGTCTCTGGTTGTTGAAACTTGTTTGTGGGGGAAAACTACTTCTGCAGGTTTAGGTAATTTGGGTGTGTGTGAATGAGAAGTGAGTTTTATCCTTCAACAAATGTGCTGCACGGGAGCACTTTTGATTCGAGAGATAATCTATATAATTCTGGCCTAAACCAAGAAATGGCCGTTCCAGATTTTCTTCGGTCATAGGTGAAGGAAATGAGGTTGATCTTAGGGAGGGAAGCGAAGAAAGTGTTGAGAGTGTGAAGGTGAAGGCTATTTGATGACTTATTAACAGAAGGTTGAGCAGGCTAGCAAATGTTGCAGGCAGGCTCTGGGTGTTGAATACGATGGTATTAACACTTGGTTTTCTGTGTTGTTGGAAATAGGGAGGAGAACCTATTTATACAAGTCGATAAGCCTTCATCACGTCTCTCGTGGGAAAGTGGAGGAAGTGGAGTGATGGAGGAAGTGGAGTTGTGTGTTAGTGTCACACGGTTGCTTGACCACTTCTCCTATCATCGATAACCGCCCATGTTTCCCTGACACGATCTTGTGATGGCGTGTTGCACGCTGCACGCTGTAAACCGCCAGACCAATACCCCAGTTTGTATCCCCAGTTGTGACGTGATTAACGTCTCGAGTGAGTCGTGGGACCCACATAAGGTAGCAAACGGTGCTAGGTAAAATAATCAAGTTGTTTGTAGGCGCATATTGTATGCATGCGGTGCATTAAATAATCTTACCATGCTTGAAGCCTGCACAACTTTGATGAAAAGATTGCAAGTTGAAGTGACTCAACTAGCTATGTTCAGGCGTTGTTTGGAGGCCGCATGAGCGGGACCTATCTTATCCGATTATGCCATGGGGAAGTGTGGATGATGGTGATCACGGTGATACCTTGTTTTCCACCTAATTTCCTTCCTAGGCTATTCATCCAAGCATGCGAACTTGGACGGACGAGATTGATGGAGAGATAACCGTTGGATTAGGGTTTGGAAGGCTTGCGAGCTTCCTTTTTCACCCTAACAGTTTTATGCCTTGGGAGGCATGCAAGGGAGGACCGATTGGTCCTGCAGGCAGGAAGGACGCCAATATACACTCCCATGTAGAGTTGAATCTCATTGGAGCGATCTGGGTCGCCCGTTCTAGCCTGTGATGACGGATGGTCAAGATTAGAAGTGGCCTTACATGACACCTTTGGGTACGCAAATCGAGACGTACAACAACCATGGGCACCGGCTGATTGGTTCACGGTGGAGGTGGGCCCACGGTGGTCACGTAGGTGCCATCATTTGGTGACGATGCCTCCAAACCGTTCATGTACGGTGGTTCCAAGTTGCGTGGTCGCAACTGTCGGCAAATCCTAGTTTTAGGGTTTGCGGGCCTGCTTCCTTTGCGCCACCATAAGTCAACGTCTATGACTCCCATAAAGAAGCCGTTTGCACCAGCAGGGAGGTGGGTTGGTGGCGAGCATGTGTATGCTTGTTTTGCGACCATAGGCGCGATCTAAGACATCCAAACACGCCTGCGATGACGGATGGCTTAGATTAAAAGGGATCTCACATGCTACTTTTGGGCACAAATTTTGAGACGACTGGCTGTAATCTTCAATGTATGATTGATTGGATGTGTATCCGAGCCCAAGGTGAGCACGTTGGTACTACCGGCCGGTGGTTGGGACACCAAAACGTTCGTGTACGCCGGTTGCAAGTTTCTTGGTCGCAACTTGTTTAGTAAACCCTAATTTTAGGGTTTGTGGGTCCGCCACTTCTCTCTAACGTTTTGTGGTTTCTACGGCCCTCTTGGGGAAACCAATCAATCCAGGAGGAAGGTAGGATGGAGGTGAGCATGTGAATGCATGCTACTCGGTCCATCGTGCGATCTAGGCAGTCCAACTATGCCTGTGTAGTTGGACGGTTGAGATACATTTTTTAAGCCTATCTTTGCAGAACATCTTTTCATGGCTAGTATTTTTTATACTCAACGGGGCTAATATAACCCTCCGTGAGAGACGCTCAACGGGGCTAGTATAACCTGCCGTGAGGCTTTACTCAATCGGTCTAGTATAACACCGAGAGTTTCAGCCTGTACGTGTATTTCGCACATGTCTCCTTATTAATGCTTGGAGATTCGTGTTGGTCTGCTGAGAGCAACACTCAGTCATCATGTTACAAAAATAATGAGAGTGGAGAAGTACAGGAAATACAAGGATGGCCATGCATTAATCAATAATGCTGTAAATTCACAAGGTGTATGGGATTATTGCTACATGCTCCAACCTGGATGAATTTCGTGTATTTAATTCACAAAATACTGAGATTGTTTCCACATGCTCCATTCTAGGTGAATTAGTAAAGTGAAGAAGTACTCATCACTTCATTAACGGCTTTATTCCTTACAGGATGTCAGCATATATTTATTTGGTTTTACAATTTTAGCCCTGAACTAAAATCCACCATAAATATTAAGTCCCCTGCCTAGCACACAACGGTTACACTGTTGCGAGGTAGGCATGAGATGGTGACAGTTTAAAGACAAAACTTATAAGACAAAGTTAGATGTTACCAGGAGAGACGGGTTATCATGTTCTCGGAGGATGTCACGTTTAAGAGGCGTGCAGGCGAGCGTTCCCCTAGCATGATGTAGGTCTTGCTTGTTTCAGTCGAACTTGTTATGACTGCTTCGATCGAGGGACTACTGCACATGCTCTATCATGGGGTTGTGCCTAATCGACGAACTGTTGCGCTTGCTTCATTCATGGGTCTACTGCGCCTGCATGATCGAACGTGGAACCTGATATGGGCATGTTTGCTTCAAACATGGGAAGTTGTGCATTCTTCGATCGAACATGGGTCCATCGTGTGCACGTTTTCAAACTTTGTCCATGTCCTATGATTTCTTGATATGCATGTGGTCCCGCCTAATTCTCTTAACTGTGGAACTCATCATGCGCCTGCTTAATCTGGGATTGTTGTGCCTGCTTGATAGGCATGTTCAACCTTGCATGCACCTTTATGCTACCTACATGCTATGCCTGCATGCTCAACCTTGACTGCGCCTACATGCTATGCTTGCATGCTCAACCTTGCGCCTGCATGTTATTCCTGCATTATCAACCTTTCCTGCGCCTGCATGCTCAACCTTTCCTTCATGCTACATGATCAACCTTGCCTGCGCCTGCATGCTCAACCTTGCCAGCGCCTGCATGTTATACCTGCATGCTCAACCTTTCCATCGCCTGCATGTTATGCCTGCATGCTCAACTTTGCCTGCGCCTGCATGCTTGATGTGCCTGCTTTGATGAACTTTGTGTGCTCAAATGTAAATGCGGGTCCTGTAGAGAGCGTTGAAACGGCTTCTTAATCGAGCGTGGAGATGGCTCCCCGTGAGAGCGTTGAAGCAGGCTTCTAAAGCGAACGTGGAGGAGTATCCTGGTGAGCATTGAAGCAGGCTTCTGAAGCGAACATGTTGGAGGCTCCTGAAAAGCATTGAAGCAGGCTTCTGAAGCGAACATGCTGGAGGCTCCTGAAGAGTGTTGAAGCAAGATTCTGAAGCGAACATGAAGGAGGCTCCTGGTGAGCGTTGAAGAAGGCTTCTGAAGCGAACATGCTGGAGGCTCCCGAAGAGCGTTGAAACATCTTCTTAAGAGAGCGTGGAGATGGCTCCCCGTGAGAGCGTTGAAGCAGGCTTCTGAAGCGAACGTGGAGGAGTATCCTGGTGAGAGTTGAAGCAGGCTTCTGAAGAGAACATGCTGGAGGCTCCTGAAAAGCGTTGAAGAAGGCTTCTGAAGCGAACATGCTGGAGGCTCCTGAAGAGTGTTGAAGAAGGCTTCTGAAGCGAACATGGAGGAGGCTCCTGGTGAGCGTTGAAGAAGGCTTTTGAAGCGAACATGCTGTAGGATCACGAAGAGCGTTGAAACAGCTTCTTAAGCGAGCGTGGAGACGGCTACCCGTGAGAGCGTTGAAGAAGGATTCTGAAGCAAACATGCTGGAGGCTTCCGAAGAGCGTTGAAACAGCTTATTAAGCGAGCGTGGAGACGGCTCCCCGTGAGAGCGTTGAAGAAGGCTTATGAAGCGAACATGCTAGAGGCTCCCGAAGAGCGTTGAAACAACTTCTTAAGCGAGCGTGGAGACGGCTCCCCGTGAGAGCGTTTAAGCAAGCGAACGTGGAGGAGTCTCCTGGTGAGCGTTGAAGCAGTCTTCTGAAGCGAACATGCTGGAGGCTCCTGAAAAGAGTTGAAGCAGGCTTCTGAAGCGAACATGCTGGAGGCTCCTGAAAAGCGTTGAAGCAGGCTTATGAAGCGAACATGCTGGAGGCTCCTGAAGAGTGTTGAAGCAGGCTTCTGAAGCGAACATGGAGGAGGCTCCTGGTGAGCATTGAAGAAGACTTCTGAAGTGAACATGGAGGAGGCTCCTGGTGAGCGTTGAAGAAGGCTTCTGAAGAGAACATGGAGGAGGCTCCTGGTGAGCGTTGAATAAGGCTTCTGAAGCGAACATGCTGGAGGATCCCGAAGAGCGTTGAAACAGATTCTTAAGCGAGCGTGGAGACGGCTCCCCGTGAGATCGTTGAATCAGGCTTCTGAAGCAAACGTGGAGGAGTTTCCTGGTGAGCGTTGAAGCAGGATTATGAAGCGAACATGCTGGAGGATCCTGAAAAACGTTGAAGCAGGCTTATGAAGCGAAGATGCTGGAGGCTCCTGAAGAGTGTTGATGAAGGATTATGAATCGAACATGGAGGAGGCTCCTGGTGAGCGTTGAGGCAGGAGGCGACTCCTTAAAAGAGCGTTGAAGAGGCTCCTTCTTCGATTTGGTTTTCCTTTTACATGATTCTTGATTGACCATCTATTGGATAAGTCCTTGACTGATGGCGAAGGAATCTCATGATGATCCTCAGTCCCTAAGTGTGATCTATGTTTCTCCATCTTAAATTCCCGGTTATTAGCAGCAACAGTGATTAGAAACTGGTAGGGAGAGGTGTGGTGGAAACTTGCACGAACTTGGAACTCTTCGGTAAAGATCATCTCGTTTAGAAATATAAGCTGGAACTAATGGTTTTCTTGATGTTTTTTCATGAAATAGAGAAGGGGAAGACAGTCCCCTACCCACGAGTATCCAGAGCTTTCGACTTGATAGGTATTGACACGCTAGGTTCATGAGGATGTCTTCGAGATGGGCGGTGCTAAGCAGTCACACTCCTTTGGTAAAGCAACTGCTTCTTCTACGGGAGACAAATTCTGAAAGCTATTTCACTGATGTAGTTACCATCGATCCAAATATAGAATATCTTGGACATTGTTTCACTATTGCGGCAGTTGTGCATATGGTGCTAGAGTTGGAGTTTGTGATGTTGGACGTGCAAGACGTTGTATCTCGGTGGCTTTCCTCTTGCTGCTTCAACTAAACTGCTTATGGAAGGCTTAAGATTGTATTTCATGTTGGTGGGATGTATACTTCCACGAACATCATGAGGCTCTTTATTACTGGCAGGCCTGGTGATTTCCAGCAGGGTGGATGCTGTCATTGATGAGTGTTCAATAACTTCACGAATTCCAGAGGATGACTAAAAGTGAAGATTCTCCAACATAACATGGTAGACAAGCACCATTGTCTGATAGAGTGACTCGATTTTGTTCGACATGACGCGTGGAAATCATTATCCTCTTGAGGCTTCTCCCTTGAGATATCAACTCCAGTGGAAGATTGCCGCCATAGAGCGTTGATATGTTGTACCAGAATTCTTTTAACCCAATGGCAGTACAATATACTAAAAATTTCCGAAAGAAGTTTGAAAAGCTATCTTACTTGCGTCATGCTCGTACATCCTTATCTGGTTGTATCCGCTGTAACCATCCATGAAGGAGAACATGCCGTGTCCGCTGGTGGCGCCTACTAGCATGTCGATGTTAGGCAGAGGAGAGTCGTCCCTAGGGAAATATTTTTTTTAGTGTTTGCAACACCTGATCTCACGCCTGAATTGCCTCAGAGATTGTCTGACCATCTTGGACCAGAGATTGTATGAATACCTACACAAGGTAGAGCTGATGGAGATAGGCCTAGGAGATTCCTCATCTTCGAGCTCATCAGTTGTGGGGTTGGTGTCGTCTTGCAGATGTTGTGGTGCATCTAGCACTTGTTTTTGTGGTTCGTTGTTGTTGCAGCATTCCACTGGGAGGGGAGAACGTGCATCAGTCTCCCTCTTGGTGTGAACATGGTTCGCTGCTTTACTAGATGAAGAAGAACGCCTTGTCAGCGAATATGCATTGGGAGGAATAACCCTTAATGATGCAATTCGGTCCTCCTCCCGGATTGACATCCACACAGGGAGTGGGATGCAATGAACTTTATATGGTTCTTCCCGCGGAGCTTCTCTTGGTTCGAATAACTCCACTCCATACATCGATGCGTAATGAGACAGTGATGCAGGAATACAGACAACTTATTTATCCAGCATGGTATTCAGGCACTGATGATATGTTGAAGGGAAAACCCTGTATGTGCTGGTCTGGTTTCCTTCGAAGTCCGTCATTGTGGTAGGATTCCGTATTATCTTGAAGGGGCGAATCTTGGATGTCCTGAGAGCCTTGAGGGTAATCATATTCGAAGACGCTCTTGTGTCGATGAGGGCATTCCTGAACTCTGAGCCCTTGATGCGTGCAACAACATGTAGGGTCCGGTTGTCACCTTCCTCCATCATCATATCGTCCATTGTAAATGTAACATCATTTACATATGCTTCCGATGATGTTAAGACTCCTTGACGTGAAGGAGTCAGGTGCACATTCAGATCTATCTGATTAATTGTATCAAACGTCTCCGCCTGCTGATTCATCGAGAGATGTAAGAGTTTACACAAGCTTTCCACTAGAGATGCCACTTCCTTCTCCATTGGTCTCTGGTTCGTAGTAAAGTTGTCGAAATATGGATGATCGTTGTGAGGACCAGTCCTAGTGTAGGAGTCTCCATGATAAGACCGCCCATATCTGATGTTGCTTCTTTTATCAGGTCCATGTAGGCCTGTGTCGTTGAAGTACCTTCTCTGGGTACGTTGAACGCGCTCCATGTTGGATCCAGGGGCTGTCGAGGCTTTTCTGGCAATCGATCAGTTAATATATTAAGAAAAGTGAGTACCTCTTTCTGATTTGCATCCATATCCGTTTGAGTCTTAGCAAGGACTTCCTGCCTCTCCATCAAATATGCGACGGTAATGGGAGATGGTCCTCCCCTTGATCCTCCAGTTCCTCGTCCTGATGAAGGGGTGGAAGTTGTTGCTCTGGTGACCGCTGGAGGCGTTACACTTGAGGAGATACTGGGATTTGCGGCTGCTCTGGTTCTTGTGATAGGAGGTGTCGCGCCCAATGGAATATCTCCTCCTGCTCCGCTGGTGCTGGTAGTAAAGGAATTAATTCCACGAGAGCTATTCCCGTCAGGATTGGTTGCTGATCCAGACCTAAGATCCACCATTTTGAAATCAGAGAAATTGAATTGGTATTAAAGGAATTGTCTTCACAACCGAGAGATTAATCCTCCCATTGTGGTCGCCAATTGTTTGTGGGAGAAAACAACTTCTGCAGGTTTAGGTAATTTGGGTGTGTGTGAATGAGAAGTGAGTTTTATCCTTCAACAAATGTGCTCCACGGGAGCACTTTTGATTCGAGAGATAATCTATACAATTCTGGCCTAAACCAAGAAATGGCCGTTCCAGATTTGCTTTGGTCACAGGTGAAGGAAATGAGGTTGATCTTAGGGAGGGAAGAGAAGAAAGTGTTGAGAGTGTGAAGGTGAAGGCTATTTGATGACTTGTTAACAGAAGGTTGAGCAGGCTAGCAAATGTTTCAGGCAGACTCTGGGTGTTGAATACGATGGTATTAACACTTGGTTTTCTGTGTTGTTGGAAATAGGGAGGAGAACCTATTTATACAAGTCGATAAGCCTTCATCACGTCTCTCGTGGGAAAGTGGAGGAAGTGGAGTTGTGTGTTAGTGTCACACGGTTGCTTTCCCACTTCTACTATCATCGCTAACCGCCCATGTTTCCCTGACGCAATCTTGTGATGGCGTGTTGCACGCTGCACGCTGTAAACCGCCAGACCAATACCCCAGTTTTTATCCCCTAGTTGTGACGTGATTAACGTCTCGAGTGATTCATGGGACCCACATAAGGTAGCAAACGGTGCTAGGTAAAATAATCAAGTTGTTTGTAGGCGCATATTGTATGCATGCGGTGCATTAAATATGCTCAACATGCTTGAAGCCTACACAACTTTGATGAAAAGATTGCAAGTTGAAGTGACTCAACTAGCTATGTTCAGGCGTTGTTCGGAGGCCGCATGAGCGGGACCCATCTTGGCCGATTATGCCATGGGGAAGTGTGGATGATGGTGATCACGGTGATACCTTGTTTTCCACCTAAATCCCTTCCTAGGCTATTCATCCAAGCATGCGAACTTGGACGGACGAGATTGATGGAGAGATAACCGTTAGATTAGGGTTTGGAAGGCTTGCGAGCTTTCTTTTTCACCCTAATGGTTTTATGCCTTGGGAGGCATGCAAGGGAGGACCGATTGGTCCTGCAAGCAGGAAGGATGCCAATCTACACGCCCATTTAGAGTTGAATCTCATTGGAGCGATCTGGGTCGCCCGTTCTATCCTGTGATGACGGATGGCCGAGATTAGAAGTGGCCTTACATGCCACCTTTGGGCACGCAAATCGAGATGTACAGCAACCATGGGCACCGGCCGATTGGTTCACCGTTGAGGTGGGCCCACGGTGGTCACGTAGGTGCTATCAGTTGGTGATGACGCCTCCAAACCGTTCATGTACGGTGGTTCCAAGTTGCGTGGTCCCAACTGTCGGCAAACCCTAGTTTTAGGGTTTGTATGCCTGCTTCCTTTGCGCCACCATAACTCAACGTATGTGACTCCCATAAAGAAGCCGTTTACACTAGCATGGAGGTGGGTTGGTGGCGAGCATGTGCATGCTTGGTTTGCGACCATAGGCGAGATCTAAGCCATCCAAACACGCATGCGATGACGGATGGATTATATTAAAAGGGATCTCGCATGCTACTTTTGGGCATAAATTTTGAGACGGCTGGCTGCAATCTTCAATGTACGATTGATTGGATGTGTAGCCGAGCCCACGGTGAGCACGTTGGTACTACCGGCCGGTGGTTTGGGCACCAAATCGTTCGTGTACGCCGGTTGCAAGTTGCTTGGTCGCAACTTGTTTAGCAAACCCTAATTTTAGGGTTTGTGGGTCCGCCACTTCTCTCTAACGGTTTTGTGGTTTCTACGGTCCTCTTGGGGAAACCAATCAATCCAGGAGGAAGGTAGGCTGGCGGTGAGCATGTGCATGCATGCTACTCGGTCCCGCGTGCGATCTAGGCCGTCCAACTATGCATGTGAAGTTGGACGGTTGAGATCTATTTTTTAAGCTTGTCTTTGCAGAACAGCTTTTCATGACTAGCATGGCTAGTATTTTTTATACTCAATGGGGCTAATATAACCCACCGTGAGAGACGCTCAATGGGGTTAGTATAACCTGCCGTGAGGATTTACTCAATCGGGCTAGTATAACACCGAGAGTTTCAGCCTGTACGTGTATTTCGCACATGTCTCCTTATTAATGCTTGGAGATTCGTGTTGGCCTGCTGAGAGCAACACTCAGTCGTCATGCCGCACAAATAATGAGAGTGGAGAAGTACATGAAATACAAGGCTGGCTATTCATTAATCAATAATGTTGTAAATTCACAAGGTGTATGGGATTATTGCTACATGCTCTAACCTGGATGAATTTCGTGTATTTAATTCACAGAATACTGAGATTGTTTCCACATGCTCCATTCTAGGTGAATTAGTAAAGTGAAGAAGTACTCATCACTTCATTAAAGGCTTTATTCCTTACAGGATGTCAGCATATATTTATTTGGTTTTACAATTTTACCCCTGAACTAAAATCCACCATCAACAAAACTGTTACAAGAGAACCATACACTTCCAGCATTACAGCACTGAATTCCTTCTCTGGAACACCTGCAATGCTTCATGCCACAGCCATGATGTATATGCATTCAACTTGCACCAGCTTATGCTCATCTCGCAGCTGCATATGTAAATCAAAACCAACACCTGCCATTCCACCTTGCCACTCTATCTCCTGCAACTCATATAAACTCTGACTACAACTCTCTCTCTTGATGCGTTTCTTTCATGGTCTCATCTCTGCAAATGCAGCTATATTTTGCGCTTCCACATGAACCATCCTTGCACACACAAGCATCATAACCTCGACTTGATCCTTGTTTTTCAGCTTCTTGTATCTCCATTACCACTAATCCTCCAATGCTAGTACTCAACCAACATCTTCTCAAAACCCTACGCTTTCACCAGAGCCATAACTCCATGTAACAAGTCACTACTCAAACGCATTCACAGAACCAGTTGCTCCAATAACAATTCCATCCTGTATCTCCTTCATGAGTTCAATACCACCAGATCTCAAAACACCACCAATGCCTCACTAAAGCCATAAAAGCAACCCTCTTTACTCATCTTCAATTACAGCTACATCAATTTCAGTTCACTGGCAACCAATCCCACCAGCATCTTCACCTTCTCTTGAATCAATTCCTACATAATTCTTAAGTTCACAACTTCAATCCATCATCGATTTCTTGCGGCATACTCAACGTTCCATTTCCCTGCACTGCAGTTGTCACAGCCATTGCACCAGCACTTTGTACTCTTCTCGGCTACACAAATGCTCTCAGCTGGAATAGCATACTCGAGCCACAACACTTTGTGTACCATCTCAACTCCATTGTCTCGGCATCATTAAAGCTTCCACTGCACCTAGTTATTGCCTTCTACTGCCTATTATGATCTAGGACCACCAGATTCACCCAAGGCCATTACCATCTACATTATCCATCAGTAACGACCCATCTGACCAGTTCAATTCCATCTGCATCACTCGCACAACTCACTGTAACTCATCTTTACATGGCAACAGCTCCAGTTCTGCATCCCTGCAACACAATAACCAACCACCTTCGACCATTTTGCAGCGTCAATACCTTCCCATTATAACATCAGCTCCAACCTTCATGCATCCCTTTTAGGAAACAACCAATACCTTCTGCAATCATCTGAGATCACAACTCCATTACACTATCACCTTGTAAACACCCATAAGCACCTGTTATAGCTTCATAGTTCCAAGCACTGCTCACAGTCATCTCCATCTATTTCTCTCTCAAACCCAGTACACGCCACGGCTCTAGCTTCACTACCAGCAAGAACACCATATGTAGATGCATATCACTTGCCAGTCCATTCCAGTAGCATAACAGCACCACCAACTCTGTCATTGTTGCATTTTTAATCCACCAGACTCATGGATAGCCTCAGTTGTAATCCGGTTGCAGAACAAGCCATTGAGGCCTTTTCTCAAATAGCTGATGAGCCTGAAATTGGTCAAGCAGAGATACCCATTCTGATGTTGTGTAATGTTCTCTTCAACCTGAAAATGTGATTACAATCATAACCCATTCTCATAGACATACACAAATACTACAATATTCATTAATCAATCACCGTTCTTCCCCATTTGAAAATGCACAACTCAATCAGATGAGAACCCAACATCCTTAGCTTAGTTTCAGTCCAAATCCTTCGCTAAGACTCTCAATTCAATGTAGATATATCATGTAGTTGGAAGAAATCCTACACTACACCCTTGATAAGAATCTATAAAAATTGAATGACATTTGAAGACAAATAACGACACTTTTATTATTCTAATTTTAGAAATCTTTACAAAAGATGTAAGAACTCAGAAGTACAACTTTCTTTTTAGAGTTTATCTCTCCTCAAGACCTTATCAACTCTCAAAAAGACATCATCCTTTTCTGAATCTAATGAATCCTTTATATAGGAATTTACATAGTAGATGACAGCTAAGTTTTCCTCCTATTTCGGATCTACTCTGTGATCTTATCGAGATCGCTATAATATTCTATTTCGCAAGATTGATAATCATCGCGGGATAAACATACTCTTCTTGTACTTCTTCCATTGTTAGCTTTTATGTCATTCTTTTGGATATTCTGTGACGCTCGCGAAATGTTATTAAAGAGCTTGCGGTGATGTTCGCAGAAGTGTTGTTAACATCGCAAGAATTGCGTTGTAGTGATATTCTGGTCCTACATCTTGCCTCTTCTCATGTCTTTTATTCGAAGAAGAGAAGAGCATGAGAATCCCATACTCTTCATAACGCTCGCAACTTCTTTTCCTTATATATTTTCTTCCCGACAAGACTCCGTTAATCTAGATTTACCGCCTACACGTGTTGTGAATTCCACTTTTTACTGACATGTTCATGTTCAACAGGTCACCCCCTTTTTTCCTATAAAAGGTAGAATTAGATTTCAGAACTAATTTTCTTCTTTTATTTTCTCATCTTCTTTATTTGTTTACTTTGTCGTTCATCTGTAACTCTTCTTCTTCTTCGTATTCTCCTGCTACTGTTCTAATGGAGTCATCAAGGTATGTTTTCTGATTATGATACTTATTTGAATCAATTTTTACTTATATTCTCCGATCTTCTCCAATTGATTCTTCATAACTCTTGCATTATGTTTTCTATTTAGTGGAATTATCCCTAATACTCAGTATGCAACTCAAAACCCTAATATCCGCAAAAGGCCTACTAAAAAGAAGAAGAGGAGTTCTGCGAGTGATAAGGTAGTAAGAAACACATTTTATTTTTTAATAACAATATTGTTGCCTCTGTTTCTTATTTAAGTTATTATTCGCATAATGACGAGAACATCGCTAATCCTTCTAAGAAATCCAGCAAATTCAAAAACCTTGAGGCTGATATCGTTATCCCTGCATTAACATCTGCGAGGATTACACCCATACCCTATCAATCCAATCCCTCTTCTTTTATCCGCGAGAATACTGTTGTCAATACCTCTTCTATTCCTGACCCTTTGACAAATCAAGCTTCTAGAATCGCTGTGACTGAAACTCCTTATAGTCATTTATGGCCCTCAACCGTTGTCTTTCCAAATACTCCTCCTCCTGATAATTCAACCATCGCAAATGATTCAAATCATCAACTTGCTCTCGTTAATACTTCACCTTTTACACCTCTTCCTTCATCAAATGAAAACTTATCAAGCATTGACGTTGCTTTTAAAATTTTGTCTAACATTTTAGAAAATGCTAGAAAGTCTTCTACTGACCCTCTCCAATATGAAGTTTGCGAGACTTTTCTCAAATATTTTGGCTCTGATTGTAATACTTCGCAAGCATCTTTGGAAAATTAGATTGAAGCTCTAAGGAGAAGCCTTCAAGTTAAAACTTCTGAATGTGATACTATGAATCATAAACTTCGCAATTCCTCTCTTGACTGCGAGAACCTTCGCAGAAAAAATGACGAGCTGAAAGGTACAATTTCCTTGCATCTATCCCTTGTTCTTTTGTTTTATTTTTATATTCTCTATATTCAAGCTTCCTTCTTAAATTCTTGGTTCATATATTAGTTTCGAATCGGACTCGTTTTATAGAAAGATTCAAGTTTGAATCTATCGTTGAAGAAGCTCGCGCTGAAAGAGATTCTTGGATGGATCAACATACTAGATTAGATAATCTTTTCTCTTATTCAATAGATCACATAAATAATCTTACTAATGAGAATAATCAATTATTGCAAAGGAAGAATTTATTAAGTGGCGAGGTCGATCGCCTCTCATATTTGTTTTTCAAGGCTAATTTGGCGATGAAATCTTTATCAGATGAGAATAAAACTTTGTCCCAAGAAAAACATAGATTTTCAAGCTTGATGGAGATTTCCTCGCAGAAATTAAGTAATCTTCAATGCACATGCAATAATCAAGAGAAATCTCTTCGTTCTCTTAAGGATGAGCTTAAGGAATTAGCTGAATCATCCGCTGCTGAAAAGGATAAACTTATCAAGGGTAGATTAACTCTTAGTTTAAAGGCCAGCAAGCTTCAAGATCAATATTCTCAATTAAAGAAATCTCATTCTTTATTAGCAGAAGAAAACATGAAATCTTGTTTGAAGGGTGTGGTTGGCGATAAATTTGATGACGCCATGAATCAATGGGAGAACTGTTTCTTTACATTAATTCAAAACTTAACCTCGCAGAAATAAGGTAGTCAATTGACTGCCTCTTTTGTTGACCTTCCTATCAAATTTTGTGTTATATTTTTTGCAAAATCTTTGACTGAATGATCTTTTATCACTTTTGTTACTCGCAGAATATGAAAGAAGTCTTCATTCTATCATCGCTGATCTTACTGATAAGTTGGATAAAGTTCGCAAAGAAAACAAGACTCTTACTTCCGATTATATTGAAGATCGCGACAAAGCAGAAAGAAGACTTGATTATCTCGAGTATTTCAAAATATAGAGATTAGGAATCATGACAGAGGTTTCCTTCGTAAGGTTCACCTCAGTGATGAAGTTCTTGTGAACAATATTCTGCTCTCCCATTCTCTTTCCCCTGTATATGTTCCTCCTTTAGAAGTTGATGATGATGAAATTACTCTTCCCATGGATAAGGAACTAGATTTCACTAATGATGAAGAAAATACCACTAAAGAAGATAATGAAAAATAAATAAGTCTTCCCAAAGAAGTAGATAAAAGTGGCGAAGTAATCATTGTCGAAGAATCAAAAGAAGGAGAATCTCGCGGTGAGAAGAATACTGATGAAGCTGACAATTCTGGCAAGAATAATGAATCTGGAGAGAAAGAATAATGAATCTGGCGAGATCATCGCTGAAACTTGAATTTCATTTTCATTTTCATTTTCGCTTTCTCTTTTCTTCTTCTATCTTGCGGATAATGTAACTTTTGAAACTTTTAGAATTCAACCTTTGATTTTGTTTACTTTGGATATTCTTAAGGAAGATAATGAAATCATATTTCTCCACACCCCTACTTGCCCTTCATTATCTTTCTTGAAATAGTGAATCTTTTCCTGCACTCTTAAATAGAATAGTTAATTTTTAAGATTATTCTGTTGGTCTTATTTTGCCTTCCTAATTAAAGGTCTTATTTTGCCAATAAATTTTCTGTCTGCGACAAAATCGCAGGATTTCTTAACATTTGCATGTAAAGATCCTTTGATCTTGTCTTATCCACATTTTTTCAACATCTCTGCGACAATATGATAAGCATAAACTCTTTTGCAAGAATTTAAACCTATGACATTGCCGTCTTGCGATGAAATCGCAGGACGTCATTACACTTTCATGTAAGAACCCATTGATCTCATCTTAACTTTTCTATTATGGCTTGTTTCCTTTGTATAATTTTCGTCACACGACAATTGATAGGTGTCTAAAACACCTTATTATTTATCTATTGTTTATGCTTTCTCTGCTAGTTTTCTTGTAAATTATGTATCTTATGTTTTGTTTTTGAGTATTTAGGTAATTTGGAGTCATTTGGATCAAAAGAAGAGGAAATATGGAAAAAGCGTTGGAGGCGGATTGTCTCTCATTATTTGCTTTTATTTCTTCATCGCTTCCTGAAGAGTATGTCAGCTTTAGTGATGCAAATTTCTGTCTGAAAAGCACGACAACTTTAGTGATGACTCTCATTGAAGAGTATAAGTGAATATGAGAAATAAAGGACGGTTTCTGTTAGCGGAGGAACTCGAAAGAAGGAGAAAGCGTTCAATTGGAGCATAAAGGGGCAAAGCTGTCATTTCCTAGGAGAACACTATCCGGAGAGTCGAGCCAAGGTTAAGGGTCGACCAGTTCTAAAGGAGCACTAAAGACCACTGATGTTAAGGGGTGGCTAGCTGTTATAGGGTACCCATTGGGGTGTCCCTTATCCTATGCATTGGAGTGTCAATAACCACCCAATCATTTCTAACCCTAAATCCGAGAAACCAATTTTAACTCAATCATTGTGAGCCGAAATTGAGAGAATGAAGAAAAGCAGCGCAGCTGCTGCTGTTATGACCAAGAAACAGATCGAGAAATAGAGAGACAGGGAGAGGAGCTGAGAGTTACCATCATCCTGATGCCGAACATGAGAAGAAACACAGCTGCTACTGAAGCTATTGATGTATCAACCCAGGAAATGGAGATCGAGAGTTATGGGTACTGCAATTGAAGTTGGGTGATGAATTAAAGTATGGGTTCTGTTATTTTGAGTTAGAGGCATAATTTGGTTCAAAATGATGAGCAGTTGATGGAAATTTAGGACTCGTTAATCCATGGAAGAAGGAGGAGAAATTGTCACTGAGTCATGAATGTGTGATGGGAATTTAGAGATTATTTAGATTGTATGAGTAATTATGATTGATGGGTGATGTTTGTAATCATAATTGCAAGTTGATAGAGAGTTCAACACCAAAAAATTGTGATGTCTGTCACTTACCAGTTCAAGCACACAAGCTGTTCGAGTAAATGCCTAAACGGCAAGTTTTCAGCCAAGCCTTTTGTTACTGCCGTTGGTTCTACATTTGTGCGCTAGCTTTGTTCCAAAGGGTTAGAACGTGGATTCCGTGGTTCAAGGTATGATGGTAGCTGGTGATTGATGGAATGTGGGGAAGATATGTGTGGAGTTGTTGCTTTGTAGTGTAATGGTTGGAGTCTGTAATGGGGTGATGTATGCTGCTGGTTCATATGAATGAATTCTTTGCAGGGAGTGAGGTTCAAACTGAGATGGTGGTACTGAAATTGGAGGAGAATGTGTTGCAGTTGGTATGCTTAGCAGGGAAGATGCTGTAATGGTGTTATGGTTTCTAAACTGATGCACTGAAGTGATTAATAGCTGCAGGAATATGAGCTAATGAGAATGCAGTTGATACAGCTTAGCAGCTACAGTTTCTGGTTAGATTGTTGTTGTTGTCGGAGTTAAGCCGTGTTGCAATAGGTCTGTGATGTTGGATGGTTGAAACATGGTATATGCAAATGGGGCTGTGGCAGGTGTTTGAACTGAGCTTATTTGGTATATAAAGCTACTAGAATTGCAGGCGACGGCAATGCAAGGGAAGTCGCAGTGTTGTTGTTGGTGTTTGAGGTGGTTGATGCCATTGGGTTTCTAAAGTTTATTATGAAGCATTCGAACTGAAGCTAGTTGTCTGCAACTGAGATGTGTTGCAGTAAAAATGAGTTTGTATTGCCAAGGGATTCAACTGATGTAGGAGTGGAATATCATAGCAAATGATAACTTACGAATATTGTGGATAGAAAATACATTTTGCGAGTAAAGAATATTTTGCGAGCAAAGGAAACCACGAAGGTTCGCAAGATAATCTTCAAATCCGAAATGGCGGGACAACACAACGGTCATCTATTGTAAAATCATATAAATAGCCATTTAGGCATGAGAGGAAAGGGAGAGACACATTTTGAGAGAGAGGATAATTTTAGGAGGAGAGAGAAAATTTTAGAGAGGGATTTATTTTCTTTATCATCTTCTTCCCCAAAATTCTAGAGCTCCAAATATTCATTAACGGAGTCTCAATTGTAAAATCATGTAATCACATACAATCACTAGTGAAGCACCGTGGATGTAGATCACATTGATCGAACCACGTAAAAATCTTTGTGTCTCTTTATAATTTTAGTACCTTAATTCTTAATTTCATATAAAATTAATTAGGTTTAGGAATCATTTTAATGGAATCTAATGAGGGTGTAGTTGTGAGATAATCCCCAACTACATAATTGGCGCTAGAAACAGGGACCTAACCTTGTCGGTTCAAGAAAGTTAGAAAAAATTGGTTATTGATGGTGATGAATTGTACCGGATTTATGAGTTTTGAAGACAGAAATGGAAGTTCTTTTATTGGCATCTTCAAACAACAAACACATTAGTAGTAGTTCAGGAAGAGAAATGTGGATATGGAGAAATCGTCAAGCAAAATGAAATTTACACATGCTATGTCAACAATCGCTTCCAAAAAGGACAAATTTCTTCTCACTTTTCTTATTCTTTGTTTCATTTTTCAAAATTTGGGAATTTCAAAACACAAATTGAAAAATAAATTTTTTGCGATCTAAACTTTGTTTTTTGTAGAAATTTGATTTATTATGAAAATTTTGAATTTAAAAATGTTTTTGCTATAAATTTGTAGTAACCAAATCTTGTTTTACAAATTTGTTTAAAGAATTTCTGACAAAATCAAAATTCAAGATTTTCTGTTGGTTAGAGATTTACATTTCGCAAGAACAAAAAACAAGTAGAATATATGGAAAGTTTTCATTCTTCATAGGCAAACATTACTCATCTTAATGATCTATAAATTGCTAACCAAATTTACTGATCGTTTGCAGCAAATTTTTTGCAAAGTTCTGCGTCATTGATGAAGAAATATCATTCCTATGAAGAAACGGGATAAATGTCATCATGAGTTCGAATCTTACGAACAGAAATGTCCAGGGAGAAGAAGAAGAAATAGGGGATTATGGAAGAACAAAAGTATAAGAAATTAGTTCAATTCTTCTGGGCGACTAAACAACAAGATGGTAGTTCGTTTAGTTCGTAATTTAGTAACCACCAATCACGAACTAAGATGTTAGTTCGTTTTGAATAAACAACTATATACTTGAACATTTCGTAATTTAGTAACCACCAATCACGAATTAAGATGTTAGTTCGTAATTTAGTAAGATGTTAGTTCGTAATTTAGTAACCACCAATCACGAACTAAGATGTTAGTTCGTCTTCGCCCATCAATAGTGGGGTACCTATCTACTTCGCAAACCACCAATCACGAACTAATTTCTTATATATAATAAATTCACGAAGTAGAACATTTCGTAACTTTTATCCAAAGGAAGAAGAGCTATAGACAAAGTCTACCTCGTCAGATCTCCCAGCGTTTATGCGAAAGTCTAGGCAACTACATCGTACGAAGTTACAGATTGTCAACGGGGAATTTTGGAAGAATTAATATGAAGAATTCTAAAACAGCGAACATGATATTCTAACTTGTGCAAACGTCTACTTCGCAACAACATTTTAGTTCGTGATTTTGACCTTCGCAACATCTTTGGTTATTTCGCAAGAATAAAATGGGAGGTTATTTCGCAGACATATTTCGCAAGAAATGGTTAGAACAGTTGGCATGGCGCAGCATTATACAAGAGGCAGATCAAGAGTTAACTTCGCAAGACTTCATTTCTAATTTCCTCTCAATTTTCAACCAACTCATATACTTCTCAAGAGACAACAACAAGCCGTAAAAGGTAAGTACCATTTCCTTTAATACTTTATTTACAGAAGATAAAATATTTTTGAATTTATATACTCACAAAATATTCTATACTCAAAATTTCTACAATTTCAAAGATTCCAAAACATTTTAAAGATTTTTTAAATTGGTAAAAAGCGACACAATCGCAAGATTCTAAAATTACTTCATCGCAAAAATTAAAAGATCTCAAAAATTTACAAATACTTCAAAATTACAAAAAATAGAGAAAATTAAATTCCTATATTTCTATAGAACAATTTTGATTAATACTTCTCATACTTTTCATACTTCTTATACTAAACATTTCATAAAAACATTCGACATTTTATGTACATGAAAAATTTACGATGAATTTTTAAAAGGCGAAAAAATACCGCCATTTACGATTAACTTGCGAATAAAAGACCGCAATCTGTGATCAACCTCCAAAAAGAAAGAGAGCCGCAAAAAAATTTATACAGGCAAACCTTTGTGGCGTACACCCTAGTTCGCGAAGCTATATTTCGTAAGAGGCAAAGTCCTAAAGTGCGTAATTTAAGGGGGTACCTATAAACGTGGCTAAGGGTAACCGGAACACCACCAAGGACCCTTAGTACATGGTAAAAATTTAGGGGTACAACCCAATAATGGGGTACATATCCGGGTTAGACACCTTGGATTCTCACCAAATCTAGCGACATTACGCAATATAAAATGCGGTGTAAGAGGATTTAGGTTGGGCGACTAAGGCATACTGTCTTTCCCAAGAAGTGTAGAAAACGATCAAGGCGCCGAGGTACACGGTTGAGTCAAGAGTGCCGGGTGAGGTTGAACCACATCTTCCATTTTTGACAAGTCTTGGCAAATGATGCACTTGGCCCAAAGATACCCCATAGGGTGCAACCTCGTAACTATAAGCCCTATAGGCAAAAAGGATAAGAGGTTGCGATCAAAAGCTGGTTGTTGGCAGAACCGGATGGGAAGAGCTAACCTTGTATGGTCGATGTATGCTTCCTTGAAGGGGCAATCAGGGGGAAGATAAAGGGCAGCACCCTCCATTAGGGAGCTTATACGTTCTATAAGACGCAAATGTCACGAGGCTTCTTGTTTGCGAAAACATAAAGGCTTGTCATATTTGTGCAACAAATGAAGTTCTGCGAGCCTTCTAAAAAAAAAAAAAAAAAAAAAGAAAGAAAGAAAAGAATAAAGAACTCGTAGAACATAATAAAGAAGTTAAGATGAGATCAATGGGTCACTACATGAAAGTGTAGAGACGTCCTGCGATTTCATCGCAAGACGGAAATGTCTTGGGGATTTATGTTCGCAAGAATATTTAGGCCTGTCATATTGTCGCAACAATTCCTTAAGAGGCTAAAATACTATTCAAAGAAGTTAAGATGAGATCAATGGGTTTTTGCATGAAAGTGTAAGAACGTCCTGCGATTTCATCGCAAGACGATAATGTCACGAGGTTGTATGTTCGCAAGAATGTTCAGACTTGTCATATTATCGCAAATACAAAATATTATCACAAAAGAGGTGGCAAAATAAGACCTTTACTTAGGAAGGAATGATAAGACCACAGCAATTCATGAAATTAATTCCATCAAGATCATTGAAGAATTTTGAAGACAATATATATCAAAGAAGACAATTCCATCAAGATCATTGAAGAATTTTGAAGACAATATATATCAAAGAAGACAATTCCATCAATATCATTGAAGAATTCTTACAAGAATATATATCACGAAGTCATACCAGAAGAGGCGATTTCATTCGCGAAAATACACAAGTAAATTTGCGAAGATGATTATATGAATAGAGACAACTCAAAGATATATCAATTTTACTGCAGCAAAATGAGCTAAGTAACACAAACATTAACTATGCATTATAATAGATAAGTATTCACATCATACAAGCATCATACTTGCATCATACAAGCATCATATTTTCATCATACAAGCATCATACTCGCATCATTCAAGCATCATATTTGCATCATAAATGCATTGCATAAACATTTCATGGCATAAGAATCGCATACGCATTTCATAACATAATCATTACATAAATATTATATTCGCACAAGTATTGTACAAAATTTTACAGGAAAATACCACGAAACTTCGCAGAAAAATTCATAATTCGCAGGACTATTCAAAGTTCGTAACACTATATTCGCAACATTATATTCACAACACTATGTTCGTAACACTATATTCGCAATAGTACATTCGCAGCAGTATGATTCGCAACAGTAAGTTCACAGCACTATTCGCAGCACTATTCAGAAGTTCAGAAATTCGCAGAAAATCCCAAAAATTCACAGAAAAATTCAGAAATTTGCAGAAAAATTCAGAAGTTAGCAGGGTTACCACTTGAGGCAAAGGAAAGATAAGAATAGAGATGCAATTTAATTATTCAACATTTTCTCAAGGATTCTCCTTCATAGATAAAGAACAGAGGCAACTATGGATACCCAAGAAAATATTTGATGTTCTTTATCTTCTCAGCAAGAATCCTCACTAAAAGTGGAATAATAATTTCACATAAACAGAGGCAATATTTATCACTCTCTTAAGGATACTTCATACTTCTTATATATTTCGAGGATTAAGTACTTCTTATACTTCTTCAAGGATATTTTATATTTCTTATACTTCATACTTCTTCAAGATACTTCACATACTTCATACTTTGCAAGATGATACTTCTAATTACTTCTTAAAAGCTTCAGAACTTCGCAAAAGAATAGAGGCAAGTATATACTTTTTGAGTATGATATTCTTTCGCTCGTTCCTTCATCAACAAAGATAAAAGACTACTACAATGGATTTTTTCTTAAAGATCGCTCTTCAAGCAATATTCAAGAAAAAAGAGGCAAGATGTAGGAGCGGAATATCACAGCAAATGATAACTTACGAATATTGTGGAGAGAAAATACATTTTGCGAGTAAAGAATATTTTGCGAGTAAGAAGGACATTTTTCGAGCAAAGGAAACCACGAAGGTTCGCAAGATAATCTTCAAATCCTAAATGGCGGGACAACACAACGGTCATCTATTGTAAAATCATATAAATAGCCATTTAGGCATGAGAGGAAAGGGAGAGACACATTTTGAGAGAGAGGATAATTTTAGGAGGAGAGAGAAAATTTTAGAGAGGGATTTATTTTCTTTATCATCTTCTTCCCCAAAATTCTAGAGCTCCAAATATTCATTAACGGAGTCTCAATTGTAAAATCATGTAATCACATACAATCACTAGTGAAGCACCGTGGATGTAGATCACATTTATCGAACCACGTAAAAAAAATTGTGTCTCTTTATAATTTTAGTACCTTAATTCTTAGTTTCATATCAAATTAATTAGGTTTAGGAATCATTTTAATGGAATCTAATGAGGGTGTAGTTGTGAGATAATCCCCAACTACAACTGAAATGATTCTGGTGGTGTTGTTATGTGAAAGTGGAGTTGAGGCGTAATTATGTTGCTGCCAGAGGGTTGGAAGTTCAGAAAAAGAGAAGAACAAGGAGAGAGTTGC
The DNA here is from genome assembly GCA_023529315.1 of Papaver bracteatum. Classification (NCBI taxonomy): domain Eukaryota; kingdom Viridiplantae; phylum Streptophyta; class Magnoliopsida; order Ranunculales; family Papaveraceae; genus Papaver; species Papaver bracteatum. The sequence continues at coordinate 1,987,599 of JAJJWX010002324.1, forward strand.
AACCGCAGAGTGAGGGCTTGTTCAAGTTTGCAACTGAGGTGGTGCTAGCTTCAGTAGAGTTGAAGGAAAGCTGGTATGGAATTGCAGGAAGAGGTGGTGACTACCACTGAAGCTGAGATGCAATAAGGAGAGAATGCAGTTCAGTACAGTTACAGGGAAATGGTAAGTTGTTGATGAATTGCAGGAGAAGAAGTGTTGTTGTGAATGGAGTGGGAAGTAAAGTGTTTGAATCAGTATACACCGGGATGGCTCAGTGTGTTAACGATTTAACTCAGATTTAGACCTGGCTAATTGGGCTTCATACACGGGCTATGCAGGCAGAGATGGTTTTGGCCGATCTTATTAGTGGGATGTGACTCAATTTGGCAGTGGGCCAACAGTGACTTCTCCCTTGACCCGGTTGACTAACAATGACCGTTAGGTCAACATTTAAGTATAACGGAATATTCCATCGACAGAGGTGAATTTTCAGGTGACCAGGGGCGACTTTCCGGTGTCGGATTGCGGCCAATTTCCGGCCAAAAACCCAGTTTTCCGACTAGCATTTTTGGGACATATTTTCTACATGGGTTTCTCTCACTTTTGGGCTTGGTGGATTTATATCTAATGGACTTTGAAGACTTGGACCTAGTTTTGGAAGGGAGAAAAAGTTACATAAAAGGGAAGACTTCTACAATTTTTGGAGATCACGTTTTATTCTATTCTTGGAGCTTTTGCAAAGAACTACTTCTAGAGTTTGCTTTCTTTTATGTTTCATCTTATTTCTTTGAATATTATGATGATGAACTCCATGAATATGTGTAGCTAAATATAACTATTGGTTATGGGATAAAAGTTGATTTCTTCAAGCATGTTATTTGATTCTATGAATTAGTTTTGTCTCAATTTTATCGTTTATGATTCATCGTTTTTATTATCATATGATTTGAATGCTAGTTTGGTTGAGTCCGGAATCAATTGGATTTGTTTTCATCTCTATAGCTATATTAGGGTTTTCAATACGTAAAAGTTGTTTATCCCTGATTTTTAGTAGCATCTTATGGTTAATACTTGTAGTGATACATCTTTTTAATCGCATATGAATCATAACCTTTGTTAAAACGAATTAGTGCTTTTACACGTTTGTTTGCATTGATTAGTCTTATTTCATAGAACTTATTGCTATTAGAGAGTTAAATCTAATTGTGCTTTTACACTTTAGGTTTCTTTTTAGGAAGATTTCTCAATAGCATCTTTTAATGTTGTTTGTGATAAAATCAGGAAATAAACGAGATACTCTTGCGATCAAGATATCTTAGGGCTTTTGATAATTGCGAGATTAAATTACCAATTCTAATCATAGTTGAAAAATACATGTTTGTGAATGATACTATCCCTTGACCAATATCTCCTCTTTATTGATTATTCCAACTATTTGCTTTGCTTTATTTAGTATTATTACTTTGTTAAAAACAAAAACACACCCTGGTTATTTTGGTTACTAAAGAATCTGAAAATTGCATAACAACAATCGCCTCTCTGTGGATACGAACTCTTTCTTATCGAATACAATATTCATATTTAGTTGAGTGAGGAAGTGAAATTATTTTTCACACACATACGACACGCATCAAAAATATGACAGGCCTAAATGTTCTTGCGATCATAAAGCCCCATGACATTTCCATCTTTAGACACTTATCAGCTCCCTAATGGAGGGTGCCGCCCTTATCTTCCCCCTGGTTGCCCCTTAAAGGAGGGTACATCGTCCATACAAGACTAGCTCCTCCCATCCATATCTGCCAACAACCAGTTGTTTTTCGCAGCCTCTTGTCCTTTATTCTTATATGGCTTATAGTTACAAGACTGCACCCTAAGTGGTGTTTTCTTCGGGCCGAGTGCATCATAGCCAAGACTTTCCAAGGATGTCCAGGGTAGTTTCGTACGCCCCGGGCACCCTTGACTCAACCGTGTACCTCGGCGCCTTAGTCATACTCTTCACTCCTTAGAAGAGGTCCTTAGTCGTCCAACCAGGGTATAACCTTATATAATTGGAAATCCAAGATCCCTCTTATAGATAGGTTTTCTTTAACCCCAACATCTGCATAACTCAGGTTCCAGTAGTGATATAACCTTATCACTGAGTCATGTCAAGAGATACTTCCTCATATGACGCGTTATTAGGTCTTACATTTGCCTCTTGCGAAATTTTATTCGCGAACTATGGTGCACGCCATAAAGGTTCGTCCCATTCTATTAATCTCTGCGAAATTTATATTTTCTTTCTTGCGATGATGCTCGATGTTCTTGTTTTGTTATCAAAAGAACCTTTCAGTTGTAATAGAGAAAGAAGAATTTATTATCTGTTTCATAACATACCAGTATCTATTATCTGTTTCAAGAATTTATTCTTGCAGAAGGTGTCATTGATAATACTTCTTCAGGAATAATCTATTCCATGGTCTATCAAGTCTCTGGCCAACATCTCTCCCTTCAGGATCCATTAGTTTGTACGCCCCAGTTCCAACTATCTCTTTAATGATGTATGGTCCATCCCATTTTCTCGCCAATTTTCCACCGTTTTCTCGCTGATAACTTTGTGTTTCTCGCAATACTAAATTTCCAGGTTGGAATTCACGTTTCTTAACACGTTTGTTGTACTCGCGATCTAATATGCGCTGGTAATTCTCCATATATTGTAGAGTTTGTTCTCTCTTTTCTTCTAATTCATCCAATTTATTCAATATCATACCAGCACTTAAATTTCTTTCCCATTCTTCTCTTTTTGTTGTAGGAATAGCAACTTCTGTTGGAAATACAGCTTCATCCCCATATGTCAAACAAAATGGTGACATTCCAGTTGCTTCTCGTCTAGTTATGTTGTAAGCCCATATTGCATTATGCACTTGCTCGCACCATGCTCTGTGGTATCCTTCTAACTTCTTTTTCAAGATGTCTGCGATTGTTTTATTAGTTGCCTCAGCCTGACCATTTGTTTGTGGGTATAAAGGAGTAGATTTTCTACATTTTATCTTGAATGCATTGAGTAGCAATTCTATGTTCTAGCCTTCAAATTGCTTTCCATTATCAGATACCAATTGTGTTTGTAGGGGCAGAATATTGTCACAACAATATTCCTGCGAAATAAATAACTGTTCTGCGATGCATCGATAATAAACGAATTACTCTGCGGCACATCATTGATATTCTGCGACACATCGAAAGATGACTTAAACAATGACGTAATGACTGAAAACGACAGAAACACAAAGAAAGTGTGACATGTTTGCGGTATATCAATAAAACCTGCGAAAGATAAAGGCGGTGCTAGCTGCGATTTATCGCAAGAACTCAGATCCAAAATTGAAGGGAATCTTAGCTGTAAATGAGCTGTCATGAGCTGTAATCCACTATGTAAATACCTATATAAAGGAGGTGAATAGTTCCAGAGAGGGGATGAATTTTTGGAGGGTGAGGAAAGTTTTTAGGAGAGAGAAAAATCTTTGTTAAGTGTTCTGTGTTCTTGATTTCTGTAATTCCTTAAGGTCATATTAATGAAAAAGTGTTCTTAATATTCAAATTATGTCATAAATATTGATAGATTCTTGAGTAGGGTGTAGTGTGGGAATTCCTGCAACTACATTTTGGCGCCCAGAAACAGGGAGAATCAAGCTTGAGAAATTTCAAATTGCAGTTTGAAGATTTGAAGAAATTATTAGAATTGAAGAGAAATGGCTAAAAGGAGGAGAAATACATCAGAACCACCAACAACAGTGAGAAGAAGTAAAAGAATTGCAGGGGAAGGAAAAGGTGAATTGGAAGGATCTTTAAGGAACAGATCAGGAAGAAGTAGAATGAGAAATAGAGCAGAAAATTCGAACCAACCACCAAATCAACAAACACGAGCACAAGATAGAAACATGGATCATGATAGAGTAAGTGTGCATACTTGGAGGTCGGATTCGATAGAAGAGGCGGAAAGTCAAGAAGAGGAAAGAAATCAAGAAATGGAGGAAGGATTAATTCATGAAGGACGTGAAGTGGAAGATGGTTTGAGACAAAGGATAGAGAATGAAAGAAGGTTAGAGGCATAAGAACGTGCTAATCTTACAAGACAAAATCATGAATTAAGAATGGAAAATTTGAGGTTACAAAACAGAAGATCAAGAAGCAGCATGAGATCAAATTCAAGATCATATAGAGAAGAAGCAAGGCAAAATCTTCCTATACAAAATATTGAGGAAAATTTGATAAATGATCGTTATGCTCCACGCGATGAAACTTTAGACATTAGACATAATCAGATAGAAGGAGAAAATCAATAAGAGAGAAGGAGAATGTTACGTGATGAAGATATTCGAAGAAATCGCAGGATTATCGAAGATGATATTGAGAGACATTATATTGAGCAAGTATGTTTAGCAGGAGAAAGAGAGAGATTGCGAGCAGAAGTATAAGAGCAAGAAATTCAAACAGCGTTGCGTCAGAATAATCATGACAATCGAGAAAGACGACGTGCGCAAAATCGTAATAATGATAATCTCAATGAGGAATATGAGAGAATTCGTAGAGATATAGAAAGGCAACGAAGAGAAACGATAAGGGATGAGGAAATTCATGGAGAAGAGAATGAAAGACAAATTAACTTGCAAGAAGAAGAAAGTCGCAGAAGAAGGCAAAACCAAGATGTTGAGGAAGAAGCGAGAAATATCGAAAGACGAGAAAGGCATGAACGCAGACGAAGAGAAGCTATGTTGAAAAGACCAATTGAGCAAAATTCTGATAGGAATGAACAAATCTTGCGAGAATTGGAAGAAATGAGAGGAATAATAAATAACAGAAGAGAAGGAGGAAGAAGACAACTTGATGAGGAAATCGAAGAGGCTGCGAAAACTCCATTTACTCAAGAGGTACAATTAGGAGGGATACCTCCAAAATGTAATTTACCGGTGTTAACCAGTATATTTGATGGAACTACGTGTGATGTCCAACATATCAAAGCTTATATTCGATGTATGCTACAATGGGAGAACCATGATGTCGTTTTGTGCAAATATTTTGCGTCAAGTTTAACTGGCGAAGCATTGAAGTGGTTCGAAAGTCTTCCCAAGAATACAATAACTTCATTTATGCACTTGCAAACCACTTTCTTAGGAGCCTACATCAGCAATAATTCTGCGCGACCTGGAATTGAAGATGTGTTTGGATTAAAACAGAGAGTTGGTGAGAGTTTGAAACACTTAACCATAAGGTGGAGGACAATGTGTAGTGAAATGGCAGGAAGAGTAGATGAAACATATATCATTTTGTCCTTCATAAATGCTATGTTTGCGACAAATCTATTATACATCCAGGTCTTCAGAGTCAAAAACACAATCACTATGACAGAGTTGCGAGAATTGCAAGAGGAATATATTGCTTTAGAGGAAAAAAAAATGAAATGGAATCTTATCCAACTCTTGTAGGCACAAGTTTAGCCGCAGCAAATGTAAGTTTGTTACCAAGGATGATTAATACAGTAGCAAGTACTTCCCAAAATCCGCGAGAGAAAATGGAGACTGATAATCAACTTAAGATAGTAGCAATGGGGAGTAGAGATCAAGAGGAATTAGAAAAAGAGAGAAATTTTTATAATCGCAATAACAATAATAATGTCCCACGGTTTGATCAACCGCAGGAAATTTATGGTGGACAGAGGCAGAATTATTCAAGAGAGCAAAGAGGTCAGAGGAATATGTGGGAAGATATCAAATTGCCACCTTTAAATACTGGTATAGATAAGATTTGGGAAGCGATTATTTTAATGGAGAACATACCCTCACCCTGGAACATGGGGAAGGAACCACATCCCAACAATCACAATCAAGAATTTTGTCTTTATCATCATTTTCATGGTCATTCTGTGAATAATTGTAGGAATGTGAAAAGAATCATCTTGTGAATGATCGAACAAGGAAAATTAAATCATTTTTTAGCAAGATATTTACAACCGCAGCAATTTCCGCAAGCACCAGAAATTCGCAGAGTTAATGTTGCGAAAGAAGCAGAAATATTTATCATTGAAGTAGGAGCAACAACAAAAAATCTATTTTGCAATTCAATTGTACATTCACAAAAAACGATAGAGGATTTCCATGATAATGTGCTAAGCAGAGTATTTGCAAGGGATATAGAGGGAAGAGAGGTGATGAATATTGCGAAGATTTCTCCGTTAGAAGAATGGCAGAAACAAGTTATCTCTTTTACTGCAGAAGAGATACCAGAGCCTGGGAAGATGCATGACAATCCATTGGTGGTGAAGTTAGAGATAAATCCAAAATATAGAGGAGAAGAAGATGATGATGATGATGCAGCAAGTGATTCCTGGGCAATAGATAAAGTTCTAATTGACACTGGTAGCTCGGTGGACATTTTGTTTTATCATACTTATCGCACAATGGGTGGAAGAGATGATGAGCTAATCCCTTCAACTTACAAGATCTATGGCTTTAATGGCACCGCAAACAAGCCAAAGGGAGAAATTACTATGGAAATTCCATTGAACAAGATATCTTCAAAAATCAAGTTTTGTGTAGTGGATATAGAATCTCCTTACAATGCCTTAATTGGAAGGCCATGGATCCATGGGATCTTGGGCATAGCATCAACATATCATCAATGCATAAAATTTCCACATCCTCATGGTATTGGGATAATTAAAGGTGATTGGTTTGAAGGAAAAAAGTGTTATGAAGTTGTCATTAATACTTGCGAAGAAAGGAATGCTCGAAATCGTAATTGGAAACATAACAGGAAGCAAAATTAGAGAGATGAGAAATTGATGGTGGATAATATAGAATTGCGGGGAAAGGATATACTTCAAGAATAGTTTGTCTCAAAACATTCAATGGCGATAAATCATACAAAAATGGGGAAAAGTTGAAATGTTCATTTTTCGCAGGAGCACAAAAACATGAAGTTGCGAATAATCATTCGTCACAGAAGAAAAGAAGTACAACAATATCATTTTGCGAACAATTAAAAAAAAAAAAGATGATTTCGAATATTAAAAGAAAAATTATTCTCAAAAATGAGAAATTTTTCTATTAAAAAGAAAGAGATGATGATTTCTAAGAATTTTTAATGCAAATGCATAAGACGGGCGCAAATCGCCTAAAAACATATAAGAACGGGACGAACTTTTATGGCGTACACCTTAGTTCGCGGATTCTATTCTGTAAGAGGCAATGTCCTTAAAGTGCTTCATAAGGGGGGTATCTTCTTTACTTTCAATTATCATAAGAACGGGACGAACTTTTATGGCGTACACCTTAGTTCGTGGATTCTATTCCGTAAGAGGCAATGTCCTTAAAGTGCGTCATAAGGGGGGTATCTCTTTGCATGGCTATGGGAAAGGCTATACTGCTGCTGGAACCTAGTCATGGAGATTGGGATTATAGAAAATCCATCCAAGAGAGATAACTTGGATTCCCAGCTATATAAGGTTATACCCTGGTTGGACGCCCGAGAGTTTCTCCTAAGGAATGCAACGTATGATCAAGGCGCCGAGGTACACGGTTGAGATGTGGGTGCCCGGGATGGATGAACCTACCCTGGACATCCATGGCAAGTCTTGGATTACGATGTGTTCGGCCCGAAGAAAACCCCACTTAGGGTGCAGTCTTGTAACTATAAGCCATATAAGGCATAAAGGACAAGGCTGCGAAAACAACTGGTTGTTGGCAGAACCGGATGGGAAAGTGCTAGTCTTGTATGGCCGATGTATAATCCTTGAAGGGGCAACCTGGGGGAGAGATAAGGGCGATACCCTCCATTAGGGAGATGTGTATCAAAAAAGACGGCAATGTCATGGGGCTTTATATTCGCAAGAATGTTTAGGCCCGTCATATTGTCGCGTGACAGAGACAGCAATATCATGGGACTTTATATTCACAAGAATATTTAGGCCCGTCATATTGCCGCATGATTGGCCAAAAATCCTAAAGAGAAATGTTAAGATGAGGTCAATGGGTTTTTGCGATAAGGTCAAAAAAGATGAGATAAATGAAATCAATAATAAGAGGAAATAAATCGCAAAGACGTCCTGCGATTTCATCGCAAAGACGACAATGTCATAAATCTTAAAAAGCAAAGAGAGAATTAATCTCTCACAAGATGGCTTAGATTTATCATATTGTCGCAGAAAATAAAATAATGATAAGGAAAGATCAATGGATTATTACATATAAGGTAAGAATATCCTGGGATCTTGTCGCATAAAGGTGGCATAATAAGACCTTTAACTAGGAAGGCGAAATAAGACCACAAGAAAAGATATGTCTGCGAAACATATAATTAATTGTTCGCAGAAATAATTGCGATAATTCATTTATCATATTGCAGATTAATAACAAGAGGCAAGTATGGGAACGATGTATAAGAATGATAAATATTGTTATTCATCATTATATGATAAATTCATATAAGTAACGGATGGATAGAAGCAAAAAGGGAATTTATATATATTGAAGAACATCAGGAGTTACAAGTATCTTGTTGAAAGGATGATACAATTTTCCAAAGATAATTATCGCAAGAAAGGAAGAGAAAAATACAGACGAAGATCAAAAAGAAGAAGCAAAATTATTGAGATTTATCTTCACCATTATCTTCATCTTTGTCTTCATTATCTTCATCATCAGTTTCTTCGTCATCTTCGCTTTCATTTTCATCTATATCAGCCTCACTGTCAGAAATAACTGGTACTTCAGATCTGGCTGGGATACTTTCCAAGAGGCAGGGATATAGGCTAAGAGAGAGGTTATTATCAGTGCAGACTTTCTCAATAGCGTTATTGCGAACAGTGAGAAGATTACTATGCAAATTGGAGTTAGATATTTTTATCTTCTCTCGCAGTCTAGTGATCTTATCATTGCGGGAAGCAAGATTATTCGCAAGACCACTTTTTTCTTCTTCAAGTTCTGCGATCCTTTTAGCATGTTTTTCTTCAGATTCTGCGATAACACAATAACAAGTTAGAAATTTATCAAGAATTTACAAAAAAATATAAAGATGTTAGAGGAGCAATAAATAACCTTCTCTTTCATGAATCATTTCTTGTATCAAGGTTGCCTGTTCGGTGTGAAGACTGACATCTATTGCTAAGTTTTTCCTAGCATTATCGAGAACTGTCGCAGCCCATGCGAATTCATCATCATTTTGAATGAGAAGATGGGAACGGATCTGTTTTTCTCTTTTAAGAAGTTCAATATTTTCATCCTTAAGTCTATCTCTCTCAAGTTCAGTGTCAATAAGGGCATTGCGGAACTTTGATAGAGCTTCAGCGCCTTGAAGAGTAATGAATTATTTCTCCTTCTCAAGTTCCTTCTTTTGGGCTTTCAAGGTTTTGATTCTTTTTCCAAATTCATCTCTACAAGTCTTAAAACTATTGGATATACTTAAAGTAGATCTATAATCCATTCTTATAAGGGAAATGTGAAATCTAAGTTCATTGATAGATAGAGCATTAATTTTTTCATCGGAATAATTATTTAAAGCGTCATTAAGACGCTGAAGAAGAATGGATTCATCTATGGGTTCATCAAAAGAATTAAGAATAAGAGCTTCATCAGTAAGGTTATAGGCATCTGCAAAATGGTTGTTTAAATAAGCTAAAATAGCAAGAAATAAGAAAGCAAAAATAAAATAAAATAAATCATACCAATAATTTGTTTGCAGAACTTCTCCTTGTCAGCTAGTTTTTGTTGAAGAACTTCAACATCTACTTCAAGCGATTTATTCTTGTTAAGGAGCTCAGTATTCCCAGATACTTCCAATTGTTTACATTTTTCGCGAAGAATGGATATTTCATCTTCGTATTGCTTATTCTTTTCGCGAAGTTTCGCAGACTCAGATTGTGAATCAGTAAGCCTTCTTTGCGATAATGATAATCTATTTTCTAATTCCGAAGCAACGGAAAAAGAAGTTCTAGCAGTCTGTGGAAGATAAGAGAAAATAAGTAAGGGTAAAAAGAAGATCTTCGAAATTCATGACAAGTGTAAAGGGGCATACCAATGAAGCTAGTGCATGAAGAAAATCTGGATTGATAAATCTCGAGACTCCTTTAAGATCTTTATTATTGGTTAAGATGGAAGCATCGCAGATTTTTGAGAGATAATTGCAAGCGTGATCAGTATCGTCATCACCAATACCTTGCATGGGATTTCTAAAGATATTTGACAATTGATCCATAGGAGTCTCAGGTTGAGAAAGACCCATCGCAAATCTAACTCTTGCGGAGGAAAAACGTAATGAAGAGGTGCTCATGGTAGCATCATTATTTATTCTTCCGCTCTCTTCAACCTCATTATCTTTTTCAGCGACAGAAGAAATGTCTTTAAGTGGTTGAGTTTTTCTTCTCTTTTTTGGAGGACTCTCAGCAGTTTGATTCTCATTGCGATGAGGAGAAGTGCCAGAACTCTCATTTGGAGTTATTACTTTTTTGCCTTTATCCTTGGCTTCAGCTACTGCGACAAATGGTATTTCCTAGAAAACAACCACACATGAAGATAAGAAACAGGGGCAACAATATATTGTTAAAAGTTATAAGAGAATGTTTCTTACTTCATCTGTGAAGGTTTTCAAAAAAAATTAGGAGATTGGGATTCCCAGTACTGATGTAGCTAGCCTTCATTTTTCCAATCTGATAAAAAATAATTCAATAACTAGTAAGAATAATATATTTATCTGAATTTTCGAATAATGATTAACTTCGCGAGGGATACCTCAGAATTCTTTTCAGGCCAATTAAAAATCCAAGGATGATAAGCCGCAAGATATGCAGGATTCGCAGGAAGGTTAAGAGTACAAGAAATATATGGACCTTCAAGGAGGAGAGGAAATCTACACCATTTATCATCTTTGGAGAAGCGTGGAATATTGTTTCTTGTGGAATGATAGTCTATATCTTGCATAAGGATTTTATCCTTCGCAACTTTTTTATCCCTATTCAAACAAATAGCCCAACACGTGCTTTCTTTCTTCATTGGAATCACTTGATAATTCGCAAAGAAGTTTTCCACGGTATATTTCGCTGGAATAATTGGAATTTTCTTATAATCAGGATGTTTCGCATCATCAGGATAAAGAGATCCTTTACCAGCTCCACGGGAAGCATATTCAAGAATGAGGCGAATAAAATCTCCACTTAGTTGGCAGATTGCTCGCGAAAGTTTAGCATGAGAAATAATCTCATAAAAAAGAGGGAGATCTGGGTTATAAAGAGGAATAGGAAGGCCAGCTTCTAATTGACCTAGCGAAACAAGGATCTTCTCGTTAGAAGAAGGAAATTTTGAAACTAGATCAATGGAGAGATTAGATTCTGAAGATTGATCAGGGATTTCAGAAAGTGTGAAACCTAAGGATTGAAGCTTCTGCTGGTGCTTTTTGAAAGTGGATTGACCTAATTTTTTAGCAGGAGCCATTTCTTAATATGGGAACGATGGTTAAGGCGAAGAAGAATAAAGAAGAAAAACTGAAAGAATAATTGAGATCCGGAATTTGCGGAAGAAGATGATGAATAGTGAAGTTGCAGAGAAGAAAAGCGAAAGTAAAAAGAAGAAGAGGGATTAGCATAGACGATATTTATAAGAGAGGAAAATTTTTGAGATTATCAATGTTCATTCAATGAAGAAAGGACGTGAATGGTTAAAACTCAACGGTTGGAGGAATACGTGTCAAGGAATAAATGGAGAAAAGAAAAACATGTGTAGGATATTTAGCGATGGATATAGAGACGTGTCAAAATAAAGGAAATATGAAAAGACAAGATGTATTTGATATTCTCGAAAAATATGAGTTGCGGCAAATCAAGAAATTTAAATTCTCATGATCTTTGTCTTCTTCGCATAAAAGATATGAGAAGAGGCAAGATTTAGGGGCAGAATATTGTCACAACAATATTCTGCGAAATAAACAATTGTTCTGCGATGCATCGATAATAAACGAATTACTCTGCGGCACATCAGTGATATTCTGCGACACATCCAAAGATGACTTAAACAATGACGTAATGACTGAAAACGACAGAAACACGAAGAAAGTGTGACATGTTTGCGGTATATCAATAAAACCTGCGAAAGATAAAGGCGGTGCTAGCTGCGATTTATCGCAAGAACTCAGATCCGAAATTGAAGGGAATCTTAGCTGTAAATGAGCTGTAATCCACTATGTAAATACCTATATAAAGGAGGTGAATAGTTCCAGAGAGGGGATGAATTTTTGGAGGGTGAGGAAAGTTTTTAGGAGAGAGAAAAATCTTTGTTAAGTGTTCTGTGTTCTTGATTTCTGTAATTCCCTAAGGTCATATTAATGAAAAAGTGTTCTTAATCTTCAAATTATGTCATAAATATTGATAGATTCTTGAGTAGGGTGTAGTGTGGGAATTCCTGCAACTACAGTGTTGGAATCCCAAATCTGCAAATTATATTCTCAAATATGAATGTAAAAATGTCTTTATCGCGGATATGTTGTACTGCCTTTACTTCTCCCCACTTTGTGAAATAATCTGTTGCGATAATTAAATATCTTCTTTGTCCAGAGCTAGGTACAAATGGTCCCACAATATCTAATCCCCATTTCCCAAAAGGTCATACACTTGTTGAGGATGATAATGGTGCCCCTGGCGCATGTATCCTTTTTCCGTATCGCTGGCAATCTTCGCAACGCCTTGGGAGTTGTTTTGCATCCTCATGCATATACGGATAGTAATAACCTTGCATTTTTGTTCTATATGCCAAATATCTTCCTCCACTGTGATTACTAGCATCACTACTATGTAACATCTTTAATAATTTTTGTCCTTCTTCTCTCATCAAACATCTTAACGATGGTCCACTAAAGGATCTGTGATATAATACTCAATCTCTTAGCTCATAATTGGTTTCCCTACTTTTTAACTTATGTGCTTCTAATCAATTTCTTGGAATTTCTCCTCTCGCCAAATATTCATGAAGATCTGCTCGCCAATCTGTAATGTTGCTCCTTGGTTCTCCCTCGCTAGCTTCTACCATCATTACATCTGTCTCTTTTTCTTCCTTGTTTATCGATGGAAATGAAAGTGTTTGAATTTTTATGCACCTTGCCAATGGATTTGTCATCATACTAGATATGAAAGCAAAAGAATCTACGAGCCTATTATCTTTCCTTGATATGTGTCTCCATTTTATTTTTGGAATTCTCGCAGACAACTCTTCAACAAGTCTTTTGTATATTCTCAAGGATGGTTCATTTGTTGTGTATTCTCGTTTTATCTGACGAATAACCAATTATGAATCGCTAGTGATTCTGGCATTTTCCAACTTCATTTATATCGCAAAATTTAAGGCATGGATTACAACCTCATATTATGTCTCATTATTAGTGGATGTGAATTCTAATCTAAACGAAAAAGCTGTTTTTTCTCCTTCTGGCGATATAAAAACAACTCCAATTCCATTTCCTTCTCCATTGGATGACCCATCCACTAATATTTCCCATCTGTTGGGTTCTGTTAATATATATTTTGGATCTCCGCATTCCTCTTCTATATCCATCATTTCTTCCACAGCTTCATCATCTTCTAAAGGAAATTCAGCTAAGAATCTGCGATGACCTGTGACTTTGGCGAGGATAAAATTTCATATTGGATATCAAAGTGTCCTACTTGTGCATTCTATCTCTCAACTCTGTCTGATATTTTTGAATTTTTCATTACTGATTCAATTGGTACTTTTGTTAATACTTTAACCTTATGTGCTTGAAAATAGATGCGGAGCTTGAAAGTTGCATGCACCAATGCTAGAATTAATTTCTCAATCTTGGAATAATTTCTCTCTGCAGAATTGAATGTTTTGCTGATATAATAAATTGGATTTTCTACCCCCGCGTCTACTCGTAGCAATACTGCACTTAGCGCGTATATGGTTGTCGCGAGATAGATCAATAGTTCTTTTCCTGGTTTGGCTTTTTGTAAAATAGATATGTTCATTAAATGTTCTTTAATTCCTTGAAAATCCTTTTCACATTCATCCGTCCATTTGAATTTTGTTCCCTTTTTTAATATGTCGAAAAAATGTTTGCACTTGTCTGAGGATCGCGAAATGAATCTCCCTAGCGAGGCTAAGAGTCCATTCAATTTTTGCACATCTTTTACTATCGCAGGCGTTGGCATATCGCGAATTGCTTGCACTTTTTCTGGATCAACTTGTATTCCTTCTTTTGATATAATGTACCCCAAAAAATTTCCTGAAGTTACTCCAAAGGTACATTTATCAGGGTTCACTTTGATATTAAATTGTCGCATTTGATCAAAAATTTATTTCAAATCTTGCACATGATTCTCAGCTTCTTTACTTTTGATTAGCATATCATCTACATACACTTCTAATGTTTTGTGAATCCACTTTGCAAACACCTTCTTCACCATTCTTTGATATGTTGCTCCAGCATTTGGCAAACCAAATGGCATCTTTGTATAACAATACAATCCTCTTGGAGCAAAAAATGCGGTATGATCTTGATCTTCTTCAGCGAGAGGAATTTGGTTATATCCTTTATATCCATCCAGTGAAGATATTCTTGCATTTACCGCTGCTTGTAGTACCAGAATATCACCATAAAGATATTCTCATGATAAGAACAACGCTTTCACGAGAAGGTCAAATATCCCTATAAGTATAAATGAAATTATTCATGAGAGTGTCGTGAGGATTCTTCAGCAACATTTGGCGAGTGTCACGAGGAAGCATCATAATAACTGACGATTGAAGAGACATGCTATGAGAGTGTTATTTCACGAGGATTACAAAAGTTGGCGAAGATTAATATTGTAAATACCACGATGAGATTGCAGAATATATCCGAAAGAAGGGGAAAACTTAGCTGTCACCCACAATGTAATTTCCTATATAAAGGGTTCAAGTAAATCCATATGAGATGATGTATTTTTTAGAGTTGGGAAAACCTTGAGGAGAGAGAAACTTCAGAAAAGAAAGTTGTAATTCTGAGTTTGAATATTTTCTGTAAACATTTCTGAGATCTAAATAATAAAAGTGTCATTTAATTCTTTAATCTTCAACTAGTTTCACTTAGATTTTTATAGGATCTTAATAGGGGTGTAGTGTGGGAAATCCTGCTACTACACTGCTGATTCAACCATTTGTGGGATATCTGGTAATGGAAAACTATCTTTAGGACAAGCCTTGTTTAAATCAGTAAAATCTATACAAATTCTTATCCCTTTGTTCTTCTTTGGGACCACCACCATATTCGCAATCCATTCTGGATATCTTGCTTGCCTTATAATTCCTGCGTCGAGCATTTTCTGTAATTCTTCCTCTATTTGAGAATGGTATGTTGTTGCGATTTTTCTTATTCTTTGCTTAAATGGTCTTACACCTTTGTTGATTTCTAATTTATGACATGCTACTGATGGGTCTATCCCTGGCATCTCATCCATGCTCCACGCGAAGATATCCTTATATTCTCGCAAGAGATTTATAGTTCTTTCTTCCTCATCTTTCTCCATTCTAGTCCCAATTTTCAGCATTTTAGGCTCTTCTTTACTCCCAATATTTACTTCTTTTGTTGGTTCTGCTGCAGTGTAACTGGCTTCAGGTTCTCCCATTGGTATTGGTGTTTTCATAAATCTCGCGAGTTCGTCTCCCTCTCGCGAGATTTCACTGGGCACTCCTTTTCCCTCTTTTGCTCTTATCATGTAAATTTTAAACTCTTCTTCCTTCTTTGCTTCTCTCGCCAGTTTTCTGCGAGCTTTTTGCAACTTTGGACGGTCTTCACAATTTCTCACTTCAATTTGGTAACACAGCTTTGCAAAGTCTATATCTCCTCTAATTTCTCCAATTCCACTGGGAATAGGAAATTTGATGCACTGATGCAATGTTGATGCTACATCCTTGATTGCTTGTATCCATGGTCTTCCCAATATCATATTGTACGGTGATTCCACGTCTACCACGCATAATGTTACTTGTGTTTCAATTTCTCCTAGCGGAATTCGTACCACTATTTCGCCTTTAGGTTTTGTTAAAGATTTTCCAAAGCCATGAATATGATATGTTGAACCATACATTTCTTCATCCTTATATCCCATTTTCTTAAAAGTATAATAAAATATTATATCCACAGAACTTCCTGCATCCACCAAAGTTCTATTCATAGCCCACTCTTCTACAGATTTTATTGATTCTCCCTTTCTCACTAGTATAGTGGATACCATGATTACCAAAGAAGATGTATGACTTAGATTTTCTTCTGGTACTTCTGCTGCTGTAAACGTGATCTCCTGCTTTTCCCAATCTTTCAATGACGATATTTTCTCCACCGTCATAATATTTCTTCCTTCAAAATCCCGTTTATATATCTTCCCCTTAATATTTTCATGAAATATATCAATCATTGCTCTTGTTACCATATCACACTCCAATTTTCTACAATCCTATTTGATTCTGATCATTCTTTCTTCAATTATCTCACCGATTTACTTAATGATTTCCTTAATCTTGAACAATTCTTACCTTCTTCTTCACTTTTTCTTCAATTTTCGTTAATCAATCCCTGTTTCGGGTGCCAAAATGTAGTTGCAAGAAATCCTACACTACACCCTTGATAAGAATCTATAGAAATTGAATGACATTTGAAGACAAATAACGACACTTTTATTATTCTAATTTTAGAAATCTTTACAAAAGATGTAAGAACTCAGAAGTACAACTTTCTTTTTAGAGTTTCTCTCTCCTCAAGACCTTATCAACTCTCAAAAAGACATCATCCTTTTCTGAATCTAACGAATCCTTTATATAGGAATTTACATAGTGGATGCCAGCTAAGTTTTCCTCCTATTTTGGATCTACTCTACAATCTTATCGTGATCGCTATAATATTCTATTTCGCAAGATTGATAATCATCGCGGGATAAACATACTCTTCTTGTACTTCTTCTATCGTCAGCTTTTATGTCCTTCTTTTGGATATTCTGTGACGCTTTCAAAATGTTGTTAAAGAGCTTGCGGTGACGTTCGCAGAAGTGTTGTTAATATCGCAAGAATTGCATTGTAGCGATATTATGGTCCTACATCTCAACAGATTCCATGATTTCCCATCTCAATTACTTCTCGGTTTGAACCTCCACATCAGCTTGAAACTTTGCCCATCATATCCAGTTCAACTCTGCTCTCAATTCCTTCTCCAATTCAACCTCAATCTCTTCATAACTCTCAGATTCAGTCTTCATATCTCCATCATCAGTCAGCTTCTTACTCCTCTCCCTTAAAATCTCTGCCTCCATACCTTCTTTTGGTTTCAGTATCACCGACTGCTCAGCAGCAGAACAACATTTGGGTGAAAAATGAATGAGAATGATTTCTCAATTTCAGGGTTTGGTGTAATAACTGAGACGGCTATCAACACCCATGGGTGTTTTCAGCAATTCTTCTTAAACTCCAAATGATGGTCCCTTATCCTCGACTGGGATCCGGATAACACTTGCAATGAAATGACACTTTTGCCCCTTCTTGCTCAAAATGGATGTTTTCTCCTTATTTTGCTCCATATGACTCCAAAGCACCTAATACGCTCAAACTCACACATAAGATACATAATTCACATGAAAAATAGCAAAGAAAGCATAAATGCTAAATATAAAATAAGGTGTTTTAGACATCTATCAGCTATGGTATCCAAGTGGCACTCCGGGTTGTGAAAACCGGGGCGTCACATGGAAAGTAAACACCACTATATCCACATGCCAACGGACAGGCAAAGGCAACAAATAAGACAATTGCAGATATATCAAAGAATAAATTAGAAGGAAACCACAGGGCATGGTGCGAGCAAGTGCATAATGCAATATGGGCTTACAATACAACTAGACGGGAAGCTACTAGAATGTCACCTTTTTGTTTGACATATGGGGTCGAAGCTGTGTTACCAACATAAGTTGCTATTCTTACAACAAAAAGAGAGGCTTGGGAGAAGAATCTTAGTGCTAGTATGATTCTAAATAAACTTGATGAGTTAGAAGAGAAGAGAGAAAAAGATTTACAATATATGGAAAATTATCAGCGGAGATTAGCTCGCGAGTATAACAAACGTGTCAAGATACGTGAGTTCCAACCAGGTGATTTAGCGTTGCGAGAAACACCAGGTTATCAGCGAGAAAATGGTGGAAAGCTGGCGAGAAAATGGGATGGACCGTATATCATTAAAGAGATAGTTGGAACTGGGGCATACAAGTTAATGGATCCAGAAGGTAGAGATGTTGGTCAAAGACTTGATAGACCATGGAATAGATTATATCTGAAAAGATATTATTAATGACAAATTCTGCGAGATATGAGTTGCTGGTATATTATATGATGAAACGGATAATAATTTTTTTTTACAGTTGCGAGATTCTTAAAATGACTGAGCAAATAAGAAATGCGAAAATATCGCAAGAAACGCGAATAAAATTTCGCAGAGATTAATAGAATGGGACGAACCTTTATGGCGTACACCCTAGTTCGCGAATAAAATTTCGCAAGAGGAAAATGTAAGACCTAAAGTACGTCATATAAGGGGGTATCTATTTGCATGGCTCATGGATAAGGTTATACCGCTGCTGGAACCTGAGTCATGGAGAGCTGGGGTCCATCTCCATGAGAGATACCTATCCAGGAGAGGTACCTTAGATTTCCAACTATATATATAAGGTTATACCCTGGTTGGACGATCGAGGGTCTCTCTTAAGGAGTGCAGAATATGACCAAGGCGCCGAGGTACACGGTTGATCCAAGGGTGCCCGGGGCATACGAAACTACCCTGGCCATTATTGGAAAGTCTTGGCTATGATGCACTCGACCTGAAGAAAACCCCACTTAGGGTGCAGTCTCGTAACTATAAGCCATATAGGCAAAAAGGATAAGAGGCTGCGAAAACAACTGGTTGTTGTTAAGACCGGATGGGAGGATCTAGTCTTGTATGGCCGATGTTCCCTCCTTGAAAGGGCAACCAGGGGAAGATAAGGGCGGCACCCTCCATTAGGGAGATGATAAGTGTCTAAAGACGGCAATGTCATGGGGCTTTATGTTTGCAAGAATATCTAGGCCTATCATATTGTCGCGTGAAAAATATTATATAGAGGCAACAAGCCATAAGAAAAAGCTAAGATGAGATCAATGGGTTTTTACATGAAAGTGTAAAGACGCCCTGCGATTTCATCACAAAACGGCAATGTCATGAGGATTTGTTCTCGTAAGGGAGCTTAGGCTTGTCATATTGTCGCAATACAGTGAAAGAATAAAGATAAGGCAGGATCAATGGGTCAATACATGCAAATGTAAAAACATCCTGCGATTTTGTCGCAGAAACAAAAAGATGGCAAAATAATACCTTTAACTAGGAAGAAAAAATAAGACCAACATAATAATCCCAAACATTAACTGTTTTCTTTAAAGAATGCATGAAAGATTTGTTCATCGCAAGAGAGATATTGAGAAACAAGCACTATTCAAAATTTCTCAGAAGTATTATTCAAATTCTCTCAGAAGGATTATTTACAATTTCGTAGCACTATCTATAATTTCGCAGTCCTACTCGCAACATTGTTCGAGGAAATATACTAAAATGCAGGAAACACTTGTCTATTATAAGAAAGATAATGAGGGGTTAGTATGGGAATTGAAAATAAAATATCATTATCTTTCTTGAAAATATTCAAAATAACATAAAAATAATTGAATTCCAAAGTTACATAAAAGTACATTACTCGCAAGAAAGAGGAAGTAAAGGAAAACAAAAACGAAACTCAAGCTTCAGTATTGGTCTCGCCAGCTTCATTATTTTTGCCAACGTTATCAACTTCACCAATATTCTTCTCATTATGATTAATTTGAGCTTCTTTTTTTTCTAACTCTTCACCATCAATTACTTCACCACCAGTAGCAACCTTTATAGGAGGGATTTTTTCTTCTTCTGTTGGGTCTTCTTGAAAAATATCTTCTTCATTGCTTGCATAATCTAGGTCATCATCTAAAGGAAGAGGAATTTCATCATCATCTACTTCTAGAGGTTTGATGGTTACATGGGGGGGGAGAATTGGATATCAAAATGTCATTCACAAGAACTTCAACATTAAGATGAACTTTGCGAAGGAAACCTCTATCGCGATTTCTAATCTCCATATTCTTGAAGTATTCAAGATAGTCATATCTTATCTCTGCTCGATCACGAGATTGAACAAGATGAGAAGTGAGAATTCCATTTTCTTTGCGAACCTCAGCCAATTTGTCAGTCAGATCATCAATGGTAGAATGAAGACTTTTTTCAGATTCTGAGAGAAAAACAAATTAACAGAAAAGACATTCAGGTAAAGATCTCACAAGAAGTATAGCAGAGAAATTTAACAGAAAGATTAACAATTGAGGCAGTCAAAATGACTACCTTCCTTTTGCAAAGTTAAATTTTGAATTAGTGTTAAGAAATAATTCTCCCATTGGTTCATGGCATCATCAAATTTATCCCCAATTATACCCTTCAGGCGAGATTTTATATTTTCTTCTTTGGAGAGGAGATACGAATTTTCTTTTGATAATAAAGAGTAAGATTCTTCTAATTGGGAATATTGATCTTGGAGTTTACTGGCCTTTAAACTTAGAGTTATTCTACCCTTGATAAGTTTATCTTTCTCAGTGGCGGATGATTCGATTACTTCCTTGAGTTCATCTTCTAGTGGACGAAGAGATTGCTCTTGATTATCACAACTTTTTGAAGAATACTCAATTGTTGCGAGGAAATCGCCATCATGTTCGAAAAACTACGTTTCTCTTGAGATAAAGTTTTATTTTCATCTGATAAATATTCCATCGTCAAGTTAGCCTGGGTTAACAAATATGAGAGGCGAGTAACTTCGCTACTTAATAAATTTTGCCTTTGCAATAATTGGCCATTCTCATTAGTAAGATTATCTATTTGATCGATCGAGTATGTGTGAAGATTGTCTAGTCTATTATATTGGTCCATCCAAAAATCTTTCTCAGCGCGGGCTTCTTCATCAATAGACTCAAATTGAAATCTCCCCATGATTCGTTTCTGATTTAAATCTAAATATGCGAACCAAGAATTTAAAAAAGGAATTGAGTACAGAAAAGATAAAAATTTGCTAGAACAGAAAAACAAGATACAGAGGCAGGGAAATTATACCTTTTAGTTCATTGTTTTTATCGCGAAGATTTTCGCAATCAAGTGAAGAATTGCGAAGCTTTTGGTAAAGAATGTCACATTCTGAAGTCTTGACTTGGAGACTTATTTTTAAAGTTTCAACTTCATTTTATAAAGATGCCTGTGAAGCCATTTGGTTAAAACCAAAATACTTACCTAAAACCTCGCAGACACCCTGCTTGAAAGGATCAGTAGAAAACTTCTTAGCATCATCTAAAATATCAGACAAGACTTTAAAGGAAACATCTACTCCTACTGAAGTTTCCTTAGAAGAATGGAGAGATGCAAATGGTGAAGTAATGATAGTATAAAGATGGAGATTTGAATCATTCACAATAGTTGCATCATCAGAAGGTGGAGTGTCTTGGAAAAGTAACAGTTGGAAGTGACATAGGAGTGGAAGAGGTTTTGTTCACAACAACTTTAGGAGTCTCATTTGTCAGAAGATCAGCGGAGACAGGGGTATTGATAATGATATGCTTGCAGATAGAGGATGGAGGTTCCATTTGCGAGGTTGTAGGAACAGAACTTGCAGAAAATGTGGGAATAATAATGTCAATATCAACAGTTTTAGCTTGGAGAGTTCGCTTGCGAGGTTTAGCAATACCTTCGTCATCCTGCGAATAATAATTTAGATAAGAAACAGTGGCAACAATATTGTTATTAAGAAAACAAATGTTTCTTACTACCTTATGACTCACAAGCTTCCTTTTCTTTTCAGCTAGTTTTTTTCGCGAATCTTTAAGAAGATTAGGTTTTTGGGTTACAGACCGGGTGTTAGGAGTAGTTCCACTGAAAAGAAAACACAGTATTAGAATTACAAAGAATCCAATAGAAAAGATTGAATAATATGGATGAACATAGTTCATACAAGCAAAATCGAGTCTAATAATGTCAGAAGAACACATACCTTGGTGATTCCATTAAAGCAGTAGCAGGTGAATTTGTAGAAGAAGAAAGTTGCAGATGGGAAAAGTTTGCAGAGAATGAAGAGGTGAAAAAGACGAAGAAGTAAAAAAAAAAAAAAAATTGACAAATTCTCTCTTTTATAGACAGAAGAATGGTAACCGGATAATAAAGGATTAACCGGTAAAGAAAAGAATATTCGACACGTGTAGGCGGTTACACTTAATTTATGGGGTTTTGTCGAAAAAACAAGATGAGAAAATGGGTAGCTGCGGCTTTAAGAAGAGATAAATTTCTCATGATCTTTTCCTCTTCGCAAAAAAGACACGAGAAGAGGCAAGATGTAGGATCAAAATATCGCCATGACATTATTTCTATGAAATTAACAACATTTCTGCGAGTACATCTGCGAGTACTTCTGCAACACTTTGCGAGCATCATTAGGTAACTTAAAAAATGACGTAATAAATGACGATGGGAAAAACACGAGAAGAGCATGATGATTCTGCGAGGATTACAACACCTGCGAGGACTAACATTATAACTGCTGCGATAATACCGCGAGTCAGATCCGAAATTAAAGGATAGCTTAGCTGTCATCCATTATGTAACTACCCTATATAAAGAGACCCATTAGATTCAGAGAGGAGAGGAATTTTTGAGCGTTAAGAAAGTTTTGAGGAGAGAGAAAATCCAAGAGAACAGTTGTATTCTTGATTTCTTCCATTTCTTGTAAACATTTCTGAGAATCAAATAATAAAGCGTTGTTTTTAATCTTCAAATATGTGTTGATTATTGTGAATTCTTGTGAAGGGTGTAGTGTAGGCTTTCCTGCAACTACACTGGCAAAGGAGTTTATGTTAAGATAAACAAGGGAACATTTGCGCAACTCATATCACTTAGTTGAAGAGAGTTGATACCAAACATATTTGTTGTTCCTTTACTGTTTGGAATATGAACCAAAGGAATTGGTCCAAGTACGTGACTTGTTTATAGGTTGAAGGTGTGGGAATACAGACGAAACTAGGTGAAATATATGTTTATTTGCTTGGTCTCAACTATATGAAGTTGTCTTATTTTGTATAGCGGCTTAATCCTGAGAGTATTCAATTCTGGACTAGGTCCCGGGGTTTTTCTGCATTTGCGGTTTCCTCGTTAACAAAATCTTGATGTGTCATTTACTTTATATTTCCGCATTATAATTAAAGTAAATTGCATAAACGTTAATTCATATTTACTTGATACGTGAATCCTATTGAGTTTGGTTAAGTCCGAACCTTTGTATCAAGTAAACACACTTTGTTGTTGTATTGTCTCGATCTCGTATCCATAGACGATCACACAAAGTGTGAACCCATTTGTTTTATTGTCTAGACTCAGTCCATAGACAATCACTTTCGGGGAAATAACTTATAGGAAGGAAAAGTAATAGCTTGAGGTATATTTTGGGTATGCTCGCCTTTTCAGGCCTCCTCTCCTGCTTTATCTTAGTTCAAGTTTATACGAAGACCTTGACAGTTCACTCTAAGTTACAGGTGATCCAAAACCCACAACCATAAGAACAACAATAAACATTAAGCAGCAAATAAGTCACGAGAATCGGAATGATATTAAATCACTACAAAAGAGTCCCACTCAAAGTTTCCAATAATGTTATTCATACATGAAAGATTTCTCAAGATTTGTTATAATTATCACCTAACAACTACATGGATTAAGTTTTGCAAAATTCTAGATGTCAGACCAAGATTGTCCTAAGTGCGTAATTCCTTATACCTACCCATAATCATAAGTACATAGATAGTTTAAACATATTCACAATTCTTATCATTGATTGTTCAAATGTATTCCTTGATACTCAAGATGATCCTAAACTGAAATATTGGAAAACCTTTTAATTAAGATTTTTGAATTATATGTTTTTGATTTTCCAGCAATCAAAATATATATCTAGAAAAACTATATTAGTTAAGTGCTAAACTAATATGAGATATTTTATAAAGAGTGATTTCGGAATTATAGGTTGAATATTAGTTAGAAACATGAAAACCAAAATTAGGTACTTCATTGCATATCTTGAGAATCTTTTCGGTTTTGGAATTTCCTTGTAATACCCCGTGTTTTCAGTATGTAGCATGCTAAAAGGTGCGCCATGTCCCGATATGAAGCTTCATCCAAATCTTCTGTTGCATAGGAAAAGGAACATTGGACCTTAGACAATGCGTTGACAATGTTCAGTCAACATGGCTGGACATCGGGTTGGAAGAGGACAACCAACATGGCTGAACATCGGGTTGGCACTGGACGGCCAACATGACTGAACCTCGGGTTGGCAGTGGACGGCCAACATAGCTGAACCTCAGCTCGGTAGTGGACGACCGACATGGATGAACCTCGGGTTGGCAGAGGACATCCAATATGGATGAACATAGGGTTGGCAGTAGACAGCCAACATGGCTGAACATCGGAGTTGGCATTGGCAGTAAACAACCATCTTGGACAGTTATTCGGAAATATATGGCAACGACCATGAATAGTAAAAGTGGGAGTTGATGAATGATTTTTGGTCCCCCAATTTAAGTTGAAAAAATGTAAAAGTAACATATATAGGGAGGGGTACTTGGTTGAAGGTACATATACAGACCATGCACCAAGTAAGATAGCCTTGGAAACCATGAATAGTAAAAGTAGGATTTGATGAATGATTTTTGGTCCCCCAATTTAAGTTGAAAAAATGTAAAAGTAACATATATAGGGAGGGGTACTTAGTTGAAGGTACATATACAGACCATGCACCAAGTAAGATAGCCTTGGCAACATACAACCATTACGTCCCTTCACAGAACCTGGCCCAGGAAGTGTTCAGCCGTTATGGCTGGATATTAGAACTAGCCCGTGAGCCAGAATAGAACGTACATCCATCACGGTTGTACATCGCAGTTGGCCAGGATGGTAAGGTGCATCCATCATGACCTGGTGCATATGCGGACCATGCACCAAGTAAGCTTCATAGCTTAGCCAAAAGAATATAAATGATGCCTAAGACTCATTTATAGTTACGTAGCCTCGTGAAGAGGGCATTTGATTCTTAGGGATTGTTATGCCATATTATGGACCAAACATACATCACTTGGATGTATTTTGACGGAATATCCTATACGGACTAGGCCATTACCATTATTTCTTGGCATCGGCCCTGCAAACGAGTTGGATTAAGTTACTTGGTATGTGCTTGATCCCTTTAGAGTAGGGAAGGGTATGTAGGCAGACGCAATGAATTGCAACATTGTCGGTCCAGCACGATGTCGCTCATACCATCTAATTGGGAGATGATTATAGCACCTTGGCCTCTCATATCATCTATCTCGGTGATGCGATGCAAGAGATAATTGTGGCCAAACTTGATGAGGCAAGTTGCATTCCATTCACTGGATGCTCATACTTCCTATCAATGCGTTCAACATAGGCTAAAAACCAGAGTGTCGTAATTTATCTCAAGAGGAGTCCATTTTGATGGGAAACAGCCCAAAGATCAAGACATGTTGATCTATATATCCACATGGTCACTAGAATTTAGCCTAATTCCATCGTTTAGGGCCTCAAAAAGCTGTTTTTGCCGTATTGAGAAAGTTTTTATTTTCTTGATAAGCCCTCTGCGGAATAAGGGTAAGTTGGAATGTTATGGAAGTTAAGTTTGTCGCATCATGCTCGTCGAGCATGCCTGCGAAAGCGAATAAGCGTGCATTTTCCTAGATTTAAGGCCCGGATCGTAGCTTTATCATGGCGCATCAGGGAAGTTACGGCCTGCGCGCCCAGGCGCTCCAGGCATATTTTTCAGTCTGTCACATTCCTTGTTGTCCAAACTACCCTGGTCTATAAATAGTGAAATTTGTTATTCTTGCACACTATCCTTAGCCATTCAAACTTTATCTTTTTGTTATTTCTGGTGAAGTCGATTAATAGTATTACTTGTGATATTATTTCGGAGAGGAGAGTACCCTAATTAGGTGAAATCTCTTACGCCCGCTTGTTTAAAGTATTAAGTGGGATAAAAAAGAAATTGAAAGTACCGTTTGTGAGAAATTAAATAATTGCATTATTATTTTAGTTTTAGATTATTGATTTGATTGACTAACGGTAGTTGAAACTTTGATTGCACCTAGTTTGATTATTATTGAGAGCCTTTACTTCTGACATAAGGTCACTCAAACTAGACCAGAGTAGCGATAGGATACTTATAATTGTTTTTAAATCTGAATACAACTTGTAATCATCCATTGTTAACAGACTCCTTTCTGTGCTTGATTGTTCATAAGTGGAATCAAGTTTGTGAAGGTACAATTAAATACAATCGAAGATTTCAAGTAAAAAAAAAATTGATTGGTTTCCCATCTTATGAAATTTTTGAACACACCTGATCAGCTGGATCCGGTTAAGATCTTATGTATCTTTGGTTGATTTTGATATCTTGTGAATCTAGATCTGATTATTTTGGATCTTGATTGATCTCACCCGAAAAAGGATTTTACTTGTTAAACGGGAGAGCCTTTGTCAATACTCAACATATCTTTTCTTAAAGATTGATAGGGTGGTTACCAAACAGCCTTGTTCCTTTATTGTTTGGAAGACGATCAAAAGGAGTTGAGTGCTAAATACTTTACACCGGTAAAACAACTCAAGATATTGATTTTTATCTTGGGATTCATGTGCATTGGAAAAACGGTTATAGGCACAGGGTTACTGAGGGAACTAAGTAATTAGGGGTATATTAGTTAGTCTCAACTATACTAAGTTGGATTTTTTTTCTTTATATAGCGGCTTAATTCTGAGAGTAATCAAAACTGGACTAGTCCCGGGGGTTTTCTACATTTGCGATTTCCTCGTTAACAAAATCTTGTTGTGTAATTTACTTTTTTTCCGCATTATAATTGTTTAGTTATAATAAAGTAAATAACACTTGTACATTAATCCAAGGAACTTAATAGTGATCATATAGTTTATAGGTTGTATTTCGTAACTATTATCAAGTGTATACCTTGTTGTTGTATTGTCTCGACTTGTTTATAGACGATCACTCAAGGTATCAGACTTATAGGTGATACGAAATATTATGGTGTACTTGGTACCCTCGTCAGAAAACATATGTATAAAGATAAATTACGGAACAAGAAAGTAATATACTGGACTTAGATTATAAAGATACACATAATATAACTGAAATTTGTCTTCTCGCTAATCAAATGACCGTATAAACCTACTTTAACACTTTTACACATATACCAGACTGTGACTGTTAGAGCATAGATCGGTTGAAACCACCAAGTGTTGGTATGTCAAGTTTGGTTATCATATTTTAGTGAACCAAAACTCATTTAAGAGTTGCTTGATTTAAATGTACTAGAGTCAACTTCGTATAGGTTAGCTTGAAAGTATTAGGATGAGACATTACAATTATTGCGAAGACGTGAAGAAGTAAGGAGCTACAACTACAACACCATCCTTCCACTTGAGGTTAGTGATATTTGACTTGAACTGTTTCATTCCCTAACTTATCTTTCAAGTCGTGCATATTGCAAACATAAAACTGCGAAGCATGAACACTCTAGATAGACATAGTATTAAGGAATTCAATATGAGGTTTATTGCTCAACCATTAAACTTTGTATATAAAACATATACATAATCGTATGAATACTATTTTGATTATGTATGGGTATGAGGAGAGGATTTCATCCTAGGAAACAATGTTTTTACATGTGTTTTAAGGAAGTAAGTTCATGATATATGTTGTGAACCGAAAAGGAAATTGCCAGGCGTTATTGGGGATGTTCTTCATTGCATATCTTATGAATGACCAATATGTGTGATTAGTATAACCTCTCATGACTTGTTTGTGTTCTTGGTAAAACTATTCACATGAGGCCTGACTTATGTATTGGTATGACTTTTATTAGTGAAACCGATCTTAAGTAATCACCCGCGGTATGATCGGGTTTGTGTTTGTCTGACCAAATTTGGGAGAGGGGAACCAATCCTAGTAATAGGTGCAGTACATCACAAGGGGAACCGATTCTTGTATGAGGTGCAGCAATATTTATAGAAAAAAGGGGAACTGATCCTATGAACATGTGCAACACGTTTTTAGGAAAAGGGGAACCGATCCTATGGACATGTGCAACACATATAAGTTAGATACCATATATATGTAGGGAACCGATCCTAGTTCCTAGTCAGCCGAATATTTGGTAAGCTAGTGTGACTATGCATAGTACACACATGGAGGTAGAACCGAAACTTGTTTAGGTAGAACCGTTACACCCATGACTTGTGATTGAGTGTTACTTGATCAATCACATAGTTCTTTAAAGTCATATGAACCAATTCTAAACTTGATTGGAAGTGTGGTAAATTGGTTTCAAGTGAGTAAGTATGAAAAAGGACTTACAAGAGGAAAGATGTTGACAAACTTTGAACACACGCATTAATGTGTATCTTTTATTGTTCAAAGATATTCCTTAACAAATAAGAAGGAAGTAAATCCCAAGATTGAATATAAATAAGTTAAGAATCTTTTAATTAAGATTTTTAATTATATATGGAAAATAAGAATTAGTAATGTGCATTTGCTAGTTAAAGATTTTCCAAGGAGATTTAGATCATAAACTTGGACAGTGCATTCTCAGGAATTATGAAAACAGAATTTGGAAATATTGAATATCTTGAGAATATTTTCAGTTTTGGAAATTCCTTGGTGTCCAAACTTCCTTTTTTATAAATACTTTGAGTTTGCATTTCTATCAAACTAATCCTTCATGACAGTAAACTTCCTATGTTGTACTGTTACTGGTGAAGCCACCTATTCGGAGAAGAGAGTAACCTAATTAGGCGAAATCTCTTACGACCGCTCAGTTTAAAGTCTTCTTTGGTATTGAGAATCTCTAGTGCATACCGTTGGTGGGAAACTAGATAATTGTGGTTTATCTTTAGTTTTCGTATTGACTTGATTGACTAACGGTGGTTGAACTTTGATTGTACCAGGTTTGTTTATGCTTGAGAATCTTTTCTTCTGATATAAGATTCACTTAGACTAGTTCAAGGTTTCGACAGGGATCTTTAGACTGTTGTTAGATCTAAAGACGATTTTGTGATAATGCATTGTTAATATACTTCGTTCTGTGTGTGATTGATCACAAGTGATTCAAGTAGTTGTGTGCAGGTGTTTATTGAAGATCTAAGAATATTTGAAGACAAAGAAGAGATATAATATTTCTGACTTGGTTTTATAATATTTGGTGTGCACAATACTTGTTTCGGTAATAGAGGATCCAATTAATAATCGGTTTATCCTTGTGGTAGATTGGATTGATTAATTGAGAAGATCGGCACCAACACAATTCTTTGGATTAAGAGTGTTGTTGACTTAATCTTAACGATTACCTTTTGGTGATTGAACATAAGATAGATCTTGGAACCTAGCAAAGGAGTTTATGTTAAGATAAACAGAATATCCTTTGTGCAACTCACATCACTTGATTGAAGAGAGTTGATACCAAACAGTTTTGTTGTTCCTTTACTGTTTGGAATACGAACCAAAGAAATTGGTCCAAGTATGTGACTTGTTTACAGGTTGGAGGCGTGGAATACAGACGGAACTAGGTGAACTATAGGTTTAGTTGCTTGGTCTCCACTATACGAAATTGGTTTATTTTGTATAGCGGCTTAATCCTGAGAGTATTCAATTCTGGACTATAGGTCCCTGAGTTTTTCTTTATTTGCGATTTCCTCGTTAAAAAAATCTTGTTGTGTCATTTACTTTATATTTCCGAATTATAATTGTTTTATTACAATTAAAGTAAATTGCACAAACATTAATTCCTATTTACTTGATACACAATCCTATTGAGTTTGGTTAAGTCTGAACCTTTGTATCAAGTAAACGTACTTCGTTGTTGTATTGTATCGATCTCGTATCCATAGACAATCACACGAAGCATGAACCGATTTGTTGTATTGTCTCGACTCAGTCTATAGACAACCACTTTCGGAGAAAGGACTTATATGAAGTAAAAGTTATAGCTTGAGGTATATTTGGGTACCCTCGCCTTTTCAGTGATGTTCCATATATTAGACATGCTTAGGTAATAGGATTACATCCTAATTGAAGCATCAAATTTAAATTATCGATTTAAAGAATCATAATTACACAAAATAATTTAAAACCAAATCCAAACTCTCTGTTACTTAATAAAAGCGAATCTCTCAATATGATGTGATTATAATAATATGTTGTTCTACAAATAACAAAGAATACATATATAAAGGATACATAATGATTGCAATTTGTTAAGGCTTTAAACTACGGAAACGAATATCTTCATGCACGACATCTCTGATGATAACTGGAAAATAATGAAATGGCGACGAGTGAGCACATCATCCCAAAGGGGTGCCCAATGGGAAAAATAGAGTAATCAATTGATGCTTCGCAGTTCTAAAATAATACCATTAATTTAAAACACAATATTGAAGTAAGCATTCTGTAATTCATGGATCATGAAGCAAGTATCACTCTAACCTCAACAAAATCATTGGAGAAGATGATGCAGTAATAACCCCAATCAATAATATCATCGCCCACATGAAGCGTCCAACCAAATCACGATCTCAATTTACCCCTAGAACTTTGCCAGCTAAGGCTTTCGTTCTGCCTCTTTTGATTTCTTTTTATTAATTCATTTTGCTAACTCTCTTATATAACCACACAAATATTAAGGAAGAAGTAGTCAAAACCTTGTAAGTTTTCATATCTACTAAACTAAGTAACTACTTGTAGGATCAGAATATCGCAGCAAGAACATTCGTGCGAAGTTTTCATTAAAGACACTGGCGAGCGTCGCAGAAAAGATTAAAAGAACGACGCAACAAATAACGATGGTAAGAAACATGAAGAAAACTTAAAGATCCTGCGAAGATTAGAGTGTTTGCGATATTAACATTATTGCACTCGCGAAGATATCGCAAGTTAAATCCGAAATTAAGGGATAGCTTAGCTGTCTATGAGCTATCATCCATTATGTAATACCCTATATATATGGGATGAGTAATCTTTAAAGGGAGAGATAATTTTTAGAGTGTTGAGAAAGTCTTGAGGAGAGAGAAAATTCTTGTGAGCGATTGTATTCTTGATTTCTTCCATTTCTTGTAACATTTCTGAGAATTAATCAATAAAAGTGTTGTTCTTAATCTACAAATATGTGTTGATAATTGTGGAATCTAGTGTGGGGTGTAGTGTAGGAATTCATGTAACTACATTTTTGGCGCTAGTGGATAAAGTAAAACCCTTACTTTGAAGTTTCTTCTGTACTTTTTCAAAAGCAATTTCGTTTCTGCGACCAGCGGGAGCCATATTTAAATAATGAGGATAAAGTTTGGAAGAAAGAAAAGAATGAAGAGTTACATTAGCATAAGCGCAAATTACAAAGGAATAGTAAAATTGCAGAGAGATTGGATAGAAGATAAAAAGGGGGAAAAAAGGAGAATGAAAGGGATATTTATAGAGAGGGAAAGTTCTCGAAAAGATAAACGCAATTAATGCGAGGAGACACGTGAATGGTTGAAAAATTGCAGTTGAAAAAGACGTGTCAAAAATTGGATGGAAGAAAATATACGTGTGATATATTCTGCGAAAATTATAAAAATATATGTCAGAAGTATTATTTGTAGTCTCGCAAATATGTCAGAGTTTCGTAGAAATATTATTAAAGTGTTTTGAGAAACATTATTTCGCAGAAATGGCTACAACCTCGCAGAATATGTAAGAGAATTCGCAGAGTATGGTTATTTCGCAAAGTTAAAGACATCCTTAAAGGATTATATTACCCTGAGACAGAGGCAAGATAAGGGTGAAGAAATCACTAACTCATTTTCTCAAAGATTCTACTCTTATATAAGATAAAGAATAGAGGCTAGTATGGATTATTAAGAAAACATCATATATTCTTTATCTTCTCGGCAAGAATCATTTCCAAAATGGACAACTTAAAGTGATAATTTCGAAAGAATAGAAGCAATATTCTAGAACTTCGCAAAAGAATAGAGGTAAGTACGTACTTTTCAAGTCCAAATATTCTTTCACTCGTTCCTTCAACAGCTACAACAAGGAAGATTTTTCCTTAAAATCGCTTTTCAAGCAATATTCAAGGAAAAAGAGGCAAGATGTAGGATCAGAATATCGCAGCAAGAACATTCTTGCGAAGTTTTTATTAAAGACACTGGCGAGCGTCGCAGAAAAGATTAAAAGAACGACGCAACAAATAACGATGGTAGAAACATGAAGAAAACTTAAAGATCCTCCGAAGATTAGAGTGTTTGCGAGATTAACATTATTGCACTCGCGAAGATATCGCAAGTTAAATCCGAAATTAAGGGATAGCTTAGCTGTCTATGAGATGTCATCCATTATGTAATACCCTATATATAGGGGATGAGTAATCTTGAAAGGGAGAGATAATTTTTAGTGTTGAGAAAGTCTTGAGGAGAGAGAAAATTCTTGTGAGCTATTGTATTCTTGATTTCTTCTATTTCTTGTAACATTTTTGAGAATTAATCAATAAAAGTGTTGTTCTTAATATATAAATATGTGTTGATAATTGTGGAATCTAGTGTGGGGTGTAGTGTAGGAATTCCTGCAACTACACTACTGGACCTATACCATATTTGTCATACAAGCTGCGCTCCACTGATGATGACAACTAAATCTTATTGAAAACATATGATAAAATTAAAGTCTATGGGCTATTCCTATGGGTATGCCAAAAAAAAGTTGTTTGGCATACTAGGTGGCATGGAAAACCATTTGTGCCACTATGGGAAAACCAGGGAGCGATCAAGATTCTAGCAAGCGCTATTAACAATATAGCTGGCGAATTATGTTTGGCTTGGTCTCCAATGATACAAAAATGGATTAAGAAGTCCAGTTGCCCACAAATGGTACATAATTGGATTAAGAAGTCAGCAAACAATCAATCGTACAGAAGGATTGGAATTACATCTGTTTAGAAAACAACATTGCTTATGATCTACAGCTCAATCTCATGACCAGGGTCTAAATAGGAAATCTAAGAAGATTAAATGAAACGCAAATAACAGAAACAGTCCAACAGGGAACTGTTTGATTTGCTAGTGTACAAAGGGTATCTTGTTCCATCCTCATCTCATCCCTGCTATATACTTCAGCCAGACAAATCACCCTATCATGGTGCGCTTTCGGCCTCTCTGTCGCACTGTAAAATTGATTCAAGGCTAGAAAGATTAAGGAAAAGGGAAGAAAGAAAACTCATGTTTTGAGAAAGAATATAAAAAAGATATCTTAATGTAGTAGTCCTAACCTTGAGCTAGCTTGTTCAATGTTGATGACCATTGCTTGGATGACTTTCTGTAACCGGCTAGTATCTGATCCATCTACACAGGTAACAATATATATTAAGTTGTTTATGTTTCAGTTCTACGAAGAAAGAAAGCCGGAAAAGGACAGAAGAATGAAAAGATTGTTTACCACATTTCCACATGAAGAATGCATGGATATCAAAGCTCTCTCGAGGACATATAGGTCTACAGCTTTATCTTCGGGAAGCGATGATGTGAAGCTCAAACCAAAGTCAATGAGAACCTGAAAATTCGAATATATGCCCAAAACTGGATGCGTTTCATCAAAATATCTACTGCCATGGAATGCAGGTGGTGGTATATGGAGGGTCAAGTTCAAATTCTTACCAGCTGATTATTATCACTACGAAGTAACATGTTTGATGTTGTCAGATCACCATGAATCAATCCACCGTCATGTAATTTCCCTATTGAACCACCAATCTGTGTTGCAATGTCATCAATCTGTTCCTTGCTAACACGATTTAACCCAAAATCCAGAAATACATCTTTGACAGCAGGTCCCTCCACAAACTCAAAAGTTAAAGTATGTATAACAGGGTCAATAGCGTACAGCACTGGCGTCAAGACACCAAGTCGTCTTGCCTTTGTCATGCATCGTGCCTCCTGCATTTAAGATTCCGTCGAATTGTCAAACAATCTCAGCAAACGGTAAAAATCAAATAAAGGTCAGTGGATTTTAAGATGAATAAAATTTCAAAACTTACTGCATTCAAGCGTTTTAGAGTCAATTTAGAGTCTAGAGTTGGATGTCTGTATTTCTTGGAGAAACGTTCCTTAACAACGGATCTCTTTCCTACAAAAGTTGTCTCAAAAACTCGCTACAAAGAAAAAAGATTAGTCAGAAACTGGTAAACTGAAAGACTTATTAACGGAAGTTAGATTATCACTCACAGCTTCCGCCCCTTGTTTCAGCAACACGAGTGATGTCGCATTCTCATTCTGGTTGATCTCCATAAGAAATCCGAGCTTCAAAACCACTCGAGTAACCCGGAAAGAAGGTAACTGCACGGAAAAGACAAAGACAAAAAGTTATCTCTATCGATCAATAATAAAGAAGCTTCATCCATTTAATATAGTCTTGGTCAGTTGGTCTGATTCTGTGACTTCTCTGTCCGGTTAAGCAAAAGAGTAATGAAAGAAAAACAATGCTGGTGTACTTTGAAAAGAAAGGAAAACAACCAGCCGCTATTATCTTGGAAGCAAAACTTATATATTTCTCTTGGGCTAGTGCTCAACTTTGCTTCTCTAACGTTCAAGTGGATGGTTTTGTTGTTAACTGGAGATCTATGTTCTTTAGACCCCATTAGGTCTATTTCTGTTTTCTTTTTGGGCTATATTCACTTTTTTCTTTTTTCCTTTTCGGGTTTGTGTATAAGGTCTCATCAGCCATTGTTGCTCTTGTCATCATCAACCCAAAAAAATAATAAAAATTCAACCACTTCTTCTGCACATTGTAAATTTTAGCTTGCATACGATTTCTTATATTTTATCAACGACGTTCAAACAATCTTGTCAGTCTAAACATCGCATACAAGCTGAATGCAACTTGTTACACTTAAATCAGTTCTGCTGGACATTCTGTCGACAACTTTTTGAGCAAACTAAAGCCTAAACTTTTAGGTCATCATATACATAAAAACTTAGCATTATCCTTTAATAATCAATGCACAGCATAAAAAATCCAAAATAGAGGGGAAAATATGATACCTTGTTTAGTTGTGTAGAGCTCCAATTAGCGCACACCAAATTGTTCTTCTTCTCTCTTTCAAGTTGTTTATGCAGGTTACCCTAAACCAGTTACGGCGCCTTCTTTTGTTAAATTTTAGTCTGGTCTAAAACCTTTGACGGGTAAAACTGGTTCCAGGTTCAATAATATATCCAAATCTTCACCCTTGATCTCAAACTAGGGTGCCCATTAGCCATAACATAGATACCCCCCATAAGGGCCATAACATAGTTTCTCAAACCATGAATATAAGTTCTTTCTTCTTTATTCCTCCTCTTCTGTTGTAGACAGAGGAGCTCAGGAGCTTAAAAATCAGTACTGCTTTTGAGTAAGTAAATTCCTAATTAAGTAGTTTTTTGTTTTTCTTTCTGTTTTTTTTTTTTGAAATCAATAGATAATGGTTAATGATTGCCTGAGTTCATTTGTAAAACCCTAATTTGAGAGTTATAATCATTTGATTGTTGTTTAATTTTCAGGGATTACTTCTAGCAATGAAAAAAGCAAAGACAATGCGGAACGAGGTGTCTGGTGATGAGTCTTCTTCTGACTCAGATTCAAGTTCAGACCCAGAAACTGAAATCAATGGTAATTCTCTTGATTTGAATTCAAATTATAACTCGTGGAGGGATTTGAGATATTTTCTTGGAGTCCAAATTTTGCCTGTAAACGAAGAATTCTTTGTTTCTTCAATTAAGAATTTAGTTATACGATATTAATCTTTGTAATTTAGGTTTACTAAGTGCTAGTTTCCATTAGATTTCAAGTCTACTATAGGGAAGGGACTTTATCCTTGTGGTGACCACAACCTTAATTCCTAAGCATTTTTTATTTTATTTTTCTTTAATGGAAACAAGCAGATGGTTTTGTAAGTAGTGTTATCAACTGAGTTGTTGAAAGTTGACACTAGCCTCCAGATTAATTGTACTTGGACTTCCTACATCTTCGTTTTTGTAATGGGTACAAATATCATAGTAGAGTTGGAAGTCTACTCTAGAAAGTTGTACTACATGATTAGCCACAAGAAGTTAGCTCTAATTTCTTAGGGGAGATCAACCCCTTTTATAGCCATCTATGTCCTTGACCTTATCTAATACCCATTCTTATAGAAGTATTTACAAGCATGCTCTTTCTTCCTTTCTAAGTTTGACTCTTTAGTCTTTCATTTTGGACTTATTATCTTGACTTCCCTTAATGGGTCATTAGGACTCCTCTTCTTTAAGCCCAAATTATCTCTCAAGCTTTTCCTTAAGCCCTATTATTATCACATTTGAGTCATTTCTCCCTTGGTATTTTCCAGGTATCTACAGTTTTCTTTCCTTGATTATGAAACCCTCGTGTTCACAATAAATGCCAAGTAGTCTAAGATTAAAAATAACATAGGAACTTGGGTTTTGTTCCATGAAGTGGTAGCAAATGGTGTAGCAAAGATTAACAAGGTAGATGTAACAACTGTCAACTGACTTTTTTTTTAATGTGATTGGTGTTTAGCTGCCACATCATTCAGTAGCTCAATGGTCATGTCTTTGACAGGCTTGGAACTCAATTCAGATAACTGTGTGTTCGAGCTCTTATTTAGCTCTATAGTCTACCGATTGAGTACTTAGGGTAGATCCGGTTTTTTCAGCACAAAATTTAGTGTACAATTGCTTATTCGGCTTTTTTGGGCACTTAGGTTTAAAATTGATCTCTAACTTGTGAAGCGTAATAGTAGACTATTGATTTCTACTATGAATTCTGGAAGAACACATTTTTGCTTTATATTGTTGTACTGATTACTGAGTAGGGTGATTTCCATGATACTTTGGCGGACATTTCTGGCTCTTGAAAAGTAAACTATATTGAAAGAATTTTTTTAGTGTTCTTGGGGTATTTGGACACAAAAACCAGCCTAAAACAGCATTCTTTTACTCTTAAAAAACCTAGTTGAGCTTTGGAGAACTGTATCAAAACACTCCTATAAGAAACTGTGGATTTGATAGTTTATAATTCTGAATATTAAAAACCTTCAAATAAGTCATTTGATTGATAAGATAAGCATGGGAAGTTACTTGTTTTGTTTTCTTATCGGATTGTACAATCATTTTGATCATGTCAGTTGAATGTATGTAGTTAAGCTTGGTAAGCGAAAAGCTGGCCCTGTCATTGACTTTGAAGCTTTAAGTCGACATGGTTATCGTGGTGGTCCCTCGGTTTTGAAAGTGCCTGAACCAAAGGTGGATGACAAGGATCGAGATTGGTCTTGGTCCAGCGGAAAATTGAGTAGTGGGAGTGGGGAGACAGAAGAATCTTTTGAAGAGCGACAGAGAACTAGAGCTGCATTGAACGAGGGGGAGGAGTTACTCTATGCAAAAACAAGCAAGGATAGGGAAATTGAGAGGGAGAAGGAAAGGGTAAAGGAAATGGAAAGGAAGGAAATTGAGCGGGAGAAGAAATCTTTCTCTCAGAAAGAGAAGAGGAAAAGAGACCTTGGTCAGGCAAGTAGAGGGAAGAATTATGTAGAGGAAGAGAAGAGATTGTTGAGAGAGAGCGGCGTGTACTCTGGTTTTGATGCTTAATCTCTTGTAATGGTTTGCCAACTGTTGATTCATGTTAAGGAATTAGAACAGAGGTTTGGTAGACAAATGTTGCTTGTATAAATGAAGTATTACTACTGTATTTACTATTAGTGTTGGAATGTTTATTTGTTTCTGCTCCTTACCATCTGTGCTGAACGGAATTTTGGCATTTTCTATTCTCTAATTTTTGTTCTTGCTTGCACTTATGCAGGATGATTTTCCAGATTAGTTAAGACACCAAAAGTGGTGTTCAGTTTACCAACGATCGTGAGAGTTTTGGGTTTACAAGTCTCTCCAAATCTTACCAGTAAATTTTATTCATTATAAAGCACCATTTGATTCTTGCGTGGTTCAATTTAGTTCATCAAAATGTCAACTTCGTTGGGAAATTTTTGACAGTTTTCTTGTGTTTTCATCTTTACATACAAGGGAAAAGAAACACTAACACTACGGAACTGAGGAAAAACATAGAAACAACATATAACAACTACTACCATAACAGCACATGCGCTGATCTTGCCTCTCATTTTACAAGTTGATACTTGACCAGATGGGAAGATGTTACAGGCTCAGATGGCCTAGGAGCATCAGATCCTTTGGAGAGGTTGTTTGCTATAGCTCTAATAGTATTCGGAGTAGCCCCGCAACAGCCTCCGATGAGAGCAGCACCGGCTTCGTGCCATTTCCTATCTCTATCGTGCTATTCTGGCGACTGTCAGGAAAAATGGTGGTATTGCGTTAGCAACAGCCACGTTAGGAATTGCTGCTACTATGCTACCTGGTGGGAGGACATCACACTCAAGGTTTCAGCTTCCGATGACACCGACATCAACTTCAATGTGTCGTACGAAGAAGCAAACCGAGGAAGCTAAACTTTTGAGGCATGCTACCGTCCTTATGTGGGATGAAGCTACGATGGCACATCGCTACTCTTTGGAAGCATTTGATCGGACGATGAGAGATACCACGGGGATTGCTGAACCATTTGGTGGAAAGATTCTAATCATGGGAGGTGATTTCCGTAAGGCACTACCAGTGATTCCAAGGAGTACAAGGGGACAGACAGTCGATGCATGTCTTAGCAGGTAGATTGCATTTTTTGTTTCCCTTTAAGATAAAAAAAATGTTTTATATTGATATGTGATACTTAATGTTTCTTAAACTCTGGTAGTTAATTAACTTTTTAGCGGATAATTCGAAATGACATTGAGTTACATTACATTCTTAACAGGTCATATTTGTGGAAAAATGTACATGTTTTGCATCTGAAGAAGAATATGCGTTCGTCCGAGGATGCATCTTATTATGAGTTTTTGATTCGTGTTGGTGATGGGAATGAACCTTGCGTTGCTAATGAGATGATAAAGGTTCCGTAAGAGATGGTCATACCATGGGTTAGTGATGCTTCTTTGTCTCAGCTTATAGATGCAACATTTCCAAACTTGGTGGAAAATGCCAGGGATAGAGACTACATGGTCAATAGGGAATTGATCACACCATTGAACGAGTACGTCGAGAAGATTAATGACCGAGTACTTAGAATCTTTTCCGGAAAAGAGATTATATTCTACTCCTTTGATTCTGTGGACGACGATACTCACGATCTTTACCAACAAGAATACCTGAACAATATTGCTCCTGGGGGATTGCCATCACACATTTTAAAATTGAAGATCGGTGCGCCTATTATGTTGTTGCGGAATGTTGATGAAAAAAATGGTCTATGTAATGGTACCAGGTTAATAATCAAAGAATTCTTCCCAAACTGTATTGGTGCTGTAATTATTAGTGGGAACTACATAGGTACACGAGTTTTTATTCTCAGGATGCCACTGGAGCCGCCTGAGAATCTGAAGCTCCCATACAAGTTTAAACATAAACAGTTTCCGATCCGTTTGTGTTTCTCCTTTACAGTCAACAAGGCGCAGGGGAAAACGATCGAAAACACTGGTATCTTTTTTCCTGAGCATGTGTTCAGCCATGGTCAACTGTACGTTGCTCTCTCGAGAGGAATATCAAGTAGCAACACGAAAGTATTAGTGACTAAAGGCACCATTGCAAAGAAGAAGGGAACGTACACAAAAAATGTTGTGTATAAAGAAGTCTTTCTGTCTTAGATAAATACGAGTTACAAATACACATTCTTGATGTAAAAGGACATTTATGATTGAAAAAATTATTATTATTAAATGAAAAATCCAAGTTTATTTCTGATTACTTTTGCACATTAACATGAAATGAGTTTTACCACTTGGCGTTGACCGTTAATTACGACAAGAAGACAATAAAATTACGAAACGAATGTACCGGCAGGCGCATCGCGCATGCGTGCTATACTAGTATAAGATAAAGAATAGAGGCTAGTATGGATTATTAAGAAAACATCATATATTCTTTATCTTCTCGGCAAGAATCATTTCCAAAATGGACAAGTTAAAGTGATAATTTCGAAAGAGTAGAAGCAATATTCTAGAACTTCGCAAAAGAATAGAGGTAAGTACGTACTTTTCAAGTCCAAATATTCTTTCACTCGTTCCTTCAACAGCTACAACAAGGAAGATTTTTCCTTAAAATCGCTTTTCAAGCAATATTCAAGGAAAAAGAGGCAAGATGTAGGATCAGAATATCGCAGCAAGAACATTCTTGCGAAGTTTTTATTAAAGACACTGGTGAGCGTCGCAGAAAAGATTAAAAGAACGAAGCAACAAATAACGATGGTAGAAACATGAAGAAAACTTAAAGATCCTCCGAAGATTAGAGTGTTTGCGAGATTAACATTATTGCACTCGCGAATATATCGCAAGTTAAATCCGAAATTAAGGGATAGCTTAGCTGTCTATGAGATGTCATCCATTATGTAATACCCTATATATAGGGGATGAGTAATCTTGAAAGGGAGAGATAATTTTTAGAGTGTTGAGAAAGTCTTGAGGAGAGAGAAAATTCTTGTGAGCTATTGTATTCTTGATTTCTTCCATTTCTTGAAACATTTCTGAGAATTAATCAATAAAAGTGTTGTTCTTAATATACAAATATGTGTTGATAATTATGGAATCTAGTGTGGGGTGTAGTGTAGGAATTCCTGCAACTACACTACTGGACCTATACCATATTTGTCATACAAGCTGCGCTCCACTGATGATGACAACTAAATCTTATTGAAAACATATGATAAAATTAAAGTCTATGGGATATTCCTATGGGTATGCCAAAAAAAAGTTGTTTGGTATACCTGGTGGCATGGAAAACCATTTGTGCCACTATGGGAAAACCAGGGAGCGATCGAGATTCTAGCGAGCGCTATTAACAATATAGCTGGCGATATTGTTAATAACGCTCGTTATTAACTCCATCATTGGCGTTATAATCAATATCGTCAGCATTCGAGTTTCTGACTCTTATAAATACCGCACCTATATTCTCAACTCTTCTCATCTCTTCTTTTCAAACCCACGTATTTTCTTAAATTATTGTTCTAAACTTAAACAATTATCTTTTGGTTTTCTTAAACAAATATAGAGAAAATAAAAAGAAATAGAAAAACCAAAGGATGTACTAGTACCCTGCTGGTGGAATAAGTTTTGTCGTGGATACAAATTATAAGTTTTGTAATGTCATACAAGTAGCCGGTGAAGGTATGTTTTCTAATCACATATCTGACCATGAGGAGCGAGTTGGTTCGGTAAATCTAAGAGGTGGATGGACTAAGTTACATACGATTTTTCAATTACTTCCTCCTGTTATTCAAGAGAGAGTTAGAAGATATCCTTGGAGACATTTATATCAAATACAACCTAGAAACCACGGGGATCAAGGAGTTCAAGTTATATTAGAACGATGGTGGAAGACTACAAACACGTTCTTTTTCAAGGACTTTGAATGCGGTAAGTCATTTTTTTCTAGTAGTTTAATTTTTAGATTATGTGTTTTGTTTTATAAAAATCAACAAATTCTAATTATGAATAATTATTGTTAATAAGCCTTACATCGATAAATTTGTACATGTTAACGGGAATTTCATGTGAAGGAAACTTAT
This sequence comes from Papaver bracteatum, assembly GCA_023529315.1. Taxonomy (NCBI): domain Eukaryota; kingdom Viridiplantae; phylum Streptophyta; class Magnoliopsida; order Ranunculales; family Papaveraceae; genus Papaver; species Papaver bracteatum. Next base: position 2,029,480 of record JAJJWX010002324.1, read on the forward strand.
TTCCATTTAACAGACTAAATTGGGTATCAGAAAATAGATGGAAACAAAGACTTCCTTTATACTCAAATGAATTAGAAAGAAATCCTTCATATAGACAAATAAAAGCGCATGGGTTAAAGGTGGCTGGGTTGAAAAGTTTTTTTCAGCGTTACGCTAGGAAAATGGATGAAAACAGGGAGGCTGTTAATCAACATTTGATCCCTGATCATTATGAGGAGCTCGAACGTCTGTTTGTATTATGGACACTAGTCCAATGTCTATTTCCAAATGCTAGCTCAGTGGTGTTAATTGGGTCTCTCGAAGCATTGGAAGATTTAGAGAAAGCACCAACATATGATTGGGGGTCTAGGATTTTATCAGAGATTTACATGGCCCTCGGTGATAACTCGACGTGTGTGAAAGATAGTTTTAATGCTTTTTTGGGGAGTTCTGGATGTAAGAACCAATAATTTCACACTATGTATTTGATTGTCATTTTCACATGAAAAATTTAGTAACCAATAATATGTTATTATTTTTCAGTATTGGTGGTATACATATTTCCGTGTTTCAGAACCTTATGTTAAGAATCATACCAATATATTTCCGATCATGCGAAACTATGATTCTGAGAATTGAGCACCGCAATAGATTAAAGATGGTCAACATACTACTATTTTTCATAAGATTCAGCAGTTGTGTAGAACAATCCTGAACATTATCTCCCAGCCGTATGAAGGAATACCCGAGTTCGAAGAAGAAATAGCTCAGAGAATGATACAACTAAGCCTTACAAGGATGGTGTTATACATCCCTATTTCTGAAAAGGGTGTTTAGTATTATGGTGAAATACAACTTCTTTAGTTGCAAAGAAAATCAGTGATAGCCGTCAACCCTTATCCAAATTCAGATATTTCAGCAGACGATTACTTCAAATTGATAATGGAAGGTCATCATTGGCAAGAAGCTGATCAATTGATCCAGGAGCCAGTGGACAGAAATGACTACCTATCTTGGTATAAAACTATTTTCAATCCCAATATTTCTATGCAACCATAAAGTTTTGGGCGGATGGATTTCCCAGCTTTAGGTAGGGTGCCACTTGCCGATTATTTTCTTCCTTCCCAACCTCCACCAGAGACGGGTGATGCATGTGCATATCCTTCTCAAAGTTCATCATCAAACATGCCACCATTTTCTTGGGAGTAATAGACTATATCTAGGACATTTGGAGGGGTTGTTACTTATCTAATTGTTTCTAGCGCACTTGATCAGACTTATCCATACTTGGGGATCAATGCTAATGAGTTGCAGTATCAGACCCGGTTGAACGATATTAATTGTCTACTTCTGGGATTTCAGAAATTGCACTTGCAAGAGATGCAACAACTGAGGGAGAGCATGATGTTTGAAATGTGTCAAGGATTTGATGGTAATTATGGTTCAGGTAGTAGTATGGGAATGAGTTCCAATACTAGAGGAATGAGTCTCAGTAGTAGAGATGTTAGAGGAATGAGTACCAGTGGTAGAGGAATGACTTATTTGAGTCCCAGTGGTGGAGGAATGAGTCTAATTGGAAGTCATCAAAGTTGTGGAAGTGATAGAAGATTGAGACATCGTTCTATGAAAGAGTTACCAGAAAGTTCTACTCCAAATATAGTGTTAGATAGTCAAGTAGTACGTGGTGGTGAAGAAAACATTGGCTTGGATACAACTCATGCACGTATGTTTAGTCATACGCCAACTGACATAATGACTCCAGGTGGTGGTGTGAACATGGAAGTAATTAGGCAATCAACTCTGTATACCCCAATTTCCTCCACCCCCCAATTGCCTCAACCTCATCAGCATTTCAACCATTCCAGCAACAAACTCCTCAATTATATCAATACCACCCATTTCAAGATTTGTATCGTGTTCCAACCATTCCCTATCAAGGTTATGGTGATTCTGATGAGACTCAACCACCAAGTGAGTCTCAAACCGGCTCGATAACTGATATGTTGAACAACACTCTTGATCCAGAAAACACGGGCAATTGGATCTTTGGTCAGGGAGGAAATGGACATGGTAATCAGTAGTTTTAATGTAATATTTTAGTTAAAATGTAAAAAAAAATAAAAAATAAATGGAAACTTTTTAATATTGAATTATAAACTAGTTTTACATTTTATTAAAAATTAAGATTGCAAATACAAACTTATAATTTGAATCCCTGCATATGAACATTATAGAGTTCATAACATTTGTCGTGACTAAACCATCTTTCGTTGTCTTCGGCGAATTTGGTACGAGCTCTAAATTTTAGTTCTTCATTTGACAACCTAGGATTATCCCCTTTTATCAACCACATAATTTGCTGATACTTTCTAACATTGTTATTGATGAAACAATAATGATTTTGAAGACACTCATTTATTCTACTTGGATTTACATGACTTAATGTCGTGAACCTTTGAAACACAGTGTCCCATAAGTTAAAAGTATCTAAATTGAAATCTCTATCGCTTGCAACTGAAACCCAACATCGAATTAGAGAAACATCTTCCCCTGGAGTAAAATCCACTTCGGTTATGCAAACACTAGGCATGTTGAAATGAATTAGAAGTTGGGTTGGAATGGGTGGAAGTTATGTATTTATAGAGAGGGGGAAAATGGCAGCCGTTGGATGAAGATCTGATAAGCGTTGATCAGACCAACGAGCGACAACTTGAATATCACTGACGATTTAATGACCATCGAGCGATGGACACTCTATGACTCGCTGGAAACTCTGTCGTGTATGCCTATATGTTATTCCTGGCATATGAGTTTGGAAGTTTGGCATACCCATAGTGGGTGCATATATGCCAAAAAACAGTATTTGGCATATGCATAGGAATATGCCTAATAAGAGTTTATGATCTCGATGTATTTGGCAATTTTAATCCGGTAGTGCTAGGGGCGGACCAGCAGTGGTTGACCAAATTAGTCTACCTTTCCCTCACCACAGGATTTGGTAATGGTGGGCTCTTTGAAATCTAAGTGGAACACCAAAACCATGATTAACGGTTAGATCTTAATGGTACACCATTGGTGTAGGACCAGAATATCGCCATGATATTACTCTTGCGAGATTAACAACATTTCTGCGAACACCACTGCGAGTTCTTCAACAACACTTCGCAAGTGTCACAAAATAATTCAAAGAATGACATAATAGCTGACAAATGGAGAAACATGGTAAGAGCGTGATTGTCCTGCGATGTTTATAACGTCTGCGAGAGTTAGCATTACAACTACCGCGAGAGCATAGCAAGCCAGATCCAAAATTAAAGGAAAATTTAGCTGTCATCCACTATGTAACTACCCTATATAAAGAGGTCCAATAGATTCAGAAAGATGATGATGTATTTTTGAGTGTTGAGAAAGTCTTGAGGAGAGAGAAAATTCAAGAGAGTGGTTGTATTCTTGATTTCTTCAATTTCTTGTGAACATTTCTGAGAATCAAATAATAAAATGTCGTTTTTAATCTTCAAAATGTGTTAATTAGTGTGAATTCTTATCAAGGGTGTAGTGTAGGATTTCCTGCAACTACATTTTGGCGCCCGAAACAGGGATTGAACCTGTGATTAATTGAAGAAAAAGATAAAAATTGACATTGTGATTGGAAGGAATTTGGAACAATTAGTGAAAGATCTTACGCAATATCCAATAGTTTACTAAAATTAATGGATAGAAGAAGAAGAAGAAACACATCAGAACCACCAACAAACATAAGGAGGAGTAAAAGACTTGCAGGCGGAGGAACAAATGAAATAGGAGAATCTTCAAGAATAAGAATAAGAAGAAATAGAACAAGGAATGAAGGAGAAAATCAGATTCAACAACCAAATCAGCAAACACCAATACAAGATAGAGCTGTGGATTATGATAGAGTGAGCGTGCATACTTGGCGATCAGATTCGATGGAAGAAGCAGAAGATCGACAATTAAGAAATGAAATAGGAGAAGAAAGAGATCAAAGAGTAGCTGAAAGATTAATTCATGGAGAAGGCAAAAATGAAACAACAGATGATTTGAGACAAATAATACAGGAGGAAAGGATATTAGAAGCAAAAGAACGTGCAAATCTAACAAGACAGAATCACGAGTTAAGAATGAAGAATTTGAGATTACAAAGTAGGAGATCGAGAAGTACTGTAAGATCATTTAGAGAAGAACCAAGGCAAAATTCCCCTATAAGAAATGCTGGAGCAAATATCTGAGAGGAAATGCAAAATCCAAATGAAGAGCAGCATCATGGAGAAGAGGAAATGATTCGTGATCGCTATATTCCACGCGGAGAAACTGTGAATGGTAGACGTGATAATAGGAATCAACAGGGTGTAAATAACCAAAATGATGAAGAAAATCGAGAAGAAGGTAGAAGAATATTACATGGGAGAGAAATCCAAAGAAATCAAAGAATCATTGAGGAGGAAATTGAGAGGCATTATGCTGAAAAAGCACGTCTAGCTTGCGAAATATAAATATTAAGAGAAGAAGTTGAAGAACAAGAGTTTCAAGAAGCGATACGACAGAATAATCATGACAATCGAGAGAGAAGACGCACACAAAATCGCCATAACCATAATATCAATGAGGAATATGATAGAATACAAAGAAGAATAGAAAGACAACGAAGAGAAGCGATGAGAAATGAAGAAATTCGCAGAGAAAAAATTGGGAGGCATAGTCAGTTGCGAAATCTAGAAGGAGTTGAAGTGGAAAATCGCAGCATAAGACAGAATGAAGATGCAGATAAAGATACACAAAATCTCGCAAGACAAGAAAGACTGCACTAAAAAGACCAATGGAACAAAATTCAGCTGGGAATGAACAAATTTTAAGAGAATTAGCAGAAATGAGGGGAATGTTGAATAACAGAATAGAAGGAGGCAGAAGGAAACTTGATGAAGCTATTGAGGAACCTGCGAGAACTCCATTCACTCAAGAAGTACAATTAAGAGGAATCCCTCCAAAATGCAATTTACCAGCATTAACCAGTATCTTTGATGGGACTACTTGTGTTGTTCAACATGTCAAGGCTTATGTTAGGTGTACGCTACAATGGGAAAACCATGATGTTGTATTATGCAAATATTTTGCATCTAGCTTAACTGGCGAGGCATTAAAATGGTTTGAAGGCTTACCAAAAAATACTATAACCTCTTTCGACCATTTTCAAGCTACATTTCTGGGAGCATATATAAGCAACAATTCTTCATGACCTGGTATTGAAGATGTATTTGGGTTAAAACAAAGGGTTGGCGAGAGTCTGAAACACCTAACCATAAGATGGAAAACAATGTGCAGTAAAATGTCAGGAAGGGTGGATGAGAGATACCTCATCTTATCTTTCATCAATGCAATATTCGCAACCAATCTTCTGTACATACAAATTTTTAGAATAAAAAATACTATCACAATGACTGAGCTACGAGAACTACAAGAAGAATACATTGCTTTGAAGGAGAAACAAAATGATATGAAATCATATCCAGTCGCAAACACAAGTTCAGTAGCGGCAAATGGAAGTTTACTTCCTAAAATGATCGAGCACCTCGCAGATACAACAAGAAAAAGTGGTGATTCATAGATAGAAGAAATTAGTAGCCATGGGGAGTCGAGACCAAGAGGAGTATGAAAGGGAAAGGAATTATTACAACCGTGGTGGAAATAATAAAATTCAAAGACTTGATCAACCTCAAGAGACTTATGGTGGACAGAGGCAAAATAATTTTAGAGGGAAAGGAAGTCAGAAGATAATATGGGAATAAATTAAGATGCCACCTCTAAATGCTAGTATAGAAAAAAATTGGGAAGCTATCATTTTGATGGAAAACATACCTTCACCCTGGAATATGGGAAAAGAACCACATCCAAATAATCGAAATCAAGAATTCTGTCATTATCATCATTTTCATGGTCACTCGATAAACGATTGCAGGAATGTAAAAAGAATAATATTAAGGATGATTGATCAGGGAAAGTTAAATCATTTTTTAATAGGACACCAGCAGTCTCAGCAGTTACCACCACCACAGGATATTCGCAGAGTGAATACCGTGAAAGGAGCAGAAACATTTGTGATAGAGGTTGGAACTAAGGCGAAGAATTTGTTATGTAACTCCATCATACATTCATACAAGACTATTGAGGATTTCCATGACAACGTTCTAAGCAGAGTCTTTGCGAGAGACGCGGATGGAAAAGAGATAATGAATATCGCGAGAGTCTCGCCGCTAGAGGAATGGCAAAAGCAAACTATCTCTTTCACTGCATAAGAAGTACCAGAGCCTGGTGAGATACATGACAACCCCTTGGTGGTACGATTAGAGATAAATCCAAAACAAATAGAAGAAGATGAAGATGAAGAAAATGATAATGGTGAAACTGAAGATTCCTGGGCAATCAACAGAGTTCTAATAGATACTGGAAGTTCAGTTGATATCTTATTTATCATACTTACAAAACCATGGGTGGAAGAGACGAAGATCTGATACCATCAACGTATAAAATCTATGGTTTCAACGGTACCGCCAACAAGCCCAAGGGGGAAATTACAATGTGAATTCCATTAAAGGGGTTATCCTCTAAGATCTTATTTTGCGTTGTGGATATTGAATCACCTTATAATACCCTGATTGGTCGACCTTGGCTACATAGGATATTAGGTGTGGCACCAAATTTCCACCAATGTATTAAATTTCCTCATCCTAATGGTGTAGGAGTTATAAAGGGAGACTGGGTTGATGGGAAGAAATGTTATGAAATTGACATGGAATCTTGTGAAGAAAGAGCAGCGAGGAATAGAAATTGGAAACAAAATATCAAGCAAAAACAAAGAGGGGATAAGATGATGGCTGATACAATAGAGCGGCGAGAGGAGGGAATACTGCGAAATCAACATGAGTATATGAATGGCGAGCGGCTCGCAGATGCAAAACGAAACAAAAGAGCAAAAGCAGAAAGTAGTAAGTAGAAAGGTAAAATGAAGAAATTTAAGAAGTTTATGAAAGATTTGTTGAAGAAAATGTTTCAAAAGAATATTTCATTTGAATAAAAAAAATGGAATTGAAAAGTTGAAATGAAAATGAAAAGAAGATCAATGAAAAGAAACTTCATCAGAATTGCATTACTCGCAAAAACGCGAATAAAATTTCACAGAGATATAAGAATGGGATGAACCTATATGGCGTACACCCTAGTTCGCGGATACAATTTCGCAAGAGGCAAATGTAAGACCTAAAGTGTGTCATATAAGGGGGTATCTCTTTGCGTGACTCAGGGATAAGGTTATACCGCTGCTGGAGCCTGATTCATGGAGACGTTGGGGTTAAAAAAAACCTATCCGGGGGAGGTACCTTGTATTTCCAACTATATAAGGTTATACCTTGGTTGGACGACTGAGGATATCTTTTAAGGAGTGCATAGTATGACCAAGGTGCCGACGTACACGGTTGATTCAAGGATGCCCGGGGCATACAAAACTACCCTGGCCATCCTTGACAAGTCTTGGCTATGATGCACTCGGCCCGAAGAAAAACCCACTTAGGGTGCAGTCTTGTAACTATAAGCCATATAAGCATAAAGGACAAAAGGCTGAAAAAATAGCTAGTTGTTGGTAAATCCAGAGGGGAGGAACTATTCTTGTATGGACGATGTGCCCTCCTTGAAGGGGCAACCAGGGGGAAGATAAGGGGGCAACCTCTATTAGGGAGATGATAAGTGTCTAAATACGACAATGTCATGGGGCTTTACGATCGCAAGAACATTTAGGCCTATCATACTATCGCGTGACGAATATTATACAGAGGCAACAAGCCATAAGAAAAAGTTAATATGAGATCAATGGGTTTTTATATGAAAGTATAAAGACGTCCTGCGATTTCATCGCAAGACGGCAATGTCATAAGACTTTGTTCTCGCAAGGGAACTTAGACTTGTCATATTGTCGCAGAGAAATTGAAAAAATATAGATAAGGCAAGATCAATGGGTTTTTACATACAAGTGTAAGGACGTCCTGCGATTTTGTCGAAATGACAAAAAGTGGAAAAGTAAGACCTTTAACTAGGAAGGCATAATAATACCACAAGAAATTAAAATTGAATAACTACGATATTTATGCAGAGATTATGGAATTTGCAATATTTGCGCATAGATCATAAAAATATGCAATTGTTATTCGCGATGATTATCGCAACTCAATATTATTTACAACTGATATATAAGCTCTACTCAATTTTTTTCTTCATATTGCAGATGAATAACAGAGGCAAGTATGGTAATGCATAGAATGATAAAATTGTTATTCATCATCATATGATAAATTTACGTAGAAATTATTATATGACACATTTACACAGATAGTTAAAGATTAATAATTATGTTGATCAACTATATTGCAGAAAGGAATTGTTTTCTAATTCATACAGATAGAAGTAAAAGAAATTTATACATCAAGGAATATTACATTAATTTCACAAGAAGAAGGAGATGAATGTACAAATATTACAAGGAGATTAAAAAGAGAAAACAAGGCTAGTTGGACCCATCATCATCATCGCCAGATTTTTCTTCCTTGTCTTCACCATCATCCCTGCCAGATTCTTCACCTTCACTGTCAGAGATAACAAGATTTGGAGAATTCTTTGGAACTTCTTCAGTGAGGCAAGGATACAAGGAGTGAGGAATATTATGATCATCACAAACTCCCCTGATAGAGTCATTGTGAACACCAACAAGAATATTACTAAAATTCGAAGTAGAGATCTTTAATTGTTCCTTCAATCTTGAATATTTTTCATTACGAACAGCAAGAGTCTTTGCGAGTTGATTCTTATCAGATTCAAGATCTCCAATTCTTTCACTATATCTCTTCTCAACTCCTGCGAATATATAACAACAAATTGAAAATTCTGTAAAGACAAGAAGATTAATGACAGGAAATTAATGAGGAAGAACAATTAGTAACCTTCTATTTTAGAAATCATGTCCTTAATTAAGGCCGCTTGTTCAACATGAAAACTAACATCTACACCTAAGTTAGCTCTGGCATTGTCAAGAATCTTTGCAGCCCAAGCAAATTCATCGTCATCATTAATAAGAAGACGGGAATGAATTTGGTTTTCTCTTTCAACAAGATCATCTCTCTCGCGGATAAGTTTATCTCTTTTAATTTGGACTTCAAGAAGGGTTTTATGAAAATACGCTAAGGTTTGTGCTCCTTGTCTAGAGATATGATCCCTTTCATCTATAAGATCACTTTTTTGGGCTCTTAGAATCTTGATTTCTTCTTTAGAATTAAGATATTGACGCTTGGATGCATTAGACGCTTTCAAACTAGATCTGTGATCAATTGCTAAGAGATGGAATTTGGATCTGAGATCATCTACAAAAAGGGAATTAATTTGTTTATTTGAATAAATACCTAAGGATTCATCAAGGCGATTGAGAAGAGTATCATCATCTATTGGGTTTGGAAAAGAACGAAGGAATACAGCTTCGTCAGAAAGGACATAAACATCTGCGAAGAAGAATAATAAGAAAAAAAAATGCAAAGGAATACAAGGATAAAATGAAAGGGAAAGATTTCTTACCATAAAGATGATCATTCGCAGCTTGGACGCTTGCGACCATTTCTCGCGAGAAAGAAAGATCAGTTTCCAACTGCTTGATTTTTTCTTGAAGGTCAATTAACCTAGATTCCAATTTCCCGCGAAGACTAGCGGACTCAGACTCCAGATCCACATTATTCTTGTGAAAAGATGTACACCTCCTCTCTAAATCTGAGGTAACAACGATGGAAGCTCTTCCAGTCTGCGAGAGAACAATGTAAATAAGATCTTGGCGAGGATATGAATACATAAATATAGTAAAGAAATGAAAACGTACCATAATACCAAGAGAATTTAAGAGAATGTGAGATATTGATCTTGATATTCCTTGGAGGGAGTCATTATCAACCAGTATGGAAGCATTACAGACTTTAGGGAGAGCTTGAGATACTCCATTACAAGCTTCATCTTCATAATTATTTGCGATACCATATGTAATATTGCCAAAAATCTTGGACAGTTGAGTCATGGAAGAATCAAATTAGGAAGATTCCATTGTAGAGGGGACATCGGCATTAAAATCATCAGAATTACCACGCGATTTTTCTGCATTAGCTTGAGGAGTTGAAGAAGAAGAGAATTTGGTTTTTCTTTTCTTTAAGGGAGGAGCACCAGATTTTCCTCTGCGAGGAGCAGCAGATTTCTCTTTGAGTGGAATGGTATATTTCTCCTTGTGAGAAGCGTCTTTGTCTTTCCCTTTAGTTTTCAAAATCTTCACAGGTTCTATTTCCTCAATAACCTGCGAACACAAATAAAGGTAAGAAATTGAGGTAACAATATATTGTTAAGAATCATAAAGGAATATTTCTTACTTCATCTGTGAGAGATTTACGGGATAAAAAAGTGATGGGCTTCCCAAATCTCTGGTAATGAAGTTTCAGCTTATCAATCTGGAAAAAATTAGAGTAGTCAGCGAGAGTATGAAGCGGTGGGGAAGATAATAATGATAGTTAGGCAGTAAAAAAAAAAAAAACTCTTTATTTCTTTCAGACCAGTTGAAGACCCACGGTTGATATTCTGAGAGATTTGCAGGCAATGCATGAGGACCATAGATGTAGGGACCCTCTAAACATAATGGAAAAATGAACCATTTGTCATCATTGGAATGGCGAGGGCCTTGATTATTACCCATATGCCAATCAATATCTGACATAAGAACTTCATCTTCAGCGATGTTATCTTTATTTTTCAAGCGGACTCCCCAGCGAGTGCTATCATTTTTACAAGGAACTATATCATAATTTGAGAAGAAATTCTCCACAGTGTACTTCGCGGGAATGATTGGGACATCTTTAAATTTAGGATTCTTTAGAGCATCAGGGTAATGAGATTCTTTATCAGCACTGCGAGTAGCATACTCAAGCATTAAGCGGATACAATCCCCACTCAACTGATACACCGCCCGCGAGAACTTCGCGTGAGAGAGAATTTCATAGAATAAAGGAAATTCAGGATCATAGAGAGGAATGGGAAGACCAGCCTCAAGTTGGCCTAGCGAGATTATGATTTTTTCACGGATACATGGAAAATCAGAAAATAATGGAACAAAGAGTTCAGCCTTAAGGCTTTGTTCAGGAATAGTGGATAAGGTGAAACCTTCATCTTTAAGTTTATTTTGCATCTTCTCAAAGGCAAGAACATTTTTATGACCAGCTGCAACCATTTTTAGTATGGGAATAAAGATTGAAAGAGTAAAAGATCGAAAGAAAAATTATAACAGTAGTAGATCCGGAATTTACGGAAGAACAATAAAATTACAGAGAGAAGGAAGAAGAAAGTAAAAAGAGGAAAAGAAAAGAATGAAAGAAATATTTATAGAAGAAGAAAGTTCTTGAGAAGATGAATGCAATTAATGCAAAGAAAGGACGTAAACGGTTAGATCGCAGCGGTTGAAAGGGACGTGTCAAAAACTGAATGGAATAAGAAGTACGTGAAAACAGCTGGCGAAGTATACAGAAACGTGTCAAAGCAGAAGAGTGCAAAAAGATAAACAATTGTAGGATTATAAAAGATACAATTCTCATGATCTTTCCTCCTTCGTAGAAAAGACATGAGAAGAGGCAAGATGTAGGACCAGAATATCGCCATGATATTACTCTTGCGAGATTAACAACATTTCTGCGAACATCACCGCGAGTTCTTCAACAACACTTCGCAAGTGTCACGGAATAATTCAAAGAATGACATAATAACTGACAAATGGAGAAACATGGGAAGAGCGTGATTGTCCTGTGATGGTTATAACGTCTGCGAGATTTAGCATTACAACTACCGCGAGAGCATCGCAAGCCAGATCCGAAATTAAAGGAAAACTTAGCTGTCATCCACTATGTAACTACCCTATATAAAGAGATCCAATAGATTAAGAAAGATGATGATGTATTTTTGAGTGTTGAGAAAGTCTTGAGGAGAGAGAAAATTCAAGAGAGCGGTTGTATTCTTGATTTCTTCCATTTCTGAGAATCAAATAATAAAGTGTCGTTTTTAATCTTCAAAATGTGTTAATTAGTGTGAATTCTTATCAAGGGTGTAGTGTAGGATTTCCTGCAACTACAATTAGAAGAATGCAGGAAACACTTGATCATTATAAGAAAGATAATGAAGGGAAAATAGGGGAGTTAATAAACAAAATATCATTATCTTTCTTGAAAATATTCAAAATAACAGAGGCAAAATTGAACTCCAAAGTTGCAGAAAAGATACATTGTTCGCAAGAAAGAGGAAGGAAAAGAAAACAAGAGAAAAATTCAAGCTTCAGTGTTAATCTCGCTATTAGTCTCGCCATCTTCATTCTCCTTACTGGTATTCTTCGCGTTACGATCAGTTTGAGCTTCTTCTTCATCTAACTTTTCATCAGCAATTGCTTCACCATCAGTAGCTACTTCTCTTGGAGGACTTTCTTCTTTTTCTGATGGGTCTTCTTGAGATATATCTTCTTCACTACTTGCATGGTATAGATCATTATCCATGGGAAGAGGAAATTCATCGTCATCTACTTCTAGAGGATCAACGGATATAGGAGGGAGAGATTGGGAAATCAGAATGTCATTCACAAGAACTTCAGCACTAAGATGAATTTTGCGAAGGAAACCTTTGTCACGATTTCTAATATATATATTTTTTTAGTATTCAAGGTAGTCATATCTCCTCTGCACGATCGCGAGGTTTAACAAGATGGGCGGTGAGCCTTCCGTTTTCCTTGCGAACTGAAGCTAGTTTCTTAGTCAAATCAGAAATAGTAGAACGAAGGCTTTTTTCAGATTCTGCGAGAAAGATAAGTTAACAAGAAGATATTCAGATGAAAATCTCGCAAGAAATATAGCAGAGAAATTAAATAGGAAAATTAACAATCAAGGCAGCCAAAACGACTACCTTATTTTTGAGAAGTTAAGTTCTGAATTAGTGTTAAGAAATAATTCTCCCATTGGTTCATGGAATCATCAAAATTATCTCCAACTATACCCTTCAGGCGAGATTTTATAATTTCTTCTTTGGAGAGAAGATAGGTGTTTTCTTTTGATAATAAGGAGTAAGATTCTTCTAATTGAGAATACTGATCTTGGAGTTTACTGGCCTTTAAACTTAGAGTTAACCTGCCTTTGATAAGTTTATCTTTCTCAGCGGCAAAAGATTCAGTTACTTCCTTGAGTTCATCTTTTAGTGAACGAAGAGATTGCTCTTGGTCGTTACACATTTTCTAAAGATCATTTATTTGTTGCGAGGAGATTGCCATCTTGTTTGAAAAGCTACGTTTCTCCTAAGATAAAGTTTTATTTTCATCTGATAAAGATTCCATCGCCAAGTTAGCTCGGGTTAACAAATATGAGAGGCGAGTAGCTTCGCTATTTAATAGATTTTTCTTTTGCACTAATTGATCGTTCTCATTGGTAAGACTATTTATTTGATCGATTGAGTATATGTAGAGATTATCTAATCTATTATATTGATCCATCTAAGAATCTCTCTCAACATGGGCTTCTTCAGCAGCAGATTCTAATTCAAATATCTTCATTACTCGTTTCTGATTTAAAGCTAAATACGCACACCAAATATTTAAAAGGAAATTGAGTACAGATAAGATGAAAATCTACAGGAACAGAAAAATCAGAGGAATGGGCAGAAGAAGTATACCTTTTAATTCCTTGTTTTTATTGCGAATATTCTCGCAATCTAGTGAAGAGTTGCGAAGCTTGTGATCAAGGATATCACATTCTGAAATTTTGGCTTGGGGGCTTCTCTTTAGAGCTTCAATTTCATTTTCTAAAGACGCTTGCGAAGCAGTGCGGTCAGAACCAAAATATTTGATTAAAGTTTCACAAATATCGTATTTGAAGGGATCAATATAAGATTTTCTGGCATCATCTAAAATGTCAGACAGAACTCTAAAAGAAGCATCAACCCCTATTGATGGTTCTTTAGATTAGGGAAGAGGTGTAGAGGGTGAAGTGGTAATAATGGCGAGTTGGATATTTGAATCATTTATGATAGTTGCATTATCAGAAGGAGGAGTATCCGGAAAGGTAACGGTTGGGGGTAAAATAGGAGAGGAAGAAACTTTGCTCATAACAGTTCTGGGAATCTCATTTATTGGAGGACTGATGGCATTGGGGGTATTGATAATGACATTCTCGCAAATAGAGGATGGAGGTTCTATCTGCGAAGTAGTAGAAACAGGTTTTGAATATGTAAATTTGGGGATAATAATATCAGTCTCAAGATCCTTGACCTTGCGATATTGCTTGTGAGGTCTAGCAGCATCTTCGTTATCCTGCAAATAATAATATAGATAAGAAACATAGGCAACAATATTGTTATTAAGAAGAAAAATATTTCTTCCTACCTTATTACTCGCAAGCTTCCTTTTCTTCTCGACGGGTTTTTGTTGTAAATCTTCCTGAAGATTAGGGTTTTGGACTGCAATTCTGGTGTTGAGAACGGTTCCGCTGAAGCAAAGATACAGTATGGGAGTTACATAAAATCAGATAAAAATAGATCAAATAAATAATGATGAACATAATCTAAGTAAGTAAGATCAAATTTAACAACATTAGAAGAAGAGATACCTTGATGACTCTATGGAAGCAGTAGCAGAAGAATCTTTAAGAGAAGAAAGTTGCAGACGAAAAACAGAATGAATAGATGAAGAGACAAAGAAGATAGAAAAGTAAAAGAAGAAAATTAGTTTTGTAACCAGATTCTACCTTTTATAGACAAAAGGAGATGACCTATTGAGGAAAGATGTGCCAGTAAAAAAAGGGGGGCGGGAATTTCACGACACGTGTAGAAAGTTAAACTAAATTCACGGAGTGTTGTCGAAAGGAAAATACGAAAAGATAGAAAGTTGCGATATTTTGAAGAGTTGGAGATCCTCATATCCTCTTCACTCCGCGAAGAAGACATGAGGAGAGGCAAGATGTAGGATCATAATATCGCTACAACATTTCTGCGAGATTCTAAAATAACACTCTGCGAGCGTCATAGAATAGCTCAAAGAAAAATCCAAAGAATGACGAAAACAGGAAACACGGGAAGAGCATGATTGTTCTGCAATGGTTACAACTCCTACGAGAATTAACATTACAACTACCGCGAGAGCATCGCAAGCCATATCCGAAATTAAAGGAAAACTTAGCTGTCATCCACTATGTAACTACCCTATATAAAGGGATCCAGTAGATTCAGAAAGGGGATGATGTATTTTTGAGTGTTGAGAAAGTCTTGAGGAGAGAGAAAATTCAAGAGAGAGGTTGTATTCTTGATTTCTTCCATTTCTTGTAAACATTTCTGGGAATCAAATAATAAAGTGTCGTTTTTAATCTTCAAAATGTGTTAATTAGTGTGAATTCTTATCAAGGGTGTAGTGTAGGATTTCCTGCAACTACAAGCCCGATTGAGCATATTTGAATATGGACTGACCATATCAGTCTTAGAAACAATCACGACCATCCATCTTTACTAGCATGATTGGATGGCCCAGATCGAATCCATAACCCCCAAGCAGGTATGGAGTATTCACCACCGACCCAATGCGAGCCCCGAATGGTCGGCCTTCCCAAGAGGGAAGCATAGCCTACCAGTCCGTCCATCCATAGCAGCATGGACGTGAAACCCTAAATTAGGGTTACGACACATTACATGTGTCGCAAATCGATCATAAACGTCCATCTTCGCAGGCATAGATGGAGGGTGTAGATGTAGATTCAAAGGGCCCATAGCATGTCAACACAAACACCGCGGGCCCACCTACATACCTGACCGATTGGTCAAGACCAACTATGATTGGTCTTCACAATTCGTACGCCCAAAAAAGGTGTGACACACGGCCGA
Organism: Papaver bracteatum; assembly: GCA_023529315.1. Taxonomy (NCBI): domain Eukaryota; kingdom Viridiplantae; phylum Streptophyta; class Magnoliopsida; order Ranunculales; family Papaveraceae; genus Papaver; species Papaver bracteatum. Next base: position 2,045,428 of record JAJJWX010002324.1, read on the forward strand.
CAAAACCCTAATTGGGGTTTGCGGCATCATCCATGTGTTGCAAAATCATCTCAAGCGCCCATCTTCGCAGGCTTGAATGGAAAGAAAAGATGAAACTCCAGGGGAGGCCGAACATGCTAGCATGACCACCGTGGGCCCGACTTCATGTCCGACCGATCGTCCAAAGCTTGCCTTGGTTAGGTGCCTCGGTTCGCGTACCCAAAAGTGGTGTGTCACGCTGCCTTAACAAATCCTTTTCGACATAGGATTTTTGTTGAAATCTAATCTCGACCACTCGTCTTTGCCGGCCAAATTGAGTGTTCTAGATCGGACCTTTGCGAGTCAAGCAAGCATGGCGTAAATACCAGCGTGCCACCTTCTTCCAAGACCAATCGGTCCCTCCAGAAACGCTTCCTAAGCTTTAATTTGTTCGAGATGAAAGTGGAAGCTTGCGTACCTCCCAAACCCTAATCCAACGGTCGCAGATTAGGGTCGCAAGCCATCTCATCCGTCCAACTTCGCTAGCTTGGACGGATAGCTTAGAATGGGAGTTAGGCGACAAGTGAGATATCACCATGATCACCGTCTACCACTCCTCCATATAATGTGATTAGCTAAGGCATGGCTCGCCCATGCAGCCTCCAAGCGGTCACTCGTAGTAGGCAGGGCATGATGCTCAACAACGATGCTTCATACATGATGAATACATTCGATGCATAACTTTCATAGATTACACTCGATACTTTACAAGTATCAACTTTCTAAATAACTTAGTTATTTAACCTAGCATCACATGCTACCTTCTTTGGGTCCCATGATCCACACTCGAGACATCAATCATGTCACAAACTGGGGGATACATACTGGGGTATTGGTATGGCGGTTTACGGTGTTCAGCGCGCAAGCCATCATAAGAACGTGTCAGGAAGACATGGACGGTTAGTGATGATGGGAGAAGTGGGCAAGACTAATCGTGTGACACTAACACACAACTCCACTACTCCATCGCTCCACTTCCTACAAGAGACGTGAATGAGGCTCAAATGACTTGTATAAATAGGTTCTCCTCCCTATTTCCAAGACAGAACACAACACAGAAACCAAGTGTTAATACGAAACGTATTCAAACACCCAAAGCCTGCTTGCATTATTCGTAAGCCTGCTCACCTTTCTGTTACAAGTCATAAACAAGCCTACACCTTCACAATCTCAACACCTTCTTCGCTTCCCTCCCTAAGATCAACCCCATATCCTTCACTTTGTGACCGAAACAAGTCTGGAACGACCATTTCTTGGTTTATGCCAAAATTGTATAGATTGATCTCTCGAATCAAAAGCACTCTCGTGCAGTGCATTTGGTTAGGGTTTAGATTCATTTCTCATCCACACACCCCAAATTATCAAAACCAGCAGAAGTATTTTTTACCCATAAACAATGGTCCAACATCACACTTTCAATTTTAATCTTTCGCAAATGAAAAATCGGAGTAGGACCAATATTTTTTAGTTTACATCCTTAATTTTTCATGCAGAGTCGTTATGATAAATAAATTTATACTAAGACGATTTGGTTGAGTCTTTATTGTCTACAAATTCGAACTGTGACGACTTTTACGGTTTTAAAATTTACAAGAGTCGTCATTGTTAAAATTTAGAATTTTGACGACTTAAATTTTTTATCCAGATTTTTTTTTTAAAATTGGAAAAAAAATTCTCAAACAAAAAAAAATTTGCAAAAAAAAGTATGAACAAAAATTATTCAAAAAAAAATCAACAAAAATTATTCAAAAAAAATTTATTGAAAAAAATCTTTTTTTAAGAAAAATTATAAGAAAATAATAATAATATATATATATAAATAAGATGACACGTGTTACAATCCTAAGGTTAGGGTAATATAATCTTTTGACTAGATTTAGTCACCCTTATCCACCTCCCATGGGTGGGGATAAAAATTTAGGACCCTAATTGTTTTTCGGGGCCCCAATTAAACGGTGTCAATCATCGGGATACAACTTCCCCTCTATATATTCTCTAATGTTCTCACAAAACTCTAGAGAAAAATCTTCAGAACCTCTATAGGGGATGAATTGATAGCTCGCCAAAAGATCTACCGCCCTATAAATCTTTCAACACTTTTTTCTTTCTTTTTACATGTTACTTTATCATGAGAAGAAAAATTACAATATCCGCATGCATATAAAAAGACGAGAAATTTATTTTTATGACCCTGAAAATTATGGGTCTTACTCTTTTGGCCCCATAGTTATTTAATAAAATTTTCAAATTATTCTAGTGGCTCTGAAATATTATAACCGGTGTGCATATTGTATGCACATAAAATCAGTGTGCATATTATCTGCACACTATAAAATATGAAGAAAATTTAAAAAATTGTTTACAAATCAGTGTGCATATTTCCTTCACACTATAAAATATGAAGAAAATTTAAAAAATTGTTTACAAAAATCAGTGTGCATATTGTCTGCACACTATAAAATATGAAGAAAATTTAAAAAATTATTTACGAAAATCAGTGTGCATATTGTCTGCACACTATAAAATATGAAAAAAAATTTACTTAAAGAATACAAAAAAATTATATGAATTGAAAATTTGATAATTGTATTTACGCTCGTTGTGTAGATCTTTCAAAAAACTTTCCAAATATATAAAATTTGTCGAATTCTTACGTATGATTCGTGAGACATGTTATGTTTAAGTTGGCATGATGATTATACCCTTAAAGGATATAGTTTATCATTTGGTAATATCATCAAAACATCTTTATCCAAATGACCCTCCTTCTTTTTTGAGAGTCATTTCAATAAAATTGATTAATTTTTTTTAAAATTGAGTTTTAAACCAAAGGCCATTTGAGTGAGAGAGAGTGAGGGGAGGGTCAAACACTTAATTCCCACTAAAAAGACTTGCCTTTAAAGTGGGAAATAAAAGACCTCAATTTTTAAGACCCCATGTTAAGCAAGGATGTTAATACCCCCAAGTTATTTGGTACCCTATTAGCAATCTTGACATAAAGTGGGAAATGAAAGACCTCATGCATTATTAAGTGACACTTAATCAATCCATATGCTTCAGGCCTATTCCTATGCACATGTCAAAACATGATATTTGGCATATATGCACCCACTATGGGTATGCCAAACTTCCAAACTCATATGCCAATATGTTATTTCTGGTATATAGACATACACGACAGAGTTTCCAGTGAGCGATAGAGTCTTGGTCGCTCGATGGTCTTCCAGTCGCCAACGACGGTCAAGCTATCGCTCACTGGTATGATAATCGCTCATCAGATCTTCATCTAACGGCTGCAATTTCCCCCCTCTATAAATACCTGATTTCAAACTCATTTCAACTCACACCAGAAATTCTAAATCTCTCTAGAATTTCTTAATTTCTCAATCCTTTTCAAATCTAAAACTATCATAGATCCTCTACAATTATATTTTCTTGTAAAATGGATTCACAAGCACCAACTCAAGGCAAAGGTAAGAAGAACCGAGTCCGTGGTGCAAAATACAGCATGATAGAAGATGAATGTATTTGTCGTAATTATGTTTTTTTTACCCAAGATTGAATCAGTGGTGCACAACAACATAGTAACACCATGTGGGATAATATATTTCAAAAATATGAGGAACAAACCATGAACATCAATAATCGTGATGCAAAAGGATTGGAAGAACACTTCATTGTAATCAACCAGGAAGTAGCTGCGTATGTTGCATTGATAATGCAATCCAAGAGAAAAGGAAAGGATAGTGGTCATACTGATGTTGATTTTGAAAGAGAGGTTCGTACATATTGGCAACGAAAACATGGTAAACAGTTTTCTTTCGAAAGTTGTTATCATATTTTGAAGGGTTTGAACAAATATAATCCCGATCAATTAGAAAAATATCAAATAGTACCTGAATAGTCACCATAAAATTCTTCTCCCTCAACACCAAATTCTTCACCATTTTCACAAGGTCCATAAAATTCTTCACTAGATACCCCTACAAGCTCAAATTCCAACGTAGTTTTCAATAATTATGTTGATGGTAATAATAAGGGAAAACTTCAAGGGAGGAATCGGGAAAAACTGGCTAGTAAATAAGCCCTAGAAGGAGGGAGGTCCGGAGGGTTTAACATGGCGGAGTTTATGGAACATCAAAAGACCATCGCGAAGGAAAGATCCGTTGAAAGGAAAATTCAAAACCGGGAGAGTAAGAAAAGTCGTCTTTCTCAAGAAAAATTCCATTTTGACTATGACAAGCATAACATTCTTCAATCTAACACCTCAATTATGAACGACCAACAAAAACATTTGTGGCAAATCCAATTTGATAGGATTCAAGCACAGATTGAAAAGCAAGCCGGAATTACTAATGAAGAAGATGAGGATGGAACTGATGATGAGTTTGATGAAATAATTCTAATAGATTAATGTAGCAGTAGCATTTTAAGTTTTAATCTTTTAGTTTAAGTTTTAATGTGATTTGTTTATGCATTCCAATTAATATTAGTTTAAAATGAAATGTTGAAGTTTATCATCACTTTGAAATGAAATGTTGAAAAATACATAAAATCATCTTAAGATAAAACATTACAAATAAATAACATAACTTAAACTGAAGAAAAATACATTAAATCATCTTCCATGCTCTGCCCAAAGATTCAATCTAAGATCATCTCTTAACTGGTCATACAAATTACGGTTCTGAATGTAGTTAGTCATTTGACCATAATTCCTTGCAGGGAGGCCTCTTTCAGGTCGAATCTCCGGCCTCAAATCTTCATCATCATAGTTAATCCAATCTGAATCACGCCAGATTTCCTGAATTACAATGTTATGAAGAATTATGCAAGTGAGAATAGTCTTATGCATTTCACGAGGACTCAACCCAAGATATGGTCCACAAATGATAGCGAACTTCCTCTTCAAAATTCCAAAAGCGCGTTCCACATCCTTCCTCAGTGCCATTTGGGCATCGTTAAAATATCAGTATGAAAGGCCCAATGCACCAGCAGGAGGCTGACGGTAGCATTGAACCAAGGTGGACCATTTTGGGTAGATACCATCCGCAAGATAATAGCCATGAGTGTACTGATGGCCGTTGATCATGAAACGGACAGAAGGAAAAATTCCATACTTAAAATATTCAAACAGAGGCGACTTGTGCAAAACATTAATATCATTTTGTGAACCCGGAAGACCAAAAAAAAGTGTGCCATATCCAACAATCATAAGAAGCATCAGCTTCAAGGATAACTGTTGGTTTTGGATAATGATCTTTATATTGACCAGCCCAATAAACAGGGCATCCATACCATACCCAATGCATACAATCGAGACTACCTAGCATTCCTGGGAATCCCCTTTCCTCATTCTCCATTAATATTTGTCTAACATCTTCGTCGGTTGGTTTGCGTAAATATGTTGGACCAAAATGATTAATAATTACTTCACAGAACAATGAAAGGTAAGTATAAGAAGTTGTTTTACCCATACGAAGGTACTCATCATTCGCATCCATTGGAGTTCCATAACCTAGAATCCTTAAAGCCGAAGTAACTTTTTGTTCAGGACTATGACCTCTAATATTCAATGCATCAAATTGATAATTGAATTGAGGTTCCACTCGACAAAGCTCTTCAATAATCTTTTTAACCAGATGACGAGGCATGCGGAATCGACCTTGAAAATTTTGATCAGAGTACACACAATTGGGAATAAAATAATCGTGCATGAGCTTCTGATGGTAAAATTCCCTCCCTCGATACGTATATCTTCTTGATAATACTTCTTTGGGCTATGGAACTCTTGGTATTTGACCCGTGTGTACAAGCATCAAAATTTCAATTAGTTTATCATCTTCATCTTCCTCTTCGTTAATTTCTTACAACCTCATACGATAACTTTCTTGATGTAACCTGAACCTATTCATAATATCTCTTTCTTCATTGGATCTCGACATTGTAAATGAAGCTTAAAATTGAGAATGAAGGAGTAATATCTTTAGAAAAAGGTGTGAGTATATTGTCGAGGTAAAATTGCGTATATATAGGAACCATGGGGAACTATCCGTTGTAGAATAACTACTTGGCGATAACCATTGTACCGTCAACGATATTCTTTCTAGCGAGCGGTATTAACAATATCGACAGCGATAAAGTCTTTACCGCTGGCGATATTGTCAATATCGCTCGCTAGGGATTCGATCGCTCAGCGGTTTCCCCATAGTGGAAAAAATGGTTTGGAATGCCAAACACCATTTTTTTGGCATGTGCATAGGAATAGGCCTCATAATGGTAAAAGTTCAAACAAAATGTGTCTTTTAATTTTTTAAAGCATTTAAAAGCATGCATCATGGCTAAAACTAGAGATAAATACTAGTATTAATATACCTGGCTAAATTGGGGCCTATTGAAATTTTGTTTTCACCCCAAACAATGATAAGGAGTGTCTAAATTTATTGAAACTTCCAAAATTACCCTCTAAAAAATACTAATATACTAAATTACCCCATCAACTCTTAATAATAAACCTAAAACTAAAATCAATTTTCATTTCTATCTCATAAACCAATTCTTCATCTCTTCTAATCCCTTTTTTTTTTTGAAACCAAAAATCGTGGATTATCGACGATCCAAAAATGATTAATCGTATTCTTTCTTATATAAAATGTCAAAACAATCGAGAATGAAGCATCCTACTAACAAGAATTTTCCTAGTGATAAGAATCTTGGAATCGTTGAAGTGATTCGAAAGAAAACGAAGGAAGTGATTGAGGAAGCCGAAGCATCTCGTATCGCAGAAGAGGAGGAATGAGTCAAATCAAGTACTTTTCTATAAACCCAATCCTCTAAACTAGGTTTTAGTAACATGCAATCCCTTAGAAATCGGAATTTTTTAAATCATAATTTTCTGTGTTCCACAGAATCGGATTATGTTAATGTACTTGTAAACTGATTGTGTTTAGAAACGGTTTAAACTCTTGCCCACAAAAACCGATTGTTCTGTATGTGAATAGAAATCGGGGAATGTTAGTGTATAAATAACCATATTCAGTTATGGTAGGGATAATCATTGTTTCTGTAACTTTTTTCGTTAGAATCGGATTACAAATGTGTTCACAAATACCGATTGTGTAGCCTTAAAATTCTTATATGCTTAGTCAATAATCGGACTTTATATGTATATCGATAAACCCGATTCTTAAATTGGGTTACATTAGCACTTAAAAAATCCGATTGTTGGTTTTATTGTTACAATCGGATAACATGAGCACTTGCAATAACCGATTATGTTAATAATCGAATTTTATATGTATATAGAGTAAACCGATTATGTACCTTGACTTAAAAAAATTGCATTCAATTCCATTACTGATTTACAGGCCAAACAAGGACAACCAACAAAAGAAAGCCAAAAATAAATATAAGAGGAAACATGACCTTTCTTTTCCTAAGCCTTTGGGACCTCGTCGAAAAGAAGGTCAAAATTTAAATGCTTCTCATCGAAGGGCCACGGGGAGTAAAGCCAAAGGGATCAACATCAATGACCCACCATCAGAAGCGGAGCAACTAACATACGAAGAATCTGATTCCGATACACCTACTGAACAAGAAGGTGGTGAAGAAGAAAGTGACGAGGAAGTTAATGAGGAAGAAATTAGTGGCAATGAAGGCGGTGAAGAAGAAAGTAATGAGAGTGAAAGTGATAAAGAATAAGGTGAGGATAAAAGTGATGAAGAGATAGGATAAGTTTAATAACAAGTCCAAGGAGGAGAAGTTCAACAACAAGTCCAAGGAGGAGACGCTGAAAACCAAGATAAGATAGATGGTAAGAAGAAGAAGAAAGGGGACCACATGCCCGACCCACTGAAGATGTTTTCTCACGGCCCTAAGGATCCCGTTCACGGGTTACCCGGTGATTGGGGACAGATGTTATGGGGATACAAAGACAGTTTGGTCGCCGTCGTTTGCCATACAATAGTAAGTACCTAAACCTTATGCTATGTAACATAAAATTATTATTCGTTTAGTGTTTTGAATGTTGTCCATCGGGTTTGTTTTGTTTTATAGGATCACAAGGATGTCATTCATCTTATGAAGACGGGAACATCAGTGAGTGTGATGAGGCAATGGCCACTGCAAGTAATAGAATAAATCATTGGAGAAGTTCCAGAAGTAATCGATCTAGTCAATTCGACGGGTTTGATACCCGCGGCCGAGAATTTGGACCTTGGTTACGACAAACCTCTTTGTTCCGCATTTGCCGAGAGATATTACGGGGAAATAGATACATTGTATATTCCATTTGGAGAACTGAAAATAACTCCAAATGATGCGAAGTTCATCACCGGGCTAAGCATAAAAGGTAAAGTAGTGAAGCACAAAGAGTATGCATGAGAGCTTGAGTGGGATAAGATTTATACGCTCACCAAGGATGTGTTCCAATGGGATGAGGATAAGACCAAGTTAGAGATACTGGTAGGCAAGTCAAATCAGAGGATATTTCATCTCTCAAAGCTGAGGGAAAACTTTATGGGAACAAAGAAGCTTCGTGCCTAGGGAAATGTGCTGACCATGTAACGTATCATTTCCACGGCCAATGCATATGTCCTCTACGTCCTGGGAGATGTTAACTTCCCCGACGTTTCCGGTTCCCACGTGAGCACCGACTTTATCCAGCTGTTGCAACCATTTGACAAGATTCACGAATACTCTTGGGGCACTTCCATCCTTGCACACTCGTTGAACGAGTTGAGAAAGGCTTTTAGGGTTCAAAGGAACCAAATCGGAGGAAATATGGCTTTTCTACAGGCATGGATATATATGCACTTCCCAATATTTTCTCAAAGGGATTTTGAAAACAAGGAATGGGACCACGGGTATTATGGAGACATGTACACCTACAAAAGTAAGTCGAAGAACCAAAAAAAGGATTATCTGAAGTTGAGACACCAATTGGACAACTTGACGACGAAAGATGTTATCTTTTATCCTTAAAAAGAGGATTTGGCTAAAGGAAAAGGAAAAGGAAAGAAGGTTGGGTGCGAAGAGCAAAGTGATTATTTTGGGCCTTTGTTTCACCCAAGAGGATATCTATTACAACCCGATGAGAGTCGCAAGACAATGCGGTTACGTACAAATAATCCCAAAGGAGCACAAGATGTTCAAAATCAATGAGAAAAAAACCAAATCATATGATAATGATATTGACATTGTTCACAATCCTTCACCATCATGTGATTATTGGGAAGATAGATCTTTTCACAAATATCCTATGCAAGGTCCATCTCGAACAGATGATGATGTAATTACGGGTTACATGTCGTGGTACCTGAATATTTCGCATACTCGAGTGATAAGAGTAGATGGGAGGCCCAAGATAGAGGACAAAGATACGGCTCTCGAATGCCTGGTGCATATTGTTACTCAATTACGGTTTTGTTAATGGTTTTAGCATTATATATTGAATGTTTGTTCTTTGAAATTGAAACAGAGAAGACGAGTCGGGCACTTGATAACCCAAGCTGATCGATGAATTGAACAGTCTCAAAGATGTAGAAGCTGGTGCAAAGTTTGGGGAAATGTAGGAGGAGAAGGAGGAGCCAAGGAAGAATAAAAAGATATCCCCACCAAAAAAGATGTCTGAAGGTGCATCGAGTAGTGCCCAACCTGGTATACGAGGACGCGGTGGACGTGGTCGTGGTGGGGATGTTCATGAATGAATGGTTATATTCATGTTTATGTATTTAACTATGGCTAATTATGGAGTCAAAACTTATGTCTTGTCTTAAACTTGTTCTAGAATTATGTTTGGTTATATTCCTAGTTTATGAATGACTTATTCTGGTTTATTTGGAAAGTTGTTTGTGTTTGTGCAAGACGCGATTAAATGCATATTCTGGCATTTTTGGTCAGAATCGGTTTACATGTCCCCATATGTAATCTGATTCTGACAATTCCCCAGAGGTTCAGTTTCAGAATCGGTTTACATGTACCTATATGAAATCTGATTGTTATGAAGAAAAGATCTATAACATTTTTTTCCAAATAATTGATTTACATGTACCAATATGTAATCCGATTATTATCAAGAAAAGTTCTATATATTTTTTTTGCCAAGAATCGGATTACAAATGCATTAAAAAACCCGATTAATGAGAGGTATATTTTACAAGATTTTGTAAGGACACAATCGGTCTATGTGATCATCTCTAAAATCCGATTATGTAAATTGAATTAAAAAAAAAATAGCCGTTGAAATTTCATCTATATAAGGACAACCTCTTTGAGCCACTCCCATATGACACACTTAGCCTAGAGAATGGAATGGGAACTGTTTGAAAATTTGTGTCTCGTTAAATCTGAAAAGGCGAGGGTACCCCAATTATACCTCAAGCTATAACTTTTCCTTCCTATAAGTCCTTTCCCCGAAAGGGATTGTCTATAGACTGAGTCGAGATAATACAACAAATCGGTTTACACTTTGTGCGATCGTTTATGGATACGAGATCGAGACAATACAACAACAACGTGTGTTTACTTGATACAAAGGTTCGGACTTAACCAAACTCAGTAGGATTCACGTATCAAGTAAATAGGAATTAATGTTTGTGCAATTTACTTTAATTATAATAAAATAATTATAATGCGGAAATATAAAGTAAATGACACAACAATATTTTGTTAACGAGGAAAACGCAAATGTAGAAAAACCCCGGGACCTAGTCCAGAATTAAATACTCTCAGGATTAAGCCGCTATATAAAATAAACCAACTTCGTATTGTTGAGACCAAGCAACTAAATCTATATTTCACCTATTTCCGTCTGTATTCCCATGATTCCAACCTGTAAACAAGTCACGTACTTGGACCAATTCCTTTGGTTTGTATTCCAAACAGTAAAGGAACAATAAATTTGTTTGGTATCAACTCTCTTCAACCAAGTGATATGAATTGCGCAAAGGTTCCCTTGTTTATCTTAACATAAACTCCTTTGCTAGGTTCCAAGATCTATCTTATGTTCAACCACCCAAAGGTAATCTTTAAGATTAGGCCAGCAACACTCTTAAACCAAGTGATATGTTTTGATGCCGATCTTCCTCAATTAATCAATCCAATCTACCACAAGGATAAAATGATTATTAATTGGATCTTGTTTTTCCCAAACAAGTATTGTGCACACCAAAGATTATAAAAATACCAAGTAAGAAATCTTCAATATCTTCTTTGGTTTCAAATCTTCTTAGATCTTCAATAAACACCTGCACATAATCACTTGAATCTCTTGTGATCAATCACACACAGAACGGAGTCTGTTAACAATGGAATATCACAAGATCGTCTTTAGATCTAACAATAGTCTAAAGATCCATTTTGAAACCTTGAACTAGTTTGAGTGAATCTTATATCAGAAGAGAAGATTCCCAAGCATAAACAAACTTGGTGCAATCAAATTTCAACCACCGTTAGTCAATCAAATCAATACGAAAACTAAAGATAAACTGCAATATCTAGTTTCCCACCAACAGGTCGCGCTAGAGCTTCTCAATCCCAAAGAAGACTTTAAATTGAACTTCCTAAGAGATTTTACCTAATTAGATTACTCCCATCTCCGATAGGCGGCTTCACCAGTAACAAAGACAAAAGAGTAAGTCTAGGTTATGCATGATTAGTTTGCTAGAAATGCAAACTCAAAGTATTTATAGACAAGGAAGTTTGGACACCAAAGAATTTCCAAAACTGAAAATATTCTCAAGATATTTTTCATTACTCCACCAAATTCGATTTTCATAATTCATGTGAATGCACTATCCAAAAATAATGATCGAAATCTCCTTGTAAAATCTTTAATTAGCTAATGCACATTACTAATTCTTTGTTTCCATATATAATTAAAAACCCTTAATTAAAAAGATTCTTAACTAATTTAAATTCGATTTTGGGATTTACTTCCTTCTTAGTCTTTAAGGAATATCTTTGAACAAAATAGAATAAGCATTAATGCACCGTGTTCAAAGAGTGATGACATCTTACTATTGCAAGTCTTTACCATGCTTGCTCACTTGAAACCGATTTACCACACTTCCAAACAAGTTTAGAATTGGTTCATCTGACTTTCAAGAACTATGTGATTGATCAAGTTCCACTCAATCACAACTTATGGGCTTACGGTTTTACAAAAACAAGTTTCGGTTCTACCTCCATGTGAGTAATGAGCATAGTTATGCTAGCTTACCAAAGATACGACTGACTAGGTACTAGGATCGGTTCCCTACATATATTTTGTATCTAACTTGTATCCACTGCACTTGTCCATAGGATCGGTTCCCCCTTCCCAAATACTTGTTGCACATGTTTATAGGATATGTTCCCCTTTCTTCCATAAACCTTGCTGCACCTCATACAAGGATCGGTTCCCCTTGTGATGCACTGTGATAAGTGCATATTTCACATATATTTAGTGTCAATTCCATGCTAGTATTTTTTGGTTTTCTTGCAAATTAGTGTATATTACGCTTGTTTTCTCTTATTTTTGTTTTATTAGATGAATCATCCAAAAGAAGTGAAATAACACTTAATTGTGCAATAAAAGAAGCTAGCTACAAGTGGAGAAGAGCCAAAGACCAATTGGAACTCATTCAAGTACAAGATTTCTAATTTTCATTGTGCAAAGGACGAGAAGACGTAGTCAACGGTGAAAGAACGGAGTCATTCTGACTTCGTATAAAGAAGTTACGAGCAAAACAAGAACTTAGAAGACTACAAGGGAAAAATGGTTATTTATAAGCCAAATGCTATTGGAACCTCACTGTACGTTAATGGGAAGTCATCCTGTTAAGAGGTGTCCTGTTTCAAAGGAACTACTAAAGGAAGTCATGTCATTTACTGATGGGAAGTTCAAATTCAAATAGTGTTAAGGGCACCCGGACATTCAGTTCAGGCTGCCACCATTATCTTCTTTCTAGTCAACAAAACACGATGAGTTTCCCGGCCAATCTCATCTTTCTGTACCGAAGGTAGTTAATGGTGATTGTTAAGGGTTGGATTTGGAATATGTATGTATTTGCAGGAATTCCCACACTACACCCTTGTTAAGATTCTGTAGAAATCTACTGGAAATCACTTAAACTTCAAAGATTTAAACGACACTTTACTATTCAAATCTCAGAAATGTTTACAGAATTAAAGGAAATCAAGATTACAAATATTCTCTTGAAGTTTCTCTCTCCTCAAGACTCTTTCAACTCTCAAAAATACATCATCATTTTCTGGATCTATCGAGCCCTTTATATAGGGATTTACATAATGGATGACAGCTAAGTTTTCCTCCTATTTCGGATCCATTATGCGATCTCATCGCAATCGCTACAATACTCTCTATCGCAAGAGTGATGACCATCGCAGGATCGACATATTCTTCTTTTATTTCTTCCATCGTTAGTTTCTTTTGAGTATTCTGTGACGCTCGTGAAACGTTGTTAAAGAATTGGCAGTGACGCTCGTAGAAACGTTGTTAATATCGCCGGAATATCGTTGTAGCGATATTCTGGTCCTACATCTTGCCTCTTCTCATGTCTTTTCTGCGAAGAAGAGAAGATCGTGAGAAAAAATTCCATAAATGCTTATGTTTTCAGACTTCTTTGTTCTGACACGTTTCTATATCTTTCGCCAGCTGTTTTCACGAATTCTTTCTTCAATGAATTTTTGACACGTCTTCTTTAACCGCTGCGATCTGACCACCCACGTCTTTTCTTTGCATTAATTGCCTTTATCTTCTTCGAGAAATTTCTTCTTCTATAAATACTCTTCTCATTCCTTTCCTTTTTCTCTTTTACTTTCTTCTTCTTTCTCTCCACACCCTCTCTGCAAGTTTTACTGTTCTTCCGCGAATTGCGCTTCTGTTTCTGCTGTGATTTCTTTCTTATTTTCAACCTTTTCTTTCATTCCCATACTTCAAAAATGGTTGCTTCTGGTTCTAAAAACTTGAAGGCCTTTAATGAGATGCGCGAGAAACTCAAAATTAAAGGTTTTAACTTATCTTTAATTCCATATCAGGATTATAGATCTGAACTTTCTCTTAAATTGTTCACTGATGATCAATGTTCTCGCGAAAAAATCATAATATCACTAGGAAAACTTGAAGCTGGTCTTCCCATTCCTCTCTATGATCCAGAACTTCTGTTATTTTATCAAATAATTTCTGACGAGAGATTCTCGCGAGCGGTATATCAACTAGGTGGAGATTGCATCAGATTACTGCTTGAATATGCTTCTCGTGGTGCTAATAAAGGAACTTGCTACCCTGAAGCTCCAAAAAATTCTCTCTTTAAAGATGTCCCCACTGTTCCCGCAGATTATTCTGTGGACAACTTCTTTGTAAATTATAGTATAGTCCCTATGAAGAGGGATAGCACCTGCTGGGGTGTTCGTCTGAAAAAAGAGAAGGTCGCTGGTGACAGAGCTATTATGATGGATATTGATTTTCATACACCTACTAACCAAGGTCCTCGCCATTCTAGCGATGACAAGTGGTTCATATTTCCATTATGTCTTGAAGGTCCCTATATATCTGGTTCTCTCCCATTACCTGCGAATCTCTCAGAGTATGAGACATGGGTCTTCAATTGGCCTGAAAAATCTAAAGAAGTATATTATATCAACCTTTTATATTATTATCATTTACTTTCTTCTTTATATTCTCGCTAACTATCTTGATCTTTCTCAGATTGAAAGAATGAAGCTCAGTTACCAAACTTTGAGGAAGCCTAGCACTTTCTTGGCTTTAAAATCCTTAACGGATGAAGTAAGAAATATTTCTTCATAAATTTTAACAATATATTGTTGCCCCTATTTCTTATCTTCATCTGTGCTCGCAGGAAATCGAAGAATTAGAACCATTAATACCCGCAAAAACCAAGGAGAAATATTTAAAAGAGAAATCTGGGAAATCTTTAAAGGAGAAATCTTCTGCTTATTCTAGGGGAAGGTCTTCTGCCCCTCGCAATGAAGAATCTAGCGATCCTCCATTAAAGAGAAGGAAAACTCAACCTTCTTCTTCTTCAACTCCTCAAGTAATTCCGGAAAATCCAAGTGTTAATCTCTATAAGGATAATAATGACGAAGATTTTAATGTTAGCGGTTTTCCTTCAATAAAGAATTGTTCTTCTTTCGATTCTTCAATGACTCATTTGTCCAGAATTTTTAGCGATATTTCCCACAGCATAACTTCTAATGATGAGGATGAAATTATTGACAAAACATCCCAAGCCCTCGCTAAAGTTTGCGATGTCCCTATTCTGGTGGATAATGATTCTCTCCAAGGAATCTCAAGATCGCTGACTCCCATTATCTTGAATTCTCTTGGTGCCTTGGTATGTTTTCATTTCTTCAGTTTGTTTATATATTTTCTCCATCACTAGATTTTAATTTATATTTTTCTTTCGCAGGTTGGAAGATCTTCTTTTGTTGTTGCTTCTGATTTAGATAAAAGATGTGCCAATTCTGAAGAGAAAGCTGCGAAACTTCGCCAGGATAAGGAAAAGTTAGAACTTGAAGTCATTGAGCTTCGCAAGAAGAATAAAAAGCTGGAGACTGAATCTTCAGTTGATAAGCAAAAGATCTCTGATCTTGATAGAGCTAACCAAAAACTCTATGGTATGACTGATTTCCTTTCTCTCGTAATTCTTTTTATTCTATCGCAGTTTATTCAAGCGACCACTTTTAACTTGCAGATATTTATGGTCTTACTGACGAGGCTATACTCTTTCAATCTTTTCCCGAACCTATAGATGATCATACTCTTCTTGCTTGTCTTAATAATTCCTTAAGTAATTTCTCAGATGATAAGATTAAATCCCTTTCCATAGATGAACTTAGATCCCAATTTAATCTCTTTAAAATTGAACACAGGTTCAATTTAGGTTTAACTGACAATTATAAGCGCTTTTATCTTGATTCAAATAAATTAATAGATAAATTAAGACATAAAAATAGCGATCATATTGACGAGAAAGATCTTTCCATTAAAAATGGATCCAAGACCCTAGCAGACTTTCATAAAACCCTCCTTGACGTTCAAATGGACAGAGTTAAACTTATCTGCGAGAATGAAGATCTTCTTGCGAGGGAGACTCAAGTTCGATCTCGTCTCCTCATTAATAGCGATGATGAGTTTGCTTGGGATGCGAAGGTTCTTGACAATGCTAGGAATGATTTAGGTTTAAATGTTAGCCTTCAAGTTGAACAGGAGGCTTTAATTAGAGATATGATTTCTGAAAGAGAAGGTTGTTTGCTGTTCTTCTTCTCGCTAGTTTCCTGTTTTTATTATTCTTCTTTACAAAATTTCTAACTTGTTATCATATATTCTCGCATGAGATGAAAAAATATATCTTGAAAGAATTGGGGAACTTGAAAATGAAAAGACTCAGCTCGCGAATACTCTTGCTGCTCGCAATAATAAATACTCACGATTGAAAGAGCAGTTTGACATTACCACTGCAAATTTCAACAGATCTCTCATTGGTGTTCGTAATGATTCCGTTAAGTTGGTCTGCAATGATCTTGGAATTCCTCCTTCTATATATCCTGATCTTGCAAAGGAAGTTCCTCCAATACTCTCAAACCTTAACATCTCTGATAGCGAAGCTGAGGATTCTGATAAGGATGAAAATGATAATGATGACAAAGAAGAAGAATCTGGTGGAGGAGAAGAATCTGATAAAAATGAAGAAAATGATGACGATGATGAAAGAGAGAAATCCGGCGATAAAGAGAAGTCTGATAAAGAGGATGGCGATGGATCTAGCTAGTTCTTCTTTTTCCTTCTATCTTTCTTGTATATTTATTTTCTTCTTTCTGTAATATTTCTATGAGTTTCTCCAATTCTGTGAACTTCTTTTGCTTCTACCTGTACGAATTAGAAAACAGTTATGTTTCTGCAAGTCAATCAATCAATATAATTATTATTCTTTAGTTATCTGTGTGTATTTATCTATGCAATTTTTATATGATAGATGAATAATAATTTCATCGTTCTCATGCATTCCCATACTTGCCTCTATTATTCATCTGCAATATAAAAAGATTGATTAAAGATTAGATATTAGTGGGAAATAAAATTTTCCTTAATATTGGCGATCTTATCGCCATCAATAACTGCGGGAAATCGCAATTCTCATAACATCTGCGAGCATTCTCGCAATAATCTTGTGGTCTTATTACGCCTTCCTAATTAAAGTTCTTATTTTGACACACTCTGTCTTTCTGCGACAAAATCGCAGGACGTATTTACATTTGCATGTATTGACCCATTGATCTTGCCTTATCTTTCTTCTTTGATTGTATTGCGACAATAAGACAAGTCTGAGCTCTCTCGCAAGATCAAAGCCTCGTGACATTGACGTCTTGCGATGATATCGCAGGACGTCTTTACACTTTCATGTAAAAACCCATTGATCTCATCTTAACTTTTGGCTTGTTGCCTCTGTATAATTTACGTCACGCGATAATATGACAGGCCTAAATGTTCTTGCGATCATAAAGCCCCATGACATTGCCGTCTTAAGACACTTATCATCTCCCTAATGGAGGGTGACGCCATTATCTTCCCCCTGGTTTCCCCTTCAAGGAGGGAACATCGGCCATACAAGACTAGCTCCTCATATCCATATTTACCAACAACCAGCTATTTTCGCAGCCTCTTGTCCTTTATGCCTATATGGCTTATAGTTACAAGACTGCACCCTAAGTGCGGTTTTTTTCAGGCCAAGTGCATCGTATCCAAGACTTACCAAGAATGGCAAGGGAGTTTCGTACGCCCTTGGCACCCTTGGCTCAACCGTGTACCTCGGAGCCTTAGTCATACTTTGTACTTCTTGGAAGAGATTCTCGGTCGTCCAACCAGGGTATAACCATATATAATTGGAAATCCAAGATCTCTCTCCCGGATAGGTTTTCTTTAACCCCAACATCTGCATGACTCAGGATCCAGCAGCGGTATAACCTTACCCATGAATCATGTCGAGAGATACCCCCTCCTATGACGTGCTATTAGGTCTTACATTTGCCTCTTGCGAAATTTTATTCGCGAACTAGGGTGCACGCCATAAAGGTTCGTCCCATTATTTAATCTCTGCGAAATTGTATTCGCGTTTCTCACGAATATTGTAACTATGATAGAATTTCATAACTTTGATCTTCTTTATTTTTGTAAAATCTTGCGATTCTTTCAAGCAAAAAATTCTGTTCAATTACATATTATTCAAACAAATTATTCATAGAATTCTCTAAATCTCATCATTGTACCTCTCTACTTACTATTTTCAGATTCTGCTTTTCTGCTACGTTTTATTGTTGTTCCTTTTTCTACGAGACGCTCGCCATCAGTTTTCATATCCTCTTTTCGCTCTATTGTATCAATCATTAACATTTCACATCTCTGTTGTTGTTTGATTTTGTACCTCCAATTGCTATTCTTTTCATCTCTTTCTTCGCAAGACTTCATATCGATTTCATAACATTTCTTGCTTTCTCCCCAATCTCCTTTAATAACTCCAACACCTTTAGGATGAGGAAATTTGATACACTGGTGATAAGTAGATGCTACACCCAATATCCCGTGTAACCAAGGTCTTCCTATTAAAGCATTGTAAGGTGATTCGATGTCCACAACACAAAATAAGATTTTTGAAGATATTCCTTTTAACGGTATTTTCATTTCAATTTCCCCCTTTGGTTTGTTAGTTGTACCGTTAAATCCATAGATTTTATACGTTGATGGTATCAAATATTCATCTTTTCCGCCCATTGTTTTATAGGTATGATAAAAAAAGATATCAACTGAACTCCCGGTATCTATTAAAACTTTGTTGATGGCCCGAGAATCTTCAATTTTACCATCTCTTTCTTCATCTTCTACTTGTATCTGCTTTGGTTTTATCTCTAACCGTACCACCAATGGGTTTTCATGTTGCTCGCCAATCTCTGGAACATCTTGCACGGTGAAAGATAGAGTTTGCTTCTGCCATTCTTCTAATGGCAAGGATCTCGCTATATTCATTATATCTCTTCGATATGTGTCTCTTGCGAAGACTCTGCTTAGAACATTATCATGGAAATCCTCCACAGTTCTATATGAGTGCACAATGGAGTTATAGAACAAATTCTTTGCTTTATCCCCTACTTCTATCACAAATGTTTCTGCCATTTACAGCATTCACTCTGCGAGTTTCTGGTGCTGGCGGTAATTGCTGAGATTGTGGATGTCCTACTAGAAAATGATTTAACTTCCTATGATCAATCATTCTCAAAATTATCCTCTTTACATTCCTACAATCATTTATTAAGTGACCATGAAAATGATGGTAAGGACAAAATTCTTGACTTCGACTGTTTGGATGGGGTTCCTTTCCCATGTTCCACGGTGAAGGTATATTTTCCATCAGAATGATAGCTTCCCAAATTTTTTCTATACTAGCATTAAGAGGTGGAATCTTAATTTCTTCCCATATTATCTTCTGATTACCTTGCCCTCTAAAGTTATTCTGCCTTTGTCCACCATAAGTTTCTTGCGGTTGATCGAGTCTTTGAATCTTATTATTTCCACCGCAATTGTAATAATTCTTCTCCCTTTCATATTATTCTTGATCTCGACTGCCCATCGCTACCATTTTTTGCTGGTTATCAATTACCACTTTCTCCGGTTGTGCTTGCGAGGTGCTCGCCACATTATTTATCATTTTAGGGAGCAAACTTCCACTTGCTGCTAGCGAGCTGGTGTTCACGATTGGGTATGATTTCATCTCATTTTGTTTCTCCTCCAAAGCAATGTATTCTTCTTGTAACTCTCGCAATTCTGTCATGGTGATTGTGTTTATGATTCTGAAAATCCAAATGTACAGCAGATTAGTCGTGAACATTGCATTAATGAAGGATAAGATCAAGTATCTCTCATCTACTCTTCCAGCCATCTCGCTGCACATTGATTTCCACCTTATGGTTAAGTGCTTCAGACTCTCGCCAACTCTCTATTTTAGCCCAAACACATCTTCAATACCCGGGCGCGATGAATTGTTGCTAATATATGCTCCTAAAAATGTAGCTTGTAAATGATCAAAACAAGTTATGGTATTTTTTGGTAATCCCTCAAACCATTTCAACGCCTCGCCAGTTAAGCTGGATGAAAAATATTTGCATAGCACAGCATCATGATTCTCCCACTATAGCATACATCTAACATAAGCTTTGACGTGTTGGAAAACACAAGTAGTTCCATCAAAAATGTTGGTTAAAGCTGGTAAATTGCATTTTGGAGGTATTCCCCTTAACTGTACTTCTTGAGTAAATGGAGTTCTCACAGCTTCTTTAATAGTTTCATCAAGTTTCCTTCTACCTCCTTCTCTTCTATTATTTATCATACGTCTCATTTCTGCAAGTTCTCTCAATATTTGCTCATTCTCAATTGAATTTTGTTCCATTGGCCTTTTTAATGCATCTTCCCTTCTTCTGCGTTCTTGCCTTTCTTGTCTTGCGAGATTTTGTGTGTCTTCTTCCTCATCATCATCTTGTCTTTCTCTGCGATTTTCCCTTTCATCCTCCTCTTGAAATCGCAACTGTCTACTTTCTTCTCTGCGGATTTCTTCATTTCTCTTAGCTGTCTCTCTATTCTCCTTTGTATCCTATCATACTCCTCTTGAATATTATCATTGTAGCAATTTTGTGTACGTCTCCTTTCTAGATTTTCATGGTTATTTTGTCGTACTGCCTCTCAAAATTCTTGTTCTTCTACTTCTGCTCTTAATCTTTCTCTCTCGCAAGCCAAGCGTGCTTGTTCGGCATAGTGTCTCTCAATTTATTCTTCAATTACTCTTTGATTCCTTTGATTCTCTCGCCCATGTAATATCCTCCTACCTTCCTCTGGATTTTCTTCTTCAATTTGGTTGTTTCTTCTCTCTTGATTTCTATTGTCACGTGGATTATAACGATAGTCAATTATCTCTTCTTCTCTATGACGTGTTCTCCATTTAAATTTTGCACTTCTTCTCTAACATTTCTCATTGGGGAATTTTTCCTTGGCTCTTCTCTGAATGATCTTGAATTTGATCAACAGTACTTCTTGACCTCCTTCTTTGTAACCTAAAATTCTCCATTCTTAGTTCATGATTTTGTCTTGTTAAATTCGCACGCTCTTCTGCCTCTAATATCCTTTCTTCCTGTACTCTTTGTCTCAGATCATCTACTATCTCATTTTCACGTCCCACATGAACTAACCCTCCAACCATTTCTTGATTTCTTTCTCCTTCTTCTCCATTTATTAATTGTCGATTTTATGCTTCTTCCATCGAGTCTGACCTCCAAGTATGCACACTCACTCTATCATAATCCACATTCCTATCTCGTGTTTGTGTTTGTTGATTCGGCTGTTGAATTGAACTTTCTACTTCATCTCTTATTCTATTTCTTCTTGATCTTATCCTTAAAGATTCTTCCAATTCTCCTGTTCCCTCACCTGCAAGTATTTTACTTCTCCTCACAGTTGTCGGTGGCTCCGATGTATTTCTTCTTCTTCTTGCCATTTCTTCAACTCTAATAATTTCTTCAAATCCTCAAGTTGTAATTAGAGATTTATTAATTTGATTCTCCCTGTTTCTGGGCGCCAAAATGTAGTTGCAGGAATTCCCACACTACACCCTTGTTAAGATTATGTAGAAATCTACTGGAAATCACTTAAACTTCAAAGATTTAAATGACACTTTACTATTCAAATCTCAGAAATGTTTACAGAATTAAAGGAAATCAAGATTACAAATATTCTCTTGAAGTTTCTCTTTCCTCAAGACTCTTTCAACTCTCAAAAATACATCATCCTTTTCTGGATATATCGAGCCCTTTATATAGGGATTTACATAATGGATGACAGCTAAGTTTTCCTCCTATTTCGGATCTATTCTGCGATCTCATCGCAATCGCTACAATACTCTCTATCGCAAGAGTGATGACCATCGCAGGATCGACATATTCTTATTTTATTTCTTCCATTGTCAGTTTCTTTTGAGTATTCTGTGACGCTCGTGAAACGTTGTTAAATAATTGGCAGCAGGAATATCGTTGTAGCGATATTCTGGTCCTATAATATAACAGTGGATTGCTGATTGTGTTTAAAGACATGGGTTACTCACGAAATGGAGTTTGGAGCCGTGACTTTGATACCAGTGATGATGAACTGGTGGTTGGATGTAACTCTGGTAAGGGAAGATGGCAGCAAGAGTTTGAAGGAAACAAAGCATGGCAGTTATCTTTGCTTCCATTGTAAGTTGAGCTCGAGGAAGAAGAAGCTGAGACGGACTCGATCGAGCTTAGCTGCCATTAATGGAGCTTGGTGGCTGATGGATACGATGGAGGGGATAATATGAGTCAGGGGTTCGTGGTGATGGGTTTTACGTATGTTGAGACTCGATTATGGGATACTTCCATTGGGAGTGATGAGAAGGCTGGTTCATGAAGATAATATGGATTAGTCGATGGTTAATGGATGATATGGAGTTGTGGTTCTGTCTTGTGCCGAGTTTTCATGGCTGGAAAGGTTTGCTGCTGGCTAGCCATAGTCAGGTGGATGTGTATCTTGAGTCCACAAGGGATATTGGTATTGATTGAACGAGATGTCATGGAAAAGAAAACGCGTCTCAGTGGAACATGACTTGAGCGACAAAACAGAGACAATGGGGTAATTTTCTTGACCGAGAATTCAGTCGAGGAAGATAAGTGCTGCCGGTGGAAAAATTTGAGAAGAGCATGGTACAGGGAGAGAGATATCTCATGCATGGAGGATTTTTCTCATGCGTAAAAGATGAAAATTGGAATCCAGTACATCTTTGCATATCGAGTTCGATGCATAGATAGTACCAAAAGAAGACACATCACTCTGTAGAGTTCCCGCTAAAGTTTGCAACAATCATAAGTCGTGTTTACACAAATATAATGTTGCGTGTTACACAAAATCAAAAGCACCTGTTCTTATGGATCAGAAAAGTCTGTGAACCGACTATGCATCCTTATCACATGAAATAAAATACAGAGAGAAGGAGAGAAAGTTTTTATTCCATATCTTACGGTTTACCCCTTTAGGAGGAAATCAAGTTATTTTTTTCTTCTTATTTCATATGTTTATCAAAGGTTTTAGTAAATCTATGTGTAGCTAATTTTCACTGATTAAGGTATGATTTCAAAGTCCTGATTTATGGAATTCTAATTCTTTTCACAAGTTTATTTTGAGTTTAATTTTCTGGTCGATTGACTCTATTACTTTTAGCGTCTAAGATTACTATTGGGTTATTCAATTGGTCATTTGAATTAACCTGATAGTAATTCTTCTACTAGTATTGGGGTTGGTGATACGTGTAATAGTCACTCAATTCCATACACAAGTAGTAAATCGCAAAAGATGACAGAGGGATTCTATTAAGAAATTGTGTATAGAGATGACACTAGTAAGCAGACAGAGATTATGCGTCTGATGCTAGGATCAACCTAGTTTACAAACCATAATGCATTTGTTTGGGTTACACCTTGAGATCTTATTCATGGTGGCTCAGATGGATAGAATATGGTAGTCGAGCGCTTCCGTATCCAGTGACAACAGGAATTTCGGGGATAGCATAGCTTATAGATATTCTACGGTTGGTGACAATAAAAATTTTACAAGAAATAAACAAGTGCGTTCATTAAGTTTATGTTCTGTGGCGGCGAATGATTCCTTAATCATCTTTGCTTTCTTATCATATTTTTATTTTACTTTGATTAAACCAATCCCCCTTTTCTTTTATTATTTTGCTGAACCAAATAACCTATCAATTACATAGCTCTCTGTGGGAACGATCTCTTACTACCGCTATATTACCAGTTAATTAGTGGGAAATATCTTAATTAATTTGTTGCACTTACGACACGCATCACACTGCACCTCTTAATAGGATCGGTTCCCCTCTTCCCAGTAATAAGTTCAGACATACACAACCCGATCATACCCCAGGTGATTACTTAAAATCGGTTTCACTAATAAAAGTCATACCAATACATAAGTCAGGCCTCATGTGAATAGTTTTGCCAAGAACACAAACAAGTCATGAGCGGTTATACTAATCACACATATTGCTCGTTCATAAGATATGCAATAAAGAACAGCCCCAATAACTCCTGGCGATTTCCTTTTCGGTTCACAACATATATCATGAACTTACTTCCTTAGAATACATGTAAACATTGTTCCCTATGATGAAATCCTCACCTCATACCCATATATAATCATAATAACATTCATACGATTATGTCGATGTCTTATATACAAAGTTTAATGGTTAAGCAAGAAACTTCATATTGTATTCCTTAATACTATGTCTATCTAGAGTGTTCATGCTTCACAGTTTTATGTTTTCAATATGCACGACTTAAAATATATGTTAGGGAATGAAATAGTTCAAGTCAAATATCACTAACCTCAGGTGGAAGGATGATGTTGTCGTTGTAGCTCCGCACTTCTACACTTCTTCAAGTCTTCACAATACTTGTAATGTCTCATCCTAATACTTTCAAGCTAACCTATATGAAGTTGACTCTAGTACATTTAAATAAAGCGACTCTTAAATGAATTTTGCTTCACTAAAATATGACAACCAAACTTGACATACCAACGCTTGGTGGGTTCAACCGAGCAATTCTCTAACAATCTCCCCCTTTGTCAATTTTATTGAAAAAACTCTTACAATCATATGGATAAACAAATTACAATAATTCATACACATACAGTTGATTCCCGAATCCACAACACATAACCTGCATTCATTCAATCCTCAAAAATGCAGCAGTTGCACTATAATAACAAAGCTTATACTCCCCCTAAAGGTGAGCTAGGTAGATTTTCAATCCGCACATCTTTGTTATCCCATTCATATTATATGTTACTCCTCCTTAGTCTATGTTTTTCCTCATTCGTTAGATAAACGTTCAAGCACCATTGTCCTCTTCCATAGTGACACCAATCAATAATAAATTGATACCAGCATCACTTGTTTACTCCATATATTTCTCCCCCTTTTTGTCACAAAAATGACAAAGAAAAGAACAAATAATAGACAACACGAAAAGGATCTTACAAATCTCAAAATAGACTTGCAACATGTTGAGTCAAGCACGAGGGTTTTTCACACCATTTTTGATAACCAATATCAAAACCGAAACTACAAGTAATTACGTTTTGATATGTTATCATGGAAATAATTTCCCGAAGCAATTTTCCCAACTACTTTAGCAAACCAAAAAAATCAACTAAGCAACTTAGTTCCTTTGCTAAACCGATTGTATAAATACAACCGCTTTATTCGATAAGACCAAAACGAAGATAAACTCCATTTTTCTCATCAGGTTCTAATTATCCATATAACTTACTTTAGAACAAGCCAAATACTAGGTTAGTTAACTAGGATTTCCTTGTTTAGGCTTTCGTATAGACTTGAATAACCGAAACCTACACTTTGATAAGTCTAACTAAGATCAGAATTAACTTAGATTAGCTTATCCAGAATCGAATTGGACTAAACAACTCGTCCCATCAACATATTCATTCGTTAAGCCATAAACAATTCATGCAAACCAATAAATTAACTTGCATAATTATTCATCTCAACTGGATACAATAGAAACAACATATATAAACCAAAGTTTCACTATTGCACCGAAATTTTGTAAGCTTAAACAATTGATACTACACAATAAAGCAAAATAACAATTGTTTTACTTAATTGGAAGCAATTGAATTAACATAGACATCAAAGCACCGCAATTGCACCAAATTTTGTAAGCCTAAACTTTTGATATCACACAACAAACAAAGATAACAAAAGTTTTACTTAACCGGAAATAATTGAATCACACACACATCCATACATTCATAATGGAATAAACACATCAATTGTACCAACAATTTCTTTTAAGCAAAAGCAATATATATATCAAATAAAAATAGGCTTTTCTTAAAACAGGAAAACAATTAACTAACAAGATTGTTACCTCAATTTCGCATCCTACATCTCCAAATATGATTCCATCGCTTTCTTCTTCCGGGAGAATTAATATCGAAATACCATCATGTTGTCATTCTCATGCCAAAAACAAAAGAATAACAACAACCAACCTTTACCAGAGAAAGGTTAAAAATCAGTTTTAACAATTGCAAGCAAAAGTTGAAAACCGTCGAAACACATATGCTTTTATGCTAAACCAAAACCGATTCAACATATTGTGACTTTTTCACATATTATTTCTACAGGAACCCCTCATGATCCTTTGATAAAGCCTACCAACATGGGCTAGAACTTAATCCTGCTAAATCAAAAAGTCACCCAAACCATAAGGGTTCACAACATATTATGAGATTGAATATCAAGGTAATAAAACCGAAATAAAACATCCCATAAACATACATAGCATATAAAATAAAGCATTAAAGTACCGGCTATGTAAATCAAAAACTATCACAAGAAAAATTATAAATCAAATAACTTTATTCATACTACTAAGATAGTTTTATACTTTAAGCAAAAACTGAAGTAAATCAAAACTAAAGTCTACTCTTATTCTTCACAGAGAAACATAAATTCAAGCTTCATTTGTTTGCTCTTCAAGAGATTTTTGACGTTTTTCTTCAATTTTTGATTCAATATTCCAGAACTCGGATTCAATGTTTAGAATTCCTCTATGAGTTTTTGGATTATTCCTGGCAGCAAATGCCATTTGTTTTTGAAAATAGTCAAGTTGTTTACCAAATTTTTCAAGCTGCATACCAAGAGACTTCTTGAAAAACTTAGATGGAATTATCTTAACCATATCCTTGGAGCCCCGACCTCCTAACATTTGGGTTATAGCCTTATCAGTCACTGTACTGACTCTTTTCATCTCTGAAGAGTTATCTTCCCAAGTATTTTCATAAATTCTGGTGATTATACATGAAACCCGATATGTCTCTTGATTTCAGACGACGAGATAGAATCTGAAATCTTTATCATTTGGCTGACAATTATACCACATATATCTATCTGGGAGTCTTCTTTTAACAGAAAATAGACAAATTCAACAAATGATATCCCAAACTAATTTGTCTCTTGTACATGCAAAAATGGTTGCTAGTGCAAGTTTTCCAAAAACCCTCAGATGAAAAGGTATATCCTTTGTTGGTAATCTATCGTTTTCCCAAATAGCCTTCTTTCGAATGATGCATGTTGAAATGTTATCGTGTTCAATTTCAACTCCAATAATCAGGTGACTATATTCCACATTGTACTTAATATCCCTTGAAACTGTTGAACGATTAATGTAATAGATTCCTTGACCAACAAGTGTCACAAAACTGAGTCTTTTGTGATCAATATTGTGCATATTGGCATAGAAAACTCTTGCAAAATCAGAAGAATATTCTTCAAAATAAAAAATATTTCCCCAGTTCCGATTTTGAACAAAGTTCACATAGTCCTGATTTCGGATTTCAGGATCAAACCTTTTTTTCGCAGTAAATTCTAACCCTTTGAGAGTTTCATACCTTTTAAAGCATGAGCTATCAACAAAATGAGCAAACTCATGCTTGTTATCAATGTTGTTCGGAAAGCTGATCATATCAACTTTATCGATTCTAACCCAATTATCAGTGGACTTAGTCCTTGATTTCCTCTTTCCTATATTTCCAAAAATATGAAAAACCCTAGTTTCAGTTTTTATCAGTCTTCTCCAATATGTTCGAGCACATAATAAGGGATCATCTTTTATAGTAAGACATGAGATCAAAAACCGGAAACAACTATTTTTAGGAAGTACTAGCAAAATCGGAAACCGTGACTTGTGAGAAAACAAATCCGATTTTGTATCTGGGTCTTTCTTTTGGAAAACCGATTTTTCATGGATTGGATATTTATCTTAAATTGATTCCATATTTTTTTCCAAAAGTATGTTTACTCTTTTATTACCAAAGATTGATAATATTACTTGAAACTTACTCAAGAATTTAATAGAGTATACAGATACATGTTTGAACAAAATAAGATATTTATTAAAAATACCACTTGAATCATAATTCCTGAATTTTAAAAGATCACTTGCTTCATTAAAGCAGTTGTGAGGTGCATGAAGCAATCCATAGTTAATAGAATTATTAACTGAAAATTTAATCCTTATAGGATTACATCTTTTCAAAAATCGCACCCAAGACGGTGAAACATTTACGGTCTTTGATCTGAAAATGTAAACAAATATACTTTGATAGGCTATCCAACATGTATTTAAGATTCTAGATTTTGTAAGAACAGAATAGCCTAGGTTCATAAAAATCGTAAGTAGAATCTTATGCATCTTCAAGATACTATCTATCTCATCCACCATTAAATCATTATTTATCATAATGATAGACAATCCTATGAAAGGATTATGTAAGTCGTTCATGACATACATATGCATCATTCCTAATAGGTTTAGGAATAAAAGTATTACATACTTCATAAGTGATATCCACCACAAACTCCAGAAGTAGTCAAATCCTGCCATTACGTTAACTGAACCATTAACCAGACTCAATTCTTATAGGATGGATCGCACCAATTGAAAAGGCTAGGGTACCCTAATTATACCTCAAGCTATAACTTTTCCTTCCTATAAGTCCTTTCCCCGAAAGTGATTTTCTATGGACTGAGTCGAGACAATACAACAAATCAGTTCACACTTTGTGTGATCATATATGGATACGAGATCGATACAATACAACAACAAAGTGTGTTTACTTGATACAAAGGTTCGGACTTAACCAAACTCAATAGGATTCACGTATCAAGTAAATAGGAATTAACGTTTGTGCAATTTACTTTAATTATAATAAAACAATATAATGCGGAAATATAAAGTAAATGACACAACAAGATTTTGTTAACGAGGAAACTGCAAATGCAGGAAAATCCCGGGACCTAGTCTAGAATTGAATACTCTCAAGATTAAGCCGCTATACAAAATAAGATAACTTTGTATAGTTGAGACCAAGCAACTAAACCTATAGTTCACCTAGTTCCATATGTATTCCCACGCCTCCAACATGTAAACAAGTCACGTACTTGGACTACTTCCTTTGGTTCGTATTCCAAACAGTAAAGGAACAACAAATTTGTTTGGTATCAACTCTCTTCAACCAAGTGATATGAGTTGCGCAAAGGTTCCGTTGTTTATCTTAACATAAAATCCTTTGCCAGGTTCCATGATCTATTTTATGTTCAACCACCCAAAGGTAATCGTTAAGATTAATCCAACAACACTCTTCAACCAAGTGATATGTGTTGATGCCGATCTTCCTCAATTAATCAATCCAATCCACCACAAGGATAAAATAATTATTAATTGGATCCTCTTTTTCCCAAACAAGTATTGTGCACACCAAAGATTATAAAAACACCAAGTAAGAAATATTTAATATCTTCTTTTTCTTAAGATCTTCAATAAACACCTGCACACAATCACTTGAATCTCTTGTGATCAATCACACACATAACGGAGTCTGTTAACAATGAATTATCACAAGATCGTCTTTAGATCTAACAACAGTTTAAAGATCCCTGTCGAAACCTTGAACTAGTTTGAGTGAATCTTATATCAGAAGAGAAGATTCTCAAGCATAAACAAACTAGGTGCAATCAAATTTCAACCACCGTTAGTCAATCAAATCAATACGAAAACAAAAGATAAACCGCATTATCTAGTTTCCTACCAACGGGTCACGCTAGAGCTTCTCAATCCCAAAGAAGACTTTAAATTGAGTGGACGTAAGAGATTTTACCTAATTAGATTACTCTCATCTCCGATAGGCGGCTTCACAAGTAACAAAGACAAAAGAGTAAGTCTAGGTTACGCATGATTAGTTTGCTAGAAATGCAAACTCAAAGTATTTATAGACAAGGAAGTTTGGACACCAAGGAATTTTCAAAAACGAAAATATTCTCAAGATATTTTTCATTACTCCACCAAATTCGGTTTTCATAATTCCTGTGAATGCACTGTCCAAAAATAATGATCGAAATCTCCTTGGAAAATCTTTAATTAGCAAATGCACATTATTAATTTTTATTTTCCATATATAATTAAAAACCCTTAATTAAAAAGATTATTAACTTATTTAAATTCGATCTTGGGATTTACTTCCTTCTTAGCCTTTAAGGAATATATTTTAATAAATTATAATTGGTTCATTTGACTTTCAAGAACTATGTGATTGATCAAGTTCCACTCAATCACAACTCATGGGTTTATGGTTCTACCAAAACAAGTTTCGGTTCTACCTCCATGTGAGTACAGTGCATAGTTATACTAGATTACCAAAGATACGGCTGACTAGGTACTAGGATCGGTTCCTCGCATATATTTGGTATCTAACTTTTATGCACTGCACATGTCCATAAGATCGGTTCCCCCTTCCCAAAAACTTGTTGCACATGTTTATAGGATCGGTTCCCCTTTCTTCCATAAACCTTGATGCACCTCATACAAGGATCGGTTCCCCTTGTGATGCACTGCACCTATTATTAGGATCGGTTCCCCTCTTCCCAATAATAAGTTCAGACATACACAACCCGATCATACCCCAGGTGATTACTTAAGATCAATTTCACTAATAAAAGTCATACCAATACATAAGTCAGGCCTCATGTGAATAATTTTACCAAGAACACAAACAAGTCATGAGCGATTATACTAATCACACATATTGCTCGTTCATAAGATATGCAATAAAGAACAGCCCCAATAACGCCTGGAGATTTCCTTTTCGGTTCAAAACACATATCATGAACTTACTTCCTTAGAATATGTGTAAACATTGTTCCCTAGGATGAAACCCTCACCTCGCACCCATACATAATCACAATAGCATTCATACGATTATGTCGATGTCTTATATATATAGTTTAATGGTTAAGCAGGAAACTTCGTATTGTAATCCTTAATACTATGTCTATTTAGAGTGTTCATGCTTCACAGTTTTATGTTTTCAATATGCACGACTTGAAAGATACATTAGGGAATGAAACAGTTCAAGTCAAATATCACTAACCTCAAGTGGAAGGATGATGTTGTCGTTGTAGCTCCACACTTCTTCACTTCTTCAAGTTTTCGCAATACTTGTAATGTCTCACCCTAATACTTTCAACCTAACCTTTACGAAGTTGACTATAGTACATTTAAATCAAGAGACTCTTAAATGAGTTTTTCTTCACTAAAATATGACAACCAAACTTGACATACCAACGCTTGGTGGGTTCAACTGAGCAATGCTCTAACAAAATCGTTTGCTAATACGTTTCGTGAACGTCCGAATAAAATATATTCAATGTTTTGGAAGAGAGTTAAAGAGTTCTTTTACGGGCGTACCGCGAATCCCAATAACCGTAAATGGAGAGACTTGGCTTTTCGATTCCAATACATGAAAAGCACAATGAGAGAGTACGTAAAAGTTAGAAATATGGTGTACCACTATCATCCACGAGCTCCTCTTAGGGAAAAAGTGAGTAATGCGATCATTTTTATACCTATGTCAAAAGTTCACATGCTAACATTTAAGAATTCATTGAATTTCAGCTGGAACGTTTCAACGGACTATGGAGAATTCGTAATGGGGAAACTAAGTTCATTCACCACAAAGAATATACGACGTTGTACCGACGTGCTCAGAGGTTCATTGACGAGCATTTGATGTGTCAAATTCTAGAATTTCCATACTTAATCATATATATGTACTGCGCTAATTTCCTAAATTATGTAATGAATATTTTGTTTCTGAAATAAGGAATCATCGGATTATATGGACATATATAAACACCGATTGCTAGAATCGGTTTATGTGTTTATTGATTAAACCCCGATTATGGGTTTATGTCGTCATTCGAATAAACTTAACCCATAATCGGTTCACAAAATCACTAACATCAACCGATTATGGATCGAGTCTTTTTTTTAAAAAAAAAGTTAAATTTTTACAAATATTGATTATGCATTAATCATAGTTAATTTCAGGATTAACTTGATTAAACAATATTTAATTATCCGAATTACCACTAATTTAAGAAAGACATATTATGTATTAACATATATATTGAATAAGGGGTTTTTAAAAATTATTACTTAATAATCCTATTTTGTCACGTAACTATAGGCCTTAATTAAATGTCATAGGCCCAATTTAGCCGGGTAGGTTAATATACGGGGAAAA
This sequence comes from Papaver bracteatum, assembly GCA_023529315.1. Taxonomy (NCBI): domain Eukaryota; kingdom Viridiplantae; phylum Streptophyta; class Magnoliopsida; order Ranunculales; family Papaveraceae; genus Papaver; species Papaver bracteatum. Next base: position 2,077,706 of record JAJJWX010002324.1, read on the forward strand.
GAGGAATATTACAGCTTAAAAGAGTTTGAGATTGCCATGCCATGCGATGGACGGAAACAATAGCTTTTTTCTGTCTTTGGGTACAGAGAGAGAGCATTTAATCAATCCTCCCTCATCACAATATCTATGAAAAGCTTCCCATAGATATTCGTGTATTCATTTATTATTATTTTGAGAGAGGGAGAAATGGTTTCACTTTCTAGGGAACTTTTGTTATTTCTTCCTCTTTATAAAGCTAAAGAAATCTCCCTCCCTCCCTCCCTCATCACAATCACAAACGAAACAAAACCCTAACTGATGAGCATGAAGATGAGAGAAAGGAGAAACAGAAAAATGCAAACCAGTGTTGATGAGCATGAACATGAGCAGCCCCCAACTGATTCAGAAGAAGAAGGAGAAACCTCATCACCTCCTCCTGTTTCCCTGAAGAGGAAGAAACTTCCGAAGAAACGGCATCCCGATTGCATTTGGAACCATCACGACTCTATTTTAGTACTTCAAGGTATGCAACTTATCAGTGACCATGGTAAGCTTCATGCTAATGGGAAAAAAGACTTGTTTAATTATGTCAAGGGGAAGCTTCAGGAGCCTAAAAAAAATCAAACCCAAGTTTACCAAAAAATGAGACATCTGAAAGAACAATATGAAAACTGGGTCGAAAAAAAAATGCATGTGTTTGATGATCCTGAGGATCAGGAAAGGCATGATGAAGGAATGAAGTTATGGGGGAAAACATTTGTAGAAGATGATGATGATTATTTGGATAAGTGTTCTACTGAGGCTCTTACCAGAGCGCTCCTAAAGAAGCCGAATTATCGGGAGTTTGGTTGGAGTTTCCTTGGAGGCAGAAATTGAATTCGTGGTATCATTTTCTTTTTGCTGTTACTTGTTGATTTAACGTTTTTAGTTCATCACTCTTGTTAATTCTTGACAGACCCTAATTTCAACTGTGATGAATGGATATAATTATTAGTCTACTATGTGTTGTTAGCAGCTGGAATTGTTTTTTCTTATTGGGGATCATCATGTAACACATTTTCTCATGGTGTGAAGTTATTCTCTAGTTACTTTTGAATAATGTTGTTGCTACTTAATTTTTGGATTGATGGCTGACTCTGGTATAATACCTGACTGATCCATCCTGCATCTAGCATCCACTCCTAAGGAATTTTGAGATCTCTCTATTTTTTGCATGTACATTCCTTAGTTCGCTGTGCATATCTTTTTATATAGAGAACCCAATTCTATCGAAGTCTCGTCCCCATCTTTAATCTCCTGCATTTTCTCGAGGGAAAGGAGATTTGGTTGTTCAGGGTTGTCCCTGAACGAAGAAACCTCAGATTCTAGGTATTCAGGTCTTGGTAGTTGAAAGTAGCTTTGGGCAGTGCATCTGCTTTCCGCTCAGGCCACTGTGGAAAAGGCTTCTGCACAGCCCTTTCATCTTGTACTAGATATGACAATTTCACCATTTAACAACTGCCTTGATATTTGAATTATCTTTGTATGGTGCATTCTCCACCTCCTTGGTTAAGTACCTTATAAAGTCCCCATTTGCTTCGCTGTCTGACTTTATCTGTTCATTGGAGGTTTGGTATTTATGTGATTGTGGATGGATACTATCAGATAGTGTTTCATAAGCGTGACTCATAGTGTGTCATACTTGCAGTTAAGAGATATGTTGATTGGGGGATTTGTATTTATGTGGATGGATACTATAAATAAGAAAAAGTTATTGTTTGTAATGTGTGATTCATACTGTGTCATACTTACAGCTAAGAGATATGCTGAGCGGTTTTCTATTTCACCTTTTATGTGAGTAGGAGTTAGAGTTGAAATTCTTAAGTCATGGATCTCCTATTGCACACTTACATTCCTAGGAATGCTCTTATACTCACTAATGGATGTGTTTTGTAGTGTCAAGTACAATGTTCTAGACTCTGGTATTTGTGTCATTTGATCATTGTACGGATCTCTGTCAGTATTTACTTGTTCGACTCTTTACTAGTATAGCTGTTTGCTTTTATAGTTGAGGAGGCTGAGGGAGCATGGGTGATACATTAAAGGTAGAGAAGTAGCTATCTGAGCATTAGGAAACTCTGTTGTTAGGTGCCCAGAAAACCTTGACAAGTGGAATAACAATTTTTCTGGGTTGAGTTATCGACATAAGAAACACCATATATTTTTCTTTATCCGGACACTACTGATTTTAAGTACGAATGTGAGCTCCTGAACAGTTGAGCTAATCCCAGCTGGTTACCTTGTTTTATACTGGCAAGTGCATGTAAATGACATTATTCTGCGGCAAGATTTCTCATTTTGAGTTATCATCATTATTGCCCATACGATTTATTGTAATTTAGTTGTTAATTTTCTTCTTTACAATATTTTACCTTGAATCTTGCGTCTTTTGGTGATTCTGAAGTTTGTTGAAATGTTAGCTTAAAGAGAAATTTAAATGGAGATTCTATTGTTATCAATGGAAGTTTTCTTCTTCTTTGTTTTTGGCTTCCTAGTTCCATCATTTTAGCTGGATAGGTAACTCATGTCATAGCTCACCTGACCTCCCAGTGTATCTCAGTTGTCCTCGTTCATATTAAGTTTTATCCAGTGTAGGAGAAGAATTACAAGACTTGAGTTACAAAAGTAGCACACTTATGTATGGAGGGGGGGAATGATTCTTACAAAAGAGTTACATGTACAGATTTCATTTCGTATAGCTGCTGTAACTATAAGTCAAATCAACAGATATACAACAACAATGCACCGATGTACAACTCCAGCAAGGTGGGCAATTTGGTTGCAATTCCATTTTAAAGATGAGCACGATTTCTATTTCCGACTTTGAAACTGATGGCACAGCTATCCAAAACAATTCCCACTTTGCCTCACGCAATGGCGATACAGATTTTTCTTTCTGCAATGAACTAGGCAGATGTTAAAGTCGGGCCAAAAAAAGAAGAAAAAAAATCCAAGCATGCAACAAGTAATATACGATTTGACAATACAGAAGAGTGCCAAGTTACTTACTTGGAAAGTATGCAATTTACAAATCAATACCCTCGTCGAGTCCCTTAGAACTGATCATAACATTTGAGTCAATAAGCTTGTCAAACTTCTTTTTCCTCCTTTCTTCAAAATCTTGGAATCCTTCCATCTATAGAGCAGCAGCAACAAATCTTAGATACAGAAGATCAAGATCAAGATGATGTTTCTAAATAGTTATGAACAGAACTCAGAACTTGCCTGTTGATACTGATCCATTGAGATGGGGTTGCCGTGAAGAGAAATGCTCTGCAACGCTTTGCAGTCTTTCAATAAATTCTGAGGTATCTGTATCCCAAAATGCAAAGATAAATATGTACATATAAAAAGAACTGGAACCACAAAAGCCATTCATTGTGATTACCCTACAACGGAAGTGAAAAGATTTTGTAGTGCGGGGAAATATGGCCCTTTAAGGAAGACTAGAAAGAAACTTAGATGAAGAAGATGTCACACAAAAAGAAAGAAGAAGAAGAAAATACACCAAGTGTTTATGTATATCAAGTAGAGGTTTATCTAATGAAGCTCTCTAACTTGATAGGAGCACTTTCAATTATGATACGGAAATCCTGTGTCACATCACCATGGTTATAATTACCTTAGTCCCCACTAAGTAAAGCCTGCTATCAACATCAATCTTCTGTCTTTTTATCGAATACGTAACAGGGTTAGTTAAGGGCATAACCATGTTAAGCAATCAAATGTTACTAAGTATAACACTTATCATGCTGTGTCAGCGCATCATCAAAGTCTCGTTCGTTCTATTCATTAGATTGGAAGGTATTAGATATAAGGTCAACCATAAAACCCACAAAAATTACTCCCCAGGTTACTGTATAGATGTTAAAAAATTATAAGGTATAACCAATCGAGTTTGTGAAGCATCAGGCATAAAGCCATACAGCGTCATACAGGTCTAAACTGCCATCTTTTGAGAAGTCGGTATACCCTATCCTTCATTATAAGATGGTCATAAGCAAATACTGGATCAAACTAGCTCAGTGGAATGTTTACCTGAGAAACATTGTTATTGTCCATGCTGAGTGACTTTAAGCAGTTGAGGTTGCAAATAGATAGCGGTAGATGTTTAATAGAATTGTCTGCAGTAATACAACAGAAAAACTGAAACTTCAGAAGAAAACAAGTATAAAAGAGAATTAAATAATCCAAAAGATCACCACTAAGTGAATATACTTAAGACCGTTTATATAGTGATCTTTACATTAATAGAACTGTAGAAGCATGGCAAAGTAGTAAGTCAGGACGAAAAGTAACAATCAGAGATCCCTCGTTATCTATGATATTATGTTTAGCCACTGAATTTTTTGTAATTACATTTTATCTCGGTACAGATTTACTATACAACTCGGTACTTCAGTATTACCATAGTGAAAAAGATAACAGGTCAAAGTCTCTCTTGAGAGTATCATGAAGAAAGTAGCCAAATCAGAAAAAGTGAAATGAAAAATGCATGACTTAAAATAGAAGAAACAGAGAAGAATTCTTTCAGAACCATTTGCTTGTAATTCTTCCAGTGAGAAGCAACCGCCAATCGAATCTGGTAGAGACTCTAACTTGTTATGTGATATATTTAACAACTTCAACTGCATCACCAAACAATCCTCGTTAAAAACAGCAAGTGCCAACAGTTATGAGTCGAAACAAAGTAATCCTGTAGAAGTGTAACTAATTTGAAAAGAACTCCAAAAACAGCAAACTAATCAGGAACGTAAATAGTAGAGTCTAACTGTACTGATTCCAGCTTAATTATCTTCCACTCAAATTGATATAAAACAACTATATAGTAAGGCACACATGCAATTATCATCGACAATATGGAAGTGTAAGTTCATCTAGATGTATGCTATATTTACCTCTAGGTTGCTCACACTGGAAACCAATATAAGTAACTGGGCAGGATTTGAAAGTGGGTTTCAAAGTAGGCTATATCTCAGATCTGCCTCCACGTCAACTCAATCCTAATCTCAGTGTAAGGTTTGTGGCTCACTATCAAACCAAGCGCCTCTTTTAGTTTAGACATAAGCCTAAAGAATATAAGGTATCTGAAAAAAATGCATGTAATGCACACGCTTGAAAGCCACTTGAATATAGAGCTAATGCTATTTTGAATATTCATATCTCCGCTTGAAGAGCGAAGCAAGTATCCAACATCATGACGAACTCAAACATAAACAAAGTACTCAGCTAACTTCCATGGTATACTTCTAGGTATGGGTAAATCAATAAAGTTGAAGAATTATATGACGAGTACATGACTGCTGCTTATTTGGTATCATTAGTTGGTTATATGTAGCTAGCAAATACTCACATAGCGCAATCTTCCTATAGTTTCAGGCAAGCTCATTAGTAAATTCCGGGAGATGGATAGTTGCTCAAGCTTTCTCAAAAATCCCACTAGACACAAAACGAATGGTTAGAAATCATAACCGACAAAGTGCATAGGAGTTATTGTCTTATTGAGAAAGAAAGAATGATTCTATATATTCTTCAAGCAAAAGTAACACAAGACAAGGTAAACAGGCGAAAATGATCAAGGAAAGACAAACCGGACCAATGCATAATTTTAAGGCAGAAAATTACATTCATCGGGCAAGGAGGTTAACCGATTTCCATCCAGGGTAAGCATTTTTAGAGACTGGAGTTTCCCCAAGTTCATTGGGAGGCGCTCGATATGATTATCAGCTAAAATCTGAAAGAAGAATCACCCTACTATGAGTATTCCATAATAAATTCAAATGCAAAAATGATTCCAATCATGTCCGCAGAAAGAAACAAAGCCGTCACAGGAAATAGTCTAACCAGTCTTTGGATATTAATTAATTTATCGATTTCCTGTGGAACGTCATCTGCAGAGGATAAGATTAAGTTGTAGAGCATGAGTACGGTACAAGTATTATTCACAGCATTACTTACACTTAACAATGAGAATTACACCACACAAGATGCTTAATGGCAAAACATCTATACATATGAAATTCAGTCGGGAAAAGTTCACCATTCTCTGGCCAATACCGATGATACTACTAATACTAGCAATCTTGTATATAAGAGCAGATAGCACTTCCAAAGCAGAAGAAAGACGAAATGTAGGTACCTATTTTGTTGTTTGTCAAGTCGAGAGTTCGTACAGAAGCCTCCAACTCAAAAACTTGGTTTGGAAATATCTGTTCTCACAAAGACATTTTAATAACCCACTGATTATGCTAAAATGAAACATTGCAAATGAAATGAATATAAGAGATTGCTATGAAAAAAAATTCAGAATTCTTTTTTCCCTTTTAGTGTATCATATCATATAAGAACCCCATAGTCTCAATAACAAAACTTACATTTCAAAAAGGAAAATTTGAGATGAGCAGAATATAAAATGTGTGGTCATTAATCGAATTGGTATTCAGACAAAACCCAATTTGAATTCCTTACAATCAAATAAAACAATCTTTAATCTCTGAATGAATTGAGTGATGAAAAAATGAAAACCTTTAATTTGCAATCTCTGAGAGCAACAATGCCTGTTGATCTCCACCGATTTAACCTATCTGAATCTCCAACTGTGCTGTTACACAATCCCATCTTCTTGATTGATTGGTGCAACAGGCAGCAGCTCCGAAAAGATATTTTATTTTTGTATTCTAATCAAGAAAATGAGGGGGTTTACTTTGAAATTCTAATTTTCCAACTAAGGAGGAAAACAGTTGACCCCAAAGGAGGCAGGGCCCGCAAGGGGTGGGGCGGGTCCCTTGTTAGTAATTCGGAATTCGGCAAATATACGGAACGGCGAACGTACGTGTATTATTCGAATTTATAGAAGTCAAATTCGGTCAAAAATTCGGTCCACGGTACGTGATTCGGCGGTAGTACGGATCGGGATACGTATATGTATAATTCGTTTTAGAGATATGAATTCGGTAGGGAAAATTCGGCCTACATGTATGTTGATGGTGGATTTTAGTTTAGGGCTAAAGTTGCAAAACCAATTTTTGTACAGCCGTCCTGCAAAGGATAAGGCCATTTGATAAGTGATGAATACTTCTTCGCTTTATTAATTCACCTACAATGGAGCATGTAGCAACAATCCCAAGTATTTTGTGAATTTTAGTATTACCAATTAATGCATGAATCGCCTTGTATTTCTTGTGTTGTTCTCAGCAGAAATCTCATGGCTGGTGCGGCATGATGATTGATTGTTACTCTCAGCAGAGTGACATGAATATCCAAGTATCAACAGTGAGGCATGCACGAAATACCCGTACAGGCTACACTATTCTCTAACAAAGAGGATCATCTCTCAGTGTGTTATACTAGCCCGACCGAGCATATTTGAATCTGGAATGTCCATATCAGTCTCAGAAATAATCACAGCCACGCAAGTTGGCAGCATGAATTAACCAGCCTATACGAACCCTAGCAGGAGCAGGCTATCACCGCAAGGACCACCAGCGGGCCCGTTTATGCCATGGTCGGTCGAACGCGTACCTTGCCCCCAAATAGCCGTTAAACACCAACCCTGAAAGGGGATGGTCGAGAAGGCATGGAGCGGCTATCATGCATAAGACTGTTGAAAAACAATCTTAAAAAAGGTCGCGACCGTCCAACTTCGCAGGCATGGTTGGACGGCTTAAATCGCCCCTCGATCAAGTGGTGAAGTGTTGGCGCACCCATTGGCGGGACCATTTCCCACCTGCTTGATCGGTTCTCCCATAGTCAAGCCGTGTAGCAACCAATGGTTTCCCAAACAAGGATGGCGTGATACCTTAACAAGCCGTGGAGGTCCAACACGATCACGGCCATCCAACTTCGCAGGTATGGTTGGATGGCTTAGATTGCGCCCAGGGCCATGGAGCAAGCATACATATGCTCACCGCCGGCCCAAGATACCTCCTATGCAATCGGCCTCCCCAAAGGAGGCGTACAACCACCAAAACCGTTTGGTTAAATTCAGATGGTCTGAAACCCTAATTAGGGTTTGCGACACAATTCATGTGTCGCAAAATCATCTCGAGCGTCCATCTTCGCATGCTTGAATGGAAGGCAAAGATGAAGCTTTAAGGGAGGCCGAACATGCTAGCATGACCACCGTGGGCCTGGCTTCATGCCTGACAGATCGGCCAAAGACGGCCTTGGTCAGGCATCTCGGTTCGCGCGCACAAAGGTGGTGTGTCACGCTACCGTAACAAATCCTTTGCGACTCCGGATTTTTGTTAAATACTAATCTCGACCACTCATCTTTGCCAGTCAAATTGAGTGGTCTAGATCGGACCTTTGCGAGTCAAGCAAGCATGGGCGTAAACACCAGCGTGCCATCTCCTTGCAGGACCAATCGGTCCCTCCATAAACGCTCCCTAAGCTTGAATTTGTTCGAGCTGAAAGTGGCAGGTTGCATACCTCCCAAACCCTAATCCAACGGTCGCATATTAGGGTCGCAGGCCATCTCATCCGTCCAACTTCGCTAGCTTGGACGGATAACCTAGAATGGGAATTAGGCGACAAGTGAGATATCACCGTGATCACCGTCCACCACTCTTCCACATAAAGTGGTCAGCCAAGACATGGATTGCTTATGCAACCTCCAAACGGTCAATTTAAAATGGCAGGACTAGATGTTATTTTAAGACACTTAATTTGTGACTTACTTCGTTAAGCTTTAAAACAGAGATGCTTCATGCATATTGAATATATTCGATGCATCACATGCGTAGAATATACACTTTCCAAATAACCTAGTTATTTTAACCTAGCACTGTATGCTACCTTCTATAGGTCCTATGATCCACTCGAGACATTAATCATGTCACTGGCGGGGGATACATATCGGGGTATTGGTCTCAAGCGTTTCTGACTTGCAACGCGCCATCACAAGAACGTGTCAGGAAAACATGGGCGGTTAGTGATGATGGGAGAAGTGGGCAAAAATGATTGTGTGGCACTAACACACAACTCCACTACTCCATCACCCCACTTCCTCTACTTCCCACGAAAGACGTGAATAAGGCTTAATGACTTATATAAATAGGTTCTTCTCCCTATTTTCCAAAACAAGACAGAAACCAAATGTTAATACAAAACATATTCAAATACCCAGAGCCTGCTTGCATTAATCGTAAGCCTTCTCACCCTTATGGTACAAGTCATACACAAGCCTACACCTTCACAATCTCAACACCTTCTTCGCTTCCCTCCGTAAGATCAACTCCATCTCCTTCACTTTGTGACCGAAACAAGTCTGGAACGACCATTTCTTGGTTTAGGCCAGAATTGTATAAATTGATCTCTCGAATCAAAAGAACTCCTGTGCAGTGCATTTGTTTAGGGTTTAGATTCATTTCTCATCCACACACCTCAAATTACCAAAACCAGCAGAAGAAGTTTTTACCCATAAACAATGTAATAAAATAATAGGTATTTATAATCCTAAAAAGACTAATATTTAAATTTATGTATGGGTTATACCATGGAGAAATAACATTTTACCATTAGGGATTATAGTTTACAAAACCAATATATGCAAAGTATATGCTTCAGCAGACAAAAAATCAACGTGTGGAAGAGTGGCTAGAGTCGTAGTCTTTGTAGTCGGAGGTCCCGAGTTCAATACTCTTCACTCACATTTTTTAAACAAGCCTTGATGTCATGGATGATGTAATTGTCATTGTGTGGTGGCAGAAATACCCATTTAGATTAGGACCATATATATATATATATAGTCAAAAGGTAAGAGAGAAAGAATCATTTCATTGTCATTGTGTGTTGGCAGAAATGCCCGTTAGATTGAGACCATATATATATATATATATATATGTAGTTGGTGATTATCTCACAACTACACCCTCATAAGAATCCATTAAAATGATTCCTAAATCTAATTAATTTGATATGAAACTAAGAATTAAAGTACTAAAATTATAAAAGTGACACAAAGATTTTTACGTGGTTCGATCAATGTGATCTACATCCACGGTTCTTCACTAGTGATTGTATGTAATTACATGATTGTACAATTGAAACTCCATTAAAGAATATTTGGATCTCTAGAATTTTTTGGGGAAGAAGATGATAAAGAAAATAAAATCTCTCCTAAAAATTTTCTCTCCTCCTAAAATTATCTCTCCCTCTCAAAATGTGTCTTCCCTTTTTCTTATGCCTAAATGGCTATTTATATGATTTTACAAAAGATGATAGTTGTGTTGTCCCGCCATTTCGGATTTGAGAATTATCTTGCGAACCTTCGTAACTTCACTTCTCGAACTTCCTTTGCTTTCCTAGTGATTTCCTTTGCTCGCAAAATGTTCTTTGCTCGCAAGATGTCTTTTCTCTCCATAATTTCGTAAGTTATCATTTGTTGTGATATTCAGCTCCTACATCTTGACTCTTTTTCCTTGAATATTGCTTGAAGAGCGATCTTTAAGAAAAAATCCGTTGTAGTAGTCTTTGATCTTTGTTGATGAAGGAACGAGCGAAAGAATATCAAACTCAAAAAGTATATACTTGCCTCTATTCTTTTGCGAAGTTCTGAAGCTTTAAGAAGTAATTAGAAGTATCATCTTGCGAAGTATCTTGAAGAAGTATGAAGCATAAGAAATATAAAATATCCTTGAAGAAGTATAATAAGTACTCAATCCTCGAAATATATAAGAAGTATGAGGTATCCTTAAGAAGTATAAGAAGTACTCAATCCTCGAAATATATAAGAAGTATGAGATATCCTTAAGAAGTATAAGAAGTATTTAATCCTCGAAATATATAAGAAGTATGAAATATCCTTAATGAGAGTGATAAATATTGCCTATGTTCATGTGAAATTATTGCCTCTGTTCATGTGAAATTATTATTCCATTTTTGGTGAGGATTCTTGCTGAGAAGATAAAGAACATAAAATATTTTCTTGGGTATCCATAGTTGCCTTTGTTCTTTATCTATGAAGGAGAATCCTTGAGAAAATGTTGAATAATTAAATTGCGTCTCTATTCTTATCTTGTCTCTGCCTCAAGTGGTAACCCTGCTAACTTCTGAATTTTTCTGCGAATTTCTGGGGTTTTCTGCGAATTTCTAAACTTCTAAATAGTGCTGCGAATAGTGCTGCGAATATAGTGTTGCGAACATAGTGTTGCGAACATAGTGTTGCGAATATAGTGTTGCGAATATAGTGTTGCGAACTATGAATAGTCCTGCGAATTATGAATGTTTCTGCGAAGTTTCGCGGTATTATCCTGTAAAATACTTGTGCGCATATAATATTTATGTAATGATTATGTTATGAAATGTGTATGCGATGCTTATGCCCTGAAATGCTTATGCAATGCTTTTATGATGCGAATATGATGCTTGAATGATGCTTGTATGATGCGAGTATGATGCTTGTATGATGCGAATACTTATCTATTGCAATGTATATTTCAAGTTTCTGTTACTTAGCTCATTTTGCCGTAGTAAAATTAATATATCTTTGAGTTTCCTCCATTCATATAATTATCTTCGCAAGTTTATTTGTGTATTTTCTTATATAAATTCGTCTTTGATCGCGAATGAAATCGCCTCTTCTGGTATGACTTCGTGATATATATTCTTGTAAAGATTCTTCAATGATGTTGATGGGATTGTCTTCTTTGTTAGGACTTCATGATATATATTCTCTTCAAAATTCTTCAATGATATTGATGGAATTGTCTTCTTTGTTAGGACTTCATGATATATATTCTTGTAAAAATTCTTCAATGATATTGATGGAATTAATTTCATTAATTCTTTGTGGTCTTATCATGCCTTCCTAAGTAAAGGTCTTATTTTGCCACCTCTTTTGTAGCGACAAAATCGCAGGACGTTCTTACACTTTCATGCAAAAACCCATTGATCTTGCCTTATCTTTTTTGTATAGTATTTTAGCCTCTTCGTGAAGTGTTGCGACAATATGACAGGTCTAAATATTCTTGCGAACATAAATCCCCATGACATTGCCGTCTTGCGATGAAATCGCAGGACGTCTCTACACTTTCATGTAGTGACCCATTGATCTCATCTTAACTTCTTTATTATGTTCTGCGAGTTCTTTTTTCTTTTCTTTTCTTTCTTTCTCTCTTTTTTTTTTTTTTTTTAGAAGGCTCGCAGAAGTAAAATTGTTGCACAAATATGACAAGCCTTTATGTTCTTGCGAACAATAAGCCTCGTAAAATTTGTGTCTTATAGCACGTATCATCTCCCTAATGGAGGGTGCTGTCCTTTATCTGCCCCCTGGTTTCCCCTTCAAGGAAGCGTACATCGACCATACAAGGTTATCTCTTCCCATCCGGTTCTGCCAACAACCAGCTTTTGATCGCAACCTCTTATCCTTTTTGCCTATAGGGCTTATAGTTACGAGGTTGCACCCTATGGGGTATCTTTGGGCCAAATGCATCATTTGCCAAGACTTGTCAAAAATGGCAGATGTGGTTCAACCTCACCCGGCACTCTTGACTCAACCGTGTACCTCGGCGCCTTGATCATTTTCTGCACTTCTTGGGAAAGACAGTATGCCTTAGTCGCCCAACCTAAATCCTCTTACACCGCATTTTATATTGCGTAATGTCGCTAGATTAGGTGAGAATCCAAGGTGTCTAACCCGGATAGGTACCCCATTATTGGATTGTACCCATAAAATTTTACCATGTAATAAGGGCCCTTGGTGGTGTTCCGGTTACCCTTAGCCATGTTTATAGGTACCCCCTTAAATGACGTACTTTAGGACTTTGCCTCTTACGAAATATAGCTTCGCGAACTAGGGTGTACGCCACAAAGGTTTGCCTGTATAAAATTTTCTGCGGCTCTCTTTCTTTTTTGGAGGCTGATCACAGATTGCGGTCTTTTATTCGCAAATAAATTTTTGCGTATTTCTTTAATGAAAGCTAATCGCAATTGATTTTTGGCGGTATTTTTTCGCCTTTTATAAATCGAATCATAATTCTCTTTATTCGTAAAAACTGATCATAAATTTTTCATGTATATAAAATGTTGAATGTTTTCATAAAATCTTTAGTATAAGAAGTATGAGAATTATTCATATCACGTCCTTAAATCAAAATTATTCTATAGAAATATATAATTTTTTTTTTTTTTTTGTAACTTTGAAGTCTTTGTAAATTTTTGAGATTTTTTAATTTTTGCGATGAATTTATTTTTGAATCTTGCGATTGTATCGCTTTCCACCAATCTAAAAAATCTTTTAAATGTTTTGAAATCTTAGAAATTTTAGAAATTTTGCGAGTATATCGCTTTTAGTAAATAAAATCAAAAATCTTTTGTCTTCCATAAATAAAATATTCAAGGAAATGGTACTTACCTTTTTACGGCTTGTTGTTGTCTCTTGCGAAGTATATAACTTGCCATTTCTTGCGAAATAATCTCCCACTCTCTTCTTGTGAAATATCCAAAAATCTTGCGAAGTAAACCCTTGCATGAAGTAAACGAACATCTGCGAAGTAATGATTTACGCGAAGTAGACGAACATTTGCGTCCATCCTCTTATCAGCTCCTCTTGCGACCATCTGTCCAAGCTCCTATTTTTTTAAATGCAGTAAAATTCGTAAAACTTATTTTGATGTTATCATCCCTTGTATAATTTTTCCCACCGTCCTTTCTTCTTCATTCCTTTCCTGGTTTTTAACATTTTGCTATATTCACAAAATAGCTGAGTTAAACAAAGAAACATCAGTATACTTCGCAAGTTAAGTAAATACGTTTCCTATGATGAAGTAAACTATTCACAAATATGATGAGGAATTATTCTAGTATACTTTCCAATCGTCCTTTTGCTGAACCCGTTTTTAACGATGATAGCCTTCGTACTACTGGTTGATTATGATTTATTCGCACTGTGAAGACGGTTTCCTTCACCTGCAAATTATCTTACCAAAGCTCATTTGATCATTATCTTCTCATGATTACTATTTTCATTTGTTATGTGAAGTCTTTCTGCGTCCTTTATTATTTTCAACATGTCCTAAGTTCATAACCATGTGAGCATTCGAGGAAAGTGTGAACATTCATAGGTGTTGTTCGCAGGTTTGTTGATCATTCACAGAATTTGTAAGCCTCTCAACTGTGTTCCTCATTGCCCTTGAACTTTTATTGAGTTGGAAGAGATTTTTACGAAGTTCGCAACAGACAACATAGCCGCAAAAGGAGATTTTTACGAAGTTCGCAAAAGATGTAGATTTTCTGAAGAAACCGAATATGAAGAATGCTAGCATCATCCATCCTAGCCTGATTTTTACGTTAAATTTCTTTGCTCGTTCATCAACATCATCCATTTTCTGAAGCTTATGCAAAGCTTAATGGCCAAAACAACTTCGCTAATACTCTGGAACCCGCGTTTTTCCTTTAAAAGCTTCTTTGCAAAGTCAAGAGCTCGACGCTCTGACCTTTCTCAGAGCTAGCATCTTGAATTGATTCAAAATCCTTGATATGTGCAACACCCACAATTCTCCTTATCATTTTAGCAGCACCAAATCCAAGACAGGTCCATCCTTGTTTTCAACCCAAAGTGACGTAAACTTATTTTCAAAAAGTTTCCAAGTGTCTTCCATCGTCTTCAAGATCCATTGTTTATATGCCTTGCGATCATTGGAAACATTCGCATGCCCATATTGTGAAAAGTATGCCAAAATCAAGTTTCCAAGGTAAGATCCAATGTCAAATCCCATTGGTCCATAAACTGCGAATTCCGGATCTATAACCTGAGTGGAATCATGAGTCAAAATGCTAGTTATCATTTCATGTCAGAACGTTAGATAATGTTGCGAAAAAAATGGATAATAGTTGTTGTTGACGAAAGATGTTCGCAGAAACATTATCTCGCATAAAAAAATCACATGAAATATATGTAGGTTATCACATGAATTTGTAAAATCAGTTATGTAGGTTATGAATTTTTAATCAAAATTTTTTTTTTAATCAAGAAGAGTAATAGATGTTCGCAACCTCTAAAAATTCCTAATCAGTTATGTAGTAAAGAATTCTATGATTAGAACAAAAAGAGTTATCCCTCTCCACATCAATTTTGTGAAAATTCCATAATCAGTTTTGTAAAAATTTTGTGAAGTATCTTTTCCAAATTTTTTGCTTTGAATCACCAGATCAAAATAAATATTTTTGAGTAAAAACGAAAAAGAAAGGGAAGGATTTATCTTTCTAAAATAGATTCTCGATGTAGCTCTGCTTGATTTTATTGTAATTGAATTCTTCCTGAATTTGTTTTCGTCGGGATCTTCTTGATTTCGCTCGTATCTTGAAAAATATGAACAATAGCTAATCTTTATGAAAATTTCTTGAATCTATAAATTATAGGAAGGATAAATCCTTTACTCATCCCTGTTTCTAGCGCCAAAAATGTAGTTGGTGATTATCTCACAACTACACCCTCATAAGAATCCATTAAAATGATTCCTAAATCTAATTAATTTGATATGAAACTAAGAATTAAAGTACTAAAATTATAAAAGTGACACAAAGATTTTTACCTGGTTCGATAAATGTGATCTACATCCACGGTTCTTCACTAGTGATTGTATGTAATTACATGATTGTACAATTGAAACTCCATTAAAGAATATTTGGAGCTCTATAATTTTTTGGGGAAGAAGATGATAAAAAAAATAAAATCTCTCCTAAAAATTTCTCTCTCCTCCTAAAATTATCTCTCCCTCTCAAAATGTGTCTTCCCTTTTTCTTATGCCTAAATGGCTATTTATATGATTTTACAAAATATGACAGTTGTGTTGTCTCGCCATTTCAGATTTGAGAATTATCTTGCGAACCTTCGTAACTTCACTTCGCGAACTTCCTTTGCTTTCCTCGTGATTTCCTTTGCTCGCAAGATGTCTTTTCTCTCCATAATTTCGTAAGTTATCATTTGTTGTGATATTCAGCTCCTACAATATAGTCAAAAGGTAAGAGAGAAGAAATCATTTCTCAGATATACTTTCTCTCTTTTTCTCCCTGCTACTGCAATTTTTTTAGGGTTTTTCTTTTCTTTTGTTGTTGCAATTGTTTTACAGAGATTCGAAGATTAATTTATAATGATGTCGTCGGTTAATTTACAGAGATTACAAAGATGAATTAAAAAATTGATTTGATTACAAAGATTTTCAAAGATTGATTTCAAGATTTGATTTTAACTTTTTCTGCTACTGTAAAAGAAGATGAAGATTGAAACGAAAATGATGAAAACGATTTATTTGCTTCAGTGCCCTCTCCAGTGGCCGCTTCAATAGCTTCAACCTCTCCAACGGTAGTTTCGGCATTCTGGGATGCATCGGCATCCTTCTCAGCAACTGCTCCAACAGCCTCTTGAGGATACTCCGGTTCATCAACATCAGAGTCGAGGATTATGATACTGTCATGAACAGGGTAATTGAAATTGCTCTCGCCTGGAGGTTTCTTAGGCTCAATCTTTTTCCGCTTCAGTCGAGCAGCGAATCTTTCAGCCCTGGCACTGGATTCACTATACTGAGACTTGACGTGATGGGACACTCCATTATGCCTCCACTTTTCCTCCATGTCAATTGAAGCCATGAAAGCTTGAGCACGCATCTGAACAAAAGGTAGATGAGCGAGACGCATACCCTGTATGATCCGACCAACTTCACGAAACAAAGGATCGATTTTGTTCAATACTTCCTCATATGCAGAAACCCTGGGTTTGTTGACTTCAAAGCTTCTTTCCGAAGAATCGAAAACATGATCATCAACGGGAGTTCCCATCATATACTGCAAAAATAATTATGTCCGCCTCAACAACCTACAAGGTAAAAGAAAGCAAAAGGAGAGCTACGAGAGAAGATATGGAACAATACCTGGAAATAAGATGAATGCGATTCTATGGTGATTTATATAAAAGAAAAGCCTCAGAGTTGTCTTTTATATCACACAGATCGATGACACTTAGGAGAGAAAACTCTTTTGCCTACCGTATATGAAGTCTTTGGATACGGGATATCAATTGGATTAGATACTTATCTATTTGGGATAATTGTCTCACCTGAGCTACTGACGGAGGGAAGCTCGCCGCTGCAGAAGCAAAGCCAATGGAATAAGGAATAAAAGGTGGGAAACGTCTTTTATATGCATAACACTTTTAAAAGTCGAGTAGAAGAAGGTATCCTTTTGGGCCCACGGTGTAAATGTTCCATGAAAATAATCTCAGCAGCGAGCCAGAAGTACGCTATATCAAAGCCAGAGGTACGCCAAGCACCCGCACCTTGTGGCCAGATCGCCAATGAGAAGATCATAGACTACTCATGCCTCTTACCAAGGTTAGTTGAATTCTTCTCGGCAATCTCTTCATGTCATGTTTTTTATCCTTGTCTGTTACCATCTCATGCTTACCCCGCAACAACGCCACTGTTACGTGCTAAGCAGGGGACGTAATGTTGATGGTGGTTTTTAGTTCAGGGATTAATTTGTAAAACCTTGCATTCGGTGTGACGTCACTCTGCCATGTAAAAGTGACGAGTGTTCAACATCTTCGCTGGCGCATTTATTGAGCAAATAAATATATTCACATGAAATTTATCCAGAATGGTGCATGTAGCAACAATCCCAGACATTCTGTAAATTTTGGCACCTTGCCTATATTATTCAGTTAATATAAGTTTCTTTGAATGCTTTCTATGCTATGTTCCCAGCTGAACCCTTAATGTTGATATGGTATTGTTTGTACCATTAATTAATATTAGGCACAAAGCACAATTGATTTGATGATGATGAAGAAGAAGTAAGACAACCATAAATAATAAATAATGAAGACAAGAATTTTACGTGGTTCGGCAAGTAATGCCTACATCCACGGATGAATCCCATTGGGGAGAGAAGTTTTATTGATATAAGTATTACAATGTTTTTTCTCTTGGTTAGAAAACATATCTAAGCAGATGAAATATGGTGAAAATGGTTTCCCATTCTCCTCCAATTGAGATTTTCTTCCCCTGTCTTTGAGTTGGGATTTAACCTCTATTTATAGGCAGAAAGTAGATCTAGCTTTAGGGTTTCATAGTTATCTTCATAACTTCCCTTCCCCATATAAATCCAAGAAAACAACCAGATTCATGATAAAGTTTATTATTCATCTAATATTTATCATAATCCTTATTTATCTTAAATAATTATTATCTTGAATAATAATCACAACCACTTAAGATAATTATCCTCTTTCTATTAGGATTTTGCAATTATCTTAAATAATTATTATCTTGAATAATAATTATAACCACCTAAGATAATTATCCTCTTCCTGTTAGGATTTATCTGGGCTTCCATATTAAGCAAAAATGGGTTTCCATAATAAACCAAACTGGCTTCAACAATAAGCCAACCATGCTTCCAAAATAAGCCATTTATGTTTCCATAATAAACAAAATGGGCTTCAATAATAAGCCATTTGGGCTTCAAAAATAAGCCAACTAGGCTTTTATAATGAACCATCTTTTGGGGACTACCCAAAAAAGTTGGGGGACTACCCATCAGTTTTTGTGGAGGATATTAGAAGTAATATTTGGTCACCCCTTATAATTTTTGTTTCTAATACCCACTTTACCCTTGATGATAAACTTAGTTAGTGATTAATGATTAGTTAAAAACTGATTAGTGATTAGTTAAAAACTGATTAGGGATTAGGGATTAGTGATTAGCGTTTTATAAGTTGGATTGTTTTGTTTTTAACAAAATTTTTTTTTGAGAGATAAGAAGAAGAAGGAAATAGGAAGAACAAGAGTATGATGTTTTGGGTACTCATGTATACTTCAAATTTAGTTATTGGTGCTTGAATTGGCCAAAACATTCCTAAAAATGAACAATTTACAAATTGATTTTCGTTTGGTTTACAAAGTTCGGCTACAACATTTGAAGAACAAAGTTACCGAACTCATCTGCAAGTGTAGTTCGGTTAATGTTTCTAAAAATTTCTGGTGTAGCCGAACTTAGATTTAATGGAATTTTTAGTTTTGAGAACGATTCGGTTAGGAATTTTTTTACGACGTAACTTAACTAAAAGTTCTTTAGGAAAAAAAAATTGAAAAAAGTTGCGACGTAACCAAACTCAATATATAGGTTTTAGGAGAAAAGTTCGGTTAGGAGAAAAAATTGTGACGTAACCGAAGCGAAGTTGATTAGGAAAAAAATTTGCGACGTAACCGAACTAAAGTTCGGTTAGGAAAAAAAATTGCGACGTAACCGAACTTTTCTCTGAAAGAAAACCTCCATTAAAAGTTGAGTTCGGCTAGTTCGACAAAGTTTTTCACATAATTCCTAACCGAACTTCTCTCTGCAACTTACATTTTCAACTCATTTTAATGATTACTTCTCATTTTTGCAACCAAAAACGAATGACAAGTAATGGGTTTGTTATAATTTTGATTTTGATTTTGTTTTGTTAATGATTTAAATTAAGCTATATATTGTGGTCGGTGGTGGTGGTGGCTCAAGGTGGTCGGTGGTGGTCGGTGGTGGTGGTGAGCGGAGGGGGTGATGGGAGGAGGTGGTTATATATATATAGGTGGTGGTGATGGGAGGAGGTGGTAATATATATATATATATATAGGTTAAGGGTAGGTTAGTCATTTCCACATTTTAGGACACCCCTTATCATTTTAGGGTGGACATTTGTAGCACTGGGTAGTCCCCCACCTTTTTTGGGTAGTCCCCAAAAGATGGTTCTTTATAATAAGCCTTGGGTTTCTTTAATCAACCTACTGGGCTTCCAAAATAAGCCAACTGGGCTTCTATAATAAGCCATGTGGGTTTCTTTAATAAATGACGGGTTTCTCCAATAAACCATGTTTCACAGGTATTGAATAGCTTGTACGGTACGCAAGTGTACCATTTTAATGGGGTGAAACATCGTCCCTCTTAATTCTGAACTTGTTGATGGATTAAGAACAAAACAATATTAACTTTATCCCACAATATATAACCAAGGTTGTCTTGCTTCAATATCCACGTACCAAAATATTTCATATCTGAAATATTATGCACGTCTTTTTAGTGTTCCACGTTCATTTTACGTGAGAGACCAAATTTTCCGAAAATGCTTTGCTGGGTGACGTTTGTATGTCTAAGTCCACGTACCATAGTGGGATCATTAACTTCTTCCCATCAAACTAACTCGTCAATAATACGTTAGATGTTCTCATTACAATGAGATTTTATACTAGTGGATAATGTGTTTTAAACAACTTCCTGTTCTTTGATAAAACGATTTCCTTGGGCTGGTGGTAACTATAGGTGCTGTGAGAAACAGTTGTTTTCAAGAAAAAAAATTAAACATTTTGCATTCACAGTTGTTTTATAAAGGTAAATTTTTATAATAAACTATGGTTGTTTTATTGAGTAAAAGAATGACTATGGGAGAAACTCGTTTCTATAGAACCTGGTAACCGGTTCCAGGCATTAATACCCACACGTTATCACTTCGGTACCTTCAGTCATTCACAGAACAAGATCCTTCTTGGGCAAAATATCCCCATCTTCTTCATCCCAAAATCGATAACTCTGTACTTTCATCACCATAACAGTTCAATTTTCACAAGCTTTCTTATTATTTTGTTCTCAAAATCAAAACGAATGTATCAGCAGAAATTAATGGCAAAATTTTATTACCCTAGATCTAGTTTCTTTGCTCCTGAAATCATCAGGGTAATATCAATAATGTTTATTGATGAATTTGATTGCCTTTTTGTATTATTAACAACCTAATTTCTCTTCATCTTCTCTCGTTTTTGCAGTTAGATATTTCTTTCTCTAGTTTTACCCTCAACAGAACTCCTCAAGTAGTCAAGAAGTTTGTAGATCATGGTTTGTTTGCTCTGATTTCATCATGGGTTTCGAAATCATGAATCTAATATAAATTTCCGATTGAAAGAAAGGTGTTGGTTATGAACCATTGAGTTGGTCAATTCCAGTTGGGATTTGAGAATAATCCGAAAAGGGGATTTTGGGTGTTCTTTTTTTGAGATTAAAGGTACGATTTCACTCTTATTTATTTGTCTATTGAATGTTTATCATATCTTCTTTAATGAAATTCGTGTTGGTGCTCAAGCTGATGTTGGTTCTAAGAAATTTTGGAATTGAATCCTGGTTAGTATTTAGCAGTTGTTGCTGTTGAATTGATCATATCGGAGAAATGGGTGGTGGTGGTCACTATAAATTGATAAGTTGATGGTTGAATTGAAGATGGAATGGAGATTAAATGGGTCGATGGTTAGGAGGATAGATGGGTTATTGGTGGACGAAATTCAGTGAGATTTGGGTTTTGTTTGCTGCTGTGTTTAAAGGATTGGACGAAATTCAGTGAGATTTGGGCTGGTGGTGGTAGGAGGATAGATGGGTTATTGTTCAAATCGAGATTTCATTTCAGGTGAAGAAACTACAGGAGGAACTCAATTAGACCAAGGGAAACACAACTCTCCACAACAACAAACCTGCACTCTAAGTGTTTGATAAACTTCTTCAAAGAAAGAAAAAAAAGGTTAAAGTTTCTTATTACGTTATTTTCATGAATTTTAGTGTTTTATGAGTTTTATGTGATATGGGATTCCGTCTAACACCTGTCTTGATTTTAAGTGATTGTTGATTCCTATCTGTATTATTGTTTCAATGCTTTGGTGCATGATTATAAGGAGATGACTAATATAGATGAAATGGGTTTGCTTAATCTTTTGGTCATTCTTTCACTTTCTATATATCTTGTTTGTTTTCATCCTGCATCTGACTTCATTAATATGATTTGATGGAAGTAGTATATCTTGTATGTTTGCAAAGAATGCATGAGGTGTAAGATCGAAACCGAGTAGGCTATCTACATTCTCATGGATTGTTGTGTAAGTTCTTATGATTTATGGATTGTGTGAAGCATCAGTGAAGGCAAGCCACTCTTGATCCACCATTTATTGTTGTTTTTATTCGAGTTCCAGGGATAGAAGTACGTTGAAACTTAGTTTTGGTGATGAAACCTTAGCTTGAATTGCGAATCTGTTTTTCTGAATCTTGGACTTGTGAACCGTTGGAGCCATAAACTTAGTTCTGGAGCCAGCAGGCTCTACTTTGGTGAACACAACATCGAAGGGATGTTGAATGTTCTGGAGCCACTGCACGAAAGGCTCAATGAGGGGGCAAGCATTATTAAATAACAGACCTTCATTCAGGTAGTTGTCTAATTCCCTAGATTTGGATTTTCCAAAAACTGTTGCTTGGTGTTGTAGCTTAGAGCAAGGTGAACTGAATCGTTATTGATTGATTTGGTAACATGCAATTACGTCCCAAATCCCAATCATAAATCGTGTTTCTTGGTAGGGCTATAGCCTTTCACTGATTCAAGCTGCATCGGAAGTTCATGAACAAGGAGCAGTCGATGACCGCGACACGTTTCTCCATGGTGTTAGATATCTTTTAATCATTCACTCAAGTAAGATATTAATCTCTCTCTTATATTACTTGCGATTTGGTTTTGAAAAGTACTCAGCTAATAGCCTACCCTCAAGTTGAAAACTTCCTTTTTCTGACAACCTGAACTGCAGCCTGTTGTCTGCGAAACTGTCATCAATGGGCATGGATTTAGAGGGTACTTCCTTGACAGGAAATGTCCATCTATGTCTCATCTATATCGTGTTAAAAGGTCTTAGTGTTTTGACTGATCTTTTAGGATTTACGGCCTTCAACGTCCAGTATGGCAGGACTGAAAACTGTAGGTTTGCAGTTCTGTGACAATTTTAGCACACTCGTTTCACTGAATAAATGAACTCCAAATCTAGATTGTTAAGATTATTATGAAAGGTGGTTCTTTCTACTTTCTAAATTGGTGTCAATCTCTAAATTCTGACTTCTAATGAATCCTATGGAGCCTCGCCAATGCAGCTTGTCTGAGATGTCAGTTTTGCGATGTTTCTTTCCAGTTTTTGCTGTGTAGTCTTTCGCATCCTATTTCTTTTGTTTACTGCGGATTTGTCCTACTGATTTTGTTGAGTTGTACATTTTTAAAATGCAAGTTGG
The DNA here is from genome assembly GCA_023529315.1 of Papaver bracteatum. Lineage (NCBI taxonomy): Eukaryota > Viridiplantae > Streptophyta > Magnoliopsida > Ranunculales > Papaveraceae > Papaver > Papaver bracteatum. The sequence goes on from JAJJWX010002324.1 coordinate 2,100,779, forward strand.
TTCTAGTGATTAAAATTAAAGAATAAAATGTAAGTTTTTAAGGAAATGTAGTTCGATCCGCTGGAAACCCCTAAAATTTGGATGAATCCATGATCTAAATTTTGTCGTGTACTTTCTTTTTATTGTTACTGTTTTGTTATGGCTTGTTTATATGAGTGATTTAGATGTTAAACTAATTGATTTGCTTGTAATGTTCGCAGCTAGTCCTTCTTGTGGAGTTGATGGAGTCAAGGTTGATGTTCAAAAAATCATTGAAACCCTTGGAGCAGGGTATGGTGGAAGAGTCAGCATCACTCGGAGCTACCACCAGGCACTTGAAGCCTCCATCTCACACAACTTTGCTGAAAATGGTTGTATCGCCTGTATGTGACATAACACTGACGGATTATATAGTGCTAAAACGACTGCGGTGGTGAGAGCATCAGATGATTTTTACCCACACGACCCAACTTCACACACCATTCACATCTCTTCAGTCGCTTACAACACTCTGTTCCTTGGTGAAATTATGCAGCCTGACTGGGATATGTTCCATGTAAGTTGGGAAAAATAGATAAAGTGCAACACTGGTATAAATTTTATTTCCCTATGAAATTTTGAATTTGTTCTAGACACATTCTGATTATAATATCCTTGAAAACAACTGGGTATGCAGTATGCTATCTTACTTTTTGTATTTGTTATGAACTGTTGACATATGGAAGGTTTGACGTTGGATAAATTGTAAACTGAATTCACTTTCAATACCAATTGAGTTTTAAAGTCCTATCAATTTAATTTTGTGAAATTCGGTTTTAAAGCGATTATTATTAATTGTGATTCAGCTTTTAGCTTCGGATTCAGCTGAATCAATTATTATTATTTTTTTATAAAATATCTCAATAAAAACTACTGTGTCTGTCAGTAGGTTTACAGTTACTGTGAATAACAGTAGTTTCTTTAAAGAAATAAACCTTTGCCAGAAACAGTCGTTTTGTAAAAAACTACTTCTAGATTCCAACTGATGAAAACAGTCATTTTTAGTGATATTACTTCTTGTCCTGGCAGTGGTTTTACTTCCATTTTCCACTAGTGTTATGAGCAAATGTATAGTTTGAAAACACATTCATTGTCACAGTAGCACATGTATATATACTAACTTTTATTTTAAGAGATTATGCAAACTCACTTGACATTTCACACCAATCCTTGAAAATTTGTAACTCCAAAGTCTTTTTGTGCGCGGCGCTTTTAGTTTGCTATCGACTGTCCCACAATGAGGTAGGATTCTCGCATCGATGAAAATACTAACTTTCCCACAGTCAAGTATGTGATTACAGCTCACGGTAGCACTCTTTATGTACATATTTTCTTGGAATATAACAAGAACCGTCATATCACGTCATGCTTTGACTCCCTCAATTTGATCCTTGTAATTTGAGACTTTAATTCCCAAAAAAATACCAATTATAAGAGTTTGTTTCTTGCACAGAGATCTTGAGCATGTCTAATGTAAGAGGGCGTACCATTCTTTTTCCTTTATTATACTAATGGAACTTGAGTGACATAGAGTAAATTTAATTCTTGTCTTTTTTCGCAGATGTTCTCTGTTAGAACTTTCATTTCCTAGCTCGTATTTCTTGTAGGATATTGCAAGAGTTTTTCTATTTTGTGTGAAAACTTGTTCCTTTGTCGTTCTTTTTGTTAGAAAATGCTCCAATTAATTAAACTAGTTTATCTCTTTAATACAAAAACCATCAAAATTCTTTTCTCATTCACGTGAATATTTCGTATCTGGATTAAATTAATAACTTAACTTCGGCTTCGACTTCGAGAACATATCTTACTCGAATGAAGGTTACCTCCGTCTCTTGCTAGGCACATTGATTTACTATATGCATCGTTACTGGCCTAGAAGTTGCCGACTCAACGCTCTTGTGTCTGCGAATAATGAATGTACGACAATCTCTGGTGTACAAATTGACTGTCTCTAGATTTTTGTCATACATTTCCTTTCATTCGCTCCATCTCCTATTGAAACACTTTCTTCTTGCCTTTCCCTTTATTAGAAAAATATTTCATTTATTTCCTTAATAACCAAAATATTTCGTCTTTGTCTTTCTCCTTATTAGAAAAACATAACAAATATTTCCTTTAATAACAAAAATACTTCGTCTTTGTCTTTCTCTTTATTGGAAAAATATTGCAAATATTTCTTTTAATAACCAAAATACTTCGCCTTTGTCTTTCCCTTTAATAGAAAAACATTGCAACTATTTCCTTAAAAATTAAAATACTTCGTTTTTGTCTTTCTCTTTATTAGAAAAACATTGCAACTATTTCCTTAATAATCAATATACTGCCTTTAGCCAATTCTCGTGAATCACTAGCACACTAGTCTTGCCTTTGATGTCAGCCAATTTGTAGTATCCTCTAATCACCGACTAGCAATCATAAACGACCTTTCCCAGTCATAACTTCTTGTGGAATGGAGATTACACTTAGTTTCCTTGAGAACAAAATCTCATTCATGAAATTTGTTAGGCTTGGTTGTTCGTGCCCTGAACATCTTCTGTTGGTTCAGAATTCCTCGTATGGTGGGATTCCATGTTGTTGGATCTTTCCAATTCTGCAGCACATGTGGACACTCGTGCAAGGGGGAATATTTAGGATATTGATTGTGAAACTCGGTCATTATTCCGGTAATGATTGTGTTAGTGAGATGATGGATTCGGAGAGGTTATGCATCTAACCATTTGGTGAAGTATTGCTGAGGTGAGACTAACCACTCACAACATTTGGTGATAGCTGAGTTATGAGTAAGATAAAATCCCTGGACCAGAGCTGCATATTTGAAAGTTGGTAATATAGACGCATGAGGCGGAATGAGATTTGCATGAGTGCGGAACCGTTTGACGAATTCATGTGCGCTTTCTTCAAGTTTTTGTATGAGTTCCATCAAGGCTTCAACCTTTCCTAGATGTTCGAACGGTGAATCATCTGCTTCGTCCGAGTCAGAGCTTTATTTAATGGAGAAATATGCAATTGAAGGTGTTACAATTACCTTTTCAACATGAATCCATGTCCTTCCAAGAACCATGTCATATCATGGATCTTCTCTGATTATGTGAAACTTGGTTTCTGACCTGGTTTCCCCAACTTTCATTTTGAGAATGATGTAACCATATGTGTATCTGGATATTCCTTCGTGATCTCTGTTAGAGCATTGCTCGGTTGAACCCACCAAGCGTTGGTATGTCAAGTTTGGTTGTCATATTTTAGTGAAGCAAAAATCATTTAAGAGTCGTTTGATTTAAATATACTAGAGTCAACTTCGTATAGGTTAGCTTGAAAGTATTAGGATGAGACATTACAAGTATTGCGAAGACTTGAAGAAGTGAAGAAGAACGGAGCTACAACGACAACATAGTCCTTCCACTTGAGGTTAATGATATTTGACTTGAACTGTTTCATTCCCTAATGTATCTTTCAAGTCGTGCATATTGAAAACATAAAACCGCGAAGCATGAACACTCTAGATAGACATAGTATTAAGGAATACAATATGAAGTTTCTTGCTTAACCATTAAACTTTGTATATAAGACATCGACATAATCATATGAATGCTATTGTGATTATGTATGGGTATGAGGTTTGGGAACAATGTTTACATGTGTTCTAAGGAAGTAAGTTCATGATATGTGTTGTGAACCGAAAAGGAAATCGCCAGGCGTTATTGAGGATGTTCTTTATTGCATATCTTATGAACGACCAATATGTGTGAATTAGTATAACCGCTCACGACTTGTTTGTGTTCTTGGTAGAACTATTCACATGAGGCCTGACTTATGTATTGGTATGACTTTTATTAGTGAAACCGATCTTAAGTAATCACCTGGGGTATGATCGGGTTGTGTATGTCTGAACTTATAACTGGGAAGAGGAGAACCGATCCTAGTAAGAGGTGTAGTGTATCACAAAGGGAACCGATCCTTATATGATGTGCACAAAGGTTTATGGAAGAAAGGGGAACCGATCCTATGAACATGTGCAATAATTTTTTGGTAAGGGGAAACCGATCCTATGGACATGTGCAGTGCATACAAGTTAGATACCAAATATATGTGGGGAACCGATCCTAGTACCTAGTCAGCCGTATCTTTGGTAAGCTAGTGTAACTATGCACAATACTCACATGGAGGTAGAACCGAAACTTGTTTTGGTAGAACCGTAAACCCATGAGTTGTGATTGAATGGAACTTGATCAATCACATAGTTCTTGAAAGTTAGATGAACCAATTCTAAACTTGTTTAGAAGTGTGGTAAATCGGTTTCAAGTGAGCAAGCATGGTAAAGACTTGCAATAGTAAGATGTCATCCAAGATCGAATTAAATAAGTTAAGAATCTTTTTAATTAAGGGTTTTTAATTATATATGGAAAATAAGAATTAGTAATGTGCATTTGCTAATTAAAGATTTTCCAAGGAGATTTAGATCATTACTTTTGGACAGTGCATTCACAGGAATTATGAAAACCGAATTTGGTGGAGTAATGAAAATATCTTGAGAATATTTTCGGTTTTGGAAATTCCTTGGTGTCCAAACTTCCTTGTCTATAAATACTTTGAGTTTGCATTTCTAGCAAACTAATCATGCGTAACCTAGACTTACTCTTTTGTCTTTGTTACTGGTGAAGCCGCCTATCGGAGAGGAGAGTAATCTAATTAGGTGAAATCTCTTACGGCCACTCAATTTAAAGTATTCTTTGGGATTGAGAAGCTCTAGCATGACCCGTTGGTGGGAAACTAGATATTGTGGTTTATCTTTAGTTTTCGTATTGATTTGATTGACTAACGGTGGTTGAATCTTGATTGCACCTAGTTTGTTTATGCTTGAGAATCTCCTCTTCTGATATAAGATTCACTCAAACTAGTTCAAGGTTTCGACAGGGATCTTTAGACTTTTGTTAGATCTAAAGACGATCTTGTGATAATCCATTGTTAACAGACTCCGTTCTGTGTGTGATTGATCACAAGATATTCAAGTGATTGTGTGTAGGTATTTATTGAAGATCTAAGAATATTTGAAGACAAAGAAGATATTGAAGATTTCTTACTATGTGTTTTTATAATCTTTGGTGTGCACAATACTTGTTTGGGAAAAAGAGGATCCAATTAATAATCGGGTTATCCTTGTGGTAGATTGGATTTCTTAATAGAGGAAGATCGGCATCAACACATATCACTTGGTTGAAGATTGTTGATGGCTTAATCTCAGTGATTACCTTTGGGTGATTAAACATATGATAGATCTTGGAACCTGGCAAAGGATTTTATGTTAAGATAAACAAAGGAACCTTTGTGCAACTCATATCATTTGGTTGAAGAGAGTTGATACCAAACATATTTGTTGTTCCTTTACTATTTGGAATACGAACCAAAGGAATTGGTCCAAGTACGTGACTTGTTTACAGGTTGGAGGCATGGGAATACAAACGGAACTAGGTGAACTATATGTTTAGTTGCTTGGTCTCAACTATACGAAGTTATCTTATTTTGTATAGCGGCTTAATTCTGAGAGTATTCAATTCTGGTCTAGGTCCCTGGGTTTTTTCTGCATTTGCGGTTTCCTCATTAACAAAATTTTGTTGTGTCATTTACTTTATATTTACACACTTTGTAATTAAAGTAAATTACACAAATGTTAATTCATATTTACTTGATACGTGAATCCTATTGAGTTTGGTTAAGTCCGAACCTTTGTATCAAGTAAACACACTTTGTTGTTGTATTGTCTCGATCTCGTATCCATAGACGATCACACAAAATGTGAACCGATTTGTTGTATTGTCTCGACTCAGTCTATAGACAATCACTTTCGGGGAAAAGACTTATAGGTAGGAAAAGTTATAGCTTGAGGTATACTTGGGGTACCCTCGACTTTTCAATCTCTGATTGAGACAAGAGAATGAGTGGATTCTTGTCGAGTGATGCTCGCGGCTCTGAGAGTATTTAGAGGAATTGTAGTTGCAGTAAATCCTACACTACACCCTTAGTAAGAATTCACAAAGATTAAGACATAATTTGAAGATAAAGAACAATATTTTTATTAATTTGATCAAGAAATAATTACATGAAATATGAGAAATCAAGATTACAACAGCCTTCTCTAAGTTTTTCTCATCACTCAAAAATTATCTCTCCTTTCTCAAATCTACTGGTGTTCTATATATAGGGTAGTTACATAGTGGATGACAGCTAAGCTGTCCTTTAATTTCGAATCTGGCCCACGAAATATTCGCAACAGCTATAATATCAACTCTCGCAGGTACTTTAATCCTCGCAGAATCATCACGCTCTTCTCGTATGTTGTTAGAGAATCTCGCAGAATAACTCGTAGGAATGTCGTTAATTCTCGAAAGAATAATATAGTGGCGATATTCTGGTCCTACATCTTGCCTCTTCTCATGTCTTTTATGCGAATAAGGAAAGATCTTGAGAACTAAAATGCCGCAGCTACTCATTTTTTCATCTTCTTTTCCTGACAAAGTTCCACAAATTAATCATAACTGTCTACACGTGTCGAATATTCCATTCTTTACCGGTTACCCTTTTGTTATCCGGTCAACATTCTTTCATCTATAAAAGGGGTATCCTAATGGAGAAATCCCTTCTTTTTCTTCGTCTTCTTGTCTGCAACTTTTTTTCTTTTTTCTTCTATAACTTATCCTGATACTGTTTTAATGGAAGCCCAAAGGTTTGTGTCCTTATCTGAACCCTGTTTATATTATTTGCTCTTATACTTCATTTGATTATTCTGTAATTCCTATATTGTATTTTCTTTTCCGTGATAATACATCGAACACCCGGTTTGTGGTTCAAAACCCTAACCCTAAAAATCCTCGAAAGAAGTTTGCTGAAAAGAAAAAAAGACCTGCGGATGATAAGGTAATAAGAAACAATTTTTTTCTGAATAACAATATTGTTTCCTCTGTTTCTTATCTAGGTTATTATTCGCAGGGCGATGAAAATATTGTTAAACCTCCCAAGAAACCTCGCCATGCTAAAGCTATTAATGTTGACATCCTCTTTCCCGGATTCACAACTGCGAGTCCTGCTTCTCCACCTTCGCAAATTGAACCTTCATCCATTCCTTGTGAAAATATCAATACCAATATCCCCATTATCACTAATCCTCCAATAAATAAAGTTTCTGAGACTGTGGTAAATGAAGCTTCTATTGTACCTTCTTCTCCAATAAAATCTGTTTTTGTCCCGCCTGTTGCGAGTGATTCGAATCTTCAACTCGCCACTATTGAAACTTCCTCTTCTGCGTCTCATCCTTCTCCTAAATAAATATCAATTGGAGTAGATGATGCTTTCCAAGTGATGTCTGAGATTTTAGATGACGCTAGGAAGTCTTCTTCTGATCCTGCTAAACATGATGTTTGTATGACTTTAAGTAAATATTTTGGTTTTTTCCAATCTGCTTCGCAAGCATCCTTAGAAGGTGAAATTGATGCTCTGAAGAGAAGTCTCCAGATTAAAACTTCAGAGTGTGAAATTCTTGATCAAAGACTTCGCAACTCTTTATTGGACTACGAGAATCTTCGCGATAAAAATGACGAGCTGAAAAGGTAAGCTTTTCCTGCCTCTGTTTTCTTTGTTTTTAGAAAAAACTTTATGTTTGATATGCTCAATTTCCTTCTATAAATTTGGTTTGCATATTTAGCTTCAAATCGGAATCGATTAATGAAGATATTTTAATGTGAATCTGCTGCTGAAGAATCCCGCGTTGAGGAAGAGTCTTGGATGGACCAATTAAATAGATTAGATATTCTTCACACATACTCAATTGATCAAATAAATAACCTTACTAATGAGAATAACCAATTAATTCAAAGGCAAGATATTCTAAGTAGCGAAATCATTCGTCTTCATATTCATTAATTCAAGCTAACTTGGTGATGGAATCTTTATCAGATGAAAATGAGTCTTTGTCTCGGGAAAAACATAGTTTTTCTAATATGATGGCGATCTCCTCGCAATAATTGAGTATTCTTCAGAAAATATTGTGATAATCAAGAACAATCCCTTCTCTTACTAAAAGAGGAACTTAAGGAGATAACCGAATCATCTGCCGCAGAAAAAGATAAACTTATCAAAGGTAGAATAACTCTAAGTATAAAAGCCAGCAATCTCAAAGAGCGCTGTTCTCAACTGAAAGAATCTTGTTCCTCATTAACAAAAGAAAATACTTATCTCCTTTCTAAAGAAGAAAATATAAAATCTCGCTTGAAATGTATTGTTGGGGATAAATTTGATGACGCCATGAATCAATGGGAGAATTGTTTCTAGACTAATTCAAAACATAACCTCGTAGAAGGAAGGTAGTTATTTTGACTGCCGTAATTATTAATCCTTCCACTACATTTCTCTTTTACATTTCTCGCAAAACCTTTTTTTAATATATTTTTTGTTTATTTGTTTCTCTCGCAGAATCTAAAAAAAGTCTTCAGTCTACCATTTCTGATCTAACTGGGAAATTGGCTAAAACTCGCAAAGAAAATAAGGTGCTCACTAATCACCTTGTTGATGTTCACGATCGAGCAGAAAGAAAATATGACTATCTTGAATACTTCAAGAATATGGAAATTAGGAATCACGATAAAGCTTTTCTTCGCAAGGCCCATCTTAGCGCTGAAGTTCTTGTGAATAATATTCTGATATCACATTATCTGCCTCCTACAAAATTCAATCCTATAGAAGTAGACGACAATGAAATTCCCATTCCTATTGATGAGGATTTAACCTATCCCAGTGGTGAAGAAGATATTTATCATGAAGATTCATCAGAAGAAGAAAATCCTCATAAATAAACACCTATTGGTGATGAAGCAGTTACTGGTGAAAAACTGAATAAATGAGAAACTCAGGTCGAGAAGAATAATATTGTTGAAGAAGATAATACCGGCAAAGATAATGAAGCTGGCGAGATTAATCCTTGAATTTAAGTCTTGTCTGTATTATCTTTTGTTGCTTTCTTTCGCAAGCAATATGCTTCTGTGTAATCTTGACATCCACTTTAAAACTCAGTTAAACTCTTATTACTTTGAATATTTGCAAGGAAGATATTGAAATATTGTTTAAGAATTCCCATATTTGCCCCTCATAATCTTCCTTGTAATGTTCAAATTTTTCTTGCAAAATAAATTAGTTAATTGGCACAATTATTCTATTGGTCTTATTATGCCTTCCTAATTAAAGGTCTTATTTCGCCAATGTTTTTGTTTCTGCGACAAAATCGCAGGACGTTCTTATATTTGCATGTAACAACCCTTTGATCTTGCCTTAACTTGATTATTTCAATATTCTGCGACAATATGATAAGTTTAAGTTCCCTTGCGAGAACAAAGTCTCATGACATTGTCGTCTTGCGATGAAATCGCAGGACGTCTTTAACTTTCATGTAAAAACCCATTGATCTCATCTTAACTTTTTCTTATGGCTTGTTGCCTCTGTAGAATATTTGTCACGCGACAATATGACAGGCCTAAATGTTCTTGCGAATCAGAAAGCCCCATGACATTGCCATCTTAAGACACTTATCAGCTCCCTAATGGAGGGTGTCGCCCTTATCTTCCCCCTGGTTGCCCCTTCAAGGAGACGTACTTATGTCATACAAGACTAGCTCCTCCCATCCAGTCCTAGCAAAAACCAGTTGTTTTCGCAGCCTCTTATCCTTTATGCCTATATGGCTTATAGTTACGATACTGCACCCTAAGTGGGGTTTTCTTCAGGCCGAGTGCATCATAGCCAAGATTTGCCAAGAATGGCCAGGGTAGTTTCATATGCCCTGAGCACCCTTGGCTAAACCATGTACCTCGGCACCTTGGTCATACTCTGCACTCCTTAGGAGAGACTCTCGGTCGTCCAACCAGGGTATAACCTTATATAGCTGGAAATCCAAGTTACCTCTCCTGGATAGGTTTTCTATAACCCTAATCTTCTTGACTCAGGTTCCGGCAGTGGTATAACATTTTGCTGAATTATGCAAAGAGATACCCCCTCATATGACGTACTTTAGGTCTTACATTTTCCTCTTACGAAATTGTATTCTCGAACTAGGGTGTACACCATAAAGGTTTGTCCCGTTGTTGTGTTTCTTAAGAGAATTTCGCCATCTTTATAATTCTTAATAATTTCGCAGTTATAGCAAAAATTTCTTTCATTTATTTCTTCTTTGTTTCATTAAATCATCTAGCCTCTCATAAATGGCTATTGGTAATATCTTTTCAGATATAGTTTGTTCCATGGTATGCTAAGTCTTTGACCAACATCTCTACCTTCTGGATCCATTAGTTTGTATGCCCCTGTACCAACTATCTCTTTGATGACATATGGTCCATCCCATTTTCTTGCAAATTTTCCACCTTTTTATCGCTGATATTCAGGTGTTTCTCGCAGCACCAGATCACTCGGCTGGAATTCTCGTTGTTTAACACGTTTGTTGTACTCGCGAGATAGTCTGCGCTGATAATTTTCCATATGTTGTAATGCTTTTTCTCTCTTCTATTCTAATTCATCAAGTTCTCTTAGAATCATACTAGCATTAAGATTCTTCTCCCAAAGTTCCCTTTTTGTTGTAGGAATAACAACTTCTTTTGGTAGTACTGCTTCAACACCATATGTTAAACAAAAAGGTGACATTCCGGTTGCCTCTCTCCTGGTTGTGTTGTAAGCCCAGATTGCATTATGTACTTGTTCACACCATGCTCTATGGTACCCTTCTAATTTCTTTTTTAAGATGTCTGTGATTGTCTTATTAGTCGCTTCAGCCTGACCATTAGCTTGTGGGTACAGAGGAGTAGATTTTCCACATCTTATATTAAATGCATTGAGTAGCAATTCTATATTTTGTCCTTCAAATTGCTTTCCATTATCAGAAACCAACTGTGCTGGAATTCCAAATCTGCAGATGATATTTTCAAAGATGAATGTAAATATATCCTTATCGCGAATATGTTGTACTGCTTTTACCTCTGCCCATTTTGTGAAGTAATCTGTCGCGACAATTAAGTATCTCTTCTGCCCTGAACCTGGTACAAAGGGTCCCACAATATCTAAACCCCATTTTCCAAAAGGCCACACACTTTTTGAAGATAATAATGGTGCCCCTGGTGCATATACACCATATCAGCTATTTTGCCACGTTTTTATTTTTGGCTTTGCAACGTATATTAACGTTGCTTAGGTTGCAACAGAAATATCCGTTGCAAACCAATAAATACGTTGCTGTTATTATAATTAATTTTACAAAAATTAAGCAATGTATTTTTAAACTTAATAACGTTGCAATTATAGCATTTTAGGTAGGTTTTATTTTTGGTTTCATATTATTGAATTTAATTCCATTTTTTTTAGAAAAAAAGTTTAAAATTGTTTCCCTCAAAATTTTCCCTCTCTATTTATCACCAAAAAAATCATATATATCCTTTTAAAATTATATCAATAATTGTTCCCCCCCAAAATAAAATTTAGAATAATTTTCCCTCCAAACTTTCCCTCTCAAGTATCTATATTTTTTTTTGAAGCAAAGTATCTACCTAAATAAGGTTTTCCCCCCTTCAATTTGTATTTGTCCCTCCATTTTCCTTAACTTCCCCCCCCAAACTGAAAACTAATAATATTTAGTGTATTTGTGTCTTCCCTCAAGACTAAACACGTGTCCCAGTTAACTTTCTCACACCTCACCTCAGCCCATATCACCACTCGTCACTCTTACTTGAACAAAATAAAAAAAAACTGGTCTCTCTCTACTTAGAAAAAAACCAGACAGAAACTGAAAACAAAAAACTCGTCTCTCCCAAATTCACTGATGTCTAAACTACAGCTATTTTTCACAGAGAAGATGCGTGAACTCTGAATCAATCCTATCTAGCTTGTTAATCTTTGAATCGAAACCTCATAGAAAAATCCCTAATTGAGATTTGATAACCCTAGAAATTTGATTTGGTTTGTGAAATCGAAGAAAAACCTAGTTCAATAATAGTTGATTGCGGTCAAATCTACAAGGAAATAGCTGCGGTATAATCCTTAACTCAGTTTGTTGTTCTTTGTATTTGAAAAAAAAAATTCTATTTAATTTTTTGACCTAATTTTTTCCTTTGTTTACTCTTTCCAAATGAAGCAGTTGAGTTTATGAACAGGAAGACGACGTGCTGCTGCAAAATTAAGGTATATTTTTCACAAACCCTAACTCTATTTCTCTTCTGTGTTGTTTTGAATGTTCAGTTTTTGTTCTTATTTGGGGTTTTCTCTTTCTCCATTTAAAACTAAGGGTTTCAGTTTTGGATATTTTTTACTCATTTTCAATGATGGGTTTTTAATCAATTGTGAAATTAGGGTCTTTATAGTTGTTCTGTGTTGTTTTGATTGTTCAATTTTTGTTCTTATTTGGGGATTTTCTTTCTCCATTTAAAATTAAGGGTTTTAGATTGGATATATTTTACTCATTTTAAATCATGGGTTTTCAATCAATTGTGAAATTAGGGTCTTTGTAGTTGTTTATGAGTGATAATAACTCTATTGGTAGAGATGCTGTCTTTTATTAGTGAAGTGGTATGTGGGTTTGTTAGTGAAGATGCTCTTTGTTTGTGTGGGTAAATAGTGATAGTATTCTCTGTATTAGTATGGTCTGTTAAAAATGCATTGATGTGTTTGAAAGGCCATGTCTCTTGCTTTCTTTCAACATGTTTAACACCGCACTTTTTGATATTATGTTTGTTCTTCTTCCTGATATTATGTTTGTTCTTCTACCTGATATTATGTTTAACAACTGCTTTCTAGAGGATAAAAACTTTCGAACATATCTACCTGATATTGTGTTTGTTCTTCTTCATACAACACCTGTAGTGGTAGTGATAGAAACCTAAGAAGAAGTCAAGTGAAAATCAAAAACGTGTGAATCCTATTCTAATTTCTAATCAGAGAAAAGAAAGTGATTGATGTGAAATAAAATTAGTCGACCTTAGTAGGAATTTGGGATCAGTCGAAAAGGGAATTTTGGTGTTCTTGACTAATAATTTAAGGTATGAATTTAACTCTTTTGATACCTGCTCCACTGTTTAAAACTTGAATAGCTTATTGAATGGTTCTATAGATCTGATTACTATTTAATCTCGTCAATCTTTGCTTGGAAGGACCTAGGTTTGCTAATGAAATTGAATTCTTGTTCAACGATTCTTCAACCACAGTGAATCTGCGTTCCGTGATTCCAATACCTCTACTACTATCTATTCTTGTCAATTTATGCGTAAACTGACTAGGGTTTCTTTTGAGTTTGGTCTTTCATATTACTGTGATGTTAGGGATAAATTTGTTAGGGGTTGGTATTTTGAATCTACAAATCACCATGAAACTTAGGTTTAATAAGAAAATTTGTTGGGTTGAATTAAACAACATCATTTCATAATTTCTATATGGTGTCCTATGAATTTTGGCCTGATTCTATACATTTTAGAAAATGTTTTGGATTGAGGTTTCTTCTCATGAAATTTAGTCCTTTGAAAGATGAATCAATTGTGATATTAAGTGTCATGTTCCGAGCTACTCGATGTAGGATATCCTTATTTCAGTAACTGATGTTCTACACTATTGGCCAACTCTATTTTTCAGTGATTTTGGCATATATGTCTTAAACTAGCTTAAGATTTCTAATGATAAGATTTAGTTCATCTTCTGAAATTATGCTTTTGAAATTAAGAGTTCCAGCATGACATTCGATGGTTCAGTTAGAATTATGATTTTGAAATTATGCCAGCTTGGGTATCGACTTCCCTGCACTCTTGGTAGTTCTGTTTTCTACGAATTGGTCATGAATACATCTTGAATCATCTTTAGGTTCTAACCGTTAACTTTTCGATCCTTTGTCAATGATTCCAGTTGGGTTTGGTGTGTTGTTGTGCGATTTATATAGGCTGTACTTGTGACTAGTTCAGTCTGTAGTACTTGTTTAGGTCAGTTTCGATAAAGTCATTCTGTTTTCTAACTTAATTTCTGTTTACTTAAGGTATTATCGGGTTCGGTAGGCGGGATACGGCGGTTAACGTTTGAGTGCGGTTCGAGGTGGGAATTTACATTGTTTTTTTGTAACCATTGATGAATCTTTACAAAACTGCATTGATGTGCTTTAACAAATTTGATACCACACACAAGAAAAAGAATCCATACCTGTTGGGGTGACACTATCCGAAACACTTTTCTTCTTAATTTTAAAGAATCACATACTTAGTCGTTGTATGTATTTCATCGTTGTATCTAAACGGTTAGGTTCTTATGTTTCTTCTTGTTGATTTTTTTTTGTAGGTGTTGTACGCGAAAGTAGTCTATTGCTGCAAGATCGCTGGTGAGTAGTTTGTTGTCTAGTATTTCTTAAGACACTGTAAAGGTTTCTTGTTTCTAACTTGTAGTTGGCCTGGAGCACTCATTATTTTGTTTCTTTTGATGCAGAGCGTGTATAAAACGATTGGGGTAAACTTGAAAAGGTTAGGTAATCATTGTAGTGAAATTGAAATGTATCCTATTAATGATTCTCTCCCTGTTATGCTGGTTAGTGGGTAAGGATGATATGTTTCTGAAATCAATTATAAAGTAATGAAGATAATATTGCTCCATGTTAGTTAAAAGTATATGCTCTCAAGTTAGTGTTACTATGCTATGAAGTTTGTTCTGTTATGATAGATATGTATGTTAGTTATGACTCATAATGTCCCATAAGTTAGAGTTTTCTGTTTTTTTTGGTGCAGTCTAATTGGGGTAGTCATACTTCACTTTTTGTTTTGTTTTTTGTCGTTATTTATATTCTAATTTGTGTCGGCGGTTGTAGAATGTCTGAAAAATGTGAGAAAGGATGGATGACTATCGAAGATAGGTGTAGTCCTTTTTATATAGAGGGGGTGGCTAAGTTTATGGAGTTTGCATACAAGAATAGAACTAGAAACTCGCAGTTCTGCTCATGTCCCTGTCGTCGTTGTCGTAATAGAAAATCCATGAGTTTTGCGCTGGTGAGGGATGATTTACTAGCATATGGCATGCTTGATACGTATGTACTTTGGTCTTTACACGGAGAGAAGTTGACACTGGGATCAGCATCAGCATCAGCGTCCGCATCATATGTAAATCAAAACAATGAAGCAGAAACGGTTGAAGAAACATTAGTGGAGGAAGTCGTTGAAGAGAGTCGTCGAGATGATAGGTTAAACGACTTTGTTGATAATGAATTTGGGATATACGAAGGATTAAATGAGGATGTCAATGCTGGTGATTCTGAACAACCCTTTCAGGAGCCTAACGTAGGTAAAAAAATACAAAAAGTACCAAAAGTTAGCGGAAGAGAAGATTTATCCAACATGTGAGAATGGTGCGACAACTCTTTCTGTGATTGTGGAACTGCATCATGTAAAGAAGCGATTTGGTTGGTCTGCAAATAGCGTCACTTACCTCTTGGGATTACTAAGAAAATGGTTTCCGGAGGGAAACACTTTCCCTGCAAAGTACCCGGTAATGAAAGAGATGTTGAAAGACATGGGAATGAAGGCAGATAACATTCATGCTTGCATTAACCATTGTGTGCTATTCCTAAAAGATTTGAAGGATGATATAGAATGTCCGAGTTGTGGAGCATCTAGGTACAAATTCAGACAAGGGAAAGATGGAGTTCAAAGAATAACAAAGGATCCTGTTTTGGTATTGCGGTATTTTCCACTTCCTCCAAGACTTAAGAAATAATATATTATTCCATGGATTTCTAAAGATATGACGTGGCATGATCGTGCAGAAGCTTCTTCCGAATATATGCGACACCCGATCGACTCTGATGTGGCTGGAACAGGTTGGAGAAGCTGAAAAAGCCTGTTTGCATTCTTTTCAAGGTTGCGATTTCAAGGAAGCCTTCCGCAATCTTCATGGATGATGTATGATTTCAAGTCCATCTTTGTCCTTCAAAACACCACTGCTCAATGGTTTTCCTGCACACATCTTTTGGGTCTGATCATTTGAACATTTAATGATTTTTGTCACTGTATTTAGTTGAATATAATCTGATAACTTGTTTGGATAAACCGCATAGATCTGTTTTGTATTAAAGCATAATGTCATAGTCGTATGATTTATTTACTGATCTATAGTGCACTGAAATATATCCATGTGTTGCATGTTCTTCAATGTTCATTTTCAATTTCCAAAACAAATGAGTTAATATTGTAATTCTCCAATTGATCTATTGGTGATTTGTAAAATTTATTGTTGCCTTTTGAACTTATAGATATGTTATTTCCTAATTTGTAAATGGCTGACTAACTTATGTATTCTTACATATGGAAATAATTGGTGGGATAGGCTATGTTATTCCTCAACTTCAGTTGTTGAACTTGCTGATGGTGTTAAGTCAAAAATTCCAAGAGGTCGCCAAGGATGAAAAAGGAAAGGGTGTAAGCTTTTTAATGGGTGGTCTTGAAGCTAGCAAAGGTGCTTTCCAGGTTGGTTAAAATCTTTCTCAATAAAATTCAATGTATATAATGATATATTGAATTTGTGTTTTGGTTTTGAATATCCAGTATTTCTAAAGCAAGAGAACGTACCTATCATCATCGTACAAAACAGTGATGGGTCAAAATATCTTAATGCAAACTTGGAGGCAGATCAAATCGTACGTTGGGTTAAGGAATACATGGTGATTCTTCTTGGTCTTTTATTTCCAGTGTTACACATGGCTTGCATTATTTAGTACCTCTAGCTTCTGACTTGGCGCTTTCCATGCAGGAGGGAAATGCGAAGCCATTCAAAAAGTGAATGCTTTTCAAAAATAGACTTAAAAGGTCAAGCATTTTCAATACCAGGTAACACAGTTCACACATCACTACGATACTACTTGAACATGCAACCGATAATATTTGCAAGATGTTACCTAATTAATCAGCTACTTTCATTCCTTCAGAATCAAGACTCTTATCATGTAATTCCCATGCATAGGTTAT
Source organism: Papaver bracteatum (assembly GCA_023529315.1). Lineage (NCBI taxonomy): Eukaryota > Viridiplantae > Streptophyta > Magnoliopsida > Ranunculales > Papaveraceae > Papaver > Papaver bracteatum. Next base: position 2,117,794 of record JAJJWX010002324.1, read on the forward strand.
TCTGGAAGCGATTTGCAAACCTTGTGTGTAGAAGCTGCTATGATGCCAATTAGAGAACTTGGATCAAACATTTTGACAGTGAAGGCCAATCAGGTAACTATTTGAAGTTCATTTGGGATTTTTATTTTGTTCGACTGCAAGCATCTAAATACTAGTTGGAGTTTTTCATCGTCAACTTTAAACTTCTCCATCTACTCATACATTTCATATTGTATAGAAGCCTTTCTGGATCTATAAGACTTGAGAAATACCTTGAGGTCAGTCACACTAATGTTATAAACTTATTATTAAGAGGTGCTCCCTGGACAACTTCATCCACTTCAGTTCAATTTGTCCTTCAAAACAAAAATTGCACATAGTGTTTGTTAATTTCGACGCTCATGCTTTCTTCTTTGTTAAAGAAATTGGTTATGGTGGATTTTTAAAAGAAACGTCTTTATATATGATTTACAGTGAACCAATAGGGTGTGCAGGTTGAGAAGCAGGTGCCGTGTCCAGGTGCCGGAAGTTGAACGGCCGGGACCTTTTTTTTTTAAATCTGATAAAAAATTTGCAATGGATATAAAGGTTGGGAACTTTAACGTTGCTGAAAATCTAATAATTTGCAACTCTTATAACTGTTTCAAAAACAAAACATGATGTCATCTTTTTGGGTGGGACCCACTGACACGTGGTCAAACAATAAGGAACGGTTCAATATGCGTTGCTTAAAAACTAAATACGTTGCTTTATTTAATTAAATCAACGAATATATACGTTGCTTTAATGAAGTTAAGCAACGGATGTTGTGACGTATAAAACGTTGCTTAATTTATTTAAAGCAACGTTTATAGACGTTACAAAAAATTTGTGACGCCGTGTGGGCAACGGACATAAGCGTTGCTGAAATTCGTAGCAACAGAAATAAACGTGACAATTCGGGAATTTTGGTATAGTGGCATGTATACTCTTTCCATATCGCTGGCCAATAATAGCCTTGCATTTTTGTTCTATAAGACAAAGATCTTCCTCTGCTATGATTACCAGCATCACCTCTATGCAACATTTTTAATATTTTTTCTCCTTTTTCCCGTGTCAAACATCTAAGTAATGGCCCATTAAAAGATTTTTGGTATAATATACCATCCCTTAATTCATAATTTGTTGCACAGATTTTTAATTTGTGTGCTTCTAATCTATTTCTTGGTGTTTCTCCTCTCGCCAAATATGCATGAATTTCTACTTTCCAATCTGTAATATCTCTTCTTGGTTCTTCCTCTCCAGTTTTTATCATCATTACATCTATTTCTTCTTCTTCTTCTTTATTAACTGAAGGCGATATAAGTGTTTGAACTTTTATGCATCTCGCAGCTGGGTTTGTCATCATACTTGATATGAACGCAAAAGCATCTGCGATTCTATTATATTTTCTTGATATATGTCTCCATTTTATTTTTGGAATTCTCGCAGATAATTCTTCAACAAGTTTCTTGTATTTCTTCAGAGATGGTTCATTCGTTGTGTACTCTCCTTTTATCTGGCGAATAACCAATTGTGAGTCACTGGTAATCCATGCGTTCTCCAATTTCATCTCTTTGGCGAACTTTAGAGCATGTACCACAGCTTCATATTCTGTCTCATTATTAGTGGATGTGAAATCCAAGCGAAATGAGAAATCCATTTTTTCTCCATCTGGAAAGATAAAGATCACTCCAATTCCATTACCTTCCCCATTTGATGATCCATCCACCAATATTTCCCACATGTTCGGTTCCTTTAACAGATCTTTTGGATCTTCATGCTCTTCTTCTATATCCATCATCTCTTCCACGGATTCATCATCTTCTAGAGGAAATTCCGCTAAAAAATCTGCTACAACCTGTGATTTTGGCGAGGATAAAACTTCATATTTGATTTCAAAGTGCCCTACTTGTGCATTCCATCTCTTAACCCTGCCAGACCTTTTTGAATTCTTCATTACTGATTCAATTGGTACCTTTGTTAACACCTTTATCTTGTGTGCTTGAAAGTAAATACGAAGCTTAAATGTTGCATATACCAATCCCAAGATTAGCTTTTCAATCTTTGAGTAATTTTTCTCTGTAGAATTAAATGTTTTTATGATGTAGTGAATTGGTTTTTCTACCCCTGCATCTACTCGCAATAACAATGCGCTTAAGGCGTGCGATGTTGTCGCGAGATAAATCAATAATTCTTCTCTAGGCTCCGCTTTCTGTAAAATAGATATGTTCATTAGATATTCTTTAACTCCTTGAAAATCCTTCTCACATTCATTTTTCCACTTGAATTTTGTACCCTTCCTGAGTATATTGAAAAAATGCTTGCATTTATCTGAAAATCGCGAGATAAATCTACCTAGAGAGGATAAGAGCCCATTCAACTTCTGTACATATTTCACTGTCGCTGGCATTGGCATATCGCGAATTGCCTGTACTTTCTCTGGATCAATTTGAATTCCTTCTTTTAGTATGATATAACCTAAAAAATTCCATGATGCTACTCCAAAAATGCATTTCTCAGGATTCACCTTGATGTTAAAGAGTCGCATTTGATCAAAAATCTCCTTCAAATCTTGCACATGATTCTTAGCTTATTTACTCTTTATTAACATGTCATCTACATACACCTCTAATGTTTTGTGTATCCACTTTGCGAATACCTTCTCCACCATTCTTTGATACGTTGCACCAGTATTTCGCAACCCAAATGTCATTTTTGTATAACAATATAATCCTCTTGGATCAAAAAATGCGGTGTGCTCTTGATCTTCTTCAGCAAGAGGGATCTGATTATATCCTTTATACCCATCCAATGAAGATATTCTATCAATTTCTGCTGCTGATTCGACCATTTGTGGAATATCCGGTAATGGGAAGCTATCTTTAGGACAAGCTTTTTTTAGGTAAGTAAAATCTATGCAAATTCTTATCCCTTTATTCTTCTTTGGAACCACTACCATATTTGCGATCCACTCCGGGTATTTAGCTTGCCTTATAATCCCTGCGTCAAGCATCTTCTGCAACTCTTCTTCTATTTTGGATTGATAAGTGGTCGCAATCTTTATTATTCTTTGTTTGAATGGTCTGATATATTTTTTAATCTCTAACATATGGCAGGCAACAGATGGATCTATTCCAGGAATCTCATCCATACTCCATGCGAAGATATCTTTGTATTCTCGCAAGAGGTTTATAGTTTGCTCTTCTTCATCTACATCCATTTTAGTTCCAATTTTCAGCATTTTTGGTTCTTCCTCACTTCCAATATTTACTTCTTTTGTTGGCTCTGTTGCAGTGTAGCTGGCTTTAGGATCTCCCATTGGTGTCGGGGTTTTCATAACTCTCACAGGCTCATCTCTGTCTTCCGAATTTTTGCCAGGTATTCCCTTCCCTTCTTGTGCCTATACCATGTAGACCTTGAATTCTTCTTCTTCTTTCTTTACTTCTTTTCCTAATTTTCTGTGAGCTTTTCGCAATTCCACTCATCCTTCATAATTCTTCACTTCAATTTGAAAGCATAATTTTGCATGATCTGTATCTCCTCTAATCTCGCCAATTCCACTGGGCATAAGAAATTTGATACACTGATGTAATGTTGATGCTACAGCCTTAATTGCGTGTATCCATGATCGTCCAAATAACATGTTATATGGTGATTCTATATCTACCATACACAACGTTACTCGCGTTTCTAATTCTCCTAATGGAATTTGCACCACTATCTCGCCTTTAGGTATTGTTAAAGATTTTCCAAGGCCATGAATATGGTAAGTTGAACAAGACATCTCTTCATACTTATACCCCATTTTCTTAAAGGTATGATAAAATATTATGTCCACGGAGCTTCCTGCATCCAGAAAAGTTCTATTTACAGCCCATTCTTCCACAGATCCTATTGATTTTCTCTTTTTCATTGATAAAACAGGTACTGTGACCACCAAAGGAGATGTGTGATTTAAATTTTCTTTTGCTATTTCTGCTGCTGTAAATGTGATTTTTTGCTTTTCCAAATCCTTTAGAGGTAATACCTTCTCCACCGTCATAATTTTCTTCCCTTAAAAATATCTTTTGTGTATCCTTCCCCTCATATTTTCATGAAAATTGTTGATCATTGCTCTTGTTATCATATTACACTCCAATTCCCTATAATTTTCCCTAACTCTGCTCATTTTTTCTTCATCTGTTTCATCATTTTGTTCAATCATCTTTTTAATCTTTGAATTATACTTATCTCCAATCTTACCTTTTTCTATGATTCTCTTCCACTCAATCCCTGTTTCTGGCGCCAAAATGTAGTTGAAGGAAATCCTACACTACACCCTTATTAAGAATTCACAAAGATTAAGGCATAATTTGAAGATAAAGAACAATATTTTTATTAATTTGATCCAGAAAGAATTACAAGAAATCTGAGAAATCAAGATTACAACCGCTTTCTCTAAGTTTTTCTCTTTCTTCAAGATTTTCTCATCACTCAAAAATTATCTCTCCCTTCTCAAATCTATTGGTCCTCTATATATAGGATAGTTACATAGTGGATGACAACTAAGATGTCCTTTAATTTCGTATCTGGCCCACGAGATATTCACAACAACTATAATATCAACTCTCTAAGGTACTTTAATCCTCGCAGAATCATCACGCTCTTCTCGTGTTTTGGCTGTCATCATTCATTACGTCATTTATTAGATCATCCTTCAAAACTTTCAGTATGTTGTTAGAGAATCTCGTAGAATAACTCGCAGGAATGTCGTTAATTCTCGCAAGAGTAATATAGTGGCGATATTCTGGTCCTACAGTAATGATGTTAACAACAGTGCCAACATCGACCAATGCTCGCTTGAATTCATTTCTTTAGATGGGGAAAAACGATTTGCTGGTTTTTACGGAATTGAAGATTCGACCGTGTGGAGACTCCTTGAACCGAGAAAAATGTTGAACCTCATACAGATGCACTGCAAGAAGGGAGTTCTTTAAGTTCGATAGATCAATCTGTAAGACTCCGGCCTAAACCAAGAACAATGGCCGTTCCAAAGTCAATTTTGTCACAAGAGAGGATGGGTTTATCTGTAGGAGGAAAGCTGAGAAATGCGTGAGATCAATGGTGATATAAGATTGTAGGTATGTTATGAATTCAACGTGAAAATGCTCTGAATGATTGAAATTTGCTCAATTGAGAGCGATTTCTCTGAGTTCGTCTAGATGAAAGATTGTCTGTATGAACTTTGAGAAATTTCTAGACGAATGTTCGAGTGTTCGAATATTCGAATGTTGTTCTATCAATCAGGATTCAGAGATATTTTATAATGCCGGAGTTCAAAACACCATGATCCCATGAAGTGTGACAGTTGTTGGAATCAGAGAGTGGGGAAGTGGGAAATCGTGTTAAACTAATTACTCATCGTGCGGAGACTTGGTTAAATTTTCACCCACTACTTTGCTGACTCTTCCAACTGATTGCACGACTTGCTCATATTCTCATCGTGGGTGAACACACGTGCCGTAGATCGCCAGAACAAAACCCTAGTTAATATCCCCCCATGTGACTTGATTGAAATATCGTGATTGTGGAGTCAGTTGCTGACTTTATGGGACGATGAGTCCGTGTAGTGCTGAGTTGAACATGATTAGCAAATGTTCTGAAATTCATGAATTTAACGTGTCTGCTAAGATGAGGTATCGTTATAACCTAAGATGGGCAAACTGTGTTGCTGAATTATTGAATATTGATAGTTGAACCAATATTCTTTGATCTGAAAAAATATTGCTAGTCTGAGCGAATATTGCTAATTTGAATAAACATTGCCGGTTTGAACGAATATTGCTAGTTTGAGCAAATATTGCTTTTTGATGAATCGTTGGTAGCAAGACCAAATTAATTTAAGTTGCTGACTGTTTGGTTGATCAAAATAAATAAAGTGTTGATTATGGAATCAACATAAAATTATCAGAGTGTTTGAATCTGCTCAGAATTACGCTTCTGCAGAGCTCTGGATTCAAAACCCTAATTTTGCCGAAATGATGATTTATTGCAAATCAACGCTGGACCGGCTACATGGGATGACGGGTTCACCATATAACGCCCAGATGCTCGAATGAGCAAAACTACCAAAGCCTCTTGAGGACCAGTTGGTGAAATAATGATTAAATGCTGGTTTAATCACTGAAATAATGCTCGGCTCATGTGAGCGACAAATAATAAAACCTGGTAGTATGGAAAAATGAAAGACCGACCAAGAGGTCATAAGACCGGCTCTTGGTGGGTGTGGGACCAGTGGATGGTCGTTTGAGAAAACTTCCAATTGTTTGGAAAGAGTTTGAACCTAATATGAGCAATTAAACAAATTAGGTTAAAATCATTAAAACACGCGGGACCAGCTGCTTGCAAGCCTCAGGGTCACCCTTGGTCGGTCAAGGGGACGTTCCCGTGTCACCATAACGTCCGCATTTCAGTCCTGAGAATTTTGATATTTTCTGGTGCACGTTTGAGCAACATTTAGAGAAAATATGCAAAATCCATGGTTTTGCTGAAACTAGGAAAAATACATGAAATGATGAGAATAATAAATAAAACAAGGAATTACAAGGTGTGGGACCGGTCACGGCTAGGGCATGGCCGGCCGATTGACAACCATGGTCCCACATGCTTTCCAAGTTTTATGTAATTTTATGTATTTTCTCTGATTTGAGGGAAATCCCATGAAACTGAAGAGTTTTGATGAAATTAGGGAACTTCCATAAGATGAGAGATAAAATAAAATAAGGAATGGGAGTGTGGGACCGGCAAAGACCAAGGCATGGCCGGCCTTGGGCGCGAGTCCCAAGACACTCTTCCCAATTTTATATAATTTTCATGATTTTAGGGAATTTTCATAAAATCAAAGAGATTTGCTAAAATCAAGGTATTTTGTTGAAATCAGAGAGTTTTCATGAAATCATGAAACAAAACACCAAATAATAATAAAACAATGGGTGTGTGGGACCGGCTAGGGCATGACTGCCGGCTAGATTCTGGTCCCACAAGTTTTTCCTAATTTTTTAACATTTTCTATGATTTTAGAGAAAATTGTAGTTGCAGAATTACCTACAACTACACCCTCAGTAGAATTTGTAAAACTTAAGAAGTTCTTGATGATGAATGACAATTTTCTTATTAATTCTCTCAATTGATTACATAAAAGTATCTAAATGGAACTAGAATATTTACAACTTTCTCTATTCTCTTTCCTAAGATATTTTCTAACACTCACTAAAAGAACCTCTCGAATTTTACATTTGAACTCCTATTTATAGTGAAATTTGTACAGCTGTTTATGTATTGCGAAATATTGCAATACATCTTCGTAAGATTATTCTATCTTCGCAAATCTTTATACTTCCCCGTGCTTCCTCTATCATCGCATCGTTTTGTAACTCTTTCCTCTTATATTTATTACAATGTTCGTAACCTAATATCTTGCGATATTCGGTACCTACATCTTGCCTCTTCTCATGTCAATTATGCAAAGAAGGAATGTCATGAGAATCTCTATTTCTCGTAAATTTAATATGGTTATCACCACCTTATTAGATTCGCAACACGTATTTTTCTCTTTCATTGAATTTTTGACACGTTGCTTCGTAACCGTCCTTCTCAACCGTTCACATATAATCGCATTGATGAATTTTTTCCTTCGTCAAACTCTCTCTTCTTTATAAATACTATCTTTAATTCTTCTTTTTATTCTTTTATTCTATTCATCTTCCTTATCACTTCTGCCTCTGTAATTTCTTCCTTTTTTCTTCTATCGCGATTTCTTATTTCTTTCACCTCTTTTCTTCTCTGTTTTCTATCTTTTACCCAATGGCTCCAAAGAAGAAAACTATTGAACAAATTAATGCAGATCTTGCTGATAGGGACCTCATTCTTTCAGAAATTGATGGTCATGATAATAAGTCTTCTCTCTGTATGGATCTCTTTACTGATCTTACTTGGAATGATCAGAAAATTTTAATCTCACGAGGTCAAATCCTCGCAGGTCTTCCCATTCCTCTTTATGATGTCAATCTTCCTATATTCTATGAAATTATTTCCCACCCAAATTTTTCATGTGCTATTTATCAATTGACTGGTGATTGCATTCGCATTCTGGTTGAATTCGCAACTCGTGCTGCTACTGGAAAATCTTTGTATTCAGTTGATCTTAGGAAACCTGGATTTTGAGATATGGAGATTATCGCTGCTGATTATACAGTTGAGAGTTTCTTTAAAAATTACACATTAATTCCTACGAAGAAGGAAGATAAACGTTGGGGTGTTCGTCTTCATCGTAAAGATAATATTGCAGCAGAAGACCTTCTCATGCACGATATTGATTATGCCTCGGGAAATAATAGAACCCCTCGCTGTTCTCATGATGAAGATTGGTATAATTACCCTCTAACATTATCGGGTTCTTAAATTTCTGGGATAGTAGATCTTCCTGCGAACCTTCGTGATCGTAACTATCAACCTTGGGTCTTTTCTTGGCCTAGCGAAGATAAAAACATATGTATCTCTATCTCCTTATTTTTTTTGTTATTCTTCAAATTATTTTCAAATGAGGTAAGAAACACTTTTATATGTTTTTAAAACAATATATTGTTGCCTCTGTTTCTTATCCTTATTTGAATTTGTAGGCTCTTCCTGATCTTCCTGAGGTTGCTGCGAGTGAGAATAAGAACTCTACTTCTTCCAAAAGGTTAACTGCGAGACAAAGAACGCTTCGCTCTGTGAAGAGTACCCAAACTTCTGGTAATCAAGATGATTCTCTTCGCAAAGGAAAAAGGAAACTTGAGGATGTTGTTTTTGAGATAAAAAAGAAGAAACTCTCAACCAATGCTTACTCCAATATGATCTCTTCTAGTGAGAATGTTGATGAAGATCAAAGTAATGAAGATGATAAATTTCCTGAGAAGGACTTTAATTCTAATTCTGATACCCTTTCTGATAAAGGATATGATGATGATGATGCTGATGAAGGTGAAGATGAAGATTATAGTAACACGGAAACTTTTGATTCAGCAATGGTTCGTGTATCTGAGGCTTTTCTCCATTCTTCTCGTGGGTTAGGAAACTCTCCTACTGCGAATGCTCGTAAGCTTATTGCGAAGGCTTGCAAAGTTCCTACTGTACTCAATAAAAACTCTCTTAATAGAATTTCAAGATTCGTCTCTCCTGCTACATTATATGCTTTAGGGAGTATGGTAAGTTTCTTTTCTATTCCTTGTTTGTTTCCCTTATTTCATTAATTTCTAACCCTTTTTATTCGTTCAAGTTGGAAGGGTTAGCTGCTGAAATTAACCACGATTGGGAAAGACGTCATTCCATTCTTTGAGAAGAAAACTTTAAGCCGTTGTAAGAAGTTAGAGGATGAAAATTCAAGACTTCGTCAGAAAGTAGAGGATTTAAGTATTGATAATGCAGAATTAACATCCCGTCACGAAGATAATCCACAATCTACGAGCATCGCAGCTGATAGTTCTTCTCTTCTCGAGGAGAATAATCAACTAAAGCTTGAAAACTCTTCTCTTCATAATGATAAGAAACAATTAGAAGGTAAATTCTTCGTAATGGTAAGTATTTTAATTACTTTTCCTTCGTAAGTTGCTAACCAATTCCTTAATTTCTTCCCTTGCTACAGAAAATTATGCGAAGATGAATGATGATGATCTAGAAACTATTATTTCCGGTCGTAACCAGAAGATTTCTAATTTAAGATCTCAACTTCTAATTTCCCAGAACAATCATATCCTATATGTCAAGCGTTTCCGAGCTAAGATGACTCGCAAGATTTGTGAAGACAATCAAATTCCTCTCAAGAAGTACCAGACGCTCCTTTCTGAAGAAATTCCTGAGGATACTCCATATCTAGAAATCTCTGATAGTGAAGTTGAAGATGATCTCTCTGAAGAAGAAAAAGAAGATCATTTTGATGGGAATAAATCACCTGAAAAATAGCTTTATTCTTTTTTGTATATCTGCTCTAGTTCTTTTCATATTGTCTGTTTGAATACAATACTTTCTTCTTTCCCGCACTTTTGATCAACCAACAATTTCTTTTTTGAAGTTTAACTAGTATTAATGTCTTAATTTGCGATGATGAATTGATCTTTTTTTTTTTTGATTGAGTGCTTCCCTTATTCGCATAACTTGATCATGTGAAGAGAAATAATATATATTAAAGACTTAATTTAGTATTCCCTTTCCCCCTATTATTGCTCTTCAGATGATCAAACATTGTTGGAAGTATTAGAATATCTGCCTCAATATAATTTGCGAAGCTTCAGCTTGTTGCGATTGTGAATAAGAAATCCTCCCTTTGAAATATAAGAAATACGAGGTATGAAATATCCTTAAGAAGTATAAGAAGTATTAAAATATCTTTGAAGAAGTATTATAAGTATTCAATCCGTGAAGAATTATCCAATGTATGAAGAAGTATAACAAGTATTTAACCTTCGCAAAATTTGATATGAAATATTCGTTGAAGAAGTATATTAAATATGAAACGTTCTTATAGAATTATAAGAAGTATTCAAATTGTGGAGAAATATTCAATGTATGAAGAAGTATAATAAGTATATAATTCGTAAAATTTAATGAATACGAACTATCTGTTTTTGATTGCGAGTAAAATCACATCTCTTGTTATATCTTCATGATATATATTCTTGTAAAAATTCTTCAATGATATTGATGGGATTGCCTTCTTTGTTAGAACTTCATGATATATATTCTTGGAAAAATTCTTCAATGATAATGACGGAATTGCCTTCTTTGTCAGAACTTCATGATATATATTCTTGTAAAAATTCTTCAACAATATTGATGGAATAAATTTCATTGATTGATGTGGTCTTATCCTGCCTTCCTAAGTAAATGTCTTATTTTGCCACCTCTTTTGATAATATTTTTGTATTTGCGATAATATGACAAGTCTGAACATTCTTGCGAATATACAACCTCGTGACATTATCGTCTCGCGATGAAATCTCAGGACGTTTTTACACTTTCATGTAATAACCCATTGATCTCATCTTAACTTCTTTTGTTATGTTCTGCGAGTTCTCTTTTTTTGTATTTTTTTTTTTTTATAATACTCGCAGTTTTTCAGTTGTTGCACAAATATGACAAGCCTTCATGTTTTTGAAAACAAAAAGCCTCGTGACATTTGCGTCTTATAGCACATATCAGCTCCCTAATGGAGGGTACTTCCCTTTATCTTCCCCTTGGTTGCCCCTTCAAGGAAGCGTACCTCGACCATACAAGGTTAGATATTCCCATCCAGTTCTGTAAACAACCAGCTTTTGATCGCAACCTCTTATCCTTTTTGCCTATAGGGCTTATAGTTACGAGGTTGCACCCTATGGGGTATCTTTGGGCCAAGTGTATCATTTTCCAAGACTTGTCAAAAATGGCAGATGTGCTTCAAGCCCACCCGGAACTCTTGACTCAACCGTGTACCTCGGCGCCTTGATCGTTTTCTGCACTTCTTGAGAAAGACAGTATGCCTTAGTCTCCCAACCTAAATCATGTTACATCACATAATATTGCGTAATGTCGCAAGATTAGGTGAGAATCCAAAGTGTCTAACCCGGATAGGTACCCCATTATTGGGTTGTACCCCGTAAAGTTCCATGTACTCAGGTTCCTTGGTGGTGTTCCGGTGTCCCTGAGCCATGCTTATAGGTACCCCCTTAAATGACGCACTTTAGGACTTTGCCTCTTACGAAATGTTTCTTCGCGAACTTGGGTGTACGCCACAAAGGTTTTCCTGTGCAATATTTCTGCGGCTTTCTTTCTTTTTGAATGCGGATCACAGATTGTGGTCTTTTATTCGCAAATTAATGTTTGCGTCTTTCTTCCATGAAAGTTAATCGCAATAAATTGTTTTAATTCGTAAAATTTTATCACAAAAAATTTCTTGTGTTGTAAAATACCTCATTTCAATTTCTTGTTCCTTAACGTATATCTTGTTATACTTTACGAGCAAACATATTGATTACCTTCTTGTTTCATTACCTTATTTATTCTTCCTTCGCAAATCACCACCCTTTTTTATCCTCGTAAATTTCCTATATGATTAACATTGTAATTTTATTCTTTCATGTCTTAATCCTCTGCCATTAAATTTTCACTTCTTTTTACAGCCTTTGCTCTTTTTCTCTAATTTTCCTTTTCAGTAGTTTTTCCTTCGCAAACTTCTACCTCTGTATCGTAACATTTCTTTCCTTCAGCCCAATCACCCTTGATAACTCCAACACCCTTCATATGAGGAAACTTTATGCATTGATGTAGATTGGAAGCTACGCCCAAAATTACATGAAGCCAGGGTCTTCCTATCAAAGCATTATACGGTGATTCGACATCAACAACGCAAAACAGAATTTCAGTTCGCATTCCACTTAAGGGAATTTGCATGCTTACTTCTCCTTTAGGTTTATTATCAGTTCCATTAAAACCATAAATCATGTAGGTAGAAGGTATTAGATCTTCGTCTTTTCCCCCCATAGTTTTGTAAGCATAATAGAAGAGGATATTGACAGAACTTCCCGTATCAATCAAAATTCTATTAAGACCAATTGATTATTCCTCCATATCATCTTCACTTTCTTCCATATTCATGCAAATTGCTAACCTTACTACCAATGGGTTATCATGTACTTCACAACCTTCTGGAATTTCAGTAGCTTCAAAAGAAATTTCACGCTTCTGCCAATCTTCAAGTCGCGAAATTTTTGCGATGTTCATTATCTCCTTTCCTTCACCATCCCTCGCATATACCCTGCTTAACACATTATCATGAAAATATTCTATGGTTTTATATGAGTGAACAATGGAATTACAGAAAACATTCCTTTCTTTTGACCCCACTTCTATATGTAGGGTTTTTTTTTCCCTTTTCTTGCACTGTGTTCTCCTGCGAGTTATATTTGGAGCTTTGTGGTAATTGTTGCGTTGTGTTTGCTTAAGTAAAAAGTGATCCAGTTTTCCTTGATCAATCATTCTCAAGATAATCCTCTTGATATTATTGCAGTTATTTGTAGAATGTCCATGAAAATGATGATACGAACAAAATTCATGACTTCTTGGACCCATTGGTGGTTCCTTTCCCATATTCCACGGAGTTGGTATATGTTCAATCAGGATAATTGCCTGCCATATCTTTTCTACACTTGTATTCAAAGGTGGCAACTTTATTTCTTCTCTTATCATTCTTTGACCTCCTTGACCATTGTTATAATTTTGTCTCTGATTCCCTTGTCCAAAATAATTTTGCCTTTGTCCCCCATAATTTTCTTGCTGTTGATCTAATCTTGGGATCTGGTTATTTCCTCGATTATAGAAATTCCTCTCTCTATCATACTCTTCTTGATCTTTGCTACCCATTGCTACCATCTTTGGTTGGCTATTATTGATTTTCTTCTCTTCTGAAATTTGCGAAGAAGTTTGCGAGGATGTTTGCGAAGTACCTGCTACAACATTAATTATTTTAGGAAGTAAGTTTGCTCCTGTATCTTGATTGTTAGTGTTTGCTACTGGGTATGATTCCATATTGTTTTGCTTTTACTCTAATGTAATGTACTCCTCTTGCAACTCTCGTAACTCTGTCATCATTATGGAATTCTTTCTTCGGAAGATTTGAACATACAATTGTTCGATTCGAACATCGCATTTATGAAAGACAGAATCAAATATCTATCATCTACGCGCCCTGCCATATCACTGCACATAGTCTTCCATCTTCTTACCAAATGCTTCAAACTTTCACCAATTCTTTGTTTTAAACCAAAAACATCTTCAATACCAAGCCGTGAGGAATGATTTGTGATGTATGCTCCAAGGAAAGTTGGTTGTAAATGATTAAATGATGTAATAGTGTTCTTAGGAAGTCCTTCGAACCACTTTAGAGCTTCTCCTGTTAAGCTTGATGCGAAGTACTTGCATAATACAGTATCGCGATTCTCCCGTTGTAACATGCATCTTATATATGCTTTAATGTGCTGAATAGCACATGAAGTCCCATCAAAGATACTGGTAAGCGTAGGCGGATTGCATTTTGGTGGAATCCCTCCCAATTGTACTTCTCTAGCAAATGGAGTCCTCGCAGCTTCTTCTATTGCTTCATCTAATTTCCTTTTATCTCCTCCTATTCTATTGTTTATCATCCCTCTCATTTCCGCTAATTCTCGAAAAATCCGTTCATTTTCCTCAGAATTCTCATCCATTGGCCTCTTCAACGCAGCCTCTCTTATTCTACGTTCTTGCGTCTCTTCTCTTGCGATCCTTCGCATTCTATCATATTCTTCATTAATGTTTTCATTTGCACAATTTTGCAAATATCTTCTTTCTAAATTATCACAATTGTTTTGTTGCAGAGCATCTTGAAATTCTTGTTCTTCCCTTTCTATTCTTCTCATCTTTCTCATGCGAATATCAGGAATTTCTTCTTCTTCATTTCTCCTCCTCCTGTGATTTATTTCTTCTTGATTTACTTGTATTCTGTTTCGAAAGTTTGGTTCATTCCTCACCATTTCTGTTTGTTGATTTCCAACTCTTCTCCTAATTATTTCACACTCAATATTTTGATTGTTACGAGCCTCTTCACGTCTTCTTACTCCATTCTCGTAATTGTTTTGATGTACTGCTTGTTGTCCCTCAGCTGACTCTTCCCCTCTATTTTCTTCACTATTCTGATTGTTCTCTCTAGGATTTGACCTGGTTCGTAAATTCTCCATGTTTTGTTCTTGGTTTGGTACTAAAATGAAGCGATTCTCTTGATTTCTTTCAACTTGATCCTGTGCTTGTCCTTGCATAGTACTTTCATTATTGATTGTTGGTGAATTTTGTCCTTCTCTCTCTGGTCTAACATTTGATCTTGCAACACTTTGAGATTTCCTCCTCTGTAACATCTCATTTTCCCTTCTCAATTCTTGATTTTGTCTTGTTAGATTAGCACGTTCTTCATCTTCAAACCTTCGTTCTTCTTGAATTCCTTGTCTCAATGTTTCTAATACCTCCATTTCTCTTTCAAGAATTGTTCCTCCCATCAGTCTACCATTTTATCTGATTTGTGGTGCTCTATATTCTTCTGCTGGTGTATCAGTTCTCCAAGTGTGTATACTCACTTGATCATGATCTATTGTTTGTTGAGCTTGATTTCTTCGATTACTCCCTCTCCTACTAGGTTCTCCTGTCATATTTGCTTCTCCTCCTGCGAGTCTTACACTTCTTCTTACTGCAGTTAATGGTTCTGATATGTTTCTTCTTCTTGCCATTTCTCTGATGCATGAATTCTTCAAGCCCCTCCTTCTAGCGCCAATTATGTAGTTGCAGAATTACCTACAACTACACCCTCAGTAGAATTTGTAAAACTTAAGAAGTTCTTGATGATGAATGCCAATTTTCTTATTAATTCTCTCAATTGATTACATAAAAGTATCTAAATGGAACTAGAATAGTTACAACTTTCTCTATTCTCTTTCCTAAGATATTTTCTAACACTCACTAAAAAGAACCTCTCGAATTTTACATTTGAACTCCTATTTATAGTGAAATTTGTACAGTTGTTTATGTATTGCGAAATATCGCAATACATCTTCGTAAGATTATTCTATCTTCGAAAATCTTTATACTTCCCCGTGCTTCCTCTATCATCGCATCGTTTTGTAACTCTTTCCTCTTATATTTATTACAATGTTCGTAAGCTAATGTCTTGCGATATTCGGTACCTACAAAAATACATGAAATTATGTATTTTTAGGGAAAATTCATGAAATTAAGTATTTTTAGGGAAAATTCATGAAATCAAGGAATTTTCATAATTTAAGAGAAATAATAAAATAATGGGGACATGAGGTGTGGGAACGGCCACGGCCAATGCATGACCGGTAGGCCGGCGGTCCCATGACACCTTTCCCTAATTTTATTATCTTTTGATGAAATCATGTGATTTAGATAAAAATACATGAAATTAGGTAATTTTCATGATTTTAGAGAAAATTCATAAAATCAAGGAATTTTCATAATTTGAGAGGAATAATAAAATAATGGGGACGTGAGGTGTGGGATCGGCCACGGCCAAGGCATGACCGGCCGGCCGGCGGTCCCATGACACCTTTCCCTAATTTTATTATTTTTTGTTGAAATCATGTGATTTAGATAATTTCTTTGAAAAATATGAGATTTGCTCGAACGAGAGAATTTTCGTGAGATAAGGGAAAATAATAGTAAAATATGATAAAATACAAAATTGGGCGCGGGACTGGTCACGAAATGACTGGCCGGATGGTGAGCCCAGTCCCCTAGCGCTTTTGCTAATATTTTATTACTATTATTTTCCTTCCGATTTTGCATAGGTTCCTCGTTCATTCATATTTTTTGAAATGCTCGTTCGTGAATTCAAAATGCTGGTATGTGCATTATTTGCTAATTACACTTGCACCATTTTTGTCAGGGCTTATTCGATACTCAGATGCCTGCTTTCGTTGAATATTTATCACTAACCCGTGGAATTCCGCTGGGAAGAACCACGAATTGAAGTGACGAAATATAACAGAGAATCGTAGAATATTGCTGGATATTCAAGCGATTAATTGATGATCGTAGAATATGGATGGATATTCAGACGATGGCTCGTAGAATATTGTTGGATATTCAGACGATTTAAGATAATTAATTGATGGCTCTACACTAGAAGGGCTTCCTGTCTAGGAGCATTAATCATCTGAGGGTCGAGCAATATGAACTTGCTGGAGTGTCATATTCCTCTTGTATAGTCAGGGAAAACCTGGTTGCATCCCGAAGACATTTTTGCTCTATACTAGCAGGCATGCTGTCTAGGAGCCGTCCAATCTTTCGATTCTATATAGTATGAGATGTGACGTGGTCTCATCTGGGAGACTGCACATCCACATCTTCTCTGAGAGACTTTCTCCATAAGAGGTTTATGGCATAAGATTTCATGCTTAGAGACATGAGTCTCGATACTCATTTGATTATCGGATCCGGAGTAATTACTGAAATTGCTCAGTATTCATGACATGTGTCATGGCCTCAGCTGAGAGACTACGCATCTACATGTACTCTGAGAGACAGCCTTCTCAGTCAGAGATTTACGGCATGAGCTTTCATGCTTTAATGAGAGACATGAGCCTCAATACTCATCCGGTTGCCGAATCTGGATTATAGTTTTACAATTTTACCCTTTGTCAAAAATCCACCATCTACAATTTCCTTTGAGATGGACTGTGGTGAGAAGTCCCCAATCATACATCTCCTTATCTATGGCTGGAGGTTGAGGGAGTACTTCCGGGATAAACCAAATCACAGGCATGCTCTATTAATGAACAGATCTTCCCTTTGACCTTTGAAATATAAACCAAATCACAGGCATGCTCTATTAATGATTGAACTGCTTCTTTGACCGGAGATTGCAAAATTTCTGATTGGGAGAGGATTCTTGTGCACTCCTTCAGTCCCCAGTTCTCTTAAATCGTCTTTTTCCTTGAATATGTGTTTCAAGGTTCTACAATCACTGGTCGGATGACTGACATACCTATGAAAGCGGCAGTAACGCGAATTGTCCACTTCCTCACATGTTGGCTCTAACCTGACAGGAGGTAAGTTGATCGCACTATCTTGAATCCAGACTTCCAAAAAATCGATCACCTCTTCAATAGGGAAAGGAAAATCAGGCACTTTATGATCGTTCTGTTGACGATGAGTCGGCGCTTGTGCGTTTCGAGCCTGTTTTTCCTTCATTGGTGCTTTCGTAGCCGTTAAAGGAGCATTCTTATGTTACTGCAATCAGCCTTTCTTTTGCCCCCTTCGGAAACGTTCATGGAAGCCTCAACATTGTATTGTTTGTTGATTAAATTCCTAGAGGTGTTGTTTCGAGTTTCTCTCGGCTCCTCGATTTTGACAGTTTTCGTTCTTTCTAATAAGGATGGAGCAGTAGTTGCTGATCACTTGGCCGCTTCATGAATTTATGAGAAAGTTTGAAACCTGAGATTTTCTAGCAAGGCTCTGTAGACTGGGATCATCCCGTTGATGCATAAATCCAGTAGTCTTCTGAGCCATCCTTCCTAAGTCGGAAAGAGTAATCTGCTCATGTAGAAGGCATTAATCATTTCACCCCAATTATCTATGCTTCCTGGTGCAATGTTGTTGTACCAAGTATATGCTCGTCTAGTCAGAGATTTCGAGAACTCCTTCAAACAGATAACATGGTTATGTTCATTCTCTCCTAATTCTTTCAAGAATCGAGAGACGTGTTCTCGAGCGTTCCCTGTTCGGTTGTACATCGTGAATGTTAGAGAGGTGTAGCCTTTTGGGAAAGGGATCCTTTGTGTAGCAGAAGTATATGCAGATGATGCATTTCCTCTTCCTCAATCCTCCATAAAATGTTCCAGATCTTCACGAGTGATGAAACCGGAAGGCTCCTTTGTTGGTGGTTTTCCACAACTTTTTGGACTTTATCATCGTCGACTACATAGACTGGAACAACCTCGGGATCAACAGTTTTTTTGGATTTCTATTTATCTTGAGTCATCTTGTCAGTAAGAATCTTAAGGTAATTGCATAACTTTTTCTGCGTCGCATCCATGTCAGTATGATTTTTCGCAAGAATTTCTTGCACCCTAATGAGATCGGCTATGGTAGGCGGATTTTCTCTGACTTCCTCGGGATGCCGACCAAAGAGTGGATGGTTTCCAATGTTGGTTCGAGAAGGAGTGGTATCACTAGTACCATTGTTGGAAGAAGGAATAGGTTTTGGCGTACCACCATTGTTACTAGTGCTGACGTTGTTTGTGTTAGGATTTATGACTGAACCTGACCAAAGATCAACCATTTTATGAGAATTTGAGATTGCAACCGAGAAATTAATCTCACACTGTAGTCACCAATCTGTAGGTGGGGAAAAATAATTTGCTGATTTTTTAGGAAAGTGAAGATACGACTGATCGGACGAGACTGCTCAACTGAGCAACCTGCCTAACCTCACACAGATGCACTGCATGAGAGTTCTTTGAGTTCGAGAGATCAATCTGTAGGACTCTGGCCTAAACCAAATCAATGGACGTTCCTGTTAGAGCATAGCTCGGTTGAACCCACCAAGCGTTGATATGTCAAGTTTGGTTATCATATTTTAGTGAACCAAAACTTATTTAAGAGTCGCTTGATTTAAATGTACTAGAGTCAACTTCGTATATGTTAGCTTGAAAGTATTAGGGTGAGACATTACAAGTATTGCGAAGACTTGAAGAAGTGAAGAAGTACGGATCTACAACCACAACATCATCCTTCACTTGAGGTTAGTGATATTTGAATTGAACTGTTTCATTCCCTAACGTATCTTTCAAGTCGTGCATATTGAATACATAAAACTGCGAAGCATGAACACTCTAGATAGACATAGTATTAAGGAATACAATATGAAGTTTCTTTCTTAACCATTAAACTTTGCATATGAGACATCAACATAATCATATGAATTCTATTGTGATTAAGTATGGGTATGAGGTGAGGATTTCATCCTAGGAAATAATGTTTTTACATGTGTTTTAAGGAAGTAAGTTTATGATATGTGTTGTAAACCGAAAAGGAAATCGCCAAGCGTTATTGGGGCTGTTCTTCATTGCAAATATTATGAACGACCAATATGTGTGACTAGTATAACCGATCATGACTTGTTTATGTTCTTGGTAAAACTATTCACATGAGGCCCGACTTATGTATTGGTATGGATTTTATTAGTGAAACCGATCTTAAGTAATCACCTGGGTATGATCGGGTTTGTGAGTGTCTGACAAATATTGGGAGAGGGGGAACCGATCCTAGTAAGAGGTGCAATACATCACAAGGGGGAACTGATCCTTGTATGAGGTGCATCAAGGTTTATAGAAGAAAGGGGAACCGATCCTATGAACATGTGCAACACGTTTTTATGCAAGGGGTAACTGATCCTATGGACATGTGCAGTGCATACAAGTTAGATACCATATATATGTGGGGAACCGATCCTAGTACCTAGTCAGCCGAATTTTGGTAAGCTAGTGTGACTATTCATAGTACTCACATCAAGGTATAACTGAAACTTTTTTTGGTAGAACCGTTACACCCATGGTTTGTGATTGAGTGTTACTTGATCAATCACATAGTTCTTGAAAGTCAGATGAACCAATTCTAAACATGTTTGAAAGTGTGGTAAATAGGTTACAAATGAGTAAGTATGAAAAAGGACTTTCAAGAGCAAGATATCGACACACTTTGAACACGCGCATTAATGTGTATTCTTTTATCGTTCAAAGATATTCCTTAACAGATAAGAAGGAAAGAAATCCCAAGATCAAATTTAAATGAGTTAAGAATCTTTTAATTAAGGTTTTTAATTATATATGGAAAATAAGAATTACTAATGTGCATTTGCTAATTA
The DNA here is from genome assembly GCA_023529315.1 of Papaver bracteatum. NCBI lineage: Eukaryota > Viridiplantae > Streptophyta > Magnoliopsida > Ranunculales > Papaveraceae > Papaver > Papaver bracteatum. Next base: position 2,138,252 of record JAJJWX010002324.1, read on the forward strand.
AAGATTTTCTTAGGAGATTTCCATCATTATTTTTGGACAATGCATTCACAGGAATTATGAAAACCGAATGTGGGTTAATATGGAAAAATATCTTGAGAATATTTTTGTTTTGGAATTTCCCTGGTGTCCAAAACTTCCTTGTCGATAAATACTTTGAGTTTTCATTTCTAGCAAACTAATCCTTCGTGACAGTAAACTTCCTCTGTTGTATTGTTACTGGTGAAGCCGCTTATCGGAGAGGAGAGTAATCTAATTAGGTGAAATCTCATATGGCCGCTCAGTTTAAAGTCTTCTTTGGGATTGAGAAGCTCTAGTACATACCGTTGGTGGGAAACTAGATATTGCGGTTTATCTTTAGTTTTCGTATTAATTTGATTGACTAATGGTGGTTGAAATTTGATTGCACCTAGTTTGTTTATGCTTGAGAATCTTCTCTTATGATATAAGATTCACTCAAACTAGTTCAAGGTTTCGACATGAATCTTTAGACTGTTGTTAGATCTAAAGACGATCTTGTGATAATCCATTGTTAACAGACTCCGTTCTGTGTGTGATTGATCACAAGAGATTCAAGTAGTTGTGTGCAGGTGTTTATTGAAGATCAAAGAAGATTTTAAGACAAAGAAGAGATATAAGATTTATGACTTGGTGTTTATAATATTTGGTGTGCACTACTTGTTTTGGTAAAAGAGGATTCAATTAATAATCGGTTTATCCTTGTGGTAGATTGGATTGATTAATTGAGAAGATCGGCATCAACACAGTTCTTTGGATTAAGAGTGTTGATTGGATTAATCTTAACGATTGCCTTTTGGTGATTGAATATAAGATAGATCTTGGAACCTTGCAAAGGATTTTATGTTAAGATAAACAAAAGAGCCTTTGCGTAACTTGAAAAAGCGGGGGTCTAACAACCTCACCCAATATTTCGATTAGCAATCTTTATGGACAACTCCGAGTTGTTTTCTAGATAATCAACTAGACTCAATCAATATAAAATACTCAAGGAGTTATTATCTCAATCTCTCGATTTTATTTACTTAATAAAATATGATTCGCGAGTCTAATCAAAGAGAGATAACTTAGATGGTACCAAAGACCAATATCCAAGTGTCAATCTAATAAAATCAAAAACCAATAATATCGGATATTCTAATCGATTGAACAACACATAACCTGTATTATTTCAATTATATAACAAAATATAATGCGGAATAGAAATAACACATACACCATAATTTTGTTAACGAGGAAACCGCAAATGTAGAAAAACCACGGGACCTAGTCCAGATTACACTATATTAAGCCCGCTACAGACACTATACTACTCCAAATTAACTTCGGTCTGGACTGTAGTTGAACCCCAATCAATCTCACACTGATCCAAGGTACAGTTATGCTCTTACGCCTCTGATCCCAGCAGGATACTGCGCACTTGATTCCCTTAGCTGATCTCACCCACAACTAAGAGTTGATACAACCCAAAGTCAAAGACTTTAGCAAACAAATCTGTCTCACACATAAAAGTCTACAAGATAGATAAATTCGTCTCCCACGATTAAACCTATGAGTTTTGTTCCGTATTTTGATAAATCAAGGTGAACAACAACCAATCAATAAAACCATACTTATATTCCCGAAGAACAGCTCAGTTTTATCAATCACCTCACAATAGTCTTAATCGACGCAGCGAAAAAAGATATTTTGGAATCACAAACGATGAGACGAAGATGTTTGTGATTACTTTTATATCTTGCCTATCGGAGATAGAAATCTCAATCCAATTATTACAATTGTACTCGTATGATAGAAACAGCAAGATCATATCACATAACTACAAGAAAAGTAGTATCGGTCTGGCTTCACAATCCCAATGAAGTCTTTAAGTCGTTAACCTGGTTTTAGAAGAAGAAAACCAAAGGTTAAAGGAGAATCAACTCTAACTTAGAAAACTTCACACAGAATGTGTGGGGATTAGTTTTCCCAGTTGCTAGAGTTCTCCCTTATATAGTCTTTCAAATTAGGGTTTGCAATCAATGTTAGCTTAGTAACAAAGCATTCAATATTCACTGTTAGATGAAAACCTGATTAGATACATGCTAATATCTCTCAACCGTTAGATCGAAAACTTAGCTTGCCACATTTGATAACCTTCATATCAACCATATTCTTTTTCACCATAACTAGTCCAAATGAACTAGTTAGAGAGTTGTTCAATTGCTATGAGATCTTATGTACTACACAAGACACAATTGAAGCAAAAACGATGTGATTCACTCGAATCGATTCATGAACTATAAATCCACGATTTGCAATAGCATTCCTTAGATAATTTAAATAAGTTCACGACCATCGTTTTTAGATATAACCACTCAAGTTCGCGGACTGGGTTCGCGGACTCAAATAACCGGTTGGAGTTCACAAACTCCAGCAGAAATTCTCGGGTTCGAGAACTACGCACGTTCACGGACTGAGTTCGCAAACTGGGTTGACTGCTCAATTTCCGGTTTTCACTTGATCAATAAAGTTCGCAAACTTCGGTTCAAGTGATAAGGACTTATACATATATGTGTTACCACAATAATGTTTATATCCCCCAATGGTTATATTGTCTAAACTCTCATTTCAATCATTGAAACATTCTCAGAGAACGTCATATAGTTGTTATTCACAAACTAGTTTCGTCAGAGCAATTTCCAAAGTGATTTAAACATAACATGACTTTCGTCACTATGCAAAGATGAACTTGGCTTAAGCGAAAGCTTTACCAACACACATTTCGAGAAATAGATAAGCGAGATATACTTAGCTCGAAATGTCACATGTGCATATCTTTAGTCTATATAGTAAAACGACTTTTGTCTCAAGATAGGAGATAGAGTAGATATACTTTTGAGTGATAGATAATTTCAAGTCTCCACATAACTTTTAGTCGATGAAGATCCACTAGTTACTTGAGTAGTCCTTCGTCTTGTATGACGATCGCCATGGAGTTCTTGAGCTCAACTACACTTTCTATCCTAGTTTGAGACCTTAGCTATAGTAGATTAGAAATCAAAGACTTTATAGTTTTGATCACTAATATTGACAAACATGCTTGAGATAGCAACGCATACGAGTTCGACCGAGAAATTCTCTAACAATCTCCCCCTTTGTCAATTTTAGTGGCAAAACTAATAATAAATATGGAATACAAAAAATATATAAATAAAATTTGTAGCTCCTATTCCATATGTCGTCTAATCTTCAACAATACTCAAAATCTTCGGCACTTCCAAGTAATCCAATGATCCCAAATATTGTAAGTTTAGCACCATCGTTGTTGAAAATCCATAGCTATAATAATGAGAAAACAAGAGTTCTCAATCATTGTTATACAGTGTCATAGTATCATTACACATCGTCAAAGTCCAATTGCATCACAACTTTAACAACAATACTATGGAGATACTTCACTCCACCTTAGTCAATACTCCATTTCAATGGAAACCACTCCCCCTTACATAATGATCCTAAAACCAAATGTATTTGTAGTGTGAACTACATATTAATTCCCCCCCTTTTTGTCAATAAAATTGGCAAAGGTACAAGAACGGGATCCTAATGAAATTTCCGTAAGAGGCATTTCATGACCAAAGGTAAATGTATATCATCTTTCTTAGATGCAATCATAAATCCGACGCTAAATGCATTCATCAAGGAGTTCATAAAGATATAAGATAACCCCTATAATATTCCACAGCTGCACTCCCCACAAAGATTTGGAAATTACGCGCAAGTTCAAAAGAACTCTCCCCCATAAAATGTCATTCCCAAGGGAACAACAAGAGCGACCTTAATTTCAAAAGAGAAAAGAAGGATTTCTTTAGACTCAACAAATCACATACAAGTATGAATTTGGAATCCAAAAATAAATATTCAATCATATTAACCAAAGTGAACCAAGATCAACTAGACAGTCAGACTCAATCTAGATAAAAATATCTCAAGGAGTTATTATCTCTATCTCTAAATTTGATTTACTCAAGAAAATACAATCTGCGAGTCTTAATCAAAGAGAGATAACTTGGATGGTACCAAAGACCAATATCCAAGTGTCAATCAATTTAAATCAACAACCAATAAGGTTGAATATTCTAATTGATTGAACAACGCACAACCTGTATTATTTCAATTATATAACAAAATATAATGCGGAAAAGAAATAACATAGACACCGGAATTTTGTTAACGAGGAAACCGCAAATGTAGAAAACCCCCGGGACCTAGTCCAGATTAAACATACACTATATTAAGCCGCTACAGACACCAGCCTACTCCAAGCTAACTTCGGTCTGGACTATAGTTGAACCCCAAATCCTACGCCTCTGATCCCAGCAGATACTGCGTACTTGATTCCCTTCATTGATCTCACCCACAACCAAGAGTTGTTACGACCCAAAGTTGAAGACTTTAATAAACAAATCTGTCTCACACATAAAAGTCTACAAGGATAGATAAATTCGTCTCCCACGAATAAACCTATGAGTTTTTTTTCCGTATTTTGATAAATCAAGGTGAACATGAACCAATTGATAATACTAGACTTATATTCCCGAAGAACAACTCAGCTTTATCAATCACCTCACAATAAACTTAATCGACGCAGCGAAGAAGATTATTGAGGAATCACAAACGATGAGACGAAGTGTTTGTGACTACTTTTATATCTTGCCTATCGGAGATAGAAATCTCAAAACAATTATTATAATTGTACTCGTATGATAGAAGATACAAGATCAGATCACACAACTACGATAAAAGTAGTATCTGTCTGGCGTCGTTAACCTGGTTTTAGAAGAAGAAAACCAAATGTTAAAGGAGAATCGACTCTAGCTTAGAAAACTAGTATCACACAGAATGTGTGGGGATTAGGTTTCCCAGTTGCTAGATTTCTCACTTATATAATCTTTCAAATCAGGGTTCGCAATCAAAGTTAGCTTAGTAACAAAGCATTCAATATTCACCGTTAGATGAAAACCTGATTATTTACAAGCTAATATTTATCAACCTTTAGATCAAAAAATAGCTAGTTATACACACATGTACTGCACATTTGTAGGCTTGTGAAAACCGTATCCAAATTTTTACATTAGTTGGTTCAACACTAGTTAACCAAATGGTTAGCCTAATGATAACTTTCATATCAACCATATTATTCTTCACCATAACTAGTCCAAATGTCTCAAATGAACTAGTTAGAGAGTTTTTCAATTTATTAGATCTTTATGTACTACACAAGACACAATTGAAGCAAAAACGATGTGATTCACTCGAATCGATTCATGAACTATAAATCCACTGTTTGCAATAGCATTCCTTAGTTTATTAAGATAAGTTCACAAACATCGTTTTTAGACATAACTTACTCAAGTTCGCGGACGGGGTTCGCAGACTTAAGTTCCCATATGGAGTTCACAAACTCCAACAGAAATTCTCAGTCGAGAACTTCCGCCAGTTCGCGGACTGAAGCTCACGCACTTCTCTGGTTTCACTTGATCAACAAAGTTCTCAAACTTCGGTTCAAGCACTAAGTACTTATACATATATGTGTGGCCACAACAATTTTTATATCATCCTATTTTGGTAAATTCGGTAGGTGAGTGAGAAACTGGTTTAAACCCTAAACAAATGTGCTGCACGTGAGCACTTTCTAGATTCGAGAGATCAATCTGTACAAGTCCGACCTAAACCAAGAAATGGCCGTTCCAGACTTGTGTGGAGGAGAAGGGTTGATTTGGGGAGGGAAGCAAAGAAAAGTGTTGAGACCAGAATAGTTCTGGAAAGGTAGTGTCTCGACTTGTATCAGAAAAGTGGGAGTTTAGGAAGCTTGCAAGAGATGGAAGCCTTTTTAGGAGAGCTTACCAAGTTGCCTTTCTGGGAGTGTTGTATTTTTCTCTTGACCGAGACTTGTTGTCTGGTAGAAATAGGTGAGACCTATTTATACAAGTTGAGATTGAAACGTACCCTGGCCTCGTTAAGGAAGGAAAATAAAGGGTAGTTAAATGGGAGGAGGTGGTAACCGGCGTGTTTAAGAGTGAAAACGTTTCACCTTTATTTCCCCATTTAATTGACCGCTTTTATTCCTTTTCACTCTTTCTTAATACGAGCGCAGTGTACGCTGCATGCTGTGACCTCCAAACCAAAACCCTGAGAAAACATCCCCCAGTTTGTGTTGATGTCTCGAGAGTTGGTTGCACTTTGGGTCCAAGTGGAAATGCCAGGCTGCTAGGGGAGCATATGGTATGTGCCAATGGCATGTGTGGAATGCCTTGGTCGCGGGTTGCACTTTGAGTGCAAGTGGAAATGTCAAAGCTTCTAGGGGAGCGTGTGGCATGTGCAGAATTCCTTGGTCGCGGGTTTCACTTTGAGTCCAAGTGGAAATGCCAAAGCTGCTAGGGGAGCGTGTGGCATGTGCCAATGGCATGGCGGCTTGGTAAGGAAAGTTGCTAGTGGTGTGTGTTGGCATGTGCCAATGGCATGCACGGCCACTTGGGCCTAGGTTGCACGGTTTTGCAAACCTAGGGTGTGGGCGCTACTTTGGCATGTGCCAATGGCATATCGTCTTGGAAAGTGGCTAGCGGTGCGTGTTGGCATGTGCCAATGGCACGCACGACCCTATTGGCCTAGGTTTCACGGTTTGAAAGCCTAGGGCGCGGGCGCTACTTTGGCATGTGCCAATGGCATAGCAGTTTGGAAAGTGGCTAGCGGTGTGTGTTGGCATGTGCCAATGGAACGCACGGCCATATTGTCCTAGGTTGCACGATTTTCAAGCCAAGGGCGCGGGCGCTACTTTGGCATGTGCCAATGGCATAGCGGCTTAGAAAGTGGCTAGCGGTGCGTGTCGGCATGTGCCAATGGCACGCACGGCCATATTGCCCTAGGTTGCACGATTTTCAAGCCAATGGCGTGGGCGCTACTTTGGCATGTGCCAATGGCATAGCGGCTTGGTTAGGAAAGTGGCTAGCATATCTAGGGCCAAGGAAAAGTGTGTTTGGCATGGCGCGGATAGCTTGGGCTAGGTGTGGCTGGCATGATTTGACATTGGCACAGAGGTGCAGCTGGCATGGCATGGCATGCCTTGGCGCGTTTTGGTGTGGCTGGCATGATTTTCCATTGGCACAAAGGTGCGACTAGCATGGTTGGCATGCTTTGGTGCAGTTGGTGTGACTAGAATAGCTTGGGCCAAGGTAGAGTGCGTTTGGCATGTCGCGGATAGCTTGGGATAGGTGTGGATGGCATGATTTTCCATTGGCACATAGGTGCGGCTAGCATGGTTGGCATGCTTTGGCGCGTATGGTGTGCCTGGCATGATTTTCCGTTGGCACAGAGGTGCGGCTAGCATGGTTGGCATGCTTTGGCGCGGTTGGTGTGACTAGCATAGCTAGGGCCAAGGCATAGTGCATTTGGCATGGCGCGTCTAGCTTGGGATAGGTGTGGCTGGCATGATTTTCCATTGGCACGGAGGTGCGGCTAGCATGGTTGGCATGCTTTGGCGCGTTTGGTGTGGCTGGCATGATTTTCCGTTGGCACGGGGGTGTGGCTAGCATGGTTGGCATGCTTTGGCGCGGTTGGTGTGACTAGCATAGCTAGATCCAAGGCAGAGTGCATTTGGCATGTCGCAGCTAACTTGGGATAGGTGTGGCTGGCATGACTTTCCATTGGCATGGAGGGGAATTAGGGTTTCGCTCGTTTGCACGGAGGGGAATTAGGGTTTCGCTCATTGTAACCCTAGTTTGAAAAAAATACCCCCCATTAATTACTGACTACATGCATTAAATGTTCTAATAAATGTGTCACCGGTGACATTAGGTTATTCGGGGTTTTATAATATTACCCTTTGTCTAAAAACCACCATCAACATTAAGTCCCCTGCTTAGCTCGGAACAGGAGCTTTGTAGCGAGGTAAGCATAAGATGGTGACAAACTAGTAATTCAAAAAGAGAATTGAGGAGGCTTGTCTCACCTTTTTATAGATAGGATTTGGAATCCTTGACTCTGGAAGTTTTGCACAAATCGGGAGGCTGGCACGATTGGGAAGTCAGCATCATTGAGAGACAGGAAGCTGGGCGTCCTTGGGAGTTGGCGCAAGTTGCTTGCTAGCTTGGTGGGCCGGCTTAAGCTGGGAAGCTGGTGCATGTTAGGAGACTGACCAGGATTGGGAAGCTTGCACGTATTGTGAAGATGGCGCCGGTTGGGAAGATCATGCTGGTTGGGAAGCTGGGTCGGATTAGGAATCTCTTGCAAGGGAGACGTTTGCGGTTTAGGGTTTGACACGCTGAAACCCTAATTGGCGCCCTTCACTAAAGTTGTTGTGGAATCCTCGTTTGGAGTCAGATTTTCAATGTCCGCATATGTATCTTCAAACCCAGGAAATTTCCAAGCTTTTGACAAAGAAACTTTTTGAATTTTGAGTATGTTTAGGGGATAAAAAACGCGAAACAATAAACTTCCAAGAGGTTTTCAGAGCTTTTCCAGGTTGCATGTTGTCTGATGTTCTGTCCACCTCTCCTAGCTCGTTCATCCGATTACCATGAAATTTTGACATGTTGTAGGAAACTTCCATGTGAATAGAATGGTACAAAAACAAACACTATATTCCACACCAATTGGTACCAGTTCGTAATTGAACACATGGAAGTGTAAATTTCCCTCAGCTGAGTTTGTTTGGAAAACGTGTTTCATGACTTCGGTACTTCTTGAACATGTTGTAGAAGCATAATAAGGAACTTGAATGATGTTAGTTCACTTACTTTCTTAATTTTATGATCGTACTGATTTTCCACGCTTGATCCATCCTAATCCCATGTAATCTTTGTATTAGGTGCTTAAAAACGAAGTTAGGAATCATGGGACTACTAGTACGAGCAACCCTGGAGTTGTTGACGATGAACCACTTGCGCCTCCAGGTTATGAAGTATTGATTTCCAATGCAGTAGAAGTGGCAGAAATCCCAATTGAGTCTCAGGTGGTGGAACCCGAATCGAGAATAGTAGAAACTGCTTCGTCGGAGGTTGCCCCCATGCGCAGCCTACTCATATTACATCCCTTGAATTCCCTGCCCACATGATTCGATATGATCCTATCCTACTCTTCTGGATGTGACAGTGGGATGCTCAGAAATTACTTAATGAAATATTCTGATAGTGTAGGCTTAGGACCCTCCACGACCCCGTAATGTGTTGAAAGCGGATTCTAGACAGAGAGATGATGATATTCTTGCAATGTACCCTTGAAGAGTAGATGACCTTGTTGTGAGTGCGGCTTTTTGGTTGACTGTGTCTTCTGAGCTTTGACAGTGAAGGGATTCCGTGTATATCCTCAATCCTCAAGCATGGTTTACATGTTTCCATATTTGTAGTAATTGATGATGTGATGAGGCTCTAGTTGGTATTAACGAGTGAGCGACAATAGTTCTTGGTAGGAGATATAATCAGAAGAGACTACATTGTCGTGGTAACAATGTAAGTTGGTTGGAATTGTATGGGCTTCCGTGGAAGTAAAAATATTGGCTGGATGTGACTATGATCCTTGACACGAAGAAGCGGTGTTGAAGTTTCTTCGGCTCTCGGTGAGGATGTTGAAACTTAAGAAGCTAAACGTTAAAGTTTTGGCTTCGGGCCCTGGAGCAGCTTATGGAGCGAATGCTGAAGCGGAGCGGTTGCGTTAATTAGTGTGTTGTAAAACAGTACATCCTTCAAGCGAACAGTGGTTAGGAATCCTTGGTTCCTTCTATCAACCGTGCTTTAGTTTGGGAGTGGCTTCTCTGGTTGGAAACATATGCTTCCCTAATGCAGTGCGGTTGAGGGTTGCAGATATGTCTTGACGTTGTGCCTTGAAGAAACATAGAATCTCACATAAATTTTTCAACATGGACCGCACAGGTTTGTGGGAGAAGTCCCCAGAAATCATGCGTCCCTTGACTGGAAGAGAGTCTTCGTGAACCCAGGGGGTTTGATGATTTTCTTCGATTTTGGAGAATTCGTTCCTGATCTTTACATGTGATGAAATTAGATTGATGCTTCCCTACGGGGTGTTCAAGTGCAACGGTAGAAGGATGTAGGCTGCCAGGCTAGGAAGATGCAAACTGGATGTGAAAGTGTGACGCAAACTGTCAGTGCTGGAAAAGATGGAAGCTGCAAGCGCTGAAAATGATACATGCTGTCTGCGCAAGGTGTGGTATTGTGGCCGGTCATGTGCGTGATGCATGTGTGCCTGACATGTGCATCTGGCATGTGCGCCCAGTAAGCGCATCTGGTGTTGTTTTGGACACGGACTGTTGGCGCTGGAACTTTGGCTATCAAGATGTAATGATAGCGCGGGAGGCTTCTTTATGTGGGAAGGTGGAACCGATACATGGAAGGCGTGCAGGGTGGATCATGGAATGCTGGTATTAGCGGTAGCGTGGTAGCAACAAAGTGGGAAAGCATATTCTGGCTATGCACTCCAATGTTCCTCCTTCAGTTAGTTCTCCTCTTTTTGTTGGTGCAAACCTTAGCCATAGGTATGCCATCCATAAATCCGAAGGAATATAGTTCCTCTCTTCGAATATTACTGTAGTAGTGTCAGCTACTTCATGAATAGTAACTGGTAACCGTTATGATACAAAGTCAGTATGCATGGTGATGCAACAAAGAGTTGGAGCTGAAATAGGCGGTCCTCCAAATGACGAATGACGTCTTCTTCGAGAAAAGTAAAACACTATTGAATGGCTTCCTTTGCAATTCTGTCTTCTGAAATTCTTCTGTGTTTTTTTTTTGAAAGGCAAATGAAACACCTGGCTTATGATTTTGATTTTCTGGATTTCTTGGTTGATAGAAAAGTCTTTTTTTTTTCAGGGTTTCTGGGTTGATAGGCAAGTGTTTCCTATGAGGGTTTTGGGTTATTATTCGGGATGAACTGTTTTTGGATATGGAAGATATGAAAAGATGAATATGTGGTTCCTCTTTTTTTTTTTAGGGATGATGCCACTTTTTGGTTATGATACGAACATCCCAGGGAAGATATGGAATCGTGAACATTGTGTGTTGGTAGATGACATGGGACAAGACATAACATGGCTATTGGTTTTATCATTCCCATGAAAACTTGAAATGGTAAACCATATATATTTTGTCCAGGCAAGACTTACTCGTTTTCCCAGATCTCCTGATGATAAGGGATCCTCGTGTGTAAGATCGGATTTCGCGGAAAGCACCATTGTGATTATGGAAAGTCCTCGGTCGTTTTAAGTTACTTGATGAATGGATCATTTTCTTTCGATTTCTGTGAAGTCCCCAGCCATTTCATGTAGCTTCACGACTGGTAACCAGGATGTCTTTCGGTTCTTGTGAAGTCCCTAGACGTTTTATGTAGTTTCACGACTGGTAACCAGGCTGTCTGGTAGTCGAGTTGTAGATCCCCAAATATATTGCTTGCTTCTGCCGTCCTGATGCCTGGATCGAAGTATGAGATCGATTTATAAAAGCTGATATGTAACCGAAAGATCAATCCTCCCACCGTGGTCGCCAATTTTTTATGGGTAAAAACCGTTTCTGCCGATTTTGGTAAATTCGGTAGGTGAGTGAGAAACTGGTTTAAACCCTAAAAAAAATTGATGCACGTGAGTACTTTCTAGATTCGAGAGATCAATATGCACAAGTCCGGCCTAAACCAAGAAATGGCCATTACAGACTTGCATCGGTCACAAAGTGGAGGAGAAGGGTTGATTTTGGGAGGGAAGCAAAGAAAGGTATTGAGACCAGAATAGTTCTGGAAAGGTAGTGTCTCGACTTGTATCAGAAAAGTGGGAGCTTAGGAAGCTTGCAAGAGATGGAAGCCTTTTTGGGAGAGCTTGCCAAGTTGCCTTTCCGAGAGTGTTGTATTTTTCTCCTGACCGAGACTTGTTGTCTGGTAGAAATAGGTGAGACCTATGTATACAAGTTGATATTGAAACGTACCCTCACCTCATTAAGGAAGGAAAATAAAGGGTAGTTAAATGGGAGGAGGTGGTAACCGGTGTGTTTAAGAGTGAAAACGTTTTCACCTTTATTTCCCCATTTAATTGACCGCTTTTATTCCTTTTCACTCTTTCTTAATACGAGCGTAGTGTACGATGCATGATGTGACCGCCAAACCAAAACCCGGAGAAAGCATCTCCCAGTTTGTATTGATGTCTCGAGAGTTGGTTGCACTTTGGATCCAAGTGGCAATGCCAGGATGCTAGGGGAGCGTGTGGTATATGCTGAATGCCTTGATCGCAAGTTACACTTTGAGTGTAAGTGGAAACGCCAAAGTTGCTAGGGGAGCGTGTGGCATGTGCGGAATGCCTTGGTCGCGGGTTGCATGATTTTCCATTGGCACAGAGGTGCGGCTAGCATGGTTGGCATGCTTTGGCGCGTTTGGTGTGGCTGGAATAATTTGCCGTTGGCACAGGAGTGCGGATAGCATGGTTGGCATGATTTGGCGCGGTTGGTGTGACTAGCATAGCTAGGGCCAAGGCAGAGTGCATTTGGCATGGCGCAGCTATCTTGGGATAGGTGTGGCTGGCATGACTTTCCATTAGCATGGAGGGGAATTAGGGTTTCGCTCGTTGGCATGGAGGGGAATTAGGGTTTCGCTCGTTGGAACGGAGGGCAATTAGGGTTTCGCTCGTTGTAACCCTAATTTGAAAAAAATACCCCCCATTAATTACTGACTACATGCATTAAATGTTCTAATAAATGTGTCACCAGTGACATTAGGTTATTCGAGATTTTATAATTTTACCCTTTGTCTAAAAACCACCATCAACATTAAGTCCCCTGCTTAGCTCGGAACAGGAGCTTTGTTGCGAGGTGAGCATAAGATGGTGACAAACTAGTAATTCGTAAAGAGAATTGAGGAGGCTTGTCTCACCTTTTTATAGATAGGATTTGGAATCCTTGCCTCTGGCAGTTTTGCATAAATCGGGAGGCTGGCACGATTGGGAAGTCAGCATCACTGAGAGACAGGAAGCTGGGCGTCCTTGGGAGTTGGCGCAATTTGCTTGCTAGCTTGGTGGGGACGGCTTAAGCTGGGAAGCTGGTGCAAGTTGGGAGACTGACCAGGATTTGGAAGCTTGCACGTATTGTGAAGATGGCTCCGGTTGGGAAGATGAAGGTAGTTGGGAAGCTGGCGCGGATTGGGAAGATATAGCAAGGGAGACGTTTGCGGTTTAGGGTTTGACACGTCGAAACCCTAATTGGCGCCCTTCACTAAAGTTGCCGTAGAATCCTCGTTTGGAGTCGGATTTTCGATGTCCGCATATGTATCTTCAAACCCAGTAAATTTCCAAGCTTTTGACAAAGCATCTTTTTGAATTTTGAGCATGTTTGGGGGATGAAAAATGCGAAACTGTAAACTTCCAGGAGGTTTTCAGAGCTTTTCCAGGTTGCGTGTTGTCTGATGTTCTGGTCACCTCTCCTTGCTCGTTCATCCGATTTCCATGAAATTTTAACATGTTGTAAGTAACTTTTATGCGAAGAGAATGGTACAAAAACCAAAACTATATTCCACACCAATTGCTCCCAGTTCGTAATTGAACAAAGGGTAGCGTAAATTTCCCTCAGCTGAGTTTGTTTGGAAAACTTGTTTCATGACTTTGGTACTTCTTTCACATGTTGTAGAAGCATAATAAGGAACTTGAATGATTTTGGTTCACTTACTTTCTTAATTTTATGATCGTACTGATTTTCCACGCTTGATCCATCCTAATCCCATGTAAGCTTTGTATTAGGTGCTTAACAACGAATTTGGGAATCATGGGTCCACTAGTACGAGCAACCCTGGAGTTGTTGACGATGAACCACTTGCACCTCCTGGTTATAAAGTATTGATTGCCAATATAGTGGAAGTGGCGGAAATCCCAATTGAGCCTCAGGTGGTGGAACCCGAATCGAGAATAGTATAAACTGCTTCGTCGGAGGTTACCCACATGCGCAGCCTACTCTCATTACATCTCCTTGAATTCCCCGTCCACATGATTCGATATGATTCTATCGTACTCTTCTGGATGTGACAGTGGGATGCTCATAAATTACTTAATGAAATATTCTGTGTAGGATCAGAATATCGCCACAATTATATTCACGAGAGATTAATGACACTTCTGCGAGCGTTACTGAAAAATCTTCAACAACATTTCACGAGCGTCACAAAATAATTCAAAGAATGACGAAGTTGACGATTGAAGATGAATATTAGAAGAGTGTTGTTTCACGAGGATTACAAAAGTTGGCGAATATTAACATTGTAATTACAGCGATGAGATCGCAAAATAGATCCGAAAAAAATGGGAAAACTTAGCTATCACCCACTATGTAATTTCCTATATAAAGGGTTCAAGTAAGTCCATAAAAGGATGATGTATTTTTT